>OY720635.1:33124239-34500407 GCA_963169105.1 Ceriagrion tenellum | reverse complement strand
ATTCAAGTGAAGGGAGGCTCTGGGATTGTTTTCGACTCGCTTGAAAAGTTATAGCAATGTGCGCTCAATGGCTCACTGATCGCGCTCCAACCACCACAGATTGTACAGAGCGTACAATCCGTGGTGGTTGCAACATGTTCTTCCCAACCACCTTAACCCATTTCCGCCCACCGAAGCCATATGGCTACATAATGACACGCCGAGTGTTTGACGCTCCATAAGAGGAACCACAAACTTTATCGCAATAAACTTGTAAACACTGCATCCTTCAAGGTCACGATCACCAAAATACTTTTATGAGTACTTCAGGTGACCATTTGAGTAAAATACCAAAAATTTATCAAATTCTCAAACAAAAATTTCATGGGCGGAAATGAGTTAATAAACCTTACTTTATTTAATACAACTCCTCAAATGTTTCGGACGTATTTCCCCCTCGCTAGTTCTAAAGTCAAGGTGATCCCCAAGTATTTGACTTAATTTGGCTCCTTTATATTAAAGCCTCACACTTTATCGATATAGAGTTAGCATGATTTCTTACGCCCGAAGTGTACGGAATTACATTTGCTAAGATTGCCTGCGACTTCTCATAATGCTCTAGGAGGCTGGATTAAGTACAAGATGAGGCATTGAATATTACTGCTGACTAAAAGAATTGCTCAACAACAAAGGCTGTCATGGGTATAATTCCTCAGAAAGCCTGGATAAGAGAAAAAGTTGAAATCAGTCATTTGATGATGTTTGGCTCAAAAGCTTTCATGCATGACACCAAAAAGTGCCAGAAGAAACTGGATAAAATGGGTGGAAAATAAATTTTTTGTTAATAAGGCTGAGCTTGGGGCCCCACTTGAGACACTAAGAGTAAACATTGTTGAGGTCTGCTTTGAAGGCTTACAAGTCTTTTTATTTTTGTCTTTTGAAAATGCATGTAATGAATGTGATCACATGATTGTAAGAAATTCACAGAGGAGAAGTGATTCGCCTGGACTGGGATTCGAACCCAGACCCCTCGGTTTTGCGCCGAGTGCCAATACCAATCAAGTTACCTGGGTGTCCTCTTCCTCTGTGAATTTCTTGGAAGCTTCAAAGAATAAGTTGTCCTCAATGAGATGTGACGACCCAACATGACGCAAAGGGCTTTCCAGTTTCCAGGGCTAGTCCAGGCGAATTATTTTTCCTCTGTGAGTTTCAGGAAAATTTGTAAAGAGGTTAAAGCCTGATTTTTATCTGATATTGCTTGAAACTGAAATTATCATAAAAGAAAACTTTTGGGCTTAAACGGCTGAATGGGACATAATAAGTAAATACACTCTTACTCGTCTCTCTGTTTCCTTTCGGGGCCTCAATTTTAGTGATAATTACTGCAATCGCTCAAGGCACCAATACATAAAAGTACTGCCTAATCAAATAACCGAAATGAAGTATATAAATGTGTTGCCTAATGGAATTGAATTGTAATTAATATCAATGTCAATATTGAGTCTGGAATTTGACAAATAATGTAAAGCAATGAATTAGAAAGTTATAAATGTAACAAAAGAGTTGCATAATTAGTGAAGGGAACTAAATAAACTGATAATCTAAAGTATGAGAAATGATTCAATTATAGTCAACAGAAGTAGGAATAAAACCCTAGTAGCAGAGGACATTATCACAACGTTGCATCAACGATTACAATGTTACATGGCAACGTGACCATTGCCAGAACGTTACATCAATGTCCACGGACAATGTTATCATTTAACATTGAGGCAACGTGTGTGCAACGTTTATGTTCGCTGAGATATGTTTGTTAGAGAATAATCATACTGACAATGGAAATGGAAATCAATAGTCTTAAATGGATTCCATTTCTTTACAATTGCCTTTGACTTTTTCCCTTACCCATATCGGAAGTATATATGTGAACTTACAATACTACATGCAATATTTTTAAGCAACAAATGACTTGCTTTCTTTTCCATTTAATTTTTTCCCAGCCATTAATTTGATTCCTTTTATAGTTGTTCTTCATTCAAGCTGTGTTAAATGTAGAGGAAATTTTGTGCTGGACCATTTTGCTGTAATTCACCTACTACATTCAAAGATACTTTGAGTGATAACAATTCTTAAGTTTTCTGATGGTCTCATTGGCTTAAAACAGCAGTTGAGCATGCGCATCGACGTGCTCAGTCACCTCCGTTGTATCTGGAGTAATGTAAGTTGTAAGAGGTATATTTGAATGTAAATAGAAACCACCTGATACTTTCTGCAGTTAACATGCCATTTTAAAGCAATCAAGAAGAAAAATATTTTGTTTTTGGGTAGCATGCCATGTAAAAATCTGTAGTCATCGAGTTCTACATTCTTCGGACAGTAATATATTAATACGTAAGTATGAGAACTTCTTCGATTGCCTGCTATGCCAATTTAAAAAAAAAAACGTTGCACTGGCAACTATGCTGCAATGTTGTTTTTTGGGAAATTCAGATGTTGAGGTAACATGAGGTAACAACGTCATCGCAACTAACATCATCGTTGTGTGGACTTGTACCTTTTCCCATTGTAATGTTGCCTAAACATTACATCAATGTCCTCTGCTACTAGGGAAGTTAAGGTGATACATTCTTTCCCTTGCTTACATCTCAAATCAAGGGCGATCCCGAGGGGGGAGAATATGGGGGATACATCCCCCCTGAAAATTTAGGGTTTTAGAAAACAACTTTAATCACTAGAAGTAGTTATCAAATACAACATTGAACACTTCGATCACTGAGGTAGTCTCCTCCCCATAAATTCCTGAGATCGCCCCTGTCTCAAATGTGTATAAGACTGTTTTTTTGAATGTATGTTTTATGCCACATTACTATTATCAGTTTTGAAATTTTTTTCCCATTCCAGTTATTGAAGGAATAAGGTGGGGACCTTGCTAGAGATATATGTAAGCAGCACCTGATGTCCACTGCCTCAACAAGCAGAAGATGTTCAATGCGGATTCAAACAGTACAGCGACATCAAGATGAATCTTTGATATTGCTCAGATTTTCCTAATGGATGAGCAGTGAAAGAAGAAGCATTCCAAGTTTAAATTCAATGTTTATGAGGCTTTTACAAGTGATACAAACCTGATGCTGCAAAATTTAAACTGAACAAATGGTCTAAATAAATCTGTCACTTCAGTATAGCAATCTTTTTTTCCTTTGCTAGCTTATACAGCCTTTTTCTAACGTACCTGATGCTTAGCAATCCATTTTCACGATGTGCAAACCTATTAATGGAGGAACACATTCCTGAGCGGAATAGGCCAAAGAACAAGGCAAAAGGACTATGTTTGAAAAGGCTCAAAAAATGAACCAGGAAGCTGGGTTTGTAAAAGTAATTGGGTAATGAGGCAGTGAATTTATTATTTATTATCTATTAGCTTAAAGAGTCACTGAACAACAAAGACTGCCATGGATATAGCTCCTCAAGAAGCCTAGACAGGTGGAAAGACTAAAATGCTTTGATATATGTCCCCATTGAGTGCGGAAAGAAACTGGATTAAATAGGTGGAAAATGATTTTTTTGGGTCTTGTGAAATGCAAATATAAAGGCTTCATGCCACCAAAAGTCCTTCAGGAATTAAAAAAGCGAGATTTGCTTCAGGGACTAGGCTTCATGATGCAGAATTTGCTGAACTTAAAACTTGAGATGTTGCAGAGAAAAGGGAAATTGCTCAGAGGAAAGTGGTCTATTGATATATATCAGCAGTGGAAATGCATATGCAATGATCTCACAATAAAAGATGTTGTCCTCTTTCCACAGAGTTTTTTTCACATCGACCAAAGTTTCGACATAAGCTATATAATTTTCAAGGTACAATTAAACAAGTATTGCCAGCTTGACATTGCATATGTTGAAACCTTGGTTGGTGTGAATAAAACTCTATGGAAAGTGAACAATAACTTTTATTGTGATATCATGTCATCTGTACTCCATTTCAACCAAATATCGCCTGATACACTAAAATCAATAGTGGAAATGCATGATGATCACTGGTGGAATCAGTTCTGACTTCAGCAGAGGCAAGCATACATGGTGCAGAACAGGTAACATCGGAAAACTATGCAGGAGCTGTAGCGTCCAGATACAATCTAGGTGAGAAGTATCTAATTGCGATTTCCAAAATGGTAGCCTTTACCTAAGCAGGACCTGAAAGCATGAAATATGCATTATATGGGTGTACAACTGCAATGGTCACAATCTGCATTATTCATACATTGCAAGCATGCATCTTTTGTCCAGAAATGCAATAATCAATGAAACAAAAAGCATTTAATTTCCTGTTTTCTATTTATAAAAAAAAACTAAATTTATTTAATGTGAAGGATGATATCACGAAAAAGACCAAAAATGGTTTTTAAAAGTACTCATCTGACTTCAAATTATCAGTGTATTCCTGTTTCCCAAATTTCCCATAAGTGAGAAGACTGCTTGTTAAGACTGTGTATTCCTATATCCCAAATTCCCCATAATTGACAAGACTATTTGTTAAGACTTTAACAGCAATCACTTAATTTTTAACATCTGATGAGAATATAGGTGCTATTGAGTGCAAATTGAGAGAGGCACCAAAATGAGTTTACTGAAACAGCGTGTAAGCTTCCCAAGTGAAAGTGATTTTGTTGATGAATCAAAGGATACTGGAGATTCACTTAAATGCGATAATAGGGACAGGTCAAAGGAAACCATGCTTGAAGAACATAATTCTTTAATCAAAAATGATTCTTGAAGCTTGGTTGACTGTCCTAGGGGTAGAAAAGTCACACAGAATAAGAGGGTTTTTAAAAAGATAAGATGGTGAAATTTGTCATTCATAGCAAAAGTTACTGCCATAGTTTTTCAGCCAAGAATACAGAATTAACTATGATAACACCTTCTCCCTAGTAGTTGGAAGTCAACGTTTAGAGCTTTCATAGCCTACATTGGCTGCAGAATTAAATTTCAATATTGATTGTGTAGATAAAGGCTGACATCTTTGATTCTCCTAATGGTTACAGAGACATTCTTATCAGCTCGCTGACTTGAATTGTTTGGTTCACTACAGGTTTTTACCTGTTGTAATGGAGTAGACCCTTTTGATGGCTCTGTGGTAGACTTAGCATCACTTTTTTTTGTCTGCCTTTTTATATGGAGACTTCAGAGGAGCGACTATGCATGGAACAGTCAGAGGGTTTTGTAAAGGTCACTTATGGGCTTAATGGGTTTGGAATCAGGTAAGTTGTGTAATGCACTGCTTGTTACTGGTTATATGGGTATGAATTATGAACCTTGGGTTTATAGTAATAATCCTCGGGTATCCTGTCGAGTAGCAAGTCCCTTCCACCTGATAAGTCGATGTTTTTGGTAAAGTCACAGAAAATGGAATTGCTGTGATATCTGTAATTGTGGATGATATAGTTATATTTTCCAATGATGCGATTGGAAATAAGGGACTCAAGGATGAGCTAATGTCATTATGCTAAATGAAACAAAATAACACACATAAAAGCACATTAAACTCACTTGAAAATTCACCTATGTTTATGATAAATTTCCTACCGGGATATTCAAAACAGATCCTTCAAGGAACAGTCTATGCACATTACCTATGTGCATACTTCAATTTTAGTAATTAATAAAATGCTTATTAATAATTTTAGGCATGTACCATTCATTCATGGAATGTTTTTCTTAAATAATTTACATTATAAAGTTATGTATGAGAATCTGTACTTATAGCGTCCATTCGCCATATTGCTGCCGCATCAGCGCTGGACTGCCCTCAACTGTCGATGATGGTGGTTCCAAGACGGAGGTGGTGATGGGTGTCAGAGGTTGGAACCAACCAGTCAGTTCTCTAGTGCCATTGCAACCACTCACTGCACCTCGCTTGATATTCAGTGCAATCCGAGGCTGCTCTCGCATGCAGTGTACCAGATTTAGATTGAAAATAAAAACATTGTTCTCCAGTACAATTGTGGTGTTGGGCGTCATTTATTCTCCCTATTGACAACCAAATACTCTTCAACTGTAACCAGATAAAAGAAAAGAACAGTAGCAACGTGAAATGCTTCGTTTTGGCCCCCTTAGTTGATCACTTTGAACAGCAGTCTTCACCATACCTATGGAGGCTATATTAATAGTGTTAATAGAAGTACTAACGCTATTCCCCATAATATATCTTTCATGGATGACTATTTGGAAATCTCAAATAAGGGGAAATGCTCCATTTCAAAACACAGGTTTTACTTTAAGATGTTTAGAACTGACCCGAAGCAATGAACAGCACTGTTAACGATTCCAACTCTCTATCTAATGCAATTAAAGTCGACTTTGGAAACCAATGAAAATAATTTTTATGAAATTTATTATTTATGTTTTAATTTAATAGTTTATAGGAATAGGTACACTGACTGAAATAACTATGATTGGTTCATATAATTAGAGATTTGTGCTATATTTTTCAGTTCAATTTAATTATAACTTACTTCACTGCAGAATGGTTTATAAATCCAATACTGAGTGTATTTTCATCAATGTCCTCTCTTTCTTTGACCCTGACAACAAGCTTAGCTCATGGAATTATTAGTGAAACCTCTAAAAATAAATCTACCAGAAGAACTTCCTCTTCAAGCTATACGAATCCAGAATTTAGTAAAAATAATAAAGTACCAACTGGGTCAGGTCCAATTGCCAAATTGTTTGCAAGCTTACGGAATAGGCAGATTTGACCAAATGTATGGTAGTGAGAGGTTTCAATAAAGTTCATACATTGAAACTTAAATCAAATGTTACCAACACATGTGAAGAATCAATTCAAGATAAATCTAACGGTGGCAATATATGTACGTAATTTCTAGCCCAATGAGCTTTGCGGATAGTAAACACTGGAGATTTTTTACATTTTTTTGTACATGCCCACATTGAATTTACCAACTACAGAAAGGAAGCAGTGAGTAAATGTCTGAGCATTGGTTTAGCTTCTGTTAGTATCAACATTAGATACACTTGCTATGAAAGTTTTTTCTTGGCCAAACTTGAGGGAATGTACCATGAACCTACCCATTTATAGTTAATTTTTCAGTACTATTATCTGTAAGCCTATGTTGTTCGATGATTTATCATAGCTTCATAATCCTGCCCTGTACAAATCTGAACATGTAACATAACAATGGCATTTAAACCACACAAGTGAATCAACCTTACAAAATTACAGAAAAGAGTCTATCATAAAAGTTATACACACGGACAACCTGCTCTCTACAAGACTACCCTAGTTATATCATTAACACTCCTGGAGTGCTGCGCAGTCTCTGAGACCTCACATCTGCTTCGCTCTCTGTAACTTTGTTCTTAAGTTACTCATGCGGACATCCATCCATTAATATCTCATGCCCACACACACAGCCCAAGTGACATCTGTCCTTTCATATAATAAGAAATCAGGTCAAATGTAGACTAAGTGTGTGAGGGTGAGTTGCAATCTCTGAGACAGATTGTGCTCCACTAGCTATGTTACTAATAGGCACGCAACTCACGGAGTGTAAATAATTTATGAGGAATGTCACATAAATGTGTTTAAACAAAAACATAAATAGGAATAAATTAATACAAAATATGCTCAACATCTTACCTATATGCTACAAAACTTTTTATTTTATCTTTTATTGAAGACTTAATATGAACTGTTGAGTGTTCTCCCAACTTTTAAGAGTTTTTCTATCGCTGATTGAACATTGTTGAAATGAAAAAGTGAGCATATCTATAAATTTTAAATTACAAAACCAATATTTAAATCAAAACTTTTGATAAATAATTTTGAGTACATCAACATATACATATATATAAATATAGCTTTACTTACTGCTAAACATTTTAAATCATTTTACGCTTAAACATTTAAAAAATGCTGAAATGACTGTGCTATCTAACATCAAACATATGAGTGACAAGCCAGAGTCAAACCTTTGGTAACTGTTTAGTTGGCCTTTCATGTTCATATTTTTCAACCTTTCTAAAAGCAAGTATTTTCATCAATATTTCCCATTTATTGCACTAGTTTTTCCATATGCTCTCCCTGATATCTGAGTTTATGTTGGTCTTATCAATATTCTAATACTATTAACTCCTTTTGACATTTTTAAAAATCAACACTACTTTTAGTCAGTATTCAATATCTGTATGCATGGAAAAAAATTCCTTATTATCATTATTTCTTCTCATGAGGTATTATTACTTAGCATAAGCTACCAAAGTTTTGAAATTAAGTTTTTACTCATTAGTAGACATATGTAATTGAAGTACCTAATCAAGTTCAAGTTACTTCAAATTACAAGTTAACCGCTCTAGCCTTTGAACACAGTCTTCCTTACGAAGGAACCATTGCTTCAAACATTTTGGTTCCCTTACTGTAGCTATTGGATTTTCCATTAAATCCTCTCATTAAAAGTACCAAATTGTTTAAAATTGATACTGAAAAATCCTAATAATCACTGCAAATTACTGTAATTTAGCTCAAATGAGATTTACATTAATTTAACCATCTAATAGATCATGTCAGAAATATCGATGGCACATATAATACTGAGAGATGGCATCTATATTTCCCACCTGATGAGGCATAGGATGAGAGGACTCTAACCATGGACAAGGAAGGGAGTGCATCACTGTCGTTTTTCTGCTTATATCAGTCCCACAGATGTAGTGGATTGTTAAAATACTGTCCTCAATGTCACCTTGAGATTTACATGATCTGATTTTGCAGTAAAAAGTAAACTCAACTTAGCCCGCAGCCTTAAAGTCTCCAGCAGCTTCCAGTCTAACCCTCCCATTAGCTGTGTCAAACTCGCCCTTTGCTCGTAGCAGTTACTAAGGAAGTTTAAGTCTTTCTCTCACATTGTCACTTCCACGTGAAAAATCTCTCTGTGCAGGGTTCCAAATGGGTCTTGAGCACGAATCTTGCGCTGCGTTAGAGGTGTGACCGAACTAATATGAAGTAATAACTCTCTCTCACTATTTCAATGAGACACCCTCCCTGCAATTCTATTGATAAATCCTATCTCTTTCATTGAGCACCTCAGGTCATAACTCAGATCCATAAGGGCAGGTCCTGCGATACACAGCTTGCACTCCTCCGCCATAATATCCAAAAATCAGGTGAATCGAAAAATCAAGTCGATGCGATATTTCTTGATTTCAAGAAGGCATTTGACAAGGTTCCTCACAAAAAAACTAATTTATAAATTGCATTAATGTGGAGTTAATAAAAAAATAGTGAATTGGATAAGTGACTTTCTCAGTGATCGAAAACAAAAAGTACCTAGTTATTAATAGTTTTAGCTCTGATATGGCCAAAGTCACATCTGGTGCGCCTCAAGGAAATGTGATTGGCCCTCTTTTATTCATAATTTATATAAATGATCTAAGTTCTTGAGTTAGCAGTAAATAAAGATATTTTGCAGACGATACAGTTATCTACCATTAAAGAATCGAAGATGCGGACTTTGAAGTTTTGTCATCTGAACTTAACAATATTCATTCGTGGTGCCAGCAGTGGGGGTTAGAATAACAAAATAGAAAATACACCAAAGTTCACTTCCTCCAAAAGTCATCACACAAATGCCGTACATATACTGTGGGTGGAGTAAACATAAAGTCTTCAGATACAGTACAATATCTTGGAATTACCTTAACTTCTGATATATTGTGGGGAACACACATACAAAACATATGAGGCATAGCATTGAAGAAACTAGGTTTTGCTAATCAAATAATAGGAAGGTCCTCATATGAAAAAGTAAAAGGGAGATGCTACTTCACTCTCGTTGGGCCACACTTCGAACATGCCACAAGCTTTTGGGACCCTGGTCATAAAGATTTAACCAAAAAAAATAATGAGATACAAATAAAAGCAGCATGCTTCATTAAAAACTGCTATGAGCGAATATAAAGTGTCTCACCACTTTTAGAGGGATTAAGGTGGGAG
Organism: Ceriagrion tenellum; assembly: GCA_963169105.1. NCBI lineage: Eukaryota > Metazoa > Arthropoda > Insecta > Odonata > Coenagrionidae > Ceriagrion > Ceriagrion tenellum. The sequence goes on along the minus strand of OY720635.1, from coordinate 34,490,422 downwards.
TCCCTAGAGACTCGCAGGATAAACGCTAGGCTTTGCTTGCTTGAGAAATTCAGAACTGATATTTTTCAGAGCGACACAGAGAATATCATTATGACACCTCACTACATCACTAGGTCTGACAGAAGCGAAAAAATAAGAGAGATACATAGCCAAACAGATAGGTACAAAAGCTTGTTCTTTCTGTGCACAATAAGCGACCACAATAAAAAGTGAGCTCCACCAAACACACTCCCATAATACATGTCACCATTTCACACCCCAAAACTTTACATCTTTACATGGCTAGTGACCTTACTACCCCAGCCACATGCCCATGTGGCAGCTCACAGGGTATTATGTAGATGTAGATGTAGAAATGTTCTACAAGTGTTCCACAACGATGCCTCTGTCTGAAGTTATGGTGATTCCCAAACATTTGACTTCATCAAATAATTTTAATGTCCTCCATTTCTGGGAGTCAAGTTATTGTTACTTTCCCTAGATGTGAAGGAGTGATTTGCTAAAATTAGGTTTGAGCCTCCACTCGAGAGACCACAAGCTGATGCTATTATGATCGGATGAGAGTCTTTTTAGTCCTTGACTGCTGCTAATAGATGACCATACTTTAAACTACTGATTAAACTTAGCTGTCATCTAAGGTTAATTATATCTATGACATTATTGAATGTAATCATAAGGAATGACAGGGGTCAATCAATTTTCCTCACCTGTTTAAGAATGAAAGAGAAATTAATCGAGGGGAATACTGTGCATGATTATTTCTTACTGAAGAAAATTATGATGCATATTTTGTTACTGCTACACTAGACTTAAATTGTTTTGGCAAGAAATCACTGGTGTAATATCTTCTAAAGCCTGTATGATTATTCACCATTCAGAGCATAACTGTATGCCTTCAGGGTTACCCAAAATTAATGCCCCAATTTTTTTACCTCAAAAACTATTAATTCTACAAAAATGAAATTTAAATAAATATGAAAGAATGATTTTTTTTACTCACTCTATTTTTCCATATAATCTCCTCCAAGTGCTAATGCCTTCCCTAAGTGGTTCACTGAGGCTAGTATGTCCTGCTGGTACCAGTCCTCACTCTGGTTATGGAGCCAGGTTTTCACTGTGCTAATCAGCTCATCATCATCCGAAGTAATATTGTGGAAAGGTTCTTAATGTCAACATTCAATCTGGATTGGAAAATAAGAGGAATTCTGATGCAATTTGCATTACTTCATGTCATTAGATTGCACCAGACTGGTATTTGTGAGCCAAATCTCCTAGTCTGTCCACTACTGAGTCTTCAACATTTATCAGAGCACTCAGATGTAAGATGTGGTAGTGTCATGATAACCTGATAAGGCTTTGCGACCAATGGAAGTGCATCTCTCAATGTCTTAAAATGGAGTCCTAAAATAATGTGGGTCATTACTTTTAAGGCAAGCCTTGTATATATACAAGAAATTGGTTGTAACTGGAAATGGTTAAGTGAGGTCCAAGGTGAGTAATGAGAGAAGGCGGTCTCGGCTGAACTTAGCAACAATGGCCAATGAGTCATGTGACATCAGTATATATATTCCCAAAACTTGTCATTCACCATTTAATTGGCACTCAAGTGTGACTATGCCTCGCATGCTTTCGAATTCAGCATAAATAGTTTGTGTCCTCAAGTGTTTTATTGGGTTATTTCAAGTAAATTACAGGTGTTTATACAAAAAATATCAGGAAATTGGTGTATTGTGACAATTTTTGTCATAGCATCCTAATTTCTGGCACATCATTTTGCTTTCCTTCCTATGGATGACCCACATTAGATATACAAGGAATTCATTCAGTCAAGTATTTTACCAGAGAGTGGATTTTTGTTTTTTTTTAAATTTTCTATTTAATGCCTCATATTGTCTCCCTATCCTCATTTGTTCTAGAATTCCTATCTCTTTCCTGATCTTCTAATCTTACCCAGTATTCTCCCCTCCATTACTCACTTCAACATTCCCTCTTTTTTCAATACTTGTGCCATCAATCTCTTCTACCCCCTCTGAATCTCTGCTACTAGCTTTCTCTCCTCTTCAACCCTTGTTCATCCTTTAGGCCACCCTCTCCATCCTTCTCCATACCCACATCTCAAATATCTCAAGTCAACTTACAATCTCTCGCCGCAATGACCAAGTCTCTAACCCATTTGGCACCATGCGCGATTAGGGTCAATAAACACCTGTAATGTAGGGATATTAGGGTTTTCAACAGCCTTTTCTTTATGTCTCCATTCAGACTCTCTTCATCAAAACCCTCCGCAGCTTTTTTAGCCACAGTATTCCCTTACATCCCTGCCACTAAACCCATTCTCCTCCAAAATACTACCCAGATATGTAAACTACTTGTCTTGCTCTATTTTGTGCCCTCTCACCTTTATGTCAAGCCTGGCATTCTAGCTCCAAGAGAGTCTCATTAATGTCATCTTCTTATGGTTTATCTTCATCCTATACCTCTAGTACTGTGCCTTAAAACCATTCACCATTGACTGTCATCCCCTGGCTGGCTGACTGAAAAACCAATGCTTGATCATCAACAAAACTCGGATGATTGTAATCCAAATACTGCTTTTATTTACCCCGGCAATTCTAATGGATAGGGTTTTGAAAGATATTACTTGCATTATTATTTTAATTTCATTTATCCTGGGTTGGATGGGACAGAACCGTCCCCTCTACCCCAACCTAGTTTACACATACAGACACCCATGTCCTGGGCAGATAATATTCTACCCAGGCGGGTCTCGAACCTGCAACCCTCGGGTTAGTAGGCGAGGACTTTACCCCGCTGCTACTGGGGCCAACGGATATTTATAGATGGAATGAACTTTGCCAAAACGAATCGCCCTGAAACCTGAGAGTACCCTGAAAAAATATTTATTACCCCTTCACAGTACCATCCCAAATTTTCCATTGCTCCATCCAAACGCAGAGAAAAAAAAGAAAACAGGGAAATAGTGATGAATTGAAAGAAGAGGCCTCAATTGACGTTTAGCCAAAAGATACAGATTTAAGTTCTAAGTAATTTAACGGATTTTAAGTAATTGGCACCCACAAGCCAATGGAAGCTTTTACAGCATTTGGGCTGTTCTCTCAGCAGTTGAGATATACCCATTGTTTGGTGATTTCCATCAGAAAACGAACGAAAAATTTTTCGACTAAATAAATGTGTTCCTATCTGCAGGTAGGTTAGCCATTTAGTTGTTGCCTCTGTGTGTGATTGTTCCGGTACTAACTTCGGCCTGTTGAAAGAATGGGAAGTGGCTTACGGACACACCTGGTTCATTTAAAACCAAAAAATAGGTTTATTAGCTTGCCGTGGCTTCACTCCTGATGAAGCTGCTGAGGAACCATTTACTGGATCTTTCCTGGATTTCCTTTGATCAGTCCAGTCAGATAGTTGATCAGTAAAGCAGGAACTGAAATATCCTCTGACTCTAAATTGTCCCTGTCTAACGTAAACTGTGAGAAGCATACGAGGCAGAATGTGAGATTTGTTGCACTGCTAAAGTCATACTCAACAGCAACTGATCTCGGGCACTATGGCATTGGTGATAAGGCAGAGCGATTGAATGGACAGTGGCGGAAGAAATTGACGCCAAATTTTTCGCACACCAGCATGCGGTATTATTGAGAATTTCTAGGAGCAGCTCATACTTCGAAAGACTGGCAACACTGAGGAAGATATCGCCTCACGCAAATATTTGAAATCCGCATCGGAACTCACTTTTGCCGGAGCCCAGAACTTACCCATCGATCATTTCTTTTTCGAGCTTTCTTCTTATATATTTTTCGCGTATTCAGTCGCGATGTGTGCCAGGGGTGGGCCACGGTTATTTCCTTCGATATCGTCATCTCGTCATTCACAAGGCAAGCCATATTGGCAGGGCATTGCTCACAGCCCTAGGAACGCACTCCATTGCCGTGAAGCACCTGATTTTTCTTGATTACGATCACGTTTCCGATATCATGAGCGCAATAGAACAATAGCGAAGATACGAACGTGCGTATAATGAAGAACTATGATCACAATTTATTTAAAGATGAATTTCAGATAGAGTCTATATTATTTCGGTGTATTTCTTTGCGTCCGTATGCGTTACTGTGAAATGAGCTACTTTTACAATACGCGGTGATATTGTCTATGCACGTATAATGAAACTATAAGGAGAGGAAAAAGAATGCAACTCTCATTGGCATACAAGCAGAAAGCAGTATTTTTCGGATTTTGTCCCATCAGCCCAGACCATTCCAATCAGACGCCATTAGTTTCCATCGTGAATGGGTTATTTGGCCAGTTAACTTAAGTCTGAGCCAAAGCAATGAGTAATCATCTGAGACTCTCGAGGAGCCCAAAAGTTTCCCCGTGTCCATAAAAAGCTCTGCCAATACTAATCCATTCAAACTCGAAATGTATGAAGGGTTCATGACACTGATTTTGAACGTAGTGTGACTACAATAAGAGCTTATTTTCCCCTTACGTCGCGGGTGATTCCTTTTCTGCCAAAGATCATGATTTGGATGCCAGTCTTATAACCCACTGGAGAGAAGTGGCATTTGACTTATTTCACCCACTCACAAGTATTTGACGTGCGTCTCCTCATTTCTCGAAGCACAAAAAAAAAGGAAAAAGGAAGCGTTTACCAGCGCAGGAGGCCAGTGGGTCGGTACCTGTAACAAACTCTACCCGATTGTACCCACTGGGGGGGGTGGGGGGGGGGGGAAGGAGGTAAAGGAAAGGGGAAAAGGCCGCGGTACGGACCGCCAGCACCCAAATATTACAGTCGGGTACGCAACACGAAACATACAACACTTAGGAGTCCGAAACCAATGAGGCGGATTGACGTCGAAACGCCAATGGGCCTCCGCCACCCCCAAGTTCTCGTGGTTGCTGGGTTCACCCAGCAGCGTAGCACGAGTCGCCGTCAGTTTTCGCACACGCGAAAGCTTACCGCACATCGCTTGAAGACCGGAGGAGCCCGTTGCCCAAAGATTCGGGATTAGGTATATCCCGGCCAACTTTAACGGAGGGAGCAGCGCGGTCAGTCGGCGTACTTCATTGGAGTAATGTCCTACGACCAGTTCTGGTCAAGAACGAGCCTTTTCTATCTGGAGCAGCAATTGTTTGAAACCTGAGCGTCATTCACAATAGAAAACCACTCTTAACTAATCGGAGCTTCGCCAAGGCTTACTGCTAACTACTTCCTTGAGAAGCGCGTCGATAGTCAGAAAAGCAGAGCAGACAGCGAGAGCAGAGATATTTTTCGAAGTTTACAGCGGCCTCTTCGTCATTTCTTGGCTAAAAACGATCCTTTAATTATGCCTCATATTTCTCCTAAGAGGACAATTCGGGTACAGGGTTTGTCAAAGGAAATATATCTGCCATAAATTAGCCGGAATAGGTGTTGCGCCTTCGACTTCCATCCACTGAGCAGAGTTTAAATAAAAAACAGTTTTACGCAGAGTTTAAATAAAAATAAAATTCTATTGCTCTCTACCATTAAACGGAATTCATCAAATTGTCCGCTATGATGAGAACTATTTTGATTCACATGTTTATATTTATTCATTTTTCGTTCACAACTAGGAAAATTTGTGAGTTCACTTATCCCTAAGTTCTAGGAGGTGGTCCAAAAAAAACTATGTAACACAGAAAGAGAAGGCTACACGGAGCCCACATTTCAATCCCATGGGAAGTATTTGGTCATTCATTACGAGAGAAATGTATGAAACAAACGTTAGACCCCAAATTTTGGTGCATTGTGGAAAATGGTGGAAGAAAAATGGGAAATGACCTAGTAAGACGATGCCAAAATGTTGACAATTCCATGTCTCAGATATTTCGGGTCTCGGGTCAGGAAATCGAGAATGAAGGGGGATGGAGTGAATATTGGGCTGACAAACATCCTCCTCCTTATAGACTACAGAATGTAGCTCCACTACTTTTTTTTAGTGTGTCTCTTGAGCGTTTTAAATATTTCTTGAGATCCACCGCATTATAACGGAATGGCATTTTTAAGAAAATAATTGCTAGTATACATATCGAAAGTCATCTTGCAATATTTTTGCAAGGCATGTGACCGCTAGCGGTCAATCTCTGCAGCCGTTTTTTAAGGTATAATATCGAGTATACTCCGCTCTTTCAAGGTTCTAGAACTTTCCCCGCGTAGGAGTTATCAAATTTTCACTGTACGCTCCCCTCAGCGCAATACTTCCCTAATTAATCTTTCAATTTCATGTTTCCATTACAGCTCGAGTGGATTTAATATTAATCGAATGTAGACTCGATTGCTAGAGTATGCAGGGAAAAATAAAGGTAATACGTATTTGTGAGAAGTGCCAAGTCCGTGAATTTGGACAAAGAGACCTTGCTCCACAGCAAAAATACATCGACCAACTTCTTTGTCCCTGGTGCAGTATCATCATAAAGGAGGCATTGATTCGGATTATTAGGATTTTCTAACAATTGAATGGGGTTTCGGAATTCTGTTCACAAGTTAAATTTGAGTTGGACAATTCCAAAAATTTTCCCGAATAAGGGAGTTGGAGGTATTTAAGATTAAAATTACACAGCATACCATCGCATTACCATGTTTTTATAGTCTTCTTCACTTATGACTATCTCACCTTCTCCATTTAACTCTCCGAAATAAAATTTTTTACGCATTTTTCAAATAACAAGGGTAAATAATCAATTGAAGCCATTAATTTTTGGACAAAATTGTTGTTCAGTACATCGCTAAAATCTTGAAAAAGTGCGTTTTACTAACTGGTGGGAGTATTGTGAAACTTGGCAAATGCATTTTACTGAATATCCACATCATATTCCTCACATCTACAATCTTACATTCCAAGAACCGATAAGTATTCTAGCATCTTAAGCAAAGGTTAAATATAGACTATAGACTGTGAGCAAGGTGGAGCTGATTCCACCTAGTTGCAATTATTGTAATTACCTCAACACCGCACGAATACAAGCATACAGTCCTTCATGTCAAACACGTATGGTCAAACGTGAGTGGTATAGCATGACTGCATTGCTTGATTACGGAGAAAATTGAAACTTTTGCATTGGTCTGCTCGATATAAAATAATGTAGTAAATTGAAAAGATTTTACATTTAAAGCAAATACAAGTTTAAGGTTAGTTCTATCCATAAAGAAGACAATTTCTCAGTACATTTCCGGAACATTTTATTTGTGCGACGCGTTACGCTATTGAAGGATTCGTCAGGTTCAAGATGAAATGATTAAATTCGTTGTAAAGAGATGATTTTGTCGAGAAATACTATGTACTTGTATTCATTATGGGTACCAATATAAAATATTTCCACGCGATGACGCCCGCCACAATCAAATTTATAGCTGAAGACACTTATTGTACGTCGAGTGAATCTTACCACTGTTTTCTGAACAATAAATATCTACTCTTACATAAGTCATTTCTAATCGATCGAACAGGAAATATTACGCTAATAAAAAGAAAGATGGAAAAGGCACGAAAGAAAATAAAATGGCATATGTAATTTGTGCTGAAAGACTTACTTTTCTCTCTCTAATGAATACACGACCTGAACGACATACTTGATGCAACATTAGTACCCGTCACCGTCGCATTATATCGTGTCTAAAGTTCATGGCGTAAGTTGTTCAATAAGTAATAGATAATTTTTGTTTTATACCTACCACTATGTCAGATAAATATCAATATGTTTAAGGAGCCGACAAGTAGGCTTTCGCCAGATGAACCTGCGCGCAAACTTACCCCAGACCGCCTAGCTCTTTTCCCATATCATTAATGCAGTATAAGTAAGTACCGACTAATTATATTTCTTAAAAGTGCGAGGAAGGGTCCACAGCTATTATGTTTTATTTGAATCGGAAGCCCGTAATTCATTATCAATTTAACGGAATTGAAATATAAAGACTTTAAAATTTAATGCAAATGTTGTAGCGAACCAATGCTTTAACTATAGTTTTTATTTATCAGTGAGAGGAGTAAGAGAGCCTTTCTGAGTCTGTGGTTATGCGAATTCTAAGAATTCAATATTCTTGTTCGAAAAATACACTGGATATGAACTCTGCAAATACGCAGGTTCTTTTGAATGATATAAAAGACTATAAGTGAAAAATGACCTATATTTCTATCCAATTTTAAATTAAAGGTATCCGTTCAAAAGCTTCGATCGAGAATCTCCAGCTCCACCCTACGGAAAAGAAACCGCAATGGAGGACACAATAATAAATAATAATTCAGTGTGATGGATATAATTTTGTGAAAAATTTGGACATGTCAGTTAGAGAAGGAGTTAACTTGGAAGAAAGTGGCGGACAAACAAAAAGTATCATTTTCCAGTATTTTTTCTTTAATACGCAGAGACACGGTCACCGTAGTTGGTCTAGAAAGTTGCTTATTGTCGCGTAGTCTGAAGTAGATGGCTCTACGTACCCAGTATTATTTATCAACGTTCCTCTCATGAGCCTGTGAGCGATGAGTATTATTTTAAGTGACGTTATTGTGTTCCCCTGCACTGAAAGATTTGAAGTGGCACATCGGATCCATTGCAAAGCTAAAGCTAAAGAAAGACGGTACATACGTTAGAGTCAGTCTCGTTTTCCGAACCAGTGTCTCGGCATGTTAACGTCAATTTCGTCTCTAAAAAGAATTCTGTAATATATCAAGACTCCAATATTAATTCACCAAGCTAAAGACATTGCCTAAAAATCATATTTTTCCCTCCCCATTCCTAAAAAGCATATTCTCTCCTCCCCATGGCAAAAAAGCATTTCTTTTCCCTTGCTTTAGAAATATATTTTATGAAGCTTGTAATCCGTCTCGAGTAATTTATTGATAAACGAGTAGCAAGTTACCACTACCTACAATTGCATATTTTATTTCTGTTGGCGTATAATCTTGCTTCCACTGCCAATTTTCGGGTCTTACTGCGTTCTCAGCAAGGAGCTATCCATTTTCGCGTTCACAAAAGTCATTTAAGTTCTTAAATAAGTCACTGAACTTCCACATCTATGTACAGTGGTGGAAGAAATTAATGCAAAAATTTTCGCGCGCCAGAATGCGGCATTCTTGGGAACTACTAGGAACGGCACACACTTCGAAAGACTGGCAACACTGAAAAAGACATCGTTTACCGCAAATATTTTAATTCCGCAAAGGAATTCGCATTTGCCGGAGTCTAGAACTTACTCATCAATCGCCTCATTTCGAGCTTCTCATATAATTCGCATATTCAGTCGCAGTGTATCGCTGTGTTTATTTCAGCATGTTTCTTACGTCGAATAATATCATTGTTGGAGAAAGACAACAAATTTCCACTATCCCACCCAACTCGGAATATATGCTGAAATTTTCATCTGCTACCACCAAGGGATATTTATTGTGATCGACTTTCCGAGGATCTATCTGAATGACGCATACTGTGTCTATTTCACCAAAATGATAAAAATCGAGATTTATTCGCACCAAAAGTTGATACGAAAAAGATTTAATTAAAATAAGTATAGTCTACGTGATGTAATTTTTCACGATTTTCCTTTTGTAGAGTGATGAAGTTCCTATCTCAAAACGGATATTTATTAATGAATCGTTCATGACCCGATATAAATCCGTCCTTAGTTCGTCAGAATGGGATATAACTTTGAAAACATACGTACATATATAGTTTCATGAATTGAAAATAAATTTTCTCGCATCAATACCGAATAATTTAGGCATCATTTTCCAGCATTTCTTTCGTCTTATCACAGGAAGCTTTGTGATGATCTGTTCACTGCGACGCTTTATCTAGTAAATACAGAACAAACGAATAAACATTCCCAAATTTAACCCAAATTAGGTGAAGTTATGGATAAACAACTCTTTTACGTGTGACTGCATAATGTGTCCTTATATGTTTTAGCTATTAATTCGCCGCATATATAAAATTAACAAAAAAGCCCTGTAAAAGACTTCTGTTGGGAGTAAAATGTCATTAATAAAAGAAATTAGTAAGTAACAGTTAACGTTGCAGCTATCAGACGTATTTGGCCAGCAAAAGAGTGGTCAGTGTTCGATCTTTAATGGACGCAAATGAGTTTTATGTGAATTTTCTCATATTGGCGATATAAATGAATGTAATATGTAGTTGCAATGACTGGCTGATAAAATGAAATTTTTTAAATACAAAAGAGATAAAATTTGCCAATTAAAAATCATTTTACTTGACCAGAAATTGAATTAAAACCTCAAGAATGCCTCGACCAGGGGTGAGATTACGGTTCTTTTCTTCTCGTGGTCGTTATCGTCATCCATAAGGCAAGCCGCATTGGTAGGGCAATGCTCATTGTCCTGGGAGCGCACCCCACTGCTATGTAGCACCTGGTTTTTCTTGATGACGATCACGTATTCGAAATCATGAGCGCAATTGAACAATAGTATTTTGAAGAACCATGATCGCGATTCAGGTTTGCAAACCAGATACAACTACCGAGCGTTCTTATGTCAAGGCGAATCGCAGATGGAGTTTCGTATCCTTCCGGTGAATTTACTTGCGTCCGTATGCGTTACTGCGAACTAAGTTACTTTTACAATGCGTGGTGATCTTGTCTGCGAGCGTTTATGGAACAATAAGGATAGGAAACAGTATACTCTTCTCACTGAAATAAAAACAGAAAGCAGTAGTTCTCGGATTTCACCTCATCAGCGCAGACCATTCCAATAAAACGCCATCAGTTCTAATCGTGCATGGTTTTTAAGGCCAGCTGACTTGAGTCTGAGTTAAAGCAACGGGTAATCCTGGAGGACTCTTGAGGGTCCCAAAAAGTTTCCCCGTGTCCATACAAAGCTTCGCCAATACTAATCCATTCAACTCACATGCAACTCAGAATATATGAACGGCGCATGATATTGATTTGGGTCATAGTATAGCCTTCAATAAGAGCTTTTTCCCTTTATGTCGCGGGCAATACTTTTTCTGCCAAAGATAATGTTTGGGACGCAAGTCGTGAAACCCACAGGAAAGAAGTGGTATTTGACTTCTTTCACCCCCACAAAAGTATTCGACGGGTTCCTCCAAATTTTTCGAAGCACGATGAGCCTTTAGTTCTGGTGCAGCCAGTATTTGAAACCGGTGCGTCATTCACATCAACAAACCACCCCGACCACCGCCACCCGGAACCTCGCTAAGGTTTACTGATGACTGCTTCATTGAGACAAATGTCCATAGATGGAAAATCAGAGTAGACAGTCCAAGCAGAGATATTTTTAAAGTTTATAGCGGCCTCTCCATAAATTATTTATTGGAGGAAAAAAATATCTTATTAGCCTTTAATTATGCCTCATTTTTCTCCCAGGTGGTGGAATCGGGTAGTAAATTGGAAAAGGCAAATACATTTGACGCAAAATTACCCGAATAGGCGTTACACCTTCGACTTTCACCCACTGAACTTTTATTTGGTTTTTAAATGTAAAAAATTCTATTTATCACTACTATTAAATGAAAAACATCAAATGTTCCACTAGAGTGAGAACTGTGTTTATTCAAATGTTTATCAAGATTCGTTTTTCGCCCGCAACTAAGAATACTTGCGAGTTCACCAATGTCAAATTCAAGGAGATGGTTCAGAACCAACCATGTAACACAGATGGAGCGGGCTGCACGGACCCCAGAGGAAGTATTTGGGCGTTCATTGTGAGGAAAATGCGAGAAATAAGCGTATTTCGAACCCCTCAAACGAAACGATCCCAAATTTAGATACAATGTGAAAAATAGAGGAGAAAGAATGGGAAATAAACCCAGTAAGAATATGTCAAAATGTGGAAAACTCCATATCACAGAGACTTGGTCAGAAAATCGAGGATACAGAGGGATGGATTGATTATTAGACTAATCAACATCCTCATCCTTTATGTTATGTACCAGAATGTTTCTCGATGATCAATTATTGTGATCATGTTCACACATACCTTAGGTTAACAGAATTACGCATGCATTTTAAACTTTTCCACTCGTTCTAAATAAAGCATTATAGAGTCCCTTTCAAAATTCCATAAAAATTCATAACGACATACATAATGATAATGACTGCGAATATGTCAAAAGGTATTTAAATGATTCAAGAATTAACCTTATCCTTTAAGTATTATCCTTCATCCCATAAGTTGAACTATTGAATTACACGGCTAATGTATTGCTCATAGCAAATATAGAAAACCATGCTGGGAAAACTTCAAAAACATTTTTCATGATATTTTCAAGAACATCCCACAGTTATTTGGTCTCTCACTCTGAAAAATGATCGGAATTCACAAATTTGGCAGATGGAACCAAACTCTAATTCCAAATAAAAATAATTGTCCTCTTTACAAAATCATTTCAAAGTAATTATAAGTAAATGTAGCATCAGGTAGGTTCACTAAATCGAGTAATTGATAATTTAAAAAGATCCAGCATATTCCCTCGTTCACGAATAGCTTTTCTTTGAGTGATTAATCGGCAAATGAGTGGATATAAACATCATATGACTGACAGGACGTAGAAATCCGACGGGGTCGAGTATCCGAGAATGGGAAGTAAACATCTCATTTCACGATCAAGGAGACCGCTTTGATTCCTTTACAAAGCCCGAATATTTGTAAAACTTTCACACTCATGGGTGAGATCAATATCCATTCCCTGTGCCTTCCTTGGATTCCAGCAAAGTTTTGACAGCAATAAAGTCACATCGAAATAATACATGAGGTCACTAAAGAGGCTACGTCCGGATTTAAACCCCAAACATTCTTGGCCGTAGACGAATGGTATCCCTCTAGGCTTCCCTCTGCATCAATCAAGTCGGCGTCCAGTGGTTCTTACTCTTCATCGAGAAAAGGGAATTCCAATGTTTCCTTAAAAAATTGGACCAAATAAAATGTCCAGGACTTTCGAAAGTAGTTTTCGTAAAGAAAATAATATAATGTCAAGAGGACACAAGAAATTAAAATATTTTTGACGACCTCAACGCACGATGGCGGAAACTTACGTAGGGTATTAAGGTATCTGAAATACTGGTTAAGAAGAATTTTCTCCTCCAGGAAACCATTCTATTCTGCCTGATTTCCCATATTTCAACTAGAAATTCACAGGATAATTTGCCAAAATATTAATTGTCATGTATGATATTTCTCGGAAGTAGTTTGAGGCCTATTAAAACGACGTTCATCCACAGATTTTTCCTACACGCGGAAAAACTTTATATTGTCAGTGGATTTGATCTGAAGTAAAAGAACATTTTACTACCCAACTAATTATTATTTCGTCGTAAATTTTATAAATTTTCAATTGAGAAACATATTTTTAAAGAATCCAAAGTTCTAAAAAAATATGGTTAGTATCTCTACATAATTAACTACGACTTCGGAACCTCGACTTGCTGCGGGGCGAAGTAAACGGTTATGTTCTTCCGTAAGTCTCAACCTATTATTAGTACTGAACTTATTACTTAGTCGGGACGGTATAATAAATAAACTCTGATGTCGGGTTAAGCGAGCACACACCATCTAGGCTACACGATCGAGAAGAGAACACAGAACACAGAGACTCCACTGAAAAATGTGGTATAAGTCAGTGACAAGGTGGAATACAGGGAGCACTCTGATTGGTCGATAGCTACAGCCATTACAGCCTTGAAAGCTCTGTGCTCATTGGTTTATTGACTCTAAATTTCAACAGTGATAGAACAGAATTAATATAGTAACATACATTACTCAACATAAATGCAACATGTGATAGAAGCAAATTAATATAGTAACATACAATACATAAACTCATCACTTTTATAACTCCAAAAAGATCTCGCGAACGTGAACCGTATTAGTACATATTACTATTAATGTGACGCGTATAATTGATATTCTTTTCTAGAGAGTTAGATATTCCCGGTCTCCATTGACAGTCTCAGTGTTGTCAAGTTGTCGAAGGAAAAGCGATTTCAATTAGTTCCCGCTCACGCCGCATTCAGACGCCAATGAGTTTTGCGTTAATTTTTTCCGCCACTGTACACAAATTCTCTTATGATCCACGTCAGGGAGTTCCAGATGGGAGTTCTTCATTTTTGCATTCAGAATTTGTTGTGGCTTGAGAAATATCCGGACGTCCGCATTATACCACGTAGATTACGAATAATTTTTTTTAAGTTTACTTGGTATTGTGTTTCATTTATTTTATTTATAGCTATTCGTGTGATGCTACGATAAGTATTCCATGTGTCGTTAGTAGTTTGGTTTTGGCTAACATTATTTTACTTTTTAAGGCTAGAAAGTGTAGCGGTATTATTTCGAGTTCATTAGATCAGATAATGAGGATGAAATTAGAGAAACTCACTGTAGAACAGAAGATTTTAAATGTCTTTTTTTCCGCGGCCAATAACAGACCATAATGACCACCAATTTGATTGAATGCGTTTCAAAATGCAAAAATATTTTACTTAAGGTCAAGTGAATCTTTTTATGCGGTGTGCGACTAGAAATAAACGGAACATATTCCAACCCAGTCATAAGAAGATCACAGCCAGAGCTTTCCGTTGGCATACAATATATACACCACGCAGTGCAGTATGATTCTTATCACCTACTCATTATAATGGTGTTCAACATTTTACGAAAACAAAGGCTATCACACATTTTTGGGATAATCAGGTAGAGATTTCAGATGTCAATCCCGTGCTTTTAATTCCAAAGCAGTCGTTATATACTTTACGAAGCCCAAATTATACCGGAGTCATTCGTTTTACAAGTACTATCTGGAGGAAATAAAAGTTCCAAGCCAATATAAGCGAAGCTGGTGTAAAAGAAATAAAAATAAAGCATAAGGAATGTAATGGCAGCTTTTGAGTACGAGGATAAATTGGCTCTTGAGTAATAATCGGCAGAAGAAACCTTACAAAATAAAATTTCAAAAATCCCCGAATGATGCTAAAATATGCAAACCAGTCTAAGAAAGATAGTCTTAATGCTTGTTTTATGCTTTCAATACCATAAAAAATCGTTAAGTTCACCTATTGTACCAGGGTTGAAATACCACATCATTTGTTACATGCAATGTTTGGAAATTCACCTATTGTGCCTGAGCAGCTGCCAATTATATTGGTACATCTATCATTTGGACGCAAGCAATGACGAAATATTTCTTCGTTGTTGGAGTCGAGTAATTAATTTTTTGATTAATTTACACTGTACGAACATTAGGAAAATCATAGGGAAAATAATAAAATTACAAGCCCGGTCCACTAGTTCTCAATCAACTAGGTTGGAAAAGACTGGTATTACTCCATGTCAGAACTTAGATCACTTGTTGAAAAGTGAAACAGATGCAATAATTTTTTCAGGCACATATCGAACAAGCATTATGGATTTCAGAGTCAGAAAAATGTATATCGCGAATTTGACTATGCCGACGAAAGCCACGCGTTTTAAAAAAATCCATCGAATAGAAATTGTTGAATAGCTGTTTGCAGGACGGAATTTGAACAAGCTGAAATTATGAAGTTTTATACGAGACTATGATTAGCAGAATACTTCTGATCACACGAGTCAGGGGTTTTCTAGGAGGCTTTTATATAACTCTCCAACTACATCCGTTGAACTCCGAAAATCATTGAGAAACACCCAGAAGCAAGTGGTACTATAATTACCTTTACATCATGCACAGTTAGCGGTCGCAGTTTAAACTGAGGGACACATGTTATCGACTAAAGGAGAACATCATAATTAATATTACAGGACTAAGAAAGATGCAAATAATTCATTCTTACCTTAAGTTTTGACAACATGTATGACAAGTACTAGGTAAATGAGACAGTAATCCACCAAAATATTTTTCACTCTTTCAATCGTAGGTTTCCGCGGCCTTTAGACAAAATTTCCTGCTCTATTTAGGCATTTTCCAAGTTGGTAGATTCTGTTGACAACAGATTCTCTCGCGTTCCCTACGGGACTTCACGAATCAATGAGGGAGAAAGCGTTATTACAGGAAGCAAGCTACGTGGTGAACTCCCGAGTAATGCAGGAATCTTAGCGTCAAACTTTTTTTCCATCTAGTTCGAGCATGAAACGTAACCATGTACTTAATTTTATGACCTATTTCGATTACTAACATCATCCTGACCATCCAAAATGTAGCTTGATGAAACAAATTACTCTCAGTAGGCATAGCAATCATGAATTAGTTTAATAAATACCTGCAATTTATATGATGCACCATCAGTTGTTTTATGATGTAAATCACTCCAAACTACAATGCCACACACCCTTGAGGGGATTTGCAGAGAAGTATGTAGTCTAACGTGGCGCGCAATAAGCCCAGGGGCACTGCATGTAGCCGGATCCCTTGGGATACACTACGCTTCATTTATAACTGTTGAGCGCACTCAAGAATATTACACGAACATACTTAAGAAGACACTTCGTACCGCACACACCGTTGCACACACACAACTAGGCAGTGAAGAGGGCAAGAAACTGCGTAAACCTTTTTTTTTAATTAAAGGACTGCCCAGTATTCCTTGTGATTGGGTCGAGGCTCCACACGGGTATTTCGCTGACATCGATATGCATAATGGAATCCTTCACAATGCACAAACTAAATCTGAGTACGTAATCTTGTAACTTCGGAAAGCAGAAAGCAACACTTTTCGCACATACACATCGCAAATGCCTCATCATAAACACACGTCAAACTTCTCGCCACCAATTCATTGCGCAGCTGGACTCGGACTGGAGCGACGAACTTAGAATGGGCGCGAAATAGAATAGGCGCGAATCTAGAATGAACTAATGCCCTTGAATAAGCTCAGGTTGACTTGCGTCACTATTCTCGGTTGATTGCAGGGATGGCACACAAGTCATATGGCTATGGCCTTGGTTCCATATTATTTTGGAAAGTTGACGGAGTTTCTACAAAACGAGGGGGCGAGTGATGGTAACGGTCAGGCCAAAATTTGAAAATGAAGAGCGAAAGGTATTCCATACCCCGATACCAATACCGCATTGAAAAATGTGCGGGAGGAGACCAACATGAAGGTGAAATTTTTGACTCCCGTCCACCCGACCAATTGCTACCTATTGCACGGGGGAGGCGGTGTTGGCACCATAAATGACCATGAAAATAGATGGGAACAGGTCAAAGGAAATGGAAGAGCGAAGGGACGAAAGGGAAATTTATGTTGACGGAGTGACTCATCATTTTGCTTTGTTTTATTTTGAATTTAATTATAAAGGTAGGGTTGATACAATATTTGTACAAATAACTTTAGTCAAACTACTTTGCTTCTTCTCTTAGCTATTACATTTAGAGTCTTAGGGCAGGGTTAAAATGTCATCCTTCGGGCACCTGGAAACTCGCGCGTACTTTATCTATCGATCACTTAGATCTAAAGACGCCCGTTGGATCATGGGCGCAACTGTTGTTTCAAAAACAACCTATGCGGTGGAAACCCAAGAAATGGATAAGCATTAATCAGAACGCCGCGGAAACTTGCGATGGAATATCGTACTTCAATTATCTGCAAACATCACTACTCCATGGAGCCCTAAACCAGTTTTCTTCAACTCGTTTTCAAATCGCTGCCCTGACCCTAGAATTCGAAGCAGGTCCCATCCAAATGGGAAACCACGGTACACTGGCCACCAATTCAAACCGATACACTTCTCTCGAGAATTCTTCTTCCAGTGAGTCATGGAGAGACTATATCTGTTCCGTTCGTCCCTCATTCGTGGGAGGCTACTGAAAACTGGCGTTCATTGTAAAATAAATGATAGGTAGGTAGATAGATGATGGTTAGATTATTGAAGGAATGAAGATATGGTTGAACCTGACGTCGGCATAAGCTTATTCTTAAAGAGGCTGGAACGGTAATTGTGGGTCATTGATTGTACAGTTCAATGATTTTTCCAGTATGTCGAAAAGAAATTCTTCGGTCACATTTCATTTAAGTGCATCTATTTATGGTTGGAACTCACCGTTCATGTAGTAATGGAAATGATACAAGATTTATGCTTTAAAATTTTTCCAAGTGTGTTATGAATAAAGTTTTTAGATTTCAGATAATTTTCAGAAGTAATTGGATCCATGGGTGATACTGTAAAAAAATCCCTTGCACATGAAATATGTATGATCATCATTTTGATCAGACGAAATGGGATCCGGAGAACAGAACTTAAGGCTGGAACGGAGTGACATATTTCCTTTGTCTATCTCCTACAGCGTAGCTATCGTCCGAGTGGAGCTGAAGGTGGCTGAAGCGATATTTGTTTCTCTATAGATTTATATGAAACTCTGAATGCGTGTTCAAATTGGTGATATTTATAGAAAATCAGAAAGAATTGCATCCTACTGGTTTGGTTTTTTGGCAATTCAGTGATAATGCAATAGTATTAGGCTGAAATTAGTATGAGCTGCTAAAATGCTGTGAAGTATTCTGTAAAAAATTCCTCATTAGAAAAATTATTCGCCCCGACCGGGACTCCACCGAGTTACATATAACAGACGTTGTTGCCCACCTCATACAGCTTCTATTCGATTTTTTGTTCTGACGATCAAAAAAGAAATGCTCCTGTGACGAACGCAATCTTTACTAACAAAATATCAGGCAAAACAAACATTCCTATATTCGATACGATTATATAATGCTGAATTCGGAATATTGGGCATTACATAATTCAGAATGACATTTTCTCTCCGCCCAAGCGTAGGTATCGTCGGGGTGAAGCTGGATGTCATGGGGCTTAAAGTGATTTTTGTTTCTGGACAGAGTTACACGAAACTTTGCCTACGTGTTGTAGTTATTTAAGTCGGTAGATGAAAGTGTAAAACATTGCATTTGATTTTAACAGGTAGCCTTTTGGCACGTGACATATAATTCGTAATCATTTTATTATATCTGTACAGATTTTCTTCTAAATGCAAAAAAGCACCTTTAATATAATTATACTGGTTTATAACAAATATTTAGGTGTTATGCCGATCCGACAAAACATATTTACATGGGATTTGCACCTAGATTACGAATACATCATTTGGGTGGGTGCTGGCAATTCCGGTTACATGTACGGTTGATAAAATCTAGGTTACGGCAATAGGCATATCAAGCTCCGAGTCGCGGTCATGTAAAATGATTTCTTTCATGCCGAATTTCATTCTTTTGATGTGTATCATTGTACAGCGTGAGTTGTTTTCATGCGTGTGACCACTGGCCATCAATGTTACTTGTTTGTTTTGCAACGATTTGAAAATCTAAAAACCATCCACTGTTTAATGCCTTTTGCCGAATGTATGCTTTAAGCAAGATAAACAAATCATAGGAAATCATTTTCTTCTCAAATTGAAGATGAAATTTAAATGTAAAGCTAAAAAAGCACTCATAAAGCTAGAAACGTCCATTTTGAGTCATTATGACGCCCTTCATATTTTTTTGGGTTCAAAACAAACCAATCCATCCACTACTCGCGAGGAAAACTAGGAACATACTTCATAGATTTCTAATTCGTTAGATATGTGTGAGGAATCTATTGCCAACTAATATTCTACAGTTTGAAAATCTGAAAAGTAGCCTCTTCTTAGCACCCTTTGCCGAATGTACACTTTAAGCAAGATAAAAAAGCATAGGAAATCATTTTCTTCTCAAACTGAAGGTGAAATTTAAGTCGAGAATGAGCCCACTGACACAGAGTCCAATACGATGACCTCACGCGTCTCCCGGGTGTAAGAGGCCGCCTGGGTGTTGAGATTGCACGGAGCGCCTTCCAAGAGCAACCGCGGGTCATGTTTATCGCTCCCTCAAACTATTTTTGGCCTTCTAGTGCGACAACGTCCCAATTAATTTGGGTATTTCGGAGATTTTATGGTCTGCCGAGATATTCTCATCTGGATTGTGTTTGCGGCCTTCATTTCTCGGTCAGCGAGTGCCAAGGACACATTTTGGCAAAGACGGGAGGGCCTCGTCACCATTTTTAGCACTCCTCCACCCGTTATTACCAACCCTGCCTTCCCAACTTTGCCCTTTTCTCGAACCACGCAAACGCCTCATTTAGAAGACACCAGTCGTCAAGAACTCTTCACTGTTCCCTCATCTCGGCGGTTATGAAGTTATACAGAAGTCTCATCATTATCGGTAAGTAGGCATTCCCGCCACATTCTAATATTATGTGATATTTTTCTCCAAATAGCTCAAGGTATACATTTACGACCGGTTTGATCATTTCTGGTTGAATATTTTTTTTGATATGAACACCTAAGTCAAAAAAATGTACCAGTGATAAAGCTCAAGGTATATCCGTTAGTCAGTGATATAACATGCAAAAATCGAACTCCTAGTTGACCCTATGTTAAGAAGAAGGCTTCATAATATTGCAGATAACGTCAGTCAGATTATATAAAACTGGGCCGTTGATTTAATTCTGTTCAAGAATTACGTAATCACGGGCTGTAAGTGATAATTATCGTTATGATTTCTCATGATTAGCCTTCTTTTGTTTTCAGTCTCGTGAATAATACAATCGGTTGAGCGCAAAAGCAAACTCATAGCTTGACCAATAGTAACATTAGATGTGATCCAAGGAGGTGAGGATTGCGAGCTGATATGGAAGTGAATATATGCTAGATGTATCAGCAATGACGCTTTCAGTCTAATATACTTGCATATATTCAGGGTACCACTGATCCTAGTGAGACGCAGTGACAAAGAAAGATAGAATGCGTAGCAGCCAAAAAATTGCACAAGTGACACTCATGCCAAATTCTTTTGACGTTGTTTTTGAATTTGGGAGAAAATACAAGTAATACAAGTGTAATAAAGAAAATACATATCAATTACCTCATTATTGTTACACAACTGTTGAGAAATGAGAAAAAGAGAAATAGGTCTCCAAAAGGACTGGATTATATCACCTAATGGAAGGAAAGAATTATTTCATTCACCGGTAGAGCATCTGAAGACGTGAAAATTTTTATTAAAATGTAATCTATGGAAGTAGGCATAACTTTTCTATAAACCGAATGAGTAACTTATGCCTTAAATTTCACTGTCTTTTCTTCTTTGCCAGTTCTAGATATCTTCTATTTTAAATTTTTGTGACATAGTGGTGCAAATTTTAAACAAATTTTCTCATTAATGTTTTCGACTAGAAGACAACACATGATAAACTCTATGGTCTAGCTTTATTAAATGTGAGCATGACAACAAATGTCTGAAAAACCATGCAGCCGAATGAGAGCACTGCACAATTTAGGTATTTTTTTTAGAAGTCGGTCAGCCCCGTTTTTCTCAGGAGAGATTTTTTTACTGGCCCTCATTTTGTTTCCAGCTTCCTTGAGTGTATATCTACTCGTCGTTTGATCCGTGTTATGAATTATGTTTCACTCTGCTGGTAACTTAAAGACATGACAGAAAAACAGTGAAAACTTCCATCAGTAAAGTTAGGGACCACAGAAGAAGAAATCATGTTAACCGTCATTACAGAAGGAGATCTTTTGAAGCTCATAAACAAAACTTCAATAATATGATTTAGCCTTTGATCAATAATGCGAAAAGGGTGTCCTCACACGGACAACATATAAAAATAATATACTGAGCAAAGAATAAACTTTCAAATGAAATAAACATTTCAATCAAAGTAAAAACAGGTTAGCACAAATTATATCCACGAATACGATCAATGACCAACATTCTACTCATCAGCTGTTTTACAGCGAAGTCATTACTTTACAAAAAAATCTGCACATCTGCTGATCAATACGAAATCATTGAAATATAAAACCATATTGAAGATGACCTCAAATACGAGAATTCAATATGTTCAAAATAACTTGGCATAATTATAACTATTTACTAGTTCTCTGAGAAATTCAAATTTAAGACCACAAAAATGGATTGAATTCGGTAATAGAAAGTAAATTTTAGGATAAAATAGTTGGATAAATGTTTTAGTAAGTGTCTACATGCTTCATTATTTGGTTTTGGAAACGCCTCACATAATTCATCTTTACTCTAAATAGGTAACACTATTAAACATTATTTTTTTATAATCTGAGGCTGCATAATATTCTTTGCAGTTTGTGAGAATGTAATTACTTAAATAGAAATCGATTAAAAGTCATGTAAAATGGTTGCTTTTACTTTATTATGGAAGTAGATATTTGGCAGCTCATTAAAAAAATATAATAACATGATTTATTATTTAATAAAAAATTAAAAATTGGTGTCCTCTCACGAAATACCAAACAAGGCAAGTTCAACAATGAACAGACATGCAAAGGTAAAAAGAGATTAGCACAATGTATAACCAGGAATACGATTAATGAACAAGATTCTACTCATCAGCTGTTATACAGCAGAATATTTTTTACAAAAAACCTCAATAAATGTTTCCGTATTTAGCAGAAATCTGTACAAGATCAAAATCATTTGCATAAATATTATTTTTTTAAATTTCGGATAAAATCAAATTTATAATCACAAGAAAAGATTACTCCCGATAATTGAAAAAATAATTTGTGGCAGGCAGTTTGCTAAATGTTTAAGTAAGCGTTTACACACTTTTTGCTTGCTTTTCGTATGAATAAGCTCCGCCTGATTTCTAACTCAATCTTAAATGGGTAAGATTTCAAAGGTTGATTTTTTACCCAGAGACTTTTTTTTGACAGAGACTAATTTTCAGAGCGACATAGAGAATATTGTCATGACTCCTCACTACGTCTCTAGGTATGACAGATGCGATAAAATAAGAGATGTACTCTTCCGAACAGATAGGTACGAAAACTCGTTCTTTCCGCGAACAATAAGTGATCACAATAAAAATTGAGCTCCACTAAATACACTCCTATAATACATGTCACCATTCATCTCCAAAAAACTTACACCTTTGCACGGCTGGTGACCTAACACTCCCTGCCACACGCCCATGCGGCGGCTCGCAGGGTATTATGTAGATGTAGATAAAATTCTTTGCACTTTGTGATAACTGAAGTGTCTGAAAACTAAAATATGAACTAACATAATTCTTACAGGTGCCGTTCTGGCGGCGACAGTGCTGATGACCTCGGCGGATTCCTCGGAAGAGAGTGAGTGCGACGACTCCTGCGGACGAATCCTCCTTCCCGTCTGTGGAATAACTGCAAATGGAACGAAAATTCAGTTCAGTAACTCATGCGAACTCGAGCACCACCAATGCGTGCACCCGGGAGGTGAGTCACCACGAATAACCAACTAATCGAACCCACCGAACTAGCGAACCTCACGAGCATCTTCAGTCGCGCCGAGACGAAACTTTTTTTTCCTGTTCAGAAACGAAAATTTTGAATTTACCCATGAAAATAAATTTGACTGCGACCTAGGTATCGATGTTTTTACATCATCACGTCAGGTGAAAAATAGAATTAAGTGCACACAATACAAGAAACTTCATTTGTCACCTGGTGATGATGTAAACACATCGAGACCTAGGTCGCAGTAAAATTTATTTCTGCGGATAATTGCAAATTTTTCATTTCTGCATCATCTATAAATTTCACTCAATATCGCAGGTATCTTCAAATTGTATATTTTTTCCGGCTGGTGCTCTGATTGCGAAAAAATGTATAAATGCCATTCCTCACACTTGAGTTAACTACCGCATCACCGTGGGCAATATAATGTTTGACACCATGGAGTCGCTCGGTATGTCCTTTAGGACGCATTGGTAAGGAATGGAGGACATTTATAATAAAAAACTGTTTTTTCTTGAAAAGTGTACCTTGTAAAAATTGTGGAAAATCAAGTTTATTCATTGATTTATAAAGTGTACCTATTCTTAGAAATGTGGGCCAAGAATTTTACCAAATTGTAGAGTTTTATGGCAGTAATATTTCTACTTGAAAATTACGCAAGCAATCTAATGGTAAAACAAGTCGATTTTGACGTCTTCCATTTGCATGCATATTAGCCAATGAGTAAAATATGAAATGAAGGATGCGTCACAGTGAACACACAAGGAAAGAAGTGACGCAAGGATAGTAGATCGTAGTCTCATGCACTTGATATATATTTCGAACTAATTCGACGAAAAATGCACAGATTTTCTTCTAAATGAGAAAAACATGCGTTTCATAAATTATTAATGTCTTCTATTAAATATTAAGGTATCATGCTGAATGAAAAACGGCAATTTACACGCGATTTTGGCTTACGTTTTGAATTTCGCGCCGAAAACCCCAAGATATAACCATTTTTCAAGTGAGATTGATATTTTATGAATTTGAAATTTTTGAAGTCTCTCATCAAAAAGACAAACACGTATGAGTACATAAAATACATAAATTTCCACTTGTAATACGTCATTTCTTCAATTTCAGATATTGTCTCATCAGCAAGAGGACGATGCAAGGAGTAAATGCAAGCAGTACTTTGACATGGTCAGTACAATGAATGGAAGATTCAGATCCAAGCAGCACTACAAGGTCAAACTGAATCGCATATATCGCCCAGATTATCACATGTACACCCTGGGTGAGAGATGAAAGTATCACAAAGGATTTACAGAGTTCATATAATTCACTGAGCATATTTGAACTTGATTGCAATCATAAATGTCTTAATCTTTGGCATATTATAACTGATGACCTGTCTTAGAAAAAAAACTAACGTAAAAAAAATGTATAACTTTATTAAAAGACTCTGTTTCCGGTGACTTAGCTAATAAAGTCTTTTCTAAATGGTAGCCATTGTTTCGAAGTCCTTTTTCCCCACGTGAAAATTTAGCTGTCACGCAGAAATTTTTTATACACAACCATTGTATAATCATTTTATTAAAATAAACGCAGATGTAACATTCTGACGAGCTAACCTACATCTACATTTACATAATACCCAGTGAGCCACTGAACGGGTGGGTGGCACGGGGTCAGCTATCACCAACGGGCATTACACAATAAAAAAATTAAGATAACATGTCTACAACTACTGATGCATTAGTCAAAACATAAAAAAAATTCATAAAGACCCAGATTACACAAATAAACAGAGATATAATGGGTTTCACCGTAAACATGCAGGGTCTACTGTCCGTATAAAATGCACGTGGACATTTACGGAAGTCTGCGTCATTTTCGAAAATATAGTAATACAGAGAGCCTTTGCTGCGGCTCCAGCCCTTATCACCATCCTTTCTCTTTTGTAGTTTTCAACACTGATCTACTTCTTCATCTACTTATTACCCTGCAAGCCACCACAGAGGTGTTTGGCAGAGGGTGACTTATAGCCAACATGCACTACATTGTAGAAATTAACGATCACCAACATGTACGTCACCACGGGCATGCTACAAGTGCTGCAAAACTACCGAACCAATCAACAATGCAACTATGTAAACGTGACACAAGGGTCATGCAGGAAACATGCAAAAAATGGTGTGAGCACTCTTCGGCAGAATTATAAACATGCATTAGGGAGCACATGAATTAATCAGCTACTTTACCTGTCAACTAATCTAATTCAAAGTCTTAACGCAGCCATTATGGTCTCTTATCCATCGTGGGAAAATCGACATTCTAAACCTTTCTGTTCTAAAATCTATTTCCTTATTTTTATCTCATTATCTTATCTACTGTAGTAATTTGGAGCTCATAAGATATTGAAAACTTCGTCTGAAATAAATCGGGTTTGAATTGATATAAAAGATAGAGTCTAATTTTCAATTGACGGTCTGATAGCGATTCCCATCCATGTTGTTTCAAGAGGCCAGTGACACTAACGAGAATATCTTAACGGTCTTTCACGTATCTTGCTGATCTTCTCTACACGCGATCTAACTCTGTTTTTAAGCCTACCTCATGAGGATTCCAAACACTGGCAGCGTATTTTAAGTGGGATCTAAAAAGGGAGAATTAGCTGATTTCTCTAACCCTATCGTCGCACTTTCGAAGTACTCATATGACAAATCCCAATTTACGATTAGCTTGACGTTATTTCCTGAATATGGTTGCTCCACGAGAGATCATTAGCTAGTTTAACTCCGAAGTATTTTACAGATTCTACAGTCTGTAATTTGATATTTTGTACGTAATAACTGTACTGAGGGGAGATTTTCTTTTCCAGAAGTTTATTACAACACATTTTTTTCAAATTGAATTCTAGCTGCCACGCGTCGCACTACACTTGAACTGCCTTGAGATCCTTCCTTAACGCTTCCTTAACATTATGGCTACGCATTCCCCTGTACACTACAGCATCGTCAGCAAATAGTCAGAGTTTACTGTTTACCACCTCACCAATATCGTAAATATGAAATAATAAAACCAGAAAACGAACAGAGATACTAGGGTTTCACCGCAAACATGCATGATCTACTGTTAGTAGTCTGTGTCATTTAAAAAAATATCATAGTAATACAGAATGCCTTTGCTGAGGGCCCAGCTATCATCACCATCCTTTCAATCTTGTACTTTTCAACAATGATACTCCGCATTTATTAAGAATCCGTATGTATAATCTGAGTCGCTCAAAGTACATTACGATAAAAGGGACTTCTGAGGCTCATTAATACACGGCGGGAAGCAAGCGATAACATGCCGTGTGATGACATCCACTTAAGTCACGAGTATCGTTTACTACTTTATAGCTAGTGTGACTTTTATTCAACGCATAGTAAAAAAGTATAATTACCGCGTACAGTGAATAAAAATAATCAATCGGCTGTACACAGTAGCCGTTGTTTACCTGTCATTTACAGGTTTTTTTGAGAGCCTTATGAGGTCTATTCTATAGAAGGAAGAATTTGAGACATCAAACTGTTTTTGTGCTAAAAGTTTGTCTCACTACAGGTGGGAGAATTTAAGATATCTATTGTAAGACAATCTTCCATTATTTTCCGAAATTGTTTTAAATAAACAAACAAAAATTACAAATATTGTTTATAATGCGGTAGATGAAACAGTTAACTCAGTGTCAACTTCATCGACATTTGATTAAATTTGTCAAGTTCAATAAAATTCAAAAAAGCATCTTATGTTATATCATCATAATGCTAAAATAGATAAAGGCTCTTTTAAGTTAATTTTTAATTGTTTTGCTAGCATTAGTAGCTGCGTAGACTAAAAATGAGGGATGCATCTAAGGAGAAGAAGTTAACAGATTCCTTTTTGTAAATAGCTGTAATTCAGGTTCATTAAGAGTTATTTAGATTCAGATGCAAAAATATTACATGCAATACGTACTTATCTGTGATTTTAATAAATAATGCAGTTGGTAATCTGTAGTTCGTCTCTTAATCGTGCGTGACTAATGCCCGTATTCATAGTCGTATTCCTAGGTGTTACCAGGGTATCCTCTTGCCAGGTAACACCCAGGGGTCCCCTACGCTGAGCTATTCATAAACCATAACTGGGTATCTCACAGCCAGGGGACGCCTGAGTAAGAGGTTTGGTAACAATCCCGGGGAAAAATACATATGAACGGTTCCACTGAACGGTTCTCGATGCTTTCGATGCTCATTTTTCATCGTAACCAAGCACGCTATAAACAACAATGTAATATACTGTTTCACAATGTTCATGAAAAATGATTGAAGGATTATGGGAGAATGTTTATGATATTACTTAAATATTTATGTAATATGAATGGTGAGGAATATGAGGGTGGTTCAATAAGTACCCATGTTTGTTGACAGAAGATGTTACAATGGAAGATTGTTGATATGTTGTATCAATTCATCCCACGCGTGGGCAGCAGTACTGCGTTAGGGGAGCTTTGGGTAAGCTTCATGCCTTACCCAGGAAATCGACGGCCTGGGGGAGAGTTAGGGGACCACGGTCCCCTGGGTAACCACTATAAATACCATTTCTGACCCCCGCACCTGGGGGACACCCAGGTAACGGCTATTAATACGGCCCTTAGTGAAGTCTTGTGTAAGAATGAAACTGACGCCAGCTCAGTGTAATAATGGGTTACTTATGCCACGAAAAGGCATGAATGAAGCGCGTATTTTAGTCGCACTGTGGAATAAATTAACTTCATTTCACAACCAACGAATAAATTGAAACGAGGTAGAATTGAAACATAGGATTTTGTCCTTACCCAGCGTATACCTACTGTTAGTATGTCTTCACGAGTCTTCTAATGCATCAGGAGGCATCCTAGACACTGAGACAGTACAATAGCTCACCCGGTTTAAGATACAAGAAGATTTCACTAATACAAGTTAAGATTGTACATTATCTACCGAACTATCCATCATTATTTGCAGAACAGATCAAAATTTCTAGGAGGGAATACGATCGAGAATAAAAGAATGCGAGAGGTTAGCAATCTCAGAGCCGTATCATCAGGCAGTGATTCTAAAACGGTGAGGAATTTTCCCTTGTGGAAGATTTGGGTTTTGATGATCAAAGACCCATATCTTCCACAAGGGAAAATTCCTCACCGTTTTAGAATCACTGCCTAATTATACGGCTCTGAGATTGCTAACCTCTCGCATTCTTATATTCTCGATCGTATTCCCTCCTAGAAATTTTGATTTTGAATAAAAATAATTGATCAGCCTTCAAATTTGTCTAAACTATTTGCCGCAGTTTTGATCAAACCCCATCAAATTCAAAATTTGATAAAGAATACTTGGATGCGATCGAAATACTGAATGAATTTACCTCGCCGGTTATCAGTGTGGCAAATCAGAAAAAGTTAGCCTCAAAATAAAAAATAAACATATCGGGAAATATTCAGTATAAAAGAAAAATGGATTTGAGAATGCCATCTGACCTCATGGGGATAAATATGAGGTACCTGAAATTATTCAACTGCGGGAATAGCGTTGGAAGAGTGGTCTATCGAATATTGGCAAGTTTTTGTGACCCTTTTTAGAGTAAGTTTCTAGAAAGCATTGGTTTCACATTCCAGAAATCACTTGCCATGAACTGGCCTGAAGATAAAACCATATGCGCCCTTTTGTTCCTGAACCACCTGCTTCCCCCACTGCTTGGATTGCTGTTTTGTTTATGGCGTGCACTGGTATATCGACGTCTTATGCATGATATTAAGCTGGCTGGGTTCTTTTCGAAACAGTTATAGTGGAGTTCGCAAAATCGTTTTTGCACTGGTTTTTGGCGAGTGTTCAACAAACGCAGCACTTATCTCGGAAGTATTTTCTCATAATTAATTCTTGTTGACAATAAATGATCACTCCATAAGTAGTTGTATCGTCAAGAGATTGCTTCATGATGATTGTAAAGATGTAATGTGTCCGTCTACGAATTTGGTCATTATACACCTAGCATGCCTTGATTAATAATAATAATAATAATAAAACTGGAGTGTCTACATAACAGAGTTGTTTTGGGTACAGTTTGCCGTGTGTTCAGCAGCACGGACCCCCTGCTCACTCTCGTAAGGGAGCACGAAGGTGCCGGGGTGGGGGCGTTCCTCTTCCAGGCGGCGAAGAGGGCAGCGGACGAAATCGGTCTGGACTTTGACCTGTCATCCGACGGTAACGACAGTGGCACGTCAATCGTGTCACTGAGGGCAGACGTCTTAAAGCTCGAGGTCAAAAAGGCTGAGCAGAAGACCTTGCTCAAGACGCACACCGATAAGCCCATGCATGGAGGTTTCTACCGAAACATGGAAAAACATGGGCTATCGAAGGAGCTGACGTTTGCCTTCCTTCGTTCCGCGGGTCTCAGGTCCGAAACAGAGGGTTTCGTTCTCGCGTGCCAGGATGGTGTCATCAACACACTCGTGTACCGCCGAATGATATTCAAGGCGGAGGTGACGGACACGAGATGCAGAGCGTGCCGAGCCAAGCCGGAGACTTTGAGTCACCTTCTCTCCGGCTGCAGTTATTACGCGCAGTCAGCGTATTTAGCTCGGCACAACGCAGCTCTGCGGGTGTTGTATTTCCACCTTCGACATCATTAAGGCATCGACGAAGTTTATGTGCTGCCCTATGCCCCTGGAGATATTGAGTCCGTCGTGGAGAACGACAAAACCAAAATTTGGTGGAATTACTCATTCCCCACCACCAGGTAGTTGGAGGCGAACAAGCCTGACATCGTTCTCCTCGACCGCCAATCTTGTTCCATGTTCGTAATCGAGTTTTCGGCTCCGGCCGATACGAACTTGGACGCGAAAGAGGCGGAAAAACGGACGAAATATCAAGACCTGCTGTTCGAACTTCGGCAGATGTACCCGGGACACTGTAAAACTAGTAGTCCTAGTCATAGGTGTGCTCGGTGGAATCAAGGGCTCGCTGATACAGAGCATCAAGTGTATTCCTGCTTGCGTGGCACAGGCGGAATCACTTGCAGCCCGCATGCAGAAGGCCGTCCTCTTGGGGTCGCTCCGTCTGCTCCGTGCGCACGACCCGAACGCAGCGTAGCCACTGATCCGATGGGTTAATCGGAAGCGGCTACGAACTCTGCACCGCCCCTCTCGAGTTGTCGGCCATTATGACGGCAACGAAACCCGATGTTAGCCGAGGACTCGGAGGGGAAAGTTACAGAAGTAACAAAGAATAATAATAACAACGTTTATTATCGTGGGCTACTCTTAGCCCCTGAGATAATGAAGTACAAATTTTCAAATTTATACAATTTGGAAATTCAAAAATTAGATTAATAATACAGTGATGAAACTCAATATACAAAATCGAATTAATTATACAATGATGACAGGCAAAACAAAAAAATAAAAAAAACTCATTGTAAGCTTGGAATTCGTAATACAGCCATACATATTACTGCAGAGAGCACTACTAGGATAACATTTAAATACATAATTGAGCATATAAACCGTGAGGAAAAAGGTAATTAATGATAACAGTAATAATTATAAGTAGAAAGTTGAATACATTCATGTTCAATAGATTAATTCTTCTTCAATATGTATAAGGCATCCAATTTAACATTTGTTTAATTTTACTTCGTTTCAATTTTAGACAGACAACATTTTAGGATTATTTAGTAGGATATCATACACCTTGGACTTGAAAGCATGGATGGATTCAATATTTCTAACCTTAGATGGTAGAGAGTTCCATACTCTAGAAGCGGTTACGGTGAAGGATTTAGTGACGTGAAGTGTGCTATGTTGAGGGATGTGAAGGCCTACGGGATGATTCCTAGTGGGTACTGTATGTAGATCTTTTTTCCAGGTAAATCTAGCAGATAGGTAAAGGGGATTGCGAGTGGATAAAATTTCATAAGTAAGCAGAATAACATGGTATAAATAAAAATAAAATAAAAAAATAAAAAATAAAATGATTAAGGTTCTCGAATGCCTTCCCCAATGCCATACATGCTTGAAATGAGGAAGAGTCAATTTAAACGAAACAAAAAAGGTCCATATTGAAACGGTTGAGACCGTTTCTTCCTTTTTACCCCACTCCACCCCACCTTAATATCTCCTCTCTCGGCTGCCGAGGGCTGAATGAGTGAGTGGTAAATGAATGAGCAACGAGTGGGTGGGCCAAGAAGGTCGACACAGATGTCGAATTGTGTTGTGTGGCAAAGTGAACTAGCGTGGAGGGTGTGCTTGACTTCGACAAGCAGTGTGTGAGTTAGTCACCGACACTCCCTCCACGCCACCTCCGTGATTTCCCCTGATTCGTGCTTTCACATGGCTTTCACTGTGTATAAGATACCAATTCCTGAGGAAAAAGTGATAGAACATGCATATATACGCATTGGAATTCTTTTTGAAGGAGCCCAAGAAGCAAGGCATTAACATATGAGGAAATACCGAGAAGATAACGTGCGAAAATGCTCAAGAAAGGAATAAATTCATGATGTACGAAATCTAATATTTTCGCATCTGATTATTTAGTTTCTCGCATTATTTCATCACAACAAAAGGAAAAACTTTCCCTCGCGAAGGAAGTTAGACAGTTTCTCGAGGGACTGATGACACCTGAATCAAGGGAAGACGAGAGGAAGAACAAGGAGACGGATGATTGCAAGGACAAAGAGAATGACGACTTTGATAATGATGGTGGTGGCTGTTAATAAGCCTTTCACCTTTATTAAGAATTCATTTTGCTTTTAAAATTCAGTGTATTTGGACGTATATTTGAGCGTACACGAATGCAAGGATGAAGAGAATGACGACTTTGATAATGATGTGGGTGACTGTTAAAATGCCTCTCACCTCTTCTGGGAATTCATTGTACTTTAAAATACATTGATTTTGAGTGTATTTGTCTAAACATTTAAACAAGTGGAGTACTAAAAAAACTGGTGTCAAATTTCTACATATTCTTACCCAATGTTATTTTGTATGTAATTTTAAAGCAAAAAATTATTTTTCTCTGCAAAAACAATGTATTAAATGCACTAGTATCAATCATTTCCGGGTATATTGCTGAGTGGTGAACTTTAACGGCTAAATGTTTCGTTCCTCCCGCTGGGAACGTCTCCTGTCGATGTTCCCAGCAGGAGGAACGAAACGTTGAGCCGTAAAAGTTCACCACGCAGTCATATACCCGGAAATGATTGATACTAGTGCATCTAATAGCTGCGAAAATCTAAAAACAAAAATGTATTAAATGCTTTTGCGACTGCGATTTTGTGTTAGTTTCTATGGTTTAGCCTTACCTAATGCTTAAACTACGAGAGCTATTAGTTTAAAAGGAAAAAAGAGTTTGGAACCACTGTGCACTGGGGTGACGAATTCCAACAGTGTCAATATATGAATGAGATCAGCGTCAAAGAAGTGCATGAAGTGCAAAAACACTTCCATTTTAAGGCCAGGTTGACCTTGGTCTAAGAGCACATAATTACTGATAGACGGCAAAGCAAATTGCGAAAAGAGGAACTCAACCGAGAAAGGCCTCACAAGCAATCAATTTCTTTTTTCAAGTTCCTCCTTTAAGTAAGCTAAGACTAAACTGACAAGCTAAGTAACAGCGCTTTGTAGTGCAGGAGATGAAAATATATTTATATATAAAAGACTTAGCAAAAGACTTTTACGGCAACGTAATGTACAATTTAGAGAGTTTCTAACTATATTAATTACTCGAAACTGTGTGAAGCCGAGTCACTATGTCCCGGCCAGCTTGAGCGGAAATTCAAGGAGCGGTCGAGTGTGTTAATACTCGCGGCTGACCACAGACTCAGCTCAGAGTCACGTAAGTGGCCGAGTAAATCCAGACTCGGTTGACTCTACACTTGAGAGAAGGCAGGCGAGTATAGAGGCAGTTTTTTAGGGCTCTAATCACACTCAAAGATATTTGGTTTGAATGCTCCACAGATTGTTAAATAAAAAAACACTTTTACTTCGCGATATGATCAAAATTTAAGGTGGTATGAACGAAATGTTATTTCACCTAGACATCAACGAATATCTTTTAATTTTAATTATAAATATCTCAACCTTCCACTAAGAAAATCATATCAGCCCTTTACCGAATTACTTTCCGTGATTTTTTCATGAAGAACACCAGACCTTTTACATGGGAAATTGTACGTGTATGCACTTCAGAGAGACCTTATTTAAAAAATGAGGAATTTCCAACGCCTAGATCTCGTCAAAAAATCAACAATGCGTAGGTTGTATGTTTTCCGAATATTTTTGAAAATGAATCAATTTTACGCCGCTGTGATTTTTTTCAGAATGAAAAAATCCTTCCGCTGTAAAGAAGTTTTAAATGTACCGTGAGAAAAAATGAGTCAAGTTAAAGACTGGAGATTAGATATTTTTATCTAGTTATATAGACTTTCAGTCATATGAAAGTATTAAATTGCTCCATTAATAATGGAATATTTACTCAATGCTTCCTTCAGCTGCTAAGTTAAAACGTGTACTTCGCATATGGTCTCCGTAATGACTGGGGAACTAACTCGCTCTAACTATCTTAAGGTCTGAATCGTGAAAAAACTGTGGACGTCGATGCTTCAACGAAGCTGGAAAAATGGCTTGCGTTAGTACATACACATTAAGCCGTGATTTCCACTTCCCGTTTGAGAACACTCCCGAGCGCTGTTTGGACAAGAACAAACTCCTTTCAACTTTTCTCTCTCACTTCAGCCATCTCAAGAACAGCCGTCACCGGAGATTACCTCACGTCTTCTCAGGAATCTTCTCAACTGCCCCACTCAAACTAAAGGTCCACTGTCGATCAGTGGCCGTCGATGACGAAATAGCTTTGTTTCTGGGGTCGGAGGATGTTCTGACTTGGCTCTACTCTTCGCCTAAACATTGACGTGAAAGTAGAGATAGGACGAAATAAACTGAAATGTTCAATTGGAACAGTTCCGAGAATTGAACTGATTAGTAAACGAATGGCTCACACCAACAGCCTGTTCCGCGGAGTAATTTCAAATTTGAGCCGAGTCCTACGCTGTCGTATGAACGAAGCAGCGCATGGCCATACATTTATGCTTATCAAGTTCCTTCGAATGCAAACTGATGGCGAGATCAGAGGCACGCCGTTTAGTGGACGGTATAGTATAAATGGAAACTATTATTAATATAATCCGACCAGGAGCACTTGCCGTACAACTAGAGGCAACTATAACTGCGGGACGTTTATTGATATCCTAAATAGGTAATACAGGATCTTCTATTTCATATTCAATTCTATCTATTTTCATTAATTACACAAGTAGCATTGCTTATACTAGAAACAGCCGCAGCTTAAATTCAATCATATGTATTTGCAGTACTTAGAACCCTTTATTCTAGAGAAGTAAATTAATGTCAACAGACCAAAATCATCCCTATCATTTAGTAGATCAGAGCCCATGACCTTTAACAGGAGCGATTGGAGCTATAGCTAAAGTAACAGGATTAGGAAAGTGATTCCATTTATGTGCTTGGAACCACAATCTATTGATTCATTAAGTGCCTAAACGTTGAGGTGAGAGTAGAGATGGGATAAAATAAACTACGCAGTTCAATTGGAACAGTTCTAAGAAATTAATTGATTAGAAGTTAACACTCCTCCCGCTTGGCGGGCCTAACAGTAGTCCTTAACCTCCAAGGAAGATTATGAACCGCAAAAGTACTTAATGCATTACCAAACAATGTTAAAATCGGGAAAAAGTTTTTGAAACTGGAAAAAATTCGGAATTATCGTATGAAATTATTGATATCTTCCATTAAAATATTGATGTCTTGTAATAAATGCTATGAAATACACCTATGCTACCTTATGTTAATTATAGAATATTGCTTCATATCACGTATAAAATTACAATTTTAGCTACATAAGAAAAAAATTGTTATTGATTTGTTATTGTGATTTGTTTCATATGAAATACTATTATATTTTAAGATATAAATGCTTTAAAGATATTTTTTTAATCATCCGCCAATGCATGAAATTCACGGAAGGCAACCTCTCTACAGGTCTGTGACATTTGAGACTACATAAAGCTCCTGAAAACAAAAAACAAAACTATTTGTAGGAATGTTATGGAGTAATAAACTTAAAATTAAAATTGTTACTATTATTTTTGCTCTCATTACAAAAAATTGAATTCAGTGCAGGATAAATGAAGGTCTTTT
The DNA here is from genome assembly GCA_963169105.1 of Ceriagrion tenellum. Taxonomy (NCBI): domain Eukaryota; kingdom Metazoa; phylum Arthropoda; class Insecta; order Odonata; family Coenagrionidae; genus Ceriagrion; species Ceriagrion tenellum. Next base: position 34,454,904 of record OY720635.1, on the reverse strand, counting down.
AATTACTTATTTCGTTTACTCTGCTCAAGATATTACGTTGAAATTTTCATTTTTCAATCATCGTAGCCGGCGATGAGGACTAAACCAATGCTCTATTACTTTCAAGACTTCCCTTATTTTTCATAGAATATAACATACATTTCTCAAGAATTTTGTTAACCATGCCAATTTTCCAACACGCCAACACAAAACAAATGAAAAGCCAACAAAGCATGCGAGCAAATGACTGGATAGGGCTTACAATAGTTTAATACGCTCACCTGAATAAGACAAAAATAATTTATGAGCAATAAAAATTAACAAAATATTTGCTACAATAAAAAGGAATTCGGGTGTGATATACGCGCAAAACTTCTCATCAACAACCTGAGTTAAGACGATTGTACTGCTGGATTCCTATATTTGAATATCTTTCACACATCGCTTTTATCTTAAAATTGCGTTTTCAGTGCAATAGTTATGCCTTGTTTCCACTACGCCAGTTAAAACTGAGGTTACAGAGTGATGGGTATCCGGCCTGCGTTCCAAGAGGGAAGGGGTAACCAGGGAGCCTGTAAGTGATAGCTCCCCAGTGGTAACGCACGTTACGAATGGCTCGATGGGTAAAAGATTTGAGTTGATAAGAAAGTTGACTTATGAAAAGTTGTTTTGTTTGAGTCTCAGAATCAAAACAAACCCTTCAGGCAATACTGAGGTTGCAATAGTGAACCAGCGGACTATTAGGTCAGCTGCTTAAAAATAATAGATTGGTTTCACCGGTCGCTTTATCTTTACGTTGAGTTATCAGGTTTTCAGTATAGGAAACAAAAGTATTCACATGGGCGTGTTGTGACGCGGAAAGAAGGTGACGCGCGGAAAGGCGCGGAAAGAAAGAAAGCAGGGTCATGGGGCGGGGGCGAAGGAGGGGATTGTGGGGGAGAGCTACGAGAAGCACGTACACGGCTTCCGAGCATGCTCGTCAAGGTCAAGGCCACTCTGAACAGGCAATTGGCGAATCCATTTGCCACTGATGGCGGCATTCTTTTCGTCTTTCTTTCGTTTTCGAAAAGGTGATCGGGGTGATTGCGTGCGAGAGGCCGTATGGGGTACATTGAGACCTCTGCCTTTGAAAAATTAAATTTCATTTTCACAGGAAGTGTTTAAATTAGGAATGAGTCGATTCCACTTTTTTCGATTCCGATTCCGACTCTTTCAAATCGATTCCCGATTCCGATTCCATCGATTCTTATTCCTAATAACAGGTGGGATATTGATGTACCAGTAGCGTACGACTATAATTTAAATTCAAGTATTGGCTGAAATAAAATAACAAAGACAATTAAGTCGCTCAAAAAGTATATTTTTTAACAAATAGCAAATATATCCTCGGCTTATTCAGGTAGATAAAAAAGTATAATATTGATAGCCTACACTCCAAATGACTGACACAAATATGATGGGATAAATGAAATTTGATTTGAATATTTCTCTATCTGGAATCGATGGAAACGGAATCGACTTTAGGCGATCGATTCTCGATACCGATTCTAATCCTGAGAATCGGTGGAATCGAGAATCGACATTTGGATTCGACTCATCCTTAATTTAAATCATTCTATTTTGCGTACTCTATTTTAATTTCACTAATTCAAAAAAAGCACTTAATTTCGTTTGCACATTTACTCTGGAATTTTGAAAATTGAATTAAATGTTATAAGTTCAATCACATTTGTTGTAAAACTGCTTTAGTTTTTGCATTTTTGCAAGCCAACACAGAGGTAATTTTTTTACGCACTTTTTCTTTGTTTGCATATTTTTATATGCTGTTAATTTTGGTTCAACGTGTCCTTTTCCACGCATTATGATTCTGAAATTAGTCTAAACGCAGGCTTAATGCTTTATAGGCTAATTTACTTCCTTATACAGAAAAAAGAACTGTAATGATGCATGTATGGAAGAATAAATATATTATTAATATGATGTTCACGTGAAAAATGCTAGCCGAATCAAGCAAAAATTTATAAGATTCCGTCAATTTGCTTGTAGATTGTGATTAATTTCGAGTATTGTCGTAATTGAAGGAGTACAGTTCACAAGAAACGACCTTCTTTGGACCAATAAATGACACGTAAAATTTGCACAAACTTCTATATACCCATGGCTATATAGAATGCACTGTTCGTGTGCATGCCGACACAAGATATTTTGGGAAAATCTTGAAGCCTCGTACATTATGACTCGTGGACATAAATTTTATAAGATTGCAGATGGAATGCCCCTTAATAATCTTAAATGAACAACAGATACTCGTATTGAAATTTTCATTCTACAATAAAAAGCTTTTAGTCACTGCCTTTTAAAGCTTTAGGAAAAAGTGCTTTAGCTATGGGCTCAGACATAATATTTGCATGGGCGATAAAATTAATGCAGAGTCTCACGTTTACGGCGGATTCTGAAGTTTTAAATGCCTTGCCAAATAACCAAACATGGATTGTTTGAAAATGTCAAGAGTAAGTTTATTTACCCGAGCTAGGTTTAGGTTAGTCATAATTAAGGTAACAAATGAAAACTTTCCGTAGTCTAGGTCGGTTTAATAAACATAGTGTGGATATTTAAGACGCATATTTGTGATGATGACATCAGTTACTCATTTACACAAATCGTCGCCTAATACTTTAAATATTATGGATTCATGTACTGCACGTCCTTATCTTATGCCTGGGACACTCAATATGACGTTTTAATTCGCATTATTCGTAATACTTGTTCATTTGGTTTTGCACGTAAAATTTGTTTAAATTACAACTAAGGTCTCGTCACGTTACCACATGTACCTTTTTTATGTAAAATTGTAATGTCATTTTATACGGAAAACTAAGAGAACCAAGAATTCCATCTAGCCATCGTTTCTTCTGACCACCGTCTCTCGGAAAAGTGTGAAGGCTTGACGCTGTGCCCTGTAGTGCACTTCAGCATTCATTTGAGGTTAACGCACCTTGCACCAAAGCAATATTGAAAATAAATCCAATCGGTGAATCGGTCACAAACTTAAAAATGATTGAAATACGTATCAAAACTGGCCGCACGATCACCTCTCTGGAGCTTTGATTTTTTGCCGCAAGGTGTCAGACTCTATGCTTATTTTCGTTCAATATACACATTTCAATGTCTAGCTGGCCGGTAAGTTGAGAGAGCGTCCGAAACATTTGGTCATATGCGCTGTAAAGAATACCTTTAAGCAATAATGGATAAGATATTTTCGTCATTAAGGATGAGTGGGAAGAATGCCTTTGACGGGAAGATCCTTGGGGCAGATGCGAACTCAGATTATAACTTAGTACTGATGAACTGTTATGTTAGATTCAAAAGGCTTTGAAAAAGTAGGATAATGAAGAGGTGGACATAGAAAGTATTGAAAGGTAAGGTAAAGATATAATAGGAGGGAATACCATGGGGTACAGAAAAATAACTTTGAACTAACAGAGCAAATGGATAATCGAGGGAATATGGGATACTCTAAAATCAAGCATAGATCGAGCGGCAGAGGAAACAATAGGATTCCTGAAAACGAGGAGGGTAATGAAGCAGTGGGTTATGGATGGAATGATTTGGAAAATTGAGGAGGGAAGGAGGTAGAAAAATGTCAACAGAGACCAATAGGAAATAGAAAGTGCAAGGAATTAATGATGAACTGGGACGAGGGACGAGCAATCGGAATACGAAAAACTGGTGCGAAGGAGTATACGAGCGAGGGAGATTTACATTGAAGTGAAAATTCTATCGGGTGGTAGGAGAGAGAAAAGCAATTCTCTAGGTTAAGAATGAGAGAGGGAAGACATTGATCGAATCGGAAGGTAGCCAGGAGAGATAGAAAGAACTCGGGGAGGATCTGCATTATTGTACAAATAGAACTATAGGCCTAGATATATAGGATAAGAGAACAATAGAAAAGGATGCCTTGGTCAGGTGTTACTTGATAGCGAGATAGAGAGGGCATTATGAAAGATGAAAATTAGGAAAGCTGAGGGATTAAATACATTACTTTGGGGATAATGAAGAGTCTAGACAATAAAGGAGGATGCTAGTATATAGGCGAATTATTCGTAAGATAAACGAGGCTGGAGAATAGCCAAAAGAGGAAGAGCTAGATACGACAGGTGAGGAAATGAAGCTTTTGGATGAAATCAGGAGGCAGTGTAGACGGCTGGACGGGGTAATAAGGATCGACGGTTTGCTCAAGACCGCGATATAGGTAAGGATGTAGGACAAGAGGGGTAAGGAGAGTAATAGAATAGGTTTTATGGACGCAATGAAGAAGGGCGGGACCTACGCGGAGATGTGGGAGGTAATAAAAGAGGTAGAGAATCAGGTCCTTCATGTGTGAAAAATTCTGAGGATTTTCACTGACTTTCAATAATACCAACATTTTTACTGGAAGGATACTTTAATGAAATGGATTCAATGTGATCCTGGAGCTCCGTAGCCAGTAGTTGAGGGCAAAGTTTGAGGTCAGTAAATTTAGTTTAAATGTAATAGTTGATAGTCCAGTGTTGATCTATCAAAATAAAATAAATAATGGATTTCGATCTTAATTGTACTACCAAGTTTTTTCACCAATCTAAAATCGTAGGTATATTCGTTCTCCACGGTTCGATTTTCCAGAGTTGAGAATACCTGGTTTTAACTATTTAATTTAAAACCTCAAAAATGAGGATGGTTTGTATATTACTATCCTAGGACTACCTGCCAATTTAATTAACTTTTAATAAGGTGTATCGATCGGCAATGTAATGGCCAAATAAGTTGATATGCTCTCTTCTACAAAATCTATCTACAAACGTATCTGCAAAATATATGAATAACAACATTTTTCAATACCATTGGTAGCATACCCGTGGTGTAGTGCATGACGGTGAAATTTCGTCATCTGAAAATTATTTTCAGATATTTGCTAATGTACCAGAAGTCGTAGTTTTCTTTACTTATTTATGGTATGTTGTGATACATGCTGGAGATAACTTGCCACAAAGCCAGGACATGGCTTTCAGAGTATTATGTAGATGATGAATAATTGTCAAAACATGAGGCTTGGTCACCGGATTCTCCTGTTTTCGAGAAATTTAGAGTTGGATTCGGCACGCAGCTGCCTGTGCCGGGTGTGATTTTTGACGGAGGCTGGATGGTGGATGCAGATGAGAGGAGTATGTGAGTGTGCATAAAGAGAGAGTGGCTCAATGAAAACATTTCCTATAGGGTATTATTTGCGGAAGGGATGCAAAAATAAAACATTTTTATGCGCACCTTCCAGTCCTTTTTTCTCCCAGAAGATGGAGTGGAGAGAGGGGCGGATGGGGAGGGTGGGGTGTAGAGGAAATGAGGCTTCAGGAGGCCAAGGTCTCCTTAGCCATATTTCCTCCGCGGCTCTCTCTTCACAATCATCCAATGCAAACACACTCGCTCCTCCCCGCCAAACAAAAGAATAACCACAACCAATCGGCTCAAGATTCCCGCAAAGAAAGAAAGCCTCCGTTTACTTACGCACGACATGAGGTGGACATTAGCAGGTGTATATAAAACGCAGCGCGTCTCCAAATCACCATCACATTCGAGACGAAGACGCGAACTGAGTGAGTCCCATCTGCCGACATGACTTCTTCCAGAGTATTGCTAGTCGGTAAGTTCACGCAGGGTATTGCGCCTGCTTTTTTCACTGTCTCCCCAGGGATGAGGAGTGGTTAGTCGTGTGCTGCCGGCCAATACGTTGGCGTAAAGTTCACTGATTGTACATGGAGTCCACTGAGGTTTTGTCAAAACCTACGATTATGGTACTCACGTGTGATTCTTTGGAAAATTACGAAATGTAAAACATTATTTTCGCCCCATCCACCCCTCTAGAGGCCTTTCTGCTCTTGCTTTCCTCCTTTGTGTTCGGGAATACTACCGTCCAAGTTCTTGCAATAACTCTACTTCGCTTTGATCTCCTACATAATAGTATTTTAAAATGACCTAGCGCATCATCTTCAGCCCTATCTATTATTTAAATCAAATCTCGCGGTATTGCGGTCTATTTTTAGTATTAGGATTTAGAAGAGCAAAATAACGTATTGATTTTGACTTTTAGATACATTTACCAACCACGTTTTCAAAAGTATTTTTTTTTCAAAACCGACTATGGCAGACGCTTCAAATTCATTACCTGTTTCCTATTATCACTTCAATTGTCACTAAATCCGTCCACACAATTATCACAAAAGTTGATGGTCTTTGGACGCACAGATGGCTAAATCAAGGAGGATCTGATGTGGTTGACTATGTAATAAAAGGTGTGTAGGTAAAATTTAGTTTGGCCCTTTGTCCGCAGGATAGTCAGAGATAAACTATGGTTACTGGAGCTTTTGATGGGAGATGGAACGCATACTTACTTCAGGGAGAACTTATTTAACAAATGAGGAATTCCTAACCCCTAGTTTTCGGCAAAAATTAAGTGTGTGGTTTGCATATTTTCTCGACTACTTTCGAAAAGAAATCATATACTCACAGCTGCAATTATTTCAGAATCGCAAAAAAAACCTTCCCTTGCAAAGGAGTTTTAAACGTATCGCGTGAAAAATTGAGTCAAATTAATGACTTATGTTGATATTTTTATTTAATAATTCAATACTTCAGTTGTTAAAAGTATATTATTACACGGTTAAAAATGAAATATTTAATATATTTTTACAACTGCTGGAATCAATACGCATAATTTGACTCTGATCTCCATTATGATATATATCATGGCATACAATCGCCAATCCAATTATGGGGTATTAAGATAGTCTAAACTCGATAATTCAAAAGCAGCAAGGATTCAGAAAAGGCAGGTCATACGAAATCCAGCTAGCCCTATTTCTTCACGATATAATTTCCCCTGGAGACAGGCTCGTGCAGGTAGACGCGATAGTTTTTTATTTTAAAAAACTCTCGATATTTCGGCATTCGAAATTACTTATAAAGCTAAAAGTCTATGGAATATTCTCGGTATAATATATTCGATTAAAGATTTCTTAGACAACCGCAAACGGAGGGTTGTTCTATACAACGTTAGTTAAGATAAAATTAAAGTAACATCGAGTGTACCACAGGTAAGTGTCATGTGTCCCCCATTTTTTCTAAAGTATATTAATGATATCACCACTCTTTTCGAGGACGAAGCAGTATTGCAGAGGGATATGAACATCGAGTCCAACAGAATTGCGTTGAAGAAAGAACTAGATGCTATAAAAGAATGGTGAAATACTTGGTAGTTTTAATTAAATTTTGAAAAGTGCATTGGTATGAAGTGTAGGAAAAAGAAAAACTCGCTAAACGAAACGTACCCATCTAATCAAGGCGAACCATCCAATTCAGAGTCAGTCAAGTACTCAGATGTGAACCTTACTCAGGACCTGTCTTGAAGAAAGCACATTAGGGAAATTTGTGAACAGGCAAATGGCACAGGCAGCGCAAATTTTATTAAAATAGTACTAGGACAATGTGACGAGAAATTAAAGGAGCGATGCTATTGTTCTCTTTTGAGACCTCATTTGGGGTACGCCGCTAGTACAAGAATATGAGACCCTTGCGAAGTAGGACTAGTTGTGATAGAAATAGAATACATCAGAGAGCAGTAAGATTAGTGAAATATCTACATCTACATAATACCCCGCGAACCGCCGCATGGGCGTGTGGCAGGTGGTGTTAGGTCACCAGCCGTGTAAAGGTCTAAGTTTTTTGGAGATGAAATGGTGACATGAATTATAGGAGTGTATTTAGTGAGCTTAATTTTTATTGTGATCGCTGATTGTTAGCGGAAAGAACGAGTTCTTGTACCTATCTGTTCGGCAGTGTATCTCTCTTATTTTATCGCGTCTGCCAGACCTACAGATGTAGTGAGGAGTCATGATAATATTCTCTATGTCGCTCTGAAAAATATCAGTTCTGAATTTCTCAAGCAATCTAAGTCTAGCGTGTAGCCTCCTAATCTCTAGGGGCTCCCACCTTAATCCCTCTAACAGTTGTGTAACGCTATATGTTTGTTCGTAGCAGTTTTTAACAAAGCGTGCTGCTTTTCTTTGTATTATGTTAATTTTTTTGTTAAATATTTATGACCAGAGTCCGGGCTGGGGTCTGACCTGAAGATGATGTGAATGCACATCGAAACCTAGGTCGTTTTTTAATAAATCTAGTGGTTTTAGTAAAAGTTGTCCTCTTTATTTCTTAATTATGAATGCAACTTATTGAGAGTGACTAAAGTGAGTGCATTCATAATACTAACCAGTAGTTGTCTCTTAAATAGTGTACTGCATGGTAGCATATTCGTTTACATAGCACTCTCTTTGTCTCTGGCCTGACTGCGCATTGTTATCCTGACTGCTTATGGCCTGTGCCTAGCATCCGGGCGAACGTGCGCGGTGCGGATTTCGTTGGGATGAGTGCTGCATGCCTGGTGTGTAAACATCCGTGCCACACACACCCTAGCGGTGGCTTGCACGGTATTTCATAAATGTAGATGACTAGGGAACGATCTCGCTCTACCTACCTTAAAACATTCTGTTCTAACGTTTTCAGCCGCCTTGGCCTGCGTCCTCGTGCTGTGCCTCCAGGAATCGTCAGCTCAATCCACCGATTGCCCGAGGGTGTGCACTCTGGAGTATGCGCCCATATGCGGCCGCAGGGCTGACGGCACCACCAAGGAGTTCTCCAACCCTTGCGACCTTAAGGTGCACAACTGCAACAACGCCGGAGGTGAGCTGATGTGGCGAATAAACGATATTAAAACTGCGCACAGCAATCGGACGAAAAATCCGGTCAGGATATTAATGCCTAGTAACAGAACGAGTACGCTAGGGTTCTCCGTCGGTGATACTCGACGAGGCTAGAATACCGAGCGCAAAGCCGAGCTTAACGCCGTAGAAGCGACATTCGCTCATGTATAAACAGGTTTGCTTGAAACTTTTCAAACGTGCACTCATTGGTAATTTGTAATAATAATTATAATTATGAATGAATGAATGAATGAATAATTTATTAATTGTCCTGGGGATATACCCCTTAAGAACAAAAGCAATTTACATTTTTTTGAGCAACATAAAGAGCAAAATCAACAATTTGGACAGTAACATAATGAAAAAATTAAGTATAAATTAATACCATTTTACAATGCTGAATGCAAAGTTTTTGGGAAATCATATCATATAACAAATTAATCTGCATACATTTCTGGATTTACATTAATTACAACAATATACAAAATTACAACAATATGCAATATAATAACAACATTTAGTGGTCAGAAAGTAACATATTATAATATTTCATCTTAAAACTAGCAACAGAAGAACAATTTTTTATGTTTTTGGGCAGGGTGTTCCAGAGATGACACGAGTGACCAAGAAAGAATTTTGGAACTTCGTTGTGCGGTGACTAGGAAAGTAAAGATACTCAGGATCACATCTAGTGTACATATCCCTAGTGGAAGGTTTCACGGAAAACATGTCGAATAAATATTCAGGGGATTTTTCTTGAAATAAGCAATATGTGTCCTTATTGGGGTGCGATTGAGACTAATGCAGTCCCTTCTTCCACCTGACCCCTCGTCAAATACATGCTTGAAATTAGTGTAAAGATAATTACAAACATTTGTGGGAAAAATGTAAGGAAGCAAGGAGGGGATATCCTCGACGAAAAAACTCAATGATGGAAAAAACACCTGAAAATGGATGAAAGCGATAATAATGCAGGTTACCGATTTGATTTTTTGGCAATTTTATGCTATTTAAGACCAGCCTAACGGCATTTGAGATATATTTCGAAATAATTCGATGACATATGTATATACTCTGTGGTTTCAGGTCTGATACTTGGGAAACACAACACTGCACTCTAAAAAAATGAGCAATCTCCCCTGTGATGTGACCTGAAGATGCGGTAAAATGCGAAACTGGTCGTAATAATTGTTATCACAGTGGGAGTTTCTCAAATTTTCATAGTGCAGACACATATACTGATTTATACATATCCATATATATAACATATCAAGGCCTTATACCGAATTAAAAACTCGGATTTACGTGCGACTTTTACATAAATTTCGTGTTTTTGGCGCCCTAAACCGAAGTCATGATCATGGGTCGTTGAATTCTAAGATTGGCAGAATGCAGCCCTCCACCCTTCCCTATCTGATGCTTGTTCCCTTCGCTCCTGGTATCTCTTCCTATGTACATACTTCCCTCTTTTTTTGGTCCATGAACTTATTCCTGGGTGTTCCTTTGAGGACTTTTCCCTCTATTTTACTTTCAATTATGTTCTTACCCCAAGTAAAAACAATGTCTTTATCGGGAAAAAGTTGAAAACATATCTCTTGCATATTTGATATCACAACAAGCTTTTCATTCCCGGCGTATAAATGATGTGCTTGAGTGAATTGTGATCCACGAAGTTTTCGATTTGGAAATTATTACAATGTAAACTCAATAACTCACGTTCTGTTTAAGGTTTCCGCGGCGAGCAGGTATGCTTTCCATTCTTCTTTCGGGTTTTGGTCGTTGTTTTTCTGACAACGTTTCTCCTCCTATCCTGGAGACGTCTCCAGGTCGAAGACGCCTCCAGGGTAGGAGGTCAGGTCACGCGGCCGAATCCCGAAAGTAGAATGGAAAGAATCAATAACTCCAACCACCTTATGTCCGAGTCCCGTCCCGTATCTTTGCCTTGAAAACACTTAAACACGACCCAAGGTACTTATACGCTAGGTATAAGGACCTTGACACGACCCGAGTAGGGAGGCGGCCTCGCACTCGCCGTTCGGAACTACTCTTACTTCCATGCGTGTTCAATAAGCCCGCGTTTTTCGAAAAGTGGAACATACGTTAACAACCTGACTTCGTCGTGCGGGGACCTTCTCCCACTGGTTCAGTTCGCGCAGATCCGACTCCGGAGGACACATCCATTCCTCCGTGGTAGTCCAGCGTGAGAAGTGCAACCGAGTGTCTACAGCACAGCTTATTGGCAGTGACTTTTAAACTCGGCTGAACACTCCCAACGCAGAACTCAGGCTCAGCGGTCTGAAACACATATGAAAAATGAATGAAAATAAATCACAAGCTCATGCTTGTACGTAAACCAGGGGCTACGAATGATTCACAATCCCCTTAAGATCAAAATGCAATTTTTTAAGATTTTGTATTCCAGTAAGTCATACTCCACCATCGTTTGAAAATTTTGGAATGATTTCATTTCCAACTATTGAATATGATTGATGATAGTATTCATCAAAATGAAACTTAATTATAAATTTCCGTATTGTCATTCACCTGTAAAAAACTAAGAGTTTTAATCTTTGGATATAATCTCGCGTGGTATCTATTCATTTCAAATAAACGAAGCCAACATTTTCTTCGATAATTTCAGTAATTTTTTTCAATATTCATACAATTGGAATGAATGTGGAAGACACAATGTTCAAAAACTCAACTTATCCCGAAACCTCCCCGAAGCCTTATTCTAAACCTCCCCGAAAATATATATCTCAACTTATCTTCAGGATTTCAACTTTGATACATTTTTAAATACATGATAGGTGATAAAAGCAACATTGATAGGATATTTCCAGCTATCGGGAAATATAGAAATTCAATACGATTTTGGGTAGTTAAACCCTTGAATTAGATAGCGAATGCTTCAGAGTACATTGTCATTGCGTATTTACAGAAGAGTGTAAGTTAGAAAAATTGGTGCCAATCAGGGTAAAATATTTACCGTATGATATACAACGATGTTTATGATTAACACTTTTTCAATAAAAATGATTTTTGAGTAAAGAGTCAAATATGACTCCAGATTATTATCTGCAGCGGGCAGTAAATATCGCGAGGAATTAGATTATCTTGCTGACCTTGGAGTGCGACGAATTAAAATTAGAGTAATTGAATCAAATGCGTATTTTGGAAACAAATATGTATCATTGAACAAAATTTGATGGAGAATAGATTTTTGTCTTTTTATTCAAAATCGATTCGTAAGTAAGTAGTCCAGATTTGTAATCTAAATCCATTCGCATAGCAGTATTTGTTGTTGGCGTTGGCTGTGCCTCTAGACTTGAGATGTAGCGAATGAATCAACGTTTATAGTATTTTTTGATAGATGTGTTTGTTTTGAGCCGTGGGGTAGACGGCTTTTGGAATTTGACACACAAAGTTGCAGGTGACCGAGATCTAGCAACACCTGGTTTATGTATAGAGAGTAATACGTTGAGCCATAGTCAGATGGCCAGAGCGTGGGTGGCGGAGTGGTTTGGTTGATTGCGCTGGAGCATCGGACGTAAGTATTTTGAATTGGACAACTGTTTCAATTAAGCAGCTTGCAATCTGGTTATTCAAAAGTGAAGAAGGAACGAAATGGGGAAAAGAAAGCAAACCCTTATTTGAGAGTAAAATACAAACGCGGGCTTAAGTGACACCGAAGGTGGCAGCTTATGCAAGTGTACTGTCTATTATTGCATTAATTAGTAAAATATTAGCGACTATCGGAAATGTTTTTATTCAGTGAAATCGTATTTTAGCAGGTGAAACTTTTTTTGCTGCAAGTTCTCATAATTCCACTATGTCTCTCCACAGAAATCGTTTCGCAAGAGAGGGGAAGGTGTCCTTGAAACGATCATCACTCCAAGAACTTCCATTTTGAGGTGAAAACTCATCACAGCCAGTATGTGCCATCAGTACCTCCTTTAAATTCCGTCCCTATATGCATGTGTGTCATGTAATTCATCAATAAATTTCAATAAAAAATTAACAAATAAACAATTGTGTTAATTGATTTTTGTTTGCGATTCGCCTTCATTAGGCTGAAAATTTAATCATTGATTCAGAATATTTGTGACTTAGAGCATAGACGGAGGTAAGAAATACGATTGCTATAAAAACGGAATGTCTAATCTGGATAAAATGAACTGATGGTATTTGCTGTGAGAGGATCATGAAAAAAACAACTCACTTAATAGTTATAACTAACTCTCTATAGTCGATCAGGCTTTTATATTCAGTCCTCATTAATGCGTGTTGCTCAAGGTAAATTTTTCTGCAAAAAAGTTCACAAAATCCATCATTCTACTGCTTCTTTTACAAAACTGTACTTTCTCGAAAGTAAACCTTTCTGTATAAATGTGTTTTCATAAAAATTCTAAACGGGAGAGAGATAACTTCAATTCCATAAAATCGTTTCATAGAATTATAACCATTAATTTAGCAACCTTCTTCACGGAATAATTTACCTCGGGCAATAACCCTGTCACGTATCTTCAAAGACTATGTTTATAGTAATTTTAATTATTAATAAATAATTTTCAACACCCTTGCTTTATCTTATTCGCAAAACAATAGAAAAATTTCCATTGGTCCCCACTCCGATGAGGAAGGCGGTGAAAATTCCATTAGCTTTGTTGGGAGGGAAAACACTACAGTTTCATTATTCATTTAGCGCTGATATTTCACAATAGAAACTACACAGTGATACTGGACGGAAGGTAAGAAAAATTTGAATGACAGATACGCTCATCTTTCCATTATTTCTCACAAGCAGCCGTTCCACGAAAACGAAGACTTAATGTAACAGATGGGTAGAGGATAATACAGGGATGCAACCTTTCAGCAGCAATGTTCAACATATATTTAGAGGAAGCCATAAGATAAACAAAAGAAATTGGACTGAGCGGAATAAAGATAAACGGAGAAGAAATATACATGCTCCGCTTCGCAGATGATATCGCAGTCATAGCTGGAAATCGCGACGACCTTCAAAGGTGACTAAATGTAATGGACCAAGTTCTCTAAAAATACAACATGAAAAGAGGAAGACGAGGACTAAAATGCAGTATGGGGAAGAGAGGAGATGAATGCAGAAGTCACCCTGAGAGGAGAGATATTAGAGCAATTCACCTAACTCGGAAGTACCATCACTTGGGAGGGAAAATCCGTATATCGAACATCAAGCGGAGAATAGCCCAAGCTAAGATGGCGTCCATGGGAAAAAGACAACTGCTGTGCACAAAGAAGATATGACTACAAATTAGGAATCAGTTTGAGAAAACATTCGTGCGGAGTGTAGCACTCTATTCAGGGTTGACGAGGACTACTGAGAGAAGGGATGTACCCACGCTTTGACCAGAATTGGTCCGAATTGACCCTCCATGGGTCCGGTGGTCACCGACTCGAGGACGTACTCCGGTAGACCGCACGGCGTCAACCCTGAAAGTGAGCCAGAGAGATACCTAATCCCACTTCTTTGGGCAACGGGCTCTTCCGGTTCTCAAAGATGTGCGGTAGTTTTTTTCGCGAAAGCGAGACCGACGGCTACTCGTCTCAGTTGTTTAGGTAACCCAACTAATACGAGCACTTCGGGGAGGGGAAGGCCCAATTGAGGTCCTTTTGACCTCAATCCGCCTCATTGCTGTCGGCCTCGAACGTTGGTTTCTCTAACCTTCCCTTCCCATTCCTTCCTTCCCACCTCTTCCTTCCCTCGAAGATAAGCGAAAGCTTCCAGTCCAAGGGGGAAGTTGTAATCCTGCGGCATGAGGCGGAACGCCTGTAGCACTCTATTGATTGGAAGCATGGGCCATTGGAAAAGCTGGCCAGAGAAGACTAGAAGCCTTCGAAACATGGTGCTGGAAGAGGATGCTGAAGATAAAATGCACGGAAGAAATAATAAATGATTACGTGTATAGAAGAGCACAAGAGAAAATGACCATATGGGACACCACAGAGAAAAGAAGAAACAGATGAATTGGACACACCCTGAGACAGATTAGGTTTGCGTAGAACATAATGGAAGTCAAAACAGAGGGAAAAGTCCCCAGAGGAAGACCCAGGAATAAGTTTATGGAGCAAATAAAGAGGAAAATATAGGAAGATATACCAGTTGGTAAGGGAACTAGCATTCGATATGGAAGGGTGAAGGACTGCAGACAACCAATCCTAGGATTGAACGACCAATGAGAGAGGGAGAGAGGGCGTGAAGAGAGCAATTCACTTTAAAGAGTCAGGTGAAAATAACTGACAGAACTGCGATTAGATCCGGGCCAGTAGGGTGCACATTTGTCTTTTGAATTTTTAATCTTTAATTTTAACAATAACTGTTTTAAATGAAAGAATTATGCTAGAAAATTGAAACATTATTCACCTAAAATAAATAGCCGTTAGGTTATAAATCAATATTAGTTAATTTAAAGGTTAATATTTCCAAAAACAATACACGTTTAAACATGCTCCCTGATGCGGGGCCAGTTGGTACATAGGCCGGGACACGTTTCTACAGGTATATTAGGGCTCTTTGGATCAATACAGAAAAATTCGAGATGGGCGCAGAACACAGTTAAAGTTTCCACGCGTACGCTTGCTTATTTGCCAAGTTGCTCTCAATGTATAGTGGCGGAAAAAATTAACTCAAAACCCATAGGCGTCTGTATGTTCCGTAAGCGGGAACTAATTGAAATTGCTTATACTTCGACAGCTTGACAACACTAAGGTTTCAGTTGCAACCGGGAATATTCAATCATATATTGTTTGATCGGTTTCATGCGTCACATAAATAGGATTACTAATAAGGTCCACTTTATCTAGATCGCTTGTGATAAACGTGATGAGTTTGCTTCGTCCACCATCCTGTCGAGGTTCCAAATTCGTAGTCAATTATGTAGAGATACTTTCATTATAAATTTTTAGAAATTCAAACCCTTTGGAAATATTTTTCGTGATTAAAAATTAATAGTAAAAAAATACGATAAAAGAGTCATTACTTTGAATACAGAATGCTTTCATTATATGGATCGCATCTACCTAAAACAACAGTTTTTCCGCGGGTAGGAAATACCAACATCCCATCGAAAAGGTCCGAGTGATGGGTGGCACAGTGAAACGGTTGGCACGCGTGTAAGTCTACAGTTAACTTCCAGCCTTTAAGTACAAACCCCTCATCAACTGTATAAGTGTGCTTCGGAAAATATCGAGGGGATGGCTTTCGTCTTCGTGCCTAATGTGGAAGGGTCAGAGAAGAAAGGGGATATCATGAGAAGATTCCAACAAGTTCCTGCAGTCAAGGAAATCGGATCACACAAAGCAAGAATACCTACAGGTTATGGAGACCTTGTTTTAAATACGAATATCATCAGATGCAAAGGAGAATTTGGCGAAATCGGGAGGAAATGCTAAAACTCATCTTCACAGAAGAAACGTCGATGAAGCAGATGGAGCTCGGACAAGGTAGAAATCAATTAGGTATCTATAATATGAAACATATAGGTATAAAATGTGACCCTCAGACTAATTTTACGTCATATGTGAATGTCCCTTTAAAATAACAATTATTCACTTGATAATTAATTCACGAATTTAACCTTTCCAAATATTTCAGGTTAAATGCATTACGAATGGGAAAAAAATTGGGAGCAGGGGCCAAAAGAAGGCATTAAAAGAGAATCGTTGAAAAATTTCCCATAGAAGCAAAATTCATGCATTTAGCTTCAAATTTCATACACTCAGTGTAATTAAGGATATTTGAATGTTTAATCTCCCATGATTAATGCATAGTCAAGACAAGATCACGACGAATCATGGTGTAATTTCTTTTCGTCGTCTGTGATGAGCTCTTTTTCTTTTAAACAAAGTACGGTACATCTTTGTCCCGTGCATTGTTTAAAATATTTCAAAAGTATTATTTTTTATGAATTCCGCGAAATTGTTTTTTTTTAATTTTTGGAATACCATTGACATTTTACGCAAAAAATGCAACAATAGATGCAAAGCAACGCAAATGTTGAATAACTCCGTCATACGGTATGTAATGGGCCTAACGGTGAAAATTTCAATTTTTTTTAAATTTCAGTGGAAGAACACCCTCTCAAAATTCTCATAATATATGCAAAATAAAACAAAGTATGTCAAGTAATTATTATTGATAGAAAATAATTTTCTTAGTGATTGCTCCAAAACATTGTAAACTTGGAACCTGCTGATAAGCTTCAGCTTAGCAGGACCATGCTGGATAAAATCAACCATTAAATCAAAGGAAATTGAGCTCTACGGCCTCTCTAGATAGATAAAAATAAAATTCTCTAATAGCCGTAAAAAATGGCACCACTCGTCAAACATGTACCACAAAATTCACTTACTGTATTGGTTTGCGAGAAAGGGGATTCCACAGCAGGGACCAGCCACAGCCTCTCCACCAGAATACCCTCCTGTGATGGTTTACGGGAATGTTACTTCCTCGCCAGTGACCAACACAGACACACACACTCAACCCAGTTTGGGATCCTTTTCGAGGGCTAATGGGACCCTGATAAGGATGCCTGGGTTATAACCTGATATCCTTCATAGGGCTAATGGGACCCTACTAAGGATGCCTGGTTATTACCACAATCACACACACACGCACTCAAATCACTCACTCACAACACACAGACGGGCCCAACTTCTGGGAGAAATCGCTCAAAAAGAGCGTGGTCAAAAGAAAAACACACAGAAACAAACGAGGGTGAGCGTCGGATACGCGTATTTCGGCCACAAGGTGGCCCTCTTCAGCGAGCTGAAGGGAAAAGCACTTGCAACACGAGGTTGTAAGTGAACGAAAGGGGAGGACAGCCAGGATTAAATACTGAAGGGACAGAAGGAGGGGGGGGGGAGAAGAAAACCAATAACCAATGGGTGTTGAAGAGGGCAAAAGGCATTGGTGGAAAGTGGAGAAAGGGGGGAGGGTGGTGAAGAGGACGGAAAGGTGGGGGGGGAGGGAAGAGAGTGGCGAGTGAACGTAAGTGGCCGTTGTAACTAGGGGGGGGGAGGGGGGGGGGGGAGTCAAACTGACGGTTGAAGCAGGGGAAGGGGTGAGGACAAACGAAAACTAAAAATCAAAACAAACCGTCCGTTGAAGTGAAGCAAGGGGATAACGACCAAATTTGAAAATTGAAACTAAGCTGACAGTTGATGTATGAGGGTAACTAGAAATTACGTGAAACATAGAGAAGAAGAAGCATCCAAGTCTATAATAGAAAATAATGAAGAGTAAGAAATCGGCCCTTTGTCGCTATTTACTAGGTTTCTTCTGAGTTTGTGTATGTATAAACTTTCATAAGCGTCAAGTAAATGATTATCTGTTTGTTTAATGAGTTGTAGGTTGTGTTCCGATGTCTCGTGTTCTGTTTCGAGTAAGTGTTGTGCGATACTGGATTTTTCTGGTCGATTGTATTTGAAGTGTGCCATATGTTCTTTAAATCTGGTTTTAATGCTTCTACGTGTTTGTCCTACGTATGCCAAATCACATGATGAGCAAGATATTTTGTATATACCGGATTTATTGACTGTGTCTATTTTATCTTTGGTGTTCCCCAATAGGTGTTTTAGCTTGTTATTATTACTAAACGAAATCTTGGTGTTAACCGTCTTAAAAATCTTTTCAAGACCTTTTGTGATTTCCGGGTGGTAGGGAAGCTTAATATAGCGCAACGGTTCAACTATTTTAAGTGTAGTGGAATTCTGTAAGAGTCTCTTAAAATTATGTTTTTTAACAATATTGTCGACTACAGATTCTTTAAAGCCGTTTGATTTTGCAATGCTCTTAATGTTACTCAGCTCTTTAGAGTAATTTTTCTTGCCAAGTGGGATGTTAACCAAGCGATTGACGAGTGCATGAAAAGAAGCGAGCTTACTGCTGTTGTGAACAAATGAATTAGAGTGAATGTAATTATTGGTATGTGTGGGCTTGCGGTAAATGTCAAATTCAAGTTTTTTATCGTTTCTAGTCAGCAGAAGATCTAGAAAAGGGAGTTGGTGGTTATTTTCTGTTTCGTACGTGAATTTAATGGAGGGAAATAAACTATTTAGATCACGAACGAATTGTTTTAAATCGTACTTTTTTGTATCAAAGATAGCAAAAATGTCATCCACATATCTAAGATAGACCTTTGGGAAGTAGTTAAATGTGCCTTTAAAGGTATTCTCAAAATGGGTCATAAAAATATTGGCTAAGAATGGGGATAGGGAGTTACCCATAGCTGTGCCAAATTCTTGTTTGTAAAAATTTCCATGGAAAACAAAGAAGTTTTGGCTCATCACTAGATTAGTGAGTCTAATCTGAAGAAGCGCGAGGACAAAGCCCGCTGCGTCAACCGCAAATTATCCAAATTGATCGGTGAGTCCAATCCTTCCGTTACTATTGACAGTGATTTTAGTAATGTCTGCAATCTCTCTAATGAGGATTTCTCAACCCAAGAACTAAGATTGCTCAATTATGGATTAAATTTTAGTATTCAACCTAAATCAA
Organism: Ceriagrion tenellum; assembly: GCA_963169105.1. Taxonomy (NCBI): domain Eukaryota; kingdom Metazoa; phylum Arthropoda; class Insecta; order Odonata; family Coenagrionidae; genus Ceriagrion; species Ceriagrion tenellum. The sequence goes on along the minus strand of OY720635.1, from coordinate 34,435,602 downwards.
TCCCTATCGAGGATTTAGTTGCCCATATAGAAGGATCTCTCAGACCTTATGACAATGCCACTAAAGATTTTCTGAGGAAAGCATGTGAAAAACAAATTGTATCTAACCTCAGGCATTCTAAGACACCATCACAGTCTAGGATATCCAATTATAACAAAGTTGTACAGTCTCTAAAATCCAAAAATAGTTTTTATATGAAAGCCGACAAAGGCAACCTTTGCGTTATTATGAACAAAGAGGATTATTACATTAAAGTAAGTTCCTTGTTATCATCCGGCCCATACATTAATGTTAAAAAGAACCCTCTCAACAGATTGATCACTCAATTTAAGAATGTGATTAATGATTGTCCTGTCCTCATTGATAAGAAGACTAAATTCAATATTTCAGTATCCAACCCAGTTTTACCTAGATTATACTGCCTACCAAAAATTCATAAAGATGGTTGCCCCATGAGACCAATAGTTTCCGGTATAAACTGCCCTACTTATCTCTTGTCAAAATGGCTCGTAAATCAATTCTCTGAGTTACAATTTCAAAGCCCCCATTCTCTTAAGAACAACTTGGACTTTGTAAACAAAATTAAAGACTATGTGTTTACTGAGGGAGAATTAATGGTATCTTTTGATGTTACAAATTTATTTCCAAATGTGCCAGTAGATATAGCTGTTAACTCATTAAAAGATTGGTTGATTTCCCTAAACATCGATGCTAAGAAAATTGATGAATACATTAGACTCACTAATCTAGTGATGAGCCAAAACTTCTTTGTTTTCCATGGAAATTTTTACAAACAAGAATTTGGCACAGCTATGGGTAACTCCCTATCCCCATTCTTAGCCAATATTTTTATGACCCATTTTGAGAATACCTTTAAAGGCACATTTAACTACTTCCCAAAGGTCTATCTTAGATATGTGGATGACATTTTTGCTATCTTTGATACAAAAAAGTACGATTTAAAACAATTCGTTCGTGATCTAAATAGTTTATTTCCCTCCATTAAATTCACGTACGAAACAGAAAATAACCACCAACTCCCTTTTCTAGATCTTCTGCTGACTAGAAACGATAAAAAACTTGAATTTGACATTTACCGCAAGCCCACACATACCAATAATTACATTCACTCTAATTCATTTGTTCACAACAGCAGTAAGCTCGCTTCTTTTCATGCACTCGTCAATCGCTTGGTTAACATCCCACTTGGCAAGAAAAATTACTCTAAAGAGCTGAGTAACATTAAGAGCATTGCAAAATCAAACGGCTTTAAAGAATCTGTAGTCGACAATATTGTTAAAAAACATAATTTTAAGAGACTCTTACAGAATTCCACTACACTTAAAATAGTTGAACCGTTGCGCTATATTAAGCTTCCCTACCACCCGGAAATCACAAAAGGTCTTGAAAAGATTTTTAAGACGGTTAACACCAAGATTTCGTTTAGTAATAATAACAAGCTAAAACACCTATTGGGGAACACCAAAGATAAAATAGACACAGTCAATAAATCCGGTATATACAAAATATCTTGCTCATCATGTGATTTGGCATACGTAGGACAAACACGTAGAAGCATTAAAACCAGATTTAAAGAACATATGGCACACTTCAAATACAATCGACCAGAAAAATCCAGTATCGCACAACACTTACTCGAAACAGAACACGAGACATCGGAACACAACCTACAACTCATTAAACAAACAGATAATCATTTACTTGACGCTTATGAAAGTTTATACATACACAAACTCAGAAGAAACCTAGTAAATAGCGACAAAGGGCCGATTTCTTACTCTTCATTATTTTCTATTATAGACTTGGATGCTTCTTCTTCTCTATGTTTCACGTAATTTCTAGTTACCCTCATACATCAACTGTCAGCTTAGTTTCAATTTTCAAATTTGGTCGTTATCCCCTTGCTTCACTTCAACGGACGGTTTGTTTTGATTTTTAGTTTTCGTTTGTCCTCACCCCTTCCCCTGCTTCAACCGTCAGTTTGACTCCCCCCCCCCCCTCCCCCCCCCTAGTTACAACGGCCACTTACGTTCACTCGCCACTCTCTTCCCTCCCCCCCCACCTTTCCGTCCTCTTCACCACCCTCCCCCCTTTCTCCACTTTCCACCAATGCCTTTTGCCCTCTTCAACACCCATTGGTTATTGGTTTTCTTCTCCCCCCCCCCTCCTTCTGTCCCTTCAGTATTTAATCCTGGCTGTCCTCCCCTTTCGTTCACTTACAACCTCGTGTTGCAAGTGCTTTTCCCTTCAGCTCGCTGAAGAGGGCCACCTTGTGGCCGAAATACGCGTATCCGACGCTCACCCTCGTTTGTTTCTGTGTGTTTTTCTTTTGACCACGCTCTTTTTGAGCGATTTCTCCCAGAAGTTGGGCCCGTCTGTGTGTTGTGAGTGAGTGATTTGAGTGCGTGTGTGTGTGATTGTGGTAATAACCAGGCATCCTTAGTAGGGTCCCATTAGCCCTATGAAGGATATCAGGTTATAACCCAGGCATCCTTATCAGGGTCCCATTAGCCCTCGAAAAGGATCCCAAACTGGGTTGAGTGTGTGTGTCTGTGTTGGTCACTGGCGAGGAAGTAACATTCCCGTAAACCATCACAGGAGGGTATTCTGGTGGAGAGGCTGTGGCTGGTCCCTGCTGTGGAATCCCCTTTCTCGCAAACCAATACAGTAAGTGAATTTTGTGGTACATGTTTGACGAGTGGTGCCATTTTTTACGGCTATTGGAGAATTTCATTTTTATCTAAAATCAACCATAATGACCAGAAAATGAAAGTATACTTGAAACTGTGTAATTTGTAATATTTTTTGTAGCCCATCCAAAGGGAAACTACAGCATGTAAGCTATTTGTAAAAATAAAGTTATTATTATGTTAAAAAAATCACCCATTAAAAAAAGTAAAAAAATGAGCTAATAATGTGATGTACATAAAAGTTAATATAATAAAATTCTATTTATTTAATTGTTTAAACAAATTTTGAATTGAATAGCTATGTTTAATTCAAATTTAGTTTAATAAAAACTTTGAGTTTTGAAATAAGCCATGTCTTTATACGTTGATTTTTCTCTAAGTCAGTCTAAATCTAATGGCAGTGAAAATCGCCATTTTGAAAACCAGCCGTTTTTTCAGCTGTTTGTAAAATTTTCGCAAATGCTGGAAAAAGTATTCATGATTTTACAAGGCAAAAGTTTTCTCCAATTTTCGGCAAAATCTGAGAGATCAAGGGTCAACTTTGGTCTGAAGTGGCGTGGATTGACTCGGTTGTTCTCTTTGGTCTAGCGCCTATTCCAAGGTATTCAACTGCAAGTTCTGTGTGTGGTTTCCTGTTATATCCAGCTCCAACCACGCCTCCGGTTTTCCCTTTCATCCCGACTTCCACTGGAGCCTTAATGGATTGCAATCCTCTAAATAGAATCCTTTCTGAGATTCAGAAACGCTGCTGTAGCCTTTTTTTCCAGGGTGCCCTTTATATTTTTTTGCATTACCCAAATTAAAGGGATGGATAGTTGGCATCTTTTACAATACATGTTAATTTTATGCCTATTAGTAACGCTTTTCATGGTTTATAAACTTTTTTCAATTTTCATCTTTTGGTCCAATTATTTTCAATACGGAGGACTCGGTTCGGGGTTGTTGCTCGTTATCTTCGAGAGATTTTTAGACACATCTTTGCGGATTTTTCGACTGTTGAAAACTTGCTATTTTTTCACTGTCGTGAAACATCAAAGGATGTTCGGACGAGATTATTTCGTTGTTTACTTCTCAAAGAATCAGCTGAGTAAACTTCATACAAGTAATGAATGAAATTTTGCAATGATTTTTTTTACTAAGATGCTGAGTATAAGGCTAATGCGCCTGTAAACGTGCAAGTAGGCGAGTATAACAACTAACCTATTTCTTACATCAATTTCACGCACCAACGTGTCTTTCTAACTGAAGAATCTTTGATTCCCAGGGAAATGGTTTGGTTGAGGTAACCGCACTGCAACATGGAGGAAGTCTGAACTTGAAGCAATAATCCGTGCATTCGAATAAGTTGATCTCGTAAATGGCATCATCATTGTGATGTTGACAACTTAGTTTTCAAATGTCACGGTAATTATGGGCGAAAAAATGTTTTGTGAGAAACTCCCGAAACTGGCGATAATGACATGGTCACAAAGTCGTGTAATGAATAATCAAATTTCACTTCTCTGCCCACTTTTATGTGTATGTGCAAGTCCTTAGTTTTCCAATTTGTATTCGCTCTAGGAATGCCATGACGTCCAATGCATGCTCGCTGTTTAAACAATTTGATTTCAGATGCAATGGTCGGTCAACGTCACTTTGGCATGGTTTTGGTAAAAAAGTTTGACAAATTACGATTCCTTAAGTACCTAATCATAGTCGGGAGTCGACAAAAAATGAAGTTAAAAAATAAAACGAAAACATCTACAACATAATAATTTTTAAAAATATGGAATTCCAAAAAGTTACAAAGGAACTCGTATTATTTCAACAATGAAGTGACTGGAAGTGACCGTCTGTATTTGTCATAATATCTGGAATGTATGTGTAGCTGTAAATGAATATTAGTTATGATAAATAAAATTTTGTTTGAGTTATTATTTTCCCTTGATTTAATCAATAACCTTGTTGTAAGAATTGCAAGGTCCTACCTAATACCGGATGATTTATTAGCATGTAATGATTCACGATATCAGGTTAGTTTCCTCTAATACGCCAATGTTTATTCAAAACATAATATTCGTATTGGTGGTATCCAGCGCGAGAAATGGAATTTGAAGTATGATGGAGAAATAAAATGGATGTGGCTTTGCTCGGATGCTGGAGCTGCGTTTCAAACCACGCGCCCATAGTCGGCCATTCACTATCAAGTGAAAGAGTGCCGCTACTTCAAAATATATAAACACTGAACTTTCGAAGCTGTCGCCCGACAGGTAAGCCCTAGAACAACCGTGGCGTAGCGATTCGCGAACCAAGCGACGAGAGAGTCACATCTTGGCATTTTGTATTTTATGGCCGTTCGTGCTTTCTCGGCTGATGATTGTCTTCGGTTAGGGGTTGCCGGGACCTATTGAGGAGTGGGTTGTACTCACACATTTGACCAAAATTGGTCCGTTTTGACCCTCCATTGGGTCCGGTGATCCTCACTCCAATGACGTAAGTCGGCAGACCGCACGGCGGCAACCCAAAAAGCGAATCAGAGGGATACCTTATCCCAAATATTTGGGCAACAGGCTCTCTCGGTACGCAGAGATGTGCGGTAGGCTCAAGCGAAAGCGGAGCCGACGGTTACTCGTCTCAGTTGTTTGGGGGAACCAAACTAAAACGAGCACTTCGGGGAGGCGGAGGCCCTTGAGGTCCTTTTGACCTCAATCCGCCTCATTGGTGTCGGTCTCGAAGGGGCAGTGGTTTCGCTAACCTTCCCTACCCATCCTTTCCTCCCACCTCTTCCATGTCCTCGGTAATAAGCGAGAGCTTGCAAACCGGGGGCGGAAGTTGTAATCCTGCGGCGTGAGCCGAATCGCCTGTCTTCGGTCGAAATAGGCCGAGAGGCAATTATGTCCAAATTTATGGCACATCCACTGGAGGAAATTTTAGGGGAAAAGAATCGTGTATTTGAGGGAAAACTTCACAGAGCCTGGCACCCAATTACTTAATCAGTTTGATCACTCACTGACAACACTCAGTTAAAGTGACATGAGAACCATAAATACACGAGACAGATTGAAAAATTGTTTAATGATTTCATCTCTGCCACCAAATAATCGAATGCTTCTGAAGGCCATACTCTGACATTAAAAACCAGAAAATAGTAAAAAAAAAGACTAGAATATTAGCAACCATTCTGTGCAATAAGACAAAGACACATTAGTAATGGTATATATAATTACCTATAAATGAGACATATCCAAAATAAGTGAAAGGGGGTCATACCAGAAATTATAGAGGGCTACATGGAACAAGAACAACGTAAGTCAGCGATTAGTATATACTACCAGTGTCAGGACGCAGCTAGGTTAAGATGCATTCATGGACGACAGCGCAGTAACTCGAAGGAAGTGATCAAGTTCTCTCGTGCCACACATCGCTCGGATGCCGGAAGTAGGGCGCAGCGCCGCGCAGTGACGAAAACAGAGTCGCTCTTTGTAAAATATATATACCTCCTATTGCTACATTCCCCTCTTCAGAATGGGTGATTTCCCTTACAATACATTTTGCATACAATTTAATTCTCATTTTAATTAGCGAAACAGTTGAAGCCCAATCTTTCTCTATCTTTCTCTAAGGAATGGATGGAGCCCTTTCTTTCTCTAGGGAATGGATATGACTTAGTCAAAACATCGACTGGAAAATCTTCAACAGGCATGCGCAGTAGTTGCATTTCTCCCCTCTTCAGCACGTCTCTGATGACGCTATGCCTCAGGTCAATGTGCTTCGTCCTCCTGTGAAACACTGGATTATCCTCAAGTTCTACAGCTACAGGTTTGTCGTCATACATGGTTACTTCCGTCATTACGTTGAATCCCAGCTCCGTATGAATGTTCGCGAGTAGATGGCCTCCTTGACTTCCTGCGATAAAGCCATATATTCCGCCACGGTCCTCTGCTTTCTGGAATCCCAGCTTATGCCTGCACCTCCCAGATGGAGTGCATAACAGGAGAAGGAACGACGCGACGGTCCACGCTGCATCCGGCTCAATCACCATCCTTGAGGGACTGGTTAGACTTTCGATATGAGAGGCAAAAGTTAGTGGTGCAAAGTAAATAACGTAAAAGCCCTTTTTGCCGATCCCCAATGCTTTTTTGTACAACAGTCACCGAGCTAAGTTGACTAATTACGCGATATATATGGTCTAGCGCCTATTCCAAGGTATTCAACTGCAAGTTCTTTGTGTGGTTTCCTGTTATATCCAGCTCCAACCACGCCTCCGGTTTTCCCTTTCATCCCGATTTCCACTGGAGCCTTTAGTGGAATGCAATCCTCTGAATAGAATTACCTCAGTAAATCCTCCAGATAACCTTATTGAGATAAAGTTATGTCGTCCTTATACTGAGTGTTTTCCATCCCAAGACAGAAACAGGCTGGACCTAGGTCTCTCATACCTACTTTCATAACCAAGCTTTTTTTAAAATTTCAATCCATTGTTGATTCTGGGACGATATCAGAACATCATCTGCATGAGCAAGAAGAATAATTATATCCTCCCCTTTTCTTCCTCTATTGCATGATATAGAAAATTAAGTTCAAGAAGCCTTAGAAATACATCTGGTTTGAAATACCACTGATGTCCAGCTTCTCTACCCCCTTAAAAGGAATTTCCTAAAACGACAGACTTTATCACCGACAAGTAGTCTTCTTCTATGTTCTCTGGCCAATCTTCACCATATTCTGTATTGATGCTTTACAAACTATTATGTTTTTTAGCATTTCATTTAAAAATCTGTTTTCTCCATGAATATTTCCTCATCCATTCAGAGAAGCATTAGTGACATCTAACTGTTCCATTTTCATTGTCTTCTCCTCTGATCGTGCTATTTGGAGACGCACAGAAGTCATCCTGACAACTGGAACAAAGGTGGATTTAAAGTCAACCTCTTCTCTTTGAAAATATCCCTTCACTATCATTCGTTCATTTCTTCTATTAACTCCTTCATCTGGCTTAAATTTGTTTGTTAAAATGTTCTGGAACAAATGAAATTCCTATCTCTTGGCCGATCAACTATGTCCAGGGAGTCATATTCTATGAGAGCCTTAATCTCCGCATAAATAGCTTCTTTCCATTCGTGGGAATCCTCTCCTTGTAAGGCATGCTGTAATGGTATCTCAACTGCATTTGAAATAACCAGATCGCAGCAGGGAACTTCATCCCCAACCTTATCTAAAGGATTTTCCATTGTTTTCCTGGGGAGTGCGTTGTTTTGATCACTCGAGGTTTGGAAATGAAACTCCTTTCTAGAACGACCTTCCTTTCCTACCAGTACACACATATCTAGATCTTCCACGAATTCTTTTCTCAGAGTTTAATTCAACAGTTTCATTTGCTTTGGGAGTGTTGTTTGCTTGTGTTGGTTTTTATTTCCTCTTCACCATTCTTAATTCTCTCAGGAACTTCTGTTCAACTTGGTTCAAACTCTACTGTGTCCAATTTAGAATCTGTTTCCTATTTTAATTCTAACACCTTCGATAAATTTTTTCTGGGGAAATAAAATGTTGCTCTCCCCCTCCCCACTAGCAAAAAACTGTCTATGAATGAGACATCTTTAGATATCATAACTATTATGTACCTCGGAATCCATATGCGATATACTTTCGCATGTCCTGCATAACCAACGGAAACTTCCTGTACTTCACTTTGTGTAACTTACTTATATTTGGAAACTTATTTAAAATGTAAGCCAGCTGACCAAATATTTACGATGCTTTCAATTAAGGAATCTCCCAGTCCAGTTCTTATACGGGGTGAGGCCGTCTAAACTTTTGGAAGGATATCAATTTCTCAAATAACTTGCTGTAGATACTGCTTCTGCCCAAAAACACGAGGCAACCTTCGATTGCAGCTTCATACATCTAGCTATATCAACCAGTGTTCTTTTTCTACGTTCTGCAACACCGTTTTGCAGTGGTGTGTAGGGTGCTGTGAAGCGCCTTTTAACTTCTTAACTAGAGTTATTTCTGCATGTTCTTAGAGTGGTATTTGGCAAGTTTTCCTGCACAATAGGATTCCAAAGATTCTCCCATCTCATATTTATTCTCTAAATTGACCAATCTACAGTTCGCAGCCTTATGACCAATCGTCTTACATCTACGGCATCGGAACGGGAACTTCTGCATCCGGGGCGGATCTGCATCGCTGACAGCAGTAGTTATCTTCGTTCGTTTCTTCAAAGTTCGCATATTCAGGGATCCAGTAGTCGCTCAGTCCGCGGGATTCTTCATTCGCGACTCCAATTCCTCGATGATATTCACCCTCAGGATATCAGGATCGGGAAGGCCTTCCTCGGATTCAATTGTACATGTGAAGATTTCATATGGACCCGGTAGAATATACAGCACGATAATTGCATGCAAGTCTGTATTGTTATTTACGATAAATAGACATCGATGCGAGTTTGTCAATGACATGGAAAAAACTTGAACAGACGGTCTCTAACGTTGTCATCCTCTGGTATTTCCGTACCATGAGTTGCTAAAGTAACATCACCTTTATAGCAGGTCTCTCTGGCGTAAATTGCTTCGAGCTTCAACCAAACTTCTCTCGAAGTTTTATAACCCTTGACTTGTTTGAGTTCTGAAGGATCTATGCTCAATATGAGGTCGGAACTTGCATTTCGGACAATAATCTTCCATTCGTTGAGCGTTTCCAATAATTTTGCGCCTTCCTCGCTGACATATGGCTTCGGTTTCTCTCCCAAAACGTACTGTCAACCATCATTCTTGATTAGACAAGCTTCAGCTTGCATTCCCCACGTACCATGGTCATTCTTATTCAATAACTGCAGTCGGAGATATTTCCAAAATACATCGCGGACATCTTCTTGAAGACGAAAAACGAGATCGGAGCATATCGAAGATAACTAAATATTTATCGTCAATACGCTGAATTTCTACGAATATGGGCTCATAACATTTGTAAAGGGTTACTTGGATCAAGAGCAAAATACAAGTAAGTCAGTGATAAGGACGCATTACGATGCATACATGGATGTTTAAGTTGCATACATGGACGAGTTTAAGATGCATACATGGACGACAGCGCAAGAGTAAGTTATCGCGTTACCTCGTGTCACACATAACTCGGATTCCGGAAGAAGGGCGCAGCGCCACACAGTAGAGATTGCGGCAACAGATAGAATGAGCGCCCATTGTGAAATACATTAACATCCACTACCCATAAATATTATTATTTAATTATTTATTTATTGTTTTCATTTATTTGAATGAATTTAACTTTTAAGATTGTAATTATATAATTTGTAAAATATGCGTCTTAATTTTTTCCCGAGAAAGCACTAAGTGTCAGCAAGAAGAATACGTATCGAGAGGCGATAATGTCATAATTTTTCGCACGTCGCTTGCACAACATCCCTCCTCCAATCATTGTCTTAGGCAACCTTTAACCCTAAACTACCTCATCCAACAACATCCTCCTAATGTCCTTCAGAAAATTTCTTTCCTCACCCACAAGACCGAGCACGCCCGCGTTAGTCTTCTTTTTCGTTCATCGCACCTTCTCCATTCTCCTCCCCAACCACATCCTTGCCCGCTTATGCCGATAGTCGACGCACATACCGACTCAGGGCACATGAAAGTGAAAGTTGCTAAAAAATTGTTTCAAATATGCTATAACAAAAATTTTCAATTATCGCATCGGAAAAATTAATTTAGTATGTAGTCATGAGCACGTACAGAAATCCGCGCCGCATTTCACCCGCACGTGCTATACCAAGAAGTATCACGGGTTACGCTTGACGGCCGAGGCCGTTCTCTTGCCGTCGCGCCTGCCTTTCTCACTGTCGCGAATTATCACCGGCGACCGGCCAATCAACTCAGCGCCTTAAGAAAAGAGCACTAATCTTATCCCGCCGTTGAGTATAAAATGTGGAGCGCGCATTCATTGTCACAGACGACAAAGAAAACTTAAACCACTCAGGACGACTGTGGTTGAAATGGCCTCCTTCAAGTTTCTCCTCATTTGTGAGTATGCGACATAGTATTATTCAGGCAAGCTAAGTAGTGATTCTTCTTAGATTTTTTTCGTCTGGGCGCGCGGGTTGAGTAATAATCGATCGATTACGCTCAAGGGCGCCTATTTGTTTCGATTTTCGACTAATTCTACTCCATGTCGGGAAAGCTCCTAAGATTTAGACAAATTACCTCTAGAGTAAACCTCATGAAAATTACGCAACACGGTTGTCGAAGCTGGACAATATATTTGATGAACAAAATGTGGAATATGAATGAAGAGTTTCCAATCCAATCGTAGACATTATACTGCCTCAATTCCACCAATGAAAACCGCCAACTTTCTTCTTACGGTATCTTTAACGAGAATGTTACCTACTCATAATAGAAGCTCAATTTTAATTTTTTACATTACGTCATGAAACTAAGTAACTTTAAGAGGAATGACGTAGATATTGCATAAACTAAAGTAGTTTGAGAAAGATAGTTCCCTAGAAATAATGGAGACCATATTCGAAGTATCCATTTTAATTTCTACAGCTGTAGAAAGCATAAATGAAATATTCCATTATTTACTGTTCAACGGTATACCTTGAAATGGCTGAAATACTAAAGATTTAAACAAAATTATATACGTAAGTCTTTGAATCGACTAATTTTTTTTACGCGGTACGTATTAATTCTTCACAACGGAAGGTTTCTTGCGAAACAATTACTGCGGTGACAATATACTTTTATTTTTGAAAACTGGTGAGGAAACATAAAACTACCCACTTTTAACTTTTTGACGAGATCTAGGTGTTATAAGTTCCTAATTTTTAAGGTTGCGTCTCTATAGAGTGCATTCACGTATCATTTGCCATGTAAAATAGGTGCGATTTTTCGTCAAATATCTCGGAAAGCAGTTCGCAAAAGAGCTGATATTTTGTATCTCTTGAAGGGCGAGATATTTTTCTTAAAATTGCGACCGAACTCAATGATTTATTTTTCATTTTTATTTATTTTACCTTAGCTACCTTAAATACAGCACCTTGGGCCAATTTTTAGTGGGTGAATAGCAGTAACTTCAGACGAACACAAACACCCATGCCCCGAGTGGTGATAATTCCACTCAGGCGGGATTCGAATCCGCGATCCTCAAGTTAGCAGGAAGGACTTTACCCCCTCGCCACCAGGGCCGGCATTATTTCTAGGTGAAATAATATTTCGCTCACGCTACCTTAAAGATGTCAAAATTCTTTAATATGAAGCAATTCTCAGTATTTGAACTAATATATTAATTGAGTTTTAAATCGAATCGTATTTTCACGTCGTATTCTGGAAATGCCTTCACACTCGAATACATTTTGCGAGTCTGTAAAAATTACTATGGTGGTGAAACATTTTTTAAAATAGTTGAACATTTCACTCAAATTAAAATCTGTTTAATGCCTCACGACATGAATACCTAGTCAATAAAAAAAATTAATCTCTCTAGAATTCATTCTCACACCATTTACAACGTAAAACACTTCTATATTTTGGAAAATATCTCGAAAATTATAATTGCAAGCGGCATATATTTTGTTATCATAGGAAACATGAAACATTTTATTTTTAATATGGCGAAGTACATCGCATTAAGCGCGGAATGATGTCTTACTCAAATTACCTAAACTGTCGAATCATTAAATTTACTTATTAGCATATGAACTGATGCGTGTGCATTAATTCGTTAGCCCATCGTTGCACACGTTGGGTCTGTGAGACCCAGCGTGCATACTTTTTTAATATATTTCTCAAATGGCTGGGCGATGTAATTTGATATCCTCGGTAGCTTCGGTCTGCACCTCAATCATTCGTTCTACATTGTAATCGTAATCTGTTACTTTGTACTATAACAGTGTGGGTTTATCGGACCCAACGTGTGTATTCACGTAGCAATATTGTGCCTTTCTAAATGAGAGTTTGTTCGTCATATTTCAATACGTGCGTGTTTTTCTTTATTATTCCTAACGGAATTCATTTTGGTAAGTACTTTTACTTATTTTGAACAGTACTGTATCGCATTTGCCGTTTTTTCGAATTGTTGTTTTGTTATGATATTTCAAATGGTTAAATATTTCTATATATGTACATAAAGCCAAATTTTTTATTTTACAAAAGCTTCCCATTACCCATAACACTGCAGAGAGACAATCTCATATATATTAGAGAAGGGAAACAGGAAGCGACTAAATATAATTAAGAAAAAATAAATTTATCAATTTGGGCCAGTGAGACCCAACGTGTTGATCCGCGTTATAAAAGGTCACGTGTCGATCGTAAGGTTAGCATATCCAAATTAAAATTGACAATATTCCGTGGTGCCTCTTTCTGTGTTTCAGCTATCGCCGTCAGTTTGCTGGTGATGGGTCTCGAGGGGGCCACAACGCAGTGCCCGGAGGCCTGTACGAAGGAATACCGCCCGGTGTGTGCTCGAACGCCTTGCGGGAGAACCAAGACGTTCTCCAACTTGTGCGTCTTCCGTGTGTACCAGTGCAAAAACCCAGGAGGTGAGAGGAGAGCGGATTATGCATGCTACTAGACTGCTAGTAGACGATTCACTCAAGGGAATCGGTTAAAACGGTGCGGGGGAGGAAGGCTGGGGACCATTCAATCATCTAGGAAAACGTTTTGAGGGAGGAATTAAGCGTAACTTACGTTGTATTAACAATTGAGTTGCGTAGGGGGTGAATAGGTGTGGAAGTATTGCAAATACATTTTTTTTAATTTCCTGGGAAATCCTTTTTCGAAACTTTTGATTTTGTTACCGAACGTAAAATCTGACCGTGGTCGAATACCACCGTAGGCACACGCAATTTATGCACACATTGAGAAAAACTAGAGACAAATCCTATCGTAAATTGCTTGCAAGGTACTGTACTTTCTAATATAACGTATTTTTGAGCCACAAGTATTTTGAATAGATATATCACAAAAACAGTCTTTGCTATCCAGCCATAAATTTATATTTCGGAGGAACTGCAGCAATTTAATGGTTAGGGGATTTCGTTTGAAGGAAATGAGCACATGAGCAAACAGATAAAAAGGATATGAGCAAAGAGAGAGGGATGAGTTAAGTAAAAGAAGGAAGCTGTTGATCTTGTGTAAGAATGTACAGAAAATTGTGGAGAAGAACTTGTACGGAGTCAAAATTTGAAAGGGTCAGAATAGTGAACCCAGAGTAAGTAGAGCGAGAATAGGCTGCAGGCTTTCCAGATGTTGTTAAGAGGAATGATTGGGAAAGTCCGGTGGATGGAAAGGCAGTCAAACCAGGGAAGGCTTGGTATGGAGGTTGAGGAGAGAAACTTTTGGATAAGTTCAGAAGATGGCAGGGTAGGTTTCTGGAGGAGATAAGGGAATTATGGCAAGGGCCGTGATAGAGGTAAGGGAATAAAGGCAAGAAAGAGAACTTATTTTACGAAGTTGGTTAGCAAAATACGGGATTTTTTTGTTAAGTTCATTTTGTGTTACCTAAATGTAACTTAGTAGTTCTTATATCCTTCAAAGATCTCCATATCTGTAGCTACACTTATTCTAATAGCATTTTCACTTTGCTTTACACTTGGTATTCTTCTTTGGTGGTCATTTACAATTTCCGAGTCAAAGTGTCTTTAAAATTGTCCATCGCGTCTAAATGACGTCCTTGAAGTAATGAGTAAAAAGATATCTCACTGGGACAGGTGAAGTATGCACACAAGGAGAACAGTCGTTTAATATTTTGTTCAAAAGTCATAAATTGATAAGGCTGTGTGGCAGACGTGTTGCCTTGGCGGAGAAGGGTAGTTCTGTTCGGCTGTAACTGAGCTAGGTGCAAAATGCTGTAAACCATTGCATATTTAACCCTCTATCACACTGAGTGTCCTGGAGGTAGCACATTATTTATTATTTAAGTACTCTAACGGTTAAGGTAGGTTTTGATGGATGTCAGAAAATCTCCTCCCATTAAAAAAAATATATTCAGGGGCCTATCTCTATCTAGTACATCCTTTTCCGCCCCAGCATACGATTTACCCTTCTTCATTCCGTTCATGAAACCTGTACTCTTCCTTCCCATTTCCCGCTTGCCCAACGTCCTTCCCTCTATCACAATCTTGAGAAGCCCATCAGCCTTTATTACATCTTTCAGCCATCTATCTTGCCTGTCCCGGATTTCATTCAGAAGCTTTCTTTGCTCACCTACCATCTCAAGCACTTACTCGTCAGTCTTCTTCTCCGTCCACCCCACCTTCGCCATCCTCCTCCACACCCACATTTAAAATGCCTTCAACCTATTCTCATCCTCCTTTCTTAGGGTCCACGTTTCTGCACCATATAACGCTACGCTTCATATCAAGATTTTTCACATCCTTACCCAATATCCCCGTCATTAGCTCCCTTCTATTACTAAACGCCTCCTAAGCTAGCGCTATTCTCTTCGTATGTCTTAGCTACTAAGTCCGTTTTCTTCTAGCGTACTACCTAAGTAATTAAAATGTTATACTTGCTCCAGTATGTGTCCTCCAACTTTAATGACTAGCCTCGATTTCTTTGTCCGAGAGAATCTCATTACTTTTGCTTTCTCATGATTAATCTTTATTCCGAATATCCCGCTCTGAATCTCTAAAGTATCTTCCAAAGCTTGCAGTCTTTTCAAAAATGAACTCACCAACGCCTCATTTTCCGCGAATTTTACCGACTTTATGAGACGTCTACCTACTTTGATTCTCACCTTAAGTTCTTCCCATGCCTGTATTACCATTTAATCTGCATAATGTTGAAAAGCAATGGCGACAACGAGCAATCTTGCCTCACCCCGCGACCTATAGTTGCCCATCCTGATTCACCGTCAGCCACCCTCACCTGCGCCCTGTGCGTCATATATAAGTTTCGGATTTGTCTCCTGTCTCGCCAGCATACTTTGGCTGCGTGTGAAATAAAACTGATTGTTCAATAGTTTTTGCATTCTGATGCATTTTTATTTTTCGGGATAGGTATCAGTTCTGTTTTCAAGAAGTCCTTTATTCATATTCTTTCCTCGTATATCCTACGTATAAGTTCGAATAGAGCTTGCCTACCTTTATTTCCTAAACTCTTTAGCAGCTCCGAAGGTATGTTATCTACTTCTACAGATTTTCTTGCCTTCATCTCATTCAATGCTTTCTCGATTTCACTATCGAGTATCATTGGCCCGAGGTTATCTTCATCTGGGGTTCCCTCATCCTCTATATATAAATTAGCTAGCCTACCATCGCTGTCATAAAGCTCCTCCACGTATTCCCGCCATCTTTCTTGAATATCTTCCCGCTCGATTAATATTCTACCTCCCTTGTCCTTAACCTTTGGTACCGTTTGCCCTCGCTTACCTCCCGATAGCAATTTTACTCTAGCATATAAAGCTTCCCCTTCCTCACATTGCCTTCTCCACCAAAATTCCATCACCCAATTGGTTATTCGCCGCAGTTGATTATTTAACTTCTTGTACTTAGCATTACCTTGGTCGGTGTTAACGTTTATACAATTCCTTCTCTTTTTCATTTTCCAATTTATTTCTTCCGTAGCCCACTGCTTCTTTACCCTCCTCATTTTCGCAGCTCCTATGGTTTTTATTGTGATCGCTTATTGTGTGCAGAGAGAACGAGTTTATGAATCTATCTGTTCGGCAATGTATCTCTCTTATTTTATCACTTCTATCAGATCTAGAGATGTAGTGAGGCGTCATAATAATATTCTGTGTCGCTCTGAAACATACTAGTTCTGAATTCCTTAAAAGAATTGTAGGATATGATTTAGTCATGGATAAAACTGCAATGAGATAAAATGACTAAATATCGAACTTACATTAGCACCTAAGGAATTAAAGGCAAAAGAAATGACGTGGCTACATTATGACGAAACTTATTCTGGCATAGCCCTCTGGGAACAGCCATGTATTTGTAGACGCGAAAGTATGTCTTCCCGTGCGAGTTCATCCTTGGAGCAGCGGTTGACTGCGGAAGAAAAAAAAGGCGAAATGGAGAAAGTTGGCGAACTCGGAACCAGGGCGTGCGAGATCAAGATTCCGTGTTTTTGGCTCCTTTGCTTATTTCAACACAGATTTTTGTACGTTTTAGATTCACTACCAACATTTGCAGTTCTCTAAAATGAAAACCGGCTAGGAAAACCATCGCCAAATAAACTCGTATTCTTAATTTCAGACCGGTTTTAATGCGTTCTGGGTTCAATTTAATGCAAAATCATTCCCCATATATTCTAATTTAAATCGTGATTCAGGATAATAAAATGCGAAATAGGTAATAATATATAGTATTTGAATGTTTTGTGAGATAAATACCCTCACCCATGTAATTATAAGGTAAAATAGCTTAAGCTGCCACTTTAGGTAGCAGTTAATCCCGCGTTTGTATTTTACTCTTAAATAATGACTTGCTGTCTTTTCCCATTTTATTACTTCTTCGCTTTTGATTAACCTGATTGCAAGTTGCCTGATGGAAACAGATACCCAATTCACATCTTCTGTCATCATAATTCAGCAAGCATTTTTGAGATGTACCACAAACATTATTTTCCTCATAGCTTTTATGCCCCATCTTTATTAAAACATCAGAACGCAAATTCAGTCGTTCGGTTTCCACATTTCTAAACTTCTTACCCAGCGTAAAAACAATAAAGGGCAGTCAAATGGTGTTTATATAACAATTTCACAACCCAACAACGGGTTTACTTTCAGTTTAAGCAACAACAACTTAGAACGGGTGTAAAAAACCTGTTTATCCGCGGTTTGAACAATAATTGCCCTTCAAATAGACAAATGGTATAGAGGCGATCTCCACTGGCCTACAGGTAGCTATAGCGCTTGCGCTTAAAGGCAGTTTCTTCGATTTTTGGAGCAGAGACTGGAGCTGCTTTGGTTTCATTGCCTTTACCTGTTGACGAAACAGACTATCAGGACTGTCCACGGAAAGACCAAGATAATTGCTTAAAAACTAAAAAAACGTTTACCAAAGTTGAAGTCTAAAGTTTACCATCAACGATCATCTTTGCGAAGACAATTGCGACTTCTTCAATCTTTTTCAACTCGTCTATGAGCTCTTTTTCGTCAGATCAACCATTGCGGAAGTGGACGACGCAGTTAGTGCTTGTTCCTTCCGACCACCAATCTTGAATTTGAACTGAGCGATGCTGTCACTTTTGATTCCATTCTCCAGAACAAACAAACCAACATATCTAACAAAAAAACAAGCCAACTCACCAATTTGTTCTTACCCGTTTTTGATCTGCTTAAGGTCACGCCCAAATGGCGGATACTTGTGTACGGTTGGGTATTTGCTAATGGGATCCTGCTTGAGTACCGTGACCTTAGATCTGGGAGTAAAGACTAACTCTCCATTTGGCCAAACAGCAAAGCTATTTGTTTTCTCAAAAGGTTTGCGCACTTGCAAATTGGTATTGCGGACGGTCTTCACAGGGAGAAAATGATTGGTATAAAGGCGTCTTACATTTCCATTCTTGGAGGCAAGTTCGTTTTTCTCGTTCCACTGGTCTGGGTCTCTGGATAAGCGTCAAAACTCACCTGACCAGTCCTCGACTTTACTCCGCACTCACAATCTCGCAAGAACTCTCCCAAAAACTCGCAAACACGCACAAAAATATTTAAAATGAATCGGTAAAAAAATTCAAAGAGAAATGCAAATTTCTCATTCAAATTCTAATAGGTAGGCTGAGAAAGTTGTGGTTGAATGTATTTGAGGAAATTCTTAGGAGGAGAAATATTTGGAGTCTTAAAAACAGGAGGGCATGTAGGAAGCAGTGTATGGGGGTAAATGAAGCAAAAGTGGCTTACAAGGATAGGTCAGTATGTAGGAAATGATTGAAGAGGAGTTAGGTGTGTAAATATGTATTCATGAGTGAAACTTGGTGACTCTGCCTACCCCGGAAGGGAACGGCGTGACTGGTATGTATGTATGTAAAAGCTAAGACATTGCATTTGCACTTTTTAAAGCAAGACGAAACTTAAAACGAATTATTCAAACCGCAAACTGCCTTTCTTTAAATAAATAGTTTGTAAAAAGTCGAATTTCCTCGTTTTAATGCCTAAAAATCGAACACATTAAGACTTTTAATTCTACTCACAATGCATTATCTTTAGCTTTCAAATACTAAAAAACAGGCTAAACACATATCCTAAATCACAAAAGTCAAAAGCAACCGGGCGGGAATCGAACCCTCGATGCTCATGCTCCAGCGCAATCAACTTAACCACTCCGCCACGCACGCTCTGACCATCTCACTCTTGCTCGCCTTCTAATTCTCTATGCATTAATCAGGTGTGACTAGATCTCAGTCACCTGGAACTTTGTTTGTGGAATTCCAAAAATCATTCACCCTATAGCTCAAAACTAACACATTATCAAAGAAATTACTATAAACATTGACTCATTCGTTACTTGATGCCTAATTACTAATACATGGATATTACACGATTTAAAAAAAATATTTCCATCCAAGAGCATCTGTTAACCAGGATGAATCGAAGATTATGCTAATGGTTAACTATTGAAAATGGGATATTAAAAGGCTTGGAAGACATTCTACGATCCTCTTTTGACTTCTGTTCTCGACTCTGGGAATCATTATCACATTTTAGTTATTATTTACATACATACATACCCATCACGCCGTTCCCTTTCGGGGTAAAACAGTCAAAATGTTTTACTGATTAATACATAATTGTACACCTAACTCGGCTTCAGTATTTTCCTCCATACTGACCTATCCTTGCAAACCTCTTTTGCCTCATTTACCCCCATACACTGTTTCATACACGCCCTCCTGTTTTTAAGACTCCTAATATTCCTCCTCCTAAGAATTTCCTCAACCACAACTTTCTCGGCCTACCTCTACCTCTCACACCATTCATTCTACTATCATATACCTGTTTCGTTATTCGACTCTCATCCATTCTCTCAACATGGCCAAACCAACCAAGCACACTCCTTTCATACACGTCCATTACTGGAGCATTTAACCCACATTCATTCATGACCCACTCATTCCTGACTCTATCCATCCTACTTTTGCCGCAAATACTCCTCAGATAACTCATGCCCACGGCGTTTAGTCTACTCTTATGTCTATCCTGACATACCTTTGTTTCACTACCATATAGCAAAGTGGGAAGAAGTACACTTTTGTACACGGCGATTTTCGCTTCCTTAGACAAGCACTCATTCCTTGATATGCTCCACATGCTACCTACCACTTTCCTTCCAGCATTCGCACGTCTTTTTATCTCTTCATCTATTCTTCCATCTTTCGTATACATCTTACCTAAGTACACAAAATCATCCACCTGTTCAATTACTTCACTATTCGCCCTCATCACACAGTTATTCTCCCCATTCTCCTTATCAAAAACTACTACTTTAGTCTTGCACGCATTTACCTTTAATTCTATTCTCTCCGTTGATTCACAAAACTTATCTAGGAGCTTCTGTAATCCCTGTTGACTGTCTGAGATCAAAACAGCAACATCCGCATATAGAAGAACTCGCAAGTTTACATTCCCAATCAAAACACCGTCTTTTTCACTACAGCGTCTCTAACACATTTATCCATAAATACATTAAACAGCCATGGAGACATTACGCATCCTTGTTTTACACCCCGATTTATTACAAACCAATCACTCAGAGCCCCTTTAACTCTTACACTTGCCTTACTATTGTTATACATCGCCATCATAATATTCAATAACTGCCCATTCACTCCATAGTCCATCATAACCTCCCACAACTTCTTTCTATTTACTCTGTCATATGCCTGCTCTAAATCGACAAACGCACAGTACACTTACTTTCGGACACTCAAACATTTTTCTATCACTTATTGAAGTGCAAAAAGCTGGTGACTACATCCTCTCCCAGGCATAAACCCACACTGCACACCCCATATTCTGTCGGAAGTAATATTCCTCACTCTTTCGATTAACATATTACTGAACACTTTTCCCTGGATACTCAATAACGTAATGGCCCGATAATTATTACATTCGGTCTTTCCTCCCTTCCCTTTGTAAAACAGCATTGATGCAGCAAAACAGCAGATGATAGCATTCTTCCAATCCGCTGGAACAACAGGAACCTGTAAGCATAAATTATATAGTTAACACAGCCGATAAATAGGTAAATTACACCCACACTTCAACATTTCACTGGATATCCCATCTATGCCTGCAGCCTTCCAATTTTTCAATATTTTCACAGCCGTTGTGACCTCCTTCTCACTGATATCCTTTTCCATCCTCACATTCTCACATACAACTTCACAAGGCTCATCCTCAACGCCTGCCATTGTACAATTCTTCAAAATACTCCCTCCAGCAGTCCCTGATATTGCTCTCGTCCCACATGTTCTCTCCGCTTTTGCTCTTTACCGCATTCATTCCCCTACCTTCACCAATCTTAGCCCTTTTTACCCACTTCCAAAACAGCTTTTTATTACCTTCAAAATCACTCTGCATTTTGTTAGCATCATCCGCACGCACTCTTTCTTTGCTCTCTTTCACAACGATTTTGCATTCATTCTTTTTCTTTCTGTAAATCTCACATGCCTTTGTACGCTCTTCCTCAGATTTGGCAGCAATCATATTCTTGTACACCTCTTTCTTTTCTCTGACTGCAATTTTGACTTCTTCATTCCACCAAGCATCACCTTTCATTCTTCCTACCACTCCTTTTCCACATACACTTTCAGCACATTCCACAATCACTCCTTTTAAACACTACCACGCATTTACATTCTCGTTTCAGAGAATCCTGAAGCATGCAAACATACCGCATTCTTACCTCGCTGTCTAGCAACATTTCCACTTTTACTCTCTACTGCTTACGCGCAACATTATTTCTTGGCACCCACTTTCTACCCAGATTAATTTTGGAGAGTACCAAATAGTGGTCTGTTCCACATTCAGCATCCCTCATCACTCGCGTGTCCCACACTAACTCTCTCAATCTCTCATCACACACAATAAAATCAATCATGCTTTTAAAATCGCCCCTTTGCCAAGTATACATATGTATTCTCTTTTGTCTAAACCATGTATTCGACACAAACAATCCTTTTTCCAAGCTCACACTCACCAAGTTTTCACCATTATCATTCACTCGGGGGTCACCAAAGGGCACAACCACTCTTTCAGATGCATCCCGCCTCACACCAACATGTCATCTAGTAAAATTATTCTTTCACCAGGGTCGCATTCATTCAAAACCTCTCTCAGTTTTTCCCAAAACTCATCTTTCACACAGTCACTCTCTCCATCCACTGGTGCATAGCACGCCACAATCACAACTCTCCTAATACCTACTTTCATGCGAACCCAGAGCAATCTAGGGGATACTAACTCGTACTTCCTTACTAGCAACTTAGCTCTCTCATTAAGAATAAGTCCTACACCTTGACTGCCGTTTACATTATCTTCAACTCCTGACCACAATGCCAGACTACCGCTTTCTAATGTAACAGCATCCCGCCCCTTACGCTTAGTTTCACCTTAGTTATAATTTCAAATAATATAAGTGTATTTTAAATAGTATAAGTATTATTTAAAATAGTACATTCTTAGTTATTATTTAAAATAGTATAACTTAAGATAAAGTGTCATAATAGCAGTTATCATTTTAAGTGCATGGATAGCTGTAAGATAATTATAGCACATTATTTTCGGCGCACATTTTTCTAAACAAACTTAAATCTATTTACAGAATTCGTGGATTGTACTCCGGGCGCGTGTAAGACCAGCGGGTATGAATAGCAACTTGAAGATATCCCGTCGATGCGCCTGCCAGTTAACAAGACAAGCAGGGATCTGGATACCTCTTCAAATTGATACCACATGGGTACCACCTTTATCATTACTTCGAGGATGTTTGCTAAATTCTAGCATTACTATGCAGGGATGAAACGGTTCACTATAATTTTCAGGTCAATCATATTCTGACGGGAATGGTCTCATAAAGAAAGAACAGAAGACAAACCAGCGCCCACAGAAATGATGTGAGGTCTTCAACAGCAACCGCCTTTTTAGCTCTTGTTTTTATTCTAATCAAATATTGATTATTAACACTTTTTACCCCATCGGAATACCATTGTAATCCGAATGCAAAAACTGTGTCGTGAAAAATTTGTAGAAAAATGGTATGAAACAAATATATAATTTTGAAAATACATATCTCAATATGAACTAGTTTAATTGCAACCTTGTATTTTTGCTATTCACCTAGGAAGTCAATTGCGCAAGTGAAACTGCTTTAGGTGCGACAAATATGAATTTATTCTCTTTCCTTTCATACATTATAACATTAAAAATTTGTAGAAAATCGTTTGTAGAAAAATTATTGATCTTACATTTTAGTATATAACCTATAATCCATTCTTTCATCTCAGCGCATAAGTCTGATATACTCGGAGGGAAGGAAGGAAAACGCGTTCTCTCCTGCGATGGTTGTTCGGAGGTGCAGCGGCGGAATTAAGGTGAGCGTCCTCTTATTCCCCATTCTTTTTCTTTCCCCTGTTTTTCATTCCGTGTACCCTTCCTTCCTTCTATCACGCGGTGTGTACGATCCTCGTGGTCCCGTATGCGTGAGCGTTCATGTGTTCCTTCGGGCCGGATGAAATAAGGATCGACTTTATTTTTCGGTCTGATTGGTAAAATTAATAAGCTAATAGTGAGTTTAGAGAAAACGGTCTTAACACCCAACCTAAAAAAGTAAAACAATCTAATTCAAGGGTATGAAACGATTAGACTGTGTTCGTACGTGGCTCATGTTTTGATTAGAGTTAATTATAAAAGCTGGAGGGAAGATGAATGCGGAGAAGATATAAAATTATCGGCATTCGGCGGTAAACGTTAATATTCTTTTGTTCTTTGGTACCAATGAGTAATATTAGCAATACTGTATCTTAGCATACTGGTTCTGTAATATTAGTAATATCTACAATACTGGAGGTATCGGAACTGAGACTACCGATATTGATATACCTTTGTCATTGGGCTGTCAAACGTCCAACTACTTAGGGAAAATGTATGAATAATAGCAATGTGCAATACTGGAATGTGAAGGAAAAAATGGATATTTCAATGAAATATAAAAACAAAATTTCCCGTGACTATTTAACATTTTATTTTAATAAGACAATACATTACTGTAAGTGTATTTGTACGATATCATCTGCGTACGCTCGCTTAAAGAGCGCTCTCCGTAGTCGCACGTCTTGCTACATATCCCTTTACATCATGCTATAGGAAGATTCCATTAGGTGTCCGTGGAATGTGCAACGAAGGTGTCATTCCTGTCGGCCTACGGGATGGAAGTTTGCGGTCACGAAGCGACGCTTAGAGATGGAGGTTGAGAGCGTGTCCCTCGACGAGCCTCGCGTAATTGTTGCACAGTGCTGGACGCATATTCATTTGTAAGGAAATAAATGCTAGAAAATAGAAATTTTGACAATTCCTTTACTGTATCCCCGGAGACACGCTAAAATACCATGAAGGTCTTCACATGGCTGGTGACCTAACACCCCCTACCACATCTTTACCCTCTGGCTAGGCCACACGTCGAATACCCCGCGAGAATTTGGTATTCTTGTCATAAAGATTGAACCAAAATAATCAATAGAATACAAAGAAAAGGAGCGCCCTTCATTCAAAACTACTGCGAGAAAACGTATAGTGTCTCACAACTTTTAGAGGGTTGAATAAGGGAGCCCCTAGAGACTCAAGAGGCTACACGCTAGGCTTGGGTTGTTTGAGAAATTCAGAAATAGTGTGCTTCAGAGCGACACAGAATATTATCATGACGCCTCACTACATCTCTAGATCTCATAGAAGCGATAAAATAAGAGAGATACACTGCCAAGCAGATAGGCTCAAAAACTCGTTCTTTCCGTATACAATACACGACCACAATAAAAACTGAGCTCCGCTTAATACGCTCCCATAATGCAAGTCACCATTTCACCTCCCAAAAACCTGACATCTTTACATGTCTGGTGACCTAACACCCCCTTCCACACACCCATTCGGCGGCTCGCAGGGTAGTATGTAGATGTAGAAGGTAACGCAATTTTTAAATAACGGGAATATGTACTTGATCCATAAGATAACTAAATGTAAGACTCCCAATGATCGGATCAGCCAGACATATTATAACAGATGCAACAATTGCACTTTTCCACAGGACATTTTATTGAGAACGACGGGGTTCAGCTCACAGAACCCTCATCAGGCACAAGACTCATTAAGCAGAGGGCACATCACATTTATACGTTCGACTGTGTCTTGTACTTGATGATGGGTCTGTGAGCTGAAACGCGTCGTACTCATAAAAAATATCCTGCGGAAAAGTGCAATTGTTCTTTCTGTTATAGTATCAGGAACTATCACGATATCTTGCCTGAACCTGTTGAAATTGACCGGACATACGTATTTGGCCAATAGAGTCGGAATCAGTCAATTGTGTACAAACATTCACGTATATCCGCCGACCCTACAACACTCGGATTCAATCCGGGATGCGAGAATCCTAGCTAGCTCCAAAGTGAGGAATACGCTATGAAAGGGGTATAACATAGAGCTTTGATCACCAAGAACTTGAAACCATGCAGAGGAGGACGGCGTGACGGAATTTTTGAATCTTCTATTTCACAGTGTTAATTAGGACGGCATCAAGGGGAAAACTGAGGATAACGCACTCATGGGCTTGAACAGAGTAAAATCCATGCCGAGGAAGCGTGGACGTGTGGTTGCTGGCTCAAAACAAAATGGTAACTTAGTTATTTCCTATAGTACAGATTTAAATGAAAGACTATTTAAAACAGCACATCAAATATGGCCAGAAGAGCTAGTCTCTTTTTTCATTAGTTGTCAAGTTTTACGTTATTATGAGAAGTCCGCAGCATTAAGTGAATATAAGTATAGTTCCGACGCATCGGGGATAATGGTCGGTAAATGACCACCTATGACGGCGCCGCGCCGCGCCGCCGACAAGGAAGACCGGCGGCGCTATCGGCGGTGCGCCGTACATATTCCATCGGCGACGGCGGCGTAACCAAAACCATCGGCGGCGGCGGTGCGGCGCGGCGGCGCACAGGTCTAGATGTGCGGCATAAGGCGACTCAATCACTCGCTCTTGCGCTGCCGTCCAATTATGCGATGAGAGTGCCTACATCTACCTACATCGTAATGCATGCTTATCAACGACTTACATGTGCTTTGTTCTTGATCCACGTAACCCACTTACATGGTAATTGGCCCAGATTCCTGGAAATCCTGCGTATTGAAGATTAATATATATTTATTGTCGATATGCTCCGATCACGTTCTTTGTATATCCGAGAAGAAGTCCGTGTTGTATTTTGGAAATCTGCCCCGGCTTCATTTATTGTAGGAGGGCAACTATGAAACGTGGCGAATGCAAGCTGAAGCCCTTCTAATCAAGAAACATGGTTGGAAGTACGTATCGGGAGAGAAACCGAAGCCAGTTGTCAGCGAAGCAGACGCAAAATCATCGGAAACGCTCGACTCATGGAAGATTATTGACCAAAAAGCTAGGTCATATCTAATTTTAAGCCTGGATCCTACAGAACTCAAACAAGCAAAGGGCTATGAAACTTCGAGAGAAGTTTGGTTAAAGCTTGAAGCTATTTACGTCTCTAGGGGACTTGCCAATACAGCGATGACTTGAGCAAATCATACTACGGAAAATTCGAGAAAAAGACGACGTTATAGAGCATATTTTTAAGTTTTTTGATGCCATTGACATACTGGCATCGATATCTGTCGAAATGAAAGCAGAATTGCTTGCAATTATCCTTCTGTATAGTCTACCGCGTTCATATGAAAGTTTTAGGTGTGCAATTGAATCCGGAGATGAGTTTTCCGATCCTGAGATTCTTGGTGAAGATAATCGAGGAATCAGAGTCGCAAATGTAGAATACCCCGGACGGAGCGACGACCGGTGCTCTGAACCCGTGAATCTTTAAACGACTGAAGAGAACTACTGCTGTCCGCGATGGGGACCCTCCCCGGATGAAGAGGAAGTTCCCGTTCCGATGCTCTGGATGGAAGAAGATTGGTTTTAAGGCTGTGGACTGTAGATCGGTGTATGAAGGGATTAAATATAAGATAGGTGAGTCTTCTGAATCCTATTATGCAGAAAAAGTTGCCAAAGACATTACTTTCAGATCAGACAGGCCACACTGTTATTTCCAGGCGGAAATCTGCAATAGTGCGTGATGGAAATAAAATTTAGATGGTAGCCTTTAGAGTTGGTGATTTATATATGGTCTGTCGTGGTTTAAATCATGCTAACACAGTTATTGTCCTGAATTATAATTTGGAACTTTGGCATGATAGATTAGGACACTTAAATTTAGGGACCTAAAGGAAGTGTAGAAATACATAGAATTAAGGTGTAAGTTAAGAAACAACAACTCACAATACTTTTAGATCTGTTAACAAGGAAAATTAACGAGAACTCCATTTAGCGTCAGAAATGAACGTTCACCGACCGCCCTTGAAGTCATGGATACGGGCATTTGTGGTCCTATGCGCAGAAAATCTAACGGTGATGCACAATATTTCATTAGGCTTACTGATGATCACAGTAGGTAAACTGATGTTCGATTTCTGAAGAGGAAAAGTGAAGCCTCTGTCGCGTTCAAAGAGTTAAAAGTTTTGGTGTAGAAACAAATGAGTGTTAAAATTAAGATTATTCAGTTAGATAACGGTCAATTGTTTTTTAGCGATAAATTTGATGCCTATTTGAAATGTGTAGGAATTAGAAGGCGCTTGACAGCACCCTACACACACCACAGTAAAATGGTGTGCAGAACGTAGAAACAGAACACTGGTTGAGATGGCTGGATGTATGAAGCTGCAATTGAAGGTTGCTTCAAGTATTTGGGCAGAAGTAGTATCCAAAACAAATTATGTGAGAAATAGATGTCCTTCCAGAAGTCTAGATGGTCACACCCAATATGAGAAATGAACTGGGAGAATATCTAATTTTAGGCATCTTTGGATATTTGGTCAGCACGCTGATCTTCTAAACAAGTTTGTCAATAAAAGTAGGTTAAACGAAGGTGGGGTATAAGGAATATTCATTGGTTATGCAAAACAAGCGAAAGCATATCGCATATGGATTCCGAGATATAGAAAAGTTTTGATATTTAAATAAATACGCAGGAAATTGAGATGATACAAATATTATTTTTATGATAAATATCACTCTAGATGTGTTCCCTTGCTACCTAATATTTTCACCATCTTCCTATATAGTCCATTGCGCAAGCAAAATTGGGTTTGGTGTACACAATATGAATTTCTCTTTCGTTTGATTCATTAAAATATTAAACTGTCATTGAAAATACATTGTAGTACACAAACCATTATTCATTTTTCCTTTTCAGCCCATAAGTTTGAGATTCTTCCGGGTCACTATTTTCCTACAAACATGAACTAGAAAGTGATTGTAGGTAAGTTGCATGCCTTTTTCCTTCCCTCATCGAAAATGTCACCACCATCCAATTCTTCCCCAAATCCCCCTCCCTTAACTTCGGACGCCCCTCCCCCAACCTTTCCAGCATCCTCAAAACCACTTACCCTCACTATAAATTCAAATCGTCCAATTACTCTATCATTCCTCCTAGCCCCTGTGGTCGCCGAAGATGTAAGATTTGCCCCCTCCTCATCTCTATACCCTTCCCTCCCAGATTCTGCGCCATCCCCCTATCCTCAGTTTGTTCTCTCTTATGCACCACACCCAATGTGGTATACATCATCTTATGCAATATTTGTGAGGATTTTTATGCCGCGTTGACTTCCAGGGCTCTCCATCTCGGATTAAATGGCCACAGATCCTCCTGCAACCCCACCTCCCAACATGCCCCTCCAGGTGTATCCATACACGCCTCCTCCCACAGCCTTAAGCTCGAAAAATAATTTAATGTGGGAAGTCTTGCCTCCCTCTCCCTACTTCCTCCACACTAGATCTTAAAAATATCGAACAAGCATGTATTCTGCTCTTCGATGCTCTCTCCGTTCCAGGAATAAACCGAGAAATCGAATTTCTGTTTCCACAACCTCCCCTCACCTTCCCCTCCTTCTTCTTCTCCTGAGAAACCCTTCTAGTGGTTGTCGGGCATACTTCTACCGTCCACCTGGAAAATGTTCAAGCCATGAAAAAATTGCACTCCATAAAGGACTCGATACGCTCTGTTATGATTCTGGTGTAGTTACATTTGAGGTGTCGGCATGCCTTGACAAATTCTCCTCCGTAGTAAAAAAAGACCTCCTGAAGTTTTGGGATTTAAATAAATTGGTAATTCCTCATACTAAGAATGGTGGGCGAGAAAAGAAAACTTCTGAACAAAATCCAGGATAAGGCACGATATGTGGCAGATGGAAGTAATTGAGGGCGATGGGTAGCTGAAGTTTGCGATAGAGGGAAGGATGTTAGGTAAGCGGGTTAGGGGAATAAGGAGAAAATATTGTACGGATAGGATGAAGAAGGGTAGATCGTATGCCAAGAAAAACAGAAATACTTAATGTGGACAGGACCCTGAGAGTTTAGAAAATCTGGAGGTGAATTTTTGATTATCAATAAAAATCTGCATTTGATGTATTCCATTTCCCATCATTAACAAATGTCAAAATCCTGTACCTTTATCTCCTGTTTCCTCCTGCCTTTCCATGCGTTTACATCATACAGCATTACGCTTCACGTAAAACATTTGAAAACCCTTAGTCTTAAAACGGCTTTGATTGATTTGGCTGATAGTTGTTGGCTTACTTCTCTGAAGACTATACCCCAGAGATAATCTCATACTTATTTATTCTGAACAAAATCCGTTTCTCATGTTGACATGTCCTATGTATTTAAAATATAAAATATTCTTGCCTTTCACTATATATGAACACCTTTAGGTCTTGTTCCTATTTTCCTGATTTAATTACTTTGGTTTTCCTGATGTTAATTTCATCAAAAAATTTTCCTCTTATGTCTTGATTGAATCCCCCATTTCCTGTGTTCAATTCTCACTCTTTCCTATTCCCACCTAAATATCTTCTAATTTCATAATTCTCGCTAATTATCTCAGCGCACGTCCTACCATAATTGGTGTAGACCTGACGGAAAACCTACATTCACAACTTACTCCGAGGTAGTAGGCGGCCTTACTACCATTCACAATTCAAAGGTAATCTGAGGCGGGCTACAGAAGTGCCACATGACGCATAGAAAACACTATCGACGGCAGCCATGGTTTCCTCTCCGACATTCAGAGGCGCTGCTGTGGCTTGTTTCTCTAGGTGGCCCTTTATATCTGTTTGCGTTTCCACTTTCTAATGGGTGGATAGCGTATATTTAAAAAAATAAGTATATTAAATTTATGCCAATTGATAATGGTTTCCATGTAAAATAGAATTTTTCAATTTAATGATTGTGTAAAATTATGTGCACGGCGGAGACATCCATATTCAATTTAGCTCGGGGCTGTTGTCCGTTATCATTCGAGATATTATTGATACGTCTTTAGGGTTCCGTCAACTGTTGAAAACTTCGTAGTTTGTTTTCTGTCGTGAATCATCAAATGACGTTTGGATGAGTCCCAACCAACCGCGTCCGAGTGATTTGCGAACCAATGGATGAGAGAGCCAAATCTTGGCAGTTTGTGTTTTATGGCCGTTTCTCGGCTGAAGGTTGTCTTCGAGCGAAATAGGTTCGAAAGGCGAAGATGTCAACTTTTATGGCACATCCACTGTCGGAAATTTTTGGGAAAAGAAACGTGCAGTTTGAAGAAAATTACACAGAGCCTGGCACCAAAACACTTAATCAGTTTGATCACTCACTGACAACGATCAATAAAACTTAAATGCTGTACGTTTAAGGTAGTTCGAACGAGGTAGTTCCCTAGTCGTAATAGAGACCATATTCGAATAATAACTACGTTTTAATTTCGCTAGCTGTGGGACAAATCAATAAAATGTTGCATTATTAAAGGTGCAATAATATAGTTTTAAGTGACAGAAATCGTAAGTAATTAAATGAAAATATCTAAATAAGTCTGTAACTTGACTCACTGTTTTCGCGCGGTGCGTTTGCAACTCCTTCAAAACGGAAGGTTTTTTGTAATACCCAAGAACCTACTGCGGTAAATATATGATTCATTTTCGAATATAGTTGAGAAAGCATACAAACTACACGCTGTTAGTTTTTAAACGACATCTAAGAGTAAGAAATACCTCATTTTGTAAATAATTTCTATCTGGAGTGCATACACCTACCATTTCCCATGTAAAAGGGCTGATATTTTTCGGCAAATATCACCTAAAGTAATGTAATAAGGGGTTGAATTGTTGGTGTCGTTAGAAGGGGGAGATATTTTTCTATAAAATGAGACCAAATTTATTGATATGTAAAAGGATATTTCGCTCAAACTAGCTTATATGCTAGTGCTCGGGTGAGCCCACTGCTTATTTTCTTTTTCTGTTTGCCTAAACAGCCGCGGAGACCGCTGCTGATAGGGAGGGGAAGAAAACCACCCTTCCGTTGAGGGGGGAAAGAGGTAGGCAAGCGGCTCGGGCTAGGGGTTGCTGAGTTCAGTCCGTCGGTGACCTCTTTTGGAGCTGTTTGCTCGTGAGTCTCGTTAGGGTTTCGTTAGGATCTAGACTTGGTAGAGTAGGCTGGTATTGTCCGTTTCGTTTCATTTGTTCTTTCTTCATTTTTCTTCACCCTGTCCTTTATCACACCCGTCCTTATTCTCAATGATGAAAAGGTGTTCGAGCAAACGAGTGGTTGCCAAAAACTACCTACTCTGAGGGAATTACTAAATTTTTATTTAAATCATTTCCTGCTTCGACCTTTCCCCCTCCCGACTGCGGGCAGAATCCTTCATCCGCAATGGCGCCCTGAATATCGCTGATCACGCTTGAGCACTCCCGGGAGGAACGTTACAATTGTAACCATAAATATACGAGAAAGATTGTAAAAAATATATTCTATTATTCAAATTGATACTTGAAATATTGAAAAATTGTTCAATAAGCATCATATTCACATTTAAAAAATTCAAAATTGTTCGCTAAGTATCGTAATGACTTAAGAAAAATTGTAAAAACATTTGACATTTTCAAATTCCAATAAGAAAAATTAAAAAATTGTTTGATAAGTCATATTTAGGCGAATAATCCCAAGATTGTTTGGTGATTTCACGCTTGGCATTTAAGGATCGTATGTTGATAAAGGCCACACACTGATATTAGGAACCTGACAATATCAGAGAGATAAGAAAAAAATTGGAAGAAAATGCCACCATGTTGTTACACCCCCTTGTCGAACATCCTTCTTTCAATCAGTGTATGGTAACACAGTGGATGTTTTAGGCAACCTTCAATTCTGCACTTCCTCGTTAATCAACCTTCTCCATCTCATCCTAACCTCCTCTAGCAGTTTTCTCAAATCTCCCACGTTACAATTTGAACCATAAATATACGACCATAAATATGTGCCCACTCGGTGCACGCCCGCGTTTGTCTTCTTTTTCGTACATCGCACCTTCTCCATTCTCATCCCCAGCCACATCATTACCCGTTTACGCCGATAATCAACACGACAGGCCAACGCAGGGTACATGAAAGTAAAACTAGCTTTAAAAATAGTTTTCAATATACTGTAACTACATTTTCCAATTATTGTATTGAAACAATTAATTTAGCATGTAGTCATGAGCACGTACAAAACACATTAACCCCGTACATCCGTACATGCAATTCCAGTAAGCATCACGGGTTACGCCTGACGGCGAAGGCCGTCCTCTTGCCGTCACGCCTGCCTTTCTCACTGTCGTGTATTATCAACGGCAACCAGCCAATCAACTCAGCGCCTGAGGAAAATAACGCTAATCTTCTTCTACCATTGTGTATAAAATGTGGACCAAACACTCACTGTCGCAAACGACTTAGAAGACTGAAACCCCTCGGTACGACAGTGACATCAGTGGATAAAATGGCCTCCTTCAAGTGTGTTCTCATTGGTGGGTAGCTGTATTTTTATTATTCAAGCAGGCTTTGTTGTGTTTTCAGTCTCAGCGTACAGTTCCTTTAACAATTGCTCGTTGGCGCTCAAGTGCGCCAATTCGTTCCGACATTCGCCAAATACCACCATTTGAATGGATTGCCACAAATATTTTGACTCGTAAACTTTAGAGTGAACCTCAGGAAAATGTCGCGGAAATAGAGACAAAGTTGGTTGAGTCATTAGATAAATAGAATATGGAATATATATTTTAAGTGTTTTTAAATTCAATTTCAGACATTATTTTGCCTCAATTCCACCACTTAAATCCACCAACTTTCATCTTGCGGTAGGCTTAACGAAAATGCTCCCTAGTCATAATGATTATAAATTATAATTTGTACAGGGGGACATAAATAGCGAAGTAACTCTAAGAAAAATGGCGTGAATATTGTAACAAATTAGGTAGTTTGAGCCAGATAGTTCCCTAGTTATAATGGAGACCATGTGCGAAGAAGTCGTCTTTAATTCAGTAGCTGCAGGAAGCACGGACTAAATATTCTATTATAAAGGGTGCAATTTTATACGTGTATATGACCGAAATGCTAAAAAATTAAATGAAGTATCTGAGTAGGTCTTTAATTTGACTTATGTCTTTCTCACGGTACGTTTTCAACGCCTCCACAATTGAAGGATTATTGTGATCATGAAAACTTCACAGCGGTTTATTTTATATGATATTTTTTTCAAAAATATATAAGAAAACACAAAAAAACACATTGTTGATTCTTTTGACAAAACATAGGAGTTAGAAATTCCTGATTATTATAATAATTACGTCTCCTCAGAGGGCATTCACATTTCATTTCATATATAAAAGAGCTGATATTTTTGGTCAAATACCTCGGAAAGTAATCCGGTATTGGGCTGAAAATATTGAGTTTTTGAAGGATGAGTATTTTTATTTATAGTAAGACCGAATTCATGATTTCCAGGATAAATAATATATCGCTCAAAACTACATTAATGACATTAACATCCTTCTATATGATACTCAGCGTTTGAGCTTGGACGTTACATATTACACTTCATATCGATTCATAATTTCATGCCGTATTAAGGATTTTCTTTTACAAGCAAAGATTATTTTGTGATTCAGTAAAAATTACTGTTGTGAACAATTAATTGATTTTTACGATAGTTGAGAATTAATTCAAAGTTACACTGCTAAATATCTCACGAGATGCATGCCATTGTACTATACTGTTAAACTGTACACTGCTAATTAGTCGACAAGATATGAGAGTTAGAAATTCCTAATTATTTACATGAAGTCTCTCAGGAGTGCATACACATACCATTTCCCATGGAAAAGAGCCGGCATTTTTCGTCAAATAGCTCGGGAAGTAATTCATGAAGGGGTGATATTTCGTACCATTTGAAGAATGGAGATATTTTTCTTTAAAATGAGACCAAACTCATTGATTTTCAGGTGAAATTGTGTATCGCTCAAACTACCTTAATGACGTAAAACTTCTTCACTATGACGGGAAATATCAGTGTTTAGACTAAGACATTATTACGTTTCATATTGACTAGTATTTTCACGCCGTATTAAGGACATGACTTCACACCCGAAGATTCTTTTCGAGTCTGTAAATATTATTGTGGTGAGCAATTATTTCATTTTTTAAATAGTTGAGAGTTCATTAAAAATACACTCTGCTAAATTCCTGAGTTCTCTGCTAAGTTCATGCCTGAGAATATCCTAGTTTATTGAAAAACTCTCTGAATTACACACTCACACGCATGAATATACATAATGGATTCAAATGTTTGGAATCGTTGCCTAGGCTACGTGTTGCCTTAATGTCCACTTTTAGTTCACCCAGTCTTTGGCGCTACTTAGAAAAAACTCTTCTCAATCGACTCGTAAATGGCCGTTGTTAATTGTTATTAACATGAGACTGTAGTGAATATTCCATAACGATTGAAGACATATGAACTATTTGATGCTGTGAATAATAGCTGGCTATTTATGAGACATAACAGTTACTTTGTAAATGCTACAGAGGAAATATCTACTACAGGAAGTGTGTAAGAGGCATATGAAACTTCCATCGGGAGCCTTTTTTCTGTTGTGTGGATCTTTTTCATTTAATTTACAGCTGCATTTTTTTGGTTTATTACCTTTTGAGAGCCTTAGGAATCAGAAGGTATGATCTAGATTATCCACAGTGTTAATGTTCATACATTTTTGTAATTTTTTTCTGTGATTTCTGTAAATGTAACTGGGAGAGTGTGTTATTTTCTAAAATCGTAATTTGGTTGAACCTAGAGCCCGAAGGACTAGGTTCTTGAAATAAATTCTATTCTATTCTATTTACACACTTTTTTAATATTGCCCGGTCCACAGATATATTTAATTCCTCTCCAAATTTAATCACACAATTGCACAATTAACTCCTTTGCACTTTGTGAACGTCGTTCTACGGCAATTCAATAATAATACGAGGAGAAAAAAGTGGAATTAATCAGAAGCCGGATACAAGTACTTTTAAGGATTTCAAAACGAAGATCCGGCATTATCATCTATGGAGAAGAAATTGCGCCAATTGGGAAGTTTCTTATGCCTCTTACACACTTCCTTAGTTACATTTACAGAAATCACAGAAAAGAATTACAAAAATGTATGAACATTAACACTGTGGATGATCTACCGAATGAAAAAAACAACAGAATGGCAAAAAAATAAAAAAATATAGTTTCACTCTCTCAGGTGCTATATTACATAGAAACAAATAATGATAATAACAATAATAATATTTGATAATATATATAATCAATGGGCACTTAAGCCGATACACTTTGTTACTCGCTTGAGGTGGACGGTTGGCCGGGGCACCAAAGATGACAACCCTCGTCACCTACCTTTATCGCTCCAACCTCCACCCCAGTAAGCATTACTTTACTGGTGGATTATTTAATTCGAAATCGGTATATTACTGTACAATTTATAATATTATTTTCAACAATTCTTATCACGTAAAAGGTACAAGTAAAATTTTTCTCTGAAACTGCCGTTAGGGACGAGCTTAATTTCCAGAGGTATTGTGTTCCAGATACGGGAAAAGAAGAAGTTCGGTGTTGTGGTAAGTACAGGTTGTCAAGTGGGGCGCGGGTAACTCTTTGTTTGATCTCTCCTGAAAATCTGAATCGTGCATAAAGATATTTGGGTGTTTTCGTGGTTATTATTTTACGGGTCAGGTTTGCAATAAAGTATGTTCTTCTTGTCTTAGCTTTGAGCAGTTTTGCTTTCTCATAATGCACGCTAATGTGGTCATATTTAGGTATATCGTAGATAAACCTTGCACACGCATTCATGGTTCACTGCAGCCTATGGTTTCATTTCTCGCTTAAGTCATTATATACTGCCCAGCAGTAATCAAAGTATGGATGTATAAGCGTAGTAACCAATTTCAGACGAATTCCGATGGGCAGGCTGTTTAGATGTCTTTTAAGTTGGGCCAGAGTTTTGAATGTTTTGTTACAAATATCCATCACGTGTTCATTCCAAGAAAGAGTTTCATCAATTTTTACACCAAAATCAAATACCGATTTGAGTACTCAATCTTCAAATGTTGAATACGTCCCGCGTGTAGTACTACATTTTTTATCCGCTGCATTATGATTATTGGTAAGTAAAACCGGTAAGACGTGATTATTTACGATCTGTAGACTATATTTACATTTGAACTACCATCTTTCATCACTAGACGGCGCAAAAATCGACAAAGTTGTTTGTTTACGGAATTTTTGGCAACAGTTTTTGGCGAAGAGTCAACAAACCATATGTATATTCATGCTCGCACGGTTACCATTGGGAAACGGCTCCATATTTTGGCAAATATCTCGAAGAGTATAATTGCTGGCAGCGAATAACTTAATCAATTCATTTAATAATCAGCTTATGGACTGATTCGTGTGTATTACCTCGTTCGTATTTCCAAATAGATGATGGCAATATTCGGATGCGCCTTAATCTGTGTTTCAGCTGTTGCCGCCTGTTTGCTGCTGTTCGGACCCATAGAGGTCGCCTCGAAGGTCACCCCAAAGTGCATTACTGTCTGCACGCTGGATTACAGCCCGGTATGCGCTCGCACTGCCTGCGGGAGAACCAGGACGTTCTCCAACTTGTGCTCCCTCACGTCGTACCAGTGCCAGAACCCAGGAGGTGAGATTAGAGTGGATTATAAGACATGGCGGTTCACCCACAGGAGACGGCTGAAAATGAGCGGAGGATTGCTGTTGAACATTCAGGATTTACCTGAAACGCTTTTGGGGAGGGAGTTGAGATTTTCTTACAATGTGTCATCCGTTGTTTTACGCAGGGGGTTAATGGATACGAAACTATTGAATTTAAATTTTAGTCATTTCCCAGAAATACTTTTTTCTAAACAATAGAAGTCATTATTGGATGTAAAATCGTACTTTGTACGCATGACGTCATAGTGGACGCAAGGATATGAGCCTCAGGAACTTCACAGATATGACGTACATAGAAATGTATGCTCACAAAAGAAAAAAAACTGGAAACAAATTCTCTCGTGAATAAGTTTATACTTTGAGTCGTTATTGATATACTGATGATTTGTAAATGAATTCACTTTGTAATATTCCATAATGGTTTTTATGACTCCGACCTAGGTAATCCTCAAACAACACTCAATCCTTTCTTCCCCCCACCTTATTCGGACCAGTCATCCACTCTCCACCAATTAGCTACTTTCCCACCCTCTACTTCCCCTCCCCTTCCCATTGTCAGAGTAGAGGAGTGGGGGGCTACACTCTGACAATGTATATCAGTGGCTCGTGGAGTAATATTGTCACCTTGGAAATGACTTTCCTCGAGACGAAACCTAGGTCTGAATAATAAAAACCATTGTGATATATTACAAAGTAAATTCATTTGCAAATCATCGCAATGTTGTTCCACCAAGTGAAATCTGAGAATTTATTATACATTGATATTCTGTTGAAAACAATTATTATCGCCCTGCCATAAATGTATATTTCGGAGATGCTCAAGGGATTGAATCGCGTTAGAGGAAGTGGGTGCTGAAGCAAACAGATAAGGAAGGAGATAAGCGGAGAGAGAAGGTCGAGTTTAATATAAGAAGGAAGCTGCTGACCATGAATGAGGATATCTGTAAGAGAATGTCCGGGGGACGGAAAGGAATACGTATGACGAAATACTTGAAATGCAGGTTGAAAAGAGAAATCTTGGATAACTTCAGAAGGAGGCTGCATCGTTGTCTGGATGAGACGGTAAGGTTTAATGTGTCGCTCAAAGCCATGATAGTGGGAAGTATGTTTAATTAGCACATTATGGTAACAAAGGGAATTAATTTTACGAAGTAGGTTAAAAATATACGGGAATTCTTGTCTAAAGTTCATTTTGTAGTTCATACTTATAACTTATTCTTCCTCATATCCTTCAGTGATATCCTCCATTTCTGCAGCTACACTTATTCCAGCGGTGTATTCACTTCGCCATACTGTTTTGGGGGGCTACAAGCTTTGGTAAATGCTTTAGAAATGCAGTGCTTGATATTTGGAATGAAGATTTATCATAAGAAATAAAAGTAATGAGGTTCTCTAGTACAAAGAAAGCGAAGCGGTCGTTTAAGTTGGAGGACAGAAACTGGAGCAAGTTGACCATTTTAATTACTTAGGTAGTACGCTAGAAGAAAACGGATATAGTAGCAAAAACATACGGAAGAGAATAGCGCTAGCTAAGGAGGCGTATAGTAATAGAAGGGAGCTGATGACGGGGACATTGGGTAAGGATGTGAAGAAGAGGGTGGTGTTGAGCTTGATATAGAGCGCAGCGTCGTATGGTGCAGAAAAACTGACCATGAGAAAGGAAGACGAGAAAAGGCTGCAGGCATTTAAGATGTGGGTGTGG
Source organism: Ceriagrion tenellum (assembly GCA_963169105.1). Taxonomy (NCBI): domain Eukaryota; kingdom Metazoa; phylum Arthropoda; class Insecta; order Odonata; family Coenagrionidae; genus Ceriagrion; species Ceriagrion tenellum. The sequence goes on along the minus strand of OY720635.1, from coordinate 34,396,849 downwards.
AGAAGGTGAGGTGGACGGAGAGGAAGACTTAAGAGGTAGTGCTTGAGATGGAGGGCGAGGAAAGGAAATCACTCAATGAAATTCGAGATCGGCAGAGTAGGTGGCTGAAGGATGTAATAAGGGGCGAGGGGTTGCTCAAGGATGTGATAGGGAGAAGGGTGTTGGGCAAGTGGGGAAGAGGAAGAAGGAGAATAGGTTTCATGGACAGGATGAGGAAGGCAGATCGTGTGCGTATCGATACGACAAACAAGGATATGCTAGCGATAGATAGGCCCCGGAAAGAGAAAAAAACCGGGAGGTGATTCTCTGAAATTCAGCAAAACTTACCTAAACCGGTAGAATACCTTAAAAAATACAGTTTTGGAATTCTTCTCTGCGTTTCACCTACAATTCCCGAACCTAAATGTCTTTTATGTTGTCCGTGGGGTCAAAATGGTGTCCTTGAAGCACTTCATGAAAATAATTCACAATGAGATAGCTGAAGTATGCATGAAGACACAAGGAGGACAGTCATTAAAATTTTTGTATAAAAGTCACGAATAGATACATCGCCTAGTGATAGACGTATTGTCGTGGTGGAGAAAGGTTGTTTCACTTGAATGTTATCCAAAGAGAGGTAAAATACTGTTAACCGATGCATATTCAATTGGCTTTCAAAATGCCTCGGACGGCAGGTTCTCTGACGGACAGACGACAATCGTCGTGGAACAAATCCTAGACTTTCTGAGTGCTGCTGCGATCTGTTGACTTCAAAATCGGGTCGGGGATTGTCTTGAATTAAATAATACCAATTTTAAATTGCAAAATCCATCACAGCTTTGCGCATGACCAAGATGCTTTACCCTTAACAGCCTCCTTCAAAAGTCCGAAGGTTTTCGTTGTAAATTTCAAAAGGTTTACGCAGATTTTCAAGGTAAAACTTTGGTCCTAAAACTTGGACAATGCTAAAAAACGCTACAGGAACCAAAATACTTTCCAGCTGTTCGGGTTTATTAAGGAAGCTAAACAATATGCTGAAAAACTGTAACCTGCGGTTATTCTGGGAGTAGTGAAGAAAGCAACGCCGACAACCAGAAATCGAAAAGGCCATTTGTTACCACGAAAAAAAAATCGTTCCTTAATGCTTTAGACAAACGTTCTATTGAGAGAAGTAAGACGGATAGGGCATACGCAGGGATGAGGTAAGAAATATTAGAGTCAGATTACTAGAAATTAAAACACTAGGCGTTGAAATTTCTATAGGAATTATTCTGACTTTCATTAAAACGTAAATTTGATCTGTTAATTAATATAATAGAGCGTTTTCAAAACTTTTAATTTATGCACTATGTTATTCACTCTTTCACACGCGCATAGTGTGTAAAATGCCCCACACAATATCGATAAAACTGCACACTATGTATTACTTGGTGGACGAGAAATTTTTGCTCCGATACGGCTTAATTGTCATAAAATACTGACAATGAGAACCACTGCTTCAACAGCAATAAAAGATTTCTCCCCCAGGTGAATGGTTATGCAACAATAAAATATCCGGAGGAGGTGAGGTAATCGTTTTCGCATTTGGTCTTGGATTACCGCATATGTTACAATAAAAAAGCATGGTTCCAACAGTGTATCACAATTTACTTAAGATTGGGAGTAAACGAAAGGGAAATTTGAGCACGTTATATTACTTGAAGGATTTGGAGTGATGAAAATTGGCCACAATCGCCCTGTGTAATACATGAATAGCCCCAATGGGAATAATAACGTACAGCAGGGGAAAATTATTTTGATTCGAGTTTTGTCTGCAGCAGATGGTTGGAAACAATAGTTTTTCCTTTTAATTTTTATACTTTCCTCCCATAATATCTTCATCCAATGAAGGTGAATTTTCATCCTTCCTCCTGATTTACCCAGAACATTATCATGGCGCTCTATATCGCTTTCGCTCTCGATAACGTAATTTTGAAATTGTAATCATAGGAGCAGAAACTCAATCGCCATTCTTCAAAGGCTCTCAGATACTACGAAGGGACCCGTAGTGGTTTAATGATGAGCCAAAAGTTTCTGTGGAGTTTTGGGATCTAACGCAAAACAATGAAAACTGTGTAAAATTGTCGAAGAGTCACAAAGAAAATGAGGCCGACAGAAAGATTGTCGGCCAGTAAACAAAAACAATTCAGATTAATTTGATAGAACATCGATGTTTGCGACTTATGATGATATACAAATACGCACGCTACAAGACGCAAGACCAAGCTACATTTACAGTGGTCATTAAGAGTTATCTGTGGAGATATTCGAATATGCTTGAATATATCTTTTTGCTTGAACGAACAGTTGGAGAAACGTTTAAATGATTCTATTTTGGGACATTTCACTGTGATTTTTCCTTGAGTACGACAGCTTCATCGACGTTATACCTCGAGTACTGCCCTACTATTGTCGTTTTCCGTTTCGTTGAACGATAACAACAAAGTGATGAAAGGAACCGTGACCCTAACTCTGGTGATTTTCACTTTATTACTCCATGTTTATTTTATTCCTCTATCAACCTTCTTCCGAAACATTTCTTATTATTCCATATGTATTCTAGTTACAGGAAAACTTACTCCGAATCGTTTTTGTGGTCCTAAGCAAATTAACTTCATGATTCGACAACAGAACATTCTTCGTCCATCCGCAATGGCTATTTCACAGATTCCGGAACCCAACATGCATTCTTCCCGTTGATTTGAATTTCATGTGGGAAAATGAAGAAGAATGTCTTCTTTAGAGAAAATTCTTCCCACCCTGGAGGTTGATCTAATAGTCCAACTTCCATGAGGTCAGAGAATGAATTCCAAAAGTTTCTGTGAAGTTTCAGTTCTATTTTGGAAAATAAGACTTACTATTTTCCCGCCAATCTAATCAATTGCGAAATATTACTGAATAAGAATGAGGAAAATGTATTTGTAAATAAAATTCCTTTTATAATTAGATGGTACTTGGGGAATGCGTTCACGATTGGAGAGAGCATTGTTACCTTAAGATACCAATCTTTTAAGGGACCTGTATCTATGACTATCGAACTCGAGTCATTTAATGAGAGAAACTTGAGGGGCACATTAAGCCTCCAAGGTCTACTTAAAAATAACAATAAAACAGATTTTAAGTCTCCATATAACCCCCTTCCAATAAGCTACTCTTATCGTTGTCTGAATTTATTTCTGGAAATTGGAAGCTTAATTCTACACAGATATTCGTACTTTAAGATTCAATTCCAGCGTGCGTAGTTTTCTGAAATTTGAACCGAATACGAGAACTGTAGATCCTAAAAATCTCGTATTTACAATTTCAGATCCGTTTTAATACGTTCTAGGTTTGATTGATTGCCAAATTATTCTCAGATTTTGTAACCTTAAATCACAAAAGATTTGGGTAGCTAAGAAAGATATTCAATACATATTAACAGAGGGCACTTGACATTTTTAAGAGAAAAAGCTATCATTTAAATAATAATTAGATAAGTATTACCCAAAGTTTTTTAACATCTCCATTCAGGAGCCTCTAATTACCAGAAAAAATTGAAAATTATGCCACATATTAACTATTATAAAATGGGATATTCAAATAATCCGAATAAAATTTGTGATCCTCTTTTGATTTCTGTTCTCGTCTCTGGGAATCATTATCACTAATTCGTTATAATTAAAATTAGTATAACTCAAGGGCGGTCACAATAGCGGTTATCATTTTAAGTGCATCGATAGCTGTAAGATAATTATAGCAAATTATTTTCGGCGCACGTTTTTCTAAATAAACTTAAATCTATTCACAGAATTCGTGGATTCTACTCCGGGTGAGTGTAAGACCAGCGGGCATTAATAGCAACTTGAAGATCTCCCGCCGATGCAGACGCCAAACCACAAGCCAAGCAGTGGCCTGGGTATCTCTGCAGTGTATACCTTTATCACTACTTCGAGGACGATAAAGAAATAATAGAATAGCCATGAAGAGACGAAAATGTACACAATTCTATTCAGGCCGCTTATATTTCGACTGAAATGGTCTAATTTTTTTAAATATTGAAACTTTTTACGCCATCAAAAAACCACTGTAATTCAAATTAAATATTAGTTTCACCAAAGATATGTAAGAAATTGGGATGACACAAATGAAATTTTGAAAATACACATGTCAATACCAATTTATTTCCATACTACCTAGTATTTTTACATCGACTTAAGTATTCAATTTTGCCATCAAAACTGCATTAAGTCACAGAACATGAATTTGTTCTCTTCCTGGAACAAGGGTACCATGGAGGCTTTACTCTTCCTGAGAGTAATGGTAGAGAAAACAATACATGTGAACAAACAATTGTATAATACATTTGTAGACCTGGAGATAGCCTTTGACTGTGTTTATTGGATCAATATGTTAAAACTCCTGGAAAAACTCGGAATGCATTACCACGACAGAAAAATAATCTACCAACTATGCATAAAGCAAGTCGTCACAATGTGAATGAGAAGCAGAAATCAGATAGTAACTAAAATTAGCAAATGAGTAAGAAAAGGATGCACCATCCTTCCAGCACTGTTCAATACGTACTTTGAGGAGGCCATAGAAGAAGAAAGATTAGAAGCCCAAGAAACTGGACTGAGCGGAATAATGATAAACGGAGAAGAAATAAACATGCTCCACTTCGCAGATGATATCGCAGTCATAGCTGGAAATCGCGATGATTTTCAAAGGTCACTAAATGTAATGGACCAAGTTCTTCGAGAATAAAACATGAAAATAAATAAGACGAAACTAAAATCCTAATTTGCACATGAGAAACATTTAATGTAGGAGACGTACTTAGAGGAGAGAGGTTAGAGCAAGTGGATTCCTTCCCCTACCTCGGAAGTACCATCACGATGGACGGAAGAAGTAAAGGGACATCAATCAGAGAATAGCCCAAGGTAATAAGGCGTTCATGGGAAAAAGGCAACTGCTATGATCAAAGAAGATAGGACTACAAACCAGGAAACAGTACGGGAAAACATTCGTGAGGAGCGAGGCACTCTATGAATCGGAAGCATGGACCATTGGGAAAGCTGACCAGAATTGACCAAAAGCCTCAAAAACATAGATGCAGAAGGAGGATGCTGAAGATAAAACGTACGGACAAAATAAAATATGACGAAGTGTACAGAAGAGTTGATGAGGAAAAAACTATATGGGATACCATAGAGAAAAGAATAGCCAGGCGGATTAGACATCCGGAGACACAATGGGTTTGTGATGAACATAATTGAAGGTAATATAGAGGTAATGTCCCCAGATGAAGACCCAGGAATAATTTCATGGACCAAACGAAGAAGAAATGAGCATAGCCTGAAGTACCAGAAGGTAAGAGAGCTAGCATTAGACATGGAAGGGTTGAGGGCTGCAGTCAAACAATCTATGGATTAAAATGCCAATGATTAGGCGCTAAAGCGGGATTGCCATCAAGCGGAAAGAGAAGGCAAACGGTACCAAACTTTAGGGTCAAAACAGGGACGATATTTATCGAATAGGAAGATATCCAGACGATAGGGGAAATAATAGATAGGAGACGCAAGGAGAATACGTGGAATAGCTGTATGGCAGCGACATTTGGGAAGTGTATCTACATACTGAGGGCAAGGGGGTAAGAAACATGGGGGTAAGAAAGATCACAGACCAAAGATAATAGACAGCTAAAATAAGAGAGCATTACGAGAGTTAACGACTATTGAAGTCGTGGAAGTATATGGCTAGTACGTTCGGATTATCTGAAGAATTTATAAATTAAGGGTAGATGATACATTTTCGGTCTTATAGGTAAAATTAAAGAGCTAGTAGAACAAAAGGTGCCGTTTTAGAAAGGCTCTAAAAAGATCTCAAATCCCGAAAAAAATTAAAAATCTGAGTTCAAGGTTATGGATGTATTTCATTGATTTCTCATGAGGCTCATGATTTGCTTAGAATTAATTATAAAGGATGAAGGGAAGAGAAGAGTAAGCATGAGCAGAATATACCTGGACACTTTTGTCCTTTCCATTTCACAGATGATATCTCCTTGTTAAGTAGTTACAATTGCCGCGTCTGCACTGACCACTTTATGTGAGCACTTCAAAGCACCTTACACTTAAATGCACCGTGTAGGCGCCCTATCATCACTTAAGAGACAAGTCCACTTAAATGGACATGGAAAACCCTAATTAAGTGGCCTTGGGTGATATCGATAGTGTTCCTTCGAGGTGATTGAGGCCTTGTCTTCGATAGGCTGAAGAGATTCAGTGCCACGCATCATACTTGTGTTTACTTAATTCATAAGAGGAGTTGAGTTTTTGTGTTCGTGTTATTCTTCTTATTCATTAGTTTTGTACTGTTATGCTGGTTTAGAAATCACCAAAATATACTCTAAATATTGGGTGGGTCATAAAATCTCAATCGATGCTAAGTTCTTTCCATGAACACTAGCTAGGGCTACGGTAGATTTAATATCTGCGTGAAAACTTTCGTCTGTATTTAAGTGCTGTTATTAAGTAAACCCTAATTTAGTGCAAGTGCAGTGTAGACGAAGCATATAAAATGTAAACGACACACATGTATGAGGCTACTTACCTTATTTCAATGTAGTGGGCACTGTTATCCTGGCGAATGGTCCCGGTTCGAATCCACTCAGCCTAATTTAGATCTAATGGGCGCGGCTCTCGAGACGAATGATCCCGGTTCAAGTCTGTTCAGTCTCACTCTCTCTGCTATCTCCTTTCGGTTATCAGAGGTTGATGGAATTACCACACACAAATCTGTCTTTCAGCTGATATTCGCCGCACCGATATTTGAATACTGATAACAGTCTCCTAATTGACTGCATCAGGTCACAGTCTCACTCTCGAATCCAAATACTCAGTCTCTGTCCTACAAGCTGGAGGGATGAAGAAAGTAGGGATGGTTAAAAATCATCGGTATTCGGTATAAAATTTAACTTTTTTTATAATTTGGTACCAATGAGTACTATTAGCAAATAGAGAAGCTATCATAGAGCAAAGAGAATATTATCATGACGCCTCACTACATTTCTAGGTCTGACAGATGCGATAAAATAAGAGAGATACTCTGCCGAACAGCGAAGTCAAGAGTTTCAAATTTAATTGCTGAATTACCGGTGTTTGGAGCAATAGATAAGAACCAAATGTTTAAGTTCACACAGTTGCTTTAGGACTTGGATATCTAAATCATAACGTTTATCATGACAGTATCATTTTGCGACTAGAGTATACTCCGTGTCGTACATTCATATTGTGAATTTTGATTTGAGTGACAATAGTCTCTGTGATCGTTGTGAATCAATTCTGTAAATTGGAACATACACTGTCATAGAAATCATGTCATGTAATAAAGAAGTACATGTTGTCTTGAAATCAGAAAACATGTCAGTTAAACCGTCTATACCACGAGGATAAGGAGGATTTCCTTCCCAGTAGTGCTTGGCCGCATGCGTATAGCTTTGAGTGCTTAAATTACCTTGTATCCTGAAATTAACATTTTCCCTATTTTCCGTATAAATAGCAGCATGAAATGATATAGTGATCAACACGAAATATAGATAAGTGTACATCCTACTACGCTTGTCCTTGATTGAACAGCAGCGGTCGGATCAACCAGATATATTTGGCTTACAGAGACGGAATCAATTAATTACGTAAAAACATTCACATATATAAGAACCACTGACTCTACACGCACGGTTTCAATCCAAAATGTGTGATTCCTACTATTAATACTACAAGAAGTTACTCAACGAAAGGTTTGAATACGTGTATGCATTCAGGAATCTTCAGCTAAAAAGTATGTTTTATTTAGCTATGGGAAATGGTGCGGTACCCTTTGGAAAAACCTACCAAAAAAATGAGATGCATATACTCGGAATCAAATTACACCAACAATCGGAGTTCTAAAATGGTACATTAGAGAACAGAGGATTCAGGAAATGGATCTTCTTTGTTCTGACTCAATCACGCACATGCCGGTTACGAACCCACTCCTTGACTGAAGTTAACTAAAGAGAAATTGTCACGGATTCACCGTCATGGGAGAGAGAGGAGGAAAGGGTGCAGAAAACCTATCCTGAGAATGAATTGATGTGGAATTATATGTACTGAAATGGGACTATGGTGCACTTTATCGGTGGAAGGCCCATGAGAAAATCCTGGATGGGTCATATTACGAAGATGGGTGAGCTTAAATGATGTTCAAGCGGACAATGAGAAAAAAATGGCGACATTTTCTTGGATTGCAATTAAAAAATATACTGTTCCTCAAGAAACGAGAACGAGGGTCTATACTTCCCAGGTTATGTTGACCCTCATCAAGTAAGTTGACTGGGAACAAAAAAAGCGGTTCCCACAGGCAGACAAAAGTGTAGCGGTGCATCTGGAAAATGTTCAAGCCATGATAAAACTTGGGATCCATGAAGCATGTTCACACTCTTATATACACCCTTTCAGATGTAGTAATATTTAATGACAAATTATCCTTACGTAGAAAAAATGACCTCCTGAAGTGAAAAAAAAAATAGAAATTGATATTTCCTCGTGCTTATTATGGTGGACGAGGAAAGGAAACTTCTGAATGAAGTCCGGGACAGGAAGTGTATGTGGCAGGAGAAGTCCGAGGCCTTCCTAGGCGAAATACCGTGATGAATTCATAGTGCATTTTTGAACGAAGTCCATTCGATAAGTGCAGCTGCGAGGCCCTATTAGCAGCCAGGGAATAGAGAAAGAAGTGGAGAATAATGGAAGACGGTCAACAAGCGTGAGGGTCTGTCGTCGGTGACGATGCTGGAATACGAACGGAGGGTAAGTCCCGGAAAGAGGAGGATGGGGAACAGAGGGGAAAACTGCTGTTGGTAAAATGATTGGTGGAGATGTGACCAAATACCAAAATAGCATAGGGCTTACTATGGCATATACTATGGCTTAGAGCAGGGGTTCCCCACCGGTGGTACGCGGGAACGTTTCAGGTGGTACGCGCAGGTGATACGAGCGATAGGCTAGAATGGGCCTCTGTGTGCGCGAGCACGCAAACTTTACTCTGCTGCCCGTCTGCCGGGCGAGTATTTAAGAGCACTAAACAAAACTGTAATTTGCAATAATCGTGTTTTTCCTTTGTTACAAAAATGTTATTAATATTCAAATATCTCTATATCTTTTTAAATAAAAATTAGCAAGAAAAAATTGAAAAATAATCTATATATATTTATTGTTGTCTTGATAAAGGGTTGAAAAAACCGAAATACAAGTGCATTAATAATTAAGTATGAAGTTTTCTCAGTAATTTAATTAAAATAAAATAAGCTATAGGGCACTTATCGAGAGTCAATATATGCTTTTAAAAAAATATAGGACTAAACTTTACTCTGCTGCCCGTCTGCCGGGCGAGTATTTATGAGCAATAAATAAAACTGTAATTTTCAATAATCGTATTTTTCCTTTATAAAAATGTTATTAATATAATAATATCTCTATGTATTTTTAAATAAAAAATTAGCAAGAAAAAATTGAAAAATAATCTATATTTATTGTTGTCTTGATAAAGGGTTGAAAAAACCGAAATACAAGTGCATTAATAATTAAATATGAAGTTTTCTCAGTAATTTAATTAAAATAAAACAAGCTATTGGGCACTTTTCCAAGAGTCAATATATGCTTTTAAAAAATATAGGACTGTTGGTACGCCCAAATTTCTAAAACTTTCAAGTGGTACGCAGTTTCTACAAGTTGAGTTGTAAAAGTACGCAATTGTTGGGATCCACTGGCTTAGAGTATGAAAGTTATCCGAGGCGGGCGACAGAGGTGCGACAGGACGCATATAAAACCCTATCGACGGTAGTCAGGGTTTCCTTTTTGAGGTTGAGAAGTGCTGCTGTAGCCTATCTCTCTAGGGGTCCCTATATATTTGTTTGCATTTCCAATTTCAAATTGGTGGATAGCGTATATTTTTAAAATGAAAATATTTATTTATGTCTATTGTAAACGTATTTTATGTTAAATAGAATTGTTTAAATTTTATAATTGTTTGTAATCATGAGCAAGGCGGAGGACGTCCATATTGACTTTGGATTGGGTCTGTTATTTATAATCATTCGAGAGATTTTGTGACACGCTTGCACGGATTTGTCGAGCGTTGAAATTATTACCGTGTGCTTTCTGTCATAAAATCTCAAAGGACGTTCGGAAGAGGAGATTCCGTCTGTTACTTCTTGAAGAATCAGGTGAGGTGACTTCAATAAGGAAGGAATTTTGCAATAATTTGTTGCAACTAAAATGAGGGCAAATGCGGCAGTAAATGAGCAAATAGATGAGTATAACAACTCTCCTGTATCTTATGCCAATTTCACCAATCAACCTTTCGTTCCAAATGAAGAACCTTTGATTAATAGGGAAATGATTTGATCGAGGTATTCGCACTGCACCAGGGAGGGTAGTTTGCTCGAGTATCTATGAACTTGAAGCAATTTTCTGCGCATTCGAAACAGTTGATCGTGTATCTGGCATTATCATTGTAATGTTGACCACATGGTTTTCGAACAATCACGGTAAGCATAGGCTTTGTTCTCCGCTGCGAAAAAATATTTTTGAGAAGCTCCCGTAACTGACGAAAGTGACAATGACACCTTGACGTCATCTAATGAATGATTATACCTCCCTTCCCTGCGCAACCTCTCGTTTGAAGCAGTCCATTGCTGTAGAATTTGTATATTCTCTAGGGATGCCATGACCTCTTATGCATACATGGTGTTTAAAAAAGTCGATTTCAAATGCGATTGTCAGTAAGCGTCACTTTTGGTGAAATAATTCGTAAAATTACGTTTTATTTAAAACCAAATTATGTTCGTAAATTGCCATCTGAGAAAGTGATCTACTGTATTTGTTGTAATGTCTGGGTTGCTTGTTTTGTTCTAAATAAATATTGGTTATGATAAAGGAATGATGTGAACGAGTTTTTATTTGTCCTTGATTTCATCAATGGTATGGTTGTAAGACTTGTGTGGTCCTGATACCGGATGATTCCTCTGCATGTTAAGATTCAGGATATCAGGTGAGACTCTTAAAATGTCCCATTCTTTATTGAAAACCTAAGATTTGTTTTGTAATTTTTTTTCGTGAGAAATGTCATTTGAAGTATGCCCGGGAAATGGATGTGGGTTTTAATGGATGCACACTATGGGCGGATGGTTTTAATGGATGCGTTTTTAACCATGCGCCCAAGTTGGCCATTGACTATCAAGCTCACGAGTGGTGCTGCCGCGAAATTTTTATACAGTAAATTTACGAGGCTCCCCTGGTAATCTCTCTAACTAACCGCGGCCAGGTAAGGTTAGGTAAGTTTCTTACAATATGCCATTTATTATTATGACTTGAGATTCGTTTTGTGGTTTTCACGTGAACAAAAAACGTGACTTGAAGTATGACGCGGACATTAAATGAACGTGGGTTTGCTCGTAAGCTGGAGCTGCAACTCAAACCACGCGCTAATAGTTGGCCGTTTACTATCTAGTTCACGAGTGGCGATTTTGCAAAATTTATTCGTACTGAACTTATGGGGCTGTCTTCCGCCTGGTAATCTCTCGAAGCGGCCTGATGATTCGCGAGCCAAGCGATGAGAGAACCAGGGGTTGGCAGTTTATGTTTCATGGTCATTCGTGCTTTCTCGGTTAGCAAGTGTCTTCAAGCGAAAGTGTCTACGGGTGATAGTGCCCAAATTTATGGCACAGCCACTGGAGGAAATGTTTTGGAAAAGATACGTGCAGTTGGGAGGATATTTCATTCGCCGATAGTCGACGCGACATACCGACGCGGGGTACATGAAAGTGAAATCAGCTTAAAAATATTTTCAAGTATGCAATGACAAAAATATTCAATTATCGCTTTGAATAAATAATGTAACACGTAGTCACGAGCATGAACAAATACAATACCAATATGTATCAAGGGTTACGCCTGACGGCCAAGGCAGTCCTCTAACTGTCACGTCTTCCTTTTCCACTGTCGTGTATTATCACCGGCGACCAGACAATCAACTCAGCGCATGAGGAAAAAAACACTAATCTTATTCCGCCGTTGAGTATAAAATGTGGAGCAAACGTTGAAGGAGACTGAAACCCCTCAGGACAACAGTGACACCAGTAGTCGAAATGGCCTCCTTCAAGATTCTCCTCATTTGTGAGTATCCGACATATCCGACATTCAGGCAAGCTAAGTAATGTTTCTTTTTAGATTTTCTCTGCCTGAGCGCACGGTTCGAATAATAACCGCAAGATCGCGCTCAAGTGCGGCGTTACGTATTGATTTGCGCCAAATTCTATCCCTTGAATGGAAAGCTCCTAATATATAGATGGATTAGCTTTAGAGTAAAACTCATGAAAATGACGCGGAAATAGTGTCGAAATTTACATATGGAATGTATAAGAAATGGTTCTAATACAAATTTTGAATTTATAATGCCTTAATTCCACCAATTGAATCCGACAGCTTTCATCTTTTGGTATCCATAATGAAAATGTCCCTAAGTCATAATGATGATAAATTTTATTTTTTTACATGGCGTTATGAAGCTAAGTAACTCGATGGAGGATGGCGTAAATGTTATATGAAAAATTATAGTAGTCTGAGCGAGATAGTTCCATAGTCTTGATGTAGACTATATTAGAAGGTGTACGCTATCATGTCAGTAGCTGTGGGAAGCATAAATTAAATGTTTATGATCTAATAGGTATATAAAAATGAATGTTTAATTGTTCGTATTTTATGCGTTCCAAAACCGTTCATCAGATTACGATGAAACTTTGGCGAGTTGTTGGGCGCCCGCAAATGCTTCTGAGTTATTAAATTCATTGTACAATAAGTGGAGCGCGAGACGTTTCAACAAATGAGTGTTGGCACGGGAGCTTCTCGAACAAGCGAGGAACGACAAGCAAGGTAGGAAGCAGATCCTTTACGAGTTGCTCAATCACGTGCGTCGGAATCGTATGAGTGAGAGACATAATTTGTGTCAAAAGGTACGTAATTTAATGTACGTAGAATTAGGTTTGGTGCGGTGGTCTCTTTGTTTGATTTTCTTTAGAATTCTGGAATTCGATTATCGCATACGCTTTGCTTTTTCCTAAAATTGGATTTTTAAATTTTAAAATCTTCAATTTTTGATCTACTTTAATAAGAGAATATTTTATTTACTTGGTAACCGCAGGGTAGGCGTGGATTGGAAACTTATGCCATTATTAATTGCCGTTCATTTATTTTGTACACGTATGTATTGTATATGTGTGCGAACTTAGAATGGAAAAGAGACATTGCGACGCATGTCGGGCATAGCTAGTGGTGCAATAAAATTTTAATAAATGGTACAAATAAACAATTTCTGCATCTAAAATTTTAAATAATTAATTATAAATATCTACTTAAGTCTTACAATTGGTTCGTTTCTCACAAGGTACGTTTAAAATTCCTTAACAAAGGAAGGTTTATTGTGATCATGAAAAATTACTGCGAAGACAATGTGATTATACTTTCAAAAACCGTCAAGAAAATATAAAAACTGTGCATTGTACTTGCATCTATCGAATAGATAAAGGTGTTATAAATTCCTCATTTTTACATAAAGTCTCTCTGGTGGGCATTCACCCTTCATTTCCTAAGTAAAAAGGCTGGTCTTTTTCGTCAAATATATTGAATTTAGTTTGGGGAGGGGGCTGATATTTTCGTAACATTTAAAGGATGAGATTTTTTCCTGAAAATGAGACCAAACTCAAAGATTTCCAGATTAAATGTATTTTCCGCCCACACTTCCTTAATGATGAAAAAATTCTATTCTACGGGAGCAATTATCAGTGTTTGAACTAAGACATTATTACGATTCACGAATCGGAAGACGGATACAAGATTTCAAAACCAAGAACCAAATATATCATCTAAGGATAGGGGATTGCACCAACATATCAATTTAACCTTCTTTGTAAGTTACTTCCTACTCTAAAGACTGGGAGAATTAAAAAATTGAGGCTGAAAAGACTGGGACATGTGGTATCTTCATGAGTGTTCCCAATGGCCATCATTGCAGTGTAGGTAAAAAGGAATGCACTTACCGCCGCCTTGAACAGAGTCTTATTTTTCAATCCAAGCCTCCTATTTTGGATCCTCGTAGACGCATACCCTGTTTTGGAGCCTGGTACGAAGCAAGTTCTGTTTAAACAAAGCAAGTTCTAAATTCTTTATTTAAGCCGAACGGGCTTAATGCATTCAAATCATATTCAGAGTCTGGCAAACGTACTCGGCACACGATGGACGTTTCATAAACCTCTTAAACATTTCATGTAATAGATATTTCCTCTCTAGCATTTACAAAGTAACTTTTAGATCACAAAAATAGCAAGTTATTATTCAAATCATCAAGTAATTCATATCTCCTCGATCGTTATTGAATATTCACCACAATCTCACATTAGCAACAATAACTACGTCTATTTACGATACAACTGAAAAGACTTTAATCAAAGTGGCGCCGAGGACTGGGTGAACTAAAGGTGGAAATTTAGGCAACACGTAGCCTAGGCAAATATTCCAAACATCTAAATCCATAATATATATTCATGCGTTAGTGTCTTTGAGTCACCTGTTATAATCTGAGTATCTGATATTGGGAGTAGTGATAATTTTGATTCCGAGACAACTAATAATGAATCTGATAATTATGACATTGATGGTGGGTATGAATTTCTTGACAGTAGTATTTGGGTAGCGTCTTTTGATGATAGTTTGTCTGATGTTCAGAGTCAAGGGGGAGCTGGCGAATTATATGATGTTTCTGATGATGAAGAAATTGAGCCACTTGTGTTGCGCAGATCTGAGGGAGTTAGAATGCCTAAAGAATTGTGTCATGTTTGCCACGCTGCAGTTTTAAGTAGCAGTTGTGAGCTATGTGACCCTATGACCGTAGACGAGGCGTTAAAGAGTATTCATCAAAATGAATGGATTATAGCTATGGCGGAGGAGATGTCTATTTTAAGGCAAAATAAGATGTGGGATCTAGTTAAAATGCCTTAAAATTATAAATTAATAGGTGCCAAATGAGTTTTTAAAGTTAAAAATGATCAAGATGGAAATATTGTCAAATTCAAAGCCTGCCTTGATGCTCAGGGTTTTAATCAAGTACAGGGAATAGATTACAGGGAGTTGATTGATTCAGTTGTGAAAAGAAAAGTTATTTGTCTGATGACAGCACAAGCCATCATTAATGATTGGAACTGTCATCACGCAGACGTTAAGTCAGCCTACCTTAACAGTAAAATTTAGGAGGAATTGTATATTAAACAGCCTGAAGGATTTGTTAGTGAGAAATACCCCAAGCATGTATGTAAACTTAACAAGACCATTTATAGATTAAAGCAAGCGGGGAGAGATTGGAATGATCACTTGCACAAAATATTGACTGATTTGAAACTGTATAAATCAATTAGTGATCAATGCCTCTATGTTTATCCAAATAAGAATTCGTTTGTTACTGTATATGTAGATAGTTTAGGAATCTGGGGTCAAACGGATTTAATGGCAACCTTTATTAAGACGCTGTCGATAATATTAGAAATAAGGGATCTTGGTTTTACATCCCATTTTTTGTCCGTCAAATTTTTCAAAGACTGTCAAAGGAATGTGAAAATGAATCAAACAAATTATATTGAATTTGAGTTGTCAGAATATGGCTATAAGGGACTGAGAACCCCTTTATTTGTCCCAACCAAAAACTCAAGTGAGCCAAAAATATGTAGTACCAACTTTGTGATATAACGTGTTATAGAAGTGCTGTAGGCAGCTCACGTTACACTGCCAATGTAACTCGTCCTGACATTATTTTTTCTGCATGCAAACTCAGTCAGAGAAATGAGAAACCTAACTTAAGCGACGGGAAAGAAGTGAAGCATCGTTTTAGGCATTTAAAACACCATTTAAGTAGCACAAAAGATTTGTCTTTGTGCTACTGTAATGGTGACAAAGCAATCAAAGTAAATGTGGATGTCAGTTGGCCTAAGAATAAGAGTGATGGAAGATGTGTCACAGGGTATGTTATCACTTTGGCAGGAACTGCTGTTATGTGGAAAAGTGTTACTCAATAGAGACTTTCTTTCCACGATAACGTGTCTGAAGTCTTAGCAATGGTAGACGAGTCAAGTGGGATAAAATGGCTGAATGTTTTCCTTTCAGATATTGACCAAAGTAATTATATTTCTCAGCCTTGTGTAATATTTGCTGACAATCAAGGTTCTATAGGAATCTCAAAGGGAGAAAGTTTGTCTGATAGGGCTAAACATTGTGCTGTTGAGTCATATGTTCTCTAGAAATCTGTGAGAGATAAACTTGCCGACTTTAGGTATGTTTCCACGGATAAAAATGAGGCTGGTTTATTAACCGAGTTAATGTCAGTTAATTGCACATAAAGGTGTTGTAACATGTTGGAGTTGTTATCAAAATAGTTATTATTTCGGTTTTTTTGTACTGATTACAAAAAAAACCTTGAAACGAGGGGGAGTGTTGAAACCGTTGGAACATTAATTCATCAATCTTTCTCAATTTTTTTCTTTTTCGTACTTCATTTTTTTCTGTGGTGCATTCGAGTTTGTTTTTGAACGTTTCTAATTTTAATAAAACACCGGTATAATTGAGTAAGACCTAGTAAGATTGATTGAGATTGTATTTTTGTGGAGTTATTTTTCAATAAACTTGGGCAAGATTTTAGACTCGGAGAGAGTTTCAGTGATTTTTTGATACGAACATTTTTAAAAATAGATGATAATTGATTCAAAATATACTCTGCTAAATATCTCACGAGAAGTTTTACTTAGCATAGCCTAATTTTTATACAAAATCCCTCTGGATTGCATGCCCACACCATTTCCAAAGGAAAATGGCTTACATATTTTGCAATATATATCTACATCTACATCTACGTCATAACCTGCAAGCTACCAAAAGGGTGTATGACAGGGGATGCTTCCACACCAGGCATGCATTAATGTTACGGCAGAACACCGAAACTACATTGTAACCAGCGTACCATACATGCAACGCGCCCATTAAAATCTACTAACTAAGAAAAATTCAATCGTCAATCGTTCCATCATGCAAGGGGTACAAGGACTAACATACAGATTCAATATCTCATGCATAAATAAGAACGTAAAAAATATAAAGACAGGGATCTAAAATCTAGCTAATTTCACTTTATGCACTATTCATAACGACGATCACAGCTTTTTTGGTCCTGAATGGTATGCGGAAAAAATGACATTTTATACCTATCGGTTCTACAATCTAGCTCATTAATTCTTTTTGGTGCGATCTAATCTGCCGTAGTACGAGGGGGTTAATAGTATGTTTTTCACGTCGTCAGAGAACTGATTTTCCTGAAATTTAGTTAGTAGGTTAAGCCTATAATTTAATCTACGCTGTGATAGCGATTCCCATCCCAATTCTCCTACCAATCCAGACCCACTAGCACACTTGTCATGCCATCGTTTCACAAACCAAGCTCCTCCTCGCTGAACGCGATCTAATTCTGATATTAACCCCGCTTGATGTGGATGCCATACACTGGCAGCATATTCCAGATAAAACCTAACGATTGAAAAGTAACAACGTTCTTTCACTTTCTCATCACATTTTCCGAGTATTCTCTTGATAAAGCCTAGCTACCAGTATGCTTGACCGCATATTTCCCGAATATGTTTTCCCCAAGATATGTCATGAGTAATTGTGACCTCCAAGTACTTAACTGACTCGGCGTGAATAATTTCCGTATTATAAATTCTGTACGCCCTACCTGGCCTATTTTTCTTTTTCCAAAAGCTGACTGCTACGTATTTTTTTACGCTCAGTTCCATCTGCCACTTTTTGCACCAAGCATGAATAGCAAGTAGGTCGATTGTTAATGAGAAATATAGAAATCGAAAAAAATAATCGAAATATATCGAAAAGTATAATTGCAAGTGGCATATATTTTGCTATCATAAGAAATATGAGACCTTTTATTTCTAATAAGGTGAGGAACCTCGCAGTTAGCGTGAAATGATATCTAACTCAAGCTACCTCAACTGTCGAATCATTCCATTTGCTGATTAGCATATGGACTCATGTGTTTACATTACTTTGTTCGTATTTTCGAAGTGATTATGACAACATTTCGGTGCGCCTTACTATTTTTCAGCTGTCATTGCCTGTTTGCTGCTGTTGGGACCCGAAATGCTGGTATACGCCGGGAGGGTCACCCCAAAGTGCAGGGATGCTTGCCCGTTTAACTACGACCCGGTGTGCGCTCGCACGGCCTGCGGGAGAACCAGGACGTTTCCTAACTCGTGCGCCCTCAGCGTGTACCAATGCAAGAACCCAGGAGGTGAGCGGGGAGCAGATTACACCACGTGACGATTCACTCCCGAGAAACGGTTAATTCTATGGGGAAGAAGGCTAAGGGCCAATCAAGTTTTAGTAAAACGCTTTTGGGGAGAGTGATGAGCGTTTCTTACGTTGCGTTACCTGTTATTTCATGTAGGGGGTGAATAGATACGAAACTATCGCACGTAAATTTTAGTCACTTCCTATTAAAACTATGTTTAAAACTTTTTAAATCGTTATAGGACGTTAAATCCAACCGTAGTCGATTACCACCGTGGGTAAGTCGCAATTTATGCACAGGTAGAGAAAAAATAGAGATTAACTCTTTGGTGAATAAGTCACCACCTATTGCATGTTTAAATATCACGGTTTAGATATTGTGGGAGCCACAGGTATTTTGAATGGACAAATCACGAAAACAGTGTTTTAATTCCTACCATACATTCAAAATTCGGAGATAACAAAGTAGTTTAATAACTTTGTTAGAAGGAAATGGGCCTAGAGGCCAACAGATTCGTAGGATATGAGGGAAGAGAGAATGACAAGTTTAGTGACAGAAGGAAACAGATGAACTTGTCAATGGGTATAAGGGAGAGTCTGGTGAGAACTTGATTTGGTGTCAATCATTGTACGGGACATAAACGTGAACCCCGAGAACTCAGAACGTCAACTTTTGAGATATTGTGATAAAGGAGGATAGGGAATGTCCGGTGGACGGAAAGATAGACAAACGGGGAAGTGCTTGGTATGGAGAATGAAAAGAGGAAACTTTTGGATTGGTTCAGAAGAAGGCGGGATCGGTGTTTGTATGAAACAATGAGGTTCAGGCCGTGATAGAGGTAAGCGCATTATGGCAAGAAATATAACTTATTTTACGAATTTGCTTAACAAAATACGGAAATTTTGATGCAAAGTTCATTTTCTAGTACCTAATTTTAACTCAGTGGTCCTCATATCCTTAAAAAATTTCCTATTTATCTGTCGCTACACTAATATCAGCGGTGTTATCACTGTGCCATGTAGTTTGGAATACTTCTCTGTGTGTCACCTACAAATTCCAGAGCCGAAATATCTGTTATGTTGTCCGTGGCCTCAAAACTTCGTCTATGAAGCAATAAAAAGAAATCTCACTGGGACGTCTGAAGTACGTACTGAAATATAAGGACAGTCATTTAATTTTTGTACAAAAGTCACGAATCGAGAAGGTCGAGCGGCGGACGTGTTGTCTTGGTGGAGGAGGGTTGTTCCGCTCGGATGTTATCAAGAGAGTTGCAAAATGCTTTAAAATGCATCTTCAATTTCTTCTCAAAAAGTCACGGCCTGCAGGTTCTCTGACAGACATACGACCAATGCCGTGGAACAAATCCTAGATCTTTTGTGTGTTACGGCAAAAGGTTGACTTTGATAACCTTCCTGGTCGAGGATTGTCTTCAACTAACATGACAAATTTTGTATTGGAAAAACCATTCACAACACGCAAGATTAAGAGCTTTATCTCCATAAGCCTCTTTCAAAAGCCCGAAGATTTCCGCAAAAATTTCTAAATGTTACTCCAAATTCCAAGCAACAACTTTGGTCTTGAAACTCGGATAATAAAAGAAAACGATACAGTGGCCAAAATACCTTCCAGTTGTACAGTTATATTACGGAACCTAAACAATATGTTGACTGATTGTAAAGCACACTGCCCAGCAGAAGTTGCAACGACCATTCGTTGCCACGCATAATTATGATCCGTAATTGTTGACAAACGTCGTATTGAAATAATACAGACAGATAGGCTGTACGCAGGTGTGAAAAAAGAAATACTAGAGTTAGATGGACTTGCTGGTAAATTTCTACAGAAATTACTCTGATTTTTGTTAAAACGTAAATTTGATCAGATGATTACCATAAAAATATCTTTCAGAGCTCTGCCCACCTAGGTCCAAGGGGATTCTCGAGTGATGATGAGGGTCTCCGTGCTCGGGAGTAACGGAGATCACAAAAATCACTAACATTAAATGTCAGAATCCATCACGCGTTTTCTTCCTAATGTCCTCTTTATTAATTTATACACCCTCCAGTTATTCGCACTTTCACGGGCGTAGAATATGAAATATGCCTAACAGAATATTGATAAAACTGAACACTAAATATTCCTTGGGAGACGAGAAGTTTTTGTACCGAAGAGATAAAATTTCTTCCTCAGGCGTATGGTTATATAAATAGTAAAAACGCAGAGGGGGTGAGGTAAGTTTTTGCAGATTCGGACTTGAAATATCTCATATTTTATAATTTAAGCGCACGATTCAAAAAGTGTATGACAACTTACTTTAATAAGATTGGGAGGGAATGGAAGGGAGTTTTGATTATATCTTACGTCATTATACTTGGAGAAATGGAAGGGATAAAAATGGCCAATATCGCCTTATGTAATAAATGTATAGCCTCCTTCGGAAATATTATGTACGGCCGAAGTATATTCTTCTTCTTCATTTTGGAAATTTAACTGCTGTAGATGGCTGAAACATGATTGGATCTCTTATTGGTTTTAAATCTTTCCAAATACTCCAATTATTTCTTCATCCAATCAATATGGATCTTCTGCCTTCCAAAAAAATTACCCAGGACACTACCTCTGTTCTCTTTATCACTTTATCTCTCACTATCGTAATTTTTCAATTGAACTTTTAGCAATATAAACTCAACTGCTAGTCCACAAAAACTTTCAGATGCTACGAAGGATTCCGTGTTGAGAAAAACTGAGGTTTTCCGTGGTCTTCCAGTATACAACATAGAACAATGAAAACAGTGCAGTCGCAGAGTAATTTCGGGCATCTCCTTCAAGAGATAAATGTCTCATTTCTGTTTTGAAAAAGAAATCTTTCTAATTTCCCACCAATCTCATCAGATGAAGAATCTGATGAGATTGGTGGATAAAATGAATATAAAAATGAGGAAAGAATGAGGAAAATATAATAGAAAATAAAATAAATTTGTATTATTAGATGCTACTTGAAACGACAATATGGATCTGTATTTAGGGCTATGTCAGTCTAGCAATTGATTTAGAGCAATATGTCGGGCACGTTAAGTTTCCAAGGTCTTCTTAAAAAATATGAAAAAACAGAGTAGGTATATGATTAAAAAAAACAACCCTTCAAAATTACAACTTCTCATATTGCCTGAGTCCATTTTCTAAAATTGATAGCTTAATTCAACACAGATATGCGTCCTTTGAGATTCAAATCCAGCATTTGTAGTATACGAATTTTATAATGACTTCGAGTACTGTAGCTCCAATTAAAGTCGTATTCAAAATTTCAGATTCGTTTCTTTGAATTCTAGGTTTAATCGATTGCTAAACCATGTCCAATTTTTGTACCTTTGTAATATAGTATTCATGATTTAGGATTATAATAATTCCCTCAAATAAATATTTATACCCGGTACTTAAATTTTTTAAGAAGAAAAACTAAATTTACGTAAAAGTAAGATTACACAGAGTTTTTGAAAATCTCCCTTCATGAGCATCTCATAATCAGGAAAAATTAAGGATCATGCCGGCGGTTACCTATTGAAAATGGGATGCTTAAATCCTTCGAAGACACTGCGATCCCCTTTCGGCTTATGTTCTCAACTCTGAATACCATGATCACTAATTCGTATCACTTAAAATTAGTAATGCACAAGATAAAGTATGACTTAAGCAGTTATCATTTAAAGTGCATGAATTGTTGTAATATACTTATAGGATATTTTTTCGTCCCTGTATTTGCCAAAAAATCTTAATTCTATTCACAGAATTCGTGGATTCTACTCGGGGCGAGTGTCCGACCAGCGGGTATTAACTGGAAGATCTCCCGCCGATGCGGAGGCCAAGTAACAAGCCAAGCAGTAGCCGAGGAACCTCTTCAATATACATTTTTCATCATCACTACGAGGGAAATACTAGCGTTACAATGAAGAGACAAAACTGCTCACAATTCTATTTAGGCCGGTTATATTCCGACTGGAATGGTCTCATAAATAAAGATTAGTTGGCAAATATTGTCATTAAGAGGGGTTTCCATCAACAACCACCTTATAACTCTAATTTGAATTGAATACATTTTTTATTACTATAAAACTGCACGCCATCGAGACGTAGTATGAATTAAATATTTGAGTCGTCAAAATTATGTAAAAAATTTTGATGATACAAATATTATTTTGAAAATACACATCTCAACACAAATTTATTCGCTGGCTACCTAGTATTTTTACCATCCACCTAGTTAGCCAATTACAAAATTGTAACTGCATTAGATGTATCATCTATGAATTTGTTCTGTTCATTCTCATATATTAAGACATAAAGGTGTAATTGATCGAAAATTGTAGTACATAACCCATAAGCTAGTCTTCCATCTTAGCGGAGAAGTTGGAGATACTCGATGGTCTCTCTTTTGCTGCAAACACTAACAAGACTGACTATGGATAAGTCGCTCGCCAAATATATATCCGCACATAATCTTATTTATTTCAGTTTGCGTGCTTGGCGGAACATCTACCTAGGAAAAACCCTCTGGAAATCCTGTTTGGATCCTCTTACCCACATAACCGATGTGACTGATTCTGCTGTCTTTTGTTTCCCCTCACCCTCTTCTCCGCTAATTCTTAGTGAAAATTGCGATGATCATCAGAGGTCACTAAACGTAATGGACGAAGTTCTTAAAGAATTAGAATGAATAAGATAAAGACTAAAGTACTAGTACGCGGAGGAGAAGAGCTGAATGCAGGAATCTCACTGAGGGGAGAGAAAGTAGAGCGAGTGGATTTATTCAATTTATTCGAAAGTACCATCAAGTGGACGGAAGAAGAACAGCAGACGTTAGGTGAAGTATATCATAAGCTAAGGAGGCTTTCATGATTCAAAGAAGACTGCTGTGTTCGAAGAAAGGTGGGCTACAAACTAGGAGACAGTATGTGAAATCATTCATGTGGAGAGTGGCTCTCTGTAGATCGGAAGCGTGGACCACTGGAAAAGTAGACCAGAGCAGACCAATATATTTCAAAATATACACACACCTGGTGCTAGAGCAGGACATTGTAGAAAAAATAGAAGGAAAACAGGAGAAGCTATGGTTTACAGTAGGAGAGAAGAGGAAAGTACCACATTGAACACTAAACAGAGAAGAAGATCCAGACTGAATGGATATACTCTGAGGCACAATGGGTTTGTGAAGACCATAAGTGAAGGTAAAATAGAAGGGAAAATTCCCATAGGAAGACCCAGGAATAAGTTCACGGAAAAAAATAGGAAAGTTCATATGAAGCGATGCCGAGAAGTAAGGGACCTAGGATTAGATAGGGAAGACTAGAGGGGCTACAGTGAACCATTCTTGGGATTAAAAGACAGATGAATGAATTCTCTTTCGCTCTTATTTCTGAGTGTGAACGTTATAATTTGACGTTCCACCTTAACTTACCTATGCTCCATGAGATCTGGGTCTAGGGGGTACTTTTCCTTCCATTTTATTACGGCCTAAACATTGGGTATGTGTTCTAAACTGTTATCGTAAAGGAACACTATATATAATAGAATTTTAATAATAAATCAGTATTGCATATGAGAATTGCTTTGTATAAAGCACAGATTTTGAGTTTTTAACTGACATCTCTTAGGTATACTAAACTACATTAAAGACATTTTTAGAAGTAACGTATGTGAATTAGCTATGACTTGACATTCATTACTGCACCGACGAAAGGAAATCTTTAATATGCTTCAGCTAGTCTAACCTAGAAATTTGTAAATGGAGATAGTCTTGTCACACAATCACCCAGAATAATGGAAAATCTCAGGAAAAAATGACTGGGATGGATAGAAAAAAATATTTTTCATCCTAAGTGGAATTAGCATGTGTATGATCCGAAAATTGTAGGCATGAATCTTTATATCTTTTAAATACAGTCTTTATTATTCAGGTTCAGGTTATTGATTCATATTATTAATATTCAGGTTGTTAGCGAAACTGTTGTCCGTTAATATGGGTCAACCCGGGAAAAACCCGTATAAATTGATCTCAATAAATCACCGCGGAAGCCTCCGTACCTACAGTTTTACCGTTTTAAACTCTTTCGTTGTGTGCTATTAACTAACTGCATTCTAACATGCCAATACTGCTACAACGCAACCGTCAAAATAATCGGACAAGGGAAACTATGCCACTCATAATATTAAATTTACGTACAGTTGACGCCCATACCCTTGTTAATCCCAGGCCCCAATACTAATCTCATCACGGAAAATATCTTGTATAAATACAAAATAAAAAAATCTAGAAAATAGTTGGTGAACTCGTTCGTGTGGAGCGTGACATTATATGGATCGGAATAATGGACTATTAGGAAAGCAGACCAGACAGATTGAAAGCCTTCAAAACCTTGTGCTGGAGGAAGATGCTGAAGATAAAATGGGCGGACATAATTAGAAATGATAAATTATAAGTGAGAGTAGAAGAGGAAAGAACCATATGGAACACAATACAGAAATGAAGAAACAGATGAATTGGACAAACCTTAAGGAACAATATGCTAGTGTAGAACAGTGTTGAAGGTAAAATAAAGGGAAAAGTCCACAGAGGAGAACCCAGGAATAAGACAAAAAAGAGGAAAGGTCATAGGAAGAGCTACCAAGAAGTTAGGGAAATAGCATTATTTAGCTATGTAAGGGTTGACGGATACAGTCAAGTAATATTTGGATTGAACTACCAATGATGATGAAATCAAAGAACTATCTCCAGAGCTTCACATCTTCATGAGACGTGGTTATATTATCATTTGACGACTGTGTTATACTAAATGTTAAAAGGTACACTGAGACAGATAGCATTTCACGTAAAATTTAAGCATAATAATTAGAAACTTTAAAGAAAAATACATCTGCGTCCTTTATAAACTATCAAGAATTTATTTATAATCAGATATATTTTTTCCTGATTATCATTTCAATTATGACTGTGTGCTTCTCACAATTGCTGAAATAATTATGAAAGATTCCAATATGGTTTCCACAGCGAATTGTGAAAAATGTCATTTTAATCTCCTACAGAATTTAATGGAATACCTAACTTCAATGAACTATGGCACGATCATCTCTGCACCTCCGAGTGATTCTTGATTGCCCAGTGCCTACTAAACCTACCCTACTAGTAGGAGAAAATTCCGCTCGTCTTTCGAATGCACCGCTTGTCCGCCGCCGAGGCTTTTTCTTCGCTGCGAACAGTATTTCTAGTGGTCTTAATGGATCACATTAAAAAAGCCGGAACATTAATAACTCAGGGGTCTCATTGCAAGTGCGCCATTCAATTCCTTTTGTTTGTAACGATAACAGAGTAATAATTGTTCAAGTTCCTAAAAGAAAGAGTCTCTAATGAAACTAGCTGGTAGTTAAATGTAGCATATAATCGAGATGCGAGGGCAGGATATCAGCTGTGGACTTGAGTATGGTATTGTGGGAACAGAAAAATGGTAAAAAGTAATGGAAACCTCCAGGAGACTCAATTCGAAAAGAAGGGACAACAATCAATTTCTAAGTAATGGAGGAGGGTTTTGGGAAAATTAATTCGTATAATGGAGGAGAGAGGGATATGGAAAAACGTCAACACCGACCTAGGCAAGATGGAATTCATGGAATTAAATTATAAATATCCAGTAAGTGAGCAATTACGTTCAGTAGAACTTGTTTTAAGGTATAAAGAGCTAGAAATAATGGAAAAGATCTTGTAAGAGGAGGAATTAGGTACATTACACGCTAAGGGACCTAGTAAATCGAGAATGCAAGAAGGCTAGGGAAGATTGAATCGCAAGCTGCTGCAAGAAAGTCAACGAAAACAGGAAGAAGGGGAACACTGAGAGCTAGTGAAGAAACAATTCGGATATAGAAAAAAGACATTGGGAAACAGATGGAAGCAATACAACGAAGAACGCCACCAAGGGCCCAGGCCGCTGGGTGAAAACCTCATGAATAACGAAAGGGAGGTTGTCAGGGAATATCGGGGCCTACTCATACTGAGGAACGAATCCGTTAGAGAAGTAGAAGACCTGAATAAATACAAAGCATCTGGAGCAAACAACATCAACGGAGAAATCATCAAAGCGCTCGGAAGTAAATCCAAGGATAAGCTGTGCGAGATAGTGATATCTACCATAGCGGAACACTTCCAGAGGACTTTCAAAGAAACGTAATGATTGCGATATCGAAGAAGCCAATGACTGAGAGATGCGAGGCGCACCATACCTAAAGTCAAGTGTCACATGCATCAAAAATACTAACACGAATAATGTGCTGAAGAATGGAAGGGAAAATCGAAGATGACCTCTCGGAAAACCAGTCTCGATTTAGGAAGAACAGGGGGACCATGGAGGCTATACTCTGTCAAATAGTAATGGAATAAAAGCAGTACATGTAAACAAGCCAATGTATATCGCATTCGTAGACCTGGTGCAGCGTTAAAAACCACGAGCCCATATTTTGCTGTTTACTGTCAAGCTCACGAGTGCCGCTGCTGCGAAACTTATTACTAAATGCCGCTTTACGAGTTATTTCGAGTGCCGCTGCTGCAAAAACACACTAAACATACAAAAACATATCACCCGACTGGTAATCCCTTGAACCAACCGCGGCCCAGCGATTCGCGAACCAAGTGCTGAGAGTGCCAAATCTTGGCAGTTTGTGTTTTATGGCCATTGGTGCTTTCTCGTTCGATGTTGTCTTCGGGCAAAACAGGTCGAAAGGCGATTATGTCCAAATTTATGGCACATCCGCTGGAGGAAATTTTTGAGAAAAGAAACGTGCAGTTGAAAGAAAATTTCACTGAGCCTGGCACCGAATCAATTAATCAGTTTGATCAATAAACATCTTGACGACAGCAATCATTTAAATTCAATTTCTACCATAAATTCATGAGAATGTTGCAAATTTATTTTATATTATTAATATCAACATTGAAAAAATTACAAAATTATTTGATAAGTATCATGCTGACGTAAGAGAAATTGAAAAACTTTTTTTATGATTTCATCTCTGCCACCAAATGATCGATTAATGTTTAAGGCCATATACATATATTATAGATGAGGCATTTACTGAGAAATATACAAGAATTGAAAACAACCATTCTGTGTCACTAGAAAAATACAGTAATTGTACAATTATATATGAGAAATAATTAGAATCGGCGAGAGTAGGTCTAGTCGGTATTATTATTTATGTATAAATTTTCAGTGATTAGAATGTGCTTTACTTTTAAAATTTTAGTTATAAATTTTGTTCCAAATATTCTTAAATATATTTTCCGAAAACCACGATGTGTCATTGATGAGAAAGAGTTTCGAGAGGCGATAATGTCCACATTTTTGGCACACACGCTTGCCCAACATCCTTCACTGAATCACTTTCTTAGGCAACCTTCAGCTCTACACTAACTTTTAAAAGAACCTACTTCATATCTTTCTATTGTTTTCTAACAGTTTTCTCCCCTCGCCCACCATGTCGAGTACGTACGCGGTAGTCTTCCTCTTCGTCCATCGCACCTGCTCCATTCACTTCCCCACCCACATCATAACCCGTTTTCGCCGATAGTCGCCGCGATATACCGATGCAAGGTACATGAAAGTGAAACTAGCTTAAAAAATGGTTTCAAATATGCTGTAACCAAAATTTTCAATTAATGCATTGACAAAATTAATTTGATATGCAGTCAGGAGCACGTAGAAAATGCCACGCCGCGCCGCCTATCTCTAGTCTTCACGTATTCCTTTCCCGCTGTCGTATATTATCAGCGGTGACCAATCAATCGACTCAGCACCTGAGGATAATAAATCTTATCTCTTCCCTCCGTTGAATTTAAAACGTGAATCGCACACTCACCGTCACAAACGACTAAGAATACTGAAACAGCTTGGGGCGACTGTGACACTAGTGGTTGAAATGGCCTCGTTATAGATTCCCCTCATTGGTGAGTATCCGTTATATTATTATATAGGTAAGCTTTGTAATGTTTCTACTTAGATTTTTTCCGTCTGAGCGTACGGATGGAGTAAAAATCGATCGATTACGCTCAAGTGCGCCAATTCGTGTCGATTTTCACCAAATTCTACCCCATGACTGGAACGCTCCTGATATATAGATAATTTAGCTCTATTGCATGCCCACACGATTTCCGATGGAAGATGGGTTCTATATTTTGGCAAATATCTTAAAAAGAATAACTGAAAGCGAAATATGATTTGTTATAATAGGAAATATGAAACATTTTCTTTTAAATATGGCGAAGTACATCGAGTTAAGCGAGAAATGATGTTACTCAATTACATCAACTGCTGAATCTTTACAATTACTAATTCGCATATGGACTGTCACGAGTGAATTACTGCGTTCGTTTTTCCACATTGATTAAGACAATGTTTCGGGGTGACTTTCTCATTTTGTTTCAGCTGTCGCCGCGGGTTTGATGCTGTTCGGACCCGAGGAATTTTATACACGCCAAGGTGGTCCCCTCGAAGTGCACGTTTGCCTACCCTGCGTTCTACGACCCGGTGTCCGCTCGCACGGCCTGCGGGAGAACTATGACGTTCTCCAATTCGTGCACCCTCCGTCTGTACCGGTGCGAACACCACTGAGGTGAGAGGAGAGCGGATTTTACCAAAGAACGATTCACCCACGAGAAAAAGTTAAAACTGAGCGGAGGAGGAAGGCTAATGGTCATTCAAAATTTACGTAAAACGCTTTTGGGGAAAGAGTAGATAGATAGATAAAAAGATACAAGTTTAATGGTCTAAGGCATGGCTTGTAAACCAAGTATTTAAAGTAAGAAAACAATGCTCGGTTTCACAAAAATTTGTTACATAAATTAAATACAAAAATTATAGCCATCATCGCAGCGGGAAATATTCCCAGTCGAGTCCTTAACAGCCTGTCTACGACCTGATAGATATAACCTCCATAGATATAATCTGTATAGCCTGCCTGTAACCTGTATAGAGATAACCTGCACAGATATAACCTGCGACCTGATAGATGGAACCAATTTCATACCCCCGTGGAAAAGTTGAGCTCCCTCAATTTTCGTAGGAGAAGTTGATGATCAGCATGCTCAAATGCTTTGCTAAAATCGGACAAAACAAGAATGGTCACCATTTTTTTGTAAATAGCCTTGCAAATGTCAACTGTTATTTTATCAAGGCAGTTTGCGTACTGAAGCCTCGGTGAAATCCAAATTGATATGGGTCCATCAAATATATAGACAAAATACATTGAAGAGTTTGATTATTAACAATACGCTCGGGGCATTTGGAGATAGTACACTGTATGGAAAGCAGTGGTTTAATACAGAGTATGGAAAGTAGTGGACATATGAGTAGTAGAGGTTTTATTCCGTTGTATTACCCATTATTTTTCGTAGGGGGTGAATAGGTATCAAAAGTATTGCACGTAGTTTATAGTTACTTCCTAAAAATAATTTATTTCAAAACTTTGAAAATCATTTTCGCACGAAAAATCTTACTGTTGTCGATTACCACTGTGGGTTCATTGCAATTTATGCACAACAAGAGAAAATCCGGAAACTAATTCTTTCGTGAATAAATTTTCAGGTATCGCATGTTTAATTATCACGTGTTTTCCCAGCCGCAACTACTTTGAAGAGTTGTTCACACTCTGTAAAAAACAATTACTGATATCTTGCCAAAAATTTGCATTTCGGAGAAGCTACAGCAAAAACATCAAATGGGTAGTACGTTAGAAGGAAATGGATATAATATCAAACAGGTAGGAAGAAGATAAGCGAAGAGAAGGACGAATGTTGTAAAAGAAGGAAGCTGATGACCTTGAGTAAGGATAAGGAGGAGTGAGATGAAAAAACGTAATTTGAAGTCAATCGTTGTACGGGGCATTAACGTGAAATCTTAGAGAGTAGAACGAGAATAGGCTGTAGACTTTCGAGATATTCTGGTAAAGGAGGATAGGTAAAGTCCGGTGGACAGAAAGATAGACAAACGGGAAAGTGCTTGGTATGGAGAATGAAAAGAGGAAACATTTCGATAAGTTCAAAAGAAGGTGGGGTCGGTTTCTGGATGAGGTGTTGAGGTTCAGGCCGTGATAGAGGGAAGCAAGCCTTAGGACTAGAGAGAGAATTTATTTTACGAAGTTGGTTCCGAAATACGGGAATTTTTGTGTGAAGTTCCTTTTATAGTCCCTAATTTTAACCCAGGGGTCCTCATATCCTTTAAAAATCTCCTCGTTCTCTGTAGCTACACTTATTCCAGTGGCTGTTTCACCTCGCCTTACAGTTTTGGAAATTTTCTCTGGGTATCACCTATAATTCCCGATCCGAAATGTCTTTAATGTTATCCGTGGTGTCAGAACGGCGTCTGTAGAAAAATAAGTCTCACTGGGACAATTAAAGTTTATATGAAGACACGAGGAGGAGTCATTTAATTGTCTGTACAAAAGTCAAGAAATGATGAGGCTAAATTTCGGACGTATATTCGTGGTGGAGGGGGGGTCGTTCCGCTCAGCTGTCATCAAGAGATGTGCAAAATGCTACAAAATGGAACAAGCCATATTTCCTTTCAAAATGTAACGACCAGTATGTGTTCTGACTGACAGATGACCATTGACGTGTAATAGATCCAAGATTTTCTAAGTGTTACAGCCTTCGATTGACTTCGAAATCCCTCTGATCAAGGATTGCCTTCAAATAAATATATAATACAATAGATTAAAAAATTAATCTAAGAAACAAGGTTTTTATTTAAACAAAAAAGAAGAGAATAAACCACCCTGCCTTAGCCCAAGGTCCCACGATTAAATTTGACAGACAAAAGACTACATATTCAAAACCAAAAACGTGGTGCGCATCAATTTCAATATCTATTTATTATGGAGCCCTGAGCTGCCTTGATGATTAAGTGACTTCTCCAGAAGTAGCTTTAAGGAATCGAGTTGTCTTGAGTTTTCCTCTCATGTTCATCTCCTGTCTCTATTAAAATCAGTTTGTCCGGATATGAAATGTCATAAATATTAGAATTATGCTTCAACTCTGAAGCCAATTTTATGACACTTTACATTTGACAGTGGAGTGATATAAATTCATCATCATATATTTGAGATTTTAGTTGTACTATAGTAATGAATAATTACAGAGAAAGAATTTGATTCAAGATATTGAAATTGATGCGCACCACGTTTTTGGTTTTGAACATGTAGTCTTTTATCTGTAAAATTTAATCGTGGAACCTTGGGCCAAGGCAGGGTGGTTTATTTTCTTCTTTTTAGTTTAAATAAAAACGTGTTTGCAGAGGAAGCTCTGAGCTTGTATACAACCCTTAATTAGAAATTCAACTCTTCATCTTGCCAACCTACCTTGTCCTGATGTCCTATATGCACTATATTATTATCACTTTCCTTTTTTTCTGCAGCTTCTTCTCGTTGCGGCTGCTCCGGTGTTTCCGGAGAAATGTAGCCGACGATAAGGGAACTTTGGACTTCGTCCAAAAGTTCGCGCAAAGTTGGTGATGGTCTAATCCTTGTACAAAGGATTATTGCAGCGTATCCAACAGCGTATTCTCGCTGAGAGGCAAGGCGAGAAACATAGACATTCGGAGACGCATTCACTCAAGCTAAGAACTTTCGCTTTCGATCTTTAGCAAGGTCAGAAATTTGATCGCTTTCATTTCGATTTCGAGCAGCAAACGCCTTTCGCACGCGATATTTTTGTCGGATGGCAAGTCAGAAGGCCAAACAAACAAGAAAGCGACTTAATAAAAACGTGGTAAAATGGCTCACTCACTCACTCAGTGCCTCAACCCGAAGGTTGGTTTGGGGTATGTGAGGGTAGAGCTCACCTCAGACTAAGCCAAAGGCGTGTGAGTTCCACACATTCAGGGTAGGGGGGGGCCAGTTCCTTTCCCTGGGCCACCTCGTAATGCGAGGAAATGGCTGTCAAATCAAACAGCTGAGCGATTAACACAAATGTAAATTGTTGAAAATAGCGGCTCATATTGCCTCTGAAGAGCTAGGTATCGCGTAAGAACGCATTGTCATCTAGATCCAATCTGTATTGAAAATATTAAGTCGATAGCTAATCGGGAAGTGGGTTAAATTTGAGTTGCAAGATTTTGCCCGGAAGGACAAACAAACAAACAAGAAAGCGACTTAATAAAAACGTGGTAAAATGACCAATTCTGAATTGGATAAACCTTTCATTAAAGTTCGCACACCCAAGAGCTTTATCTTTGTAATCTTCCTGCAAAAGTCCGAAGGTTTTTTTAACTAAATTTTTAAAGGTTCATGCATATTTCGAAGCTAAAACTTAGGTTCTGAAACTCGGACAATGCAAAAGAACGATACAGCGACCAAAATACCTTCACTTTTTACGGGTATATTATGATAACTAAAATATCGGGTGAAAAAGATAATCCACGGTTACCCGGGTGGTAATAAAGAATGCTATACCGCCAACCAGAAGTCTCAACGGCCATTTGTTACCACAGAAGAAATAAGTTCCGTAATTTTTAGACAAACGTCGTATTGAAAAATTGCAGACAGATAGGGTGTACGCTGAGGTGAAATAAGAAATACTACAGCTGGAGTTCTATGAGGTCCTGGAGGTGTAGATTTATTCAGGAATTATTCTCATATTAATTAAAACGTAAATTTGACCAGATGATTTACATAAATAAAACCTCTTCAAAGGTGACCCAATTTTTGAACTAAAGTTCATGATTAAGTCTGAAAATTAATCCCATCAATAAGTATAAACAGTAGGTTCTTGAGTTTTTGAAGAGAAAAAAAATATATTTTCGTACGAGTAAGATAAATATTACGAAAAGTTTTTAAAATCTCTTTTGAAGAGTAACTCATAACTAGGATAAATTGCAAACTACGCCACAGGTTAACAGTTGAAAATTGGATCTACAAACCATTTGCAGAAAATCTGTGGCCCACCTTTGACTTCTGTTCTTGACTCTTGAGTAGCATGAACACCAATTCGTATCATTTAGAAGTAGTAAAATCAAGGTGAAATGTCACAATAGCGGTTATC
Source organism: Ceriagrion tenellum (assembly GCA_963169105.1). Lineage (NCBI taxonomy): Eukaryota > Metazoa > Arthropoda > Insecta > Odonata > Coenagrionidae > Ceriagrion > Ceriagrion tenellum. The sequence continues at coordinate 34,363,350 of OY720635.1, read as the reverse complement.
ATTTGAAGTGAATGGATAGCTGTAACAATATTGTCCCACTTTTTTTCGCCGACTATTTTTCTAAAAAAAACTTAAATCAATTCACAGAATACGTGTCATATACTCCGGGCCAGTGTCCCAACAGCTAGTAATGCCATCAACTTGAAGTCTCCCACCGATGCACCTGCAGATTAAGAAGCCAACTGGTTACCTCATCCATACATACCTTCATCATCACTTCGAAGATGCTTGAAAAGACTAGCATTACTATGAAGAGACGAAACTGTGCACTATTCTACCCAGGCCGCTCATATTTCGACTGGAATGGTCTCATTAAGAAAGAACAGAAGACGAATCAACGCCCACAGAAATCACGTGTGGTCTACATCAACAAAACACCCTTTACAGCACTTATTTTTATTCTAATTTATCTCTGATTATTGAAACATTTTACGCCGTCGAAAAGCCATTGTGAGTTGAATTTATTTGTGTCATTAAAATATGTAGAAAATTTGGGCGATACAAATAAAATTATAAAAATAAACATCTCAAGACAATTTTTTTCCCTTGCTACGTTGTGTTTTTCACATCGACGAAGAAAGTCCATTGCGCAAGTGAAACTGCATTAGCAGCACCAAATATGAATTTCTCTCTTCCATTAAAAAAAAGCATTAAACTATGATTATTAATATGATTGATGGTACATTTTACAAAATAAGCCAGTATCAGCATACAATCTTATGTACAAGTTTGAGTGATTGGCGGAGCATCTACCCGCGAAAAACCCTCCCACACCCCTTTTGAATCAAAGTCCTTCTTCCCCACAAAACTGAAGTGATTGATTCTGCCTTCTTTTGTTTACCCTCACCTCATTCCCAAATAAAAATGGCGATGTTCATCAGAGGTCACTACCCGCAATGGAACAATTATTCATAGAATGCAAAATGAGAATAAATATGACGATAACTAAAATCCTAGATTGCGAAAGAGAAAGGCTTAATGCAGAAGTCAGATTGATAGGAGAGAAATTAGAGCAAGTGGATTCCTTGGCTAATACAGGGAAGTACCATCACGCGGAACAAGAGTAGTAAACCAAATATAAGGTGAACAATAGCCCAAGCTAAGAAGTCGTTCATGGTTAAAAGATAGCTGCGGTATTCAAATAAGTCGGGGTTACAAACTAGGAAACAGTATGTGAAATCATTCACTTAAGAGTGGCTCTCTATGGATGGGATGCGTGGGCCTTTGGAAAAGCAGACCAGAATAGACCACTTTACTACCAAACCCGGTGCTAGAGCAGGATGCTGCAGAAAAAATAGAAGGAAAAAAAACCATGGATTTTACAGTAGGATAGAAGAGGAAAGGACCATATTGAACACCAAACAGAGAAAAAGGTCCAGACGGAATGGAAATACACAGTGGCACAATGGGTTTGTGAAGACCATAAGTGAAGATAAAATAGAAGGGAAATTCCCATAGGAATAAGTTCATAAAACCTCCTGAATGAATTCATGGACCAAATAGAGAGGGAAGTATATAGGAAAAGGTGCCAAGAAGAGACCTAGCATTAGCTAGGGAAGAGTCGAGGGCTTGAGTCAACCAGTCTTAGTATTCGACGGCCAATGAATGAAGCTTTTTACATTCTTATTTCTGAGTGTGAACGTTGAATTTTGAACTTCCTCCTCCACTTACTTCTGCCCCTTTCAGAATGGGGCCTCGGGGATACTTTTATCTCCATTTCATTACGACGGTAAGCACTGACTACGTGTTCGAATCTGTTGTCGCAAAGGAATATTATACAAAAAGGGATTTGAATAATTTATTAGTATTGCTTACGAAAATAGCTTTGGATTAAGCACAGATTTTTTGTTCTAAACTGTTATGCTCGCTTTTTAAACACGCTTATTACAAATGCAATTGCCATTCAGCATCACATGGGCGCGATTTTGGTGAAATAGTTTGTCAAATTACATTTTGCAATTCAATTATAAGTTAAAATTATGAAGGGACTATAAGTGACTTCCTAAATTTGTTATTATATCTGGATTGAGTGTAAAGCTATGAATTAATATTAATGAAGATAAAGGAATGCTTGAGTTATAATTTACCATTTATTTCATCTATAATCTGGTTGTAGAAATTGCGAGGTCCTGATACCGGAATGATTCCTTTGCATGTTATGATTCACGATATCAGGTTAGTCTCTTATAATATGCCATTATGATTTCAAAACATTAGATTCGTTTTGTGGTATACAGCGTGAGAAATGTGGGCGGGGGACGTACGACGGGAAAATCAAATGGATGTCGGTTTGCTCGGGAACTGGAGCTGCGTTTTTAACCACGCACCCAAAGTTGGGCATTTTCTATCAAGCAAAAACGTGTAGCGCTGCTGCGAAATTTATACACACTGAGCTTACGGGGCTTTCGCTCGCCTGGTAATCCCTCGAACTACCGCGTCCTAGCGAATCGCAAACTAAGCGATGAGAGTGCCAAATCTTGGCAGTTTGTCTTTTATGGCCGTTCGTTTTCTCTTGGCTGATGGTTGTTTTCGGGCGAAGTAGGTCGAATAGCGATTATGTCCAAATTTATGGCACATCCACTGGAGGAAACGTTTTGGAAAAGATACGTGCAGTTGGAAGAAAATTTCACAGAGGCTCGCACTTATCACTTAATCAGTTTGATTGCTCAACAACTTGGTGACAACAATCAATTAAATTTAAATATGAACCATAAATGCATAAGAATGATTGAAAATTTATTTTATTTTATTCATATCGACATTGGAAAAATTACGAAAATGTTTGATAGGTATCATGGTGATGTAAGAAAAATTGCAAATTTTTTGGTGATTTCACCTCTGCCACCTAATGATCGATTACCGATGAAGGCCATAAACTGAAATTATAGGATATACATGAATTGAAGGCAAAAATTAGGTGTCACAAGAAAAAAGACAGTAATAGTACAAACAATTATATGTGAGAAATAGGCAGAATAAGCGAGAGTGGGTCATGCCGGTATTATTATTTATATTTTTTCAATTATTAGAGTGCATTTTACATTTAAATTTTAGTTATTAATTTTGTTAAACTTTTTGTTAATATATTTTCCGTGAAATAATGGGGTGTCTTCGAGAGGAAGGAGTATCGAGAGGCGATAATGTCTACATTTCTGGCAGAGCCGCTTGGCCTATTTCCTTCACTCACGATCTTAGGCAACCTTCAACTTTGCAATAACTCGTTAAACTACCAACTCTATAACCTCTTATTGTCCTCCAGCAGTTTTCTCCCCTCGCATCTGCTCCACTATCATCCCCACTCACATTCTAACCCATTTATGCCGACGCAAGGTATATGAAAGTGAAATTAGCTTACAAAAATAGTTAAAAAGATGCTATAACTAAAGTTTTCAATTATTGCATTGGCAAAATTAATTAAATATGTATTTAGGAGCACGTAGGAAACGCCATGCCGCCTTTCCCCCGCACGTGCAATGCAGGAACTAACCCGGGTCACGCGTGACGGCCAAGGCATTTCTTCAGTCGTCACGCATTCCTTTCTCACTATCGTGTATTATCACTGGCGACCAACCAATTGACTCAGCGCCTGAGAGTTTTAACTCTTATCTCCACCCTGTGTTGAGTATAAAATAAGGAGCGCGAATTCACTGTCACAAACCACGAATAAGACTGAAACCGCTCGGGACGACGGTGATACCTGTGGTTGAAATGGCCTCCTTCAAGATTATCTTAATTTGTGAGTAGCCGTCATGTTATTATTATATAGCCAGGCTTAGTGTTGTTTCTTCTCAGATTTAATTTCGTCTGAGCGCACGGTTCGAATGAAAATCGCTCGTGTGCGCTCAAGTGTGTCAATTCGTTTCGATTATCACCAAATTCTACCCCTTGACTGGAAAGCTCATAATATTTAGACAAACTAGATCTAGAGTAAAACTCGTGAAAATGACGCAAGACAAATTTCGAAGTAGGGCGAGATATTAAATAAAATATAGATGGAGTTTGTATAAATTGTCGACATAAAGGGTAAATAATTATGTAATATATATGAAGTTATTTCAATCCAATTGTAGACTTTATTATGCCTCAAAACCAACAATTGATTCCACCAACTTTCACCTTGCTGTAGGTTTAACGAGAACGTTTCGTAGTTATAATGATGATTAATTATCATTTTTTACATGGAGTCATGAGGCAAAATAACTATATGAAGAATTATGTCAATATTGTTACAATTAAGGTAGTTTGAGCGAGATAGTTCCATAGCCATAATGGGAACTTCAATTGAAGTTTGCGCTTTAATGTCAGTAGCTGTAGGAAGCATGAATTATATACATATTCCATTATAAATGGCATAATTGAGCACTTTTATATGACTGAAATTATAAACAATTATTGAAAAATATCTGTATATAACTATTTTCTCACGTGGTACGTTTAAACTTCTTTAAGAAGGGAAGGTTTATTTTGATCAAGGAAATATTGCTGCGAATTACTACGATGAAAAAGTGATTTATTTTGAAAAATAGTAGAGAAAACATTCAAACTGTGCGCTTTTAATTTTTCGACGAGGGTTTATGTATATGTTTTAGAAATTCCTCATTTTTTAAATATAATCTCCCTGAAATACATTCGCGTGTCATTTTCCACGAAAAAGAAATGGTATTTTCCGACAAATATCTTGGAAAGTAGTTCGTGAAGAGACTGGTATTTTCGTATATTTTGAAGGGTAAAAAACTTTTATTTTAAATGAGACCAAAGTCATTGCTTTCCTGGTGAAATAGAATTTTGCTCAAACTTCCTTAATGACTAAAAAATTCTTTTCTATGAGGGCAATTATCAATGTTTAGAGTAAGACATCGTTATGTTTCACATCGACTCAAATTTTCCCGCCGTATTCAGGATATGACTTCACATTTGAAGATTTATTTCGAGTCTGTAAAAATTACTGTGGTGATTTTCAAATTATTATTTAAATAGTTAAGATTTCATTCAAACTACGTTCTCCAAAATATCTCACGAAATAAATTCCTGAGATTAAACTAGTTCACCAAAAATCTCTCAGGATTGCATACCCATACCATTTCCAATGGAAAACGGCTTCTATATTTGATAAATATCTAGAAAAGTACAATTGCTAGCGACATATTTTTTGTTATCAAAGGGTATTATGAAACATTATCTTTAAAATATTGTGAAGTACATCGAATTAAGCGTGAAATGGTATCTTATTCAAGCCACCTTAACTGTCGAAACATTACATTTACTTATTAGCATTTGGACTGATTTTTTGGTATTATATACTTCGTTCGTATTTCCAAAGTGATTATGACAATAATTCGGGGCGACTTCCTCTGTGTTTCAGCTGTTGCCGCCTGTTTGCTGCTGTTCGAAGCCCAGGTACTGACACACGCCAAAGTCACCACGCCGTGCCCGCGAGCTTGCCCTGAGATATACCGCCCGGTGTGCGCTCGCACGGCCTGCGGGAGAACCAGGACGTTCTCCAACTCGTGCTTCCTCGGCATTTACCAGTGCAATAACCCAGGAGGTGAGATGAGAGCAGATTATCTCTTTAAGACCTGACATCTTTTCTCTTTGAAAAATATTTTTGTACATTTCTTTGATACAACTGACCACCTAACAATAAATAAAATAGGCTTCCTAAAAATAGATAAAAAATTACTTCATCAATAATATATCTCATAATCGTTTGTGCCAGGATTTTTCTACTTCTGAGACCGCGGGAGGCAAAAACCACGAGACATGCTGAACCCTCACGATCGTGAGAGTTAGGGCTCGTGGATCGTGAGAGTGTTATGCATACATGTCGATTCACCCACGGGAAACAGTTAAAACGGTGCGGGGGAGGAAGGCTGGGGGCCTTTGAAGATTCACTTGAGACGCTTTTTGGGAGAGAGAAGAACGGAACTTACGTTATTTTGCGTTATTTTACGTAGGGAGTAAATATGTACAAAACTATTGCAAGTAAATTTTAGCCACATCCTAGGAACACTTTTTATCAATAGTTTGAAATCATTTCTAAAAGTTCGTGCAGTTTTAGAGCTACAACTTGGCTCCCGAAACTCGAATAATGCAAGAATACGATACAGAGACCAAAACACCTTCCAATTGTGCGGATGCAATAAGGAACCCAAACAATATATTGAAAAATGGTTAATTACGGTTACTCAGCGAATGGTGAAGAATATAACACCACTAAACATAAGTCTCTACGGCCGTTCGCTATCCAGGAAAAAGTGCATGGTCCAAATAAAGAGGAAAGTACATGAAAGAGATACCCCGATGTGAGGGAACTAGTATTTGATACGGAAGGGTGGAGGGCTACAGTCAACCAATCTTAGGATTGAACGACCAATAATGAATCGCACCTTAGTCGTACAGCGAGAGCAATATGCGGAAAACGTTAATTTTCCAAGTTCTATGTAAAAATTACAACTAAACAAGGTGTAAATTTCGATAACATCCCCTTCCAATAAACCATTCCTATCATTGCCAGAATTTATTCTCTAAAATTTGAAGGTTCATTCAACATGATATTTGATATTAAATATTCAATACCAGCGTTTTCTGTTTCCTGAAATTTGAAACGACTACGAGAACAGTAGCTCCAAATAAGCTCATATTCGCAATTTGATTCATTTCCATGCGTTCTGGGTTAATTGATTGCAAAATTATGCCTACATTTTTGTAGTCAAGATTCAGGTGGCAAGAAATCCATTCAATATATATAAATAGCTGGTACTTGAATTTTGTAAGAGAAAAAAAACTATTATTTACGTGAGTTTTAAATATAGATATTTTTGAACATCTCCATCCAGGCGCACTTCATAATCAAGATAAATTGAAAATTATGCCAGAGGTTAACTACCATAAAATGGGATTTTCAAATCATGCGAAGAAAATCTATGATCATTTTTAAGTTCTGTTCTCAACTCTGGGATTCGTTATCGCCGATTCGTTATAATTAATATAAGTATAACTCAAGATAAAGTGTCACGATTTCAGTTATGATTTAAATTGCATGGACAGCAGTAACATAATTATAGCATTTTATTTTCGGTGCAAATTTTGACTTAAAACACTTATCTATATCTTCACAGAATTCGTGTCATCTACTCCGGGCAAGTGTCGGAAAAGCGAGAATTATGAGTAACCTGAAGATCTCCCCCTGATGCATCCGCCGATTAACAAGCCAACTAGGAACCTCTTCAATATTCACCATAATCATCACTTCGAGAATGCTTGAGAAATTCTTGCATTATTATGAAGAGTCGAACCTGCTCACTAGTCTATCCAGTCCGCTCATATTTCGACTGGAATGGTCTCATAAAGGAAGAACAGAAGAAAAATCAACATCTACAGGCAACACGTGAGGTCTAAAACAACAACCCATCCTTTTCAGTTCTCCTTATTGTCCTAATCACATTTTGATTATTAAAACTTTTTGAGATACTCGAAGGTCACTAGTTTCCTACAAACAGGAAAAAGGCAATTTAGAAGGAATATTTATATACGAAAAACGCTCAAAAATCTTGCCTGAATCAAAGTCAATTTTTCCCACAAAACAGATGTGACTGATTCTGCTCTCTTTCGTGTTCCCTCACCTTCTTCTCCGCTGTCCTAAATGGGAATCACAATGATCATCAGCGGACACTAAACTCAATGGACCAAGTTCTCAAAGATTTCAACATGAGAATAATGTAACGAGGACTAAAATCCTAGTATGCGAAAAAAATGGTTTAATACAGGAGTTACACAGAGAGGATCGATACAAAAGTGGTTATATTCCTTCACCTATTTTGGAAGTTCATCACGTGGTACAAAAGAAGTAAAACGGACATTAGACAAAGAATAGCTCAAGCTGAAAAGGCGTTCATAGTTTAAAGACAACTATTGTATTCAGAAAAGAATGGACTACAAACTCGGGGACGGCATGTGAAAACAATCGTGTGGAGAGTGGCTCTCAATGGATCGGAATCATGGTCCAATGGAATAGCAGACGAAATCAGAATGCTAGCCTTCGAAACCTTTTGTTGGAGCAGGATGCTGCAGATAAAAATAGACGGACATAATGAGAAGTTATGCATTTTACAGAAGAAAGTACAACATTGAACATCTAACAGAGAGATATCCAAACGGAATGGACACACACTGTGGCAGAATGGTTATGTAAATATGAAAATAACGTAATTGAAGGTAAAATATAGGGAAAAGTCCCCATAGGAAGACCCAGGAATGAATTATGGACCAAAAAAAGGTAAGTAGATAGGAAGCAATACCAAGAAGTAAGCGACCGACCATTGAGATGAATGGAGGGCTACAATCAACCAGTTATTGAATTCGACGACCAATGAATGAAGTTTCTTTCATTCTTTTTTCCTAGTGTGAACGTTCCATTTTCACCTTTCTCTTTCAATTACCTCTGCTTCTTTGAGAATGGGGCCTCCAGAATACTTTTTCTTCCATCACTGACACGACCGTATGCACGGGATTTGTGTTCTAAACTGTCATCGCAAAAGAATGGTACACAAAAAGGGATTTTTAATTATTAACTTTTAAAGTTAAATGAACATAACTCTGGCTTAGACACAGATTTTGTGTTCTTTACTGACATCTCTTTGGTATAGCAAAATAGAACCTGGCGCACTTCTGCGAGTGAAGTGAACGGACAGAGGGGAAGGTAGAGAATGGGACGGCTGAGAACGAGACAGGGGAGCCAAACTACTTTGCCAGAAAGATAAAATTTTTCCCCTAATTGCTGCGCGCGTATTACGAATTGTCTTCATGGAATACCTATATGAATGTAGGCAATTTTCAGCAAATAACTACCATTATGCATTGAAAATAAATCCTTCCGCAAACGCGATAGGAACTTAGAGTAAATAAATGCTGTTGATTATCTCATGCAGGATATAGTGGAAAGCTTTTATTGTAGAGAAAAAAAATGGCACTTTTCCACTTCACTGACACGACGCGCTACGGCTCTTTAGGCATCATCAGGTGACTGGCAAGTAATGCTAAGCACTATAAATAATTCCTCGAAAAAAAAACTGTTCGGAGAGAAGAAGCCTTGCCATAAAAATGAGTTTTTTCCCGAATTATTGACAGAAAATCCTCAACAGTCGGGTGTCTCTTCCCTGTCAAGTGGAATTCGTGAACCGTTCTGCGGATGGTCTGTGTGTCAAAGTCGTCCACAGAAGGTTTTGGGCTCTTTTGCGGCTTGAATATTTTTGGGCTCCGAAGAATCCTTTGGGGAACGTCTTTCATGGCACCACGTTCCTGAAAAATCCGCAGAGCAGAGCGTTTAGACACCCCCGTTTCAGCCGCCACTCTCTGAAACACATGTTTAAGAGGAATTGTCATGCCTTTCACTGCCTCCTTCTTCATGAAAGTAATTAAATTGAAAATTACTTCGCGGGATTCGCTATGAATAACTATACCCCAAAGTTTTGATACCCCAGGATCCATGTCAACGCGGATGAGGGATGAACGATGAAGACAATGACGGAAAAAATGTGGACGTTCATATCCTTGTTAACCCCCGCCCCATCCCTCATCCCCCCAGGGAAAATAATCTTGCAGAATAAAAAAATGACAAAAGAGAATTGAAAACAGTAGGTGAAAACATTCAAGTGGATCGTGACAATATGAATCGGAAGAATGGACTATTAGGAAAGCAGACCAGACAAATTAGAAGCCTTCAAAACCTTGTGCTGGAGGAAGATCATGAAGATAAATTGGACGGACATAATTAGGAATGATGAATTCTTAATATGAACAGATGACGGAACCAGAACCATATGGAACACCATACAGAAATGAATAACCAGATGAATTGGACACACTCTGAGGCACAATGTATTAGTGCAGAACAGTAATGAAGGTTAAATACGGGAAAAGTTCCCAGAGGAAGGCTCGGAAGTATGACCAAAAAAAAGAGGAAAGTATATTGGAAGAGGACCAGAAAGTAAGTCAATTAGGATTAGATAGGTTAGGATCGATGAATGCAGGCAACCAATCCTCGAATTGAACAACCAATAATGATGGAATCAAAGAAGCATCTCCTAAGCTTCATGCGAAGTGGTTATAATATCACTAGACTATTGTGTTGTCTTTAAAGATACATTGAGGAAGATACCTCATTCTTCTTCTTCAATGGCAATACAGCCCATATTGGGCCTTGGCCACCTCAATTTTCTTCCTTCTTTCCTCTCTATCCTCAGCCACTCTTCTCCAATTCCATTTCATGAACCATTTCATCCTTGCATTCTTGCTGATAGGGAGGTACCATTTCACATAAAATGTAAGCATCGATATTAGACAAGTTAAAGACAATTGCAACTGCGTGCTTAATTAATTATTGAGATAAAAATTTACTATCAAATATATTTTTTCACCACAATTATTACAATATTGACTGTGTGCTTCTCACAATTGCTGGAATAATTAAATAAAATTTGACTATAGTTTCCATAGCGAAATGTGAAAAATCTTACTAAAACCTCGGACACAATTTAATGGAATACCTAATTAAAATAAACTCTGTCAAACTATTCTCTAAACCTCTGTGTGATTATTGGTTACCCGGCGCTAAGGGCATGGTATCTCACGTCTTCTGAATTCACCGCGTGTCCGTAAGTCACCGCCAAGGCATTTCCCTTGCCGCAAACGGCATTTCTGGTGGTCTTAATGGATCACATTAAAGGTGCCGCAACATGAATTACCCAGGATTCTTATTTGAAATGGCCCATTCAATTTCATGGTGACGATAACAGAGGAACAATCGTTCAAGTTCCTAAAAGAAAGAGAGTCTCTGACGAAACTAGCTGGTAGTTAAATGTAACATTTCATCAAGTGACGAAGACGGAACTTCAGCTGTGGTCTTGTACAGTATTGTGCAAGTAACAGTAAACTGGTAAATAGTAATGTAAATCTCCGGGGGCCTCAATCCGAAAAGAAGAGACAACCACCAACTTCCTAGTGACGGCGGAGGGTTGTGGGAAAAATTATTCGGATAATGGAGGAGAGAGGGATGAGGAGAAACGACAACACCGACCTAGGCAAGATGATATACGAGGATTTGAATTAGAAAATTCCGATGAGTTACCAATCATGTTCAGTAAAACTGGTGTTAATATTTTATTATTTAATTTTATATTATTATATAAAATTATTTAATTTATTATTTAATATTTTTAGGTCCAAGCTGGAAAGAATGGAAAAATTCTTTCCAGCTTGGACCTTAAAACCAGTTTTACTGAACATGATTGGTAACTCATCGGAATTTTCTAATTCAAATCCTCGTATATCATCTTGCCTAGGTCGGTGTTGTCGTTTCTCCTCATCCCTCTCTCCTCCATTATCCGAATAATTTTTCCCACAACCCTCCGCCCTCACTAGGAAGTTGGTGGTTCATGTAAGCTCATGTAAGAGGACGAATTAGGTGGTACATTAGATGATAAGGAACCAAGTTAATCGAGAATTCAAGAAGGCTAGGAAATATTGGATACCTTCTAACAGTTTTCTCTCCTCGCCAACCATGCCGCGTGCGACTGCGTTTTCGTACATCGCAACTTCTCCTATCTCATCCCCACCCACATCCAATCCCATTTAGGCCGATAGTCGATGCGACATAATGACAGGGTAAATGGAAGTGATATTAGCTTAATATAGTAGTTTCAAAAATAATACATAAATGTTGAAAAATGAATTTAGCAAGTAATCATGAGCAGGTACTAAACGACACCGCCGTATTTTCCCTGCACGTGCAATGTCAAGGAGCTTCACGGGTTACGCCCGACGGCCAATGTCTTTCTCTAGCCGTCACACCTTCTTTTCTCACTGTCATGTATTATCAGCGACGACCAACCAATCGACGCATCGCCTGAGCACTAAAACATTTGCCTCCTTCCTCCGTTGAATATAAAGTGTGGAGCGCGCACTCAACGTCACAAACGTCGAAGACGACTTAAACCGCTCCGGACGACAGAGTCACCAGCGAATGAAATGGCCTCCTTCAAGATTCTCCTCATTTGTGAGTATCCGACATATTGTTATTCAGTCAAGCTTAGTGGTGATTCTTCTGAGATTATTTTCCGTCTGAGCGCACGTTTCGAATAATAACACAGGCCTGCAAGTTTTGGAATCCATTTTTTATGCAAAGAGCCATTTCCGATGTAATTTTGTGCGCTGAATCCGAATATACTCACAAATATTGTATATCTTGTCATTATTTTGAGATAATCAATCCTTAAAGGGTCCAAATGGCAATTTTTAGGTCATTTTAGCTTGAATGTCTCTGAAACTAAATATGATAGAGTTATTCTGCAAATGGATTCAAAGTCTGCGTTAAATAATGTATAGAATATAACAATGAAACCAATATAGGAGTTAGAAAGTCCTCATTTTTTAAATAAAGTCACATTTGGAGTGCATTCACCCATTTTTCTAAAGCTGGTATTTTTCGTCCAATGTCTCGGAAAAGTAAGACCCTAAAGGGCCTGAGAGTGTTGCATCTTTGGAAGGTTGAGATATTTTCCATCAAAATGAGACCAAACTCCTTGTTTTTCAGGAGAAATGTTATTTTCCTGTTACAACCTTAATGAAGTAAAAATTCTTTTTTTTTAGAGCTATCATCAGTGTTTAGACTGAGACATTATTACGTTTCATGTCGACTCATATTTTCACGCCGTATTCAGGATATGACTTCACATTCTAAGTTTTATTTAGAGTCTGTAAAAATTACTGTTGTGAGCAAATAATTAATTTTTAAAAATAGAATGGAATTCATTCAAACTACACTCTGCTGAGCTTGCCTGAGAGTTGCCTAGTTATTAAACTAAATCTCTTTGATAAACTCTTCTCGGGCTCTGCACCAGGTGATTGGCTTCATGTTTGCCGACGTTTCGGAAAATGACTTGTTTTCCATTTTCAAGGCGTGTTACTCTGTCCGTGTCAGATTGTAAACTGAAGTGAATTAACCGTTGGTCGGGCCCAACAATTGAGCTCAGGTGCCATCTGATTGGCTGATGTTTGGATTTTGCCCTTGCATTATTTGATTATTTATGTTACCAGATTCCATGCGAGTGCGGAAAAATATGTGGGAGAGACAGGTCGAACGATTGAGACGAGGCTGAAAGAACACCGAAGGCACTTTAGATTAGCGCAATCACAGAAGTCGGCAGTGGCGGAACACAGCATCAATGAAGATCATGCCATTCAATGGGGAGATGCAAAAATTCTTTGCCGCTCAGCGCGCTACTGGGACCGCATGATTAAGGAAGCCATTGAAATACGCCTTAATCCAATAAATTTCAATCGTGACTCTGGCTTTCATCTGAGCAATACATGGACACCTGTAATAAATTGCATTAAAAACATAAGGAAAAATTAGAAAATAATTCAAGGGCAAAATCCAAACATCAGCCAATCAGATGGCACCTGAGCTCAATTGTTGGGCCCGACCAACGGTCAATTCAATTCAGTTTACAATCTGACACGGACAGAGTAACACGCCTTGAAAATGGAAAACAAGTCGTTTTCTGAAACGTCGGCAAACATGAAGTCAATCACCTGGTGCAGAGCCTGACAAGAGTTTATTAATACTATTCACCAGGAGAAACTTAAATCTTCAATCTCTTTGGCTTGCATACTCTCGACATTTCCAATGGAAAACGGCTTCTATATTTTGGTAAATATCTCTAAAATTATAATTACAAGCGGCTCACATTTTGTTATCATAGGAAAGATGAGACCTATTTTCCAATATGGCGAGATACCTCGCATTTAACATGAAATGATATCCGACTCAAACTACCTCAACTTTCGAATCGTTATATTTACTGATTAGCAGATGGACCGATGTGTGTCAATTACTTCGTCCGTATTTTCAAATAGATGATGACAATATTTCGGGGCGCCTGTCTGTGTTTCAGCTGTTGCCGCCTGTTTGCTGGTGAAGGGACTTGAGGGGGCCTCGTCGAAGTGTACGGATGTCTGCACTGATATCTATAGCCCGGTGTGCGCTCGTACGGCCGGCGGGAGAACCAGGACGTTCTTCAACTCGTGCTCCCTCGAGGCGTACCAGTGCCGAAACCCAGGAGGTGAGATGAAAGCGGTTTATATGACTTGACGGTTCAGCCACGTAAAACTGTTAAAACTGAGCGGAGGAGGGGGGCTAGGGGCCATTCAATATTTACTTGAAGCGCATTTGGGGAGAGAGATGAGCGTTTATTACGTTGTGTTACCTGTTGTTTTACGTAGGGTACGAAAGGTACGAAATTATTGCACGTAAATTTTAGCCATACCCTAGAAACCCACTTTCCAAATGTTTGAAATCATTTTCGGACGTAAAATCTTACTGTGGTCGAGTACATATTTCAATTTATGCACATACAGGGAAAAACCAGAATCAATTCTATTGTGAATGACTTTTCAGGTATCGCATGTTTTAATATCACGTATTTTCCGAGCCACAACTACTTTGAAGAGTTATTGACATTCTATTAAAATCATTCATTGATATCCTGCCATTAATTTACATTTCGGAGGAACTATACGAATGGAATCACTTCGGTTGTGCGTTTTAAGAAAATGGGTGTTGAAGCAAACAAATAAGAAGGAAATGAGCGAAGAGGGACGGACAAATTTAGTAAGAGAAGGAAGTATGGATGTGAGTTATGTGAGGATGTAAGTAAGTGCCCGGAGAAAAATTTGATACAGTCAATCGTTGTGCGGGACGGAAACGTAAACCTTGAGTAAATAGGACGGGAATGGGCTGAAGGCTATCGAATTGTTGTGAGGGAGGATAGGTAATGTCCAGTAGGCGGATAGAAAAACACACGTAAAATTGTTTAAAATCCAGGTTGAGTAGAGGTAACTCTTAGATAAGTTCAGAAAGAGGCTGGATAGGAGTCTGGATGAGGTGATAAGGGTTAGTGGGTCGCTCAAAGGCGTGAAAATTGGAAGTATGTTGGATAAGCGCCTTAGGGTAAGAAAGAGAATTGATTTTACGAAGTCGATTAAAAAAATACGTGCACTTTTCTCTAAAGTTCATTTTATTATACCTAATTATAGCTTAGTAGTTCTCATATCCTTTAAAATTCTCCTCCTTATCTGTAGCTACAATTATTTCAACTGTGTATTTACTTCACCATACAGTTTTGGAATTCTTCTCTGGGTGTAATCTACAATTCCCGAGCCAAAATGTCTTTAATATAGTCCATGGGATCAAAACGACGCGATGTCCCAAAATCACTTCATGAAAAGAAGTCTCACTTAGACGGTAGAAGTATGTGCAATGACACACGGAGGACAGTCTTTTAATTTTTTGCACAAAAGTCACGAATTGATAAGGAAGAGAGGCGGACGTGTTGTCTTGGTGGAGGAGGGTCGTTCCGCTCGGCTGTTATCATGAGACGTAAAAAATGCTGTAAACCGTTGCATGTTTAATTTACTTTCAAAATGTCACGGCCAAAAGACTCTCTGAAAAACAGAAAAAAATCGGCGTGTGACAGATCCTAGATTTTCTGAGTGTTGCTGCCGTCGCAGTGGTTTCAATCGCTTATCTTGCGAGACAAAAGTCCTAACTGTAACGTTCGGTAAAACAATCAATCCGAATGTATTTATATCGTCAAATAATTGATTTATCATGATTTATACCTTTGGCAAGGATTTATTATTATATAGGTAGAATATTAATAGTATTTTTAGGTAGATAAGGAATAAATATTCGTTATCTACCTAATAATAATATAATGTAGCTAAGCTATTGATATTGTCCATATGAATTGAGGAAGAAGTACAATGTTGACATCTAAAAAGTACTAGTGAAAGCATTTGGGATTTTGGGGAATTTAAAAAAATTGGTTTCCTATTACAATTTATTATTATTTATTTTAAAATTTTATAAAATTATAAATCAATAGGGACAATCATAGATAGCATATTCTCTAGATGCGCAGACCTTTCAAGGGAAACATATCTACGGGTATCGCACCTTAGTCGTTCAACGAGAGCATTATGTGTGAAACATTAAGTTTCCAAGGTCTACGTAAAGATAAAAATGCAACAGAGCGTAAATTTTGATACATTCCCTTCCTGTTTGATTTTCCCATCATTGCCTAAATTTATCCCCTAAATTTCGTAGATAAATCCAGCAGACATATTCATACTTTAAGATTCAATAGAAGCGTTTGCAGTTTTCTGAAACTTGAAGCGACTACTAGAACTGTACCTCCAAATAAACTCGAATTCGCAACTTTAGATCCGTTTCAATGTGTTTTAGGTTAAATTGATTGCCATATTATGCCCATATTTTTGTACCTACATTCATAATTCAGATAGACAAAGATATCCATTCAATGTAACTAAACAGAGGAATTTTTTAATTGAGAAAAACTATTATTTACATGATAATTAGATAGAACTTACTCAAAGTTTTTGGACCACTCCATTCAGGAGCATCTCACAACCAGGATAATTGAAAATTATTTGACAGGTTATACATACGATTATAAAAGTCGATCTTCAAATCATAAGAAGAAAATCTGTGATCCTCTTTTGACTTCTGTTCCCGACTCTGGGAATCGTTATCACCAATTATTTAGTGTTAAAATTAGAATAACTCCAGATAAAGTATCACGATTGCATTTATCATTTAAATTGCATGGTCAGCTATAACATGATTATAGCAAATAATTTTGTCGCAAATTTTCACTAAAAAAAAAGCTTTAATCTATTCACAGAATTCGTATCATCTAATCCGGGCAAGTGTCGGAAAAGTGAAAATTAACGGTAACTTTAACATCTCCCACCGATGCACCTGCCGATTGACAAACCAACTAGGTAAATCTTCAACATACACCTTACTTCACCAACATCACTTCGAGGAGGATTGAGAAATTCTAGCATTATTATGAAGAGACGATCCTGCTCGCTAGTCTGTCCAGTCCGCTCATATTTCGACTGGAATGGTCTCATAAAGGAAGAACAGAAGAAAAATCAACATCTACAGACAACACGTGAGGTCTAAAACAACAAACCCCTTTTACAGCGTTGATTTTTATCCTAATCACATTTTGATTATTAAAATTTTTATGCCTTCAATAACCATTGTAATAAGAATGAAATATATGTGTCGTTAAAAAATATAGAGATAATTGGGATGACTGGGGATAACGGGTTTGTGAAGAATGTAATTGAAAGTAAAATGGAGGGGAAAGTCCCAAGAGGAATACCCAAGAATACATTTATGGACCTAAAACAGGTATGTAGATTAGAAGTAATACCAAGAAGTAAGCAACCTACCAATATGTAGGGAGGAGTGAAGGGCTACAGTCAACCAATCTTAGGATTGGACGACCAATGAATGAATGAATCTTCTTCCATTATTTTATCTGAATGTGAACGTGCTATTTTGACCATCCTCCGTGCATTACCTTTTCCCCTTTGAGATTAAGGCCTCGGGAATACAATACGGGTTCATTACTGAGACGATCTTAGGCACAGGGTTTTTGTTCTAATCTGCCATTGCAAAGGAATACTATTCCATACTACAAGTCGTTTTAAATAATTTATACGTATAGGTAATGAAAATAGCTTTGGCTTAGGCACAGACTCCGTGTTGTAAACTTGCATCTCTTTGTAATACAATGCCATACAGGAAGGCGTATTTATTGGTATAAAATGTGAAACTAGCTTTGGCTTGGCACTTATTGACTGACTGACGCATAGAAATCTTCCAACAGTTTCAACTTGCCTAATACCAAGGTATTTGTAATTTAGAAATGGTATTGTACCACAACGAACCAGAATAATTAAATACTTCAGAAAAAAAGACCGAGATCAAGATAAAAAATTCTTAGCTTAAGCCCGCGTTTGTATTTAATTCTCAACTAAAGGTTCGTTTTATTTTTTATTTTCATTACTTCTTCGCTTTTGAATAACCTGGTTGCAAGTTGCCTATTTGAAACAGTTGCCCAATTTTAATCTTTGGTCATCACAATTCAGCAAGCATTTTTGAGTAATACCACAAACATTCTTTTCCTGTTAGCTTTTATGCCATTAAATGGTGTACATATAACAACTCACACAACGCAACAACGGGTTTACTTTCATTTTTAACAACAACATCCTAGAATGCTATAAAAAAACCGTTGATACGCAGTTTGAACAATAGGTGCCCTTCAAGCACGCAATAGGGGCGACCTCCATTGGTCTACAGGTAGCTCTGGCGCGTGCACTTAGCGGTAGTTTCTTCAATTTTTGGAGCAGGGACTGGAACGTATTGCAATAAATTCTTCTCGGGTTTCCGTCCGGGTGAGATGCTCCATCTGCTCCACTGCCGACGTTTCGATGGAAGACTTTTCCATCGTCATCAGGGCCGTTGATGCCGGGTGTCAAGAGGGCCGGTTTATATACACTGTCTCTCAGGTCAGGTCGAACGTGATTGGTGGAGAAGTTTTTCAGTTTTAACAACAACATCTTAGAATGCTGTAAAAAATAACAGTTGATACGCAGTTTGAACAATAAGTGCCCTTCAAGCACGCAATAGGGGCGACCTCCATTGGTCTACAGGTAGCTGTTTACGGGAAGGAGACCTACCGCAGCATTTAGAAACTTGCTGCAATGCGAAGGGAGAAGGCAACACTGGTTAGCAGTCTTGCCTATCTATTAAGATGCCGGAACGAAGGAGTGATTACAACTTTTGCCAAGGTGAAGTCCTCAGTGAAGTCATCTAAAGCTGACCGGATCCTCGAACGTGCTAGCAAAGCTCTCGTTCGGGAGAGGATTCACGATAGGAGGAGGGTGTTGGATATCAACGCCAAGAAGCTGAAGGATCTTCACCCACACCTCTCAATTGTACTCTCACCATTTGACTGGGAGTTCATGGATAAAATTACCATGGCCACCGCAAAACTACTTTTCAAAAAGAACACGAAGAGGTTAAAGGGGAAATTCGACCGACTACATGGCCCTCAGGCTGTGACATCTGCCATTGACCATAATCGAGTGGTGATAAACCTGACGGACGAAAATATTGACGACGCCACCAGCTCAGTTCTCTCAAAGGGCTCAACTTTGCGCCTGCCCCAAGGACCATACCCATTAAGGATATAATCGAGGGATAGAACAGTCATTCAGGACAATTTCCCAGGAAGCAGCGGAGGAAGTAAGGAGTGAAGTCTCCATGGCCAAAAAGTCATGGAAAAGTCTTCCATCGAAACGTCGGCAGTGGAGCAGATGGAGCATCTCACCCGGACGGAAACCGAGAAGAATTTATTGCAGTCATTCGCCGGGAAAAAGTTAAATCCTACACTTAAACGTAATGCTGCTTTAGTTTCATCGTATTTACCTTATGAGGAAACACGTAATCAGGACTGTCCACTGAAAGACCAAGATAATTGCCTAAAACAAAAGATATTTACCGAAGTTGAAGTTTAAGGCCATCTCACTCTTGCTCGACCTCTAACTCTCTATGCATTAATCAGGTGTTGCTAGAACTCGGTTACCTGTAACTTTGTGCGTGAAACTCCAAAAATTGTCCACCCTACGGCTCAAAACAAACACACCTATCAAAACAATTACTATAAATATTGTCTCATTCGCTACACCTCACGTCTGCGCACAGCCAACGCTCAAATACAAATATGTGTGGTTTTTTTGTCCAAAGCCGAAATGGCATGTGTTATACACGGTGAGAGATGGTACGAATTTTTATCTCTATTCTGGATAGTTGTACTGTTTTACACTGTTCTACACGATGAATGTCTGCAGATCAGAGAATTCAGCTTTATTCCCCTTCGGAATTGAAAATTGAGGATTATTGAGGAGCAAGGATTATTATTTTTTTAAACCACATTACTGGAATAACACCTACTTGTTTTCATAATAGTTCGTTTTTGTTTATTGGCAATTATAACTATAATGGTGACCTATTTAACAGGTTAAAAGAATTTTTTTAAACTGTATGACAAAAAAAAGGATTATGGGGCATATTTCCAAATTTCTCGTCACATAAAATGTAGATAGTAGAGAAACCCCGTGGCTGAGGAAAGAGACTGACTTCCCGCTGTCTGAGTTCCAAGACGGACGAAGAGCATACAACCCGCCATCACGAGAGAGCTCAGAACAGAGGTTAGAGGCAATCCTCATGATACTAGTAACACGGGAAGCCTTTCCTTGTGTAAGGGCTGACCCAAACTTCATAGGCAAAATGCTACACAGCTCTTAACAATTTACCTACACATATCTTTAGAAGGTCATCAATACTCTATTCACAAAAGAGACATCTCTTCAACATTCAGACACAAAATATTTACACGCAAATCATGTTAGACTTGTTCTTGAGTAAACGGATCTCGTTCTAACAGCAGTGGCACCAGGAAAGGTCAATTAATTACGCAACAGCGGTGCTATTGGAAAGTATAGTTATTATTTACAATGCCCTTGCTGCGGACGAAGAAAAACAAAACGCAATCTTCACCCACGCATTCAGTTCTAAGAAGAGTCAAGAGAAAAGACTCGGATGATGATCAAGGTATTTCTCTAGCTCTCATCCCTTCTCCACTCACATTCGTGTATTATGTACACCCGCTCGAGTAATTCCCCGACCACATCATAAACTTGCGGTTTTCCAACTCCCCTCACCCAGTACAGTGGCGATCAGCCAATCGGCTCATCACGATAGAGAAAGAGTGCTCAGCTTCTTCCTCAATCAGGTGAGTATAAAATGAGAAATCCACCATCACTGTCACAAACAATCCAGACGATTGAAACCGCAAGGGACGACAGAGACGCGATTTCTTGAAATGGCTTCCTTCAAGATTGTACTCATTGGTGAGTAGCCGTAGAATAATTTACAGGCAAATTTGTGCAATTTCTTCTTTGATTTATCCGGCCTGCAAGAACGGTTTCATTCATTCGTCGTTCTTATTGAGCCAACTTAAGCATCTTGAGAGGGGAGGCTTAAACAAATTTAGATGAAATCTATCTATAGTAAAAGCCTCTTGAAAATAACGCGGACATGCGGTCAAAAATTGACTATATATTTGTAATATAAAGTCTGTAATATATTCGAAGTGTCAACATTTCATTTAAAAAGGCCTCAATTTCACGACTGAGTTTGACGATGTCACCTTCAAATTGACTCGATTTTCATACAGCACTGTAAAAACACCATCACTGTCAAATATTTTTGGATTTTGTAAATTTACTGAGTTTTGCTTTGAATTTATATTTAACACGGCTGATAAACAAAGCGACTTACAATGTGATATTTTTGAGAACATCTATACGTTAGAATTTCTCAATTATTTTTACATTAAGCCCCTCCTGAGTGCATATCAGCAGCACTTCCTGTGGAAAACAATTCACACATTTTGGCATGCATCTCGAAAATGATTACGGTATGGGCAGATATTTTGTTATGATGGGGAATTTGTAATCTTTTACTTTACAATGAGGTCCAATTTGTTGCATTTCATGTTAATTGTATTTTTCTGAAGCTGCCATAAACATTTTAGTAGTCGATCTATATGCTAATTCATGCGTAAGAACTTCCAAAGAGATGTTGACAACATACCGGAGCGCCTCTCTCCCCACGTTTCAGCCATCGCCGCCTGCTTGCTGCTGTTGGGTCCCGAAGAGGTCACCTCTCAGTGTCCGATCTTCTGCACGGCGGACTACAATCCGGTGTGCGCTCGCAGGGCCAACGGGAGCACCAGGGAGTTCTCCAACTCCTGCACCCTCAGTGTGTACCAGTGCCAGAACCCTGGAGGTGAGTAGAGAGCGGGCTGTAAGGGGCTGTAAGGGGGTAAATACTTTTTTATGACGGGGAAGATGTAATCTTTTACTTTACAATGAGAAGAAATTTGTTGATTTTTATGCGGGAAATGGGACCATCAACTACCAATTATAAACGGAGAAAAGGGTGAGGAGGAGAATAACTATTGGTTAATCAACAATTATGTGTATAACGTTTTGGGGAAGGGAGTTGTGCTTTTCTTACGTTGTGTTTCGTAAGCGGTGCGATTTTAGTCACTTTTAGAACGTACTTTTTTTAAAAAATTTGGAATAATTGTCCGACAAAAAATTTTCCTTTGCAAAACTACTTGGTGGTACACCTGAATTTAAAAATGACTAGATAAAAAATAATGACCAATTCTTTCCTAAATTTGTTTCCATACATCGAATTTTTGAAGATCACGCATTTTGAGAACCAGAACTACTGTGAATAGCGAAATATTAAATACAGTTAACGATATCTGGCTCAAAATTTACATTACGGAGCAAGTAGAACATGGGTTGTTATTTATTTACTTGGGTATTTTATTTATTTAAATATATTTATTTTTATTCACTTGGGTAGTACGTTAGAAGGAAATGGACATAGCGGCACACAAAAAAGGTGGAGAAAAGCTTTAGAGAAGGAAGACTTCAGCAGTGACAGGAAGCCGATGACGGGAGCCTTGGGTGGGGATGTAAAGAAGAGGCTGGTAAAATCCTTGATAATGAGTTTAACGTCGTATGGGGCTGAAACTTAGTCTATGAGAAAGGAGATCTAGAATATGCCGCAGGATTTCGAGATGTGGGTGTTGAGGAGAATAGATAAGGTTCGCTGGAAGGAAAGGAAGACAAATGAGGAAGTGCTTGGTATGTTTGGTGCGGAAAGGAAACTTCTTAGTGAGGCCAGGAGGAGACTGAGTATTTGGGTTGAAGAAGTAGTGAAAGGCGATGAGTTGCTCAAGGTCGAGATAGGGGAAGGAGGTTAGGCAAGCAGGTAAGGGGAAGAAAATACAGATTTTAGGGACGGGGTGAAGAAGAGAAGTACGCACGTAAGGTTGAAGAAAGAAATACTATAGGTAGATGGAGCCAAGTGAAAAGAAAATATCTCCAAGGATTTCTCTCACTCTCAATAAAACCTACCTTTGACCGGAAGATTACATTAATACGAGGGTGAGTCATATGGAAACCGGAAATATTTTTTTCCAGCTCCTTTATTACAGATAGAGTTGGAACAAGTACACTATTTTTCAATGTAGTACCCCTGCTTTTCGATACATTTCTGCCACCGAGTAGGGAGGGCATGGATATCTCGGGAAAAAAATCTTTTGGCTGTGCATGTAGCCACTCATGCACCGCCTGTTTCACCTCCGTGTCGGTCGGAAACTTGTTGCCACCTTAGGAGTCCTTTAGTGGGCCAAAGATGTTGAAGTTGGAGGGCGCGAGGTCGGGGGAGTAAGGAGGATGGGGGAGTCACTCCAGACGCATGTCCTTGATAGTCGCCAAGGTCGCACGAGCCGTATGAGGTCGCGGAATCAGGCATCGACTCGCCTCTCCTTCATTTCGGGAGTCAGCCGACGAGATACCCATCTTGCGGCCACTTTCCGGTACTTCAACTAATCATGGACAATATGCTGAGCAGATCCATGACTGACCTGTAATTGCGTTGCAATGTCATCGATGGTGACCTGCCCATCCTGCAGAATCATCTCCTCCGCCGCTGTAATCGCCTCAGCTGTCACAACACGATGTGCCTGACCTGGCCTCGGCGCGTCTGCCAAACTTTTGGTGCGGCTGCTGAATTTATTATACCATTCGTACACCTGAGTCTGAGATAAACATGCAGCCCCATATTTTGCCAACATGCGTCGATGGATTTCCATTGGTTCGTTTCACTGTGTAGGAAACGGATCACTCCGCGCTGCTCTTCTTTGGCGCACTCCAACAGAGGGGCCGCCATATTGGTAACTTCCGTATCGCGCTGCTGGGTTACGAGAGGTCGCGGTAACAATGCCAATTGATGGCGGGAAAGTCCATGCACATGCGTACTTGGTCTGATCGTAATAAGAGAGGTTTTAGATATTCTATAGCAGTTTTTCGGTTTTCATTTGACTCACCCTTGTAATAAGAATAGGCTCCTCTATTGGGTTTATATTTACCGAAAAACTGAAAAAAACAGCGTAAAGGATGCTCAGGTAAGTTTTTTCGCACTTGGCCTTGGAATCGCTAATTTGTATTATACTCTTTGCGCATTTCTCCAAAAGTGTATGGCTAATTACGTATGATTGGAAGGTGGAGAAGTGATAACATCTTTTATTGTCTCTCGTCGAGAAGAGGGGTAAAAATTGTCCAAAATCGCCGTACGTAATACTTTAATAGCCCCCTCTAGGAATCCTAGCGTAGAGTTGTGGAATATTCTCCCTTTTCGTTGTCGAGTTTTATGTGGTGGTGTATGGTTTTATATGGTGGTGGATGGCTGGAAGTAATCGGGTCTTCCATTAGTTTTTCTCATCTACTTCCACAATTTTTTTCATCATTTTAATATATTTCCTCATCTTTTCTGCTGATCTCCCCAGGGGATTCGTCTTTTAAAGTAGTTCAGCCGAGATTCGCAAAACGGTCAACGGACCATTTTGCTTAATTAATAGAAATATAAAAACAGCCACCTGATCTAGCGGCAAAATATAATAAAATTTTACCACGCGGTTGTAAAGAAATCGAATTTTGAATTTAAACATGTTAACATCGGACCTTATGGATAGGTCTCGCAGTTTTCTCGAAAATTATTTTTTGTGGAATAAAGGCAGTAAACTGACACGAAAAACTTGTTTCTACGAACAGCTTGAACTGAAGAAGCAATTTAAGCTATATATTTTGGAGTTAACCGGCCAGATATTCTGGAAAATCCGAAAAACCTTCAAAAAATCGGATCGGAGACGCAGTTGCGCGCAGTCGACGAAGGTCTCGAGAGGAGGGTGATTTGAACGGGCGGGGTGCGATTGATTTCTTCAGTCATATTCCACCTCCGTTTGATCGCTGATTTCTTTAAGCATCTTTCTCTTATGAAACGAGAAGCTGCGGCGCGAGCATTGATGACTTGCAAGCGTGTCTGTACCATCATTCATGTCCGATGGAAAGGGCTGACTTTCAAACTGTTCCGCTTAAACCATGATCCGACACTCTTGGCTGCCAACCTTGCATTACACAGCGCCATGTTTGGCTCCTACTGAATGTGTCGTGGGCCAATACTTTAGATACCACGAATTTATTTTCGTTTCTCATCACAGTTTTTCGTCGGATAAGTGGTTAGAAATAGAATAGAAATAGAAATAGAAAACAATTTTATTGTCCTGGGGCAAAGTCCCTTAGGACATTGAATTAGTTTACATGCCTTCATGAGGAGTGGAATACAAGACAAAATACAAAGCCTTACAAATAAAGGAAAACAAACAACCAACTTTTAAGTCAGCAGAGAGATATAAAATGAGCGAGGTAAATGAAAATGAAAAAACAGTCTCAATATCAATAATCAAAATAGTATGTTAAAACAAAAATGTACAATCTGTAATATCTATTAATAAGAAAAAATGAAAAGCAAACAAACGAATATTTTATAAGACAGAAAAACAGCAAATGATTATAGTGAACAAGTAAGGTTAGAGAGTAAGGTGAACAGGTTAGAGAGCGTAAACGGAAGTTTTCTTCGTATAACGTTTAGGAGTTTCATGCGATCACGCAAAGGTTGGCACCATGTCGAAACCTAGTCAAACTGGTAAATAAATAGCTGTTTTATATTAATTTGAAGACAATAATTTCTAAATTTTTACAATTTGACTGAAAATTAAGTTTCCCTAGCATTTGACCTTTATTTTATGGTTAGTTTTCGAGATGTAACATACAGAAATAATTTCAAAGACTCAAGAACACTACAACAACACTGAATCTCAGCTGAACTACCTAGATGCTCTATTCAAACCCGAAAACGCAGCGTAGGAATCACGTCTCTTCCACCCCCATTTGACCTCTTTGAGCAATCTAAGATATATTACAACTATTGTATTTAATTTTGAAAATACCAAACTTGACTATTCTATCCTGTTTTTCTTTTCCGTTTATTAAAAAAGAGCGTATATGATTGTAGGATTCTGCCTTGATTTCCTCCCATAATTTTTTAATAATTTTAATGTTTTCTCCTCTTTTGCGCTGATCTCCCTAGGGAATTGGTGTTTTAAGGTAGATCAGCCTTGGTAAGTTATTTTATCCACTCGGGTGAATAATTGAATTGTAGGATTTTTGTTAATTGCGTGACGAATCGCGGTATTCAACTCCATCGACAATACGAGGGTAATCTGAAAAGTTTCCGATCTGAACATGAAGATGGCAGCATTCGTCAACAATACCGAGGGAATGTGTTTACGCATCTTTTGAAAGGTAATCAACAAAATTGCAGCCATTTTGGACGCTCGGTTGTTGTTTCACAATTGCTTGAATGAGTCTATATGAGTGTTTTTGTGAAAATGGAAAAATCGAGTATCGAGCTGTCATTAAATATTTGTTTTTGAAAGGCAACACGCCTACGCAAATCAAAGACGAATTGAACGCTGTGTTCGGGGACTCTGCACCATCATTTACCACCGTGAAATTTTGGGCAGCTGAATTTATGAATGACGGTTTGAACTACTTGACCGTCCTCCTTACTCACTATCTATCTATCTAGCCCCAAGCGACTCTTTTCTGTTCCCTAAACTAAAAGCTGCGGTCGGAGGACAGAGATTTTCATCAAATGAGGAGGCCATCAACCTCGTAAACACTTATTTCGCAGACGTAGATGCCGAGTACAACTTGGACTGGTTAAAGAGATGGAAGCATCGCTGGGAGAAGTGTGTAGACTTACAAAGAGACTATGTAGAAAAATAAAAATAAGTTAGAAGAAAAAATGCCTTTATCTTTGTTGGGTAGGAAACTTTTCAGACCACCCTCGTACACCCACGTAAAATCCTCGATTTGGATGGCTGCATTCGTAGCCATCGAAACCCGGTTCGTAATGAAGTACAAATTATACTGCAGTCTGTAAAGGTAACAAATTTAATGTATTTGTGATGGAGTACCACAAAGTATACGAATATTGACCTTCATTCTCGATGCTTGATTCAAAACTGGGCTTGCACTTTCGGATTCACCAGTCGCTTCTGTATTTTTCTAAAATTTGAGCCATCAACGAAAACCATTGCCCCAAATACACTCGAATTGATAATTTCAGGACCATTTTAATGAATTATAGGTTCACTTGTTGGCACAATTTCGCCCCATTTTTTTTTCGAAATTCTTGATTTAGGTGATAAATAAATGCATAAGCTATGAGAACTGGAAATACTAGTGTTATTTAGTGTAAAAACTTTAATCAGGTAATTATGTGTTTTAATTTACTTGATTTTTGAGAGCATCTCCTGGTTGAAATACTGCAATAAAAAATTACGATCCCCTTCTGATTTACAATCATGACTCCAGGCATCCTTTTATCCATATTCAGTATTAAATAAAACTCTTCAGGAACTTGGTAGTAATCCATTTCATTCATTGGTCGTGCAATCCTAAGATTGGTTGGCTGCAGCCCTCCATCCTTACCTGTCCATTACTAGCTCTCTTACCTCCTGGTATCTTTCACTATGTACTGTCTTTTTTTTTGGTCAATATACTTATTTATGGACCTTCCTCTGGATATTTATCCCTCTATTTTACCTTCAATGATATATTTCTCAAGCCTGCTGTGTCTCAGGGTGTGTCCAATCCACCTTTTTCTTCTTTTCTCTATGGTGTTCCAAATGGTCCTTTCCTCTGCTACTATTCTGTACACTTCATCATTTCTTATTTTGTCCGTCCATTTTATCTTCAGCATCCTCCTCCAGCACCTGGCTTTGAAGGATTCTAGTCTATTCTGGTCAGTTTTTCCAATGGTCTTATTTTCCGATCCGTATAGTGCTACGCTCTATACAAATGTTTTCACATACTGTTTCCTGGTTTTTAGTCCTATCTTCTTTGAGCACAACAGTTGTATTCTTCCCATAAACGCCTTCTTAGCTTGGGCTATTTTTTGCTTGATGTCCGTTTTATTTCTTCCGTCCCACGTACTGGCAATTTCAAGATAGGTGAATAAATCCACATGTTCCATTAATCCAAATCAATTAAACAAACTTTTATAATACCACAGGGAATATACTTACTCGACCCAGGTTTCGACGAATGGTGGGCATCATAGTGACTCGCTATTATTATAGTGAAGCTATCATGCAAGAGAAAGCCTCACATATGAATCTATCCTTAAAAGTGTATACCTAGTTGAAATATTATTAAAGCGCATAGTTTTCATTGCAGTATTTACTAAAAAGAATGAACTTTATTCACAGAATTTGTCTCATCAACGAGGGGTCGCTGTCAGTAAGGCGAGACCGCAACAAGGCGAACATCCGAAAACGCGCCTGAAGAATGGAAGGCCCAGCGATTCTTTGGATACAAAGTCGCTTTTCACTATCCACTACGATAATCACTTCAAGGATTCTTGAAAAATTGACTTTATGAAGCGACAACAAACCCCCATACATTTCGACCAGAAGAGCTTTCCAAACAAAGAAAATGTGACAAATCAGCGTAAATAGACAAGAGACGTCTACATCAACAACTGCAAGCTTGCCTCTAATAAAGAAAGCTCATTTTATTAACCAGCTCATTTTGTGATTAGGTAACAGCAATTTTCTCCCATCGAAAAAACATTGTAATTTCAATTTTATATGTGTGCTGTTAAAAATTATGATGATGATTGTGATATTATTAAAAATGTTTTCAAAAATAACCATAAGACTTCAAGCATATTTTTACCCTTGCTAACTAGTACTTATACCGACCACCTGAGCTGTCAGATAAGTCAGTAGAACTGCATTAGGTGCAAAAATATGAATTATTTCTCCACCAATACTTATAATGATTTCAAACAGTTCGCGGTTATTGACCGTGCATTGTAGTGTGTAATCCATCTCTGCAGGGGAGGATGTTTTTCAGAGGAAACCCGATCCATACTTGAGTGTCTTGTGAAGGGCACTTAATGCACAGTACTCCGTCTGTCGGATGAGACGTTAAACCGTGGCCCTCATGGCGCCTTTCGTTAAGAGCAGGCTGATGCCGACGCCGGATTTCTCTCCACCCTCCCTCCCTTCCCTGTCTCCTATGGCACAAATGACCTAAGCTGTCGGTCGCCTCTCAAAACAACCAACCAACCAAACCGTAATCCATGAATCATACTTCCAACTCTGCGCAAATGAACGAGGTACTTTAGGATCGTTGTTTACTACAAACTTGATTGAGTTAATGATTGTGGGAGATTTTCTCGCTGTTTATGTGTAAGTACTCAATAGTGTTTAATTAGAGTTTGCGTGTTTGACGGGGACACCCAACTTAGGAGAACCTTTCGCAAACCCTGCCTGGAACACAAAAGTTTCTCTTTCCCACACGCCCTTTTGAGAGATTCTGAGGACTTTGGTGTCCGTAGTCATTATGCTGATCGTGATCATTAGTTTTATTTTGCAAACAATCCTTAAGACAGGGTCGTTTATTTCTACTGTTTCTTTCGATTAGAGCGAAAATGGTCTTCGGGATAGTTGTCCACAATTCTTCAAAATTGAGATGTTACTTTTGAGAAATTTGAAAATATAGCAATGTGGACGCAAGAGAGATGAGTATTCACCTACCTGTGACTCTTGGACGCATGCATATCAATTTTAGTGTTTAGTTTTCCTTTTTTCAGAAAGTAGAATTTTTTCTCCATTCTCTATAACTGTTTTTGTTGAAGGGGATCATAACCAACATGAAACACTAACAAGTGCGCGCCTTGCGACGCTCGTTCTTCATTAAACGCCTAAGAGCGGATCAACTCGATTTGACTGGCGAATAGGGTCAAAATGAGTTAATTATGTGATTAAATTCAGGTGCATCGCAAATACTGACCCTGCACACTCACTTTTCGTCTGGAATGTGATTTTGTATGAAAATATCCAATGTTTAAAAGTATCACTCATTACTTAAGGAAATGTGAGTATAGTAATATGTATGCAGCGAGTTCACCAAAATGTATGAGACACTTAATTGTCCGAAAAGGCGCAATACCCTTCAGAAATCTAACAAAAAATTGAGATTTATAGTTGTGTGAAATTCACAATTTAGTGGAATTATATAATCAGAATGAATTCTTGGTAACATTTGGTGTTCTACTATGGTTCATTAGAGGGGACTAGGGTAATTTCATATGATATGAATACACCCATAGTGCTGTGCGCAGGAGAGGATTGGGATGGATGAGTAATAGGAAAAGGCTCCTGTGTTGCGGAGGGGACATTAGAAGACACAAGGGCCAGTTAATGTAAGATATATATTCTACTATTGCCGCGCGTTCCCGAATTACTCAGTGGGTAATACCCACCCGACAAAATCTTAGCTCTACGAAAAAGAGAGGCTCAGCGAATTTTCCCAACTTTTAGAAGCATTTTCAAAGAGGAGGGAATATGTAAGCGTAGGTCTGAGGAGAGGCGTAAAGAAAAGTCTGATGAAAACTCTATACGGAGCGTGACACAGTTAAAATTGGAAGCTTAGTCACTGCGAAGGGAAGATGTACGTATACTTGAAGCATTCAAAATTTGTTTGTGAAGAAGGATGGAGAGGGTGAGCTGGGTGGCGAGAAGGACAAACGAGGAGGTAATAGATATGGCTGGTGAGGAGAGGAAGCTATCGGCGTTGGTTCAGAGGATGCAGAAGTGATGGAAGATAGACTCGCTGAAAAGAGAGGGACTGTTGAAGAGAGTAACTAAGGGGATAAAAATTAGCAAGAGAAAATAAAAAAAGCCGTCTACTGCGCCAAAGAGGACGGCAAATCGGTATATGTAACCCTGATGGAGTGGTAGGAAAAGGGAGAGTAAATATGCCACAGGAAATCCTGCCGGCACCCGACTGCAAATTAAAGCAGCCGGATTAACTTGCAAGCATGAAATATGCTCACTCATAGTGATCAGAAAAACCCATGGGGGGTTTGTCTCTCTACGCTCCATCGAGTCAGAAGCGTCAGCATCATCAGTCACCAGAGAGCGGTGCACCGATCTAGGCACCCCTTCTACCCTCCCTCGCATTGAACGTACCGTTACCAGAACAGCTCTGCCATCGAGGGTATAAGCGTTTAACGAGTAAAGGAAGATAATTGAATGACGGTGATGCGCAACACAGGAATATGATGAAATAAACGGCTAATACGGGAATATATAAACAAACTTCCTCGCGTCTATTTGTAAATTAATTTACATAACGTAACACATTGCTAAAGTACCATGCCGAAAATTCGCTTTTGAAGTAACGGCGGCATGTCCTTTGTCGATAAGAGAGCGGATACCCACTTTCCAGAAGATTTAAACCTTTGAGTGCCAACCGATTTTCTAGGTACTATGCTAAAATTGCCGAGGCATTTTTGCTTTAAGCTTCATAAGTAATCTGCATTTAGGTACCATCCGTGAACAATCAGTGAAATACCAGCATCTAAGAGTGACATTGCAGGAGGAGTGCTATCGCGCTCCTGGCACTTTTCGCGAGAGACAGGAGGAGCGCGACAGCGCCCCCCGGCACTCTAAGGGTTAATGACATGAACCAGTATTCAGAAACGGTATACCGTTAGTTCCGTTGGGCTCAAGGGTAGGCGCCACGACAAGGCTGACTCGGGCTTAGGGTGAGATCCCTCGGGTAGTTGTGTGTGTGAGTGATTGCTCCCGCCAGTCAAGCTCTTGGGGTCATTGGAACGCGCAAGCCCTTCTGCCACGTCCAGGTTGTAGTCTGCGGGAAGGGATGGAATGTCCTGTGGCCTCTAAATCATGAAAGACTGTTCAAATTGAAAAATATCAGGGTCGAACTAGATTGCAGCGTTATTTTTTTAATAAGCCGAACAATACCCATTCCATAACTACAAATAGACCTCATTTGTAATTAGCACGCATCATATTTTCAAAGAATTGGCATCAAAACTGCAACGACATGTAATTAGTGCTCTGCTGAAACCATAGAAGAACAAGCAGGAGTTTGACGTAGTATAAATCCTACTAAAACTTAAAGCTTTTTTAAGAGCATGATTAAAATAAAAAAGTGAATGTGTGATCCACTAATCCTTACAAGAAGCAGCAAAATCAAATTACGCTAAATATTTCCGCATAAAAATTAGAACTAAAACCACAATAATGAAAAAAGCCCCTCTAAAGGCATTGCAAAGACAGTCATTGTTGATAAGGAATACGATCACTGTGCTTCTAGTGAATCTCAAGTAAGAACATTAGGGACGAAATGGGCCCTTAGAGTAGATTTCCTCCTCCATGGCCCGCCCGAGGGAGAAGATCCAAATGGTGCCCGGCAATGACATTTAGCACGCGCACCAGGGGCATTAGGTAAGAGTAGTTATAATCAGCGCCCAGTAATCTAGCTCTCTACTAATTTTAACTTTGCTCTACATTTAATCACATTTCGATTCGAAGTCTGATTTTCTCAATGAATGAGTTCATCAAGTAATACCTTGTGTTTTGTGTGACTTGGTTTGTGATTGTTTTGCCAAGAAAACAGAGACTTTTCTCATTAATATTAAAGGTCACACGAGCAAGGTCTAGGAATATCAGAAGTGCAAATTAGCTTCCCCCGAGAGAGTCATAAGATGCAATGGAGCTAATGCTGTAGAAGGCAGTACTGGTATTCCCATTCAATAATCTTGATGAACTGATATTTTTTACCAGGGATGAACTTAAGGTTGACTTGTAAATGTGGATCATTCACAGGGGTGAGTCAGTATTTATATGAGAGTGGGTACATCCTGTCAGTGTCAGTACAGCAGATTTGGAACGAAATGTCCCCTCAACAGTTGTTTCAAATTACTTTTTCTTTCCCTAAATGCTAAGAAACATCCACAAAAATTCAGGAGGTAATTAAGATTCTATTGAGACTATATGACTGGCATTTTTCAAGAACACTCATATTTACAAGTAGTAATGGGTAGGGGCTGGTAGTGCAATAATACCCAAAGATGAACAGTCGATGAAAAACTTTTTGCGCATACTGACTGAGAGTTCTATTAATTTATAATGCAGGACCACACCATCCGGTCCACCTTCGCGGTAGACCACCTCCAACAAATACGCCCGAACATCAGGTACCTCAAGCTCTGGCGCTTCCTCCATGAAGGTTAGTTGAATTCTTGATTATAATTCAATAATTATTCTGTTTCTCTCATGAGCTGTGAGGAGGAAACCCTTTTATTGTCAAACAATTTTGTTATTCGTCAGTATTCTATGAAGTGGTTAGGGATAATAATACCTAGGTAAAATATACGAAAAGTCGACAAAAGGGTATTACCTTAATTCTAAAATGACTAGACATACTAGCGTTACTTGCACATTGCTCCAAAGATTTTCTGTTCCATCCCAGATAAATTGTCAAACTTAGTCTTCGTTCCTCAGTTTTTTAGTAGTATAAGAAAATGGCTATTCACTAAAGAGAAAGTTGAAGACCTAATAAAAGGTCTTGGGTAATCCTTGTTCATCAATGTATTGTACTGATGTATTTTTTATTTGCATCCAAAGGTATGTTTATTATAAATATGTACAAACGTGAAGAAGTTAATGCTGTTGTGCATATAGGGTTAAATACTAAATGTAAAAACTGTTATACTTTGTGAGTTTTGTTCTTCCAGCCGCTGCCTCAGTTATAATGTGAAAGATGGTAACCCCAAAATAGGTTAACCTATGGGGTACCTATATTCCACTAATGTATTCCCTATGCTTTATTTATGTTTGTATACTCTCTAAGGAGTGGAATAAATTATTATTATTATTATTATATTTCTCCAGAAAAATTGTAATAATTACAAATAGAAATCGACAAAATTAACCACCTGGTATTAAAATTTAACATGAAAGAATAGGTTTGGATTCATTACAATCACGACTCACTTGATGGCCAGTATGCATTGAATCACAGCGAACCATTTGCATTTAATGATTTCGCACTCTATCACAATAAATACATTTTTGCTCACATAATTACGATAAAATTCTCCATATTAAGAATAATGAATAGCTTAGTGCATCCACACGAAAGTTTTCATTCATGACGTGGGTTTTTTAAAATATAACATCGTCAGGAGTTTTAATTATGTCATTGGTGTCGATGATAATTTCTCTGATTTTTTGCGAGGTTATTTATATTTCTAATTAAATGTATTTAGCCAATTTCGTGCAATTAGAAAACATTCAATGCCTTTGACATCTTCAATTCCGACCTAATTCGCGGTACCTATTCAGTTTTTCAACAGATAATTTTTTTCAGCGCACAATACTTTGACGACATTAATTATAGATTTATTTTCGTGGTGCATGGATTTTTACTTTGAAAGCTTCAAACGCTGCTATTTTTTCCATTTCTCAGGCCAGAGCGTTACGGTCCATCTACCTCCGTTCATGAAATAATCTCTAGTGAGAATGCATAAATGAAGTAATGCGGTTGTTTTTACAAATTCTCAGGCAAAAGCGTACCGGTGGCCAATGCCTCCATCTCTATCGACTCTTAAGGTCACTTTATATAGTATATTTTATTGTATATACGTATGTATGAAATCTCTCATGAAGAAAATTCTACCGCGTAAAGCGGCAAATTGTATGATTGTCTAAATTACTGCACGGGCCTCCAACTTGGTGTCATGAGCCTCCAACCGGGTGCCACGCACCACTCACTTTCGCAAGGGGAATGGAGGAATGGGAAGGAAGAGGGTAGGAATTCTGGACACTGAAAAAAGAAGAGGGAGACAATATGAGGAATTCAATAACGAGCTAATTTCAGGCCATCAATTACAGAGAAAATGACAAGACGCCCGACATTAGGACCTTTGGTTACGTACTTTCCAAAAACTCACCAATCAGCAGGTGGAATACAAAAAAATCTATATCATAGCACAAAATCAAACTTTTCCTAATTGTCGAGACATCTCTTTAATTTCATCTTCATATGCTTTGGCCGCAATATAATCGGTTGTCTTGAACACGATGTGTTATGTTGAACTTTTCCACATTTACCCAGTGCTAATATTAAAGTAGCTTAGTAGTGAATCATTCGATTGGCCATAAAATTTAAATAAACCATGGGATGAAGACGATAGTTATTTGAAAGTGACCTTGGCAAGTATCTTGAGCACATGTGGATGACGGATGTGGGAGAATAAAGACAGGTGAATAACATAAATGGTTTTTTTTTACATACATTTAAATTAATTCGACCATGGTTTCGATGCACAGACCTAATGATGATGTAGTACATCGACACTATGGTCGCATTTCATTTCATCGGTGCGGAAAATTGCCGATTCTGTTTTTCATTTTGATGCAATTCCACCATATCATGCCTGATGCTTCTCTTTTAATTAAGACAGGGGTTCGCAGACAGACAATTCGTCGAACATTGCTTCCCTTCCACGCTGACATTCCTCCGAACCATACAAAGACGTCATCAGACCCCGAATGGAATAGGCGGAGGGAAATCAACAAATCCGATATTTAATTCTGGAATAAAAACATAAAATTCTGGTAATAAATAAAATACAGGCATAATTATGAGTAAATAAAAGGCCTACGACTCACTAAAGCGACTACCCAACCGTATTCTCGCATTGAACTTGCAAATCCCCCTCACCTCCAAAGAATGCTCCCTGGATCAGCCACTCATTACTGTCTTGGTGTTCATCGTTTGTTGAAGCTGATACCCTCTGAGACTCAGAGTGAATCCTTACCCTGTCTTCGGCACCAAACTCGACCCTCCTACTCAATAGGAACCACCCTCAAAGCACAAGGCGGTCAATGATTCTATTTGCATTGGTATTCATAAACAAATATTTTTTGTATCCTCCAAAAATATAAACAAGGAGATAGATTTTTAGTATTTTTGGAGCATTTTCAATCATTAAATGAAATTGTAAATTAATTATAACAGAGTTTTCATTCCGAATTACTACATTTTATCAACGGACAAAAATGCGTAAAACCAATAGGTACTTACGCTGGAAAACGTATCGTTTAAAATTTGCAAACGCCTAGCAAAATACAAAGAAATCTTTGACACCTACGGGAAACATTCCGCCAAAATGGGTATACGGAGAGAGATTTCGCTGGCCCTGAAAACAGCCAGTATCGAGCGCAAGAAAAGCCACGTTGAAAGTTTCCTCAGTCCTGATATGCCTCCAAAAAGAGAACAATCCCATTGCAAGAGCTTGTCTGCCATATGTTTCACCCGTCTCAGGGAAAATTTTTAGGATCCTGGCCAAATGGAATATAGAAACAATCCATAAACCACCGAAAAAACAGCATGGTGATATAATACAAGTCAAGGACGAATTGGAACTCAAAACACCTGGAGTTTACCGTATCCCATGTTTGTAAGGAAAAGTATATATCGGAGAGGCCCGAATAAAAGTGCACAGGAATTGTATTAGGCTGTTCCATCCGGAGAAATCTGCCTTGACTGAACATAGCCCATCGGAAGATCACATTATCTCCTTTGATGAGGTTCAAGTGGTCTCCAAAGCGAATGGGTATTGGGATCGTCTCCTTAAAGAAGCCATTGAAATCAGGCTGGAGAATAACAACTTGAATCGGGACTTTGAGTACATCCTCAGTAGGAAATGGAAGCCGTTAATTCAAAAAATAACGGAAAAAGGAGACAACAATGCCCCCCGGATATATAAACGCAGGAAGAAAGTCCCGCAACTCTTATTGCTCTGAGGACGATGGAAGAGCATTCCATTGAAACGTTTGCAGCCAAAATTCTTACTCGGCTTGGATCCCGAGAATTATTTATAAATATAATTCGCCGAGAAAGAACTTAATGTTATATTACAAGGAAATCATTAAAGAGTCTAAATTTTTGGAGTGCACTACAAAATGTTTGAAACTGCAATCGTATTCAACTGACCTAGGACTCATATTATGAGAGGACGCAGTTAATGAGCTGCAGGGTGAAACCCAGTAGCTGAGGAAAGTGACCGATTTCCCGCTGGCTTGGGGGTGAAGACGGAAGAAGAGAATACCCCTGCGTTTTGCAGTCAGAAGAGAATTTCGTATGGAGGAGAAGAGGTAGAGAGGAGTTCATACTACTGCTGTGCCAAGACATTTGAAAAGAATATTAGCAACAATGGAAGTATTTCCTTTCGAAAGGAAATTACACAAACCTCATTAGTAATAGGCTTTAGAGCTCGTTACAGTTCTTCTCCGGCCGTTTACTAAACGCTACAGACATGCCAACCATATAACGAATACTTGTTAAATATTAAACTACAAATTTTACACCTGGCAGTGAGAGACACGCCCCAATGTACACCGATTACGCTCCACCAGTGGCATTTATTTCCTCCGAAATAGTAGCATCAGAAAAATTAAATAAATTTCACAACAGCTTCAATCTTTGGAAATCAGGTTATAATTTACAATGTATTTGCCGAGTATGAGGAAAAATAAAAACAAAACACCGCGCCACCTTTCCCCACGAATCTTATTCCAAGAAGTTTCCCGGGAAAAGTCTCGATTGAGGGTCAAGGTAGTTCTCTTCCAATCAACCCCTCTCCTCTTGCGGTCGTGTGTTACATACGCCCTCCCGGATAATCCCCACGGCCGCCTCGTACGCATGCGGTCTTCTCACTCCCCTCGTCCAGTCAAGCGGCGATCAGCCAATCCACTTCGCGCGTGAGGGAAAGTGTGCTCAGCTTCTTCCTCAGTCCGTTAAGTATAAAATGTTGAGCGCGCATTCACTGATTCAGACCATCCGAACGATTGAAGCAGCACACGACGACACCAGTTGATAACATGGCCTTCTCCAAGATTGTACTCATTGGTGAGTAGCCGTATTACTACATAATATACCGACAAATTTCGAAGTAATTGTTCTTCGATTATTACCGCTTGCTCTCGAGGTTCATTCACCGGTCGTTCGCGTGCGCTGAAGTCCGATTTGCGCATACTTCAGCTCAAACGGCAAGCTCCCAAACTTAGATTCAATCGATCTCGAATAAAAACTTCTTGAAAATTGCGTGAACTAGGGTCGAAATCTACATATTAACCTTTAAGCCACCTCACATTGACAGCTAAGTTTTTACGCCGCACGCTAAAAAGGCCTTCACCCCCGAAGATGTTTTAGATTATGTTAAACTTACTGTGGTGTTTGATGAATGTATATTTCAAATTAAATAAGATTAATTTGAATAATGAAGAAAAAAAAATTTGCTTGATCCCATCAATTAATTTTTACGGCACGACCAGTTTTGACGCAGCGTTGTCATCTTTAGGATCCGTCACCTTCACTAAATAAATTGGTAAAAAAAATGCAACTATCCACAGAAATAAATTGTATAGTGACCTAGGTTTCGATATTTTTACATCATCAGCAGGTAGGTAGCCTTATTGCATTATTCCAAGATATTCACAAAGATAATTGGCAACGTGGGAAGTATTTCCTTTCGTAAAGAAATTTCACTAACGTCATTCGTGGAAAGGTGCACAGATCATTACAATTTTTCTCCACCTTTTTACAAATTGCTATGCATATTTCAACCATATAACGAATACTTGTAAGTATTCAACTAAAAAATCTTCCCTTACAAATAACATTAGATGCGATCTAATGTTATTTGTACCTATCATGGTTGAATAGCTCTACCAGTTGCACTCCTTTCTGTTACAATAGCGGCACCAGGAAAGTTCAATTCATTTTGCGACACCTGTGCCCTTGGTAAGTCTAGTCTCTATCTGAAATGTATTTTTTGCGTATAGTGAAAAACAAAAATATACGCCTCACTGCCTTGTACCGCACGTTTAATTCGAAGAAGTGCAGCGGGAAAAGAGCAAATACTTGACTGATGCTCAAGGTATTTTCCTGCCTATCAATCTTGCGGTCGTGTAATAAATACTCTTGGGTGATTCCCCCAGCCACTTTGGATACGTTGTCTTCCTACTCCCCTGAACCTGTTCAGAGGTGATCATCCAATCGACTTAGCGCGTGAAGGAAAGATTGCTCAGCTTCTTCCTCGAGCCCTTTTGTATAAAACGTGGAGCGTGCAGTCATTGACACAACGATCCAGACGATTGAAGCCGCACAGAACAGCGACATCAGTTGGTAACATGGCCTTTTCCAAGATTGTATTCATCGGTGAGTAGCCGTAGCATAATATACAGGCATTTTTTATTCCATTTTTGACGCCTGCGCACATGACATCATCATTAGCAATTCGAGTGCGCACCGATTAGCTCTAACTTCAACACCTTAAAAGAGAGGCCAACATTTAGAGAAATCGATCTAGGGCAAGCATCTCTTATACATACGTCGAAATGGGGTGGAAACTGGTCGAGATATTCGATGAATAGCGTGAGGAATTCATGAAGTGTTAGTTGTTAAAATGGTTCAAGTCGAAAAATTAAAGTCGCCGATATCACCGTAATCTGTATTTTAAGCGAGAATTTCCCTTTTTCATAAACGAGACTATTTTAAAACGTTATTTCAAAGTTTAAGTAGTCGTGTGGAGTGTAAATAAAATATAGTAACATTAATGAAGCCAAAACTTTGTTAAATGGGTCTGAAATTTTTAGTAATTAAAAAAAATATTTGTTAGGATTAAATTTAGCCTCTTTGAGTCGCACACAAAAATTTCCTTCACAACCGAATAGTTTTATGTCTATGTAAAAATTACTACAGCAACGAAATGAATTAATGTTTAAAAAATTATAGAGAATCCATGCAAAATAAACTCGCTTAAATTTCTAACGACCTGCTCACGTTATAATATTAATTACTTCAACAAAGCCACTCTGGAAAACACATGCCCGTAAAATTTCTCATGGTAAATGGCCCCTATACATGAGTAAACATCTTGAAAAGTTTACGGCATGTAGCTCACTTGGATATAAATGGAAAGATAAAATCTTTTTCTTTATATTTCGGCCGAATAATATAATTTACGAGAGGATTTTTGTGATATCTCGCTCGAATTACATACATTAATTATCAAATCAGTTTACATGCTAATACATTCGTGAGCACCTAAGTGAAAATGACAATTTTTAGAGGTATCTCTCTCTGTGTTTCAGCCGTCGTCACCTGTTTGCTGGTGATGGGACTTGATGGAGTCTCCTCGCAGTGCCCGGATGTCTGCATAGCCGTATACGACCCGGTGTGCGCTCGCAGGGCCAACGGGAGCACCAGGACGTTCTCCAACTCTTGCACCCTCAGCGTGTACCAGTGCCGGAACCCCGGAGGTGAGAGCATAGCGGATTATGCTTACTTGATGTTTCTCCCGCGGGAAATTGCTAAATAGGAGCGGAGGAGGATAGCTATCGGCCATTAAAGTTTGTGGGAAGACGTTTTTGGGAGACGGAGTGAGCTTTTCTTACCATATCTTATGTAATGATTCAGCCCGAATCAATCTCACGTAAGATTTTAGTGTCTTCATAGATTCACTATTTTAAATGCTTTTTCATTTTTAGTCAGACGAAATATTTTACTGTGTACGATAAGCACTTAAGTAATACATCAGAAATTATGCAAAAACTATGGAAATTATAGAAAAAATTGCGATCAATTCTTACATGAATTAGTTTTCAGGATTAGAATCAAAACTTTTCAAGATCACGCATTTAGTGAGCCACAACTGCGGTAATTCATGAAATCTCAAAA
This sequence comes from Ceriagrion tenellum, assembly GCA_963169105.1. Classification (NCBI taxonomy): domain Eukaryota; kingdom Metazoa; phylum Arthropoda; class Insecta; order Odonata; family Coenagrionidae; genus Ceriagrion; species Ceriagrion tenellum. The sequence continues at coordinate 34,322,784 of OY720635.1, read as the reverse complement.
ACAGCTATCGATATGCCGCAAATATTACATTTAGGAGAAGGAAGTGGTCTCGAATCACTTGGGAAGTACGGAAGACAAAAGCATGCACGGAGGAGGAAGTCATGGCCTTGTTGATCGTATCTTACGCTTTCTTACATGGGTTAGTGAGGGAAGGTAAAAAATTGGCCCTAAATCGCCCTATGTAATGTTTGAATGGCCCCGTTCTAAGAATGCTGAGTTGAGGAATATTCTCCATAATTTTGAGTCCCGCCTGCTGTGAATTGCTAATAATAATTGGTTCTTCAAATATTTGTTCTCCTCCCACCCATAAATGTTTCAACATGGTTCCTCCTCCTCCCCACTGATATCCCCTATAAAAACCTGTGTGTATAAACCATTCTAGACAACCCAGATCACGTTATGAAGCAATCATGTGGTAAATTAACAAACTGTTCGTATTTTGGTCAATGTTTTTACCCACTTGTAAGGAAAACTTAAGTATCAGAAAATTGTTTACTATGTCTCTAAATACGATATTCAACTCCATCAATAGTAAGCCTACAAGAAAGTATACAAGCCGTAGCTCCAAGATAAACCTAAATTTATAATTTCCCCGTCGCTATAATGCACTCTGGGATTATTTGATTGCACACTATCCTCTAATTTTTCGTATTTAATTCTGAATAACGCCGTAAATATGTGCCTATAATAGAGTAACAAGTACAGCAAAAATTATTGTTTTTCGAGCGAAAAAATTTGATCACATAATGATAGGGTTAATATCAATCCAGTTTTGTAAAAAGATACATTCAGAAGCGTATAGGGTAATTTGAAGATAATGTCGTGGAGTAATAAAAGAGGAGAGGGTTTAAAGTCATTCAAAGAAAAATTGCTATCCTCCTCTTTCATAGTAGCTTCTTTTTAAGGAGTATGATATCCATTCGTCATTATTTTAAAGTGGTTATTACGCCAGAAAAAGTTTCACTTCAAGAATTGTGCCTAAAAGTATAAAAGTAATTGTAACATAATTACAGAATATTATTTTCAATGCAGGTTTTACTAATAAAAAACCGAATCTATTCGCAGAATTCGTGTCATCCACGCGGGGACGCTGCCGATGAAGCATAACGGCAACCGGGAGATCACAGGCAGAAGTGCCTGACAAATGGAAAGCCTGGCAGTTCCCTGTGTACAGAGTCCGTCTTCACTCTCCACTGTCGTCATCACTTCAAGGATGCTGGAGGAATATAGGCATTACGAAGCGACAAAATAAAAAGCACAATTTAATTCAAGGCACTAACATATTGCCAGGAATGATCTCCCAAACGAAGAAAAGACGACAAACCAACGCACACAGACATCATGTGAGACCTATATCAACCACCACATGCTCACATTGGCTTGTAACAGATCTTTTTTTTTAACCAGCTTATTTTGAGTTCAATAAAATATTTTTTTCATAATCCTAAATATCTGAGCTTATTTGTTCCTTTTCCATCTAGTATTTTACCCACGAACGTAGCAGCCAATTATGCAAGCGAAACCGCTTTATGAGCACCATGTATGATTTTATTCTTCATCGTTTCATAATTGAACTGTAATTTGTCGAAAACCGAACAAAATTTCATCTATTTTATATATTACTGTACTATTCTACATTCTAATTACATTTGTTATTAGCTTGATGCCTTCAAATAATTCAGTATTGTTACTTTGCGACGCTCAAGTTAGTCAGAAACCATAGTAAGAAATTATTCCAGTCTCCGCCTCTACTGTAAAATGGCCCCGAGAAAAATTCAAACGGTCATTTTTGGTTACTATGGACGAGAAATTCACAGACAGTTGATTATCATGGATTCGCAACGGGAGTCGAAACGCGGTTCATGTGGTCCTTGCACCTGCGAGCTGCAATCTCATTCTTCCTTGACTTCTCCCGACCTTCTTACTTTTCCGAGACATGGAAATATTCTCGCTTGTCTCTTCTAGACGCACAGGCTTTTTTCATTGACCAGTTGTATACTTAAAATAAAGAAAATTCTGTCTTGTTCCTATTAAATCTTGAGCGTATATATTTATGTATAGGTGTCAAGGACAAAAACCGTGCCCCGCGTGTCAAGGCGTTGCGACGCGTGGTCTACGGCGCCCTCGGGTGGTACCCCGAATCGGCTCACGAGCTCCTTCAACAGCATTTCAGCTACCGTCAAAGCCTCATGGCTCGGAAGCGCGTAAGCTTCTACCCACTTGCTGAAGTAATCCATTACTACCAGTATAAATTTCCATTATCGGTTACAGGAAGGGGGCCGAGGATATCAATAGCAATTCTCTCGAATGGGCTTCCGACGTTGTACTGCTTCATTGCGGCTCTTCTTTTCTTTGGATGCCCATTGGCCATTGCACAGGACACGCACTTTCTGCACCAATCCAGTACGTCTCTCTTGCAATTCACCCAATAGAATCGTTTCCTAAACTTTTCCAGGGTTTATCTGACACCTAGATGTCCTCCTGAGGTGCCATCGTGGAGTAGTTCCAAAACCTCAGGAACTCGTTTCCTGGGAACAATCAGCTGCATTTTGCAAGTTGATCCGTCTTATTCTCTAAAACCCGTTCCAGCATACCGTCTTCCAGCCTTAGTGAGTAGCATTGTGCCCAGTGTATTTTCACCTGAGGAGCTTAAGGGGCAACTATAGGTGTATCAGCTTCCATTGTATAACTGCATCTATGGATACGATATTGGTATTTCCTCATTATTCATCGACGGGATATGAACAGAAGTCGTAACGGGAGTCGAAACGTGGGCTATGCAGCCCATGCACCCGTGAGATGCAGTGCCATTTTTCCATGACACCTCCAGGGCTTCTAACTTTTCAGAGAGGTAGCAATACTCTCATTTGTCTATTATTGGCGTTTATGCAATTCTTTCATAAGCCAGTTGAGTACTTTATTTGAAGAAATTCTGTTGTGTTCTTCTCAAAATCTCGGGGTAAATATTTGTAATTAGGCGTCAAGGGTAAGGACCCACCTCCTTCTTAGTGTACCGCGTGTCGAAGTGTCACGGCCCGTGGACTGTGGCGCACTCATTGTCGGTACGCCTGATGGGAGCGATAACATTGGCTTTGCAGCCTCCGTGACGGGCGGGGTTGGCAACACCATCCTAAATATCCAAACGGATCACTTTTCAAACGTCGGAAAAATCGTCGGTCCCAAACGCTCATAAAATAGACCTAGAGGTCTAATTTCATGAGCGCCTTCCAATTCTTTTTGATTGTAACGCATTCAGAGTAATAATTATTACTCTGAATTATATTATAATCATTCATTTTTCAAAGAATTTGTGGTTAAAATCAACTAGCTGGTTTTCAAATTTAATATTTCATCGGGAAGCAAACCCGTAATACTAACGATGGACGCGAATGATATTGTACGTAATAAAAATTTGTAAATAATAATGGAAGCTCCGAGAGCCTTAACCCGAAAAGCTGCGACAGCCACCCATTTTTGCGTCATTGCGTTGGATCACGGAAGAAATTATTCGGATAATGGAGTAGAGAGAGATGCGTTAAAGTATTAACACCGACCTTAGTTCAAAATCCCAATCGATTAGAATAAACGTCTTGGACTGCCCGGGTGCCTGCCTGACGAAATACGAGCCGGTGTGCGCTCGCAGGGCCAACGGGAACACCAGGGAGTTCGGGAGCTCGTGCACCTTCGATGCGTACCAGTGCCGCCACCCTGGAGGTGAGATGAGAGCGAATTATGCATACATGACGTTTTACACTCGAGAAAGGTGAAACGGGAGCGAAAGAGTTAGCTTGGGACTACCTTACCAAGAATTACGTAAAAAGTTTTGAGGGAGAAGTTCAGCTTTTCTTTCGTTTTCGTACGCTGTTTCGAAAAAAATAACGTGAGGTATTGCTCAGCATACAAATTCAGTTCAATTCAAACTTTTTAAATTATAATAAGACGCTTTTATTTTCTTACGTTTACGAATACCACCATAATATTACATATGCATCACTATTGATACACTAGTGACCAATTCTTTTGTGTATTAGCTACTAGAAATAGTTTTTTTAAAGGTTTTTTTAACAGTATTTCGCAAATCACTGCTACCTCAAAATATGAAATTAAAGAGAAAAGTGAAAAAGAAAGGAGCACGTGAGTAGGAGGAAGGCTTTTGAAATATGGGTTAGGAGGACAACAGAGAAGTCATATGACCATATATTACGCAAATCTTCTTAGTCTGGGTTTCATATTTGCAAAATTTGCCTAACGAAACAATTGAATGGCCCTCTCTAGGAACCATACAGTGAGATTCGAGAATATTCTTCCTATTGTTCGTTTGCGAGTCCCGTCTGCAGTGAATAGCTGATAATAATTGGTCCTCTAATTGTTCATTCTCCTCCCCTCTCGTAATCTTTTCCTTGTCGTAACTCCCTTTTTCAATTGATATCCTCTGTGTGGATGTGTATGAAGCGTTCTAGACAAACCCGACCACGTAACTTAGAAATAACGTAGTGCATTAATGGACGGATCAAAATTTGGATGAATATTTTATTCAATGGGATGGATAACATAAGTGTCGGATTTTGGTTTTCATTCTTTCATTGGTTGTTCTATCTCAGGTTGATTGACTGCAGTCCTCCACCCTTCCCTATCTAATGCTAGTTCCGTTACCTCCTGCTGTATTTTTCAATGTACTTTCCTCTTAATTTGTTCCATCAACTTATTTCTTGGTCTTCCTCTGGGGACTCTATTTCACCTTCAACTATATTCATCACAAACTCATTGAGTCCCAAGTGTCCAATCCATCTTGCACTTCTTTTCTGTATGGTGTTCCATATGGTCCATTCCTCTTCTACTCTGCTGTTAACTTCATCATTTAATATTTTGTCCTTCCATTGTATCTTCAGAAACCTCTTCCGGTATCAGGTTTCGAACGCTTCTAGTCTTTTCTGGTCAGGTTTTCTAATGGTTCAATCTTCCGATCTATGGAGTGTCACGCCCCACACGAATGTTTTCACATACTAATTGCTGATTGTTTTCACATACTATGTATCAGATTTTTGTTTATTGCATCACTAATCACGATGTGGAATTCCATCGACATTAATCCTGTAAAAAATTCTCGATCGAGAGGTCAGCGTGAGATTATTATGAGTGGTTAAAATACACTAGAGTCACGAACCCTACAGGTTTGCCGCCTGTGACTTTCTAGTTACGAGATCGGAATTAAAACGAACTTCTCTCAAAAATTTGCGAATAATATTGAATCGCTGAGGAAATTTTTTATTTTGCATAAAAATTTATGATTTATTTTTTATCCTTTTTTCTTACATGAACAATGTGTTCTTGAATGGAGTGATTGCGTTGTTCTCTGAATGCTTTGATAATTTCGTCAACACATATCTGTGACAATTTCACAACAAATCCTAAATAAGAGCAATATGTGGGGGACGTTCAACCGCCAAAGGGATCCTTAAAAAAGTAATAATAAATTTTAATGATAATAATTTATCCATTGTATGAACTTTACATGCTTACATTACATTAAAAATAAAAAGGATAAAGCAGAAATCCATTTTACGCATTTCCTGTATTTGGATTATCTCCAAAACAAATTATATTTCTAATAGTAGTGAAATGAAATAAATTGCGACCGCATACATAACAGAAATATATGCATGAAAAATACAACAATTTTTGTTTAATCTCAACCTGTCAAGCACACAGGTTTTAGTGAGTCTTAACCATACTATTGACAAAAAACACATCATTATAATTTGTGTTTAATCTCAATCTGTCGTGCATGCAGTTAATAATTAGTTTTAACTATACTATTGACAAGAAACACATCAAGGTTTTCTACATCAAATAACCATCATTTTAGTCTGTTATAAAAAGTATATTAAACTAATTGTACCTCTTCTATCATCTGAAAATCTAAGAAATTATTTTGGCCCTTATAAATAAATGTGTGTTTAAACAGAGACATATTGGGCTTGGGAAAAATATACCTTGTTGTAGATCTTAGATTGCACGCATCGGCTTTTGGTTCTACCTTAGATTAATACCACTTCTAAGATAGAAAAATTGCAATACTTTATAAACATTAAGTTGACGTATCTGTTACCATGTATGTAAAAAAGATTCGATTAATACTCCGTCCTTAAATTTAACACCACATTATTGTAACAATGAAATTCATTCCTTGGAATACAAGGTTTAAAAAACACGGATTTTGTATTTTCCTATTAAGTATCCACGTTTCTATTTTCATGTAATTTGATCCTACTATAAACATCGTAGCTCCGAGATAAACCTGGATTCATAGTGCCACCCCCGTTATAATGTGCTATGAGTGAATTTCATTGTGTTCTTCTAGTGTTTCGTATTAAATTCATAAATTATGCCGTGGATAAATGCCTAAAAAACAGGAACTGCAAAAACCTTTGTTTTTTTTCTCCAAAAAAACTACGCACGTAATATTCAGGTAACAATTATATCAGTATCGATGGAATCTACACGTAGGAGCATCTAGGATTATTAGAAGATTACATAAATAGAAAAGACCTTAAAGGCTCTGAATGGAAAATTGCGATTCTCATCTAATTTTTCATCATGACTTGAAGAAATCTTGATCAACAAATTGTCATCATTTTAACGCAGTCATAACTAATTTTTATATTTTATGTTACCATTTATTTTTCAATAACCAAATTTCCAAAATATGTACAAATTCAATACCTAAAATGTAAAAGCATACTTATGTAAAAGCAATATAATATAATTCTTATAAAATCCATACTATTTAATCAACTTTACAAATTTATGGTCCTGCTAAGCCATTCGTGGCTTATCAGCAAGTGTCTTCCATAATTTTTCAGTGGTGTTTTTCTCTATCACTAGCAGCATAATTTATATCCTTAGAAACCGTCCTTTTGTCCTTCTCTTAACTTCCGTTTTGGATTCCAAATATTTTCGATCGTCACTCATATTATCGAACAGTTTTGGAACATAAACACTTAATTGCCTGCAACCCTTGTGTGTGAAATATCATGGAACTTCATATTTTTTTAACTTTTCTAAGTTCAGCATTTTAATAGTACACTCTTTTCCTTTCCTATTTATCACTAAAATAATTTTCAGTGATATTTCAGACAATTTGAACAGGTAGGATGTTTAAGTCTTTTAAATAATCATAATCTGTAATCTCTCCAGTTTCTTTGAAGGGTTTGAATTTTATAATTTTTAATAACCTTTTCTGATAAGCTTTGATCCCTTTTAGGTTTGTTACTCCACTTGTCCCCGACGCAGTGCAAATCTCCAAAGAATTTAAAAAAGACCGTTGTTTATCATTTCACATCTGTTTTACAATGTCTCTTTATGTAGTAAAACTAATACATGATATACCTAAGTTTATTTTTATATTTGGATATATAATAATTTAAATTAAATTTTTCATCAATTATCAATCCCATGCACTTAAATTCTGATACCTGCTCTAAAATACCACAACCACATATTAACGTATCAGAATATTGGCATAAATGATCGTGTGGCTTAATGAAAATTGTTTTATTTTTAGTGGAAACATAAGTTATACGCATTATTAGACTTTTTCATTTTAAAAAATTAGTTTATTATCATGTTACCATTTCAACACATTATTAAAACCTTTCTACATATTCGTCACAGCTATATTAAAGTCATAATGGTAGAAATCACGACAGTGTCATCTGCATACAAAATTAATTTACAATCATTAATGCATACATGCATGTGATTTACATGACTTGGGTACAATATTGGTCTCAAAATTGACACTTGAGGCGCACGCAAAAAACGGATGAGAAAGTCTCAATTTAGTAGTTGTCCCTAAAATTCTACATGTAATTTTAACATAATCATAGTGCATGATTTTTAATCCTGTGTTTGCGAAAAATAAACGAATTGTTTTCACAAAATTCGTGTCATCCACGAGTGGCCGCTGTGCATGAGGCTTAACCGCAACCAGAAGATCACATGCAGGTTTGCCAGACGAATGGTAAGCCCGGCAGTGGCCTGGGTACAAAGTTTCTCTTCACTATTTGTCTTCATCATCATTTCAAGGAGGCTCAACGCAAATAGACATCAAGTGAGAACTACATAAACGACCGCGTACTCTCATTTATATGTAACAGGTCTTTTTTTAACCAGCTCATCCTGTGATTATAAACAATTTAACGCTATTAAAAACCCATTGTAATTTGAGTTACATATTTGTGCCTTTAAAAATTACGTTCTGAACTGTGATGTCATTAAATATATATTTTTTTAATTATCAAAAATCTCTCAGCCACTTTATTCCTTTGTTGCCTAGAATGTTTACCGACGAACTAAGCAGCCAATTTATCGAGTGAAACATCTTTAGGAGCACTACGTATGGTGTTTGTTTACCCTCTTATGATTTCCAATAATGAACAGTTATTGATGTGGTAGGTACATTTTAGTAATTAAGCGATGAACCATACTTCTATGAGCGGTATATGGGTGAGATACTCGAGGGTCATTGTTGACAACAAACATGACTTAATAATGATGTAAGCAGTTGCCTGACAAAAAAATTCGTCTTGACCGGAAATGAAACCACAGACCCTCAAATTTTTCACTGGATAAACTACAGTTCCATTTTCAAGCCGCCATTGTGTTTTGAGTTTTCCTGCGTTGTTTATCTCCTTTGTTTCCCCTCCTGTCTGTCTGGATTTTTTCACTCACATATGCCACCGAGTGGTTTGTGTGAAAGAATTATTGATTACTGTTTTATAAGAGTTTGCGGGAATGGGGCAGCACCGAATTATGAGATACCCTCGTAAACCATACCTGAATCACGAAGGTCGTTATTTGTATTGCTAATTTCGCTCTGCGTCCGGTGTCTCTTTCACCTAAATAATATATATCGAGATTTATTCGCACAAAATGTTGATATAAAAAAGATTTAATTAAAATAAGTATAGTCTACGTAATGTAATTTATCACGATTTTCATATTGTAGATAGATGAAGTTCCGATCTCAAAACGGATACATATATATTAATGAATCGTTCATGACCAAAGGTAAATCCGTCCATAGTTCTTCAAAATGAGATTAAACTTTAAAAATATACGTAACTATATAATTTTATGAATTAAAAATAAATATATTCGCATCGTCACCGAATCATCTAGGCATATTTTTACGACGTTTCTTTCATCATATCACAGGAAGCTTGGTGAGGAGCTGTTCACTGTGAAGCTTTATCTAGTAAATGCGGAACATACGAATTAACATTCAGAAAAATTAACCCAAAATTAGGTGTATTTATGGATAAACAACTCATTTACGTCTGACTGCACAAATGCTCTTATGTGTATTAGCTACATATTCGCCGCACGTATGAAATTAACAAAAAAGCCTCTTAATGGGATTTGAGTAAAATATTGAAAATGAAATAAACTAATAGGTAACGATTAATGTTGCAGCTGTTAGATGTATTTAACTAGCAAAAGAGTGGCATATGTTCGATTTTTAATGAACGCACATGAGTAATCATATGAATTTTCTCATATTTACTATATGAATGAATTTAATATGTAATGTGATTTTGGCGCGCCATGCACCAGTGAATGGAGAGAATGACAGAGTGAAAGATGAGTTTTGGAAAATACTGAGAGAGGTTTTTAATGAATGTGAACCCTGGTGAGAGAATAATTGTAATAGGTGACATGAATGGCTGGGTTGGTGTGAGGCGGAATGCATCTGGGAGAATGGTTGGGCCATTTGGTGACCCTCGAGTGAATGATAATGGTGAAACTTGGTGAGTGTGTGCTTGGAAAAAGGAAGGTCGAATACTTGATTTAAACAATAGAGAATGCAATTTTATGCTTGGAAAAGGGGCGATTGTAAAAGCATGATTGATTTTATCGCGTATGATGAGAGATTGATGGAGTGAGTGAGGGGCAAGGGAGTGATGAGAGTGCGGAATGAATATGGAACAGACCACAATTTGTTACTCTCCAAAGTGAATCTGGGCAGAAAGAGGGTGCCGAGGAAGAATGTTGCGCGTAAGCAGTTGGGAGTAAAAGTGGAGAGGTTGCTAAACAGTGAGGTAAGAATGCAGTATGGTTGCATGCTTGAGGATGTCCGTCTTGAAGCATTGAATCGTCCTCAAATATCCTGTAATTGTTCACAACTTCATTAGCTATGGTACTGTTTTTATCTCGATGATATAGAATGTGGTACTCCAGAACTGCATAATTTAACGATATTCAGTACTCAAAGTTACGCGATGGCTTCTATGGATAGATGAAACTGCAGAAAGCGAGCATTTAACGAAGAGTAGATACAAATATCTGATGTTTTACGTAAGACTGAAAGGAAGTGGGGGTTGGGTAAATCTTACATTGTATTATGTAGGGGGAGCTCAAAAATGGTATAAATCGTCTGACGTAATAGTTGAACGGCCCCTTACACCGTGCGTACCCAAAATGTTACCCTGGGTTTCGCCTCGTCTTCGCCTCACTAATTGCGGTCCCCCTTGTTCCTTCGCTTGCAGAGTGGATGAGATGGCTCCCCGGGCCATGTCTCGTAGACAAAGCCACACAGAAACTCATTTTACACCAAAGATAAACAGGTCTGAGGTCACGACTTATAAGTAGGGGAACTTGACGCATCGGTAGAATGCGCCCCACACAGCCCAAATGAAGGCCAACAGATGAGATGAAGAAAGAAGCAAAGGACCATTTGCCTAATTTGTCTTTGGTATATAATGAAAAAGATAATTTGCTATCTTCTTTTTCTTCGGGTTTTGCAGTTTCATGCAAGGTCGTTTGATGGCTACGAGGGCGTTCCTTGTGCCATAAGCAAAGAGGAAAGATTAGTTTGTGGTTTCACGCGAAAAATGGGTTTCAAACGCGATCCTACGAATTTAAAAATTTAAGACAAATTGATTGCCGACCGCGATTCGGATTCTTATGAAGAGCCACATTTGAATAGCTGACCAGAAAAGACTAGAAGCCTATGAAACCTGGTACTGAATGAGGATGCTGATGATAAAAAGGACGGTAAAAATAAGAAATGACGAAGAGCAGAAGAAGAAATGACCATATGGAACACCATAGAGGAAAGGAAAACCAGATGGATTCGACACACCCTGAGACACAATAGGCTAATGAAGAACATATTAGAAGGTCAAATAGAGGAAAAAGTCCCTAGAGAAAGACCTAGGAATAAGTTTATGGACCAAATAAAGGGGAAAGTTCTGAGGAAGAGGCAACGGGAAGTAAAGGAACTAGCATTAGATAGGGAAGGATGGAAGACTGCAGTAAACCAATCTTAGGATTGCACGACCAATGATGATGATGAAGAGCCAAGTGTTGGTGCGCAGAGTGAGGATTCTCAACACGAAACCATCAGAGGTATTCGTCGATAATCCGTTTTGGGGATATAATCGGGAACATGATGGAATTTCTAAATTTTTTAGTGCCCGTTGAAAAGGATTGAATAGTGATGAAGCGAATAACATCAGCAGCAAATCAATTCCTTCGTCCATTTTTTATGTATTTTGCATAATTTTCCCAACTGTTGGTGGATCAAACAAGAATTTATTATCAGCAAAGTAACAGTGATGTTAATATAGGCCTCCTTCTCCTCGACCAGGCATTAACTCTTGACAATTGTTTCACAAATGGGACACAGCACCAGAGTCTCGCCTGAAGACTATTTTTGACTCTTGAACTCTAACCACAATTTTATCCTCCCGCTTCAGTATTGAAATCAAATGTTCACCGTGATGATCCTCTATATTGGTCGTTCGATCCTAAGATGGGTTGACTGCAGCCCTCCACCCTTCCCTATCTAACGCCAGTTTCCTTACCTCCCGGTATCTCTTCTTATGTATATAACTTCCTCTTTATTTGGTCCATGAACTTTTTCCTGGGCCTTCTGGGTCTTTGGAGACTTTTCCCTTGATTTTACCTTCCATTGTGTTGCTCACAAACCCATTGTGTCTCAAGGTGTGTCCAATCCATCTTGTTCTTCTTTTCTCTATGGAGTTCCATATGGTCCTTTCCTTTTCTACTTATCGGTACACCTCATCGTTTCTCATTTTGTCCCTCCAATTAATCTTCAGCAACCTCCTACCGCACCAGGTTTTGAATGGTTCTAGTCTTTTCTAGTCAGCTTTTCATCTGGTCCATTCTTCCAACCCATACACTTCCACGCCCCACACGAACGTTTTTACACACTGTTTCCTGGTTTGCAGTCCTATCTCCTATGAGTACAGAAGTTGTCTTTTTCCCATGAATACCTTCTTAGATTTGCCTATTCTCCGATTGATGTCCGTTGTACCGTAATGTTTTAATACGTAATTTTCTACATTTTTGATGATCCTCCTCACAGTTGAAAGAACCCCACTTAGAAGAAGTGAAATTACTTGTGGCGACTGTATGCTGCCATCTGGTTGGAGCGCCACGAGAGAAGGTCGACCTGAGGAAGCTGGCAGACATCACCAAGGAACGAAATAAATAAGGAAGACTTACGACGCGATTGTTACTGAAACTGAAGACGCGCCATTTCTTACCTACGGAATAAAAGCATCCTCATCGAACTAAGTTTGCTTATTCATTTTCGTTCACCAAATACTTATAGAAATATACATCGTATGCGGCATGCTGATCACCTGACTTTCGACAAATTCACGTTTCTTCCATGTCGAAACAGTTAAGTAAAAAGTAAATAGAGGAAGTTACAACATGTATTTTATATTTCTTTGAAGGCTTCCGCGACTCATATACTTGTTAATATTGCTGTTTTCAGGTATTCTGGTCGCGTGTTTAGTTTTTCTGACTACAGTTTCTCCCCTCTTCCTGGGGGCGTCTTCAGGTCCGTTGGACATTTTGTAATTATAAAATGTCCAACGGACCTGAAGACGCCCCCAGGAAGAAGGGAGAAACTGTAGTCAGAAAAACTAAACACGCGACCAGAATACCTGAAAACAGCAATATTAACATGTATTAAGAATATTCACCCTTATTCTTGAGGCCTGCGAAAACGGATTTGCTTTAAGTAGCAAAACTGTCTTAAAATAAAAGCGCGTAGACGTCTCCGGAAGCGTTTTCAGCCGTGGTATACAACCTCTTTCAACTTTTAAGGTTATTTAAGCCTCAACAGAAACTTTGAAGCCCGGGCTTATTTCCATTATTATCCAATCACTAATCATGCAATGCTCTTTTAATCTTTGCTCATGCTTTTTACTTCATATTTCAGGCGATTTGCTTCATAATTCATTTCAGTTTAGCTCAATGAGAAGAAATTATAGAAATGTGGAATTTTTGACAAAAATCCTTAAAATATATTATTGTTAGAGCGCGGAAAAATACTTCTACGCCCGAATAATGAAACTGAGAGATGTCTGGGATACGGCATCGATTCGGACCAAGTATTTCCCTCTAAAAAATATCTCATCCGGCATCTCATCCCCAGAAAAGTCGTCCCTTGCTATTTGTGGACGTTCATTTAATCCCGGAAAGTTTGATTGAAAAGTCTGTCTAGAATCTATTTGTACAGAATATTGAAAAATTGAAAATTGTACTCTCGAGTACAGTGCCCGCAGTATATCGCGATTTTACGCTGAAGGCAGTTTTTTTTAACTTCTAAAATAAGTGGTAACTGATTAATATTCATAGAAAAACTGCGTTTTTATCATGTCTGTGAGCGTTTTTCATATTTCACTGCTTAATATTCTTAGCATATTGGCCACTTCGTAAAAGTCTCATTTGCGAAATAAACACGTACGAGATATCGCTTAAGAAATTGTTGTGTCTTAGTCCATGGGGAATGATGCAAAAGTAAGAGGGAGAGGTTGTTGATGTGAAATCATTGAGAAGTTCTTCTTCTGTTTCATAAAATTTATCTTCCTTCTTATTCCGCGCTGGCTCAACATCCTATAGTATGAATACAAGGACCAAGTGCCACGAATCGAATAGACCAAGAGCATTTGAGATCCTGGACAGAAAGATTAAATCAAATTAAATAAATTAAATACATAGGAAAGATTTACAATTCATTAAAAACTACTACGAGCCAAAATGTAGTGCTTCTCAGCTTTTAAGGCCGCTTTACACGGTACATTTAATTGTACAAAAGTATGTATCACAGAATGTACAAGAAACTGAATGGAATTAGTGCAGGTTCTATTTCCCGCAGACATTCATACAATTTGCCGCTTGACACGGTGCAATTTCCTTCAAGAAGGTATTTGTACATTCGTTTGTACAATAAAATGTACCGTGTAAAGCAACCTTTAGAGAGATTATGTTGGTAGCCGCTAGAGACTAGGAGGCTGCGAGCTAAACATTTTACCTGAGAAATTCAGAACAGGTGTGTTTCAGAGCGACACAAAGAACATTATTTTGACACCACACTACATCTCTAGTTCCGACAGACTCGATAAAATAAGAGAGATACTTTACCAAAAAGATGGGTACAACAATTCCTTCTTTCCATGCAAAATAATTGAAAATAATAAAACCGGAGTTCCATAATACACGTCACCATTTCACCTCCCAAAATCTCATCCTTTATACCTTAACGCAACTGGTGGTCTAACATCCCCTCCCATACGCCCATGAGGTGGCTCGCAGGATACTATGTACTCGTAGAAGTGTGATTTTGATTAGCTTTTCGCGGTATCTACATGCTTTCGTATAATTGTGAATAAAGTCAAGGGGTCTAAGTGACAACTTTGAAAAAAATAAGTTAAGTACAGGAATGGGATGTGAAAATATTAATCTTTTAGATGGTAAAGGGATCAAAGTGATTTTCTTGACAGGTGTTGCTATCTAGGGTAATTATTCTTAACTACTTAGTGGGTTGTACCAAACATTGTCAACTTTGACTTAAGTTTTCTCTAAACAATGGTTTTATTACTTAGACCCCTTTACTTCTGGGGTCCTCAATTATAATCGTATCATTAATGGTATGCTTGTTTAAACATCAGTTTGATGATTTCTCTGTTGCATATCGAGGCAAAATCTATTCTACAATCCGAATCGGAATATCTTATATTGGTCAATCTTTACCTCAATTGGCCGCTCTTCATAATAGACCCGGAAAATTGTTTTCTATTTAGAATATACTAAATTTTTGGATTTTAGAATTTTATTAAGGAAATATGCATCTAAATTTAATATATTTATACAAACACATACATACCAATAACGGCGTTCCCTTCCAGAGTAGGCAGAGTCACTAAGTTTCACTGATAAATACATATTTGTACACCTAACTCTGCTTCAATAATTTCCTACATACTGACCTATCCTTGCAAACCTCTTTTGCTTCATTTACCCCAATACACTGCTTCATACACACATTCATGTTTTTAAGACTCCTAGTATTCCTCCTCCTAAGAATTTCCTCAACCACATTCAGCTACAACTTTCTCGGCCTACCTCTATCTCTCGCACCATTCATTTCACTCTCATATATCTGTTTCGTTATTCGACTCTCATCCATTCTCCCAACATGGCCAAGCCAACGAAGCACACTCCTTTCATGTATGTCCATTACTGGAGCATCTAACCCACATTCATTTATTACCCACTCATTCCTCACTCTATCCATCCTACTTTTGCCACAAACACTCCTCAGATAACTCAGACCCAAGGCGTTTAGTCTACTCTTATGTCTATCCTGACATACCCATGTTTCACTACCATGCAACAAAGTGGGGAGAAGTACACTTTTGTATCGTAAAATATTTAAAAGTTATAGTACGAAATTATTTTATAAATAAGGACTCGGAAGTACTATTAGGGTACGAAAACCATAATTGCCCATGGCCTCACTTACCTAGGGTTCCACAAAGCATATTGCCTAGTGTCCTACAGCCACTAGGGGTTGCCCTGGACAATAGTAAGCGTCGGGGAGTCATTCATTCTTTTCAGTGTCTTTGACTGGGGATGATGGAAAACAAAAACAAACGCCGCGCCGCCTTCTCCCGCGCGAACAGTACTAAGAAGTGTCGAGAGAAAAGACAAGGCTGACGGTCATGGCATATTATCCCGTCCTCAGATATTCTCCTAACGCGGTTAATAATTACCGACGCCCGCTTAGGTAATACCCGCGGCCATCTCGTTAGCACGTCTTCTCCCCACTCCCCTCGGTCAGTTCAGCGGGTATCAGGCAATTGTTTCATCGCCTGAGGAATACAATACAAATCCTCCTCCTCCTTCCATTGAGTATAAAATGTGGAGCACGCAATCACTGCCACATAAGGTCTAGAAGACTGAAACCGTCCGGGACGACGTTCACAACAGTGGTTGAAATGGCACCCTCCAAGATTGTGCTTGTTGGTGAGTATACACAGCATAAAACACTGTAAAACTTTAGAGTACTTCTTCATAGATTCTTATCCGTATGCATGCACATTTCCATTAATTCGTCTTTAATGCGCGCTGAAGTGCGCCGACGAGTTCCAATTTGACCTAGCTTCTATAACTTGAATAGAAACCTCCCAAAATATAGATAAAACTAGTTGTGGAGTAAACCTCTTAAAAATGAAGCTGGTTTCATGCCGAAATTGGTCGATGTATCAGTTAATAAGCATCAAGTAATTTTTGTACCCTTAAGGGTGCAAAAAATTAGTGTAATGTAACTGAAATTCTCACTTATGGACAATAAACACATTGACATGGTTTCAAATTGAATGATGGTTTTTGGGCCGTACGATGAAAACGTCTTCACAGCCAAATATATTTGTTCTTGCGAACCTGTAAAAATTGCTGCAGTGAGTTATTGATTTATTTTTGAAAATATGTGGTCGAAGGTTTATACAAAGTATGCGATCAGGGATAGAATTCTTTTATCCCTGATATCAAGGACTTCCACCAAGTAAGGTCCACACCTATCCTCTAAAACTATAAGATGCTTGACCGTTTGACGCGTGATGAGCGTTATTTAAATCTATCTTAATCTATCTAATTCTAGTCTCTATAAATTGCATTCGCATACCACTCGCAATGATGAACTATTTTTTTTGACCCGGAATCCCGGAAAGTGTAAGAGAAAGAGTTCGATATTATGTTATCGACTAAATAGATACTCTTCTACGATCCGCGGCCTGGCCATGTGGCAGGGGGTGCTGGGACAATAGCCTTGTTAAAGTATAAAGGAAATAGTCATAGGAAGGCGGAAAGTTGAAAGGGATTTTGGAAGTGTTTTAATTGGAGGTCAGTTTTCATTATGGTCACTTATTGTGCGTAGGAAGATCGAAATTTTGTACCTATCTGTTCGGCAATGTATCTCTCTTTTTTTATCGCTTCTGTTGAACCTAGAGATGCAGTGTGGCGTCAACATGATATTGTCAGCGTCGCTAGGAAACACACTTGTTTTGAATTTCTCAAGTAAACTAAGCCTAGAGTGTAGCCTCGAACTCTCTGGCGCCTCCCAACATAATTCCTCTAAAAGCTGATAAACACTATAATTTATCTCGTAGAAGTTTCACAGGAGTCCCACGAGAGAAAATTACAAGCCCACTTTTGTTCTTTTGACATGAAAAAGATTTCTGGGAAGTAGTTGATTGTAAGCTACAAATATTTGGCAGACAACGTAGTGGTGTATCGGGAAAATCCGTAGCCATAATGATATAAAAGCGGCAACGAAGGACCTCTACACCTACATCTACCCTGCCGCATGGCCGTGTAATGCGGGGAGTTAGAACACCATCCGTGTACATCTACATAATACCCTGCGAGCCGCGCCAAATGGACACATGGCAGGGGGTGTTAGGTCACCTGCCGTGTAAAGGTGTAAGTTTTTGAGAGGTGAAATGGTGACATGTATTATAGGAGTGCATTTAGTGGAGCTCAATTTTTATTGTGGTCGCTTATTGTGCGCGGAAAGAACGAGTTTTTGTACCTATATGTTCGGCAGTGTATCTCTCTTATTTTGTCGCATCTGTCAGACCTAGAGATGTAGTGAGTAGTCATGATAATATTCTCTATGTGCGTACATGTGTAAAGGATAAGATTTTGGAGGTGAAATGGTGAATTATACTGAGGGATTGTTTGAGTGGAGGACGTGGAGGAATATTCTGCTTCTGTCAGACGCCGGGATGTAATTGGGCATCAAAATGATATTTTTCTGGGTCACAGTGCGCAGCTATTCTTAGTATTCTCTTTAGTTTTACATAAAATGGCAAGTTAGCATCTTTTTATTTCTAGTGAGGATCAATACATCGAATTTCACGCGCAATAGTGAAGAGATATCTTGTTCAAACAAACCTTTATTACAATATCAGGCCACGACTAGAGTTTTCTCGTCACACGGTAAAAACTCCTTCACAGACGAATATTTTTTATGATTATGTAAAATTTATTGCGAGGAGTAATGATTTTATATTCTAAAATAGTTGCGAAACAATGAAAATTAAACTCTGATATATTATTGATGACATATGAGCATTATAATCATCCTCCTCTTTTAAGGTAGTCCGAGCGAGATAGTCCCCTAGTCATAATAGAGAGCATATTCGAATTATACGTTTTGATTTCACCAACTGTATGAAACATGAATTAAATATTGCATTTT
Organism: Ceriagrion tenellum; assembly: GCA_963169105.1. NCBI lineage: Eukaryota > Metazoa > Arthropoda > Insecta > Odonata > Coenagrionidae > Ceriagrion > Ceriagrion tenellum. The sequence continues at coordinate 34,304,198 of OY720635.1, read as the reverse complement.
AATGGTGCAGTAATATAGTTTTATATGACATCAATGGTAAGTAATTGAATAAAAATATTTAAGTAAGTCTTTAACTTGACTCATTTTTTTTGAGCGGTGCGTTTGAAACTCCTTCAAATCGGAAGGTTTTTTGTGATACCCAAGAATCTATTGCGGTGGCAATACGATTAATTTTAAAAAATAGTTGAGAAAACATGCAAACTAAATGCTGTTAGTTTTTGTACGATACCTAAGTGTTAGAAATTTCTCATTTTGTAAATAAGGTCTCTCTGGAATGCATACACGTACCATTTCCTATGTAAAAGGGCTGGTATTTTTTGGCAAATGACTCCGAAAGTAATGTGGTAAGGGGTTGAATTTTTGGTGTATGTATTTGGAAGGGTGAGATATTTTTCTTTATAATGAGACCAAATTCATTGATTTATAGGTAAGATGATATTTCGCTCAAACTACCTTTAGCTTAGTCCCTCTGGAGTGCATATCTGTATCATATCCCATGAAAAACGCTTCCATGTATTGGAAAATATCTCTACAAGTGTAATGGTTTGCATCTGAATGTTATCTTTTAATGGAAATTATAAAGAAGAAATAAAATAAGGGCGTAAATATAATGAATAAATAAGAATTTATTTATAAGTAATTTCCAAACAGATAAAGAAGAAATACCTTTTTCCTTACATAATTAGGCCAAATACATTGAATTGTAAGTGAATTATTAATTTGATATCTCTCAAGAAATACCTTGACTGTCGAATCAGTCCATATGCTCATACACAATTACATATGAGGACCCCAGAAGTCAAGGGGTCCAAGTAACAAAACCATTGTTTGGAGAAAACTTAAGTCAAAGTTGAAAATGTTTGGTACAACCAACAAGTAGTTAAGAGGCGTTACCCTAGATAGCAGCACCTGTCAAGAAAATCACTTGGAACCCTTTACCACCTAAAAGATATTTTCACATCCCATTCCTGTACCTAACTTATTTTTTTCAAAAATGTCACTTAGACCCCTTGACTTCTGGGGTCCACATATAAAGTTAATTGATTTTGGGGTTACGTTGCTAAACGAGAGGGTATAACTCATAATGAAAACGATGTAAAATTCCATTAAGATATTTACCGCTGTAAATCGGTTTCGACGGGTATAGCGTCATTCACAAGACTAACAGTACATTTTCCCAAAAATATTTTTCCAAAGTGGTACTGACAACATTTTGTGGTGCCTCTCTCTCTCCCTGTGTTTCAGCCGTCGTCGCCTGTTTGCTGTTGATTGGACTCGATGAGGTCACCGCGCAGTGCTCGGATTTCTGCGCGGCAGTCTACGACCCCGTGTGCGGTGTCACGGCTTATGGGACCACCAGGGAGTTCTCCAACTCTTGCGTCCTCAGAATGGTCCAGTGCCGGAATCCCGGAGGTGAGCTGAGAGTGGATAATTCACACTCGGCATTATACCCTCAGGAAAAAATTGGCGAAAAGGGGGCGGAGTTTCGCGAGCTGTCCTGCTTGTGTCTTAAGGCCTTGTAACACGGCACGATTTCCTTGCGATCCCGCTGAGCGCAATCTTACGACTATCACTCACAAATCGACGGCGACCCATGAAACACAGTAAAACCACCCCTCGACAGGGTCGCCTCGACGAGGTACTTGTTGTGTCCGACCATAACACGTCACGACTTCCTCAGCCAATGGTATTTCTTCGTCATTTTCGCTCTTCAGTCAAAAAAACAGGTACTCAGTTGATGGCGATTTTGTGACCGTGTGACCACGTTGAAATTTTCTGGCGATTTTCGCATTTTACCTTGTTTATGATAGATTTCTTATTTTACACTTTAGATTCATAGTCTTAATTTAGTCATTCATTGATTTCAAGCATAGTTTCTTTAATTAGTAGAAATAGTTTCAAGTTTTTTTTATTTAGGGTTAAGAATTTAAGGTTAGGGATTTGTACAAAGTAATTTTCTTTTTTTATTCTTTCGGTAGTCAAGTTTTGTATTCTTTAAATATACTTAATTTCCTCTTATTGTGACCACTTTACAATGCGAGGACTAGACGCCATCTTTGTGAATAATTGCCTTTTCAGGTTTTCCATACATCCAGGTTTTCCGCGCACGGTCACATGACGGATCGAGGCTTTGTTATTGGTGACTTGCACTCAATGGTCGAGTGAAAGTAGAGGCTCTCTCAACTTCACTCGACGTGTCTCATGGTCATCGACCGCTAGTCGAGACAGCGTCGAGGGGTATGAAACACCTAACAACACATAGTCGATGTAGTCGAGATCTACATCGCGCTCGGCGGGATCGCAAGGAAATCGTGCCGTGTTACATGGCCTTTAAGGTGTTAAGTGGCATAACGACTCACGACTCTGTGGTCAATGTGACGCAAAAAAGGGACTAAATGACACATTAGTGTTCATTCGGTACATAATATCTTGCCTTCGCTGGAGAAATGAGTCACGCATTGAAAACCAAAATCGAGTTTCCAAAAATGTGGATTATTCTACGAATAATCGGCATTTTGGTGACTCAATTTTAATTACTTCACTTCTCCAATCATAGTAGCAAGGCTAGAGCTAGGTACTTAGAGTTAAGAAAATCTCGGCCGGTGGATATATTGATGCCTAGAGCAGAACATTTCTGCGTTCACTCCGTAAGGATTACCGGGTGCCGAGGTGAATTTTTGACATCGAAGATCATTTTACCATTGAATTAGGAAAAAAATAGACGTCTACTTAAGCTAACTTTCTAATTTCGTGTACCAAGGAAATAATCTCACCTCTTTTATCAATGCATAGGTGCCAGAGATAACAAAGATTGGGAAACACGAGAGGTAAATGATCTAATGAGAATGAAAAGTTGGCAGAATCTATGGCCTAGTATAGTTGTCGACTGCAGCGCCATTTGCAAGGAAATACCACATTTTGACTTCAATCATGTCAACAATTCTCTAACACCAAAAAAAAGGTGGTAGGACTCCTTCATTCTATACGTATTTAATCTTCCAAGACTTCCCGCTAACTAAAATCAATTTTAATTTTTGAAAAATAACCTCCATATTGTATTTCTGGGTATGGTATGGTACTGAGGGTCTTTATTCTAGATATTATAAAAACTTGAAATTTGAGTCTTTAAAGTGCGTTTTGTAAACTGAGATGAAAAAATACAGTTTACAAGCTAATTTTACCGTAATTCAGCCATGGAAGTGGATTTTATAGTGTGGGCTGTTGAGGAGATTGCACAGATGACGGCAGAAAAACATCTATTTGTGCGAGAAAGCATAATTTGCTTCTAATTAAAACTGGTTTTTGTAAGCAAAACTTCTTAAGAAATTGAATGAGAATAAAATATACGAGTCTTATCCTTGAGTGCGGTATGACATGATTTCACGTCAAGGTTATCTTTACGCTGGTGCGGATGACGTGATATCATGTCATCCGCACCAGACGTGAAATCACGTCATGCCGCACTCAAAGGGTTAAGTTGTTAGCAAATTCCTGTCATTATTGAAGTCAAAATGTGGTACTTCCATACAAATGGCCCTGCAGTAGGCTCCAATGGCTGGACAAATGTGTTTATTAAATATATTACTCTCAATCCCAGGGCCATTTATATCCAAGTTGATATTTAGCCGCACTGGCTAATTCTCTCCATCTCTTTCGGTCCATTGCATCCTCCTCCGCAGCTCCAGCCTTCTCCAAATCTATCCTTACTTGGCTCCACCATTTCTGTCGTGGTCTTCCCAGGGGTCGTTTTCCTTCTGGATTTCCTCTCAAAACCTCCTCCATTAAACACCCGTCCACTTTTCTTAACAAGTGTCCTACCCATCTCATTATACTGCATTTAATCTCACTTATGATGTCAGTATTCATGTAAAGGTCCCTCATCTCCCTATTGCACTTTCTTCTCCAATTTCCTTGTTCATTTGTAGGCCAGTAGATCTTGTGAAACAACTTGTTTTCAAATACTATAAATTTTTAATCCTCCTTCTTTATAGATTTTCTTTATTAAATACATATTCGTGGAATAATCTACATATTTATAACTCAATTTTGGTTTTCAAAGAGTCACTCATTTTACATCAGCGAAAGCTGGAAAAACAAATGAGTAAATATCTGCAATCAAGTACTTGATTTGACTAACATTACCAGTGCCTCCACAGAAGTCGTCACTCGGAGGAAAGCAGGAAAGTGGACACCCCACATTCTAATCTACCCTCTTATTAATATTGCATAAAGCGATTTGGGGAGAAAAGGAGATGGGCTTTCCATAGGTTGTCTTGCAGAGGTAGCTGACTCGGATCGAAGCAATCTTACGTAAAATTTTAGCTCTGATCTCATTTCTGTCAATGAAATTTCTTTTAAACAATTTTAACGTCATCGTCGGGAAAAAATTTTACTTCTCTCCCATAACACCACACCAGAGCACAAGAATTTATGCCCAATTGTAGAAAAACTATCAATAATAATCTTTTCATGAATGAGTTTGGAGATATCGCATTTTTTTAAGAACTCGTGTTGTGTGACCCACGCCTGCTGCGAACATGTTTGAAATCTAAATCAATATCCGGCTAAATATCAACATTTTGGAACAAGTAAAACATTTGAATTACTTTGGTGAAACGCTAACAGTTATTAGTAAATGGGCATCGCGCTAAAGACATGTGGAGAAGGATATTAGCGAAGCAAGCGTTTAGAATTAGATGGCAGATGATAATGGAGACTTTGGATAGATATCAAATGAATTGGCTGGGGAAGAACTTGAAATGGATTGTGGCGTTGTATGGGACAGATTGGCTTTAGTATTTTCCGGGAATTGAACAAATATCACAAACCGTTGCTTCAAGATAAATTTGAATTCATTTTTTCAGCGACGTTTTCATGCATTCCGGGTTGAGTTGGAGTTCCAATTAAGCCTTATTGTTTCATTTCATAATTTATCAATGTAAAAGCCATCAAGAAATGCCTAAAACATAAAAGCTGGATGTAATAATAATTATGATAAATATTTATTCCACTCCAACAAGAAATCGGCCCCGGTGGCGGAGGTCCTCGCCTGCTAACCCGAGGGTCGCGGGTTCGAGTCCCGCCTGGGTAGAATATTATCTGCCCAGGACATGGGTGTATGTGTCTCGTCCGTTGTTACTGTTGTTCACCCGACGTAAAATGGCCTAATGCTCTGTATTCGGGGCAGTGAAAATAAATAAATAAATAAAATACAAAAATAATAAATTAAACAGAAAAGTGAAATTAGGCACCGCGGATGGAAAGTCCCTTTGATGGAGTTGCCATTCCTTGGATATGGCGTTTTTCGGCAGTTACATGAAAATATAACAAAATAAAATATTCAATGGGCTATTCAACTAAACATTCAAGTAGTGCCCTTACACAATATGCAAATAACATCTTATCACATAGATGTTACAATTTATCTATAGTAGTCTGTGGTAGTATATATCTCAGTTAATTACAATTAATAGAATACAAGGCCAATGGAGCAACTCTATATAAACTATATGGAATCCGTGAACATGGTCAATAGAAACCTTATTGTATCTTCTAAGCGAACTTGTATCTTCTAAGGGAAAAAGCGAGTACTTGTATCTTCTAAGGGAAAAAAAAATTCTCACGTAAAAATATGATAAGAAAGATAACATTTTGTGAACACCTTCATTCAGGAGCATCTGATAGCTGTGATAATTTAAATAATATATTGCAGATTAGTTATGGACCGTTGCAAGAACATTTAGATATGGAATCAAAAGTTTGAGATCCATTTATTTATGGAAAGTTATAGATCCGTATAGTTATCCCATAAAAAATATTCGTGTTGCAGAAACACATCTATTAGTTACATTACTCATTTTTCCAATAGTCAACAGATTCAAATATTCGATCTATTCTTCTACTGCGGGATAAAATTTATGAACGTTTAGCCCATGCATAATTGCTGATGCGCATAATAATTAGTCAGAGTAAACAAGCAGGCCATTTGTATCAAAACAACTCTTTTATCTAGTAAGTAAGTCTCCACGCACTTCATTGCGCATCCACCATCTTGGCTACTTACGGGACTCATAACTCCATGCCATAAGTTATGAAATCGATAAATTTATTGAATGTTTCTGCCACATTTAATGAATGGTTTCCATAGCCTATTGGTCCCATAACTTTATTGAATACCGATGTGTCATTCCTGCAACTGGTCATGAAAGGGGAAAATGATATAAAAACCTCCAAATGATAATGTGCAATTTTATTATGACTAAATTTGACGATATTAGTTATCCCAATTACCATTTTCTAATTGTTTGAAGGTAACTATCGAACAAGGGAACGTTCCTCTTTAGTTTGTATCCATTGAAAGGGCACAGATGAATGTAAAATAAGTGTATCAATTGATGATATGAAAGTAATTACCCAAAAAACTACTATATTTTTACAGAAATTGTGTCATCCACGAGAGGCCGATGTCGGTGAGGCGTAACCACAACCAGAAGACCACATGCAGTTAAGCACCTTGGTAAAAAGTTCCTCTTTAATCTCCGTCTTCATCTTCACTTCGAGGATTTTAGAGAAATACTAGCATTTTGATGAGACAAAAACGCACAAATTCAATTCAATGCGCAAACATTTCCACAACAATGGTCTCCCAAATAAGTAATGGACGACCGATCGGCACAAAAGTGACCTCTTTGTGATTATTACAAATTTTAAAATAAAAGAAACCCACTGCAATTTCAATTGTTATAGTTTTGCCGTCAAAAATGTTCAGAAAATGTGTTGTCATAAAATAAATTTCTGAAAATACTCATTCATCTCTATGTACACTTCTTTTCTCAACCGTTTCATGATTTTAAACAATGGACTATTATTCATCGAATGTTGTAACGTATGTCTCATAAATCATACTTCCATTTCAATGTGTGTGAGTGTCTAGGTCTCGAGGATCCCTCTTTCCAACAAATTTGAATGAGTAAATAATTTTGTAAATGTTTTTCGCCTTGTGTTATTTTATTAGAAGTACTGTCATTGTTGTCCGGATATTGGCGACCAATTTTCCATCTCTTTTACATGGGCTGGGTTGTTTCGCTTCTTTTTACTGCATGCATTTGCTTGTTGTCTTTGAATATTTCGGTACAGTACGGGGAATGGCTCAGAATAGCACAGGGAAACAACATTTCGGGAGTGTGACCCTTATCGTTCACTTTTATCGTTCATACCTCTCTCTCCGCCCTACCCATCCATTGCCACTTGGCCTAATACATCAGTGTTGTTGCAAGAACAGCACACATGTATTATATAAAGTTATGGGACCCATAAGCTATGGCAACCGATCGATAAGTGTTGCAGAAACATTCGATAAATGTATTGGTTTCATAACTTATGGCATGTTACAAGTAGCCAAGATGGCGGATGCACAATGAACCGCTTTGAGAATTACTTGATAAATGAGTTGTTTTGAGCCAAATGACCAGTATTTTTTTTACTATTAATAACTTATTATTATGAGCATTAACAATTATTAATAGGCTAAACTTTCATAAATTTTATCCTGCGGCAGAAGATTAGATCGAACATTCGAATTTATTGACTATTGGTAAATAAGTCATGTGACTAGTGGATGTGTTCCTGCACCCCGAATGTTTTTCTGAGACCTATAACTTTTTGGAACTCATAACTATTGATTCCACTACTATACGTTCTTGCAACTTGCCATAGAGATGCAAAGGGGAGACAATTCAGTCAGTCAATCCTCGGTCAGTCACGAAGCCGGGACAGGAGTCGTACCCGGTGCGCACAACGTATGAGGGGTGGGACACCGACTCCGCGGGATAAACCATTCCAAAGGATTGTCTAATTCACGAGGTCACTGTTTCCTACAAACCAAAGTTAGAGAATGATTATGCTCTCCTTGCAATTAATTAAATGGCAGTATTAACCTTAAAATTTACAATTTTATGGGAAATTTTCGCTCTAATATGTTTTTACGCGTCACCTGAGCGTGAGCGTTCAGTTTTGTGCAACCTTCTTCACCTCCCTCTTCCCCATTAAGAATAAGATACCGTACTTTTTCTTGCATATCTGATACTTTCCTGCACGCGCGGGTTTTAGTCTCGGCTTTTGTGTATTTGACTTACATCTCTTGACTTCTCCTGGCTGATGTATAGAAGTGCTTTAATAATTTCAACAGGCATACGAGTTAGTATAGCATTTGAATGTCTTCGGAAACACGCTAGAAGAGAATTGGCATTGCGGAAAAGAATTTGGAGGAGAAGAGCGTTAGCAAACGAAGTGTTTAGTAATAGAAGGGTGCTAATATTTCGCACTTTTGGACAGGAATATAAAGAAGGGGCTGGTGAAGAGTTAGATATGGAAAGTAGCGTTGTATGGGGCAGAAACGCGAGCTCAGAGGGGTGGACGAGAATTGGCCCCTGGCGTTCGAAATGCGGGTGTGGATGAGGATGGAGAAGGTGCGGTGAACAGAGAAGGGAGCACAAGAGGACGTACATTGAATAATTGGTGAGGAAAAGAAACTTCAGCATACGATTAGGAGGAGGTGAACTAGATGGTATGAATGTGTTATGAGGGACGAATTTTTGCTCAAATAGCGAGAGAGGTAATGGTTGGGAAATTGGAGTTAATAGTGGATAGGAATGTTGGCTAAGCCGATAAAGGAAGAAAGAGAATATTTACTATATAAAAGTTATTCGGGTTATCCCGCTGCGTATTGAGCATCTTAAATTGACTGAACGTTTCATCCTTGTGTCAGATTCAGGACACAAGATACTCTTCGATGAGGCTAAAGTTCTGGCCAAAATTAATCTTTATTATACTCAACTAACAAAGGAAGCAACCGAGATAGCAAAACGACCATCCAATTTTAATAGGGAAGACGGCTATCGCCTGAGCAGTGTATGGAAAAGACACCTAACCACCGAATATCTTTAACGGCACACATCATTTTTTAAATTTAAAACCCTTAACAATGGTCAACCGTCTCGACGAAGAACCAATAAATAGAGGCAAAAGAAACAAACTCTTACATTCTCCTGATCCCGTTCTCAGTACGCAGAACGAAACGTTGAGTAAATTTCAAATGCTCAATACGCAGCGGGATACCCCGAATAACTTTAATATAGTAAAGAGTCGCTGCGAAGACCTTCAAACAAAGAGAATAGTTTTTGTGGACGGTATGAAGAAGTGCACGACTTACGCCGAGATGAATTAACAAGCAAGAGGCGGATAAGGACCAATGCGAGAAAAAGTGGAGGGATAGTTTTGACTTTTATTAAATCGTACCTCTAACAGGTAGATTAATCAATGATCACCAATTTCCGCATCACAATACCGGAGTTTTATGGACGGGATGGAAAAATGTATGATGTACGCCGAGATAAAGAAACAAACTAGAGGCAGATAGGGACTGATGTGAGATTAAAAGTGGACGGTATATTTTGATTTCCATTACATCTTACCTCTAACTTAGATTCGAATATAAAAAAGAGGATGGTGAAGAGCTTCCTATGGAGAGTAGAGTTTCATGGGGCATAAACGCAGACTGAGAAGAGTGGATGAGAATTGGCTGAAGGGTGCTGTGGGTGTGGAGGAGGATTGAGGAGTTGCGGTGAACGGAGAGAAAGACAATCGAAGAAGAACATTTTATGGGATGAGAGTAAAGGAAACTTCTGGATAAGAAAAGGAGAAGGTCAAGTTGGTGGTATGAAGGTGCAATGAGGTCGTTGGATACAACAAGATCGTTGGAGGGATTTTCGTTCATATACAGATTTGCGTGAAATTTTGCCCTATTCAACTAGCCAGTATTAATGGGGCATAATTGAAATGAAAAAAATGCATGGTACTGACTGGTTTCTTGGCAATTTGATGATATTTTGCAAGTATTCTTACGGTACTTATAATATTTTTCAAAATAATTCGGTATTTTACGTTCAGATTCTTCCATAAAGGCGTACTATCATGATACATATTATAACAACCGTTACAAGCAAAAATAAAGGTATTATATTGAGTAAAAAAACAGGTATTTTTATTGAATTTTTTGTTTGAATTCCGGATTTCTTATTGTAAACGTAAGTCATAACAATGTTTTCTCTAAAACATAATAGAAATATTATCGCAAGACTATCACTACACTTATGGTCATTTCACCATAAAAATAGATGTACTTTAGAATATTGTGGTTCAATAAATTTTATCCAACGTTCTTGAGAGTCATTCAACGACTCACGATTACCACTCCATCCACCTTAAGTTGGTACCTGTTCCAATTAGTGAGCAAATAGACTGGGCAGAGAAATTCGTTCGGAATTCTCTCAAAGGAAGAGGCAGTTGAGATGGTAGAGAGATTGGAGCAGTAAACGAGAATAAAATACACGGGAAGTTCTTTGCGGACACTGAGAAACGACGAAGGAACGTCATCATCCCCCGCGTGATCAATTCCAGAAAAAGTTACAGGAAAAGTCCAATCGGACGTTCAAGGCGCACCTTATCTTGCGTTAAGGACTTTCTCTCATTCTCAACACGCGCATCTCGCGGTCGTCTACCTTTATGCATCATCGGGTGTTTTCCTGGTCCATTCATATTCGAACTCTGCCCACTCCACTCGCCAGTCCAACGGCGACCAATCGACTCACTCAACTCGCAAAGCAAATGCTATCTTCCTTCTCAACAAGTGAGTATAAAATGCTAAGCGCGCGATCACTGCTCCAAACGATTGAGGCAGTTCAGAACGACAGTTGTACCAGTTGTTGAAATGGTCTCCTCCAGGATAGGACTCATTGGTGAGTAGCCGCTACACATTAATCCAGCATACTTTTTAATACTCACTAGATGCAAAAGAAAAATTAAGCATGACTTTTAATATTACTAAGCTTTATGGCATTTAATAGAAAGCTATTATATTCAATACACATAAAATCTATCGAAACCTAGTTGATGCCCGATTCTCACGATTCTAGATCCGGCGAATATTTGCTAATGTCATAGTTTCCGGTATGGAGTGACATAGAAACAGCATGCAGACTAATAAATATTATTTGTATCAAACTAACTTAACTACTTGATTTAGTTATTGATTCAGTAATCATTGCTACAAGCTAACAGGAAAGTTTCTCGAGCGTATATCATTCTCGTTACGCCGCCGTGAGACCTTTTATTTCTGAAATTAGCGCCACGTCCGCTCTCAATAATTGTAAGGTTATGAAAGGTGCATTAAATCAAAATATCTCAGCTGCTGTTTTGGTGGCCAGCTGATTGGTTAATTTAATACCATAGAGGTCATGCGCTAATCAACACCGCAAAATACCGCATCTCACTATTACAATTTTCAAAGAACCACGGAACTAGCCGCGCAGTTACTTCAACGGACTCCGTGTACGAATCACACAATTGTATGATATTCACGGTGGAATAATCATTCGCCTGGACTGGGAATTGAGCCCAGATCCCTCGATTTCGCGCCGAAGGCTCTAACAAATTTAGCTACTCAGGCGTCCTCTTTCACTATGAATCTCATGGGGGCTTTAAGGAGCAATTCGATTCCCAGTCCAGGCGAATGATTTTTCCACTGTGAATTTCATGCAATTGTGTGATCACTAGCGGGTGACTCCGTCGAAGTTACTGCGCGGCTAGTTCCGTGGTTCTTCGAAAATGTCAAAAAGTAAACACCTTTTTGTTTAAATTTGGGCTTTACCCCGTGGACTGTGACGCTTAGTGCTCGCATACGGGTACCTCTGGCATCATATGCACGGTACCTGTGAGGACAACTTTCTCCTTAAATCCCCTATGAGATTCACTGTGGAAGATGAGGCCTGAGTAGCTTAGTTGGATAGAGCACTCGGTGCGAAATCGAGGGATCTGGGTTCGATTCCCAGTCCAGGTGAATCATTTTTCCACTGTAAATTTCACTAACTTTTTGCTATAACAAGTTCAATGATTGTCAGAAACCTTCAAGGACCGCTCTAATTATACTAGATTCTGTCCTCCGATATCCGATATTATCTCCATTTAAAGTCTACGGTCCACTGCGAGGATAAATTTCCAGCGAAAACTTAATGGCGAGAAATTTTTTCATCAAAAATATTTTATCAAGTTGTATCATGTATCATCAAAGGGTCTATACTGTCAATCCTGCACTATGGGGGTGGAAATTAGCTGGAGACTTAGTGGAATTGAAGAGCCCCTGTAATCAACGCCGAATTTATTACGATATTTTTCATTTTTCCTGATAAGCTCAGAGTGATAATTTAGTGGGAGCCAAGAGAGGCTTCAGCTACCCCGCAATTGAAAAGATTTTAACTCGGTACTCCAGAGTTTGCCACCAAAATCAGCTGCCCCAGCTTCAAGTAATGATTTTATATTTCAATTTCAGCCAAGGGATAAAATAATGGAACACAATTAAGTTAACTTTTACAACGGGTCCCGAATTTATTCCAGTTTCAAAACTAGACCCGGTTATCGAGCATTAGAATATGATAACCCTAAATATAAGGATGTTCCTAGATCAGCATGATGTTTGCCGTTCCGTATGCATTTTTACATGTCTTATGATATCCAATGCACCAGCAATCCACTTCTCGGGTCGCAATCTTATCATGGTTAGGCAATCCATCTCCATTTTGTGGGATCCTGGATCAGTCTCCTCTATCCCCTATCTCCTTTAGCCTTGAACATCCTCTCCAGTCGTTTTCTTCAGCTACACATCACAGCAAGGACCCAACGCCCCCTTTCTTCTCTGGCATGCGATTGGTCCATATGTATATTCCCATCTTTTATATTCAAAGTAATATACGACCTTTCCCCAGAACCGGAGATTTTGTTACATGGAGCAGTTAATTACGGAAAACAATAATTACATAGCGAGAACGGAGGAAAAGAATTAAAACAGAGACAATTTTCCTGCCTCTCTTTAATGCATCTTTGATGCCATTCAAGCAGTTCTCCACTCCACAGGACGCAATTTTCACGGCCAATTCGTCCATGTATCAGACGGTGCAATCAATTTTCTCGAGTAATACGGCTTTAAAGATAGTGCGAGCGAGATTTTCCCTAGTAACAGTAACGACCTTAATCGAATGTTAGTTTTTATTTATTGGGATTATGAAGACTTAAGAAAGTATCGTGATACAATAAATGAAAAACGTTTTTCATCAGTCATGTTAAACGTAACTTGTTTTACATTACTTACAAGAAACTCAGAAAACTAATGAAACATACGCACCTTAGGGCTTTAATTACACTTTTTCCATGCCGAGCGATGAAAACGCCACAACAATCTAAGTTTTGTCGATATTTCAAAAAGCAGAACGTAGAATATTAAATCTTACTTTTGAAAATATTTGAGAATTAATACAAACCACATAACGCAATTATTATAAAACGATTTTTGAGTCAAAAGTTACTCCTCTTTATATAAAAAACGCCTTCATGGAATGCAGGTCCTAAATACGACAGGTTCTTCATCAGGATAGAAAACTAAAAAATTTTACATAAGCCGTTAGGCTTTGAAAACTCTTTTTTTGATAGACCTAACTAACTTGAAGAAGTGGCCCCAAGTCTTCGTGAGAAGTCAAGATAATTATTTTTATCCAATATCAAGGGCATAGCTAGAAAAGGTTGGAAAATAAATAATCTTTTTGGCCAATAATTTCGATTGAGACCACATGAAACAGGATCTAGAACCTGATATAACAATTTTAATTCGATAAAAGTCGTTAGTCTTCAAACACTTTTGATTGACATACCGAGCTTGGAGTTGTAGCTCCAAATGTTCATAAGGAGTCAAGATAATTATTTAAATCCAATATTTAGTGTATCACAAAGAAAAGAGAGTAAAAATAATATTTTTAACGATTATCAAAATGGACAATATTTTTGCAACTATTTCGGCACCAGTTGAAACGGATATCTCAGTCAGCCGGAAAGAACGTGGTGGTAAAAAATTCAACTTTAATTCCAGTATCAAATTCTTCTCATTTTAAAATTTTCTTTTAAATGTTTATTAAAAATTTTTTTGACACTTTGTAAAATGGAAGTTAGAAACAAATTTTAATCACGGGTGGTTAATTGGTCTTGAACAAGGGCGGTTTTATTAATCTGGCAATTTTACAACTGATTAAGCATGATCTTTTGCGAGCATTTTTTAGAGGCATCAGGAGTAGAAAAAATACTAATCGCTCTAGGTTCAATCGCTGTAATCAAAACACAACCGAACTGCCCAATGTCATACTATCTGTGCCCAGATGTGCTCAATCAAGTTGATGGTGACTAAATTCAGGGGGTGTATTTTAATATTTCAGCAGTCGTCGTCGCCTTCATGCTTCTGATGGGACTCGACCTGGCTTCCGGCGCCACCAGGAAGTGTCCAGGTGTCTGCACGCGAGATTACACGCCGGTTTGCGGTTCAAGGGCCAACGGGAGCACCATGCAGTTCCCCAATATGTGCAATTTGAGCTCCTACCAGTGCAAGAACCCCGGAGGTGAGAGAATTACAATGGAATTAGTGTGTTATGGTCCATGGACATGATGGGAGGACAGTTGATATTATGGAGTCCAGTTTAAGAGAAAAATACTTTATAAAAGACAAAAAGCGACTTTTTTAAAAACTTGCCAATCAATACTTATCACCGGGTGCCAACTAAATGGTTTGTTCTTGAGTGGGCACCCCACATTCTAAATGCTGCGGAAACCCTCGTATCAAGAGGAAGTACAATATTTTGCGGAGAAAAGGAGCTCTGCTTTTCTTACGCTATCTAACTTAGGGAATTAGGGGGTCCGAAAGAATCACACGTCAGATTTTGCTCACCGCTCTGATCGTACTTCTTTTTTAAGCATTGTAAAATTAAATGTCGGAGTGAAAATTTTTCTTATTTCGATTTCCGCCGCGGCATTAAACCTGAATATTTACTTAATTATAGAAAGAGTACATCTATTTTTCATACAAAATATTCGAAAATTTAATATGACAAATTTCCATTTCGGATCAAGTAGAACATTTGAATTACTTGGGTGGTACGCTGGTGGAAATTGGGCACCGGCGCAAAGACATCTGGGGGAGAATAACATTAGAGAGGCAAGAGTTGAGAATTATACGGCAGCTGACGATGAGGACATTGAGTACGGATATTAAAATGAGGTTCGCGATGAGCTTGATACAGAATATGACGTTGTCTGGGGCACAATGGCATTAATAGTTTTTTCTGAAATGTGAAACGAAAAAAAAACCATAGTCGCATGAAAAATTTGAATCCATAATTTCTCACCATTTCCATGCGTTTTTGACTGATATTTTGACTGTCAAATGATGTTTCATTATTTTGTTCTTTAATTTATCGATGAAAAATCCGTAAAAAAATAAGTAGTAAAAACACAAGAACCTCAAATACTGTTTATTTAAAGCGAAATAAATTAATCCAGTAAAACAGTTAAAAGCAAAAGCAAATTTGAGAACACCTTAATTAGGGATCTGCTGATAAATAGGATATTTTGAGGCTTATATTGCAGAGTATTTAAAGGGAAAATTATTTAAATCCAGTAATGGATAATTTAAGATAGTATTCTTTTGACCTATTATCTCGGAATAAAAAATCCCGACCACCTGTTCGTTATAATTGAATGAATACCATGAAAAAACTATGAAATTCTTTTTTTATCTTTTCCCTCCTAGCTGTAAATACATGAATGTGGTCACACAGTTGAATCCTTCTCAGCTTTTGCCTCAAAGTTGTGGAATGACTTGTCGAAACAAGTGAAAGACAGTGCATCGATGGTAATATTCAAGAAACAACTTTTCAGACATTTACTTTCCACTGATTCATGATCAGTGATCATGTTATTCATTTATTCGCTTATTGATATCATTACTATTCCTTTTCGTGTCAGATGATGCAATTTAGTTTTTCACATTATTTTTTGTCTGATTACGTTGTCAATACTATGTCTGCTGCCCATTCTCACATCAGAAAGAAGCCATTGAGCCATTTCATTATGTAACTACCCAAATATGTAACAAGCAATATTCTCATGAGTTTCTCTTGATCATTTTCTTAACAATTATATGGTACCTGGTTTATTGAATATAGTATATTTCTTTTTCTTTTTCCTACAGTTGTCGTTCAATAGAGTGTAAACAAACCTTTGTTCTATAGGAGTAAAACTCTTGAAAAAATAAATAAATTTATTAAAAATTATTATTTAAATCAAGGTAGTGTTATAATTCAACAGTCATCCTTAAGAGTGTATAATTAGTTCTAGAAAATAATTCAGCACACGATTTCCATAGCGGGATTTTCTTTAAAAAAATCGAATCTATTCGCAGATATCGTGAAATCCTGGAAGGGCCGGTGTCGGTGAGGCGAAGCAGAAACCAGTTGGCCGATGCGACAGACAATCGACAAGAGGCAGTTACCAGGGTGCAAAGTTCCTATTCACTCTCCATCCTCATCATCACTTCCTGGGCGCTTGAGAATTAGTGTCATTATGAAGCGACAGAATAAAAGGCACAATTCATATCATCGCATAAACATTTCTACAGGAATGTTCTCACAAACAAGAAATGAATGAAGGCAAATAGACATCAAGTGAGGCCTACATCGACAAGGGCCTGCTCGCGTTTTTCGCGACAGCTCATTTTTTGAACCATCAATCATTGTGATAATTAACCATTTTACCTTATCCATTTTAATCTGAATTATATATTCTTGTAATCAACAATAAAGTTTATAATTGTTATAATATAAAATGTATAATTGAAAATATGAAAATTGAAAATATGCAAAAGAAACAACTCCAAGTCCATTTTTTTCCCTTTCCACCAAATTGTTTACTGACTATCTAAGCATAGAAATAAGCAAGTGATAAAACATCAGGTTCATAAAATTTGTATTTTTTCTCAACCTTTGCATAACTTTAAATAAGGTACTCTTATTCGGTTGCCGCTTCAGCCACCTTATTTTGGCTTTTATGCTCCAGTAAAAGACCAAGTATACTTGGCCAACATTTCTCTCAGAGGAGGAGCGAGTTGTGATGAAAAAGAGGGTGGAGCAGGGGCACGAGAATATAAAACGCGTGAATTTCTTTGTGAACAGTGATAAACGACAAAAATAGGCCGCCTTCTTCCGCGTGACCAATTCCAGGAAAAGTTACGGAAAAACGCCACTGGAAGGTCTAGGCATTCCCAATCTTACGTCAAGGCCTTTCTCTCCTCCCTGCTTCTTTCCGTTCTTGCGGTCGTTTAACAATTTGCCCGCCAAGGTGTTTCCCGGTCAATTCATTTTCGTACTCCGCCCACTCCACTCGCCACTCTAGCGGCGATGAACCAATTGACTCGTTCGGCTCGCGGAGAAAATTTCAGCTTCTTCCTAGAATTGGAGAATAAAATGCTACACGCGTGTTAGAAATGATGGTAATATCTGATTTCAACTTAACAAATGGTGCTTTTAATAGCGCGAAGGCACGCGTCCACACGTAAACAGCTCAACACTGACTCTCATGTGTCGTAGTGACATCACTTATATATGACGACCCCAGAAGTCAAGGGGCCTAAGTAACAAAACCATTGTTTAGAGAAAACTTAAGTCAAAGTTGACAATTTTTGGTACAACCCACTAAGTAGTTAAGAGGAATTACCCTAGATAGCAGCACCTGTCAAGAAAATCACTTGGAACCCTTTACCACCTAAAAGATTAATATTTTCACATCCCATTCCTGTACGTAACTTATTTTTTTCAAAGATGTCACTTAGACCCCTTGACTTCTGGGGTCCACATATACAGATGGTGGTGACGTCATATCTTCATTTGACGGCAGCTCTTAGGCAACACCTCCAGTCCACGCCGTTAGACCAACTTGACCACTATTTGACGATGAAGGCGTTGGGATTCTCCATCTAACACGCGCGTGTTATTAGACAGGATAAATTATCGAAGCGTTGACTATAATGAAGACAACACAGCCGTTTAGGGAAACTAGTATGTTTAACAGCATATTATGAATGCGCCTGATCACACGTTCCCCGAGTCAATACGGGCCAACGTCTGGTGTGGCTATATCGCAAGTAGAGATATGCATATACACAGGAACAGGCATCAAATAGTCCTTCACAATTAGACATTCAAGGTGAAAGAACACTTCAATAAACTATCGGATAGGTATCCTTCCGCTCGTTATTAGACATGGAACTCCATTTAATTTAAGGAGCTCCTTCCAACACGGGCGCGGGATCAACGTTCCAAACAATTAAGGTAGTTTAGAACGACAGTGATACCAGTTGCTGAAATGGCCCGCTCTAGGAATGAACTCATTGGTGAGTAGTCACTATAGGATATTCAAGCATGCTTTTTGATATTTGTTAGCTTTCAGATAGTTAACAGAAAGCAAGCATATTCTTCGCATTTGAAGTTATCGCATTATAATTAAAAGCCCGTTTCACACGAAAATTGATCCGGCATTAGCCCTAGGATTCCTTTCCATTATTAGAGGACACCTTTCCATTATTGCGTGTGGGCGTGTCCAATCCATCTTGTTCTTCTTTGGATTGGATATTTGGGGAGACGACCGACAGCTAAGGTCATTTGCGGGATATGTAAGGGGGAAGGGTGGATAGAAACCCGGCGTCGGCATTAGCCTGCTCTTAACGATAGGCGTCAAGGGGAACACGGTTTAACGTCTCATCCGACAGACGGAGTACTGTACTTGAAGTGCCCTCTACAAGACACTCATGTAGGGATCGGGTTTCTGAAAAAATTCCCCTCTGCAGGGATCTGAACACTGGCCGTCCGTATGTTTAGCCAGTACTCTAGCCACCACACCAACCCGATCCCCTTGTTCTTCTTTTCTCTGTCGTGTTTCATATGGTTCTTTCTCCTGGTATTCTTTGGTACACTTCATAATTTTTTTTCGTCCCTTTTATCTTTACGTTCCTCCTCCAGCACCAGGTTTTGAAGGCGTCAAGTCTGTCCCGATCAGCTTTTCCAATGGTCCATGCTTCCAATCTTTCGAGTGCCATGTTCCACAAGAATGTTTTCACATACTGTTTCCTGGTTCGTTGTCCTATCTTATTTGAGCATAGCAGTTGTCTTTTTCCCATAAACGCCTTTTCAGCCTCGGGCTATTCAACATTCATAACAGTGATGGGTATTTTAGCTCACTTAAGGGTAGTTAATTGAATTATAGTTCACCCAATTGAACTATTCAATAATGTATGAATGAATTGGCCGTGAAAATTGAGACCTCTTAAGTGAATATTTGAATTGCTTGAATGGCTGAGAATATGCATGAAAGAGAGAATAAGAAAGTCCCTATGTTTACAGTACGGTCTGAACCAATCACTGATCCGTTTGCTAAACTTTGCAGATGGAACACATCTCAAAAGTCTTCTTTTTTCCCTTTTCTAACACCAAGAATTACCAGGTCCTCTCGACGGAGACCAGAATGCTCCATGCAAGATTTAGTATGTGAAAGATACAATGACGACATATGTACGAGATTTGTTATTAATTATATATGCGACAATACTGTTATTTATCACGTCATATCGAATCTAATCAAAAGACTAAAGATTTTAACAATTGAGTTGATGGAATATTTGTCTAACTTTAAACAAATATCTGATTTGTGACTTCCTTATCTATAATACACAACCAGAGTCACTCATATGAAGTGATCGGACTTAATTCAAATATATTGAATCATTGTGCTTACACGAAGCCACCTATACATCGGATAAAATGAGTGCAAAACGTAGACTGGGGACCGCCAAGAATATTTAGCAAGAATAGGCGCGAATCCGCCCACGGTACTTGTTCTCGCCAAACGCGGAATATTATTTAAATCTTTCGATGATAAATATGTGATAACTAATTACCACAATATTAGTAGTTGTCATAATCAGTGTATTATTATTTAAAAGTATTTATCAATCAAGGAAACAGTTGAATTTAGAAGTTAACCTTAAATGGATTGTTGTAGCATATAAATACGAGCATGATCTCAATAGCAATATTTACTCTAACATCTATATCTATTCGCAGATTTCGTGAAATCCCGGAGGGGCGGTGATGGTGAGGAGGAACCACAACTAGTAGACCCCCTGTTGATGCGACTGACGGCTGGCAAGCAAGGCAGTAGCCGGGGTTTAAAGTTCCTCTTCAATCTCCACTGCCATCACCACTTAAAAGGTCAACGATAAATACCATCATCACGAAATGGCAAAATAAAACGCAAAGTTGAATTCAAGATGCGATCATTTCGACAAGAATGGTCTCCCAGACAAGAAATAAATGAACGCTATTAGGCACCGGATGAGGTCTACATCAATAGCGGTATGCTTACGCTTACCAGAGGCACCTCATATTTTGAGCAGCTCACTTTGTAATAATTAATAATTTCATACTATTGTAAAACCTAACTAAATTGCATTATTAATTTTATCAAGAAATATATTGAATATATTTCGTTCATACTGATGTAAAACCTAATCAAATTTCATTATTGATTTTATCAAGAAATATATTGAATATATTTATTTAAGTTCTTTAATTTCCTTTACCGCCAATTGAAATGAAAAAAATGATTTATAAGGGTTTGGCTGAAGCTTAAATGCGATACGTTATTACAATTTGGGGCACGACAAGCAAGAGTATCATGATGAAAAGATACAACTTAGTTAACTCCACGCTAATTTATTATAAACGATCCGGGTTTCAGCAACTGAGTGCCATTTTCAAGGTACAACTGACATGAATGGCTTAGTATATATACAGTAAAGGTGTAGGGGAGGGAGGAAAAGAGGGGAGAGGAGATATGCTGGTAGAGGTGACGTAAAGGCGGCGGAAAGGATGAGTGCAATTGGGTGCAAACTAAGTAATTTGTAGATAAGCAAGGCGAATACAGAATGGACGACTAAGACGGTTGTCTGTTGTGAAAAGAGGGAAGTTTTATGTTTAGGAGGGGGGCACTTATTCAATGAACAAGAGTTTATTGAACAATGTATTAAACATACAAAATAGGATCATGGTGAATTTGGATCCATCTGAAAGCAATGCGGCAAAAGTTAATAAAAAGGAACTAGACTAATTACCGATTCCTGAAATTTTTCAATACATTTCAACATGTGATAACTTTTCAGGCAGAGGTTTAAGACTAGCCGGATCATTGGGCATGATATAGCATTTCGTCAGTTTGAAAAATACTAAGTACCTAAATTCCACAACCTACACGGAAAAAGAACCCTAGAATACATAGTTTCAAAATTATTATACCATTTACCGCAGTCAATTCAATCAATTATTGAAAAAAATGTCAGAGTTAAAAACAAAAGTTTAAAATTGGTTGTATGAAAACATAAATCTATATTTATAAATGACATGAATCAGAAATTTATAATTTAACTTCGTATAACTTACGTTAACATAGATATTTTTGGGTTTTATAGAGGGGTATGCAATTGTTGAATTGTCAATATCAATGTAGTGTATATGATGAAAGTGTTACTAAATTACCTTGGGTTTCATATTTATTGCGGTCATTGCACCATTCAGCACCTTAAAAAAATTTCTTCTATCTGTGCATACATATATGTACTAGGATTTTCTTATGATGATGATTTCGTAATTCATTACATTTTTTATTTCATGTTTAAGACTATTACATTCAAAACTGTAAAATATCCAAAATCATGTTAATTTTTCGATTGCATGGATGTAAATTATATGCGATCACTCAATAAGTCACAAATTGGCACCTGCTGAAAAGCCTATGGAATAGCAGGACCGAAAAGATTATTACAAAATTACTTATATGCATATATATGTCTACATGAGGTGCATTTACCCCCCTTGGTTTTCTTGATCAAGTTTCCATGTTCTTGCTTATTAGTTTAAGGCATTATATTTTTGTGACTTACTATTGTAAAATATCATTGTAAACACAAAACAAATATTGTAAATGAGTATAAAATTTGTATTTGTATTATTAAAAATAAATTAAAGCGTGTTTATTTAAAAAAATGATTACAAAAAATGCTCTAAATTGTAATTTCATAAATTATATATTTGATAATACTCATAGAACTCCAGGAAATTTTTTTATCTAGCCACCTAATTGTTTGCCTAAGACCTAAGCGGAGATATATGAAAGTCAAACAGCAACATTTGTACAAAATATGAATTTTTTTCTCTGAATCTTCATGATTTAAAGTATTGAACTCGTATTCATCGTACACAGAAGTACGCAAACCATGAACCACCCTTCTGTCTTAGCGCACGTTGTCTAAATCGTTTCGAGGGTCACTGCTCTCAACAAATTTGAATGAGTGAGTAGGGAGTTAGAAGGCCACCTTCTATCATTATCTTTTTAGACACGGAGTACGATATCCTACTCCTTGTTTTTAGGGGTTACGCGTTGTTGGGGCACCGACACCGCGGGAAAAACTCAAGCAAAACCTATTTATATCACAACCGCCCTTGTTTCTCAAAATTTAAGTTAATGAGTGATCTGATTCCTATTGTTTGGCTTTACCATTTTTTTATCCGCTTTCTGAGGGAGTTTGGAACAATCTTCTTCACTTACTTCCGCTCCTTTAAGAATACGATACTATACTTTCTCTTACATTACTGATACTTTCCTACTTACAGAGGCCGTGGTCAGAGACTTGGTGCGTAACTTACATCTCTTGGCTGTTGTGTAGAAATGTTTTAACTCTTTACGCTAGCATACATGTTTTAAATCTGTTAGTATAGTTTAGAACGACTTTGGCCGTACGCGAGTAGAAAATTGACGCAGCGGCGAAGGAATATGGAGAAGAACAGCGTTAGCAAAGGAGGCGCATAGGAGCAGAAGGTATCGGATAACTGGAGCATTGGATTAGGATACAGATAATGGGCTGGTAAAGGGCCTGATTTGTGGAGTAGTCAGAGTCTTGATTTACTATTAGTAAAAATATGGTGGAAGCGTGGACGGATGAGAGTGGACGAAAATAGGCTGCAGGTGTTAGAGATGCGGCTGTGAAGGAGGACGGAGAGAGTGCAGTTAGGGTTGGGTCAGTAGAATATTCTGTGTAGGAAATGCGTAATCTACGTGTATAGTCTACTGTAGAATATGTAAGGTAGAATATTACTAATAGTTACATATTCTACGTGTAGACAATTCATTTTACAAATACTGCTAAAGAAGTGATTACGATTATTGGAAAAATTTATTTTAACAATATACTAATGCATTTTAATAATTAAACCTAGATCTAGTGCATTTTCAACTTAGATAGCCTATTACAAGCCAACCACTGCTAGGCCTCCCAGGAAATCAACAACTATCCAAGACTGAACGCCAAATTATCAACGAGTCAAAGCAATATTTTCTAGATTGATTGGTGTAGGCCTGAGTTATTTGTAGCCACTTCATATCATTTTAAAAATTTTCAATGGCAAGTACTTGCAATTAGTTACATATGCAGTAGGCTAGATTAAGTATTATATGAACTGGTATTTTAATTGAAGTGAAAAAATTGTATGCGAAATCAACATTTTGTAATCACTCTGGGTCCCTCCATCAGGGCAAGTCGCAACTAATTATATGTAAATACTAAAATCAAATAATAGAGTTAATAAAATAAGAGAATAATAGTTATTGAAACTGCAATAAAACAATGATTTAGGGAGACTAACATTATTTGTCCAAGGTGATGTAATTTTGTAACCATGAAATCAATGTGATGCTTTATTTTTTTAAATTGTAAGTTTCTACATTTTATTAAACATAAAACATTATTTTACAGACAAAAAAATAATCAACATAATATTCTACATAATCTGCGCAATACTATACATATTCTACATCTTCTACACTTTTCTACGTGTATTAAGAAAAATAATATTCTACGTGTGATGACCCAACATTGAGTGCAGTGAACGGAGAGGAAGACTCACGAGGAAGTGCATCGCACGGCGTGTGAGGAGGGGAAACTTCGGAATAGGATAACGAGGAAGCGAATCGGGAGGTACGAATGTGTAATCAGGGGTGAATTGTTACTGAATACCATAAGAGAGAGAAGGATGAGGGACTATAGCAGTTGCGATGGACCAGTTCTAGGAAACTTTGGCACTCACCAGGTAAAGTAAGTCTTGCACTTGTGTTAAATATCATAACAGTATTATTAGCAATTAACCCCGTATGGAATGTCCGGCGAGACATGCCTCCTGCATGATGTAGTACTATTACAACTAGGATAACTAGAGCCAAACTATTTTGGTAGAAACGATCGTTGCCATAATATTAAGAAAATAGAGTGCAGAACCGTTAGATTTATAATGTCATTTTTTCCACGCACAATAAGGGACCATAATATTTTAGATAGATCAGTTCTAGGGGACTTTGACCCTGACTAGGTAAAGTAGTATTTTACCTAGTCAGGGTCATATTAACATCATTATTAGCTACTATCCTCGAATGTAATCTCCAGCATGATATACTCTTGCATGTTTTATTACCTTGTAGTACTATTCATCAGTCGCATTCATAATAGTAACCAGTATTTGTCTCTTAAATAGTGTACTGCATGGTAGCATATTCGTTTACATAGCACTCTCCTTGTTCCTGGCCTGACCGCGTATTATAATCCTGACTGCTATTGGCCTGAGCCTGACATCCGGGCGAGCATGCGCGGTTCTGATTTCAGCTGGGATGAGTGCTGCATGCCTGGTGTGGAATCACCCCTTGCCATAGACCCTAGTGGTAGCTTGCGCGGTATTTCATAGATGTAGACGTTGACAAGGTCAGGAGGGAAAGAAATAAAGTGGGTTCTATGGATGGGATGAAGAATATTACGTTTGCTGAGATGAGGGAAGAAATTGAGGTAGATAGGAAACAAGTATGGATGTGAAGCGTTTGATTTAAATTTCATTAAATCGTACCTCTTAGAGGTAGATTAGATATTGATCACCAACTTCCACGTCACAGCATATGGTAATCATCAGGAGGTATTAAGAGCGTATATTAAGGCTCTTAAATTAAATACACCGCCAAGGTCACATTTGAATTGATTTATACCTTTAATAACTAATGCTCCCAATCGATTTTTATATTTAGGCCATTAAAACACGCTACATCAGCTTTACCGCTGGAATTTTGTTTATTTTTCTCCTCTCCGGACTATTCCTGCGGCACGGACCATAGGGATATTCATTAACAAAAATGGATAACCTACCCTGTAGAGTGAAAGGTCCAATGTCAGGTGCCATAAAAATTGCAGTTTTAAATTATTGCATTCGATTTGCCAAAACGGTTCACCTTTACTGAAATTTGGTTCCATAACCTACAAAATCTCTCATTCAACAACAGAAATATTATTACTACTTTGGCAACCGCACCATTGAATTTAAATTAGAACGCATGCTTTTGGTCTGTATGACTTTATGCAATCATCATGACAATAAAGGTGAGATTTCTGTGGGGGAATTTCTAACCCCATCATCTCCAAGGATGGGAATTGCATCCATAATGGTAAATGCATTTTGCACGATACATCCAGGGTATAATTTCAATCCTACAGTTGGTAAATTTTACTCTTCCCGTAGATGTTCAACGGGCGCCCTCTCGTGATAGTACATTTAACTAGCCTAAGAATACAACCGCGTACTTTCATTGACAGCGTGCTGACAGCGTTCCATGTTTTTGTTTTTCCTGGGACCGTGTGAAACTATTTTCCCGTCGCTCTGGTTACGCTTTTTTATTATTGCTAGAGGTACTCATCAATCCTAATTGATTCTTTAGAGGCCTATATTTTCCCTATACATTAATACGAGACTCGGTTTTACGATACTGTGGACTCAGGTCAAGAAGAGAGTTCTTCACAAACGTGTAGTTTGAAGAAATTTAACGAATACTTATTAAATATGTCACAAATTTGAATATGTAAAAATAAAGATGGCTGCTAGCGATAAAGCGTGACGCATTCCAATGCCATCGCCAGTCACTATGTTATCTCCGTTAAAGAATGTTTGGTCAGGCACCGCTAAAGGTAGTTCGAGCGAATTATCATTTTACTTAAGAATCAATGAATTTGGTCTCATTTTTAAGAAAAATATCTCATCCTACCAATGAACTCACAAATTCAACCCCTTACCGCGTTCCTTTCGGAGACATTTGCCAAAAAATACCAGACCTTTTACATGGGAAATGGTACGTGTATGCACTCTAGAGAAACATTATTTACAAAATGATGAATTTCTATCACTTAGATGTTGTCAATAACTAACAGATGTAGTTTCTATGTTTTCTCAACTATTTTTGAAAATTAATCATATTGTCACCGCAGTATGGGTATGCTTTGGAAGGATTTTCAAACGCACCACGCGAAAAAAATGAGTCAAGTTAATGACTTATTTATATATTTTCACTTAACTACTCACCATTTCTTTCATATATAACCTTATTATTGCACAATCAACAATTGAATATTTAATTCATGTGTCCTACAGCTGGTGAAATTAAAACGTGTGATTCGAATATGGTCTCTATTATGACTAGAGAACTATCTCGCTCGGACTACCTTAAGGAAGTTTTTGCTTCGAAAACGTCACCCTCTTCCACGAGAGCAATTCCTGGAATGATTGCGGGAAAAGACTGTGCTGACGGTCAAGGAACACTTAATGTTACGTCAAGGACTTTCTCTGACTCTCAACATCTCAACGTCTCGCGGTCGTCTACCTTTATGCCCGTGCGGGAGTTTTCTCGGTCCATTCATATTCGCACTCGACCCACTCCACTAGCTAGTCCAGCGGCGACCAACCAATCTCGCTCGCGGATCTCGCGGAGAAAATGATAGCCTTTCCTCAATAAGCGAGTATAAAATGATAAGCGCGCGATCACTACCACAAAACGATCGAAGAAGTTCAGGACTACAGCGACACAAGTTTGTTACAATGGCCTCCTCCAGGATAGAACTCATCGGTGAGTAGCCGCAGTAGACTTTCAAAGCATGTCTTTTAATAGTTCTTAGCTTTATGATAGTAATCAGAAGTCAAGTATATTCAACACAGATAAAATGCATCGAATCATAATTAAAGCTCGTTTCACATGATACTTGATTGGGCAAAAGTTCGAGTATACTCGCTTGAGTGATGTCTTTCCAGAAGGGAATCGGGTTGGTGTGGTGGCTGGAGTACTGGCTAACCATACGGGCGGTCAGGGTTCAACTCCCTGCAGAGGATGTTTTTCAGAGGAAACCCGACCCTTACTTGAGTGTCTTGTGGAGGGCACTTCATGTACAGTACTCCGTCTGGAAGAGGAGAGAAAGGGGATAGGTAGTGCTTAAAAACGCGCGACTCAATTCAGGTGGCTAGAGTACTCGCCTACCACACGGGCGGCCAGGGTTCAACTCCCTGCAGAGGATGTTTTTCAGAGGAAACCCGACCCTTACTTGAGTGTCTTGTGGAGGGCACTTCATGTACAGTACTCCGTCTGTCGGATGAGACGTTAAACCGTGGCCCCCGTGGCGCCTTCCGTTAAGGAAGGCCGGGTTTCTATCCACCCTTCCTCCCTTGCCAATCCCCTATGGCGCAAATAACCTTAGCTGTCGGTCGCCTCCCCAAAAATTCAATCCAATCCTTCCCAGAATCGTACGATTCAGATATATCATGCCGGTTAGTAAGCATAATCGCTCTTATATTGTCTGGTCCACTTGATTTTACTATCAATGCAGTATTAGTTTGCTATAAGCTCCCAGGAGAGTCAAGTGGTCTTCGTCCTTTCGCTTCAGCTTGAAGCCGCCGTGCGACATATTATTTCTGAACTTAGCGCCACATGTTCCTAATTTTGTCTCTTGGTAAATTTCAGGATACAAAATGAGCATTAATTTTAAAATTCTCTAACTCCTGTTTTTTGCCAGCTACCATAGATTGGTTAATTTAATACCATAATATACATAAGATGAACGATACTTGAACATATCGAATACCGCCATTACGAGTTCAATGATCGTCTGAAATCTTCACCAGACGACACTAAACGAACTAGATTCCGTTATCCATATGTGGTGCCGGCTAGTATTTTAGTTCTTGTACCAGATCAGGTATCGTGTGTAACTTAGTGAGATTAGCTTGCATTTGAGGACTGTAAGAATTCCCTTTACCCTCTCAGTTCTTGGAAGCGGTATGCTTTAACTCACGACCTTATCTGTATGTCACATGCACCTCATTACATAATAAGAAGGCTCATTATTCGTTCCGTTTCGGCAGGGACAGAACCGGTTTAATGAGTCTCCGCCCGGTGCTCCGCGCGTTTTGATAACAAGTCGCGTTCTTAAAATGTCCCGGAATATCCCCGCTTATACTCAGCGGTCGGTCCACTGCAAGTACAAATTTGCTACGAAAAATGTATGGCGTGAAATGCATGAGTCAATTATTTTTCATCGAGTTGAATCATGTACCCTCAAAGTTTATACTCTGCCATTTGAGTGTTTATAACTTGCTTGAAAGGAGAAACATCTATAACATAATAGCCGAACTGAGCCAAGTTATTTTTCAAAATTTTCTGAGACCCCCAAAAGGATTAACCCCGTGAGAGCCATGAGATACTTTAGCTACCCTGCTAGTTAAATAGAAGACAATCCCTAAATTATAAAGATTCGGGCTCGTATACAACAAGGCACTACAGCCGCAGGTAATGGTCTTATTGTAATTTAAATCAAAGGATGAAATGACGGCACAACGTAAGGTTAAATTTTACAAATAACTTGCTGATTTTTTCCATGTTTTAATCCTTAAAAAAACTAGATATACCTTTAAGTGGTTTTGTGACATTGGAATACCATAACCCTTCTTATTATTATTCTATAGCACTGCGTGAGTTAAATTCGCACTTAAGTCACTCTTTTCCGTGGCTTAAGTAGCCGATTATTTTTATATGCTATATTTTTATTTGGCTTATTTAATAGGAAGCGATAAATTTGATCAAATTTAGATAAGGTTGACACTGACTTAATTGTATCTTCTAACACATTTTAAACAACAATTGTAATTTTGACTTGTCTTTTTTTTTTAATTCTGGAACTTGTTGGAAGACTTTCTGGCTCAAATTATCTC
Organism: Ceriagrion tenellum; assembly: GCA_963169105.1. Lineage (NCBI taxonomy): Eukaryota > Metazoa > Arthropoda > Insecta > Odonata > Coenagrionidae > Ceriagrion > Ceriagrion tenellum. The sequence goes on along the minus strand of OY720635.1, from coordinate 34,275,108 downwards.
ATCAATTTGAGACAATCATCTACCGCAACAACAAACCAATAGCTCAAATTCTTCATAGAATAATACTCATCAACATCACAAAAAACCTGAAAATAAAGATTAAACAACGGTGTTTAAGTAGAGCTGATTGTAAATTTTTATTTATAATATGTTCACTCATGACATTCTTATACCGCAGAGGACGGTGAGTTTAAACCACAGAGCTATAAATTAGAATACGATACTAGTGACTTAAGGTAGTGCGAGCGATTTAGTTCTCTAATCATAATGGAGACCATATTCGAATTATACGTTATAATTTTACAAGCTGAGAGACACAAGAATTAATTAATGCATTATTAATGGTGCAATAATATAGTTTTACATCACAGAAATTGTAAGTAATCAAATGAAAATATCTACATAAGTCCTTAACTTGACTTATTTTTCACGCGGTACGTTTGAAACTCCATCAAAACGGAAGTTTTAATGTGATCCCAAAGAATTTACTGCGATGACAATATGGTTAATTTTAAAAAATATTCGAGAAAACACATGGACTAAACACTGTTGATTTTTGACGAGATCTAGGTGCTAGAAATTCCTCTATTTTTAAATAAGGTCTCTCTAGAGTGCAAACACATACCATTTCCCATGTAAAAGGGCTGGTATTTTTTGGCAAATATCTCGGAAAGTAATGTGCGGGTAATTTCTCTCGTACGGGAGAATGTTAAACACAAAACACTTCATCTCGTAATTCGATCAACTACATGGTGAGAAAGGAAGCATAGAATCAAAATAGAGATAAATTTCTTCCCCCTCATTCATTCAATTTCGTAGTCAGTCGAGCAAATCTCCACTCAATAGTTCGCATTTTTTATACGGCAAATGCAACCATACATAAGGCAGTGCAATAAATTTCCTCGAGTAATGCGGCAATTCAGATGGTACGAGCCCCATTTTTCCTAGTCATAATGGAGAACATTTTCGAATTTAATTTTTTAATGATAGAGCTGTATGAAGCATAAAGTAAATATAGTGATTAAAGTAACGCAACAACTTTGTTTTTCACGAGCTGATGATAAACTCAGAAAAATAATAAACGCACAAATTTGGACATGAAACATAATTTTTTCACGCCGAGCGCTGAAACCCATCAAGTTTTTCTGGGCGGATTATTCAGTTTTAGACTATAGTTTTGCATATATTTCGGCACCGATTGCAACGGATACCACACACTACCGGAGAGGACGCTGGGGTAAAAAAATAACTATTATTCCAATAAAAAATGCTTTTCATTTTAAAGTTTTCTCTCAGGAGTTAAGTTTCTGTGGATACTTTGTTGAATGTACGTAAGATCTAAGTTATACGCGCATGTATCATCATAAGCTGGGAGCGTTTTATTTAGGCAGTTGCTAAACAACTGATTAAAAAAAATGATCTTCTGCGGAAATTTTTAGAGGCATCTGGAATAAGGATAGATATTCAGTACTATTTCTTTTTTTCCGCTGAACTTAAAGCAAAACTGTAACTCCCATTGTCAGATTAATCCGCTCCTAGATATGCAAGATCAAAGTGATGGTGACTAAATTCCTGGGATGTACCTATCTATGTATTTCAGCCGTCGTCGTTGCCTGTTTTCTGCTGATCGGTCTCGAGGAGGCTTCAAGCGCCACCAGGAAGTGTCCAGGTGTCTGCACGCGAGATCACACGCCGGTTTGCGGTGCAAGGGCCGACGGGAGCACCATATGGAGTTCCCCAATATGTGCAATCTGAGCTCCTACCAGTGCAAGAACCCGGGAGGTGAGATAATTACGACTGAGATAATTACGACTGAAATAATGTGCAATACTCTCTGAACATGATGGAAGGGAGAGCAGTACGATAATGGAGTTTAGTTAAAAAGATATACGTTAGAAAAGAGGAAAATAACCACTGCATTAACAATATATCAATTAATACTTATCACCGAGTGCTAACGGAGTGGTTTGTTCTTGAGTGGGCGGTCCACGCACTAATCGTTGAGGAAACATTGTAACAAGATAAAATACAAAGTTTTTGGGATGGAATAAGCTGAGCTTTTCTGGCGTTGTTCTACGTAGAAAATTGAGGGAGTCCGAAACACACATAAAAGATTACTCAACTTTACATAAGAATGTACTTTTTTTAAATACCATTTAAAAATCATGACCAAAGTAAAGTTTTTTCCTCGCTCTTTTCCCGCCGCGGAGGATAAACTGAACTTATGCCTAATCTTAGAAAAAAAATAAGTTAAAAATTAGTTTGGAGATATCGCATTTTTCTAGAAGACGTATTATTAGACTCACACAATCCGTGAATCTTGAAACCTTAGAAATCATTTTCGATATGTGGTTTAAAATTTACACTTTGGAGGGAGTATAGCAATTTAATTACTTGGAGAAGCAGAAGAGGCGTCATACGTTTAGAATCATACGCTTAGAATTAGAATGGTGCAGAATGATGAAGACATAAAGGAAAGATCGGCGTGTAGCTTGAAATGGATTGTGACGTTTTTGGGGCAGAAGGGAAAAAGTGTCTTTCTAAAATTTGGAACATTATCATAAGCAGTATCTTAAATTTAAAAACTTCAATTCGTTATTTTAGCGTCGTTTTCATGCGTTACGGTTGAATTCATCCGTCCAATTTTGTCTCAATTTGTAAAAATTTGATTTTTTAATGAAAAAGCCGAAAAGAAATAACAATAAATAAGTAGAACAAGCAGTTGATTCGGGTAAAGGAAAAAATTACTCACGTAACAGAAGGGCAAAAAATTAAATAGATTTTTTGAACACTTTCGTCAAGAAGTGTCTGATAATTAGGATAATTTAAAGATAATACTGCAGGTTAATTAACAGGGAAGATTATTTAAACCCCGCAGCACATACTTTGCTATCCTCTTTGGCTTACCACCTCAATATAAATTAATCTCATCATCAGTAGACTATAATTTAAAGAATGTTACAAAAAAAGTAGTATTTCACTGTAGTAGTCAACCTTAAAAGTGTTTGAACAGTTACAACGAATACATTAGTGCATTGTTTCCATAGCAGTATTTTCTCTAAAAATAAATCTATTCACAGTTATCGTGAAATCCTGGAAGGGCCGGTGTCGGTGAGACGAAACCGCAACCAGCACATCACCTGCCGAAGCGACTGACGATCGGCAAGCAAGGCTGTTACCTGGGTACCAAGTTCCTCTTCACTCCACATCCTCATCGTCACTTCAAGTATGCACGAGAAATACTACCAATATGAAGCGGAAAAATCAAAAGCACAACTCAAGGTGCTAACATTTCGACGGGAATGGTCTCACAAATAAGAAACGAATGAACGCAAATAGACATCAAGTGAATCATGCATCAACAACGGTATGACTGCGTTTGCTTGGGTCTTTTGAACCAGCTCACTTTGTGATATTTAATAATTTTACGCCATCGGAATAAAATTTTCATTTTACTTAATTGTCGTGAAATATGATGTATATAATTGTTGTATGATAAAATATATGTTTGAAAATACTCTTATAAATCCTTCTCAATTATTTTTCCTATCAACCTAATTGCTTACCAACAACCTAGACACTCAATTATGCAATAAAAACAACATAAACAAGAATTTTTTCACTACATTTTCATGATTTTAATCATGAACTCTTATTCATCGGACATTGCCGTATGCAACCCATAAATCATATTTCCAACTCAATGCACGTGTTTTGAGGGTCCTGTCATAACAAATTGAAATGATTATATGGGTGAGAGTGAGTACGAGCTCCCGTATATTATTATTTAGTTAGAGTTTATGTGCTTGGTGGAACACCGCGGGAGAAGCCCTCGCAAACCCAGTCTGAATCACAAGAGACGCTGTTTCTCACTAACCAAAATTAAAGAGTGATTCTTCCTTTCCACGTTTTTCCATTCGTTTTCTGAATATGAACTTTCACTTTTGACCAAACTTTTCCCCGTACCCCTCCCTTTTAAGAATGCGATACGCTACTTTTTCCTACATTACTGATAATTCCGTACTCATTTAGGACGTAGGCACAGTCTTTGTGTACTTAACTTCCATCTGGATTGAAGTGGATATTTGGGGAGGCGACCGACAGCTAAGGTCATTTGCGCCTTACAGGACAGGTAAGGGAGGAAGGGTGGATAGAAACCTGGCGTCGGCATTAGCCTGCTCTTGACGAAAGGCGCCAAGGGGACCACGGTTTAACATCTCATCCGACAGTCGGAGTACTGTCTTTGAAGTGCCCTCCACAAGACACTCAAATAGGGATCGGGTTTCCTCTGAAACATCTCCCTCTGTAAGGATTTGAGCCCTGGCCGCCCGTATGGTTATCCAGTACTTTAAGTTCCATTTCCTGGATGGTATATAGAAATACTTGAGAATTTTCAGCTAGCATTTAAGCTTAAAATTAGTTAGTAGAGCATTTAAATTACTAAGGAAGTACGCTGGTAAAATATTGGGCTACTTTTACAGCAAGGAGTAGGAAGATAGAGTTACCTAATTATGTGTTTAGTAATAGAAGGTAGCCGATGACTAGGAACCTCGATTAAAAATAAAAAAGAGGGTGGTGAAGAGCTTCCTAAGGGCAGTAGCATTTCATTGAGAGCATAAACGCAGGCAGACAGGAGGGGACGAGAACAAGCTGCAGGCAGCTGTGAGAGGGGGAGAGGGTTGAGAAAGTGCGGTGAACGGAGAGGAAGGCAATCGAGAAAGTGCATTTTATGGTGGGTGAGGAAAGGAAACTTCCGAATGAAGTGAGGAGGCGAGTAATGTGACACAAAGATGTTCTGAGGAACGAATTTTTGCTCAAAATAGTGATGGAGGGAAGTAAGCTGTTAAGGCAAGAAAGAGGATAGGTTTTATGAACGGGATGGAAAAATTTTATGACGCACGCCGAGAGGTGGAAACAAAATACCTACAGGTACATAAGGACCAATACAAGAGAAAAAGTGAAGGGGCTGTTTTGATTTCCATTAAATCGTACCTCTAAACGGTAGATTAGTTCATGATCTTCAGTTTTTGCATCTCAAAACATGAAAATCAATGGGAATTTTTTAGCAGCGTATTTCACATATTTAAAATGAAATAAAATACACGGCCAAAGAAGAAATTTCGACTAATTTAGAACTTTGAAAACTAGTTCTGTCATTCGATTTCAGTGAATTGATCATTAAACCAGGGTAAAACAAGAGTGAAACGCCTAATGTCGGGTGGCTAAATGAATGCGGTTTTTTATTCGTGTACTTCATTTTCTTCACGATCTGCTTTTGTCTGGAATTTATATTTTTGGGTTTTAAAAGGGTGCATGTTTACATAATCCTAACTGTATAGATTGTTCCAATTCTTTTGCAATTGTAGCATGGACTTGGCTACTCATTCATTTGGTGTTAATTAATTTCTATAATGACTTTCAGAATTAATGTAAGATTTCTGAGTAGGCATTTCTCGAACAATCATCTCCAAGGGTGGCAAGTGTATCCTTAATGATAAATACATTTTGCACGCCATATATCGGGATTTCTTACAATCCTACCAAACAGTTTGAATATTAAGTTTTTTCCATAGATTGTCAGCGGGCTCTCGAGGTGTTTGTATCACGACAGCAGAACAAGGCAATGCGTTCGTTCATTAACTGCGTGAATATACATAATATTCTATTTAAGAAAAAAGAATTTCCAGAAGACCACATGTGACATCTCAACTTCGGCATTTAACTAAAAATGACATGGATATTTTAGGGTGGACAAAGTAATAATCATTTAAGTACAGATTTGCCCGAAACTTTACATGCGTCAATCAGGTTGAAACATGCATTGTTAAAATAGAAAAAAATAATTATTATCAATATGGTTTGTTGGAAAATAAATTCTACTTCAGGATATATTTTTTATTAATGAATAGGTCATATATTTCAAAATAATTCGAATCTTTACGTCGAGATTTTTCCACAACCGTGAATTAACACCTATATCATTAGTATCAAGGTCGCTAGCAATTATCAAGTTGTCATGCCGAGTAAAAAATACGCATTAAAATTAGATTGCTATTTTAATTTCTAATTCCACTCCGTAAACATAAGACATGACAGCGCTTTAATTAAGATGAAAAAAATAATGACTCTTGCATAATTTATTTAACTAATGTATGGTTATTTAACCGAATAAAGAGATTTAGTTGAGCGAAATGTGGTCCAACAACGTTTTTGAACATTCTTGTAAGGTTATCAGAATGAGAACCCAACGACTTCCGGTGAACGCTCCGGCCAATTTATGATCGGTCTAACTGCTCCAGTAAATGAGTCAGTATGCTGGTCGAATAAGGGTCGCCGGGAGACTCTTTCAAAGGAGGAGGAAGCTTAAGTGAAATCGAGAGTGGAGCAGTGTAAGAGAATACAACACACGTGAAGTTCACAGCGGGTAATAAAAAACGAAAAAAAAGCCACCTTCTTCCGCGTATTCAATTCCCGGAAAAGTTGCGGGAAAAACATCACCAAGAAGGTCAAGCTACTCCTAATGTTACGTCAAGGCCTTTCTCTCTTCATTGTTCCTTCCCGTTTGAGGTTGTGTACCTGTATGCCCACCCAGGTGACTTTCCGGTTTTCCTACGGAATGGAGTACCTGTTCCAAAACCTAATAATGAAGCTTTTAGAAGGTCTTACTTGCATTGTGCAACTACAATGTTTAATCGTCTACCATTTCACACTGCCTCAAAAAACATATTAAATTGTTTCTACGAGACTTGAAAACATGGTTATTTTCCATTACAATATTAATATTTAAAAAACATTTCTAAATTTCGGGGGATCGAGATGGTGTGGTGGCAGGAATACTGGCTAACCATGCAGACGGCCAGGGTTTAAATCCCTGCGGAGGGGGGAGTTTTTCAGAGGAAACCCGATCCCTACTTGAGTGTCTTGTGGAGGGCACTTCAATTACAGGCGATTAGGCTCACGCCGCAGGATTACAACTTCCGCCCCCGGTTTGCAAGCTCTCGCTTATTACCGAGGACATGGAAGAGGTGGGAGGAAAGGATGGGTAGGGAAGGTTAGCGAAACCACTGCCCCTTCGAGACCGACACCAATGAGGCGGATTGAGGTCAAAAGGACCTCAAGGGCCTCCGCCTCCCCGAAGTGCTCGTTTTAGTTTGGTTCCCCCAAACAACTGAGACGAGTAACCGTCGGCTCCGCTTTCGCTTGAGCCTACCGCACATCTCTGCGTACCGAGAGAGCCTGTTGCCCAAATATTTGGGATAAGGTATCCCTCTGATTCGCTTTTTGGGTTGCCGCCGTGCGGTCTGCCGACTTACGTCATTGGAGTGAGGATCACCGGACCCAATGGAGGGTCAAAACGGACCAATTTTGGTCAAATGTGGTCCGTTTTGTGCTGGTCGGAGGCCTCACGTTGCCATGGGAATACGCAAGTCGCAACCCCTCTGGCACTTCAATTACAGTACTCCGTATGTCGGATGAGACGCTAAACCGTGGTCCCCTTGGCGCCTCGTTGGCGAATCGTTTAGAGCAGGCTAATGCCGACGCCGGGTTTCTATCCACTCTCCTTCTTTACCCATCCACTATGGCTCAAATGACCTGTCGATCGCCTCCCTAAATATCCAATCCTTCTAAATATTGAACTACAAAGTGAAGTGAATAATGTATACTTTTTGTTTGTATATTAATACTCTACTTCATGATCATTGGTAATTAATGATTTATTTTCTTTTGCTGTTTGCCTTCCCCTTGCCTTGTTATTGTAATGAACACATGATTTAAAAAACCTGTTTCTTGACTTTATAAAAACCAATATTCTAATTTTCTGTTTTTGGCCGCACCAACTAGCTGTAATTTTTTCTTTTTTTTCGTTAAGATAACTTTATATGATGACAACTCCAACACTGGTAGTGATGCAATAAGCGTGAAAACGTGGAAGGTTAATTTAAACTTTCGTTAAATCGTACCTCTAACTGGTAGATAAGTTCATGATCGCCAATTTCCGCGTCACAACACATGGAAAAAACTGGAAGATATAAGAAGCGTATTTGAAGTTTTTTTTAAATGACATATAATGCACCGCCGAAGCTGAAAATTGGAATGATATAGTTTGAAAAACCAATTCTCAATCGATTTCAATATATTGGTCGCTAAATCCCGCAAAATCAGATTCACTGCAAGAGGAATATTCATTAAATTAAGTTCAAAATTACTTGGTACTTATTCACAGAGTTTTATTCTTAGTCGACCGGTTTCGCTGCATAGGCAACATCATTAGGGCCGTCCTGATGATGTCACCTATGGTCACCGGTCGACTAAGAATAAAACACTGTCAAAGAATACCAAGTAATTTTGAAATTTTTTCAGATTGGATTTTCAAAAAGTAAAGCTTGTCATCATCATCATCTGATGTTCTGCCAGCTGGAAGGTCTCGTTCTCCACTGCTGTCTCCATCCGCTTCTGTGCCGAGCTTCCTTCTTTGCTTCATCATAGCTGCTGTTCCTCACCTGATCCGCCAATTTAATTCTTCTCCTTCCTCTCTTTTACTTTCCTTCAATTGAACCCTCAAGTGCCACAGTTATTATACTTTTCCCTCTCATCACATGGCCCAACCAGCTTCCTTTCCTTTTCCTTATTTCCTTTAGGAGCGATCTTCCTTCTTTTACTTTGCTCAAAACCTCTTCATTTCTCATCTTATCTACCCATATTACTTTTTCCATCCTTCTCCACACCCAAATTTCATAAGCTTCTATTCTATTCCTTTCCCTCTTACCTAATGTTCACGCTTCACATCCATAAATGAAAACGCTCCACCATCGAATTTATATTTATAAAAATTTGTGTGTTTTCCTCACCTCCAATATTATTTCTGCATGGGCGTCTGATTTAGGAATTTCATTGACAAACATGGATAGTAAAAGGCCCAATGTCAGGTGGCATTAGGAATGGTTTTAAATTCTTACATTCGATTTTCCAACACGGTTCACGTATTCAGAGATTTGTATTATTGGTATATACCATGAGAGTATAGTTCACCTTAATAACTATAAATTTTTATTGAATTTTGGAACTGCAGCATGCTCTTAAAATTATAACTAATGCTTTGGTCTTAATGACTTTATGTGACCAATATGTTATAAATTATTAAAGTGAGATAACTGTGGGGTATTTTCAACCCATCATCTTATAGGGTGAGATTTATATTCTAAACAGAAATACGCAATTCTGTACTTTATAGTAGGAGCGTCTGAAGAAATTACAACTTGGCTGTTTCCACATGAGGAAACAGCCAAGTTGTAATTTCCTCATGTGGAAACAGCCAAGTTGTAATTTCTTCAGACTGCTATGAAGGATTTCCACGAAGTCACGCCCGCTACCATTACTTATACTTATCTGTACGTCATACTCTGGAAATACTTAAATCTTACAAAATATTTTGTGCCTACCTTAGCTTTTCAACGGGCACCCTCTCCTGGTATTACATTTAATCAGTCTACCAAATCAATCGCGTTCATCTATTGACAGCACGAAAATATGTTCTATTTAAGAAAAAAGAATCTCCAGAGGACCGCAAATGGCATATAAATGTCGGTTGTAAACGCCGTAAAACTTGAATATCCTAAGTTGTGCGGTGGGGTTTACTTTATATAGAAATGTATGTAAGTCTCTGGATACGTAAACATATAAGTAACATGTAAAAATAAAAGAGAAAACGTTTAATTTACCAATTTGATTTCCTGACAATTTATTGAATTTTCAAAGCTTTTTCTTTTACACTTAACACAATTTCCGAAATAATTAGATTATTTATGCAAATATTTTTGCATTAACGCGAAACAACTCGTTTCATACATAAAATTCCGTAATAGTAGCTAGCAAATATCAAGATATCATGTGGAGTATAATACACGTATTTAAAAAATGATTATTTCTTACATTCCGAATACCTCGCCATAAACCCATGGACAATTAAAAACTTTAATTAGGACGAAAATAAAAAATATTACCACACATATAGCTATTTCACCCTATTAAATGGTTTACTTAATTGAAGTGTGGTCCATGAATTTTTCCTGACTTTCTTGTGAGGTTAGTGAAATGAACAGTCATCGGTTAACGCTCCAGCCATCTAAAATCGGTGTACCTACTACATCAATTGGCCGGTGTACTGGCACAAAATACACAGGGGTTTCATTTTAAGGAAGGTGAAGTTGAGATGAAAGAGAGAGTGAAGCACGAGTATTAAAGGCATGCTTCAGTTTGCAATAAATAGATCGAACCACAATTCCAGGTGAAAAATATTACAATTCCGACACGCATAAAAAAAAGAATTCGGTACTGCAGTCTAACCTAATGCCATTTCCATGTTGTCTCCATCATTACCCTTTATTCAACCGCATTTAAGGCTCTGTTTTCCGGGGAGAATTCACAAGATAATAGTCCATCGTTCAATTAATGGTTTCTAAGGAGTTATTTCATTGGCAGAATAAACTCTTGCTCAGTTTCCACGAGGAATTTCATAAAGATTTCTGCAAGTTTCAGGCGAAATTTAGTTTTAAGGGCTTTCCAAATTCATCAGTTATTTTAAACATGTTAGTATTTTTTTTGCACAAATAGCATATTTTTCCAGTATAGGCAATTCGGTTTAAGACCACCTGTCGCGCAACCAACGCTCCCCACTCAAAGATTCCGTCCATTGACTTCCTTGATTCCCTGTAAATATGTCAGTTTTCGTCTTATTTAAAGCGTTTGTGACGTTCATTCGGAGATAAATTGTGAGCTCTTTGATATATTCCAGGAAAACGGTGGGAAGACCAGGTTATTCAGGAAGCAAAAGTTGGAGGACTACTTGTTGGGGAAGTTATCCGTAAAATAAGAGTAAAAAGTGTTCCGTAAAGAAATAGTCAAATGGATGAAAGCGATTTTGAGCAAACCAAAAACTAAATGGGAGTCTTGCGTTAGGTGTAATGAAAGCTGTGAAAGCCAAATGGCTCGCACAGACTGCGTCACGCGCCTAAGCATGTGTACGTGAATCCCACCCCCGATAGAGGAGAGGGCACTTGCAATTCTTGAAAATTGCTAGAATCTCGGAGTATAAAACAGGAGGATGATTGGAATAGCGAAAGTTTGGTACGGGGAGAGCTCCAAGCCAAGGAACCGATGCTCAAAAAATCCTCAACGCGGCGCCACCATGAGGTCGGGCGTCCAGCTCACCCAAGCCTTACTGATCCCGCAGTAATTATTGTTTCAATATACTAGACCCACGGAAACGAAAGTTTTTCATGGAAAAATCACCAAAAATCCCTTTAAAAGTAAACTACGAAGATTCCTACAATTATAAATCTAGAAAAATGCAGTTATCACAGGAATACAATACTCAAACTTATGTGCCCCGACCCCCCGAACGACACCGACTCATTGCACTTACGTGGAACACAATAGACTCCAAAGAAGCCAACAAATCTGGTGAAGAATTCTAAACAAAAACACTCATGTATTGCATAAGTCAATGATCACAATGGTCGAAAGTGATGTGTGTTCCATATTCACAGGTATTTCCACCCACAGGTATTTGCAGGTCCTAAACAAAACATATGAATGATGTTGATGTGATAATGAATATAAGTCACCCTGCGAGGAGAAATATTAGAGCAAGTGGATTCCTTCACCTATCTTGGAAGTACCATTACGTGGGACGGAAGAAGTACAACGGAAATAAAGCGGAGAATACATCAAGCTAAAAAGCGTTAATTGGAAGAATTACAACTGCTGCTCTTCAATAAATATAGGACTACAAACCAGGAAACAATACACTGAAATATTCGTAGGGAGCGTGGCACTCTATTGGTCGGAAGCATGAACCATTGGAAAAACTGGCCAGAAAAGACCAGACGCCTTCGAAACCTGGAGCTGGAGGAGGATGCTAAAGATAAAATGAATGGGCAAATAAGAAATGATGAAGTGTGCGGAAGAGTACAAGAGGAAAAGACCATATGGACCACCATACAGACACCATAAAGACGAATTTCGGTCAAAAAATGAGAAATATCATTTTATCATATTTTCCTGCGTTTGGCGCTCGTATTGGCTTCTTACGACTAACATATCAGATATAAATATGCAATAGAAAAGAAGACTGCCACCGAAAAATGTGAGGCATTGCAATGCTATAACCAGTTTCTTCGTTTTTCTTCATAAAAAAGTGTTCGGTCAGGCCCCGCTGAAGAAGTTTTTACTTCAAAAAACGTCACCCTCTCCCACGTCATCAATTCCTGGAGGTATTGTGGGAAAAGACTCTGCTGACGTTCAAGGCGCACCTAATCTTACGTTGGCGACTTTCTCTTATTCTCAACACTCTCGTGTATTGCGGTCGTCTACCTTTATGCCCGCCCCGGTTTTTCCTGGTCCATTCATATTCGAACTCCGCCCATTCCCCACGCCAGTCCAGCGGCGATCAGCCAACCGACTCGCTCGGAGATTGTGGCGAAAACGCAACCTTCTTCCTCCATAAATGAGTATAAAATCCTAAGCCGCAATCACTGCCTCAAAAGATAGAGACTGTTCAGGACGACAGAGACACAAGTTTCTTACAATGGCCTCCTCCAGGATACAAATCATTGGTGAGTAGCTGCAGAATATTTAAGCATGCCTTACAATATTTATAGCTTTAAAATATAAATAGAGTACAAATGTACACCGCACGTATAAAATATATCGACTCATAATTAAAGCCCGCTCCTCACAATACTTAGGGCAGCTCTAACTAAAGTATACTCGCTCGAGTGATATTTTTCTAGTGTCTCGCGACATAGAAACAGCATGCTGGTTAGTAAGCATTTTGGCTCCCTGTCCAAGCCCCTTGATTTAATTATTAATTCGGTACTATTTTCCTACAAGCTCCCAGTAGAGCCTAGTACTCGTCATCAAATCATTAGCTTTTACAGCCGCCGTGCGACCTGTTATATCTGAAAATACGGCCATCTATTCCAGATTAAGTTTTATTACTTTACACTAATTTACCTATTGATAGGAAGCTATCAATAAATTTCTTTGCAGCGGAATTAACATTATAAAAATGTTCTAACTCAAGTTCTGGTCGCTAGCTGCCATACATTACCATAAATGTAATTGAATAAATTAAATACCATACAAGACGAGTCCCAAATTATACTTGAAAATACCGCATCCCGCCATTACAAGTTCAGAGATCGTGAGAAACCTTCATCAAACTACATGAAGCATTCTAGATCAATATGTGGTACCAGATAGTCTATCGAGTATTTGGCCAAATCAGATGTTTAACCAAATTTACATAAAACATTTTATCAAATTTCCAAAAAATGTACAAATTTAATACCTAAAATATAAAAGCAAAATCATGTGAAAGCAATATCATATAAATCATATAAAATGCACACTCTTAAGGTAGTCCGAGCGAGATAGTTCCCTAGTCATAATAGAGACCATATTCGAATTATACAGTTTAATTTCACCATCTGTAGGACACATCAATTAAACATTGCATTATTAATGGTGCAATAATAAGGTTATATATGAAAGAAATGGTGAGTAGTTAAGTGAAAATATGTAAATAAGTCATTAACTTGACTCATTTTTTTCGCGTGGTGCGTTTGAAAATCCTTCAAACCGGAAGGTTTTTTGTGATACCCAAGCATACCCATACTGCGGTGACAATATGATTAATTTTCAAAAATAGTTGAGAAAACATACAAACTACACACACTGTTAGTTTTTGACAACATCTAAGTGTTAGAAATTCCTCATTATGTGAAGTCTTTCTGGAGTGCATACACGTACCATTTCCCATGTAAAAGGTCTGGTATTTTTTGGCAAATGTCTCCGAAAGTAATGCGGTAAGGGGTTGAATTTGTGAAATCAGGAAATAGGATAAATATTAATACTATAACAAATAAATATTAGCTTCAATCACTGAAATAAAAAAAATGCTAGACTACCCGATGTCAAATCTACCCGCGCTCATATGAGCGAGATCAAAGTGATGGGAACTAAGTTCCTGGTGTGCATCTTTGTGTTTCAGCCTTTGTCGTCTCATGCATACTGCTGATGGGACTCGATGAGGTTTCCGGCGCCACCAGGAAGTGTCCAGGTGTCTGCACGCGAGATAACACGCCGGTATGCGGTTCAAGGGCCAACGGGAGCACCATGGAGTTCTCAAATATGTGCGAATCAAGCTCATACCAGTGCAAGAACCCTGGAGGTGAGAGGATAACGATTGACATTGTATGTAATACCTCCTGAACATGACGGAAGGGAGGGCAGTTACGATAATGGAGTCCAGTTAAAGAGAAAAATACCTAAGAACAGAGGAATAAAAGCCACTGCTTTAAAAAAATACCACCTTATACTTATCACTGAGTACTATCTAAGCGGTTTGTTTCTGAGGCAGCCCACAAACTAAGCAGTGGGGACTCCTCCGTGCCAATAAAAAATTCAACGTTTTGGGGAGAGATGGAGCTTAGCTGTTCTAAGGATGTCTTTCTTAGGGATTCTGGATCCGAAACGATTCTGGATTCTGGGTCCGAAACAACCGCACGTAATATTTTATTCTCTTCTGAGATCGTACTTTCTTTAAACCATTTAAAATCAATGACGAAAAAAAATTTATTCCGCTTGGATTCCGCCGTGGCGGTGCACCATAATTTATGCCTAATTATAAAAAAGGTATTATTATTTTTTCCCTATTTAGTTCAGAGATACCGCATTTTTCAATGACAAGTATTTTGTAAATTACGCGTACTGTTAATCACGAAGTTTTTGCATGCGTTATCTATATCCGGTTAAAAAAATTACGCTTCGCAGCAAGGTGAGCACTTCAATTACTGGGATCGTACTTCAGTAGATATTGTTTACAGTAGCAAAGAGGATAATACCATTAGAGAAGCAAGCGTTTAGAAATAATATGGAGCTGATGATGGGGACACAGGAGACAGGAGGACACAGGGGACACAGGACAGAGGAGCCTGGCGAAGAGCTTAGTAAGGTGCATGGCATTGTCTGTGGCAGTATATCGTTAGTGTTTTCTATAAAATTTGAATCAGTTACATTAACCATAGCTTAATGACAAATTGAAAATTTTCATTTCACGCCTTTTTCATGTGTTCTGGAGTAATTTCTTACGGTCAAAATATGTCTCATTATTTAGTTCTTTTATTCATTGATGAAGAAGCCGTAGGAAAACTCCTAAAACATAAGAACTACAAGTACTTGTATTTGATGAACGTAAACATTCATCATGCAACGAGTAGTTAGAAATAACATTTTGTGAGCCTTTTCAATAAGGGGCATCTGATATTTAGGATAATTTGAAAATTATACTTCCGGGTAATTTACTTGAGGAATGACCTAAATCCCACAACGTATAATCTGCGATCCTTTTCTGACTTACCATCACAATATTAATAATCCCGATCACCGGCTCCTTATTGTTTAAAAGTTACTTTCGAAGAAGGAAGGGTGTGACTTATAAGTTATCTTTAAAAGTGCATGGACGTTGCTAAAAACAATTTAGCTTATAATTTCCACAGCAGTATTTACTCTAAAATAATGTATTTATTCACAGTTATCGTGAAATCCTGGAAGGGTCGGTGTCGATGAAGCAAAACCGCAGCTAGTGGATCACCTGCCGATGCGACTGACGATCGGCAAGAAAAGCTGTTTCTTCGGTGCAAAGTTCCTCTTCAACCTCCATCGTATTCATCACTTCAAGGATGCTCGAGAATTGTGGCATTATGAAGCAACATAATAAAAGACACACTTCAAATCATCGTACAAACATTTCGACGGGAATGCTCTCACACACAAGAAAAAAATTGAACGCAAATATGTGAGGTCATGTGAGGTCAATATCGACAACGGCCTACTTGCGTGTTCATGTGACAGCTCATCTTATGAACCAGATCATAATTAACTATTAAATATTGTGCTGGTTAACAATTTCATGCTCAAGGAAAACCATCTGAATTTGACTTTTATGTTTTTTATCGTTAAAAATTATGTACGGAATTGTTATTTTTAAAAATATATATTTGAAAATACTCATACTACTCCATGTCAATTTTTCCCGTAAATTTCATCCTGCGGTGGAAATTTAATCAAATATTCTAAGCTATTAACTATTGGTGAATGAGTTAAGTAATTAGCAGATTTGTTCTTCCAACCCGAATATATTTATGAGATCTATAGCTTTATGGATCTCTTAACTATTGATTCCATAACTAAATGTTCCAGTAAAAGAGACAAAATACGCTGCTTCTATGGTCATTAATCTTACGCTGCGGTGACAATATGCTTAATTTTCAAATATAGTTGAGAAAATATAGAAACTACACACTGTTAGTTTTTTTACGACATCTAAGTGTTAGAAATTCCTCATTATGTGAATAGTCTTTCTGGAGTGCATACACGTAACCATTTCCCATGTAAAATGGCTGGTATTTTTTTTCAAATATCTCCGAAAGTAATGAAGTAAGGGGTTGAATTTTTAGTGTCATTAGAAGGGGGAGATATTCTTCTTTAAAATGAGACCAAATTAATTGATTTATAGGTAAAACGTAATTTTGATCAAACTACCTTAAACGAACTGAAAAAAATATAGCCGTTACCAGGAATTTCATCGTCAAAACTTCATTTAATTCTAATCAAATTCAAAGAGTTATATCACCTGAACTAAGATGCCCATTTTTTTTCATAATCCGGATATTGGTTAATAATTACGATACAAAATACAATAGATGTGAATTCAAATAAGTCCCTTATGTTCTATAAACATAGTGCTACAATAGATGGTGGTTCACACAAGTTAATATTTGATTATTCGGATATAACTAATAATGCTGTGTAGACTGAAGATAAGTAATGAGTCTAAGGATGCTAGTATAAAAAGTTAACAGATTCAATGTTAGTAACTAGCGATAATTAAAGTTCATTATGATTCAATTTATATTATGATGCATAAAAATAACCTGAACTATGTACTTAACTCTGATTTTTATTAATTATGCTTCTGCTAATCAATAGTGTTAATTACCCGTTCGTGACTTAAGTGAGGTCTCTTGTAATAATGAATCCGCCGTCAGCGCAGTGTAGTGCAATAATGGGCTATTTATGCTACGGAAATTCGTTATTTAGATGTGAATTTAAGTCACGCAGAGCTATAAAATTTGTGAGTCAGAATTAGATTGACTTAGGAAGAATGCTATAAGAAAATTGATATACCTAGTGTCATAAAATTTAGGAGAATAGCGTTAGCGAAGGAAGTGTTTAGTAATAGAAGGTAGGTGAATACAGGGACATTTTGAATAGTATATGAAGAAGGAGCTGTGGAAGAGCTTGATATGGAGAGTAGCGTTCTATGGAGCAGAAATGCGGTCTGAGAAGAGTGGACGAGAGCAGGCTGCAGGCTGCTGTTGGAGGGGATAAGGATGGAGGAGGTGCAGTGATGAGAGATGAAGACATAAATGGCGGGGGAGGAAAGGAACTTATGGATGTGAACAGTAAGAGGCGAATTAGGTGGTATGAAAGAGTAATGAGGGACAAATTTTGGCTCAAAACCGTAATAGAGGGAAGGATGTTGGTTAACCTGGGAAGGAAAGAAAGTGAATAGGTTCTATGGACGGGTTGAAGAAATGTATGAGGTTGAGATGACCGCCCGTCCTTCCGTGCGGCCCCGCTTGACGCCGAAGGAAGCGGCGACCGCCCGTCCGGTCGAGCGGCCCCGCCCGACGATGGACCTCTAGAAACTCTAGAAAATTCTGGAACAAAATTCGAGAATATTCTCTGCTGTCGCATATAAAAGGGAGCTCGCACTCCTCCCTGGAGTCAGTCATTCTCAGAGTACTACGCTGTCAGGGGTGTCTGAAGCAGTAATAAATATATTCGCAAAGAGGATAGCCTACTCTTCACCGTAGGTTCCTCCTCAAGGTAAATTGAGATGGAGAAACAGACTCAACATGTATGAAAACAGGGAGGGTTTGTTATGACTTTCATTATATCGTACCTCTAAGCGGCAGATCAGCTAATGATCAGCAATTTCTGCATTTTAACGCATGGAAATCAACGGGAAGTTAGAAGCAGCGTATTTTGTCTCTTTTACAAGAGCATTTAGTTATGGAATCAATAGTTAAGAGATCCATAAAGCTATAGATCTCATAAATATATTCGGGTTGCAATAACAAATCTACTAATTACTTAACTAATTCACCAATAGTTAATAGCTTCGAATATTTGATTAAATCTTCCGCTGCAGGATGAAATTTACGAACCCATCGTGTATGATTAATTGCTAATAGAGATAATGATTAGTCAGTAAGAGTGAACAGTGAAGAGTGAACGAGTGATTTGACACAAAACAACTGTTTTATCAAGTAATTAAGCTTCCAAGCGTTTCTTGGCTTCTTATAGAAATCATAACTCCATGACATAAGTTATGAAACCAATAAATTTATCGAATTTTTATGCAACACTTATCAAATTGTTGCTTATGCTCATGGGTCCCGTAACTTAATAGAATCAATATGTGTTGTTCCTGCAACTGGCCATAAATCTGATAAAATGCACCACCAAAGATGAAACTTTTATAGCTGACTGATTTATAGATTTGAAAAACTCACACTCTTCATCGATTTCAATTTTTTTGTTACAAAATCCCGCTTATTCACATTTCACAGCTTTTAAGATTAAAATTCCACTGTTGGATGGTTCAATAAATGCAGTTTAAATTCTTGCGTTATATTTCCCTACACCGTTTGCTTTTCTCTGAAATCGTGATTTTGTCTCCAAAAGAGTCCATTATTTCACACTTTGAACAGCAGAAATTTTATTATTTCTTTTGGAACCACATAAAAGACTTTAAATGAGCCCTCATACATTTCATTCCAATGACTTTATGCGGTCATTGTGAAAATGTAAGTGAGATTTCTATAGAGATAATGATTAGGATTCTATAGAGATAATGATTTCTCGACCCACGATGTTAAATGCATTTCACACGTTATATCGTGGCAATTATTACAATCATGCAAAACAGTTTGAATAATATTTTCATCCTGCAGAATTTCAACAGGCGGGCTCTCATGGTATTTGTATCTCCAGGAGACCGCATATGACAACTTGATTTCGATCATAAACAGCATACGACTTGACTATCAGAAGGTGGTGGGAAGGATAATTATTTTATGCACAGATTTGCGTGAAACTTTGCATGCGTCAACCCATATGTAATATTACTCTTTACTTTACTCTTAACTCCTGTGGCCACTCAAATCCTAGCTGATTTATGGCCTCGTCAAGTAGCCGCTTCCAAGCTCTTCGGTTCTCCGCCATCTCAATTTCACCACCCAATTTCCCAATTTCCTCATGTCATTTGTTACTTGGTCATCCCATCTTATTCTTGGCCTCCCTGGTGGGCATTTTCATTCCGGATGGATGTCCTCTCCACACAATTTTTATAGTTCTGTCCTCTTCTCTTCTTCTAACATGACCAAGTCATAATCCTCCTGCTTCTAACCATTGCCCCAATATCAGTTTGTTTTCAAAAGTTAACAACTTTTTCTGCATGTGTTTCGTTAGTGTCCACACTTCTACCCAAATAAGAGAACAGGTTGGATAATAGCTATGTATGTTCGTTCGTAGGTTTCCGCGGCGTCTTTGTGTTACCAAGATAGCCGACATTCCCAAGGGCACATAACCCAAGGACAGAATTTCATCAACTCTCTCCGAAGGTGTATACCAAGTGCCGTGTTCTTGTGGCAGATCCTATATTGGCGAAACCAGCAGAGCTTTGACCACAAGGCTGAAAAAACACCAGAGAGCGACACAATTTAAACAATTTAAAGCATCAGTTATCTCAGAGTGAACCGGAGCACACCATTAAATTCGAAGACGCCAAAATAATTGCCAAGGAAAATAGGTACTTACCGAGAATAATAAGAGAAGCTATAGAAATTGTCAAAACGCCAATGAGTTTCAACAGAAAATTGCTCATTGCATGGAAAGGAGTAATAAGACTCCCGCGCAATCACGATGCTGCTTTATGGACGGACGAAGCATTGGTCGTTTTTTGGCACCAAATCTTGCCTATAAAAGAATGAACCAAAAACCTTCTCACTATCCTTCCTTCACCTGAGGACGCCAGAAGGACAGCTGGCGAAACTGCTGTGATACCCAACAGCATACGCGGAGGCAGCCCAGAAAAATGTTGACATCGAAAGCTATATATATCCTAATTTTTGTGTTTCTAGATGGAAGCCTGCTCTTTAATAATTTTGACAGACACCAATAACACTTATTGGCTGCATTTAATCTTGCATGAATTTCCTGGTCCATTTTAATAATTAACCCGTTTGTAATATGAATCGAAAAAAATGCACGCTGCCAATAAGATTTCAGGGCAATATAATGCTATTTTAAAACTAATTCATACGTACTATGACATATATTCCTAAATAATTATATTCTTTACGTGGAGATTATTTTATAAATACGTTTCATTTTATTATATCGGTCGCTAACAAGTATCAAGGTATCATACCGAGTGAAAAATAGAATTAGAAATCGGCATAAACTTCTAACTCCTCATCGTAAACCCAAGTTACAACAATGGTTTTGTGACGACAAAAATTGAACAAATCTCGTATGATTTATATTACTAGATGTGTGGTGACTTCACCGGGAAAACAGATTTACTTTAGAGAAATATAATTCAAGAATATTTTCTTACGTTCTTGAGAGGTTATCAAAATGAGCTCTCATAACGCTCAAGCCACTTTGATTTGGTTTACCTGCTCCAGTTAAATAGCCAGTATACTTGGAAAAGAAATTCCTAGAGGGCATCTTTCAAAGGAGGATGAATTTGAGATGAAAGAGAGAGGAGCATGGTGCGAGAATATTGGACACGTGATGTTCGCTGCGGACAACTGAAAACATAAAAAAACGCCATTCACCCCCGCGTGTCCAATTCCAGGAAAAGTTGCGGGAAAAACTCAACTAGAAGGTCAAGCACACTTGATCTTACGTCAAGGCCTTTCTCTTGTCCTCGACCTCTCTTGCGGTCGTGTATAAGCTAGCTCAGGCGTTTTCCTGGTCACATCACAGTCGTACTCCGCCTACTCCATTCGCCAGTCCACCGGCGACCAACCAATCGACTCATTCAGCCCACAAAGAAAATGTTAGCTTCTTCTGTGAGTGGCTATAAAATGCTAAGCGCACAATCATTGCCTCAAACGGTTGAGGCATCTCAAGACGACAACAGCAGAAATTCGTCGAAATGACTTCCTCCAGGATAGAACTCATTGGCGAGTAGCCGCTGCAGAATAATTTTGCATGACTTTTAATATTTCATAGCTTTATGATAGTAAAGAGAAATCAAGTATATTCAACACATGAAAAATTAATCGAATCATAATTTAAGCCCGATACGCTAGACACTTGAACCGGCCAAAGTTCGAGTATCATCGCCAGATTGATACATTTCCAGAATCTTCCGATTCAGAAACAGCATGCTGGCTAGGAATTATAATTGCTCTTATACTGTCTGAACCATTAGATTTAATTATCGACGCGGTACTAGTCTGATAAAAGCTTCCGATAGAGCCTAGCGGCCGTCATGAAATCAAGTCAGATTTACACGCTGCGAAATGAACATTATATAGAAATGTTCGTGTTTGGGCTTGGAATAAACAGGCTGCTGTCTGTTTATTCCAAGCTTAGAATGATTTCCTCCATCATTTTGGAGGCCTGCCTCGTGATCTCATTCATACTGTTAACTACTTTCTGGCGTTTCACTTATTCTTGTGGCATGATTGTTCCACTCTGTCGTCTTTCCCGCGTTTACATGTTTACCGGTAGTATTTGTAGTTTTTTCAACTATGGTAGCTGGGTCCTCTATCCCTGATATCTTCCAAATATCTTCCTCGGTGTTCAAATCTCCTCTGTTTCATACATTTGTGTTGTATTGCTCGTTTCCGCTCGTGTCTCAGATGAATACGTAAGACTTGGTCTCACATCAGATTTGCATCCTCATAACTTCACTTCCTTGTTTAAGTCTTTGTTTCTCCAAATGATTCCATTCAGCGCCCCAATAGCTTTACTTCGACTGTAACTTCAGATATAATATATATTTTTGCACTTAACTCATTCGTTGTGTTGTTAATAAATCTTTTAACATGAGTCTGTCGAACGCTTTTTCTACGCTCTTACGCGAGCATAAATACTTAGGCTTATTAAATTCTAAAACCTTTTTGACTAACTGTAATATTATATGGATAGCGTCATTGCCTGATCTTCCACTACGAAAGCCATGTTGTCAATCAGTGAGTGTTATTATTTGATTTATTCTAGAAGTAATTATTTTAATGTTATCTTCAGCCCTATGGCTGGTAGTGTTATCCCACGATAGTTATCAGATATCATTCGGTTGCCTTTATTGACTACTAAAATCATCATTCCTCTCTTCCAGCTTTCACAAATTTTGCGGTGATTGATTTTTTTTGTAATAATTTATATAATCTATCTATCACTCCTTCACCTCCATATTTCCAAAGTTCATTTTTTACTCCAATATCTTCTCATGATTTTCTATTTCTTCAGCGTTTCCACTAGTGTAAATTATTCATCATGTATTTATTGTTCTCCAAAAGTAGTAGTTTGCCTTTCAATAGTTCACAGTCAACTTGTTCTCATTTTGATTGATATAACTTTTAAAAGAAATGCTCTCAAACTCTAAACATACTACGTGAACTAATTTCTTCATGTCTTTCTCTAAACATACTACGTGAACTAATCACTTCGCTATTTCGTACTACTATCCTCACCCGTTTATTGAGTTCCGTAAAAATCGTTTCCTCAAGACTTTGACAATCTTTCCCGTTAATCTTCTTTTATCCTTTTTATTTTGTCGTTTTCCCTATTTTTAACTTCATAAAATATTCTTACCTCGCTTCTGGTGTTCTATTTTTGTTGTATTGTATGAATGCTAATATTTTTTCTTTACAATTATTTGGCTTCGTTTGTGAGCCATGATGTATTAGTTATAGTCTTCACTCTACCAGTTCTACGTAGCGATATACTTAATTTCACCACCTGATTGTGCATATATTTCCTTTGACCGGTCAAACCGAGGTTCTTGAACCGGATGTAACGATTCAGATTCGATCCGTAAGGCATAGAAATTTTGCAATAGACATACCTTACCTGTAGCAGTGGCTCCAAGTCCTTATGATTCGTCATTGTGATCATTTTAATCCAATATCTAGGGAGTTCCTTAACCCTCATTTGGATTTACGAATTTAGTTACGTCGTTGGATTTACGGCGCCGCAGCGGCGCTGCGTTATATTTTGTCATTTTCTTTCAAACTTGGCCTTTCTTAGCATGTTTTCTGATTTTTCATCCTAGTGGCTTCCATTTACATTATTTTTAACCATGTTTTGCATGATTTAACCCATTATTACGGAAGTTATAGCTAAAAATCTTTAACACTGCATTCTTTTCCGTTTGTTGTTGTAATACTCTCTTTTTTTCGTCCCATAGACGGTTATTTTCAAAGTAAGGTTTTAATTTCATGCGTAAATTGTTAAATGCGTGCAGTTGTTTTAAATGATTTTTCTTAAATGCTATGCTGGATAAACTCCGCTTTATCATGCGCACATTGTTTCATTTTTTATGTATCCAAATACTAAAAATGAGGACCGAATAAAAGTCGGATGGGTCCATGTAAAATAATTTTGCTTCACTACGTCCACCCACATGTTATATCTTTGTAGTGTGCGCAGAAGCCTGAGTTTTTAAACGTTAATAATTGAAAAAGGGTAGGTGGAGTGAGAAGAAACGAGTTATACCGTCGTGATTTTTAAGGGCTATATTCTGACGATCAAGGCAAATCTAACGGACATTCTGGGAGCTTATATCCTGCAATTTCTAAGAAAAGAAAGGACTAAAGTCAGATGGGTTGCGAAATATGATCATAATTTCATTATGAGTATTAGATAAAAAACGAAGCAAAATTGGCAAAGTAAAATTTTCCTTTTGTTAAACAATTTAAATATGTTTATAAAGTTTAAACATTTTCATATCATGATTATAAATAGAAGATACCATTTCTTACGAAACATATTAACTTTTAAATTAGTATTGAGAGTGCAGTCCCCGACATTGCGACGAGGAAACTCTCGGCGCCGCAGCGGCGCCGTAAATCCAAGGACGTAACTTTATGCACACTATACATACAAAAATATATTTTGTAGCGTAAGAAAGCAGAAAAAATAGACTACTGAAAGTTTCAGAAAGATCCATGGGAATGGAAAATTTAAAAATCATTTTTAAAACCACGAGTGCCGCTCAGGCGCAGAGAATCCATATGAGGGTAAAATTTGATGGTAAAATTTCTAATAATCTTTTCATTAAAAAATAGGATTTTTTGGCCGAATATTCATGTGTATCCTATATTTTTGTATGTATTTAGGCTCCATTTACAACGAATATCACACTCGGCCGGAAATAACGAGGTGTTAAAAAAATTCAACCATAATTCCAGAAGACAGACGCTTCTCATGTCAATATTTTTTCTCTAAAGTCTAATTGAATTTCTGTAGGTACTTAGTTGAATTAGACCCATGTTTTAAGCACGGCCTTCACTATGAGAAAGGGTGGTTTTCTTAAGCTGGCAGTTCTACAACTGATTTTAGCATGGTCTTTCCGGAAATATTATACAATCAATAGTGATTAGGATTAATATTCAGCGGTCTTGCTTTAACCACTGAAATCAAATTAAAATTTGATTACCCATTGTCAAATCCATTTAAGTCAAGACAAACGAGATCAAAGTTCAAATTGCCCAAAGCCCAAAAATTGCATGTCACAGACTTGTTTTCGTGACAATTCAATGCTGTTTCATCATGTTTTCTTTTGAAAATTGACATCTATTTCAAAATAATTCAATTCTTAAAGTAGAGATTTTTTCCATTTACGCGAAATAATAATTTTATATAATTGTGATGGTCGCTAAAAAATATCAAGTTATCATACCCAGTCAAAACACTTTTTTTTTTTTGCTTGCCGGACGAATCTGTTAGCCCGTATGTCCCTGGAATCCCGATAGGCTGCCTAGCCTGTCATCAGGTTTTGCAGGGACCGGACCAACAGAATTCGACATATATCCATGCCCTGGGTGGTGAAAGCCACCCAGGCGGGACCAGCGACCCGAACCCGCGACCCTCAGTTTAGTAGGCGAGGACTTTACCCCGCCGCCACCGGGGCCGGCTTTCTCTTTGCTTCAATTTCGAATTCCCCGCCGTAAACCTAAGTTGTAACCATACTTTTGTTAAAACGTTGGTAAAAAATATGCTTGAATCATTTGTATTTCTACAATATTATTTCATCGTATAAATAGATGAAATTAATTTAAATATGGTCCAAGAAAATTTTCCGACGAACATGAAAGGTTATCAAAATGAGTATCCAGCGAATCACATTATACGCTCCAGCCATTTTAATATGGTTTACCTCCTCCATTTAATGGGCAAATTTACCTGACAAAAAATTCCTGGGGAAATCCTCTCTGAAGAGGATGTAGTTCAGATGAAAGTGAGAGTGGAGCAGGGCACGAGAATACAAAACACAGGTTAAAAAAAGAACGCCAACTTCTTCCGCGTGTTCAATTCCGGGAAGTGTTGCGGGAAAAGACTCGTCTGACGGTCAAGGCGTTACTTATCTTACGTCAAGGCCTCCATCCCATTCTCACCCCTCTCCTCTCGCGGTTCCGCCCAGGTGATTCCCCGGTCACCTATTATTGATACTCCGCCCACTTCCCTCGCCAGTCCAGCGGCGACCAGCCAATCGGCTCACACAGCACGCGAAGAAAACGAAAGCTTATTTATTCCTCTATTAGAGACTATAAAATGCCAAGCACGCAATCTCCCCGTCACTGCCCCGAACGATCGAGACCGTGTAGGATCCCAGCGTAACCAGCTGTTGAAATGGCCTCCTTCAGGATAGAACTCATTGATAAGTAGCCGCTACAGAATAATCTAGCATAATTTTCAATATTTCATACCTGTTTCAGAGCGACACAGAGAATATTATCATGACGCATCACTACATTTCTAGGTCTGACAGATGCGATAAAATAAGAGAGATATACTGCCGAAAATATAGGTACAAAAACACGTTCTTTCCGCGTACAATGAGTGACCACAATAAAAACTGAGCTCCTCTAAATACACTCCCATAGTTAAAGTCACCATATCACCTCCCAAAACCTTACATCATTACACGGCTGGTGACCTAACACCTCGTGTTACACGCCAATGCGGCCGCTCGCAGGGTAGTACGTAGATGTAGAAGTACCTTGAAGATAGTATACTGGAAGCAAGTGTATTCTAGCAATATAAAATCTATCGAAACCTAATGAAAGCCCGTTTCTCACGGCACTAGATTTGGCGCAAGTTCCGAAGATACTCAATTGTATTAATTCTCTCCAGAAATGAGCGATATAGAAACAGCAAGCTAGGAAACAAGCATAACCGATGTCATACTGACAGAGCTACTTGATTTCATTAATTATGCGGCATGGTTTCCCATAGGGCGTAGTGGTTGCCATCCAATCACTTTTTACAGCGGCTGCACTCACAACTATATCTGAAAACATGCCATCTATTTCTCCTTCCGGCTTTCAATAATAGTCAGACTACGAAATAGACATTGGATAAAAATAACCTAACTGTTGTTTTGGTCGCGTGCTGCTTTAGATTGGTTAATTTCATGCCACTGAAGACATGCACTAAATGATAAACAAAATACGCATCTCACCATTGCAAGTTCAATGATTGTGTGAAACCTCCAAGGACGGCACAAATTGTATTTGAATCCGTCCTTAATACATGGTTCCAATTAGTATACCAGGTCTTGTGCGAGATCATTTATCGAGTGAAAAGTAATGAGCTTAGCTTGCATTCGAAGACTGTACGAATCCCCTTCTACTCATTCAGCACTAAGTAGCGAAATTATTAAATTCACAACTTTACCAATTATGTATTTCCCATGCACCTAATTATAATACAAATTAGGCGTACCATGCATCCAGCTTTGACTAGGGTAGCCAAGGTTTGATAATTCTGTACTAGTGTCCCGCCCGGTTGGAAAATAAGTCCTGGATAACACTGAATTATACCGGAATATCTCAGGTTTTAAGTCCGCTGTGCACTTCGCGGACAATTTTGTAGCGAAAAACTAATAGCGAGGCGTGTAAGTTAAAAACATTGCATCTAGTTTTATCACGTATCCTCTAAGACTCTATACTCTCCATTGAGTTACATTGAAAGGAGAAGAACTCTCAGAGTATCATTAATTCAGCCATCAGAGTACCATTTATTCCTTAATGTGGAAATTAAACTATCACACAAAGTGACGCCTTCAGTTTCACCCGATTTTCATGAGACATTTCAGCTACTCCGCTTGTGACGACATTCAAGCTCGGTTCAGCGTTTGCCACCATAATAAGTTGCTTCATGTACAAGTAATGATTTTGTTTTTTTAAGTCAATCAAAGGTTAAAATTACGGCAAAATATTGCGTTATTTGTTATCACAATGTCTTCATTTTTTCCTGGTTTTAGTCCCCGAAAAACTAGACAGATCCTGATTTTGGGATATTAAATTATGGTAACCCTAATAATAAGATACTTTCTAGATCTGTATGATTTTTGTCGTTCCATTCCAATTTTTACATGTCTTAGGAAATACATTGCACTATCACTCAACTTATCCGGTCACAATCCCAAGTAAGTTTAGGCAATCAATCTCCATTTAGACAACTGTTAGAGGGATAAAGGTGGGAGCCCCTAGAGACTCGGAGGCTGCACGCTAGGCTTAGGCTGCTTGAGATATTCAGAACTGGTGTGTTTCAGAGCGACACAGAGAATATTATCATGACGCCTCACTACATTTCTAGGTCTGACAGACGTCATAAAATAAGAGAGATACTCTGCCGAACAGATAGGTACAAAACTCGTTCTTTCCGCGAACAATAAGCGACCACAATAAAACCTGAGCTCCTCCAAATACACTCCCATAGTACATGTCAAAAAATTTTACATCTTTACACGGCCGGTGACCTACCACCCCCTGCCACACGCCCATGCGGCAGCTCGCGGGGTGACATGTAGATGTAGATTTTATGTAATCCTGGACTAGGTACTTTTCTCCCTAATCTCTTTTGGTCATGGCCTTCCTCTCCAGCCGTTGTCTTTCTTCAACTACTCCCCATTTCATGATCTCAAAACTCCATTAATTCTCCGGTCGGTGATCGATCATAGAGTATTTTCCCCATCTTTTACATTCAAAGCAACCACACGATTTTTATTTCGTCGAGAAGGCTGATTTAAATGAAGCTCTTCATTACAGAATTCGATGCATAACTTTGCGAGAACGGAGGCAAAGGATGATGACAGAGGTCATTTTCCTGCCTCTCTTATATGCAATTTCGCGGTCATTTAAGCGATTCTCCACTTTACGGGACGCAATTTCCACGGCCGATTCATCCACAGCAATAAATTGCCTCGATTAATACGACGTTTATGATGTTATGAGAGAGATTTTCTAAGTCACAGTAGAGACCTATACGAACTTTATTTTTAATGGCAGCATCTGTAGGTTGCATCAAGTAAATACCGTGAAACAAGTGACCAAGATACTTTGTTTCATATTTTTGAAACTTTCGATGAACATCAGAAATTAGGATTAACATGAAGCGGCGTAGCTTTAATCAAATCAAAACTGCACTACCCAGTGTCAAATTTATCCACGCCCAAACGTGTGATAACACAGTGATGGGGACTAAAGTCCGGGGGGTGCATCTATGTGTTTCAGCCGTCTTCGTCGCCTGTATACTGCTGATGGGACTCGAGGAGGCTTCAGGCGCCACCAGGCAGTGCCCGAGTATCTGCACGCAGGAGTACGCACCGGTTTGCGGTCGCAGAGCCAACGGAAGCACGATACAGTTCTCCAACAGATGTGGTCTAAGCATCCATCAGTGCAGGCACCCCGGAGGTGAGAGGAATGCTAATGATAATTTTGCGATACCCGTTTGATCTTGTGGAAAGGAGGATAGTTACAATTAAGAAATTGGGTTAGAGAGTATTATACATACGGAAACAGGAAAAGATGCCATTACTTTAAAAATACACTGGTCTGTATTTATCGCTGGGTGGTTTGTTCTTGAGTGAGCAGCTTGAATTTTCTTTGCCATGCTGTAATACTTCAGGGCACATATGCTTATAATTATCGACTCCAGATGGTTAAATAACTAATTAGATTAGCACGTGTGGTACATCAATCCTTCAAGGTTTTTTAAATTAAATTATTTTTTTCTTTTGTTCGGAAGAAGGTGAAAGTTCTGCAGATTATTCAAAAATGTACACGAGGGTTTCTATCTCTTGGCGTTGTTGTGTTTTTGTTTTTCATACCATTATTGCAGGTGCAGAAACTTGTCCAAACAAAAAATTCCATAAAACACATAAGAAAAATTTTTACTAAGATAAATTTCAAAACATCCAACTTTCTCCAAGTGGTCAAAGAACGAAAATGATATCCAAATGAAACGAAAATTATGATAGTCATGACATTTATGCATGGTATAGCTTAGCAATATTTACTAAAAAAATCCGAAATATATCCACAGAGATCGTTTCATCCAGTGATGGCCCGTGTTCTGACGGAAGAAAGCGTGGTGGAAATCGGCGGCGAGTGACATCACTTCAGCGAGAATGAAGCATGCAATGAAGTAGGAAAAAGGGGGTTTTAGTGGCTTCCTCCAGAGGTCCGACGGAGTCCTTCGGTACATCTACCCGCTCATCAACGCTCATTCACTCTCAATGGACCACAAACTCACCGATGGCGGGTGCCACCAATTTCCGCCACGCCTATAAATGATGGGTAACCGCCACCGGGAGATCGCCAGCAGTTACGCAGAGATGGTTTCGTGGTAAAGAATTTATTTTGGAGACCAATCGATTTTTTAAAGAATCTATATCGATTATTTCACAGGGACAAAACACATTTGTATCAACTCTATAACCACGTTATTTCCAAATAAAATTCCATGCCCTTGAAATTTGTTTCAATAATTTCCATTTCTCATTTACGTAGAATCAATGACAGATTTTTCAGGATACCAAGTTAAGTGAAAAATCTCAAAACGAGCGAATTCCACAAGAACAAATTTTTTACAACCAAGGTTTCGCCTGTTAGAGCATCATCAGAAGATGACGACCTAGATTTCGCTTATGACAGCATCATCAGATGATCAGAAGATGATGCTGTAACAAGCGAGACCTAGGACGTCAGGTGAGGATGCTTTAATAAGCGGAACCTAAGTCGTAATAAATTTGAGCTAGTGGAATTTTCTCGTTTTGTGATTTGTCAGTCATGTCTCGGTTTCACAGAATATCGCCAGAATTTTTAGAATTTGATACCACGCTGGACAAGATATTTCCAGTACGGAGTCAACTGCGAGGGTGCTTAATTGCGAACTTTCACGAAGGAATAGTCATTCGTCTTGACCGGAACTCGAACTCTAATCCCTCGATAAAAAATCCATATCTGATAAGAAACGCTTGATAGTGTAACTGGCTAAAGCATCCGGCAAGATATCAGGGAATGAGGGGTACGAGTCTGGTAAATGATTTTTCTTCCGTGGAATTTCTCGCTTACCTGACCATGAGTCAAATTCCTAAAAAATAATAGTAGGCAAACAATTCTTCTTGGTCATGACATACAGAAAAAACTCAGACCCTAAGGGAATTGACTTTCTCTCCCTTTGGTCTAATTCCATTCCATAGTGCCCGAAGAAAATCAAGCGAGGCAAGTGGCTGTGAGCTAAGTTAAGGACAACTCTAATGCTTTCGTTTATTTGTGCAACAGCCCGACTTTTAAACAAGCTCACAGTATATTTGTTGACAACTTAATGCTACTAAAAATTGTTATTTGAATGTTTAATTTTCGTTGAAAATTGTGTAATTTACTGTGATATTACAAAATACATATTTTAATGTTCATTTATTTTTATGTAAAATTGTATCCTTGCTACTCTTGTAAAATTTCAACGAAAGAAATACAATAAGCGGTACATAATGGGTCTTTCTATAGTGGGCGGGGTCCTCGGCATACGGCCGCGTTTATATGTTTTACCAATTACCTAATTCTCCGTTCGCATTTTACCACGGTTGTCCATTAGAAGAGTAATACTTAGTACTGCGAATTCTCGGTTGGCGACAACCATGCAGAAGTTTTCTATAGGGGTTACTTACCACAGTAATTAATCTACAGCTATTCTTTACTTCCATACGATGGAGGGCTTGTTACAATTACCAAGTGATTTATCGCTGACATATTGTAATGACCGGTAAGCGATGAGAAACACTCGAGTGGATGAGTTTTAAAGCCTGCCACGTGACAATATAACGAGATATTGAGTATTAAGATGCATAACGAGATATAATATTGAGATGCGTGTGCCATCCGCTCATCAAGATCAAACTCTATGTGCTGCAAAACAAAACTACCATGAGCTGAATGATACTCTTGCATAAGTCAACCAAGTGCTTTGACCTTGAATATTAAGGCGAATATAGGGCTTCAAATATTGTGGTGAGTTTTGAAACCTGCAACCTGAGAAAAAAATCGCTTCTTCACTTTCAAAATCTGTAACGTGTATTCACCACGCGAAACAGAAAACAATGGAATCCATCGGAATGAGAACACAGATGAGGGTGGTGAAATGACTGAACAAAACCAGCAGCAGTGATCGAGATATTGATTATGTAAAAACAAGGACTCATAAGAAAAATGCCTTAACCTGCATAATTTTATTGTAAGTTGATGTTGATCGCTTTATACGTACTCGCCCTTATCATGGAGGATTAGACCGACGCCAATCCTAAATTATACCTGTGTAAAACTGTATAACCACTTATTGTAACACATTGCTAATTCCGAGACAAATACAGCATCATGCTATTGTCATCGTAAATGCTCAAAGTAAGTATTTCCACGTTCCTTGCATTTAGAGTTTCAAAGCTGAAATCCTTACTAGAATATAAAAATGTCCCCCTGGTGGTCTATGCTAAGTATTGAGTTCAGTGCAGAGGTTTCATTTTTTGCTTGTAAAAAGTACTTGCGCTCAAGATAGAGGGCAGGGATTTTTTGAATCGGATGGCTGAATAAATGAAGTTAATAATTCTTTCAATCTATTTTATTTTTACGTTTCGTATTTGTCTGAAAGTCATGTTTTTAGCTGAAAAAACCTCACATATTTCTCTGAAATCAACAATTGCGAATTTCCTTGACGACCAGGGATTTGATTTTCACGTCCGTAGCATTTGAATATCACGTTTTCCAGCAGGCCCATGACGGCATGTAGAAAGGAAATCTGTATAAGAAGAGCCCAGAGTCCCCAGGACTCCATGATAGATTATTTCGGGGGGTAATCGATAAATTCAATGCATATTTACAACAAGTATACTCTTCAATGTCTATTCTCAAAGAGCTCTCTTAGGGTTACAGCATGTATATGAGAGAACACGAGAACTGGAAGGATGAGGTGACTATCAATCAACTTGGGTGCTATTTAAGAAGTAATGAGTCTGCGTTGCCCTTTTTTGGGTTTCCCGTTCATGAAATAGTACCAACAGTCACTCATCTCTCCGAGTACCTGGAAAACGGTCAGCGTTTCTACTACAACGTACCAGATAGGTTACGAACTCCTCAAATGACCACGCTGTCAGTATCCTTTAGGCTTTGTGGCTATCTTATAAAATAAGATCAATGTTTTTTACACCCGTTGAATTTCAACTGGAACCTTCCACTAGCATTATTTAAACACTGAAAACTCTTAGCAACAGTTACTTCAGATCTCCCAATGTTCGGGATATTGATATGGATCACGAACGACAATCGGTAAATTTATATTATTTTATTTTTATATTTAAAATTTGTAAGAATAATAGGATAGAAGCTACAGTTGTTTTATTTTTATCGCAAGAGAAAAAGAGCGACGCGACAGGTTTAGTTTTAAGGGCTTTCCAAATTCATCAGTTATTTTAAACATGTTAGTATTTTTTTTGCACAAATAGCATATTTTTCCAGTATAGGCAATTCGGTTTAAGACCACCTGTCGCGCAACCAACGCTCCCCACTCAAAGATTCCGTCCATTGACTTCCTTGATTCCCTGTAAATATGTCAGTTTTCGTCTTATTTAAAGCGTTTGTGACGTTCATTCGGAGATAAATTGTGAGCTCTTTGATATATTCCAGGAAAACGGTGGGAAGACCAGGTTATTCAGGAAGCAAAAGTTGGAGGACTACTTGTTGGGGAAGTTATCCGTAAAATAAGAGTAAAAAGTGTTCCGTAAAGAAATAGTCAAATGGATGAAAGCGATTTTGAGCAAACCAAAAACTAAATGGGAGTCTTGCGTTAGGTGTAATGAAAGCTGTGAAAGCCAAATGGCTCGCACAGACTGCGTCACGCGCCTAAGCATGTGTACGTGAATCCCACCCCCGATAGAGGAGAGGGCACTTGCAATTCTTGAAAATTGCTAGAATCTCGGAGTATAAAACAGGAGGATGATTGGAATAGCGAAAGTTTGGTACGGGGAGAGCTCCAAGCCAAGGAACCGATGCTCAAAAAATCCTCAACGCGGCGCCACCATGAGGTCGGGCGTCCAGCTCACCCAAGCCTTACTGATCCCGCAGTAATTATTGTTTCAATATACTAGACCCACGGAAACGAAAGTTTTTCATGGAAAAATCACCAAAAATCCCTTTAAAAGTAAACTACGAAGATTCCTACAATTATAAATCTAGAAAAATGCAGTTATCACAGGAATACAATACTCAAACTTATGTGCCCCGACCCCCCGAACGACACCGACTCATTGCACTTACGTGGAACACAATAGACTCCAAAGAAGCCAACAAATCTGGTGAAGAATTCTAAACAAAAACACTCATGTATTGCATAAGTCAATGATCACAATGGTCGAAAGTGATGTGTGTTCCATATTCACAGGTATTTCCACCCACAGGTATTTGCAGGTCCTAAACAAAACATATGAATGATGTTGATGTGATAATGAATATAAGTCACCCTGCGAGGAGAAATATTAGAGCAAGTGGATTCCTTCACCTATCTTGGAAGTACCATTACGTGGGACGGAAGAAGTACAACGGAAATAAAGCGGAGAATACATCAAGCTAAAAAGCGTTAATTGGAAGAATTACAACTGCTGCTCTTCAATA
Source organism: Ceriagrion tenellum (assembly GCA_963169105.1). Lineage (NCBI taxonomy): Eukaryota > Metazoa > Arthropoda > Insecta > Odonata > Coenagrionidae > Ceriagrion > Ceriagrion tenellum. The sequence goes on along the minus strand of OY720635.1, from coordinate 34,240,789 downwards.
AATATAGGACTACAAACCAGGAAACAATACACTGAAATATTCGTAGGGAGCGTGGCACTCTATTGGTCGGAAGCATGAACCATTGGAAAAACTGGCCAGAAAAGACCAGACGCCTTCGAAACCTGGAGCTGGAGGAGGATGCTAAAGATAAAATGAATGGGCAAATAAGAAATGATGAAGTGTGCGGAAGAGTACAAGAGGAAAAGACCATATGGACCACCATACAGACACCATAAAGACGAATTTCGGTCAAAAAATGAGAAATATCATTTTATCATATTTTCCTGCGTTTGGCGCTCGTATTGGCTTCTTACGACTAACATATCAGATATAAATATGCAATAGAAAAGAAGACTGCCACCGAAAAATGTGAGGCATTGCAATGCTATAACCAGTTTCTTCGTTTTTCTTCATAAAAAAGTGTTCGGTCAGGCCCCGCTGAAGAAGTTTTTACTTCAAAAAACGTCACCCTCTCCCACGTCATCAATTCCTGGAGGTATTGTGGGAAAAGACTCTGCTGACGTTCAAGGCGCACCTAATCTTACGTTGGCGACTTTCTCTTATTCTCAACACTCTCGTGTATTGCGGTCGTCTACCTTTATGCCCGCCCCGGTTTTTCCTGGTCCATTCATATTCGAACTCCGCCCATTCCCCACGCCAGTCCAGCGGCGATCAGCCAACCGACTCGCTCGGAGATTGTGGCGAAAACGCAACCTTCTTCCTCCATAAATGAGTATAAAATCCTAAGCCGCAATCACTGCCTCAAAAGATAGAGACTGTTCAGGACGACAGAGACACAAGTTTCTTACAATGGCCTCCTCCAGGATACAAATCATTGGTGAGTAGCTGCAGAATATTTAAGCATGCCTTACAATATTTATAGCTTTAAAATATAAATAGAGTACAAATGTACACCGCACGTATAAAATATATCGACTCATAATTAAAGCCCGCTCCTCACAATACTTAGGGCAGCTCTAACTAAAGTATACTCGCTCGAGTGATATTTTTCTAGTGTCTCGCGACATAGAAACAGCATGCTGGTTAGTAAGCATTTTGGCTCCCTGTCCAAGCCCCTTGATTTAATTATTAATTCGGTACTATTTTCCTACAAGCTCCCAGTAGAGCCTAGTACTCGTCATCAAATCATTAGCTTTTACAGCCGCCGTGCGACCTGTTATATCTGAAAATACGGCCATCTATTCCAGATTAAGTTTTATTACTTTACACTAATTTACCTATTGATAGGAAGCTATCAATAAATTTCTTTGCAGCGGAATTAACATTATAAAAATGTTCTAACTCAAGTTCTGGTCGCTAGCTGCCATACATTACCATAAATGTAATTGAATAAATTAAATACCATACAAGACGAGTCCCAAATTATACTTGAAAATACCGCATCCCGCCATTACAAGTTCAGAGATCGTGAGAAACCTTCATCAAACTACATGAAGCATTCTAGATCAATATGTGGTACCAGATAGTCTATCGAGTATTTGGCCAAATCAGATGTTTAACCAAATTTACATAAAACATTTTATCAAATTTCCAAAAAATGTACAAATTTAATACCTAAAATATAAAAGCAAAATCATGTGAAAGCAATATCATATAAATCATATAAAATGCACACTCTTAAGGTAGTCCGAGCGAGATAGTTCCCTAGTCATAATAGAGACCATATTCGAATTATACAGTTTAATTTCACCATCTGTAGGACACATCAATTAAACATTGCATTATTAATGGTGCAATAATAAGGTTATATATGAAAGAAATGGTGAGTAGTTAAGTGAAAATATGTAAATAAGTCATTAACTTGACTCATTTTTTTCGCGTGGTGCGTTTGAAAATCCTTCAAACCGGAAGGTTTTTTGTGATACCCAAGCATACCCATACTGCGGTGACAATATGATTAATTTTCAAAAATAGTTGAGAAAACATACAAACTACACACACTGTTAGTTTTTGACAACATCTAAGTGTTAGAAATTCCTCATTATGTGAAGTCTTTCTGGAGTGCATACACGTACCATTTCCCATGTAAAAGGTCTGGTATTTTTTGGCAAATGTCTCCGAAAGTAATGCGGTAAGGGGTTGAATTTGTGAAATCAGGAAATAGGATAAATATTAATACTATAACAAATAAATATTAGCTTCAATCACTGAAATAAAAAAAATGCTAGACTACCCGATGTCAAATCTACCCGCGCTCATATGAGCGAGATCAAAGTGATGGGAACTAAGTTCCTGGTGTGCATCTTTGTGTTTCAGCCTTTGTCGTCTCATGCATACTGCTGATGGGACTCGATGAGGTTTCCGGCGCCACCAGGAAGTGTCCAGGTGTCTGCACGCGAGATAACACGCCGGTATGCGGTTCAAGGGCCAACGGGAGCACCATGGAGTTCTCAAATATGTGCGAATCAAGCTCATACCAGTGCAAGAACCCTGGAGGTGAGAGGATAACGATTGACATTGTATGTAATACCTCCTGAACATGACGGAAGGGAGGGCAGTTACGATAATGGAGTCCAGTTAAAGAGAAAAATACCTAAGAACAGAGGAATAAAAGCCACTGCTTTAAAAAAATACCACCTTATACTTATCACTGAGTACTATCTAAGCGGTTTGTTTCTGAGGCAGCCCACAAACTAAGCAGTGGGGACTCCTCCGTGCCAATAAAAAATTCAACGTTTTGGGGAGAGATGGAGCTTAGCTGTTCTAAGGATGTCTTTCTTAGGGATTCTGGATCCGAAACGATTCTGGATTCTGGGTCCGAAACAACCGCACGTAATATTTTATTCTCTTCTGAGATCGTACTTTCTTTAAACCATTTAAAATCAATGACGAAAAAAAATTTATTCCGCTTGGATTCCGCCGTGGCGGTGCACCATAATTTATGCCTAATTATAAAAAAGGTATTATTATTTTTTCCCTATTTAGTTCAGAGATACCGCATTTTTCAATGACAAGTATTTTGTAAATTACGCGTACTGTTAATCACGAAGTTTTTGCATGCGTTATCTATATCCGGTTAAAAAAATTACGCTTCGCAGCAAGGTGAGCACTTCAATTACTGGGATCGTACTTCAGTAGATATTGTTTACAGTAGCAAAGAGGATAATACCATTAGAGAAGCAAGCGTTTAGAAATAATATGGAGCTGATGATGGGGACACAGGAGACAGGAGGACACAGGGGACACAGGACAGAGGAGCCTGGCGAAGAGCTTAGTAAGGTGCATGGCATTGTCTGTGGCAGTATATCGTTAGTGTTTTCTATAAAATTTGAATCAGTTACATTAACCATAGCTTAATGACAAATTGAAAATTTTCATTTCACGCCTTTTTCATGTGTTCTGGAGTAATTTCTTACGGTCAAAATATGTCTCATTATTTAGTTCTTTTATTCATTGATGAAGAAGCCGTAGGAAAACTCCTAAAACATAAGAACTACAAGTACTTGTATTTGATGAACGTAAACATTCATCATGCAACGAGTAGTTAGAAATAACATTTTGTGAGCCTTTTCAATAAGGGGCATCTGATATTTAGGATAATTTGAAAATTATACTTCCGGGTAATTTACTTGAGGAATGACCTAAATCCCACAACGTATAATCTGCGATCCTTTTCTGACTTACCATCACAATATTAATAATCCCGATCACCGGCTCCTTATTGTTTAAAAGTTACTTTCGAAGAAGGAAGGGTGTGACTTATAAGTTATCTTTAAAAGTGCATGGACGTTGCTAAAAACAATTTAGCTTATAATTTCCACAGCAGTATTTACTCTAAAATAATGTATTTATTCACAGTTATCGTGAAATCCTGGAAGGGTCGGTGTCGATGAAGCAAAACCGCAGCTAGTGGATCACCTGCCGATGCGACTGACGATCGGCAAGAAAAGCTGTTTCTTCGGTGCAAAGTTCCTCTTCAACCTCCATCGTATTCATCACTTCAAGGATGCTCGAGAATTGTGGCATTATGAAGCAACATAATAAAAGACACACTTCAAATCATCGTACAAACATTTCGACGGGAATGCTCTCACACACAAGAAAAAAATTGAACGCAAATATGTGAGGTCATGTGAGGTCAATATCGACAACGGCCTACTTGCGTGTTCATGTGACAGCTCATCTTATGAACCAGATCATAATTAACTATTAAATATTGTGCTGGTTAACAATTTCATGCTCAAGGAAAACCATCTGAATTTGACTTTTATGTTTTTTATCGTTAAAAATTATGTACGGAATTGTTATTTTTAAAAATATATATTTGAAAATACTCATACTACTCCATGTCAATTTTTCCCGTAAATTTCATCCTGCGGTGGAAATTTAATCAAATATTCTAAGCTATTAACTATTGGTGAATGAGTTAAGTAATTAGCAGATTTGTTCTTCCAACCCGAATATATTTATGAGATCTATAGCTTTATGGATCTCTTAACTATTGATTCCATAACTAAATGTTCCAGTAAAAGAGACAAAATACGCTGCTTCTATGGTCATTAATCTTACGCTGCGGTGACAATATGCTTAATTTTCAAATATAGTTGAGAAAATATAGAAACTACACACTGTTAGTTTTTTTACGACATCTAAGTGTTAGAAATTCCTCATTATGTGAATAGTCTTTCTGGAGTGCATACACGTAACCATTTCCCATGTAAAATGGCTGGTATTTTTTTTCAAATATCTCCGAAAGTAATGAAGTAAGGGGTTGAATTTTTAGTGTCATTAGAAGGGGGAGATATTCTTCTTTAAAATGAGACCAAATTAATTGATTTATAGGTAAAACGTAATTTTGATCAAACTACCTTAAACGAACTGAAAAAAATATAGCCGTTACCAGGAATTTCATCGTCAAAACTTCATTTAATTCTAATCAAATTCAAAGAGTTATATCACCTGAACTAAGATGCCCATTTTTTTTCATAATCCGGATATTGGTTAATAATTACGATACAAAATACAATAGATGTGAATTCAAATAAGTCCCTTATGTTCTATAAACATAGTGCTACAATAGATGGTGGTTCACACAAGTTAATATTTGATTATTCGGATATAACTAATAATGCTGTGTAGACTGAAGATAAGTAATGAGTCTAAGGATGCTAGTATAAAAAGTTAACAGATTCAATGTTAGTAACTAGCGATAATTAAAGTTCATTATGATTCAATTTATATTATGATGCATAAAAATAACCTGAACTATGTACTTAACTCTGATTTTTATTAATTATGCTTCTGCTAATCAATAGTGTTAATTACCCGTTCGTGACTTAAGTGAGGTCTCTTGTAATAATGAATCCGCCGTCAGCGCAGTGTAGTGCAATAATGGGCTATTTATGCTACGGAAATTCGTTATTTAGATGTGAATTTAAGTCACGCAGAGCTATAAAATTTGTGAGTCAGAATTAGATTGACTTAGGAAGAATGCTATAAGAAAATTGATATACCTAGTGTCATAAAATTTAGGAGAATAGCGTTAGCGAAGGAAGTGTTTAGTAATAGAAGGTAGGTGAATACAGGGACATTTTGAATAGTATATGAAGAAGGAGCTGTGGAAGAGCTTGATATGGAGAGTAGCGTTCTATGGAGCAGAAATGCGGTCTGAGAAGAGTGGACGAGAGCAGGCTGCAGGCTGCTGTTGGAGGGGATAAGGATGGAGGAGGTGCAGTGATGAGAGATGAAGACATAAATGGCGGGGGAGGAAAGGAACTTATGGATGTGAACAGTAAGAGGCGAATTAGGTGGTATGAAAGAGTAATGAGGGACAAATTTTGGCTCAAAACCGTAATAGAGGGAAGGATGTTGGTTAACCTGGGAAGGAAAGAAAGTGAATAGGTTCTATGGACGGGTTGAAGAAATGTATGAGGTTGAGATGACCGCCCGTCCTTCCGTGCGGCCCCGCTTGACGCCGAAGGAAGCGGCGACCGCCCGTCCGGTCGAGCGGCCCCGCCCGACGATGGACCTCTAGAAACTCTAGAAAATTCTGGAACAAAATTCGAGAATATTCTCTGCTGTCGCATATAAAAGGGAGCTCGCACTCCTCCCTGGAGTCAGTCATTCTCAGAGTACTACGCTGTCAGGGGTGTCTGAAGCAGTAATAAATATATTCGCAAAGAGGATAGCCTACTCTTCACCGTAGGTTCCTCCTCAAGGTAAATTGAGATGGAGAAACAGACTCAACATGTATGAAAACAGGGAGGGTTTGTTATGACTTTCATTATATCGTACCTCTAAGCGGCAGATCAGCTAATGATCAGCAATTTCTGCATTTTAACGCATGGAAATCAACGGGAAGTTAGAAGCAGCGTATTTTGTCTCTTTTACAAGAGCATTTAGTTATGGAATCAATAGTTAAGAGATCCATAAAGCTATAGATCTCATAAATATATTCGGGTTGCAATAACAAATCTACTAATTACTTAACTAATTCACCAATAGTTAATAGCTTCGAATATTTGATTAAATCTTCCGCTGCAGGATGAAATTTACGAACCCATCGTGTATGATTAATTGCTAATAGAGATAATGATTAGTCAGTAAGAGTGAACAGTGAAGAGTGAACGAGTGATTTGACACAAAACAACTGTTTTATCAAGTAATTAAGCTTCCAAGCGTTTCTTGGCTTCTTATAGAAATCATAACTCCATGACATAAGTTATGAAACCAATAAATTTATCGAATTTTTATGCAACACTTATCAAATTGTTGCTTATGCTCATGGGTCCCGTAACTTAATAGAATCAATATGTGTTGTTCCTGCAACTGGCCATAAATCTGATAAAATGCACCACCAAAGATGAAACTTTTATAGCTGACTGATTTATAGATTTGAAAAACTCACACTCTTCATCGATTTCAATTTTTTTGTTACAAAATCCCGCTTATTCACATTTCACAGCTTTTAAGATTAAAATTCCACTGTTGGATGGTTCAATAAATGCAGTTTAAATTCTTGCGTTATATTTCCCTACACCGTTTGCTTTTCTCTGAAATCGTGATTTTGTCTCCAAAAGAGTCCATTATTTCACACTTTGAACAGCAGAAATTTTATTATTTCTTTTGGAACCACATAAAAGACTTTAAATGAGCCCTCATACATTTCATTCCAATGACTTTATGCGGTCATTGTGAAAATGTAAGTGAGATTTCTATAGAGATAATGATTAGGATTCTATAGAGATAATGATTTCTCGACCCACGATGTTAAATGCATTTCACACGTTATATCGTGGCAATTATTACAATCATGCAAAACAGTTTGAATAATATTTTCATCCTGCAGAATTTCAACAGGCGGGCTCTCATGGTATTTGTATCTCCAGGAGACCGCATATGACAACTTGATTTCGATCATAAACAGCATACGACTTGACTATCAGAAGGTGGTGGGAAGGATAATTATTTTATGCACAGATTTGCGTGAAACTTTGCATGCGTCAACCCATATGTAATATTACTCTTTACTTTACTCTTAACTCCTGTGGCCACTCAAATCCTAGCTGATTTATGGCCTCGTCAAGTAGCCGCTTCCAAGCTCTTCGGTTCTCCGCCATCTCAATTTCACCACCCAATTTCCCAATTTCCTCATGTCATTTGTTACTTGGTCATCCCATCTTATTCTTGGCCTCCCTGGTGGGCATTTTCATTCCGGATGGATGTCCTCTCCACACAATTTTTATAGTTCTGTCCTCTTCTCTTCTTCTAACATGACCAAGTCATAATCCTCCTGCTTCTAACCATTGCCCCAATATCAGTTTGTTTTCAAAAGTTAACAACTTTTTCTGCATGTGTTTCGTTAGTGTCCACACTTCTACCCAAATAAGAGAACAGGTTGGATAATAGCTATGTATGTTCGTTCGTAGGTTTCCGCGGCGTCTTTGTGTTACCAAGATAGCCGACATTCCCAAGGGCACATAACCCAAGGACAGAATTTCATCAACTCTCTCCGAAGGTGTATACCAAGTGCCGTGTTCTTGTGGCAGATCCTATATTGGCGAAACCAGCAGAGCTTTGACCACAAGGCTGAAAAAACACCAGAGAGCGACACAATTTAAACAATTTAAAGCATCAGTTATCTCAGAGTGAACCGGAGCACACCATTAAATTCGAAGACGCCAAAATAATTGCCAAGGAAAATAGGTACTTACCGAGAATAATAAGAGAAGCTATAGAAATTGTCAAAACGCCAATGAGTTTCAACAGAAAATTGCTCATTGCATGGAAAGGAGTAATAAGACTCCCGCGCAATCACGATGCTGCTTTATGGACGGACGAAGCATTGGTCGTTTTTTGGCACCAAATCTTGCCTATAAAAGAATGAACCAAAAACCTTCTCACTATCCTTCCTTCACCTGAGGACGCCAGAAGGACAGCTGGCGAAACTGCTGTGATACCCAACAGCATACGCGGAGGCAGCCCAGAAAAATGTTGACATCGAAAGCTATATATATCCTAATTTTTGTGTTTCTAGATGGAAGCCTGCTCTTTAATAATTTTGACAGACACCAATAACACTTATTGGCTGCATTTAATCTTGCATGAATTTCCTGGTCCATTTTAATAATTAACCCGTTTGTAATATGAATCGAAAAAAATGCACGCTGCCAATAAGATTTCAGGGCAATATAATGCTATTTTAAAACTAATTCATACGTACTATGACATATATTCCTAAATAATTATATTCTTTACGTGGAGATTATTTTATAAATACGTTTCATTTTATTATATCGGTCGCTAACAAGTATCAAGGTATCATACCGAGTGAAAAATAGAATTAGAAATCGGCATAAACTTCTAACTCCTCATCGTAAACCCAAGTTACAACAATGGTTTTGTGACGACAAAAATTGAACAAATCTCGTATGATTTATATTACTAGATGTGTGGTGACTTCACCGGGAAAACAGATTTACTTTAGAGAAATATAATTCAAGAATATTTTCTTACGTTCTTGAGAGGTTATCAAAATGAGCTCTCATAACGCTCAAGCCACTTTGATTTGGTTTACCTGCTCCAGTTAAATAGCCAGTATACTTGGAAAAGAAATTCCTAGAGGGCATCTTTCAAAGGAGGATGAATTTGAGATGAAAGAGAGAGGAGCATGGTGCGAGAATATTGGACACGTGATGTTCGCTGCGGACAACTGAAAACATAAAAAAACGCCATTCACCCCCGCGTGTCCAATTCCAGGAAAAGTTGCGGGAAAAACTCAACTAGAAGGTCAAGCACACTTGATCTTACGTCAAGGCCTTTCTCTTGTCCTCGACCTCTCTTGCGGTCGTGTATAAGCTAGCTCAGGCGTTTTCCTGGTCACATCACAGTCGTACTCCGCCTACTCCATTCGCCAGTCCACCGGCGACCAACCAATCGACTCATTCAGCCCACAAAGAAAATGTTAGCTTCTTCTGTGAGTGGCTATAAAATGCTAAGCGCACAATCATTGCCTCAAACGGTTGAGGCATCTCAAGACGACAACAGCAGAAATTCGTCGAAATGACTTCCTCCAGGATAGAACTCATTGGCGAGTAGCCGCTGCAGAATAATTTTGCATGACTTTTAATATTTCATAGCTTTATGATAGTAAAGAGAAATCAAGTATATTCAACACATGAAAAATTAATCGAATCATAATTTAAGCCCGATACGCTAGACACTTGAACCGGCCAAAGTTCGAGTATCATCGCCAGATTGATACATTTCCAGAATCTTCCGATTCAGAAACAGCATGCTGGCTAGGAATTATAATTGCTCTTATACTGTCTGAACCATTAGATTTAATTATCGACGCGGTACTAGTCTGATAAAAGCTTCCGATAGAGCCTAGCGGCCGTCATGAAATCAAGTCAGATTTACACGCTGCGAAATGAACATTATATAGAAATGTTCGTGTTTGGGCTTGGAATAAACAGGCTGCTGTCTGTTTATTCCAAGCTTAGAATGATTTCCTCCATCATTTTGGAGGCCTGCCTCGTGATCTCATTCATACTGTTAACTACTTTCTGGCGTTTCACTTATTCTTGTGGCATGATTGTTCCACTCTGTCGTCTTTCCCGCGTTTACATGTTTACCGGTAGTATTTGTAGTTTTTTCAACTATGGTAGCTGGGTCCTCTATCCCTGATATCTTCCAAATATCTTCCTCGGTGTTCAAATCTCCTCTGTTTCATACATTTGTGTTGTATTGCTCGTTTCCGCTCGTGTCTCAGATGAATACGTAAGACTTGGTCTCACATCAGATTTGCATCCTCATAACTTCACTTCCTTGTTTAAGTCTTTGTTTCTCCAAATGATTCCATTCAGCGCCCCAATAGCTTTACTTCGACTGTAACTTCAGATATAATATATATTTTTGCACTTAACTCATTCGTTGTGTTGTTAATAAATCTTTTAACATGAGTCTGTCGAACGCTTTTTCTACGCTCTTACGCGAGCATAAATACTTAGGCTTATTAAATTCTAAAACCTTTTTGACTAACTGTAATATTATATGGATAGCGTCATTGCCTGATCTTCCACTACGAAAGCCATGTTGTCAATCAGTGAGTGTTATTATTTGATTTATTCTAGAAGTAATTATTTTAATGTTATCTTCAGCCCTATGGCTGGTAGTGTTATCCCACGATAGTTATCAGATATCATTCGGTTGCCTTTATTGACTACTAAAATCATCATTCCTCTCTTCCAGCTTTCACAAATTTTGCGGTGATTGATTTTTTTTGTAATAATTTATATAATCTATCTATCACTCCTTCACCTCCATATTTCCAAAGTTCATTTTTTACTCCAATATCTTCTCATGATTTTCTATTTCTTCAGCGTTTCCACTAGTGTAAATTATTCATCATGTATTTATTGTTCTCCAAAAGTAGTAGTTTGCCTTTCAATAGTTCACAGTCAACTTGTTCTCATTTTGATTGATATAACTTTTAAAAGAAATGCTCTCAAACTCTAAACATACTACGTGAACTAATTTCTTCATGTCTTTCTCTAAACATACTACGTGAACTAATCACTTCGCTATTTCGTACTACTATCCTCACCCGTTTATTGAGTTCCGTAAAAATCGTTTCCTCAAGACTTTGACAATCTTTCCCGTTAATCTTCTTTTATCCTTTTTATTTTGTCGTTTTCCCTATTTTTAACTTCATAAAATATTCTTACCTCGCTTCTGGTGTTCTATTTTTGTTGTATTGTATGAATGCTAATATTTTTTCTTTACAATTATTTGGCTTCGTTTGTGAGCCATGATGTATTAGTTATAGTCTTCACTCTACCAGTTCTACGTAGCGATATACTTAATTTCACCACCTGATTGTGCATATATTTCCTTTGACCGGTCAAACCGAGGTTCTTGAACCGGATGTAACGATTCAGATTCGATCCGTAAGGCATAGAAATTTTGCAATAGACATACCTTACCTGTAGCAGTGGCTCCAAGTCCTTATGATTCGTCATTGTGATCATTTTAATCCAATATCTAGGGAGTTCCTTAACCCTCATTTGGATTTACGAATTTAGTTACGTCGTTGGATTTACGGCGCCGCAGCGGCGCTGCGTTATATTTTGTCATTTTCTTTCAAACTTGGCCTTTCTTAGCATGTTTTCTGATTTTTCATCCTAGTGGCTTCCATTTACATTATTTTTAACCATGTTTTGCATGATTTAACCCATTATTACGGAAGTTATAGCTAAAAATCTTTAACACTGCATTCTTTTCCGTTTGTTGTTGTAATACTCTCTTTTTTTCGTCCCATAGACGGTTATTTTCAAAGTAAGGTTTTAATTTCATGCGTAAATTGTTAAATGCGTGCAGTTGTTTTAAATGATTTTTCTTAAATGCTATGCTGGATAAACTCCGCTTTATCATGCGCACATTGTTTCATTTTTTATGTATCCAAATACTAAAAATGAGGACCGAATAAAAGTCGGATGGGTCCATGTAAAATAATTTTGCTTCACTACGTCCACCCACATGTTATATCTTTGTAGTGTGCGCAGAAGCCTGAGTTTTTAAACGTTAATAATTGAAAAAGGGTAGGTGGAGTGAGAAGAAACGAGTTATACCGTCGTGATTTTTAAGGGCTATATTCTGACGATCAAGGCAAATCTAACGGACATTCTGGGAGCTTATATCCTGCAATTTCTAAGAAAAGAAAGGACTAAAGTCAGATGGGTTGCGAAATATGATCATAATTTCATTATGAGTATTAGATAAAAAACGAAGCAAAATTGGCAAAGTAAAATTTTCCTTTTGTTAAACAATTTAAATATGTTTATAAAGTTTAAACATTTTCATATCATGATTATAAATAGAAGATACCATTTCTTACGAAACATATTAACTTTTAAATTAGTATTGAGAGTGCAGTCCCCGACATTGCGACGAGGAAACTCTCGGCGCCGCAGCGGCGCCGTAAATCCAAGGACGTAACTTTATGCACACTATACATACAAAAATATATTTTGTAGCGTAAGAAAGCAGAAAAAATAGACTACTGAAAGTTTCAGAAAGATCCATGGGAATGGAAAATTTAAAAATCATTTTTAAAACCACGAGTGCCGCTCAGGCGCAGAGAATCCATATGAGGGTAAAATTTGATGGTAAAATTTCTAATAATCTTTTCATTAAAAAATAGGATTTTTTGGCCGAATATTCATGTGTATCCTATATTTTTGTATGTATTTAGGCTCCATTTACAACGAATATCACACTCGGCCGGAAATAACGAGGTGTTAAAAAAATTCAACCATAATTCCAGAAGACAGACGCTTCTCATGTCAATATTTTTTCTCTAAAGTCTAATTGAATTTCTGTAGGTACTTAGTTGAATTAGACCCATGTTTTAAGCACGGCCTTCACTATGAGAAAGGGTGGTTTTCTTAAGCTGGCAGTTCTACAACTGATTTTAGCATGGTCTTTCCGGAAATATTATACAATCAATAGTGATTAGGATTAATATTCAGCGGTCTTGCTTTAACCACTGAAATCAAATTAAAATTTGATTACCCATTGTCAAATCCATTTAAGTCAAGACAAACGAGATCAAAGTTCAAATTGCCCAAAGCCCAAAAATTGCATGTCACAGACTTGTTTTCGTGACAATTCAATGCTGTTTCATCATGTTTTCTTTTGAAAATTGACATCTATTTCAAAATAATTCAATTCTTAAAGTAGAGATTTTTTCCATTTACGCGAAATAATAATTTTATATAATTGTGATGGTCGCTAAAAAATATCAAGTTATCATACCCAGTCAAAACACTTTTTTTTTTTTGCTTGCCGGACGAATCTGTTAGCCCGTATGTCCCTGGAATCCCGATAGGCTGCCTAGCCTGTCATCAGGTTTTGCAGGGACCGGACCAACAGAATTCGACATATATCCATGCCCTGGGTGGTGAAAGCCACCCAGGCGGGACCAGCGACCCGAACCCGCGACCCTCAGTTTAGTAGGCGAGGACTTTACCCCGCCGCCACCGGGGCCGGCTTTCTCTTTGCTTCAATTTCGAATTCCCCGCCGTAAACCTAAGTTGTAACCATACTTTTGTTAAAACGTTGGTAAAAAATATGCTTGAATCATTTGTATTTCTACAATATTATTTCATCGTATAAATAGATGAAATTAATTTAAATATGGTCCAAGAAAATTTTCCGACGAACATGAAAGGTTATCAAAATGAGTATCCAGCGAATCACATTATACGCTCCAGCCATTTTAATATGGTTTACCTCCTCCATTTAATGGGCAAATTTACCTGACAAAAAATTCCTGGGGAAATCCTCTCTGAAGAGGATGTAGTTCAGATGAAAGTGAGAGTGGAGCAGGGCACGAGAATACAAAACACAGGTTAAAAAAAGAACGCCAACTTCTTCCGCGTGTTCAATTCCGGGAAGTGTTGCGGGAAAAGACTCGTCTGACGGTCAAGGCGTTACTTATCTTACGTCAAGGCCTCCATCCCATTCTCACCCCTCTCCTCTCGCGGTTCCGCCCAGGTGATTCCCCGGTCACCTATTATTGATACTCCGCCCACTTCCCTCGCCAGTCCAGCGGCGACCAGCCAATCGGCTCACACAGCACGCGAAGAAAACGAAAGCTTATTTATTCCTCTATTAGAGACTATAAAATGCCAAGCACGCAATCTCCCCGTCACTGCCCCGAACGATCGAGACCGTGTAGGATCCCAGCGTAACCAGCTGTTGAAATGGCCTCCTTCAGGATAGAACTCATTGATAAGTAGCCGCTACAGAATAATCTAGCATAATTTTCAATATTTCATACCTGTTTCAGAGCGACACAGAGAATATTATCATGACGCATCACTACATTTCTAGGTCTGACAGATGCGATAAAATAAGAGAGATATACTGCCGAAAATATAGGTACAAAAACACGTTCTTTCCGCGTACAATGAGTGACCACAATAAAAACTGAGCTCCTCTAAATACACTCCCATAGTTAAAGTCACCATATCACCTCCCAAAACCTTACATCATTACACGGCTGGTGACCTAACACCTCGTGTTACACGCCAATGCGGCCGCTCGCAGGGTAGTACGTAGATGTAGAAGTACCTTGAAGATAGTATACTGGAAGCAAGTGTATTCTAGCAATATAAAATCTATCGAAACCTAATGAAAGCCCGTTTCTCACGGCACTAGATTTGGCGCAAGTTCCGAAGATACTCAATTGTATTAATTCTCTCCAGAAATGAGCGATATAGAAACAGCAAGCTAGGAAACAAGCATAACCGATGTCATACTGACAGAGCTACTTGATTTCATTAATTATGCGGCATGGTTTCCCATAGGGCGTAGTGGTTGCCATCCAATCACTTTTTACAGCGGCTGCACTCACAACTATATCTGAAAACATGCCATCTATTTCTCCTTCCGGCTTTCAATAATAGTCAGACTACGAAATAGACATTGGATAAAAATAACCTAACTGTTGTTTTGGTCGCGTGCTGCTTTAGATTGGTTAATTTCATGCCACTGAAGACATGCACTAAATGATAAACAAAATACGCATCTCACCATTGCAAGTTCAATGATTGTGTGAAACCTCCAAGGACGGCACAAATTGTATTTGAATCCGTCCTTAATACATGGTTCCAATTAGTATACCAGGTCTTGTGCGAGATCATTTATCGAGTGAAAAGTAATGAGCTTAGCTTGCATTCGAAGACTGTACGAATCCCCTTCTACTCATTCAGCACTAAGTAGCGAAATTATTAAATTCACAACTTTACCAATTATGTATTTCCCATGCACCTAATTATAATACAAATTAGGCGTACCATGCATCCAGCTTTGACTAGGGTAGCCAAGGTTTGATAATTCTGTACTAGTGTCCCGCCCGGTTGGAAAATAAGTCCTGGATAACACTGAATTATACCGGAATATCTCAGGTTTTAAGTCCGCTGTGCACTTCGCGGACAATTTTGTAGCGAAAAACTAATAGCGAGGCGTGTAAGTTAAAAACATTGCATCTAGTTTTATCACGTATCCTCTAAGACTCTATACTCTCCATTGAGTTACATTGAAAGGAGAAGAACTCTCAGAGTATCATTAATTCAGCCATCAGAGTACCATTTATTCCTTAATGTGGAAATTAAACTATCACACAAAGTGACGCCTTCAGTTTCACCCGATTTTCATGAGACATTTCAGCTACTCCGCTTGTGACGACATTCAAGCTCGGTTCAGCGTTTGCCACCATAATAAGTTGCTTCATGTACAAGTAATGATTTTGTTTTTTTAAGTCAATCAAAGGTTAAAATTACGGCAAAATATTGCGTTATTTGTTATCACAATGTCTTCATTTTTTCCTGGTTTTAGTCCCCGAAAAACTAGACAGATCCTGATTTTGGGATATTAAATTATGGTAACCCTAATAATAAGATACTTTCTAGATCTGTATGATTTTTGTCGTTCCATTCCAATTTTTACATGTCTTAGGAAATACATTGCACTATCACTCAACTTATCCGGTCACAATCCCAAGTAAGTTTAGGCAATCAATCTCCATTTAGACAACTGTTAGAGGGATAAAGGTGGGAGCCCCTAGAGACTCGGAGGCTGCACGCTAGGCTTAGGCTGCTTGAGATATTCAGAACTGGTGTGTTTCAGAGCGACACAGAGAATATTATCATGACGCCTCACTACATTTCTAGGTCTGACAGACGTCATAAAATAAGAGAGATACTCTGCCGAACAGATAGGTACAAAACTCGTTCTTTCCGCGAACAATAAGCGACCACAATAAAACCTGAGCTCCTCCAAATACACTCCCATAGTACATGTCAAAAAATTTTACATCTTTACACGGCCGGTGACCTACCACCCCCTGCCACACGCCCATGCGGCAGCTCGCGGGGTGACATGTAGATGTAGATTTTATGTAATCCTGGACTAGGTACTTTTCTCCCTAATCTCTTTTGGTCATGGCCTTCCTCTCCAGCCGTTGTCTTTCTTCAACTACTCCCCATTTCATGATCTCAAAACTCCATTAATTCTCCGGTCGGTGATCGATCATAGAGTATTTTCCCCATCTTTTACATTCAAAGCAACCACACGATTTTTATTTCGTCGAGAAGGCTGATTTAAATGAAGCTCTTCATTACAGAATTCGATGCATAACTTTGCGAGAACGGAGGCAAAGGATGATGACAGAGGTCATTTTCCTGCCTCTCTTATATGCAATTTCGCGGTCATTTAAGCGATTCTCCACTTTACGGGACGCAATTTCCACGGCCGATTCATCCACAGCAATAAATTGCCTCGATTAATACGACGTTTATGATGTTATGAGAGAGATTTTCTAAGTCACAGTAGAGACCTATACGAACTTTATTTTTAATGGCAGCATCTGTAGGTTGCATCAAGTAAATACCGTGAAACAAGTGACCAAGATACTTTGTTTCATATTTTTGAAACTTTCGATGAACATCAGAAATTAGGATTAACATGAAGCGGCGTAGCTTTAATCAAATCAAAACTGCACTACCCAGTGTCAAATTTATCCACGCCCAAACGTGTGATAACACAGTGATGGGGACTAAAGTCCGGGGGGTGCATCTATGTGTTTCAGCCGTCTTCGTCGCCTGTATACTGCTGATGGGACTCGAGGAGGCTTCAGGCGCCACCAGGCAGTGCCCGAGTATCTGCACGCAGGAGTACGCACCGGTTTGCGGTCGCAGAGCCAACGGAAGCACGATACAGTTCTCCAACAGATGTGGTCTAAGCATCCATCAGTGCAGGCACCCCGGAGGTGAGAGGAATGCTAATGATAATTTTGCGATACCCGTTTGATCTTGTGGAAAGGAGGATAGTTACAATTAAGAAATTGGGTTAGAGAGTATTATACATACGGAAACAGGAAAAGATGCCATTACTTTAAAAATACACTGGTCTGTATTTATCGCTGGGTGGTTTGTTCTTGAGTGAGCAGCTTGAATTTTCTTTGCCATGCTGTAATACTTCAGGGCACATATGCTTATAATTATCGACTCCAGATGGTTAAATAACTAATTAGATTAGCACGTGTGGTACATCAATCCTTCAAGGTTTTTTAAATTAAATTATTTTTTTCTTTTGTTCGGAAGAAGGTGAAAGTTCTGCAGATTATTCAAAAATGTACACGAGGGTTTCTATCTCTTGGCGTTGTTGTGTTTTTGTTTTTCATACCATTATTGCAGGTGCAGAAACTTGTCCAAACAAAAAATTCCATAAAACACATAAGAAAAATTTTTACTAAGATAAATTTCAAAACATCCAACTTTCTCCAAGTGGTCAAAGAACGAAAATGATATCCAAATGAAACGAAAATTATGATAGTCATGACATTTATGCATGGTATAGCTTAGCAATATTTACTAAAAAAATCCGAAATATATCCACAGAGATCGTTTCATCCAGTGATGGCCCGTGTTCTGACGGAAGAAAGCGTGGTGGAAATCGGCGGCGAGTGACATCACTTCAGCGAGAATGAAGCATGCAATGAAGTAGGAAAAAGGGGGTTTTAGTGGCTTCCTCCAGAGGTCCGACGGAGTCCTTCGGTACATCTACCCGCTCATCAACGCTCATTCACTCTCAATGGACCACAAACTCACCGATGGCGGGTGCCACCAATTTCCGCCACGCCTATAAATGATGGGTAACCGCCACCGGGAGATCGCCAGCAGTTACGCAGAGATGGTTTCGTGGTAAAGAATTTATTTTGGAGACCAATCGATTTTTTAAAGAATCTATATCGATTATTTCACAGGGACAAAACACATTTGTATCAACTCTATAGCCACGTTATTTCCAAATAAAATTCCATGCCCTTGAAATTTGTTTCAATAATTTCCATTTCTCATTTACGTAGAATCAATGACAGATTTTTCAGGATACCAAGTTAAGTGAAAAATCTCAAAACGAGCGAATTCCACAAGAACAAATTTTTTACAACCAAGGTTTCGCCTGTTAGAGCATCATCAGAAGATGACGACCTAGATTTCGCTTATGACAGCATCATCAGATGATCAGAAGATGATGCTGTAACAAGCGAGACCTAGGACGTCAGGTGAGGATGCTTTAATAAGCGGAACCTAAGTCGTAATAAATTTGAGCTAGTGGAATTTTCTCGTTTTGTGATTTGTCAGTCATGTCTCGGTTTCACAGAATATCGCCAGAATTTTTAGAATTTGATACCACGCTGGACAAGATATTTCCATTACGGAGTCAACTGCGAGGGTGCTTAATTGCGAACTTTCACGAAGGAATAGTCATTCGTCTTGACCGGAACTCGAACTCTAATCCCTCGATAAAAAATCCATATCTGATAAGAAACGCTTGATAGTGTAACTGGCTAAAGCATCCGGCAAGATATCAGGGAATGAGGGGTACGAGTCTGGTAAATGATTTTTCTTCCGTGGAATTTCTCGCTTACCTGACCATGAGTCAAATTCCTAAAAAATAATAGTAGGCAAACAATTCTTCTTGGTCATGACATACAGAAAAAACTCAGACCCTAAGGGAATTGACTTTCTCTCCCTTTGGTCTAATTCCATTCCATAGTGCCCGAAGAAAATCAAGCGAGGCAAGTGGCTGTGAGCTAAGTTAAGGACAACTCTAATGCTTTCGTTTATTTGTGCAACAGCCCGACTTTTAAACAAGCTCACAGTATATTTGTTGACAACTTAATGCTACTAAAAATTGTTATTTGAATGTTTAATTTTCGTTGAAAATTGTGTAATTTACTGTGATATTACAAAATACATATTTTAATGTTCATTTATTTTTATGTAAAATTGTATCCTTGCTACTCTTGTAAAATTTCAACGAAAGAAATACAATAAGCGGTACATAATGGGTCTTTCTATAGTGGGCGGGGTCCTCGGCATACGGCCGCGTTTATATGTTTTACCAATTACCTAATTCTCCGTTCGCATTTTACCACGGTTGTCCATTAGAAGAGTAATACTTAGTACTGCGAATTCTCGGTTGGCGACAACCATGCAGAAGTTTTCTATAGGGGTTACTTACCACAGTAATTAATCTACAGCTATTCTTTACTTCCATACGATGGAGGGCTTGTTACAATTACCAAGTGATTTATCGCTGACATATTGTAATGACCGGTAAGCGATGAGAAACACTCGAGTGGATGAGTTTTAAAGCCTGCCACGTGACAATATAACGAGATATTGAGTATTAAGATGCATAACGAGATATAATATTGAGATGCGTGTGCCATCCGCTCATCAAGATCAAACTCTATGTGCTGCAAAACAAAACTACCATGAGCTGAATGATACTCTTGCATAAGTCAACCAAGTGCTTTGACCTTGAATATTAAGGCGAATATAGGGCTTCAAATATTGTGGTGAGTTTTGAAACCTGCAACCTGAGAAAAAAATCGCTTCTTCACTTTCAAAATCTGTAACGTGTATTCACCACGCGAAACAGAAAACAATGGAATCCATCGGAATGAGAACACAGATGAGGGTGGTGAAATGACTGAACAAAACCAGCAGCAGTGATCGAGATATTGATTATGTAAAAACAAGGACTCATAAGAAAAATGCCTTAACCTGCATAATTTTATTGTAAGTTGATGTTGATCGCTTTATACGTACTCGCCCTTATCATGGAGGATTAGACCGACGCCAATCCTAAATTATACCTGTGTAAAACTGTATAACCACTTATTGTAACACATTGCTAATTCCGAGACAAATACAGCATCATGCTATTGTCATCGTAAATGCTCAAAGTAAGTATTTCCACGTTCCTTGCATTTAGAGTTTCAAAGCTGAAATCCTTACTAGAATATAAAAATGTCCCCCTGGTGGTCTATGCTAAGTATTGAGTTCAGTGCAGAGGTTTCATTTTTTGCTTGTAAAAAGTACTTGCGCTCAAGATAGAGGGCAGGGATTTTTTGAATCGGATGGCTGAATAAATGAAGTTAATAATTCTTTCAATCTATTTTATTTTTACGTTTCGTATTTGTCTGAAAGTCATGTTTTTAGCTGAAAAAACCTCACATATTTCTCTGAAATCAACAATTGCGAATTTCCTTGACGACCAGGGATTTGATTTTCACGTCCGTAGCATTTGAATATCACGTTTTCCAGCAGGCCCATGACGGCATGTAGAAAGGAAATCTGTATAAGAAGAGCCCAGAGTCCCCAGGACTCCATGATAGATTATTTCGGGGGGTAATCGATAAATTCAATGCATATTTACAACAAGTATACTCTTCAATGTCTATTCTCAAAGAGCTCTCTTAGGGTTACAGCATGTATATGAGAGAACACGAGAACTGGAAGGATGAGGTGACTATCAATCAACTTGGGTGCTATTTAAGAAGTAATGAGTCTGCGTTGCCCTTTTTTGGGTTTCCCGTTCATGAAATAGTACCAACAGTCACTCATCTCTCCGAGTACCTGGAAAACGGTCAGCGTTTCTACTACAACGTACCAGATAGGTTACGAACTCCTCAAATGACCACGCTGTCAGTATCCTTTAGGCTTTGTGGCTATCTTATAAAATAAGATCAATGTTTTTTACACCCGTTGAATTTCAACTGGAACCTTCCACTAGCATTATTTAAACACTGAAAACTCTTAGCAACAGTTACTTCAGATCTCCCAATGTTCGGGATATTGATATGGATCACGAACGACAATCGGTAAATTTATATTATTTTATTTTTATATTTAAAATTTGTAAGAATAATAGGATAGAAGCTACAGTTGTTTTATTTTTATCGCAAGAGAAAAAGAGCGACGCGACAGGTTTTGAAACTCACCGCCGCGCAGTGGGCTGAAATCGAAAAAAGCTTGCCAAAACCTCTAAAACGTTTTTTTTTTTTAGTTTGGAAGTTGAAACTTCGCAGCAATATTTTCAAATAGTTTGTGCATATCATGCCGTATTAATTTTTTCTTGTACTCGCACATTAAAAATATATATGGGGGTCAAAGTTCAACAAATTTCGCAAAAAACGCCCACCTTCGATTTTCTCTGTGAATTGCCAAAATTAACCTCTTTCAGTACTTTAAGGGATGGAAAAAGTTTTAAAACCAGGTCATAACACAGTTTTTTCTCTTTTATTTTATAGTCTTTTATAGATTTAATTTTATTATTAACCATAGGCGCAGCCTATGGTTAATAATAAAATAAAATTACCAATCGAACTCAGATCGATATGAACTCGGACCGATCCGAACATTATGAGCCAGTCGACTAGGATCGCTTGGTTTACCAATGCGAAATTGATTGAAATATTGATTTGAAACGTTTCATAACGGTTTGAAATCACAGAGAAAGCGAGCCGAGTTAGCCCGCTTCTCATATCGATCCCAATAGCCCATTATATTTACCATACCGAACTGAGCCGGCTAAATCAATTCTCGCTATTATGGCGCAGCCTATTTTCAGTCAAATTTTTACATATTTGTTGAGGAAAAGTAGTTGGTGCCGCCTGGTTACGCTAAGTAACTCATACCACGTCATTATTCAAAGCTTCTAGGATGTGAATCTAAAGAAAAACCTTTCGTATATTCGCGACCCCGAATATTACATCGTTTTTTCGAGCGCGCGGTCGAGTTCGGTTCCGCCCGCCGGCGACGGGGAGTACGATGATGCGGCAAGTGTGTGGATACGATATGGTCACATTCCTTTCCTATAGTGAGCATCAATACATAGAGATTGCAAAGAGCCACCACAAAGAATTTTTTAAATAAACCATGCTACAAATGATACTCATAATCATATCGCGGGACACCGCAAGAGGTATCATGAAAGACATCTTTCTTTGAATGCACTCCTGAAACCAAACAATCACGGGGTTTTCACATATATCCTGCACTTCGCCTACGGAAGGATATGTCCATCTCTGTTTGACAGACAAACTCCCTTTCAAAGGCACCAGGCGTTAGCTGGTGTCGCATGGCATCAACTCCCCAACCCCCTCTAACTATTTCGAGGCCTGCCAAAAAGAGTCGTTTTATGACAGTTTTAAATAATGAAAGAAAGAGGTAAGCTGTACGAGTTATATTTTGGTCTAAATTAATGAATAAATACTTCTAATGACGTGACAAGAACCATCTCTCTCATCGCATTATGGGATAACCTTCCTCAGTTTATTTTGGTGCACAATAATGATCTCTGCTAGTCTATAAATCACTACCGTTGTGCTTAAAAATAATTTAGCGTCAGTTGTCGGCAAAAAAAGACCTTAACCCAAAGGACCTTGAGTAAGGTAGGACCTTGATCCGGACAAGTGTCAAGTGGCACCGCACTCCAATTGCATGAACTAAACGGACAATGGGCGGCAAAACTTTCCCATCAATGCATGAATGCATAAATTCTTCGCTATGAAAGAAGCTAACTCGGTGATGCAGCTCCCTAACTCACCTCATCGGCAATTGGAGATCCGGGATCGAGTCCCGGTCAAGTCAGTTGATTTTTTCGTGGCGAATTTCATTCCTTGGCGTGTATGCACCCATACGAGAGTGATTTCGTACCATATCATTTGTACATGTAATGATTGGTAATTTTTCAAATTAATCGTTATAAAAAATGACAATGTTGGGCCAATCCAACGCGACAGGGGCTTAGTAAGCACGGCTGTCGTCTCCTCTGCAACCACGTGGACTTGAGACGCGAGCATCTAGTTCAATTGAACAACGCCGAAATTCACCTTGAAGAAAGATGGCAAGGTGGTATAACTTGCTAACATAGCTGACCAGCAATTGGGAGATCCGGGTTCCAATCTCGGTCTAGTCAAATGATAAATTGAGGCGAATTTTATTCCCTGTTGTAGCGGCACAATATTTTCTATCGGCGGCATAGGAAGATGCAGGGGATTGCGTCACGCCTAGCCGGTATAAGATGAGTCCGGGGAAACCACACTGCATTTGTGCGCGTCGTGTGTTAATCGCGAAGGTCACCCTTTCCTAACAGCCCTCGCGAGCGAGAGATTCCCCATTGTTTTGTTTCCCTTGCCGCCATCCGTTTTCCGCATGTGAGCGTTCCATTTTGACCTGCCCTCTCGACCTTCCTCGACCCCCATTACGGTGGTGGGTGCGGTAATCGTGAGTCTGAAAATACGCATTTATATTATTATTTCAAGTAGCTGGAAAAGATTGAAGAGGATCACATCATATTCGGGTACATCTGTTCATACGGTGGAAATCACTCTGCATGATAAATGATTTAGTACTTTCCCAGCGAATATTATGTTTGAAATTCTCTCGGGACTCACACCGGGTTAAATTTTTTGCCTGCTGCCAACGTTTCGGTGGATAACACTTCCATTTTCATCAGGGTCATGACGCCCGGGCCGCCTGCGTTCTCCCTTACATAGGGTCTTGGACGGTTACGTCTGACTGACCATTGTTGTTGCCTTTCCGTAATTATTTTTCAAATTAACGGTTTTCACCCCTGATTTATCGAGTACCACGAGACCCGATTTAAGTTATTTGACTGAAGATATATTTCTATGGCTTCCTTAAATAGCCTTTCCCAATAACCATTGGCATTGCATACGACATTCGCATCACTAAAGAAGATGAGACGGTCCTCCTTTAGGCTATGCTCCGCCACGGCGGATTTATCAGGATGATACTCTGCATGTAATAATGGGAATGATACAACAAAAACATTTATAGCACTGCATGGGTTACATTCGTACATAAGTCACATTTTTCCGTGGCACAAGTTGCCCATTATTGCACTGTGCTGACGACAACTTCATTATTACACGAGACTACACTTAGGTCATGCTCGAGTGATTGACAAAAATTGATTACCATAAGCTTAACTTATTAAAATAAAAAGTGCATGGTGCATGTTTCATTAATGCATCGGAAATTCAACCGAATCTTAGCGAACTTGATTTATAGTCAGTTACTAAAACAGATTCTACTAACTTCTTATCCTTTGACCCATTCCTTCAGACTTCATAGTTTATTAGTAATTTTTGAAAAAATAAGCCTTAAAGGACCACCATCTATTTTAGCGCATTAATTATAAAATACAGGAGTCTTATTTGAATTTACATCTGTCGTAATTTGTATATACGTAATATCCTATATCTGGATTTTTTTAAACTGGTAATCTTTGTTCTGGTGCTATTACTCGTAGAATCTCATAAGATTCACATTCAGTATTAACGATGGAATTTCAAGTAATAGCAACATTTTGATTCGATTCATGTGATTGGACTCGATGAATTTGACTTAATCAAATGTAGATGAAGTTGACACTGGGTTTACACTATCTTCTACCACATCATAAACAGCATTTGCAAGTTTGGCTTGTTAGTTATAAAAAAATTACGTAACTTGCTGGAAGAATATTTTTATGATAGATAATTTAAATTCTCTCATCTGTAGAGACTCAATCTTCTAGCACAGAAAGAAATTGTTAGTTCAAATTCTTCCCTCTAAAGAATAGTACTCATAATGCTCTACATAAAAACTAAAATGAAAAGTAAACAACGGCTACTATGCAGAGCAGATTGAAAATTTTTATTAGTATACTCACTCACTACATTTACCAATCGAACTCAGATCGATATGAACTCGGACCGATCCGAACATCATGAGCCAGTCGACTAGGATCGCTTGGTTTACCAATGCGAAATTGATTGAAATATTGATTTGAATCGTTTCATAACGGTTTGAAATCACAGAGAAAGAGAGTCAAGTTATCCCGCTTCTCATATCGATTCCACTATCGAGTTTAAGCCCATTATTTAAGCTAACGTTGATCAAACAGAACGGCGCCGCGCCATACACGGCGGACGGCGCCGTGCCGTCCCGTGTGAAAGGGGCCTTAGGCGTCACTTGTATCGCAATGTATTATTTACATCTTTTGCCTAAAAAAAGCATTATGCATAGGGTTTCCGGCATGGCATTCGAAATATATAGATGAAAATTATATATAAACATGCATTTTCGATTCTATGACTCGGCAAAACACATGATGATGCTTGCAAACAGCAATGATAATAATATAAAATGTATGACTTCGCGTTTAAAAGAAAATTTGCGTAAATGTTATCGGTTTAGCACGAAATATACCTCCTGTGCCTTAAGGCTACGTGTTAAAACAGCACTGAGCGTGTCGAGAATCCTTGTCGATAAAATGATTTTTTTTACTTTCATACGTACAAGTATTACTAATGAGAACAGTATCACGCAATTCTGAAAATAAAGGAAAATTTCCTCCAACTACCTAGATGCAAGGAGCTGATTGCAGGCATCTATTAATACTGGGAAGATTTTTGGGGGATGAGAGGCTAATTATAAGGGAATGGATATTAAATTGACACTTGCGAAATAGAGATATATATTGGGAGAGAACAAACAGACAAAGAGTAAAAGATTGTTGATTAACGAACTTTTGAAAGGATGGATGAAGGGGAGGAGGCAATCCCGAGAAGGGGAATTTAATGAGAAGACCATTGGGAATAACTCTTAAAGATAGGCAGGATGATAAAAACTCAGAATGACAAGCCTGTCTTTCTGAGAATGTTCTCGGTATTATTACGAAAACGAAGCTATCATCGCAGCGCGAATATTACGACCACGGGCTGCAATGCAAACAACTCTGATAACGAAACCAGCTTTTAGCACGAAAGTGTCACACTGACGCGGGGGTTTTTCTCGTACATTGTGAAGCAAGCAGCATTTGCATATACGAATGCGCTATGTAATTATTTTATCAAAACTGGACATCCGAACAACCCAAATATTGGCATTTTACGGTTTGCGGTAGGAGATATCGTTAGGGATAGGTGCCATCACCCAAAAATCTATTTTATGCAGAAATAAGAGCCCAACTTCCCACAAGAAGCACATGGACAGAGACTTCGATTACTTTTGTTTGACTTTGCAGCCACGCTTTATTTATTTATTCCTTTATTATGCTTCATCAAATGCTCCGTGGAAGGCCTCTGAATAGAGGCGACCATTATTTTAGTAAACATTCACCATTAAATAATCATTCAATTACTTTAATTTGTTCTTGACTAAACCTATGTCGGCGATTATCAATGAGGTTTTGTAAATTTACGATAAAATACAAAGAAAATTATATTGCAAAATGTAAATGTCCATACTATTCAAAATTAAATGATACATATTGTCTACCGAGTAAACATGGTCCACCGGTACTGGAATTTAAGGGCTCAAAAGGAAAAACTACACTTGGTTTATCTTACGCACCCAAAACAATTATTGGCAACCTCAAAATAAGTTTCTAGAAGAGAGCTTTCACGGGTAAGTATTATCATAAGTACTCATTTGTATTATTCTATCAGTGAAATAAAACATAATTATTACATCTAAAAAATGAGATTGCTCTTCCCTCATTACAGTCTGCTCATCGTTGATGTTTCCCACAAACCGTGCGGTCACGTGCATGGTGACGTAGTTGTTTCACCTGCCCATTACATTGCTCCCATGAGACTGCGGAAATTTTCCTGCTTCCAGAAGAAAGGCACGGGCCAATGGGAATCGAACCAGTGCTAAATCAACTAAAGAGAGAAATCGAGTACTCGCAAAAGTGCTCTTCCGAGAAAGGAGCACACCAGGGTGCGTATTTCAAAGGCGTACAAAGAAGGAAGAGTGGGAGGGATATGAAGAGAGGTTTCGAATGAACTCAAGCATCGAGTTTGTTTGCGAAAGGAGCAAGAGAAATAAACGAAAACGACCGCGAAAAAAAAATACAAATTCCCCACGGGTTCTCTTCTTGGAAGTCCGGCTGGGAAGCACGCGGCAATCGGTCAAGACCTTTTTTTTTTACTCTTTCTACGACGTCCACCGTGAAGTGAACTTTCTTCTCCCGCATGCAGAATTCCCCCCTCCCCCCCTCACCCGATCATTTACACCCCACCACTCATCTTCCCACCCCACTCCCCCATCGGCAAAAAACCACCAATCGCCTTCGTCCGTCAGCTTCCCCTCTGTTGCCGACGAGATGATCGCGAGCGAATATATAGAACGGGTCGCAATCACCCGAAATCACAATCACATACGAAGAGACTGAAAGAAAATATCATCGACAATTGAGATGGCTTCCTCCAGAATCCTACTTATGGGTAAGTACACATAATTTACAGTGAAACTTGTCTCTGCGGCCATCTCCTTTGAGGTGGTTGGAGCGGTTGACGTTTATGTGAAGATTTGCGTGAAACTTTGCATAAGCGTACTTCTACATCTACATAATACCCCGCGAGCCGCCGCATGGGCGTGTGGCAGGGATTGTTAGGTCACCAGCAGAGTAAATGTGTGAGTTTTTTGAAGATGAAATGGCGACACGAACTATAGGAGTGTATTTAGTGGAGCTCAATTTTTATTGTGGTCGCTTATTGTTCGCGGAAAGAACGAGTTTTTGCACCTATCTGTTCGGCAGTGTACATCTCTTATTTTACCGCATCTGTCAGACCTAGAGATGGAGTGAGGAGTCATAATAATATTCTCTATGTCGCTCTGAAAAGTATCAGTTCTGAATTTATCAAGCAACCTAAGCCTAGCGTGTAGCCTCCGAGTCTCTAGGGGCTCCCATTTAATCCCTCTAAAATTTGTGAGACACTATATGTACGCCCGTAGCAGTTTTTAATGAAGCGCGCTGCTTTCCTTTGTATTTTATTATTTTTTTGGTTAAATCTATTTGATCAGAGTCCCAAATGCTCGCGGCGTATTCGAGGTGTGGCCTAAACAGAGCAAAGTAGCATCTCTCTTTGACTTTTTCATTGTTGTAACATGCATGGGTAGAGAGGCACCTGTTTTTCGCAAAGCGCGTAATCGCGAATTTTTTGCGAAATTTTACTAATTCGGCAAAAAACGCGGAACTATTTACCTTTATCCAAAATCGCGAAATAATCGACAAAATTGTATGTAATCACGTCATTTGAAGTTAACGGCGGAAATTAGATTCGAGTTTTGGCAATACATAACTCGAATAGGGCACGGCAGTACATAGGGTAGGCCCTACTTATTAAAGTGGCAGGATACATTTTTTCCAAACGTTCATGCTTTGATTTACGTGCTTTCATCGGATACGAAATCTTCATGTTTCTTGTACTTATGTAAAAATAAAAGATAATGATTCACTGCGAATACGCTATCGATGATCTTTTGCTTTAGCTTTTATTGCTGAAAAGAGGATACACAATTTAGCGATTTAAATGAAATAAAAAGAGCAAAACATATAGCGAGATAACTTTTAAAAACTGTTAAAATCAGGTAAATATTTTCACCACAAACAGGCGCCTCATTGTATGGGCAAAAGTAAAAAAAATAACCCCATGTTACCGATTTGGTTTCTAAGCAATTTAATGCTACTTTAACACATAGCTTTATGGCACCTGACATATTTCGAAATAATTCGAAATAATTCGAAGACATATGAACAGATCCTCTCCTGAATGCGAAAACATGCTCTTCATATTATCATTATGATGATTCCTAATAGATATCAAGGTATCATACCGAATAAAAAACATATGTTTGCATGCAATTTTAGCTTAAAATTCGTATTCCGCGCCAAAAGTCTTAACAATGCTTTAAGGAGAACCTGCGCATCGAATAACTATTTTCTTAGATTAATAAAATTTTCTGTAATGAATAAATTTAGGCTTAGTGTTGCCTTGCATATCCATCATATTTCATGTAAATACTTCTTTGGGTAAAATCTTATGCGACTAAGCGTTGAATCGTAGCCTTTCCGAATGTTGCCTGTTTGTGGTGAAAATATTAGCCTGATTTTATCATTTTTTTAAAGTTATCTCGCTATATTTTTTGCTCTTTTTATTTCATATAAATCGCTAAATTGTGTATCCTCTTTTCAGCAATAAAAGCTAAAGCAAAAGATCATCGATAGCGTATTCGCAGTGAAACATTATCTTTTATTTTTACATAAGTACAAGAAACATGAAGATTTCGTAATCCTTTTACCTGGTAACGAAATCCGGTACCTATACGGACTCCAGCCTCAATTGCTTTGCGGTAGGATTGATATGATGATTTCTCAACAAAATAAGAGAAGGGTGTAATTATCTTCAGGACAAAAACATATACTGATGAATATTAAATTCAAGAATGTTAAGAAGTAAAATACTTAGTTAATTCCACACATATATCAACAAAAAACCGACCATGGTTTCGGCACATATGTACCATTTTCAAAGTGTTTTCCCCGTCGGGCGAGCAAGCTTATATACACCAGTGGGGGGAGGGATTCATGAGCCCCCCTCCTCTCCCAGCACCTCTCCTATAATAGAATGATTCCTCCCTCCCACTGGTGAATATAAACTTGCTCACCCGACAAGGAAGACGCCTTGAAAATGGTGCATATGTGCCGAAACCATGGTTGGTTTTTTTGTTGATAAATGTGTGGAATTAACCACGCATTTTACTTCTTAACCATGTTTGAAACAAGTAATTTCCTCCAAGTGATGCCTGAGACCTTCCTGAGTGTACGAGTATATTAAATGCCTAATTTTTAAGTAGTAAACTAAGAAATTTGGTAAACTAGGTAAACAGCAGAAGTTTCCCTTGGCAACGTTGCAACATTCGTCTTTTAAACATGAAATCTGACGTTTAGGTAAACCTGAATACACATGTTATATTATCGATGATCTAACCTGAAAAAAATGTATTAGGTTCCTTTATATCTAGTGCATGTACCACAATTTTAAAAAAATGCTATTCGGTAGGTATTAGACGTTAAAAATCCATGTGAAGAGATGCCGTCGCACTGCCTTTGAGGTGGTTGGAGCGAGATAGTTCCCTGGTCATAACGGAGACCATATTCGAATTATACGTTTTAACTTTAGCAGCTGTTTGAAGCATAAATAAAACACTAAATTATAAATAGTGCAATAACGTACTAGAATACGACTGAAATTCTAGGCAATCAATTAAAAATATCCACATAAGTCTTTGATTTGATTATGTATTTTATCGCGGTACGTTCAAAACTCCTTCACAACAGAAGGTTTTTTGCGATTCTGCAAAAATTACTGCGGTGACAATATGATTCATTTTCAAAAAGAGTCGATAATGCATACATACTACACCCTGTTCATTTTTTGATGAGATCTAGGAGTTAGAAATTCTTTATTTTTAAATAAGGTCTCTCTGGAGTGTATACATGTATATACCATTTCCCATGTAAAATGGTTGGTATTTTTCGTCAAAAATCTCGGAAATTAGTTCGGTAAGGGGAAAATATTTTGGTATCTTTGGAAGAGTGAGATAATTTTCTATGAAATGAAACCAAATTCAGTGATTTCTAAGGGAAATGGTATTTCGCTCAAACTACCTTAAGGCAATGTATTTCAGCGTAAAATCTCATCATTTTTAAACTAATATATTTTCGTTAAATGACCGATGGCCTAGTATATATTTATACACCATGCGACATTATAAATCTTACTTAATGATACATTTTAAAATCGCTGTAGGTTATCGGGAATACCTAAAATGAAGGATCATCATTAATTGAGACTAAAACTTTAAATATGATTGCTGAATCATTGATATTACAAACATGTGTGATATTTCAAAAGTATAAATAGATGCACTTAAGTAATTTTAGGTCCATGAATTGTTTCTTTACCCATTAGAAAACTTATGAAAATGTACACTCAATGACTCATGATTCACGCTTCAACCACCACAAGGGATTACCTCCTTGTGCGGCCGATTTATTTCGGTAACGGAATGAATTTCTCAAGCGTATAAGCCATATTTATTTTCCCTTCCTTCAGCGCTCACCTCGTTAAGCGGTCACTATCTAATGGGTCCGATGGTGGCAGCTTGATACTGGTTTCTCTTTGTTTGCCTCGAGTCCGGTGCGTTTCTTCCATCTAGAGGAACCGGGTTTGAACTACGATAGTAGTAAAGATTTTCCCTCCCATTTGAAGGGTAGGACTGATAGAAAGGATCATTTAAGAATGGAGGGATAGCACACCTCCGAGTTAGAGATTGCATATGAAAGAATACAATGCACCTGTCATTTAAATGGATTGTTTTTGAAAAATGATTTCGGCTAGTGGTTGATTATTTTTTTCTGCAGTGATTATAATGTTCTCCGATTACATTAGACGAGTGATTTATCCAACACTTCAGGACACCTGCTGTGAATAGGAGAAGAAGAAGTGACAAGGAATAGGACGAAAATGAATTGCGTGGTAACGATCATCTTCATCAGATTTTGATAGATTTCACCGTCGGTATTTGGGGAGGCGACCAACGGCTAAGGTCATTTGCGCCATAGGGGATAGGTAAGGGAGGAAGGGTGGATAGAAACCCGGCGTCGGCATTAGCCTTCTCTTAACTAAAGACGCCAAGGGGACCACGGCTTAACGTCTCATCCGACAGACGGTGTACTGTACTTGAAGTGCCCTCCACAAGACACTCCAGTAGGGATCGGGTTTCCCCTGAAAAAACATCTTCTTCTGCAAGGATTTGAGCCCTGGCCGCCCGTATGGTTACCCAGTACTTTAAGTTCCATCTCCTGGATGGTATATAGAAATACTTGAGCATTTTCAGCCAGCATTTAAGCTTAAAATTAGTAAGTAGAGCATTTAAATTACTAAGGAAATACGCTAAAAAATACTGGGCTACTTTTACAGCAAGTAGTAGGAAGATAGAGTGAACTAATTATGTGTTTAGTAATAGAAGGTAGCTGATGACTAGGAACCTCGATTAAAAATAAAAAAGAGGGTACCTTAAGTAGTTATTACTTAAGTAGTTATTATTAAGTAGTTAAGTACTTAAGTACGTTACTTCCCATTAAGTAGTTAAGTACTTAACCTACTAACTACTAAGGACTACGCTGAAAAACATCAGCAGGGGTTTGAGCCCTGGCCGCCCGTGTGGTAGGCGAGTACTCTAGCCACCACACCAACCCAATGCCCCGATTCACCGTCGAGAAAGAAGATATTTTTATCACCAATCAGTCCGAAAGTCTTATCTCTAGTTTTGCGATTAAGTCTTTTCCGTAGATCAAGTTTGGGGATAAAATTACATCGAAAGTGTCACGCTTTTACTACGTGATACTTCAGATGCACGCTTTTACTGCGTGGTACTTCAAAGGCACGTTTTTACTGCGTGATATTCTAACAGATAACCACCTTGTTCTTCAGGTCGGCCAGTTTGTACCTTATCCAAAAGTGCCTTAAGGCCGATGCATTTGATGCCGCGCCTTGTTTTATGAATCATATTCTTTATCTCAACTGACTGCCTCCCATATAAATATGAAATATCCTCACGCATTAATCACGAGTGAATTCGCGTTGCATTGGGAAAATTTTGTCTTCGACAGCATCTTTGAAAATAGGCCCTCGCATATGCCGACCCCTGAATAACCCTGACGATTCTCCAGCTCATAGTGCGGGTGGTTTATTAAGGGTTCGTTAGATGGCATTACTAATGCATAATCCAAAAATATTTTCTGAACCAATCTTTTCTTCTCCATTAGCATGACTTCCCATCAAATCGAGTGTCTTGAATTAACCTTTTCTACTCGTGCTAGGATCCATTTTCAAAGAGAGAGATAGCGTTTAGTTGACCGCGACACGCCACTATACGATGTTCTGATACACCGGGACGCAGCAAATATTGACAAAAAAATTCACCTTAAAAATGTTACAGGGCATAATTTTTACGTAACTCTTCGTTTTCACCCCATCATCCAAAGAATTTCTATAAGCGAATCAAAAATTTTTCAATGAATCTTAATAATAATAAGTAAGGTCAATGATGATAATTAGGTTCCTAGCATTATTCAGAGTCATTACTCACAGGATTTGGGTTGACGCCAGCACGATTAGAGCACCGGATATTGTTTCGCTTTCATCAATCACTTTATATTATGCCACACAGTATAATGTCGGGAGCCCTTTTGCTACTCAAGGAATAAGCTGCATAAGCCATAAACAAAGTAACCTGCTCTTTTGGCTAGCTTTAACTGAAAAGATAATTCTTCTTAAAAAAATTACATAAATAGCTGTGAGAACAATTACCATTTTGGAGGAATGGGTTGAAAAAGGAGGAGTTGCTGAGATAATTACGAGGGATTAACACGAGCCAGAGCTAAACTCAAGATTACCGCACTCCAATTAACACAGAGGCGGTAATCAATCGCTCTACTTTATTGCATTTTTGTCGGAGAGATGAACCATCGTTCAAGAATAACAAATGTAAGACCCACTCAAGTGAGAGACTCAGAGGGAAAGTAATCTCCCTCGCCTCGCCAGCGACCAACTTAAACAGGCACACACAACTTGACAAAGTGATTCAAGAAGTTGTTCATCTTGACCGTCGACTTCGCACAGTACAAACTTACACATCACCATATTAAGGAAAATCATTAAAAGAGAAGATTAACGCCAAAAATCAAAGGGAAAGAAATAAAATCAGATCGCTAACACTGTACCGGCAGGACTAATCCCAGTGCAAGAGAAACCAATAATTAAGTGAAATGGGTTTCTTCTTGATGTATTTTATCCCTCCGATAATCAAGCCCTCAAGCCGAAATTCAAACGCTTGATTTTCAGAGCGATCCTTTTAACATGGCAGTTTCCTTTGTCGCCTGGAGGGCAATATGAATTCTACAAGTTGTCTTCAAGCTTCGTGTTTTACGACGAAAAGAGTATCATTCGCATCATACCAACTTCTTGGGGGTGGATGTGATTTTAAGCGTCAGTTTTTAGGTGGTGCTTGTTGATGTAATTTATGAGTAGCGGTATCTTTTACATTATGATAAAGAAAATTATTAAAGATGCAACTAGTAATGGACGTAAATGAGTGGGTTTCGTTGGTTTGGCCATGCCGAGAGATGGGAGACAGTCAAACAACGAAATGTGCAGTAATATTGTGTACGGTGTAAGACTAAGAGGAAAGGGTTAACCCAGAAAGACGCCGATCATTGCATTGACAAAAGATGTGGCACGAAGTCACTCGCACGGGTTTATATACATCAAAGATTGAAATTCGCCATGAATAAATCATTTGACTTGACCAGGATTCGAACCCGGATTTCACGATTGCCAGTCAGTTGTGTTAGCCAGTTACACCACCAATCCATTCGTCTTGAAGGAAAATGGCTTGGTGGTGTAACTGGCTAACACACCTGACCGGCAATTCGGAGATCCGGGTTCGAATCCCCGTCAAGCCCTTGGTGCAAGAAATATCGGTAAATGTGGTTGAAGAGGTTCTAAAGAGGAGGGATATTAGGAGTCTTATGACAAGGAGAGCGAGTATGAAGCAATGCAGGAGTGTAAGAGAAACGGAAATGGTTTGTGAGGATAGGGAAATATGAATTATATTACTTAACGGGGGCCAGTTTTCTCGGGCTCACCAATAACTGAATTCTTCAACTTTTCCTACCCCGAGATAGAGTGACATGTTGATGATGCTTGTACCCCTATGAGTACAAGTAGGAAGAGAGTATCTATATATATTAATTTAGTAGCATGTCAGTCATTCTGTATCCGTTTTGTTTCTTTCTCTGTCAATTTTTGAGCTAGAAGAGTGAGGTTTGGTGCGTTGAATGTGGAATCTGTCTTCATGATTTGGTAGTAGTTTTGGTAGTAGCTTGGGCGTGTGGCAGGGGGTGTTAGGTCACCAGCCGTGCAAAGGTGTAAGATATTTGGAGATGAAATGGAGATCTGAGTTAAAAGGAGTGTATTTAGTTAGTTTCATTAAGATCCAAAAGAGCGGCTGCTTGGGCATGTGGCAGGGAGTGATAGGTCAGCAGCCGTGCAAATGTGTAAGTCATTTGGAGATGAATGGAGACCTGAATTAAAAGGAGTGTATTTAGTTAGTTTAAATAAGATCCAAAAGAGGTGCTGGGAAACACAGTGACAAGGGAGAAAGGCCAAAAGGGAGAGTGGAAGGGTGTAAAGGTTGAAACAAAAGAAATCCACAGTGCTCTCCTATTCAAATGGCTTTAAAAACAACAAAGGAGAACAGTGAATGAAAAAAAAACATTTTCCCCAAGGAGCTATTTTTAGTCTAGTACACTTACCCCCTGCGGGTACATACCCCTGCTCACGGAGTGAGCAGGCTAGCTGCCTGCTGCTATGAGAAATGCATACTGGTAGCTGTTAACGTTTTCCGGTATTAACGTAATGAAGACTTGAGCACCGGTGGTTTGCTGGAGAAGGAAAAGTAAGAGAGGTGAGTTTACACGGAGTAAGCTTGACGGGGACACACGACTTTGAGGTTCTTGTTGTATATTATTAAGGTTGTATCTTGGGTCGTACACCACAGAGGGCGGAGATCTCGAGAGGGAGCTCAATCAATCATGGGTTGGAAGGAGTACAAAGGGAAGGATTTTTTAATCAGTTTGGAGACCAGCCCTGATCTACGGTTGCGAGACATGGCCCATGAAGAAGAGGCATGCAAAGAAATTGGTCGTTGTGAAAATGAGAATTTTACGATGAACTATGGGAAAACAAGGGAAGACAGGGTAAGGAATAAGTAGTTTAGAGAGCACTGAGGGTTGGTTGAGGTTCAGAAGAAAGTACAAGGCGAAGATTATAGTAGTACATTTGAAGGGAAGGGAAGAGGGGTATGTCTTGAGGGCAATGATGGACCTGCAGGTGAACGGCAAGCGACCCAGATGAAGACCTTGGAGGAGATGAATAAATTTCATTGTGGAAGAGCTGAGGGAGAAGGAGCTAAAATCTAAGGACACGTAGGACCCGACAGAATTGAGAATGGGAGTAAGAACGACCCCTAGCATCTAGGGATGAGCTGAAGAGAAAGAAAAAGAAGACTAACGTTTCCCGATCTCCATACTATGTGTCCCTTTTCCTTTCTTATTAATTAATACGCCACAAAGTGACTGTCCCCGTGAATGACCGCCCGTCAGTGATTTTTGCTCCCGTTGCTGTGGTTTTGAGGAAATAAACCCGCCGTAGAATGATTGACGCGGGGGTCAGCCACGAGTGTTCGCGATGACGATAATTGGCTTCAGAGGAGCACTGATATCGAGATGATGACTGGTCGCCAAGCGATATTTTTTGTGGTAAATCGATTATTGCCATATTAAACGCCATTCGATCGCGTAAAATACACTTATTCGGCATGATTT
This sequence comes from Ceriagrion tenellum, assembly GCA_963169105.1. Classification (NCBI taxonomy): domain Eukaryota; kingdom Metazoa; phylum Arthropoda; class Insecta; order Odonata; family Coenagrionidae; genus Ceriagrion; species Ceriagrion tenellum. The sequence goes on along the minus strand of OY720635.1, from coordinate 34,204,156 downwards.
GGTGCAAAATCGTTCGATATCGATTGTATTCTTCCTTCAATACAGGTCTTCGCAGCGTAAACAATTCCGCCATTAATGTGCTAACTACTCCGTATTCTCCATAAGCATCGTATGGGTGGTTCGACGTCTTTGTTGATTTGGTGATGCATTTGTATTCACAATGACAACTTGTGCCGCAAATTTGCAGATTTCCTTGGGTGTATTGTGGCAGTAAATACTCATATAACACAATGGTGGACATGTGGTGGAAATGGTTGCGAAGATCCATATCGAAGGAGGAATACAATCGATATCGAATGGCCTTGATTTAGCGTTCTCTGCCACACTCTCTGCAGGCACAATTTGTATTTCTTGATATTGTTTCAGCTGTCGTCGTCTGCTTGCTTGCGTTGGGAGCCCACGTGTCCTCCCAGTCTGCAAACAACTGCCCAACGGCTTGCACATTCGAGTTAAGACCCCAATGCGGCCGGAAAGCTGATGGGAGTACCATTGAGTTTTCCAACCCGTGTCTGCAAGAAATCCACAATTGCAACAATCCTGGAGGTGAGACTGCGAAGAAGTTTCTGAATCTGGGTGTGCTGTACACGGTTTAGCCTCAATTTTAACCATAGTGACGGAAAAAATAAACTCTTTATTGTTTCCAACATATAATTTTCACCGATCGATTACAACGGTTGAAATATAATAGCAAATGCCCAATTATTTCAAGGGTAAATTTCTGAAAATTTGAAATAAAGCTCTGGGAACTCCTTGAATAGAAAATTTTCGATACAATGGTTAAAAGAAACTATCTTCAAAGTAGCTACGCTTGGTCCAATCATGTCTATTAGCTTCGATGCATCCATTAATAAAATTAGGTCGTTTCCCAACGCTATCTATTCCCCGTGACCTATTCCATGATATTCTCCGACGGAGTCTCAACATTATCTAATTCTGATCCCGATTACAAATCTTTAAAACGAGTAATTTATAGTATTTCGAATCTTATTTGTTTTGACTGGTATTAATAATTACTACATACCACATTATCTCCGCTGTAGACCATCATTTCACTCAAACTTTAAATATGTATTCGTAAAAACAAGGATCGCCATATTGTTGTCATGCATGTGTTAAGAGTTTCTTTTTAACGTTCACGCATAATAAATAAACGCCCAGCATACAAATTTCACGCATTAATACAGGTATTACAAAATAATAAGACAAAATATTTTTATTCCTCTAAATATTCTTCAGTTAAAATCAAACAGAATTTCTTTTCAACCATGACTTGGTTACTCTTTTCACCAAAAATTAGTCATCACAGTTTGTAATATTCAAGGCTTTTCCGGCGATAGATTGTAGATCTTCCGGGTCTCCAACTTAGAGACGTGATTCACCGTGTGGACGTTGACAAACCACGCCCTCGAAACGATGCGTCGAGGCGGCTTTGAGAGACTTTTTAGATGATCAAAAACCTATAAGTTACCTGTTCGACATCTAATTTCTGGTTGCATGCTCAAAATTAATATCGAAAATTAACTTTTTTCTCTTAATCCCCGGAATATGATGCACTTCATCCTCCGAGATCAAATCATGCATATAAATTATCTAAAATTTAACAATTGTAAATTTTCCGTAGGTAGGTAGGCAAAGTTAGTCCGTGCCACTCATCAAAATCACACGATTGGAAACCCAAGAGCCTCAATCTATCTGAAAACCTCTATCTATCTGCACAGTTTGTTTCATATGAACTCACAATGTCGTGTTCTCTCCACAGAAATCGTCTCATCCCAAAGCGGAAGGTGTCCTACGTAGCCGACAGCAGATCAACCAAAGAGATGAGGTCCTTCAGAGGTTCCACTTATATCGAAATGTTCTTCATATTTCGTATTTTTCGCCACATTCCTATTCCGCCTATGTTATCCATTCTGGTTGTACAAAAGAATAATTCTTAATAAATACCTAACAAAAGAATGAGATTCTTAACAGCCGTACTTCATGTGTTCCATGGTTTCACGCTCAAATATATGGAAGTTCATTTTCACAAATGACAAGATAACTTTGTTTCAAAACAAATTTAAAAAAAAAACGTCCAGCACACAAATTTTACGCATCAGTACAAGTATCACGAACATAGAACTTAGTTTTCATCCGCTGATTTTAGAGGATGAAAACTAAGTTATCTTGTCATTTGTGAGCCGTATTTCGCTGGCCAGTGAAATTATGCATGCAAAATTCCTCGATGATCCAACAGCAGCGTCGCCTGTTGGACCATTCATTCCAACAGTCGATTTGGTTGTAAATATCAACGGACTCTGCGTTTTCCCGGTTACGTCGTCAAAACTCTATTTTTATTTTCATTTGCTGCAAGCTCACATGATTATTCGACGAAATATCGATCTTCACCAACTCATTTCCACAGAGTACATACTCGGAGGTATCCGCAAGCCGCCGCAAGGGGAGGTGGAAAAGGGAGAGACGGCTTTGTACCAGGGTCACAGGCACAGAACCCTGCAATGGAGCACAGTTCATCGTAGGGTCGTTAAAGAGTGATTTACAGAAGAAAATACCTTTATAACTCCAGAGGGCTATGAAGTAGCCGAAGAAGCTTGGAAGCATATTTATCCCTACGACCTCACTGACAAACCGAGGTAAAACGGTATTGAACTTACTCTGAAAAAAGTTTTTTACCAATGAAAAACCTACAAACTTACAAACGATGGATGAAGTTTAATATTTATTGTTGTAACAAGTTTCGGATCTATCGGAATAAAGATAAGGGGCATAGTTCAAGCATTGGAATACCCTCCAGGTCAATTGGAGAGCCCACGAATCCTAAACCGAATATAAATAAACAGAATAAAAATGATAGACGTTAAAGCCTATTGACACTAATATGGATTTTGATATCTTGGGAGGCGACCGACGCGTCGGCTAAGGACATTTGCGCCATAGGGGATAGGTAAGGGAGGAAGGGTGGATAGAAATCCGGCGTCGGCATTAGGCTGCTCTTATCGAAAGGCGCCAAGGGGACCATTTTTTAACGTCTCATCCGATAGACGGGAGTACTGTACTTGAAATGCCCTCCACAAGACACTCAAGTAGGGATCGGCTTCTCGGTGAAAACATCCTCCTCTGCAGGGATTTGAACCCTGGCCGCCCGTGTGGTAGGCGAGTACTGTAGCCACCACACCAACTCGATCCCCGACACTAATTTGGAGCCACAAAATTATTGCTAATATTCTACCTTACATATCCTTAACACATTATTATAGTTTTATTGATCTAAATTACGCATAGAAACAAAAAACGTACTCGTAGAATTTCTATTTTCAAGCAAATTACCAATATGTTAGAATATTGGAAATTGCCTTCCTCTACCTCCGAAAGAAGCTTAGGTATGATAAAAATTGAAATTCATAATGGAAATACGGGGTAGATGCAAAAAACGTAAGTCACCAGTGAATGTACCTTTCAAAAAAGAAGTTTGGTGAACGATCACAGCTCAAATTATTTTTTAATGCACTCAACTCGCAGTGCTACAGTGTATAAAGGCCTGGTTATACGATAAATTTACCTGTACGTGTTCATGTACAAGTTCATGAACGAATGCATAAACCAAATAGAACAGGTTCTATTTCCCTGTTCACGCGTTCACGCATTCGTATCTATAAGAAAAATGAAAGTAGGGGCTCATATAACCACCTTTACCTCTACAAGTTGATGTGGTTACACGATGAATTTTCGCGTTCATGCTTTCGCACATTAACTCGTACGGGTTAATGTATCGTGTAGCCTGGGCTTTACATAGGCAAGCAATCGAAGAATAACCACGATATGAATAATTATATGGAACTGGTTGAGAGTTACGGGCCATTGCGAGACACATGATGGCTTGGAATGACTAATACGATGAGAGTCAAAATATAAACTCACCCGAATGCAGGGTGCAACGCGGCGGGTGCGTGCAGCGTACTCGAGTTCCACCAGTGTAATCCCGGGTTCGAATGCGGCAATCCTTGGCATCCCTCGGCAACACCCACGTTCTTCCATGCATTATTGATCACGATGGACTTCTCGTTCGCAGGAAAAAAATGCCTCTTCTCAGGACACGGGCTAAGACGCCAGCTCGGCCTTCATAATCCGCGCCATTCACATCCCTACCGCCTACCCGAGACATTTATTTCACTGCGTTCTTCTATAAGAATATTTTGTCCCATTTCAACGCCACCAAGAACGACAGAAGGTTATCGGATCAAAGGTAGAGCCAGCGAGTGAATGAAGCAAAGTTTTCCGCACCATAAATATCCTTGGCACACGTGTTAGTAACAGGGTAAATTCTCGATACGTCGAGTATAATGAAGATATAACTCAGTCATTTGGGGAAACTTGCGTATTTAACAGAATATAGCGAAAGCGCCTGATCACACCTTCCCCGCGTCAATGCCGGCCAACGTCTGTTGTGATGATATCGCAAGTAGAGGTATATATACCGAGATGAATGGGCATCAAATAGTCCTTCACAACTAGACGTCCAAAGGCGGACGAACACTTCAGGTGACGATTGGATGGGTATTCCTCCGCTCGTTATTAAACATGGAACTCCATTTAACTAAAAAAAACTCCATTAAACACTCGCGCATGATTCGCTGCAGTCATTACCAGTGGAATGACGAGTTTTATCCAACTTCAAAGGAAGACGGTGTCAACAGTCACGCATGAAAGGATAACGAAATAATATCGGTATAAGACGAAACTCACCACTCGAAATGTCAACAAAGAAGATGAAACTAAGCCACGTGAAAGCAAATTTAAGCAATGCAAATTATAATACCTGATAATGAAACTATTCTAAATTACGTAAAAACCTGACTTATAAACTTGTAGTAATCTACATAAAACCGAACCAACAAAAAACAAAATTAATGAACAATAAACTCTTAAAAAGGAAACTACAATTATGTCGCTGACTATAAGACTATTTAGCTACGTAGGTATAAACCTAAACTATTAGGCAAAAATACTCCAAACGATGAACTATCTTCTGATTTAGATCCTTTTAATAGCTTTAACGAGGAAATTACTCGCGATAGTCCACAGGACACCTCTGAAAAGCACCTAAACATATAAATGGCAACACGAGGAGCCATCGGTTTAACTTCCACAGACTAAATTTACCGGGACTAAAGTTAGTCAGCCCTAAAACGACACAATGACTACGGTTTAAACGAAATTACCGGTCTAACTTCTTTCTTAGAGATGCGTAACTACGAATACGTTCGGTAGGGTCCGACATGGTTTAGTCGCATGAGACCTGCCTTCCCATACCGAGGGTTCTGGCTCGAGTCCCGGGCAGTGGAAAAGAATTTTCTGTAGATATCCCACCACTGCTAGAGTACCAAGATGAAATTGCCATAGCCACAGTGGGTAAAAATCCGTCAGGAGGGACGTTGAACTGTGAGCCCTATGATACCTTACGTTGAGAGAAGAGCAATGATGGCGTTGGGTTTTCCTCCACGCGTTCCTTTCCTCAACGTCCAATTCAACCACTTTTAGAGGTGCAAGTGATTTAAGTTATCAGCCGCCTCCACAAATAAGCAGCCGATTGTCGGAACTTTTCCTCAGTCAGCTGCCACCATGAATGCCGAACTGGATTCGTCGAAGCTTCTTCGCATCCGCCCCACTCTTGAGTGAAAGAGTACCTTGCGACCATGAATGAGAAGGGTTGATCGCGCGAATGATACATACGAATTTGATTACCAAGAGTTCCCTAGGTCGCAAACCGTGATCGCCTACCTGAAAACTCCCTATCTATAATCCACATCTACTTTCACTCTCTCTTAGCCCCTAATTTGCCCAGGTGGGGAGTATTGCGACTCAAGGAGGGAGCGAATTTTCCCCTCCAATGATGCGAAAATTTAGATAAACTATCTCATCTGAACATCCAATTAGAATAACACATGGTAAAAACTGAATTTTAAAGGAAAAAAGTTTTATTGTTCATTAAAATGCTATAAGAAGTAAAAAATTAGGTTTTCCACAAAATCCTGGGTCAAGTTGAAATTATTATCTTTACTTTTCAGAGCATTTGATTAAAAAAATAAACCTTTTTCCTTAAAAAGTCAGTTTCTACTATTTATTATTTCAAACCTAAGTTTTCAATAACTTATAACAAATGGGTTATTCCATGAGCAAGAGCAGCAATTAAGTATGAAGACTCCTTTGCAGAGAGGAGGGTCCTCCGTAACTGATAGTTCATCTCACAAGTACAAAAATTTGGTAAACTAATTATTTTCAACTATAATTGATTACTGCACTGTCACAGGAGGCAGTTCTCTCGACAAAATTTCAGAGCTCTATGTCAGTTGGGTAAGTAAGTAGGGTAAATTTTAGTTAAAAGATTTGATGCAGACAAACGGTTCATACTCGAGCAAATCTTTTAGTAGTTTCAAAGTAAATTAATTATAATCACTATTAAAATCGATCAATCCATTGTCACGGAAAGTGGATCTATGGACATAATTTCGGACCTCTTACTCATTGAGAGTAGGTTTAATTTCAACCACAAAATTTCACCCAGACTAACAGGTGAAACTCATTAAAACCTTTCAAAAATGGTAGAGAATATAAATCAAAAACAAAAAGAGAGAAAAAAGAATTGTATAAAAGTAGGGTATCCTACCCCTTTCATTTTGCTAGGGTTCCAAGTAACCCTGTGAACACCAATATTCCTATGGCAGACTTCAGGTCACCGCTGGTAAATATCACAATTATCTATTATACAGCATGAGACCACTCATGTTTTAGGAGCTCCTCACTCAACCAAGAGAAAAATTAATAAAATACAAAGAAAAGCTGCATGCTTCATTAAAAACTGCTACGAGCGAACATATAGTGTCTCACAACTTTTAGAGGGATTAAGGTGGGAGCGCCTAGAGACTCAGAGGCTACATGCTAGGCTTAGCTTGATTGAGAAATTCAGAAATGGTGTGTTTCAGAGCGACACAGAGAATATAATCATGATGCCTCACTACATTTCTAGGTCTGACAGAATCGATAAAATAAGAGAGATACACTGCTGAACAGACTGGTACAAAAACTCGTTCTTTCCGTGCACAGTAAGTGACCACAATAAAAACTGAGCTACTCTAAATACACTCCCATAATAAAAGTCACCATTTCACTTACCAAAACCTTATCCTTTACATCTTTACACAGCTGGTGTCCTAAAACCCCCTGCCACACGCCCATGCAGCGGCTCACAGGGTAGGATGAAGAAGAGGCCATCAAATAGTGCCCCACAACACCAAAAGAAACCTCTAAACGCTCTAAGTCACTAAGTTACAGAGGGTTTATGGTGTTCATTATCCACTCCCACGCAAACGCCACACTGCCATCCCACATGCTAGTACATGTTGTTGACACATTCAGCAGCTCAACATTGGGCGGTAAGCCAGGAGGGATGGTCACTTGTTGTCCATGAGCTTCATCATTCCAGAGGTCAAAACTTTAGCACTAGTTATACCTTTCAATTTTTCAATTCTGACCAATTAATTATAGTTAATAATCAGGTATATCAGTGCATTTCACTGCCATGCCTTACTGACCAATATATGTCGACTACAAAATGAAAATATTTACCGTTCTTTCATTCTCGTTTATCCAAGGACTTTTTACATTGTGGACTGAGGCACTTAGCCCATGATTTGGACTGTTGTAACATTGTATGCCTAGCAGTCTTGGACATATTGTTCCGTCAAAACCCAGAAAAATCCACAGTAGTGGAGGAAGCCTCAAAGCGCTCAATGTAGTATAGAGAAAAGGGGGTTCGATTCCCGATAAACATGAGTGACTTTTTCTCCATGAAATTTCACACTTCAGAATTTTTGTGTTGAAAAAAAACATTAAGTTCACAGCACGAGAGCTAACATCATATGATAAATTAACAAACTTTATAATTTTTGATGTAGCAGATTAGTTCCAATGCACTTTCTGTGATGTTTTCCCCATTTCTAAGGGAATTGGCCAGCATAGAGGGCACTAGGAAAAATCCTTTGCCTCGACCGAGACTCAAACCTTGACCCCTATATTTGTGGCAGAGTTCTTGAAGGCTGCCAAGCAGTCTAGTACATCTTGTCCTCTATAGCCCATGAAAATCCACAGGGGCAGAGGATGCCTTGGTAGCTTGACTGGCTAAAGCACTCGGCTGGATATTGAGGGATCTGGGTTAGAGTATTGGTCAAGGCAAAGACTTCCTCTGCTGAAGTTGCACTTTTAGGTTTCTCTGTCAAGGTAATGCCATGACTAGTCCCAGTAACCTCAAAATTTGGCACATTTACATTCATTTTAAGCAGTCCCACAGTGTCCTAAGAAAGAGACGAGGAAAGACTATAAAACTGATTGAACTAATTACCACAACCCACTTATGTTCACCGCCAGTCAAATATTCCATTAAGAATCATTTTGAGGTGCATGAGAGAGATGAACTTCATAGGGAAATTTTTTAGCATGAATTTATTCCTAGTTTTACAGGAAAATATGTTACGAACATTAATGACTGTATAAAGATCACACTTTGTTACACAATAAGTAAATTGCATTCCATTACAGCACTCCTGCAATATCACAGAATAAGAGGCTCCTGTTTGTTAATTGCAACAATAATAAAGCCATCACAGTTAAAGTATAAAAACAACAATAATTAAGGAAACTGATGAAAATTCGGCAATGAAGAGCTGATTGTACGCAATAGTACAAATGAAGAGGAATATAAATGCACTAATTTTGAGAGGTGCAAATGAAACTATGAAAATTTCAATGCTATTAGAGCAAAACATGTTAGCTGGCATAAATATTTACGGAAAGCTGCAAGCTAATTGAAGCAAATTGTTCATTTCCTTTGCATTTTAAGCAAAGAATGCCACATACAACACTGGAAAATATGCACTTTTAAGGAAGACCTTAGAAAAATTTCATCCATAGACACAGCCTACATTTCTGGAAAATATTACCATATTTATGCAAGTACCATAGCCCTAAAATAAGGCATGCACCATATTTTTCACAAAGATAACAGCAAAAATATTTCTCTTGCATTGAAATTGCATGAGAAGCTCAAAATACGGGAGTGAGACATTAACAAGGATAACTGCTCAATAGAGCATAAGTTTCTAACAAAAAATAACACAGTATATTGCTTGGTGCCTATTTGAGAGCTGATGCCCAGCATAGAGTAAGCAGCCGACAACAACCTTAATGGACTCTTAATACTTGTGACTATCTGGGCCGTAAGCAGCTCGCCTCCCCTTTTCCTGAATGTTTCCACTGCTCCTTACAGCAATGGCTATAAAGCACAAAGGGAAGAGAAACATTCAAGTTTTTCCCGAGTGTCAAAGAAAGAATAAAAAAAAGCAAAGGACTTAAACAGATACAATGCTCAATTCTTCAACAGTCGCGGCAATTTCAACTATAAACTATTTCAACTATAAACTGAATGAAACTGCCCTCTGCAAAAACTGCATGCAAAAAATAGAAGACAGTTGGCACGTTTGAAGTGAATGTCCCACTTATAAAGATTTAAGACATGAAGTTAGATGTAACCTAAAGAGAAACAACTTAAATTGGAATAGCAGAAATTTAATTTCGCCAAAAATTTGGGCTGGAACAAATACTATGATGGTTGAAATTCTCAAAAGGAAAACCCTACTAGAACACTTTGAAATATAATGGATCATGGATATGAAAAGAAATGTAGACGAAATGCCAATGACTCTACTCTAAAATAGTTAAGAGTACAGGAGGCGGACAGCTGACCAGTACACTGGTAAAACAAAAAGTCTACAGAGAAAATCAAAGCGGAAACAGAAAAATCAGACCCAGGTCATAAGCTAAAGTTTGAAATCTTAGGGGGTGGATGGGAGGGTCCGCTGGGGCTTGTCTCTTAAACAGCTACTACTTACAGCAGATGCCATAAGAGTAAGGTTGCAAACTAGCCAAATAGCAAGGGGCCAGGTTCCCAGTAAAAGAGACATATCATTTCACATATCCTTGTGAATGACTCAAGCCTGATTTTTTTATCTTTAGTTTCAAAAAAATGTGCATAGTACATGCATAAAAACGGCATCTCATAGTTGTACAGTATTGGTCCCATGTAGCACAGCAACTGGTGCACCCATTTTTCAGTAGCATCTAAGGCTTGTCAATACAAATGGCTATAAATACATGATCAAATACATATTGTATAATGGTTTCAAAAATATAAACAATTACTTGGTAAGAAAAATGAAAGGATACAAATTTATCAGTCGCCTAAGTTTCCTAAAGTTGCGGGTTAACTTTTCATTACAAAACAAAAAAATTGTTTTTGATTACTTTTACAACAGGAGCACAAACACCATCAGAGCATTAGCTTCATCCCTTAATATCATACTTCACTGAACAATGAAGTCTTTATAGCTACGCATTGACTTGAGCTGTTTCCTGATTCGTCGGGCTAGATCAGATGGTTGTACCAACACAGACACTTCTCCTCCGACAGCACCAAGACGCATGGAGGGCTCACCATCACGAAAGAATGGATTCAGGGGCCTTGAGTTAACTTCGGTGAGGACCCAAGGGCAGAGTGAGAGGCCATCAGCAGTGGGAGCCTTGGCGGGAAGGCCTGCACGAGCTGCCGGTCCACCAGATTCAACAGTCTTGATTTCTGCAGTGCCACCCTCGAGAACGAGCCCAAGGCCCTCCGCAGGATTCCCAGACCCTGACTCCATTGGAGTGTCCCTCCGCACAGCATAGACCCTCCCAAAAGGGACACGACGAATTAACAATTCCACCTTTGGAAGGAAGGTAGAACAGAAAATAAGGTCTGAGAGCAAAGGAATAAAGTGGGATAAAACTTTATAAGGGTGGTATGCAGCTCTACAGATCATCAAATTTAATATGTAATGAATAAACAATACCACCATGATTTCATGACAAATGACCAGCTTAGTAAAAAGGTATTAATCTTAGGTCCTGATGAGGATTTGCACACAAAATGACGCTTCTTTTCTATGAGAACCAGACAGTGTCTCTGATAAGTAAAAAAAATAGAGCTAATTCCATGACTAAATTCATTACAACCTAGGTTATGCTTGTAATGGCATCATCAAATTAGGACCTTGAAATTTGCTCAATCTTTTGATTTATCAGTGATGTTTCGGTTCCACAACATATCACCCCAGTCTTCAGAATTGGCAGACTGTCAATTACAGATCATTCTAGTTTGAAGTATGAATACGTACGTAATTGAACACTTGTTCTGCCACACTTTGGTAATGAATAAAAAAAGTAGAAAAATGCAATTTTCACTTCCCCCCACAAAAAAAAATTAATACTAACAACATCACAGAGAGGTATTCTGGACAGAAATGAGAATCACACTTCCGGATTTTGAAAAAAAGAGCAGAAGTTCACAAACTACACATACACATGCTGACACCATATTCCTTTCCTCTAAGTTCACAATTAAGCTTAAGTTATGTGCATGAAGCAAAATAAGATCTAGAAAGCATCTCATTGTTTCAGAGGAAATAGTTGAAAACTCATGGAAAATGGTCTTGAGCTCAGAAGATTACCAGCAGTAATGTAATTCAATTACAAAAATTCACTCAATTTGATATGGTCTCAGGGGCTATGCAACAGTGAAATTGATGTTTAGAATATATAATGAATTCTCAGGCTTCACTTGGTGGAACAAAATTGCAATGGTTAGTAAATAAATTCCCTTTGTAATAGTCCACAATGTTTTTTATCATTCCAACCTAGGTTTCGACCCAATATTATTGTGACTCAAGTTAAGCCATAATGATTGGTAAATAAATTCCCTTAGTAATATTCCACATTGGTTTTTATTATTCCAACCTAGGTTTCGAGCAAAGGTTTATATGGTGAAGGATGGTGGATGGGAGGTGGGGAAAAGTTCTCCCATCCCATATTCCCCTCCCCCAACCACTTTCCCTTATTATATAAAACCTTCACAACACCTTCTTTACTTGTCAGATAGCACCTGAAGATGATCCCAGGCATCGAAATCTGGATTGTGCAATGAATTGATCTGAGAACTCACCAGTGAAATGGAAAAGTTATTATTTTTACTAATTAACATGGAACTCAACAAAGTCAAACTGAATATTATTTCATTTACGGTTCTTTATGTATTTTCAAATAAGTATTTGGCCTAGCTGTGAGCACAAATGCATATGAGTTATTCAAAATAAAGAAATTAATGATACTTAGCAACATAGAAGAATTTAGCTACCCTTAGAAAATAGAGCAAAACAAAGTGTGTACTTCCTCTATCTAAAAAAATACTTTCTCTTTCAGATCTGTGAACCAGGGAAAATCTCATGAACAGATTTACACATGAAAACAGGAGTAAATAGGAAAGATAGAAGACTTATTCAAGACATGTACGAGGCCCAGGCAACAAAGGTGAGCATGGATGATGGAGAATCAGGGTAGGCAGTTAGAAATTCCAGGGTGAGGCAAGGCTACTTAATATCTCCATTGCTGTTACCTTGATTCCATGGAAATTGTAGGAGAGGCATTGACACAAGCTAGATTTGAGAGTGTAAGTAGGATGCTGGCTGATAAAGTCAGTGCAATTCATGAATGACCCAGGACAGATTGCAAGCTCTTGCAGATGTAAGTATTCATAATTAAGTAACATACTTCATACATACATCAAAAACCTGGACAAAGTAAAGTCTGCCATAGTCAAGCAAATTAGGTAGACATTGAGCAAACCAATTAAGAATGAAGATTAATAATCAGAAAACAAAAGTGATGAGGTTTTGTATGGCAAAGAAAGAGAAGCTCTACCCTTAAAAGAAGAAACCAAACATTTGAGCTAGTGGAATAACTGCTAGGTAAGTATGATAGGGAATGGACAAGCAAAAACATTGGCAGAAATATGGTAGCAAAAACAATGGCAGAAAAATGGTAGCAAAACATTACCACAAGAATTACACTAGATAGAAGTATTCAGCAATAGGAAGGATCTGGTGACAGGGACTTCTGGTAGAGGTGTCAAGAAAAGGTAGGCAAAGAGTTCTAAATATGGAGTGTAACATTGCAGTAATGTGGACTCTTTAGATAGAGGAAGAGAATAGACAGCAGGTGCTTGAGATGTGGAAGTAGATGAAAGTTGAGAAAGAGCAGCATATGGAAAGGGAGTACATAGTATGATGAACAAGGAGAGGAAAATGCTTAAGGAAATAAGGGAGGAAGAGTGGATGATTAGAAGCAATGACAAACAAAGGGATGACGAAGGCCTTGATCAAGGACAGGCTGCTGAATAAGCAGGGAAGGGGAAGAAAGAGAATAGGATTTCTTTGGATGGAATAAGGAGAAGAGGGATGCAAGCTGAGAAACTGTAACCGAAATTGGATATTTAAGTATCATGGTGCAGTGAAATTCTGTAAAAAATTAAACGATTTTTACTCTTCCATTTAAACTTTCCATAACTGGTAGACTACCCTAATTATAATAACCAAGATGAAATATTCTCTTCTTTTGCCAAATCCCTAAGCAAAAAGGCAACCATATAGACATGTCCGTCAGGAAAATTTTAACTTGTGATCAATGAAAATCTCATTAGTCTCACTAAGACAGGCTATACATGAGGCTGGGTTATCTGAACTACCAAAAAACACAAAGACCTTTTAATTTCTATGTAAAAGTAACATACTAAAGCAGAGCAATATACTGAATAAGTTTTATCAATCACAAATAGCCATACATTAGTGTGGAAAAGGGCTTTATTTGTAACAGGTTTCCACTAATATACCTCAAGTATTCAGAAAATCAATTTTTTGACAGTAGGCAAGTCTGGCAGGAGGTATGTGATGAGATCATGCTGATATATATATTAATATCAACAGAAAATACTTTATTCAGGTAACTATTCTATTTAAGTACACTAATACATATATATGTACAGGCAAAAGTAAGGGAACAACTCACATAAAGCCCAGTAGCCCCTCGAATGAGACGCTGGGCATCGACAGCACTAAGGACTCGTACACCACAAACACTAAGCAACTGATCTCCAAAATGAAGGACATTATACAAAATAGGACGCTCCTTTTGCTTCCATCCCGCTATCCTGTGAAGAACAGAATGACAGATGTGAAAAAACTCTCCCAAGATACACATCAATACAAGCACATATAACATACACGCAAGTCTTCCCAAAGTGCAATGCAAATGAGTTCACCCATTACATGCATTGTGGGAATGTGACCTTTATTTCAAGCAGAAATCATAGCTGTCCCAACTTTCAGCAAAACTGATACTTTTCAGAAAGAAAAAATAAAAGCTTATTTCAAAGCAAAGCCATTCACATTTAAGATAGTCCAACCATCTTCGTCTTTTCATTTAGTTGAAGCATTAATAAAAGAGAATTTCACCATATTGAGCAGTTAATTTTTTAATAACAACTGTAAAAGTTTGTGTGTAAACTGTAAAACAACAACTGTAAAAGTGACATGAGAGTCTAGAAAAAACACAATAGTTGGAATGGAAAAGTGAAGAAAGGAAGGCTTTAAAAGGTACAAAAAACTTCACTATGAAATAAACTGTGATTTAATTTAGTGATCTTCAGACTTCAGACAATATAACACATTTTAGAAGTACTTTATATTGCCATCTACATGACAACTCTAGCAGTCTGAATCGTATCTAAGACCAACAAGACATATGTACAATAGAAACTCAATCATACGAAGCATGTAAATATGAAGTTTCGATTAAGTATACGAAGCAAAATTGTCAGTATTGATGAAAAGCTTATATGTATTAAATACATGAGGAAGGTTTAGATAACCAGATGAAATCAAGGAGTATAGAGGGCAAATGCCATCCAAAAACTTACCACTATTGGTAACTGAAATGAAAGTTGACACCTGATGAGCCTAATTTGAGGATCCTGGGACTAGCTATGATAATACCATTATGGAGTCACCCACAAGAGCACCTAAGTGTTGAATCCCACAAAGGAAAAATCATTCTCCTTGACCTTCTGCTATAAATGCCTGGGAAGAAGAGGATGCCTCGCTAGATTCACTGGCTGGAGCACTCGGCCAGAAATCAAGGGTTTTGGGTCTGAGTCCCAGTCAAAGAGAATGATTTTTCCACTATAAAAATTAACACTGATGAGCCAACTTAACAGAAACAGCATTTCATAGAAGGAAAGAAAAGTGTACAAAAGAGAGGCTATAAATTTAAGAATATGTAGATTCAGAGGTGCAGGCAACAAAAGTCAGAAGAGGCAGAAGTTTCCTTATGGCTAGATATCATTTTTCTGAGTTAACCTGAAGAAGCTTGCACAATAGCCAGCAAAATACTGTCCTCATACTTGCACTATGTTGCAGAAAACCATGAAAATAGAAAATGGAAGGATATCAGCCCCTTTGAAAGCCTTCTTCACAACTTCAAGTTTTCCTATACGGTTAGGTAATGCTTATTGTCACTGCTGATTGCACAGCTACCAATCCTAAGATGCCACATTACATACTTAAGATCAACTTTGATTACTTACTGCTGTAATAATTGAATGGAAAAAACGTGGGAATTGTACATCAATAAAGGTGAATTAGTTTCGCAGGGCTAACATTTCATTTCTCTGAGAGTAAACCCCTCTACATACCACACACTGCCAAGAGCATCCACCAATGCTATGGATCCAACACAATCCTTCCTCCTAAGCTGCAGGCGTACACCACCGGGATGGGACATCTCTTTACGCAGTTGCAAAACTTGCTGTTCCCTCAAAGTCAGTCGGTGGCCACTGACCCCAGTAACAGAACTGGCCTCAGCTATGCTCTAAATTTACAGAAACCAGGATAACAAGAATTACGTAAGAATCCAGTAGTGACTTCTGATTCTAAATGCTGAATATGTGACAGTTGTATAGAATAAACTACATATTAAGTACACTTGCAAGATGAGAGAGACAAAAACTAATTCTTTCTACAATAAAAAATTCAAATCCATCCCCTATGTGAGAGACTAATTCTAACAGAGGTTGAAAAAGAGAAACTATAAACCTACATGGAGTTTCATGAGAAACTTGTGTAACTGGGTGTGATAGGAGATGTGATTTCCTGTATTATTTGCTTGAAGGACATGGCTTTTTTATTGAAACTGAATGGACATAACATTACAGAGAAATATTAACATGTACATTATTATTACCTGCCCAGGCTGTCGGTAGGGCTGAGGTGGAGGGAGCAAAGGCCTCCTTACAGTGGTGGTGGTGACTGGCGCCTGGTTCACTCGAACACTTCCCTCCACGGAAGGAGCGGAGCTTTCTGCATTGGCAGTACTTCTGCTTGGCACCTCAGGGGCTGCTGGAAGCTCACTCACATTTCTTCCCCTGCTTTGGCTTGAGTTACCCCTCTCTTGAGGTGGGTGGTGTGGAATGGACACTGGAACGTACACTCTCTCATACAAACTACCCTCCAAAGTATCCTCGCATCCATCAGAAGTAACTGCCGGAGAGCTTTCAGCCGCCACCGCACTCCTATCCTCCTCATGGACATAAAACTGGGACCGAGACAAGACCGGGGGAGACTCAAGAGAGTTTCGGTCCCTTCCCTCGGGAATGTCATAGAACTGACAGTTGACGAGACTAGGCCGTGTCGACTGAGCAGCAAGCTCGAGTCGTTGCTGCCGCCGTATTGGCTGAGTGTAAACTGGGATCTCTCTGGGATTGATGGAGGAGTTTGGATTTTCCATGACTTCTGGGCTGTCGCCATTAAGTGCTAGTTGCCTGGTAGAATGGTCTGATGATGATGATGCAGGTGAGCTTTGCCTTGCTTGGGTATCACTTTCAACTGTTGCCAGAGCTCTCTCCACCTGCCCAAAGTTGAATATTGTTCGGCTGCCTAAATTAGATATCGAAGGCAAGGTTTGGGGATTTGTTTGCCCATTCTCCAGGGCAGTAGCACTGACTTCAATAATAGTGATGTTAGGAGTCTGGGATCCATCATTGTTTTCAAGAGCAGGAGTGCTCGTTGAAGAAGTACGGGAAACAGGCCGCAGGGGTCTGGAGGACAAGGAATAAAATAAATGGAGTCAAACACAAATTAAAAATATAATTTTTTCAATTTAACATTATAACCAATATACATTCTTTGTCATCAGTTAGTACCAATTCTGTCTAATGATTGGAAGGTTTTTCATTTGGTCAGTCGATACCCTGACCAACCCGTTTCAGGGTCATCTTTTCCAGGGTGGCTACTGATATCAAATTTTCAAATTCCCTGACCTTTCCCTGACTTTTCCTTGATGGATTTACCAATTTCCCTGACTGATTGCCAAAAGGTCACCTATTATTGGAATATTCTTTTCTGCTGAATTAAAATTTCTACGGCAGCTTTAAATTTTATAAATTTGCTAATCATCGTCTCATATGCTTAGAACTGCAAGCATGTATTTACTATAAGAGCGTTCCAGCTACTTCTCGACCTGAGTTTTGGCAGTTAAAAAAAATGTAAGGCAAAATTTTCCGAACAACATATCCTCAGAATCCTTGTGATGAGTGTAATGAATTGTGATCACGATTTTTAACACAACTAGGCAATCATTGCAATAAGGATATAAAACAGGGATACACTGTACATCTGATTCACAACTGAATAACTAAGATTCACAACTGAATACTCCACAAATTGATGATTCTAATTCAATGCACGTCAGCGACGGGTGTTAATTTTAGTTGGCGAAATAAAGGGTGGGAAAGACTGGCCGATAAACATAATGGTAGAAAAATGACAAGAATTCCTATTCCAGTTCCTCCCTGACTGATACAAGAATTCCCAGACTTTTCCAGAAATTCAAAATTCCCTCACAATTCCAGGTTTTCCCTGATGATCGCCACCCTGTTTTCACTAACACAGAACTAGCCAACTATCACGTCTCACTTAACTCGTACATATTCTTGTTCAGCATATTTAAATTAACACCAACACTAAAACATTAAGCCATATTCAAGAGATTGGTATGTACACTCCTGTCCAAAAAAAACTTACCACCTCGGAGCCAAAAAATTTCCAAGTCCCGAGTTGACATTGATGTGACAACACGGTCGAACAACCCCCCCTGCATGGGAAGGCAATAAACAAACGGAATGGGAAGACCTTCCTCCTCACAGTTGGAGAGGGAGGATGAGGGAAAATATGCTCGTAGGGAATATTTTGACCTGCGAAAGGAAATTCTCAATAGTGGGAGGAGAGCCCAGGCTTCTGTTCGCTAAATGTGTGAGTGAGAATGGAAGGGGGATAGCCCATTTCGGTCGCTCCAAGAGACCGAGACCTCTTGTTGACGACACCTTCAAGAAGATGTGGAAAGCCCAATCTTCGTCTTCGTCATGTGAAATGGAGGTTCACGAAGTTCACTTACGTGTTTATTAAAACTTGCATGCTACACAGTTACACGTGTTAATGGAATTTGAAGACGATATTAACTACTCGAATTGACTATATTCTCAAAGAGAAAAATCGATTTCCTGGACTAAGATTTGATTATTGTGTAAAAAATAATTTTTTTATAGTAGCCGGTATCATAAATGCTTCCTCCGCCGCATTTGGAACATTGAGACTATGCGTCTTTGAACTTTAAAGTGATATTTTTCCCACAAATAGCTTTGTAGCTCCCTCTTAGAAACATTATTGACTTCAAAGTTGGATTAAAATAACTCTGTACCCAATGATTCTAGTGTTAGAATACTTTTAAACCAACTTCTATCCACTCAACTAAAGAATTCTACATTCACTCAATTTTTGTTTCCCGTTAGAAATTACATGGGATTAAATACGCTGCTTGCCGGACAGAGACATCTTTTCGCCACACAATGTTAACACTTGGTCCAACTTCGTCTAGCGACTTCGACTTCATCAGCGTAGGTTACACAGCAACCTTCTACTTCATAATTTAAAAAAACCTTTGGTCGAGAGATAGGGACTCGATCAAAATGATTTCCCAGGGCAGCTTTCAAATATTAACTCCTTAACTTTTCAGTCCTTGGGTTGGGTATGTTGTTTACATCGCATTTGGAAAACGGAGCATTGGCCACTGGGTTTCACATCGCTCATTTTCTGCTATGGTTATTCTCGGAAGATGTGATTAAGGCAGGGTAAATACATTTGTAAATTTTCCCTGCTCCTGAATTCACAGATTCTTTTCATTTATTTCATCTTTCAGAGCTCTACAACGCCACCGGGAGAACTTCATTATTCTAAGGACATCCTCCCTAAATTCAATGACACTAATACCGTCTAGATGATTATGAGTAAAAATGATATAGCTGCTAATGTTGGTATGATTGGCGGTCAGCTTTGAATATCAGCAACATTCCTTTCGTAATCTTTATAAAAAGGGTATGGCAAAGGAAACCAACTACTTTGGCTTCTTATCGAAACAGAACATTCATATTCAAAGTAATAATAAACGAGAAATATTTCCAAATGGAAATTGTTGGCAAGACAAACCTCAATAATTACTGGTTTTATTTACTCAATTCATTGTTTCAATCGTCATACCTTTCCAATAACATGTAATTTCTTGTTGCTTAACTTTGTTTTTAATGATGTTACGATGTCTCCCATTTATTTCTCACGAAAATCTTAGAAATCGACCAAACACAGCCTTTCCACTAAATCCTTATGACACTTATTTGACTATGAAGTGCCATAAATACTATCTTCAGTTCACTCAATTAGTGAGTTCAGCCTCCACTCCATTATCCAAAATCAATTGTGTTGAGGCAACATCCTGTCAACCCCATATATACATTTCTGAAAGCAATGAACATTCCACAAAAAAGAAAGCCCTTCCCACAACCCTGGATTGTGAAAAGGCTCCACTCTTCTGAAAGTGACCTAAACAGGGCTGCAGTTTCTTTCTCAGCTGGGAGTGGGCATATCGGAGAGTGTTGTTTTTGAGCTGTTTCCAATCATTCTGGTTGTTTTGGACTTCTGTTTCCTTAAAGGTGAAGGAGAAAGGGGGCAGATCTGCTACGTTAGACAATGTCAAGATGCCTCATTCGCAACAGCTTGAAGGCGTTGAGAGGATATGTCCATTCTAGGTGATAGAATATTGCTTCCTCTAACACCATGTTGGCAATCTCTGGTCTCCACTGTCGTATATCTTCCTGTGATAATTTTCTCATTGTATTCTTAAACGTTAAAAAGTATTTATGAGCTGATGTGATGAGTATTGCATTTCATTTTGATATATGAAAGACCTCCATCACACCACCAAAAGCGCTCTGCATATGGATAACGTTGATAACGCTGACATCCCTGACAGGATCTCAGCGGAAAGGTGGAAAACCTTTCCGCTGAGGATTCCTACAAGTTGAACATTGGAGTAATCCTTATCCAGTCCAATTTTTCAAATGAATAAAACTGTCACGGTTCGTTTATGCCATGAGTTTTTAGGAGACACAATTATAAAAATTACTTGGCCCCAACGTTTCATGTTCTCTGCTGGGAACATCAGTAGACTGTGCGAATGCCACCCTTTGTTTTTTTACCATTGATGCAGGAAACTCCAAAGAAAAAGCTGGAAATTTTATATTATATTTTTTTAAAGTATATCTCCACAAAAATCATCTAATTAGGACTTTACCATGACTCATAGTATATCAACACTAAATGCGAAGTGTTATGTTTCTCTCGGAAAACAGTAAGGATGGGACAAAGGCTCTATGCGATGCAGATGGTAATGATGAAAGTTGAAGACTATTATTGGGGTCTATAGCATTTTTTCTCATCTCGGCTTATCTAAGAATTCCACTTCGGTACGCCAGAGGCAATACTGAGAACACCTAACCTCAATCCCCCAAGGGAACCCTCGCCGTCACGAACCTTAGGTGAAAGCGTGATGGACCACTGGACCGCTCCTTCTTCCCCCCTCCAATCTGAAAACAATGTCACTGCCTCCTCCCCTTGCAATTCTTGTAGAGGCCTCGCTGGTAAGACGAGCAAAGGTGGCGAAAGGCTTTCTTTCGTATTGGTGTGTTTACAGTTCACACTGTTATGTTGGTGAATGTGCGATTAAAACCAGCATGGGCTTTCCAACACTGGTGGTCGTGCATGTTCATTCTATGTTCAATCAGCAGAAGGTACCCGTTGAAATTCAGCGAGGGGGATAAAATATTGAACATGACTTGGAGGATACAACCAATATCCTCTCAATTCCCTGCTCAAAGCGTATAAGTAGATGTGAAGTAATTCATGGGACTCGGCAAGACAAATTCATTTGCTGATTAGATCTTGAATTGTAAATAAATTAATGTGAATTCATAATTTTCTCTCTTTTAAGCTACTTAATTCTAATTAACAAAACTTTGTCCAGTACGACAAAGAAATACTGTCAAATGATTTCGTCGAGCGCCACACTGTGTGGTTAACATGTTTATATCGTCTCAGACGTAAACAAAGTGTCATATAAAATATTAAATTCAAATCAAAACTCTCTAAGTGCAATAGAATGATTATGCATCCAATTTAACACAATTCAAACCCTCCGAGCAATAACCATCTGCGATTAATGCCTAGATAATGGAACCTCTATCATATGTTAGACAACGACTTGTTGTTATCAGAAATGTAAGCATAAAAAATGATTTCTACATTCGATTTGACAGGATTAACCTCTTATCGCGATGGTAATAGACTTTCTGCGGCCTAATACCAGGAAGACCCATCAACTTCAGAGGTTTCCTGTGTGGCAATGAAGACATGAAATTGATCTTTGAGTTCTGTCTTTCATTCCGGTAGCTTCTGAAAACAAGGACGATTTTGCGACTTCGTCTTCCGACCAACCTTTCTCTCCATGCCTCCCCACCCCGACACCAACGGGATAGGACCGACACAATAGACCCAACCCACCCTCACCCCACCCCAGAAATAATTCCTTGCAGGTCAAACATTTTTGCCGACGGGTGTTCCCTCTCGTTAAGTACATTCCGAAGAAGGCTTCTTTTCCATCCGGTGTGTTTATTGCTTTCCCACGCAAGGGGGCATGTTTCGGCGTTGCCACATCGACGTCAACTCAGGACTTAAATTTTTCGGCTCCAAGGTAATAATATTTTTTTGGACAGGAGTATACCAGTAAAAACATTGTTTTCCACTTGACACTAATGCATGAAAAAATTTTATATCTATTAAATTACATTTTTAAATGCTTAACCAGATAGGGACAGAACTAAAATATGCCACTACATACGGAGTAATAAAATAAATGATATGCTATCATGTAGGAATTTTATATACTGAGTTTAACAGCCACATTGGAAAATGGATGAATTCATACCTGCTATAGGCTGGTGGTTCAGACTGAGTTATGTACAATGATGTGGTGGCAGAATTAACCTGAACCCTAGAGGATTCAGGAGGAAAAAAATAATTTTCCTCCTCGGTGATGGTCTGGGCGACGGAAGTACCTGCAAAAATAATATTTAACATTAAAACTACAGCAAAATACAGTTGAAACTCAATATTAGAAATTCATCAGTACTGAAAACTCAATACTTCGCACAGTCAAACCCTTTTAAAGCATCATGAAAAGTGTTTATTTTTGTTTCTCCTAACTATTGCAGACTTTTTCAACATGTTGAAATAGTTTGGGTCATAATTTGTGAAAGCATTCTTTAAAATAATACATTTATACAATCAAGAATCCTAGAACAACCATTAACATTTCATTGCCTTTGGAAATGCTTTGAAGCCTGTGATAATAGTGCATGTGAAATTTCGAACCAGTTGAGAAAATTCTTACAAAACTAAAACTGAATGTAAAACTTAAGCGTACATTAAAAAAATTGCATGATAATTTAATTTTCTCAATCCATGGTCAGTGGAGAGGAGCAACTACAATGGGTGTAAGGAGGATAAGAGGAGGAGAAACTTGGCCTGAGAAAACGAGCCTGCCACATCACAAGTGAAACAGAAGTTAACGTACTGAGTGCCATGCAAAATGTACGATTATGCCCTAATCTTGCCCGCCACAATGCAAATTGTACACAAAACATGCAGGCTTGTAATAGAGGCATTACTATAATAGTGGCATAGTATCTTTGTTTAAAGCAAATTACATGGACTACGGTACATATTTATTGAACCCTAGGCTGGAAAAGTAGTTACAAACCTCACACATCGCACATTTAACTACGTGAGATAATCAAAGAGGTAAATAAATAAACTTATGGCTAAATGGAAATAGAATCCATTGCTCTTCACCGTATCCATAAAAAATGTAAAAGACATTTTCACCTTGATAGAAATCTCATTGCCTGAAATAGGTTGAGAATCTCATGGGCCACATAGAGAAAAGCATACATGCTGGTATTAGCAACATTAGGGAACATATTGCCTATGTAGATTCGAAGGCCACCAATACGGACTATGGTCTACATTTATTGAATCTTGGGCTAGAATAGTAGTAACACATCTCACACATGGCACATTTGAGTACGCGAGATAGGTAAAAAAATACATGGCATAATGGAAATAAAATCAATTGCTAGAATTACCTTTGCCATAAAAAGCAATGCTGTTTTCCTTAGCGTCTTTAGAACAGCCTAGTACAACGCAGCACTTGGGCATTTTTCAGCAAATCACTCATCGATTGTCACACTTGCTTCAGCCATCTGACATCAACGGCAGCTGACATTAATGGCGGTAAAATGACAAAGATCCTCAGAGAAAGCAGTTCACCAAGTCATCACCTACGTTTCACTGTGTATGTTAGTATCCGTTCCCCCACCCCTTCCTGTGACACTAAGGGAATGGGTTTTCCTAATCCCTCTCAATCGAAGTTTTGCCTCCTCTTTCCCCCTCCTTAAATGGGTGCTTAAGATGGGCATTTGTTTCCATAATCTACATAACTATGAAAGAAGCTGGCTCAATCCTTCTTCCAGCCATCCTAAATTTGTTGTGTAATCATGGGAAAAAAGAGAGAGAGACTCGGCCAAACAAAACATCCCTCTCATATGATTTATGGTGACCTCCATATTGCCCCCTGAATACATGAACTTCAGAGGAAATATTACTCCATTCTATTTACTAATGCATTACTGCAAAAGAGGGTGCATTTATCATATCTTCCATAGCACCATCAGTTAAGGATATACTATGTTATCAGTTCTAAATGGTTATGGCTAAATATGTTATCAGTTCTAAACAGTTTATTGGACACAGATTAACAATGTGGAGGTGTGGAAAATGATGCCTAAAGCCTGAATCACACGATCATTTTTTCCGTCCCTTTCAAGGGATAGCTCCAATGATAGCTTTTCAGGGACCGTGACAATGATAGCTCGAGCTATCATTTTCTGAATCACACGGTCATTTTGGCCGTCCCTTTTTCCATCATTTTTTCCGTCCCTTTTCGCATCATTTCTATGTTAACTACTCTCATTCCATTGAAAGCCGAACGTGGCGTTAGAGTCGCTCTTTGCGGCCGAGCACTCTGATTGGCTAAATGGTGGAGTCAGCGATGCCTCCAGGGACGGAAAAAGGGACGTGCCCAGGGATGGAAAAAGCTATAGGGATCCCTATCGCTGGAGTCATCCCTGACTTGTTCGAGTCAAACGATCATTTTTGAGCGATCATTTGAGCTATCATTGGAGCTATCCCTTAATAGGGACGGAAAAAATGATCGTGTGATTCAGGCATAAGACAATATTACCTTTGACTGTTTGTGGAGATAAATTATGTCATCTATCTAAAGCATTTAGTCAGTGAAAAAGGGAATCCACCTGCATTTCAATGATAGCAATTTGGCAATCCAGTTCTCATCAATGCTACAAGGTTCATTGAAGTTCATGAATGAATTATAAACACTGTGATTTCATTTTGAAGATTTGTGATTACAAATCTGTTCAATTAAAACATTACTACATTACAAAATTAAATTATTGTTTTTAATCTTTGTATGCAAGTCAACTAGTGCATATTTTGAACTTGGAAAATTGTTTTTCAGTCGAAATTCATGACAACACAGCAGTCGAATGAAAATAATTAAATATCCTGATGTTTCGCACTCTTTAAATTATTCGTAATAAACAACTACCAATTTACCAAACTTACCAATTCGTTTCTGTTGAGTAATAAAATCATTTATAACAGGAAATAATGTAACTGTAAGTTACAATAAATGTTACTTACGCCAACATGCGGTATGTTACCATGAAGTTTCTTTATGATATTACGTTGCAACACCATAAATAGTGGTTCAATAAAGATAAAACCTACTAAACATGATATCTTGAAATGTAAGGTTTATTAATAACCACCATTTAGAGCTCATCCTATAAGAAATACGTCGATATAAACATTTTATCTAATCATGTTAAGTGAACCTGAAAACTCGCATTTGCTTGGGATCTTTTAAGGTAAGTTGGGACATTAAATTACTTTCCAGCACATATTCAATCATTTGTATTTACTCAAAAATATTAAACTAACTTTTGAATTGGAAATAATGCATGGTGCACGCCCCAAATGTATCATAATCATCAAAATATGAGTCATGCACGGTCTTAATGAGACCCGCCATTTTTTTGGACTATTAGAATACTTTGGTTAGGTATATCTGAGTAACCCATCCGCGTTGTGAAAATAGTCACGTGACTTGTAACTTGTAGACTTGTAGCTCTGAGAAACAGCCCCATGGGGTATGTTGAAAATATATGCATAAATATTTCTTGCTATGAGCTGCAGTAATTAGAATTTAAATTATACCCTGGCTAGTAAACTCCACCACTCCCAATGGCCGACTACCTGACCCATGCCCCCGCATAACTACCTCTTAGTGCTGACTCCTGCCAGCAGTACAAGCGAGAAATTTGGAGGGTAATTTAATGAAATGTATCATTTTAGGGAAAAAACATTATGAGGTCATTGTTCAAAACATCCATTAATGGTTTTTTATTGTGTATAAAATGAATTAGGTACTACGTAATAATAAAAGAATTTTTCAGCATCTAAAAAATAAATTCTAATTATATTAGTGTACTTAAGTTTAACAATTTTGGTGCACGAGCCGATATATCCGCCCACCGCACTAAGCGGGTTAACCCTAATTCCTATGATAAAGCACTTGAAAATTAAGATGGAGTTAGACCTGAACTCACTTGTAAGAATGAGAGGCTGAGATTCGAGTCCAGCAGTAGTAGACATAGGACCATTGGGTCGGGGCGGGAGAGGTGAGTTGGGATCTCGTGTTGGAGCCAGTGGACCAGCGGGACTGCGACACTCTGGCATTTTAGTGTACAGGTTCTCCTTAGGAGAAAGGATCTTCATTTCGCGCAGTTTGGATTGTAAGGTGTCCACCCATTCCATCATCACATCCCTGCAAGCACAGTAAAAATACAAGAGATATAAATATGCAGTTAGAGGATTGAGAGGCATTAACAAGAGATGGAGATAAGTTCACATTAAATCTCCATACAATTGAGCTTGGTAAAACCAATAATTGCATAACCTTGTAATTGCAATATTACCAACATTACAGAATCAATTTCAAAGGTTATCCTTCAAAAAGGTTCAGGATGAGAAAACACACCACTTATTCCATCTTAACACAAAAATCTTTTGATCTTAGGTGTTGAGGTTTACATACAAACTTACCAGGTAGGTGCAATTAGGCGAACGTGGTCATCTGCAAGAGTGATGACAAATTCAAATTCTCCTTCATCACCTTGAGCACATATTGTGGGAGATACGTGACGACATCCACTGAGGGGATAGGTTTTTTCCGGTCTATGGGTAGCTGCCACACGCTGGTCCGGATAAACCTCCAAAAATGCCTCCGCATCATCGTGGACGCAAAATACCACCCAGACACGTTCTCCCTTCTACATGGTGATCAAATATAACGCAAATAATGGTATGTGTTAGGATCAGAAGTTGAACATGAAAGATAAATTAATTTCATTTCTTTGGGGGAGAATTAAGGAATAATGGAGTCGCTTTGAGCAGTGAAATGGAATACATAAACAACTTACTTTGACGCCAACGCTAGGCTTTCTGTCAGTGGGGGGTAACTTCTTCAGCCACGCATTCTTATGGATTTCTCGGAAAATTATACTACTATGGGGTTGACCTCTGCGTTCTGCTGTTCTAGGACTTCTAGATGTTTCACCTGTTTAGAGTAAAAAACGAAAAATACAGTTTAATGACTGTTTTCCAATCACATTTATACTCCTCAGCAACATCTACGGTGACAATAGTTAATTACTTAAATTTCAAGCCAGACTTGGCTTCTCGTGATAGATATACATTACCTTCCCGTGTTACGTTAGCGACCTCCTGGGAATTCTGAGCTATCTCCATTTTCTGGGCTACGTTGAGGCCGCATCTGGTTTTTCAGAGTCCATTTGAAGGTAACCGTGAACAGATGAGTATAATTTACGAACCATCACTTAAGATGATCCCAATAAATGCTAATTAGAAACATGTTACACATGTTCCTTGAAGTATCTGTAATTGAGGTTAATAATCAGACGACAAGAAATGATTCAATGGATTGGAAACTGCCAATAAATATTAATTTGACAGCTCATATTGAATAAAATACTTGATTCGACAGCTTCTTATCTCTCTAAGTTAATAAGACGTAAAATACGCAACCACACACCACAAATATATCCATTAGGGAAAATAAATTAGAAAAATACCTCACGCTTTCCCCAACAGCTGTCCGACCACCTACACCAACCTACACAAAACCTAGTGGCCTTGATGATTACTAAAACAAAATGAGTGATGGATTGCGTCAAACGTATCGCATATGGCGCTTACTTGAACCAGTGTGACGAGTGTGACAATCACGAAAGTAAATAATAGCTCTTTCCACGAAAAATTCTTAGCTTGTAAAACAATAATTGGAAACAATTAGGTTTTCATATTATTAATTCTTCTTCTTTTATTGTCGTTGGTGGAATGTTAATTTAGCTCCATACATAAATCCTTTGTGCACAGCTCACCTTTCCTCGCTTTCTTTGGACGGTAATAATTTACTTATGAGAGGTCAATACATCGAAAAAAGGACTGTTTTGTGTAAAATAGCGAATAAAACCAATTCTGACACTCTCAAACTCACTTAACATATTAACCAAAGTTTTCCGTGACCTCATAAAAATATTAAGAGATTTGTTAGGACAAAAGTGAAGATAATTAAACACCAATGCCATGCTAATTGCGAAAATGAGCTAGAAAATAACCTTCCTTTGGAAAAAACAGGCAAGTTCTTCACAGAGAATGAAGCATTGTTTTTTCTCAATAGTTTTTTCCCCCTTCCTCTAACTTGGTGCTTTGTAGTGCATCCATGTTTGGCTATACCCAGTAAACACGCAGAGCATCAACAATGCTGCTCAAGGATGTCATCACTGCAGGCGCAACTCATCTTGAAGCACCATCACAGCATCTCTGCAGTACTGTTTCAGAATACGCTGCCAAAATATGTTGCTGCAGCACATATGTGTGATGCATGCCCACAGAGTGCCACTGATGCACTTTCAACACGTGTCTGCAAAGCCTACTTGTGTGTTCTTGAAGTTTGCTGAGTTATTCACTGTTAAAAAGGAGACACCGAAGAATATGATAATAGATTACAATGTTTCTTTAAAAATGTTGTACGTAACCAATGTTTGGGTACAGGTCTCATTGATTTCTGGGCCCAAAAATGTTATGTAGTCAATCAAAATTGAAGAGTGGATGCAGGTCAATTGACAAACTAAGCAAGTAAATGAATGACAAAAGAAATAATAGTGTTAAAAGGAAAAAGAGACAGATCAAATGCAACATGAATGACGGTGAGTATCGTGATTGGTCTTATTATTGTGTATTGTAATACTCACCTGCACTGATGATTGTACTTAAAAAGAGTTCCATTCCTTAATTCCTTCTTACAAACCAAACAATCCATCCTTCATTACATTCCAAGAGCTTGCTGCTAGCTGATATGAAGTTTTTGAATAGAATTGGCTTGCCAAGATTGCTCTTCAAGCATCATCCTTACCCATATCAATCTGCAGATTGGCATGCTCAGTGCAAACTCGAGAGTGATGTGATAAACATCTTGAAGGAAGTGTGATAATATTTTACGACCCTGACAGCAAAAATCTTGCAACTTGAATAATTTTTGCCAGATTCAACTTAGTATTTCTCACTATTATCTTTTCCCCACTTCTAGGTTATCAGTTTTGGTAGTAAGAAATATAAAAATGAATTTATTTAATAAAACAATAGTTTAAATAAACAAGAAAATGAGATGGCTTTAAAACATAGGGAATGACTTTTTCTTGAGTATGCAATATTTATTTTGGTACATCATTTGATTGAACAAAAGTTAACAGTGGTCACATACGCCATGTTTGAGGCTGGCACTGGCCCCTTTCCTAAGAAAAGACTCATCAAATGATCAATGGGATTACTTGGAGGGGGTTATTTTTTGTGCTTACTTAACTTACAATGAGTGAGTCATACTGCTTGATTTCTCTAGAGATTGATCTGTATCAGCCTATAATGTTTGGACAGGCTGATAGGTCTCACTAATGACTCAAGGCCAGGAAAACATAATTCATCATCTATTTTACTCTTAATAATCCCCACCTTTTTGGAATAACTCTGTTTTAGAAAATGATCTTGACACCAATCATGCTAACAGCTAAGAGATATGTCCAAAAAGTTCTTGGAACAGTTGAATAAAGTACTGTCAGTTGTAGTATCACCATGCGGTTGTTTTATGTTATTGAAGAAAACCTCTCAAGTAACCAACTTGTACAATATTGATCTTGTATACTCTTTGCAGAGCTACAGCTCAGTTTCGCTTATGCATTATTTTGCATCTTCTGTTTATTTAACTCCTGTAATTTGTGAGTTTTGTAAAAAAAGTGTGGCATTCCTTCTCCAACCCTCGTACTCACCTAATTACTCACCCTGCCAATATTTTTCAATTTCCTAGTATCCAAGCTGCTCTCAAGGGATGAGAATTTTTAACAATCAAGGAAGTAAAACAAAATTGTTAGAGCAACAAAACTGGATTATACAATATATGTTTTCTTCTTGATTCGAGCAATGGAAGGCCTGCAGGAAAATCATGTGGATTTGCAGAGGTAGTACTTTGAAAAGGATACTGGTAAATAAGTGGTCAATGTATTTATAAAATATCTGTTCTAAAGATACCTTGTATTTGTAAACTTCATGATTAATATACTGAGTCCAGTTACAAGTACTTCAGTGTCATTTATAATATTATTCATGACCATATTTTACCCATATGTATCAGTGTATATATGTATTACACATATGTATCAGTATAAAAAACCAGCATATGAAAATCACCCTGTCAGACAATCATATGAGCACAGCAAACATATCTTGTTCTAATGTGCCCTTCTCAGAGCATTTTTCAAATGTATAAGGTTTTTATAACATGATCTAGTTTTCTAATCTAAAAGCTGAAATTTTGATCAATTAAATTGATTGTCTTTATATTTTGGCTTTCTTAATGGAATTGCCTGAAAAAATTAAGAGCATTATCAGGTTAAAAAGGTTTAGCCAGACATGACTGGCATATGTATATCTTTCAGGAGAGGATATGAGTCTCTTCCAAATTTTTTAAGTGAGAACTACTGAAGAAAAGAGATATGAATAATGAGTGATGCTAAAGCATGTATTAATCATCTTCACATAAATTATATAGTACAACTCCCATGAAATAATTAAATTAACTAATCCCAGACAGCTACATTTTTGAAAACTCTTCCTTATACCTACACAGAATACAATTGGTAAATGAATTTAAAAAAGTAATCCACATTAAATAGTACTTTTAGATAACAAATGACACCTGCAGGTGTCATTTATGGATGCTATAGCCATTGATCGGAAACATTCAAAATGAGTCTAGGTTAGTGAACCTGTTGGTAGGTGACCAGCATTAGTATAACCTCCACGAGGACATCACTTACTGTGGAACAACAGATTTGGACCTGGATTATTGGGAAGTATTTACATAATCAGGTGGATCTTCCTGAAATGTATAGATCAGTTCTGGAGACAAATTGATTGGCTAGAGAATACATTCATAATTTGTTTAGGGATGTGAGGTCCTCAGGGAGCTACCATGTGTGGGACATTATCCTTAAAGTTTCTAAGTCAATTGAATGGGGCATGGGGTTCTTATATATGTGTTGCAATCACTGTGAGTTGTATATATTTAGATCAATCAAATTCCTCCTACAAGATGTTTCAGATTTGGACCACCAGATCGTGCCCATCTTTGGTATTTTCACTGAGGTAATCATACAAATTAAAGTATTGCAGTCATCATTTCATTTGGGTAACTGAAGTAAATAAAGATATCTGCTCAGGTATTTAATACAATTTCAGTAAAAAAATTTATTTATAATGACAATGATTATGAAGCATTCTCTATTGTACATTCTAATCTCTAATTGCATACCCAATGTTACATTTTAGTGCTTTTTCTTCTTCTTTGAACTGGCTTTATCATCTTTGCCAAGTATTTTTTTAGCAAAACATTTGTAAAGAACATAAATAGCTAATACTGTCCCTAAAATAGCAAAAGAAATGCTGAAAAATACCACAGCAAGAATATCTATTAAGAAATACTGATACCAAGTGAGTTCCAAGCCTGCAGAACGAAGAGCTTCTACACGTCCTCCTCCCTGACGGAGAGCAAACTCCACCCAAAACACTGCACGGTCCAGTGGAGTTTGTGGCTCATCCCTTAATAGGCTTGACATTTTTTCCATCCTCTGCTTATAACTGTAAGGGACGTAAAATGTGAACATTTCCATGCTTAACTTGTTCATCTGTACTCATATTTTATCAGTAATTTTCTCATTTGAAACTCTTGATCAAAATTATTTTGATGGCACTGTGCTTATATTCCCAATCCTACCTTCAATAGTCAGTAATTTTTCACATTTGATGATCTTTTAAACCTAGTGAATCAATTACTTTTCACCAGAATGCTGGTATTCCAATGAATATTTGCGTATCAAGGATATTAACAAAATTTTTTGAAAAATTATTGTTCAGTTGTACCATACATGTTAGTACACTATGGAAATACCATATTTGGCAGTGGATAAGATATACTTTTTATCCAAAATATGGAATGGCTCTAAAATCACCTTTGGGTGTAAATGCAAATGTGACCCCTTCCACAGGGTCAAATCATCCCTTAAAATCACTTTGGTAGGCATATTTCTCTCCAGATCATCGTTGCTATCCAGGCTTCAACAAATTATTATCATTTGATTAAAATATACTGTTTAAATGATAGGGTATTGGTGTTGTAAGGATGGGTAAATATAGAAGAAATGATTAAAAGGAAGCCAGTTTTCTGGGGCTAACAGCTATAGCTAAATTCTTAGACTTGCCTATTCTGAAATGGAATGGCATAATGGGTAAGCATGTATGTATTTTTTGTTTTTATACAGATGTATTAATTACCATCATGACAAATATCCTGGTTGATATGTTTTGTTTAGTTTTCTTGTGCTTAACACATTCATTACTGGGCTACAATTGTTTAACATGTTTGCTGCCACTGATGCATGTGTGCGTCAATGCATACTTACCTTGCAGGCTAATTGACGCACATGTGCATTGCAGCTGCAGGGGTTTTCCCTTGGGAGTGATTGCCCTTAATTTTGGTAGAGGGACTGTCCCTTTGAAGAAGAACTCAGTGTAGTTCTTGGCTTTGTTGGGTCAGCATTTTTTTGCAGTTATTTACATTGTATTATTACAGTAAAAAATTTAAATTAAATATTTGAATTTTCGGTTTTTACAGCAAACCATCACAATTTCAGAAACAGCGAACATGTTTACTTACTCAACGGCTAAAATTTTTTTTTATAAATATGTTCTTCATAACTTATGCTAACATGCTATGAAAAAGCTTTTAATTTTTTTGTAATGTTTTAAGTAAAAAACTACATGTGACAGTGTCGATTGCTGCCCTATTAGGTAAACAGCTTGAGCAGTCATGCAATGCACAGTAATTTCTCATTGCAAGCAGTTCTCTTAGGCATGCTGAGTGGCTATGCAGCTCATAGCATTAGTAAGAAGGTGAATTATCTGCAACCTTACTGCATTAGGAGTTGAAAACAGACTAAAAAGACTTCAAAGGGGCTGTGCAAATGAATGTATTTTTAAGTAAATTTAAATAAAATTTTAAAAAATCACCTTGGAAAAACTAACCTCGTAAAAAAGTAGACTGAGCGGGCAAAAAAGTCACATTTAGCTGACATTAGCAATTGGGATTATCTTTCGTCCTCTCTGAGCAGTATGCATTCACTAAATAAACCATTCCTCTCAGCAAAATGAAGCTAGCCCCTTTAAAGTATGGGAATCGAGAGCCACATACTGTCTAAGCCTGCAGGCTGGAATGATTCAGATGCAAGTTACTTTGTCACAGTTATCGTAGTATGAACGTGTTGGCTGAAATAAAATCAATACACTACCTTGTTTGACTGACACTCTCTATGTCCATGATCACAACAAATCACACGGGTTCTTCTCTCTTGGAGGTGCCATTATTTTACAAAATTTTCCCCTAAAAAATGCAGCTTTTTGATTGCCTTTGCATTAAAACTTTTCTACCTGATTGTTTCCAACCTAATAGGAATCTTATATGGCATGAAATATGGTAAATAGTGCAAAAAAGTAGTTACAGATATGAGATTAGGTATAAACTGCCAAACCAGTAACACATAGAACATGAGTACCCAATTCTACTCCTCAAGTGGTAGATAAACTAATGTTACCTCATAACTTGGAGTTAAAACTAATTTTTACCTTGGATCGTTGATGACCCTTAATATTTTCTTTGTGAAAGTTTCTTTTGAAAGAGACAGAAATTCCACACGCTCAGCAACTTTCATTTCCACAAGTCTCCTTGCATTGGTGAGTTGGTCAGCAAAAAAGGGAACTGCCACAATGGGTACACCGTGGTAGATTGCCTCCTGTGTGCTCAATAGTCCGGCGTGACTAATAAATGCTAAAATCTTTGGATGACCTGTTTCCAATGAAATTTTGAGATGAAGCCTGTTATGTATAGCCAGGCTAAAGAGATTATGATATGAATATAAGATAAAGATAAAGATTATTATGGGTTGTAAGATTTTCTTAAAACCCACTATTTCAAAAATTTTGCAATGTATATACCTAGAACACAATGCATGTTATTCATGCGGATTTCAACTCAACCAACTGGCATCAATTAAACATGAATTTGATGTCAACTTTATGTGAATAATGCATTAATAATGTTAATGTGGATAAAATATTTAACTCTTTCACTATTAATGCCATGTTAGCTCATCACAGATTTTTCATTCCATGTGAACAAACAATGCTTATAAAAAGTGTGAAGTTATTGATGCAAGGAAATGAACATCTCATAAAAAAAGCTTTCCCATAAAGCAAAATGTAATGGCGAAAAATATCCCAGGTGTCATTAGGAACCTCATTTTCTCTATTTTCTCTCTATTTTTAATACAATAATCAGCATTAATATAAGTGGTTTAATTGCTGTTAAACCCTTGCCATTGCTATTGGCTTTCCAATTAAGTCCTGTATTCGCTATTATTTGCAGAAAATTAAAAATTATCACCAAATTACGGTAATTTACCTCAAATGAAAATTATGATTATTTACCCATCTGTATTTGTTTAGATCTGACTTTTAAGATCAGTCACATTGCTAGAGGGCTAAATACATTCCTTTCATAAATCGTGATTTAGTAGGAGTTGAGGTTTCCTAATGCCTAGTTCTTTGGTAAACTGCGGGGGATTTATGTTGCAAGTTGTGCCATAGAAAAAAATTTCGGGGGGGAATAAAAAGTTTGGGGGGGATTTTTAAAATGCATAAAGAAATTCATTAAATGTAAATATCTATACCCATTTGCAGTAATTTATATACGTATCGAAAGGTTATAACGATATATGAATTTTAAGCATTAAGTGTAGTATAGTAAAACATCGTGCAGTTATAGAGAATCATTCAGCCAGCCGAAAGCTTCTTTTATTTTGGTCGCATCTCCCTATACTCTTACTTGGCTGCCGCACTGTGCTATCGTCAAGGCCACCATAAGATCCCCGAACAACCCAGTAGCATAACAGATTCAGCATCCCTCCAGTGTTAATCCCGCCCCCTCCTCCCAACATCTGCCAATGGGTCACATCACAGTACAGTCAAAAGGCTTAGACTTACGGATCATGCATACACTGCACGTGACCTTTTACAGTGATTTTTTACCCCCACTTCCCCTTAGTGGACAACCATAGCATTTATCTCAACTGGTTGTACCCTCCTCCTCTGCGATAAGTAACTTTGTCTCTATGTATGAAACTTTCAATTCATAAATATTTTCTTATTTTTTTGTAAGTTAATTTTTAGGGATGGGTTGGAATTAGGCAAAGTAGCAGAGCTAGATACAATAGAATAACGCTATTTTCAGTTTTTTATTGTAAAACTATATTAGTTTATCATAAATATTTGATAATATTGAAATCCATCACCCCCACCCCTTTCCCTTCATGAGCGCACCCACATTCCAAGGAGGACAAAGGAAAAGGTTACGATATATATGTACACCAATTGTAAATAAGATCAGAAGTGAAATAGGCGAAAATAAGATCAGAAGTGTACTTCCAAATCTTTGATTCTCTAAGTCTTCATTTGCAGAATCAGTTTCCTGAAAGTTCTCTGAATATTGCCAAACAAATGACTTGCTTTTCCCATGAAGGTTTACTCAATGTTGTTAAAAATGTGGATAGTACTCTACGGCCAGTTCCTGTCAGTAACTTGTGCGAGTATTACGGAATCAATGGTGAAGAACTTTGTGAATAAGTTAATCTATTTAGTCAACTGTACAAAGTTAGCTACCCGAGCATCGCTTTATCAGATATGCTGAGCTTAAGTGACGAGAGTCTGAGCCAAAATAATGACGAAAGTGACACCCAATATTCTTGTGATGACAAGACTGATGGTCCAAGTACAGATCCTAATGTAGCAGAACAAAGATTTCTGGATCAATGGGTCAAGAAAGGATTCATTGGGCCTTATAGGTGTTTATTAAATATTTCTGGATTTCCTTACCTAACAATGTTATACCAGATACTTCTGGCATAGCCAGGAATAAGTTGCTCAGCAGAGAGGGTTATGAGCAGATTAATAATTGTAAAAAATAGGCTGAGAAGCACCATGGGAGATGTCTGGCTCTTCAACATGCTTGTCCTTTCTTCCAAAAAAGACATTTTAAAATCCATTCATTACAATGAAGTTATGGAAAAATTTGCTTTGTCAAGTGAGCAAAGAAAAAAACTACTACCGTATAGAGGGCATCAAGGGTAGGGTAGTCAAAATGGTACCACCACCACCAGTACTGATTTTATCTGTATTATTTTATTATTATTATTTGAGTTTTTACCAGTATAATTTGTAAATAGGAGCTATGAATAATGATGTAAATGGGTTCCATTAATTAAAGACAAATATTCATTTAAAATGCTTGGTTAATTTAGATGTCCTTATTATTGGCACATTTCACTGGTACAGCTCTTGCGAAAGCTTATGGCGTTCGGATGCGCAGAAGAAAACGTCGTGGAGGGGTAAAGTTTGGTGGAAGGGGTAGGGAAAAGGGATGTAGGGGAAGGAGAAGACATGGAATTGGTGCCATGCATGAGTGCATTTCAAAAAATGGAATTTGTATGATGTGGACAACACAAATTCTGCGCATTCCAATGCCATAAGCTTTCGTAAGCTGTATATAGCTGTAAGGTGTGGTATAAAGTATCATATTAGTGTCTTTGCAGTAAGTTGACTGCCTATTTTGTTAGATATAGGATCCAGCTGTGTAGTTTTTGGAGCACAATATTCAATATATTTCCCATATTTTTTCTTAATTTGAAATATTAAAAAAGCCTTCAGTGACTTTAATAAAATATAAGAACTAAACGATTCTCACTTTTACAATTTATTCCTTTTTTAAGCATGCTATCGTAACAAATAAACTCACACATTCTTATGTTTTTTTGTAGCATTGTATTGAGTTTTAATTAGTTCCCCTATGCAAGCACAATAGTTTGCTAAAGATTTTATATCTGTTTTTTAAGAGTTAGTTTTTTAGGGTTTGGTCAAAAATCATTGTCGCCAAACCCTCAAAACTAACTCTAAAAATATGGATATCACAGTGGTCGACAACGTGTATGATTTAAGATTTTATTGCCAGCAAAGTGTTAAAAACGATTTTGTGAAGCTAATAATTAAAAAACTTCCCCAATCCTCCTTTCCCCTCAGCATTACTCCATACCACCTTTGACTGGCTATCAAATTATAACCTGGTAAGTAGCTATATACCGGTAGGGGGGGGGGGGGAGTTGTTGGTTTTGGGGGGAATACACCATCAGCTTTGGGGGGGATGGGCACACCTGCCTATACGCACCTTACCAAATAATTCCTATTTGTGCACAGTAGATCAGATTTAAGATATTAATACCTCAGCTAAATTTATCTGAGAGGTAGGTCTTAGCTCCTTATCAGCTCTTTCATGAATCAATGCATTCCATTCAAGAAGCTGCATCAGGATTCATCAATTTACATCTTCTGACTTAAGGAGGTGAAATGATTGCTCATACTGATTACTTATCACACTTACAAATGCTTACTCATCACTCTTATACATACTTATAAATGATTATTCATTACTCATAAGAGCAAGAAACTCACCTAGAACATCCTCTTGTGGCAGCCACTTTTTGAGGAGAACATTTGATGGGAGATTTTCAAGGGGTACTTCTGGGTCGAATTTCCAGAGTACACGGATCTCTGGTCCAAGGGCACGAAAAGAGTCAATTATTATATCCAGTTTTTCCTTTGGCAGAAATTCGCTCCGCACATTGGTTCCAAGGCTGAAGAATATTGCTCCTCTTTTGGCTTCATCCAAAAATGATTTTATGTCCTGATAAAATATATAAATTAAAATGTTGTTTTCATTATAAATGATAACAGTACAAAAAATAAAAATTCCAACTGACTAACTACTGCTAATTGCTGAGAGAGCTATGAACCACTGGTAAGGCCCTTTGCTAGCTGGTAATATCTATCATTGGTCAAAAAGTAATTTCATTTCATAAGAATTTCTCAAAGTGATTGCACTTCCTCTTCAACTGTAAATGCAAAGGACTACTAATAGGATTGTAATAGGTATCTCTTAAAGAGTCTTTCTACTTGCACTTAAAAAGTCTTTCCACTTCTTTTACTAAGAATAGTATCTCAATGACAAAATCCTTTGTATGTATAGTCGTCCATGTTAGAGCAGAGGCATAAATTAATGTATATTCTATTGATTTGGTATTTGGGTACATAATTTTTTTCTTTCGAAGAGCTTAACATGCGCTCCTAGAATCTCTTCCCATGTCTTTGTAGGTGCACGAACTAGTATAGTGACTTACATGGCATAGTATAATGATTTTAAAAGTCTTAATTGACTGTGATGATAACACACCTTTGAGAGAGGCTTCGAAGGGGAACACTGCAAGCCACCAACATTTATGATACCAGGTAACTGTGCTTGAGGCCCATTGATAACATAATGATTATTGACCAAAATAAGGCTAATATTTGATGCTATATCTATCAATGGTGGCAGAGGTTTACCTGAAAGTAAAAATTTAAAAAATCAACACTTTTCACATACAATGAATGGTATAAACTTTTTATAAATGAAAATGTATTCCTTTTGCGTGATCTCATGTATCATACCAAATGAAAAGTGTCAAGGGGAGGGGTCCAAGACTCGAGGAAAATCAATGAGATTTTCTGCATTCACTCAACTTAATAAA
Organism: Ceriagrion tenellum; assembly: GCA_963169105.1. Lineage (NCBI taxonomy): Eukaryota > Metazoa > Arthropoda > Insecta > Odonata > Coenagrionidae > Ceriagrion > Ceriagrion tenellum. Next base: position 34,165,242 of record OY720635.1, on the reverse strand, counting down.
TTAGCCTTTTCAAAAAAATATTGGGGAAAAACTCTGGGGGTTGAAATATGACTACGTACACTAGATCAAACTACACACAAGTACATTTACATGGGTGTAGCCAGGGGGAGTAGGAGGAGGCTGCTGTCCCTGCCCCTGGGCAAGACATCTCATACCAAATTTGCTATACGAAGTTGGACAACATGATGTCCTGCCCCCACTGGCATAGGTATATATAGCTACGGATCTGAAGACTGAGAAACCGAGAGAAGAAAACTGAGAACTGAGGTCATTTTTACCTTCAATTCTTTCTGTCCTGAATTTAATGATTCTAATTTAGTGTTTCTTTCATTTTATTTGGTGTTTAGGTTGTAGAGAAAGAGAAACCCATGGAAAATATATTTGATCCACCCCATTATTTTAAATGACCAATGGAATCATCATTTATGTGTCAAGGGCTATGGCATCCAAGAGAGTCCAATCACAAGGATGGAGAGCAAGCAAGGAATACTGTGCGCCCCAGTTAATTGGATATACTTTAATTTATGGATTACATTGTGGAAATAATACATTATAATCAACACCTGTCAAATTTAACGATTATAAGAAGAATATTTTATAGGTAATTTTGAAAAATAGCAAATGCAGTATGTTATTCTTCGAAGAATCTTAGAAATGGATGATGAAGAGTGCACTTCTGACATTAAAATGAAAGTAATAGCATAAGGTGATTCATTTTGAGCAACCGGTTTGAGGAGATCATCTTCATGAAAATAGGAACTTGGTAAAATTCTAAAATTGTTTCATTGTTTGACCAAGGCTTCAAATATTCAATTTTCATAATGAAGATCTCATGTCAGTAATGTCAACTGAAAAAATATGGAATTCTATCAACTATTTTAATGATGATTTTGACTAAGCAATGATGGACTGGTTGGTAGGGATTGGGTGGAGGGATGGTAAGAATATTGGTGTCAGCTTTTTCAAGGGGTCCTCAATTGTGTATTTCTTCCAAAGAATGGAGTACAACTCTTGAAAAGCCACATCTACATGGCACTCAAGTAGATATCAAAATTCCCCTGAATTAACCTCACCCACTTGCAAGATTCAAACACATGACCTTGTGATGAGAAGCCACTGCACCGATAGTTATCTTCAGTCATTTTATCTTAAGTTTTTTAATGGAAACCTTCCATTCTACCCTTTTATTTTTGTGTGTCTCACCTGACTTTGAATTTTGTGCAGGTATGTATAATTCCTTCACCTACCATATGCTTCTTCAGCTATTTCCTGTTGTTTTGGATAGTAATAATAAAGCATTTCTTTCCAGTGGACCCCTGTCACAAATGTATTATAGAATCTCTCCCAGAAGTTCATTGTACTCATGTAAGGAAGAATTGGCAAAGCAAAGACGGATGGCAGAGTTCTTCCTCCAGTCAAAATATCTGTCCAGGGTCCCATGCCATAGGCTGTGATCCCCACTACTGGAATCTGAATAAAAAAAAATGCTGGGTGTGAAACAGTTTAACATAATTTGATGCAGTAAAATACCAAGGGCAGTGTACCCAATCATTCGTTGCCTGGCTTCAGCTCATTATGTGGACATTGTAAGAGATATCTGTTAAAAAGAATAACCTTCACCATTTCGGTGGACATGTTGTGCCAATTAGCACACTTGTGTTGTTCTTAGTGAAGTTATTTTCTTTGTACTATCTGGTCTTTGTACTGCCGGATTTGTACCATCTGACCAACCTGTACCATGATTAGGATGGTAAAAAGAACCAAATATAAGGCTAATAGCCAGTTGCAGGAACAAGACATATGTAGTCAATAAAGTTATGGGACCTATAAGCCATAGCAACCATTCAAGTGTTGCAGAAATATTAGATAAGTCTGTTGATTTCATAACTTACGGCATGGAGTTATGGGTCTCATTAGTAGCCAAGATGGAGGATCCACCATGAACTGCTTGGAGTCCAAGTAATTTATTTACCAATTATTGTTACTTTATGAAATCTTATTTATGAATACTTATTTTTATGAAATCTATAACTTCATGGATCTCATAACTATTGATTCCATAACTAAATGTTCTTGCAACTGGCCTTAAGTGAAAGAAATAGGCATTGAGCTTTCAAAGCCAGCTGAAAGTAGAGGAAAATTTTGAGTGCATCAATGTAGCAAAAATAATGATTAAAATGTCGTGAATCCCTTAGCATTACTACTACCTTTTCTATTTAATCCTTCATTAACCAATAATTGCTGTAAATGTAAATATTACCTCATATGGTAATTTGCCTCAAATGAAAATTACAAGTCTGCCCATCTCTATTTAAAATTGCATTGGCCAGTGCCAATTATGTGGGTGATATTGTAATGAATTTATGAGGTAAGGGAGGCCTAAAACATGATGTATGGACTGTTTATTAAAGGGAATAGCGGAGGTCATGTTGAGGACAAGTTCGTGGGTAGGAGGGGTGGACACTCAACAAATATTATGTGACATCATGATTGTTCCGTAGGGCCTTATGACATAGCAGAGCTTTTTTGCAAAGTCTACATGCAGTGTCAAACTGGGTTGATTGCTGTCAAGGGGTTCAGAGTAACAGGGATTTATCCTTGTGATAGAACTGTCTTTCAGGATGATGATTTTCTTCCTTCTGAGTCTGCAGAACCAGACCAAAGCCCCCAGGTCATCAACAAATCTTCTACCTCTACTTTGCATTCTCAACCATGTAGGTCTACAGAGGAAGGATTGGTTCAGATGTTTGAAGTTCAGATGTTAACCCAATCTCTTCTACTTTGTCTTCAAGCACTTCTGCTCCTTCTAAACTCATTCAGAAGAAATCTACCAGCCCTGCTTTTTCACATGATCCACATAGGCCCAGTGACATCAACCTATTAGAAGCTGGTCCTTCGAAACCTGTGTCTCCTCTCGAGACATTGTGCCAATTCCAAAACAGAAAAAGAAAATGTCAAATAGAGGAAGGAAACCTCTTGACAACAAATTGACCATTCAGCAGTCATCGGCCAAACTTACTAAGGCTACAATGGGAGGTAAGATTAAATGAAAAACTGTTGAATTCAGCAATAGAAAACTTCTTGAGGAAGAAGATAACAATCCATCAATACCTTCAGGAGAGTCTGTTTTGGAGGTTGATGTAGGGACAGTCCCAGCTGAAGAAGATGACTCAATATGCATTTTCTGTGGGGAACCCTACGAACATGATGTTCGTGGAGAATTACCTGTGGATCCGGTGCATACTGTGTGAGGGTTGGGGCCATAGCTTGTGTGCTGGCAGTAAAAATGTGCATTACATCCCAGTAAACACATATAGCTGCAGCAGCGCTTCACAAGGATGTCAGCGCTGCAAGTGCAGCACATGTCAACTGAAGCGCGTCAGCAGCGGCTCAGCAGCGCTCTCATAGAGCGAATGGAGAACTTGCAGATTTTTTGAAAAAAATAGCGGTAATAGAGGATGATGAATCATGCCCAACGCAAAAAACCCGAGGCTTAAGTAGCGCTTAGTTTCCGAGATATAAATTCTCAAAGTTGTCGAAATTCCAACGGCGCGAAAAACGGGCGAAAAGGGGGGCGTGGTCAGATCGGGCAGGCCTGACGTCACACCTGTCGTTCAGAGGCCGCAGCGGTGGCAAGCCCGGCGTTGTCTCGGGGACTCCGGGCGGCGTAACCGGGAACTTAGGGTAGGAGCGCTACGCCTAGAACGGTGGAGTATTCAATGGATACAAGCACGCAAACATCTACGCTGCTATCAATGATGGAAATTCCGCTTACAAAGTAACGGAACCGAAGCGAAGTTTAACCATATACATTTAAAGTCGCATGTCATCGGCATTGTCAGAACTTCTTACACTGTAGAGACTGGGTTAGGCTGCTAACGACACAACTTTTTTTCTGAAACTGGAGAGAAACGTGGGAAAAGTGTAAGATTTTTTTTCCCATACGCCTGGGTTCGCGATAAAATTGCAACTATAAGATTTCTTTCCACTATTTTACCTGCCATTGCATTTATTTTTGTAACATTTTGAGTAATCGAAACGGCGACCTAGGGGGGGAGAGAAAGTTAATACATTCCAGTTCATTACAAATGTAGGGCATGATAACACAGTATTTTCTTTACCTTGTTATGCGTATTGCAACTCTAGGGATTTCATCTTACGTTCACGGCGTAATGCGGCATGATTTCAAATGATATCACATAGGCATGTTAAGTAAAAAATGATTCCACAATAAGCGCATTTAATGAAGTTATCACCAGATGCTTTGCATCGGCACGAACGCTGTTCGTGTGGGTAACATAATTTGCGACCATTTTTGTATGTTGTCGAGCATTAAGGTCTTCCGGGTTTTCAACCGCGTTGGTTGATTGTGCAAGAAAAACACTTCATGATCCTTCGATCCACGTTTTGCTTACATTAAATACGTCAATTTAAATGAACCTCTTCACAAACCTCTGCTTTTAAATACCCTGTTATTAACTCTCTCATGTCAGAAAATTCTTCACGGTGAGCGAAAATTTGATTAACAAATATCAGCATTCGACTATAAATGCTAGGAAATTCACAGTGAATACGTCGCTATACGATAAAAATTACATCTTTGTCTCTTGTTAACACTTCAAATAGACTCATGACCGATCGGAGCTCTTTCTCTTCCCTAAAATGTATCCTCGGATTACAAAATGTGCAGCCAACGACACACCTTCCACCTATTAAGTGTAAATCCAGGCGAACTATAGAATCCCAAAATTTGCCACTAGTTGTACTCTCTTCGAAGGGTTAGTTGAAGATCCAAGTAATAGTTAGAAAGTTAAAAATGAAGCAGTGACGGTTGTACCTGTTCGGGATTGGGAATTATACTTCATTTCTGAAACATATTAAACCGAAACATAAATTACGCAGTATGGCCACGATCCTGTACTACACTGGGGTCCTATGCACCCAATGCCTAACCCACACCACCACGGCAAATAATTATGTTACGAGCGTAAAACTGTTGTTAATTACGCATGAGCAGATGCGTAAACAGTCCCCATTAAAATTGCATCGTATTTACTCCCAAAAGTGCGCCAATGCACGAACTCGTGGACATAAAAAAGCTCCTGTTATGATACGAATAATTTGTCCATGCATCTATCTTTCAACGTATGTACTTGCAAGGACATGCATCGTGTGAACATGTCTTCATGCGACGAATTGAAGATGAGCCAAATTTTAGAGTTACCTACAATTTTCTCGCGAACCCGGGCCTATGGGAGAAAAAGCACTGTCCCTTTTTCTACATCTATCCCGAGTCGCAAAAAAATTAAATCTTTGGGGTCACCTCACCTCACCGTAGGTCTCGCGATGTCTCCTCGTGAGACTCTTCGCTGATCATAAGGCTCGACTCTCAATTTTTTGCCGTTACTTTATGTTCCGGGAATATTTCGCACTTCACTGTGCATACATTTTTCAATATTTGCTATCGAACGCGTCGTATTGCACCATCGATGTCATACTTCCTCATGGAACTGCAATAAAATTTTACAATCGAACTTTTCGAAAAGATCACATTTCTAATAATGTCGAAATACTGCAATAGAAATTTCAAACAATTAATATATTAATTTATCGGGAAAATCATAGTAAATAATTAACGAAGTGATTTAACAGTTTGTATTTCCGACTATGTATATATGTCGCATCTCATTATAAGTACTCCATCATCACTAGAGCGTCGACTTCATAGGCAGATTATCTGAGTTGGCACAAACTCCCATGCAGATGTAACATTAATAAATCGTTTAAGTATTGCACACCAAAATACATATATACTTTCCGAAACTCAGACGCAATATTTCAACGAAATATCACGAGGCTAAAGATAAATGAACGGTGAGTGAACGGTGATACTTGCCGAACTATTCGCCGGTATCTCGTATGTCTCGTACGGTGGACGGCAGGTGTGACGTCACGCGTATCACTTCCAAAATGGCGCGCAAAAAGCAGCGTTTGAAACGACATCATCCTTTCCATTGACTGTAGTTCAATAAATATGGGTCGCTCAGATGAAAGGAAAGAATGTGTAGGGAACATTTTTGGTTATCTATATGATGCATGAGTTAAAACAGCAGTAAAAAAACCTTGCAAGTTCTCCATTGTCGAGAAACGCATCTAATGCGCATTCGCAGCTCGTGTTTGTAGCGCAGCAGCCGCAAGTTGTGGACGCGCTGCCACAGCGCTGCAGGTAGTCTCTTGTTTGAAGTGTAGCAACCGCAAGTTGCGAACGCGCTGCCACAGCGCTGCAGGTAACGCGTCATGCTAGTGGCGCTACACTGTGACAAAAAAAATTGTTAGGGGTTGACGACTCCATGAATCGGCCATTATTGCTTGTTAGTTTTGTACACGTGAGCGTGGCTGAGTAGATCGTTTGGCGAAGTACAAAAAGTGAAGGCAGCGTGGTGAATTCCTGGCTAACCTGAAGCCTGCGAGTAAGGCAAGAAGTGGAAAACGTAGTTTAGGAAAAGGAAGAGAACTGAAAGGTAGGTGACTATGATTCCATAATGCTATTTTATTCCAGTGATGAAGTACAATATGACTATTTGCTAGATTTTCCCCTCCGTGAGTTTCCAATTAATTTTAGTGGGTAATTGGGATTTTTTGCAGTTTCCACGCAGATCCAACGCAGTATGTTTCAGACAAACACGTCCAAGATGCGACGGCGTCAAAGTTTTTCACAACATGCACCTTACTGCGATCGTTAGCGTTTTGTACTGGTGCCTCAGTCCTCTGCTATTGCCACAACTGTATACATTAGACAAAATTAAGGATAAACGTAAGCAGATAACAAATAATTTTTTCAAATTACGTCTATGTTTACGTTTTTGTAGCTATATGCTTGTTATTTGATTCAAAGGCAATTCCAGATATCATATGTATGTTTTAATACTCATTAATGAAAATTTGTTTGTTATTACTGATCAATAAAGTGATTTATTGCAACCCTGTGTTCTCAATTCTTTGATAATGCCTCTGACATACTTTTGTAGCGCTTTTGACATTCACTAGTAGCGAATCAGGCATGCATTTGCAGCGATTCTGACATGCATTCGAAGCGATTCTGACATGCATTCGAAGCGATCGTGACACGCTTGTGCAGCGCCCCTGACGCGCTTGTGCAGCGCTGCTGACATCCGCTTGCAGCGCATTAGACATTCAAAAAAGGGAAGTTTAGCAGTGCTAGACGCGCTGCAGCAGCGCCTTCGCGGCAGGTGCAGCGCTGCCGCGCAGCGCATCAGATGCGCATCTGCAGCATTTTGTGTTTACTGGGATTTGTGACTTTTGCAAATAAATTTTTTTTTTAACATTATAGCTTTCATCAAATTGTTTGCTAACAGCCTTCATAAACATAAACATAATATCGTGCCCTATCAATACAATTGTAAAACTCACATGATGTAAAATAAATAGTTTTTTTCAGTTTAACACTTTTTTACCCGATTTTCAAGGTAAGGTTGTATGTTTCCACATTACCAGCACCATTTTGAGAATTAGGTAAAAGCTCATTTAAAAACAATAACATATAACTTAAAAATGAAGTTATTTTTAGCTAAAAAACATGTTATATCTTGTTTTAAAACAAGTTAAGACGATTTTTCTACATTTTTACAAGAAACGGGTAAAAATAAAAAAAAGCTTTTTTAGATAAAAAAATAGGCTTCCACATTTGCACCCTTTCCTCAATATATTTCGAAATAATTTGACTAAAAATGCGCAGATTTCCCTATGAACGCGAAACATTACGATTCGTGTTTTATAATAGTTTCTGACAAATATCAAGGCAAAAATTTCCGGGGAAAAAACACGAATTTACGTATTATTTTGGCTTCAATTTTGTATTCCGCGCCGTAAAAACCAATTCAAAACAATGCTTTGATTGAGACGAAAATTTTAAAATGTAATTCATGAATCATTTGTAATGCTACAATTATGGTGATTTCCACCGTGTACTTGAGTGATTTGACCCAAGATTTTTTTCGTCCAACTCGAAAAAATATGAAAATGCTCACTCAACGACTCACGATTACCACTCCAACCACCTTAATGAGAGGTCAATACATATCACAGTCTTTGACGCGCTCGGAACATGGCCGCTGCGCGCATTCCGCATTACGAAATACGGCGTCGAATGGGAATGTCCCTCCGAACCCTCTGTATACTCCGTGCCCTGAGTGAGCCATCTACTTTGCTATAACGCTATAACCATGAATCCAACCACGGTGTATAGAGAACTCTATGGAAGGAGTATAGAAGAGTCTGTGCTCCTTGAATCCAATGATCCCGCTTTCACTGCGGGAGCGTGACGGAAGAGAAAGTGATGACGCCGTGCGTGACATCCTCACTTCCACGGGAGCGCAGCGGAGCCCTTCGTCGCCTTCGTGGGCCGCTCGAGAGCTCGCTCTAAACGCTCTGGAGCGTTCACTGGACCGCAACCTTCATCATCTATTCCTTTAAATACTCTGTTGCTAGACACCGCTATTCCGGCCGACTTGGTATCTTATTCCGGAGACCAAGCAGTTAAGGTAATTTGAGCGAGATAGTTCCCCAGTCTTAATGGAGACCATATTCGATTCATACGTTTTGATTTCAGCAGCTGTAGGAAGCACGAATAACATACTGAATTATTAATAGAGTGATAATATACTTTTGTTTGACTGCAATTATAAATAATTACACAAAATTATCTTCATAAGTAATTAACTTAAGACGCACTTTTTTCAAGCGATACACTTAAAATTCCTTCAAATCGGATGGTTTTTGCGAGTCTGAAGAAACTACAGCGGTGACAATATGATCTATCTTCGAAAATAGTCAAGAAAATATCCAAACTACTTACTGTTAATTTTTCGACGAAACCTAGGCGTTAGAAATTCCTCTTATTTGAAATAAGGTCTCTCTGGAATGCATACACGTACCATTTACAATGTAAAAGGGCTGGCATTTATCGTCAAAAATCTCGGAAAGCAGTCCAGTGAGGGGCTTCTATTTTGGTATCTTGGGAAGGGTAAACTATTTCTTCTTAAAATGAAACCAAATTCATTGATTTCTGGGTGAAATGATATTTTTCTCAAACTGCCTTAGCGAGACATTTGATTGAGAATCCAGAGAATCTGCATTCAATTGAGAATTCGCTATCGACGCGCGGGATTTCTCCGACCAGGGTCGTTCGATTCGATATATCAGTGTCTCTATTGGTATGGGTCTTCGCAACCATTTTCACCACGTAGCCGTCATAAATGTGGTATTTGAACATTTACTGCCATAACACACCATGAGAAATATGCGAATATGCGGCACAAGTCATTTCGAATACAAATGCACTATCAAATCAACAAAAATGTCGAACTACCTATACAATGCTTACGGAGAACACAGAAAAATAAGCACCTTAATGTCGGATTTATGTTATTGTGAATTTATTTGTTGTGAATTTATGTTGTTGTATGTACGTTGTGAGGATCTATATCGAAGGGAGAACACAATCGATATGAAACGGCAATATTCCCAGACAGCGGGCGCTTACTACACAAATTATAAGCCAGGTGAGCGGCAGCGACATCTGTGCAAATCAACAGCATCCGGCTGCGTTTACAACCATGAGAGTTCCGTCCTCAACTACCACGAAGAAGGAAACCCGTTTCTGCTTACATTGAAAGGAATTAGGGTACATAATGCTTTCACTGAATGTTTTAACTTGCTTGAAAGGCCACTTTTGGATGTGGAAGGAAAGAGTGTTTTAATTTTTTCTTAGTTGATGAAAAGAAATTTTCAACTCATCAAAATTTTTTACCATAAACTATAAAAAAGTTTTTTTAGAATTTTTCTGGTTCACCCCGCGTTGCACCATTTTTAAGGACGACCTTTTCGCCGGCATTCCAGTCGACTTCATCAGGTCCTTATGAACAAGAGAATTGTCTGCCTCTATATATATATATATATATAAATATATATATATATATATATATATATATATATATATATATATATATATATATATATATATATATATATATATATATATATATATATATATATAACTCTGGTTCATTAAATGTCCGTTGGTATCTAGTCCGCAGCGCTGCGATTGGATGAGGAGTCGGGCGGTCTTGGATTGTTGAAAATCCTCAACTTTTAAACAGAGTTTAAACAATCCAAGACCGTCCGACTCCTCAGCCAATCACAGCGCTGCGGACTAGATACCAACTGACATTTAATGAACCGGAGTTATATATATATATAGAGGCAGACAATTCTCTTGTTCATAAGGACCCGATGAAGTCGACTGGAATGCCGGCGAAACGGTCGTTCATAAAAATGGTGCAACGCGGTGTGCAATCGAAAAATACTAATGAACCAGATAACCGCTGAAGCCATTGTAGCATAGAAAAAATTGGTTGAAACGAATAACATTCGGGTAGGCATTGGCATTACACTCGCACGTATAAAATACTAAAATAAAAAATGAAGACTTACCCGCGTCCCCCCTCCGAAGTGATGCAGAAACATGTACATGCATTCACCAAATGACGCCTCCATAATAATGAGATCAAAGGAATCAGTAGGCATACTGAGCAGGTCTTTTGCTGCCTTCGTTGATAGCTCATACTTGCAGATATCTGTGCCAAACTCCATTATAGAATAGAGGATTTCAATTGGACTTGAGCCAACAAATGACTCTATCTCAAACTTTTCTAGAATTTTTTCGTAAGTTCCCTGAAAGGAAGAATGATTTTTGGAACATCTTTCGGGTGATATTACATCTGGTAATTAACCTGAATTTTATTTATTAACCTGAAAAAAACATTCGTTTATCTCCAACTCAAAACATGAAGTTAGGACGTTTTTAAGACTAAATGAGAGCTTTCAAAAAGAATTAATAGGTACAGTGAATCTATGTTCTGAACGGTGATGGGGATAGCTTGAAAAATTAGCAAAATTGTGCAGAGATTGTTTGATACACGCTTTAGAAAATCCATTAACCAGCTATATTTACTCTTGAAAAACAATAATACTTTAAAATTGAAATTTGTTCTCAATAAGCTGTTGTCAAATGTAGTCCTTAGGGGCTGTCAATAATCCAAGTAGACAAAAATAGGCCAATATTTAATCCCCCCAAACCCCATCGAGGACTTCATCCGGACCCACCCCCCCCCAACCTCTCCCCCTGTTGTCCACGTAGATTTTTCTTTTTTTTAAGGAAAAAGCTGTGAAACGGATTATTAATTGAATGTCATGGATTCTCTGTAATTTAAGGCTGATTTTAAGGAAAATTAAGTAAAAGAAAAACAACTCTAGTAGCTATGATAATGTCATCTTCTTCTATCTTCTTCTATATATATATAAACGAATGTATGTCTGTGTGTCCTGTATGCATTACTACACCGTTGATCCGATCGCCGAGAAACTTAAAGGAGTTGTTGAGTACACTCTTGCGAAGGTTTTGAAGGTTTTAGGTATAAACATTTTTTAAATTTCGCCCCCCCCCCTCCCCCAAGGTCCTCTTAATCTTTTGAATACTTTTCGCGCAACAACGCCCTACGGGTAAGTGCATTACTACAGTTATAATCCTATCGTGCTGAAATTTTGCCGAGTTATAGCTCAAGGCAGGAGGAAAGTTGTAGGCTACTTTAAAATGATATCAGGGCCCATAAAGGGCCCAAAAAGGGGCCCTTAGGTGGTTCGCTGTACGTATCGGATTTTGTGCAGTGGTTTCATTTTTTACTTTTTTAAATTATTTCCGCTCAAGATAGAGAGTTGGAATTTTTTCATTAAATGTCTGAAAGAATGAAGTTTTGAATTCTTTCAATTAATTATCCTTTTCACTTGGTAATTGACTGATAATTGCGTTTTTTATATATAAAAAAGAGAGTGTGAAAGTGCGGTCAATTATAACTACCAAACCACTGCACGGAATAGCGTAAAACTTCGTACCATGATTCCTTATGTCATTCGAAAGGTTAATGGCTACTTTTTGTTTACCTAATGGTCTCCGGTTCAACTCCAGACGAGTAAAAGCGTTTCCATAAGAAATACATATAAATTTATTTTTTCTGGCATGAAGACCTTTTTTCTTTTGCATATTTAAATTAGAAAATACTGGTCGTACAAAGTCGTGACAAAAACCATTGGAAAGAAAAACAAATGAACATTCTTATTCTTGCAGACAATATTTGTTTTCCAACTGATTTACAATAAATTTTGAAAAAAAATAATAAAATTACTGAAAATTCAGCGTTTTTGGTACGAAGTCCCCTTGACGACCGATAGCATTTTTCAAGCCAAACCTTTTTGGATAGATGGTGAATATTGGCCCAGAATGTATTTATTGAAATAGAAGAATCCATACAATACATTGTCGTAATATATAGAGATATTTTTCGATTGCTATCGATAATATAAATTAAGTTCAATGTTTTTCACACCCGTTGAATTTCAACGGGTACATTCCGCTAGTTTATATAAAACTGTATGTTGACGACCGTTGTAAATGGTGTCGACCATTGTCTACGTAGACAGCCCTCCAATCCCCCAGCCCCCCAACGTGGGCCTTCGTTGACAAACCTCGTTCCCCCCTAACCCTGTTCGGTGTCTACGTGGATTATGGACAGCCCCGTAGGTAAATTGAGTTAAATAGTCATAAGGTTATATCAATGCCTAATCTGAGCCTTTAATTAAACTTTCATTTGATTCATACCTATGTACAGGTTATTGAGCGCACCAAAGACAATTTCATCATGGCATTATTCTGGACACCCACCTCAAGTACCATGTGCTTCAAGTTGGGATTTGGTCGCAGAGCATGGTCAGGGCTCAAGGCAGTAATCTGATGACCCCTCTCCGCCAGCCCCAGCATCAGAGCGCTATTCCAAATGTTGTGACTTCTGGAAGCTGTGGGCACTATTGCCAATATCTTGGCGGCATTCGCAGTGCCACAAAGACATGGCAATGCAACGAGTGTGAATATCAACATTTTGGGATCCATTCCTGAAAAAAGAAAGATTTTATCAGACCATTGCTAGGGTCGATGGGCGCTATTTATTGTTCCTGGAAGTGCTTGAAGCATTTTTGACTCCAAAAATATATTTTCCCCTGCAAAAAAACTCGTTTCTGCGCAGTAAGATTTTGAAGATGGTTGCTGCTCTATGTAAAAAAAGCTAAGCTTCAAAATGCATCTCATACGATCGTACTTGTCACGAACTTTAAATTCCTCTCTAGATGGTCATATCACAATATGGAATTTTTCACATTTTTTTCTTGCAGAAAAATATTTAAGTAGACCATATGCAGAGTTTAGCTGGTGGTTTTCTTTCAGTAGCCCACTGTGGAGTTTGATCTCTGGCTATCAATGTGTGAATAAAATCAAAATATTCCTTCCACCTGGCCCAAGAAAAAACTTAAGAGTTTAAAATCCATGCTTATTCCAAGGGTATCAGATTAGTGGTGTCTTGCATAATGTTATTCATCTTAAAGTTGACAATCATTTTTGATTTAAACTCTGTGGAACGAGAGAGACAAGATTATTTGGACGCTTTCTGCTCCATACTCACAGACTTTTCGACTTTGTAAATCAAATTATTTTACTCGAATCTCACTTTGAATACCTCACTCGCATCTCTTACACACCTATTCTTGAGACTGCTGCCATTTCTACTCCTAAGATGCGAGCCTTTAATGCGAAAAGGCGTTCCAATATAACATTGTATCCTCTTATTACAGTAGAGAAGAAGAGGAAAGGATAATATGGAACTCCATTCAGAAAAGAAAAACACGATAGATTGGACACACTCTGAGACACAATGAGTTTGTGAAGAACATAATTGAAAGTAAAATAGAGAGAAAACTCCCGAGAGGAAGACCCAGGAATAAGTTCATGGGCAAAATAATGAGGAATGTACATAGGAAGAGATAACAGGAGGTAAGAGACATTGTATTAAATAGGGAAGGTTGGAGGGCTGCAGTCAACCAATATTAGGATTGAAATTTAATGTATGAATGACCTTAATTGAGATTTACACAGATTAAGCATGTAAATATAGGAATACCGAGGGTATTAACAAATTTTAAAGATAGAGCGCGCAGAATATATGGATTTAGCGCAAAATGACCCCCCTTAGCTTCGAACTATGACCTCAGTAGATTGTGATGCAATTGTCAGTTTATAATACTTCGACATTTTCTTGGTATGGAGACAAAAATACCAGTTTTATATCATCCATTCAATTCAATGGAGCCAGATCGATGGGGTATGCGTTTTGAGAAAAAGAATTATTGGTTACCAATGTTAAAATAAATGCAAAAAATTGAAATTTTTAAGTAGTTAGTTTTAATGAATGATATTATGCGTCGTTGCTTTTTCTGGCAAGAGATCATTTCTGCTCTGACATACGTAGGTATCACATGTTCAGAGATACAGGGGGCATTAAAAAACAAATTGACGGGAAGCTAAATTTTTCATATGCTCGCATTTTAGGAAATGGATATACCTATACTGTGCCGAACAACCGGGCATAGTCAACAATATAATACAACGATATATGCCCTACAAATTGGGTCGGAATGGGATAGGTCAAGTGCACTTTTGGTCTTTTTCCGTCGTTTTTAACATGGAATGATCCGAAAGAGATAATTAGAAACCGCCTAAAAACACTTTCCTGCACTGTGTCGGACTGAATCGACGCACGTTTCGCGAAGATGACGAAACGTGGTCAAATTTACTAACTCCAAAAATGCATCGTTTACATGACTTAAAATATTCGTGATTAATGATTATAGTTTCGAGGTTAAGTCAAGGTAAACTGATGAACAATAACCAAACCTTGGGGACATAAAAGGAGAAACAAAATGATTTCGGATGGCAATGGGACGAATTTCTCTTTGATATCTCAACCGATAAATTATTTCATTGAAACTGCAAGATGATTCGAAAAGACTCGTATTCCCAGAGAGATTACTCGTTGAAGTAAAGCATAGCCTCAGGACTGAATTTTTGTAGGGGATGAATTGGTCCTCGATAATTTTAGGGAGCTTATAAACATTTCCATATAAAAAATCCATTATTTGGTATATTTTTACTACCAAAGAAATGATTGATAATACTAATGATAACGAAAATAATATTTTACTGGGATTCCGTAAGCGGGATTTTTTTAAGGACTGTGAGCGAAACAAATTTTACCAACCTTGAATAGTCGATGAATTATTTTCATGGGATACTTTACAGAGATAGATTCAAAAGTTGAAGATTTCACTTGGTGGAAGGTCGACATTGTTCAATAATATAGTAAATCAAACTGTGTATCTTTCAAAGTTATATTATTATGAGTACAACTGGTATCGGCAATTACGCTATCATCATGTACACTCGCCCCATATTTTCTTTAGTGTACCTGATGATGGCGTTTCTACCGATACTGGTTGTACTCATCATAATAATATATGAAAGACACATAGTTTGGTTTACTCTACAGAGAACTAAGAATGAAAATGATTCTCATCCTTGGGAGATCCACGCCGTTGGAGTTTATTTTTCACATTATAATGGAGTATATCATGTAAAATTATTTGAGGATTACAGGATTACGGATTCACTCGTTTTTGGAACTTTATGGGATATTATGAGGAGAAAAATATGTAACAGACGGAAAATATCACACATTGTCATTATGTACTAATGCACGGAGTGATACATAAAAAGTGAACTTAAACATACCATACTTCATGCGGGCACTGTGATCCTGACGATTGAGCCACTGGCAAGCAGAGATCCGTGAATACAGGTAGTAGGATGCGACAACTGCGAGGAGAGGTATCAAATCTAGCTCATATCACACAATGAATCACCATTCCTTGGGAGTTGATCGTATCGTAAGTGGAATGTAGTACGATAAAACAAATGTTTGCTTAGTCGACGAAGCAGGTGTGATAAATATGGACGCACAGTACATTGAGGTAGGCACTTTGAAACTGGAGATCCAGATTAGCTGCCGAAGGAGACGCCAATGGAACGAAACGCAGTGGCGCGTTCGAGGAACACGATTACATCCACGCGCGGCCAAGAGCAAAGGTGATAGCGTTAGCACACACACGCTCACAGTCTGCCACTAACAAACTAAATAAATGACTTGTGCTAAGCTACCGACGTGTTCTCCTCCCCAGAACTTTGAAAGGGCTTTTAAAAGAACAAGTTGATGGCCTCGAGGCCTTAAAAGGAGGCTTCGAGGGCTTTCAAAAGAACAAAGTGATGATGTTGAGGAAGTCTTCTCGGGTCTTCCACCGGGATAAGCTTTTCACTGCCGACATTTCGCCGATTCGTACTCCGTTCTCAAATTGATGACGATTGCTACGTCAAGTCCCGGTCAATACGAATAATTCTTCCTCCGAGGAATTTCGCACTTATGTCAACCAGAGAATGACTCCGTGAAAGCAATGTCAAGAATAGTCCCAGGAACACAAAAAATTCGTTGAAAGAGCACACACCGCATTGCTTTCCGTGCTTGACTTTAAAACCTCGCGGACGGTGGTGCTAAGCGCACGATTTGGAGTTCGCTTCGGCGTGTATGAAGGAAGCTCCACCGCGCCTCAATGAGTATAAGATATTGAAAATCAAAGTTAAGGTTCAGATTAATCCGAATCTTCCACGAATATATTTTTAAAGAACACTTTTTTACAACCATAGGTGCCAACTACAACGCTATTTCTATAATATTATCATGTTTTTCTTATATTTCCCAGTCATTAAGAGAAAAAATAAAAACAAGGCGGTAAATAAGAATTTATGTAATATTTGATAAATATACTGGAAGTTTTGCGTCTAGCATCTTGTACACAGGTCTCCCTAAAAATGGCTCTTACAGGGATGGCAAAAAATAACATAAATCGATTAATCAATCATTCAATTGATTGTTAACTTATTACCATATGCTTAATCGATTAATTGAAAGAGAAAAATCAATAATTTTCACCGAAAGATTAATTTTTGCCATCTCTACTCCTATATTTGACAGAAAAATACTGTTCTTCACCAAGTTTCTCCCATCCTTTCATTGAAAACCATATAGTTTAAAGAAAGAATTGCCAGAAAATGGTTTGGGAAATTAATATTTTGACATTTATTTTAGTGGAAGAGATGTTTTTCCATAGGAATTCAAAATATTAGTATAATTACTTTTATTTACTATCACGGGGGAGCCATTTTAAGTTAGCTTGCAACAGACTGCGAGAGCCTGTGTGCAGACTCTGTTTCATTCACTCATTTCGTGCATAGATGATAAATCACTGCCTAAAGCACTCGGCACGCTACAGGAAGGACCATAGGGAACACCATACAGAAAAGAACAACCAGATGGATTGGACGCACCTTCAGACACAATGAGTTTGTGAAGAACATAGCTGAAGAAAAAATAGAGAGAAAAGTCCCCAGGTACGAGTCCTGGTCAAGGAAAATGATTTTTCCTTTGTGGAATTTTTCCTATCAGACTGGTTTTAAAATTCTCGATGCACCACTCTGCATGACGACAAGAGAAAATGGAAACCCTAATTCGATCAGGAGACACCTTATCTACAGTTGCTTTTCCTTTCCGATTCCGTTCTCCTGTATCATTTGGCTGGTTTCTCGGCTCCCCCACACCCCTGCCACACGCCCTAGCTGCAGATTGAAGGGTAATTGATGCATCCATTCGGAGCAAATGGAGTCACGGATTTTCATTCTTTCGCTTAGTGAATACGGAAGCACGAGGCTGGCTCGAAATAAATGATTCACTGATAACTTTCCGCACGTACGGCGTTGCATTCATTGTCCGAGATAATGTGAATTGGGGCTGCCTTGGATAGAAGAAACCTTGGGTAATATGGAAGGAAAACGTGAGTGTATAAATGAGGAGGAAAATATGATAATCTCCATGCTTTGTCATGCTTAAAGTTTATGACACATACTTACGCTGAGGAAATGGCAATGAAAGACAGGCATGGGAAGAACTTGAGATGGGAATCACTGTAGGAGGGCATGTGATAAAGTCGGTTAGATTCGCGGACAATCAGATGTTGGTTGGTGGATCTTCGAAGGGACTGCAAGCTTTGGTAGATGCTTTAGAAATGCAGTGCAGGATATTCGGAATGAAGATAAACCATAAGAAAATCAAAGTAATGAGATTCTTTAGGACAAGGAAAGCAAGGCTGGTGATTAAAGTTGGAGGGCACAAACTCGAGTAAGTACATCATTTTAATTACTTAGGTAGTCCGCTGGAAGAAAACGAACATAGTAAGAAAGACATACGGAAGATAATAGCGCTAGCTAAGGAGGCGTATAATATTAGGAGGGAGCTGATGAGGTGAACATTGGGTAAGGATGTGAAGAAGAGGCTGGTGAAGAGCTTGATATGGAGCGTGGCGTTTTATGAGGCAAAAACGTGGGCCCTGAGAAAGGAGGACGAGAATGAGCTGCAGGCATTTGAGATGTGGGTGTGGAGAAGGATGGAGAAGGTGAGGTGGACGGAGAGGAAGTGCCTGAGATGGTGGGCGAGGAAAGGAAACTTCTGAGTGAAATTCGAGATCAGCAGGGTAGATTCCTGTAGGGTGTCATAAAGGGCGATGGGTTGCTGAAAAGTGTGATAGAGGGAAGGATGCTGGGCATGCGGGGAATGAGAAGAAAGAGAATAGGTTTCATGGACGGGATGAAGAAGGGTAGATCGTATGCTGAGGCGAAAAAGGAAATATGAGAGGCAGATAAGTCCCTGAAAGTGTAGAGAACTTGGAAGAGATGCTCTAACATTCAACAAAACCTACCTTAACGGGCAGAATACTTAAAAAATAATACATAGTCAAGATAATGGTGGAATTCTCCGCTTTGAAGAAGATCAAATCAATCTCCAAACTTTTGCATTCGTTGGCGGGAGATTAGCTGCTTCGACTTGATTTAAAATTGCGGCTATAATTACGCGACTTGGGTGGTACGCTCTCACTCTCGGTACCTTATCTCGGGGGCTGCAGGGCAGAAAGATAAAATATTTGAGACAACAAAAATCAAATGTACACAAAATCGTTGATTATTGCAGATTATAGCGTTAATTAAAAAACTCCGAGGGTTCCGTATTCGCCAGGAATGACCTGAAAACAGCGAAAAAAATCCCTAAAAACTTCAATACTTCGATTGAGATGTAGCACAGCTTTTCGTCATCGGATGACAAAATCCACCATCAAACCAAGTTGAACAAATTAAGGGGCTGTCTCAAAAGAAATCCAAATTTCAAAATAATTAAGACTACCCTCAAATAACATAGGTATCTGCTTAGATATTGGATAATGCGAAAACTTGTTCAAATCGTTACACTCGGATGTTCAAAACTTCACTGTACCTTCAAACAGAAGATTAATACTCGAGCGTCAAAGAGTATTCCTTGTACATTTCCTCACAGTACTCCAATGTCACGTTTCCTGGGCGCAGACGCAGAAAACTGAAGAATTTGAAGCAAAGGACGGGAAACCGTCTTCTACAACTCTCTTCCTCCCAGTCACGCTTCCTTTGCCGATATCGCTTGAGAAACTAAAACGAGTCGGACGCGCCGTTAAGAGCCTTATCGCTTGATATTTCTTCAAGTATTCGACCTTGGCTGCATTAAATGACTGGTGTGCCTTGCAGCATATTTCTCTGCGAGGTCTCTATCGAGTGATTCCCTCCCCTCCGCGCATCGCTTTGTGGCGTCCTGATCCCCTTTATGCAAGAGTACTTCGCGCCTAATGAAATTAAGATAGCATTCGAGGCTGATAATACGTATCTATGAGTTTCATAACAATTGGAGTGGAGTGACTATTGACTGACTGATTGCGATTAGACAATAATGTAAGGATTGACGTGACCGCGCCCGAAAACGATATGTTCCGACAATACGAAAACTTGTCTACCAGTAGAGTACATTCCTGAACGAAAGAGACGATCAATTAGTGCCAAACGACAATATTTTTTTTATAAATACCAAATAAAAAGTTTTTTTTTTCACAAGTGACAGTTCATTACAATTGGTACTTATGTACTCTTGATGATTTGGGAAAGTTTATTCAAAATCCTGTAAAGTTATTTTTAGAAATGTAAATGGTATATTCCATAATACCCTCCTCTCCTCTAAATAGTCCGCAGGAAAAATTACACCCATAAAATATAATTCTGTAACTTGAAAAATTAGATCGAGAAAACTGGATTGAAAAGCTACACACGTTCAAAAATAAGTTCGATTTCTGCGCAAAAGTCTCGACCACAATAGTAAATCCGTCGATTCTGATAATAAGTTTCGATAAATTCAAGTAAAAGTTGTAAAAAATCTTAAAGCAAAAATTGTAGTTTGAAATCTTGAAGGAGGAATTTTCCCAAAATTTGATTTTCCACTCAAAAATATCGCGCATGAATATAATTAATGTTTCTTGCAGAAAATTAATCATTGAAATTTGCATTTAATTGCAACTCAAAATAGGAAAACATTTCATATTCAGCGTATAAGTCTACGACCGCAGTAGAAAAATATTCGTTTTTGACATTATGATTTTCATTGACATTGACATTTGATTGACATTGACATTTGACATTCGAGAAAAACAAGAAATGTACTGAAACGGAGCAGAAAATGTAGCTTGAAATCTGGATTTAAGACTTATTTTTCAGAATTTTCCTTCCACCTAAAAATATCGCGATTGAAGGTTATTGTGTAACCTGAAAAACTTTACGAGAGGATATGATACATTAAAATATTATCAAATCATTTTTATTCAAATTTCATCTCTTTCCTCATGCAGCTAAATTCAAA
Organism: Ceriagrion tenellum; assembly: GCA_963169105.1. Classification (NCBI taxonomy): domain Eukaryota; kingdom Metazoa; phylum Arthropoda; class Insecta; order Odonata; family Coenagrionidae; genus Ceriagrion; species Ceriagrion tenellum. Next base: position 34,144,414 of record OY720635.1, on the reverse strand, counting down.
GTATACCGGGATCTCGGGCTCGCCACCGGGTAAGAAATTTATAGGCAGCCAACGATTCGGGTTCCGACTCGTTACCCATTCTCAAGGCTACTCATTCTCAGTAGCCTTAGAGAAAGGGTAACGAGTCGGAACCAGAAACGTCGGCTACCTATAAATTTCTTACCCGGTGGCGAGCCCGAAAGAATTACGCAAATATTTTTCACCGGGAAAGTGTTAAATCATATATACCTGGATCATTGATCCCTCCTACCTACAGCTCTTCTATGTCTATCGACATCTATGAAAACTGTCATCATGTTTTATGAACACCAAAGCTACTACATTGGACGCTACTTCAGATGGCTGCTAATGATCTGCTGTATGATTTATTGCATAAATCAGGTTCTTTTTCAAGAGTAAGGACTTGATGCCCTCTTTGTGTTCATGAAAGCATCAACCATTTACACCATTCAACACTTACAAACCTACCATGACATCTCTTATAGGATTGAGTCAAAGAAAATTCTGAACGATCATGTCTCCTAACTTAAGTCATCCCACTGAAGATGGTGGCTTTCAACGCTGTTGTTTGACATGACCTCCATGACATGGGTAACTTCTTAGGAATCCACATACCACCCTGGTAAGTGTGGTTGATTGACCAAATCACTATAGTACATGAGGACAAAAATTTTTCAAACGAGCACCCTTCAATCAGAACTATCAATCAGTTAATTATTGGATTTCCTTATGTACATCAATTGGAATAAGAATAACAACTTTAAATTTTTCTTTTTGCAGTGATTTCTACTCTTACACTAAGCAAAACCATGAAAGTATTTTGATACCTCCTGCTGAAAACTCCTGCATTCTGCGGGCCCCAGCATAAAATGTGAAGAACGCTGAAGAACCTAACGACAAGTTAATCACTGGCCTTCTCTAAGAATTAGTGAAATTAATGCGAAGCCTTATGTTTCTACTTTTAATAAATATTTTATGATGCATCAATGTAAGGAAATACAATAGTTTTGATTTTTATCGGACAATAAAGTGTTGCAATATGTCAATTATTATACCACCTTTTTTTACATTTTTAAGAATAGCAATAATAAAAATGTTCGTCAATACATTCATTTATTCAGTCGAAAAATATAACCTTGATAAACAGCACCCCCTATAACAAAGTTACAAAAGAAGATAAGATACAAAAACGCATCGCTGAGAGAGCTAAAAGCTATACCAATGATCGAGACCCAGAATTGCTTCGAGGATTGGAAAAAGCGCTCGCATACGTGTATAATATCGAATGGAGACTTCAAAGGGGATAACATTGATACAGACGAAAAAAAGAAATTCTTTACAAATAACTCGAATTCCCGATATATATTAAATACACCTCGTACTTATGCAAATCAATTATAAAGCATTTGTTAGCCATTAATCCCTCGTGTCCTCGCTTTCATTACAGGTTCTACTTCTTCTATGCATAGGAGAAACTAGTACTGCCATATTGGGCAACCTTGTCGCACAACTATTCTCATTATGGCTTCTTTCTCGGTGTTTATAGCTTTAATTTCCGTCCGTAAGCTTTCGTAGTGACATAAATTAATTGTTCTGTTACTCCGATCCAATCCTATTTTACCCATCGCAAAAACTAAAATCTCCAGTCTACATTTTGGAAAGCCTTTTCTAATTTAAAAATGTAATGATGTTTTCATAATACTTCCGTTTCTAACGCTTGGCGTACCACAAACGCCAATTCTACTTATTTTCCCACCTATCCATACAACCATTCACTAAACGCCCACCCCCGAACGGCTGAGTGAGTTACTCGGCATAAGCAGCTCGGATACCTATATGTCCTCTTCCTGTTACCACACTATTTATTTTATTGCACAAAAAAAATATTATCCCAGGGTAAGGATAGAACAAGTAAAGACCATATGCCGTAGTATAATTGAGGGCCCATGACCAAACGTAAAATTCAAAACAGAACATTCGATTAGTAGGAGAAATTGACGCAAATCAAGCATAGGTTTGCGTTGCATGCACTTCAAAAAATGTGATGCGTTCTTCCACACCGTGACACCCATCATTCAACCTGATTAAGCCAAGTAATCCATGAGAATCTACTCCTCAGAGATCTGAATCCGATGCTCTTTCCTTTTACAAACAAATGCAGCAAAATTGCTCTCAGACACTACCTTGAATTTAAAGGAGGTAAAACTAATTAATGCAAAAGCGGTTCAGAATATTTAACTTGTCGCTTGATTCAAACCGTTTACTTTTTTTAAGAGAATTCCTGAAGCTACATTTAATATTTACCAACGCGTTTAACAAGGATCGACAGCGAAAATCGGATAGTGCGTCTAGTGGATTTAGAGTAAAATGGAAGGTTTACAGCAAAACTAGAGGCGTCTCTACCTGCATAACAATGCTTTTTTTGCAATATGCTCGAATAATATCCAATCCGTAATTATAAAATGACCTCATGAAAAATTAATATGCTTTCTGTTTTAAATATTAGCCTCAAAGGACAACGGCATCGAAATTTCAGGCTTGTAATACCATTGTACAACGGATTATAGTTTTACGTAGTATAACTTATATTTAATCTCTGGAAGCTTTTTTAGGCTCCGTTTAACACTAAAAAGTTAATTTGAAGGTCAAAAGTCATAAAAAAAAAACAATTATACCATACAATTAAAATAATATCCGCATATAAATCACAACTACAGTCACAACAATGACGAAAAACCCCTCTCGTGGCACCGAAGTAACCGTTGCTATGACACTCGTTCACTTTGAGCCTAGATGGTGATGCCGTTGGACGCTTATACTCCGAAGCTTTTCGAGATTCGATTATGGGAGGCATTTGCTGTAAGTAGAACCAAATTTTCTTTCAGCCATTATCACCTAATTCGTGCAAGTACTATCACTAGGGAAGCTACAAGGGGAAAGAGTCAAACAAACGTGATCGCGTGTTACAGGGCCTGCGGGGGGCAAGGGTAACTCAGCACCTTGTTCTCACTCCCGCAGGTCGCCTGTGAAGTCGCGAAGTCTCTTCGGTCGTCTCGTCTGGGAAACGTGGGAAGAGGGCCCCCGAAAGGGGTGAACCTCCTTGAACTCCCAGGGGAACTGGACGGGTCCCCTTGTTAGGGTACAGTGAGTAGGATAGGGGGAGTCCAACTGTGCCCGTACCGATAGCCGGTCGGAACAGTTGGAGGGCCCGCTGTGGATTTCCCACAGCTTTTCCACCCCCGATAGGACCAGTGGGTAGGGAGACTCTTTCCCCCAAACACAAGCATTTCCATGCTTCGCTCTGCAATAAAAAAAACGCGTACACGGCGAGATATGACCCCCGCTTAATAAAAGAAAGTCAATAACAATGTGGAAGAAAGCTCCCAGCTAATAAATGACAACGAAGAAATGCGATCTGCGCTGCCGTCAAATATCACAATCATTTTGTTCGCGGACGCTATGGCCCATGAGAGACCTGCAGAGAAAAATGACGATAGAAAGATCCAGAGGAGTGCCCAGACCAGACACACCAGACTCGAGAATATAATGGACATCCCAATGAATAATGACGGCAGCAACCCTGACGAAAACTTAGTGGATGTGGAGGGACATGAGGACGACGAAGGTGAATCAAGCAGTGAGCTGTTTAAAACATGTTGAACAAGCGCGTGGAAAAAGAAAGAGGATAAATACGCCGCCGCAGGAGAGAAGCCATCCAGGAAAAACAAAAAAAAATCTTTTCAACCACTGTTGGAGATCGAAGATCAACAAGAAGAACCCAAATGAGTCATGCCCCGTGAAACGAATAGGTTGAATAGTGCACCACAGTGGCCACCTCCGATGATAATAAATAGTATTTCGAATATCACTGAATTTGTTAAAAAGATACGTGACATGATGAAAGATAAGTCATTCACTATTAAGAAAACGCTTAAAGGCTCCAGGCTACAAATGAAAAACAAAGACGATGATTACAAAGTAATGGCATTTCTAGGAGAAAAGGGAGCATTTACTCACACAAGGCCAGCCAAGGGAGAAGGAGTGGTCAGATACGTCATCCACGGGCTAGACGAGGGAATCGACTATGATTTCATTAAGGAAGAGCTAGTGGAGACTTAAATCCCATGCCTTAAGCAGTTGCGGTTAAGACTATCTCCAAAAGCTAGAAAGACATACACTAAACGACTGTCCGAAGAGGGAATACTTTCAACCCAAAATGCATCGAAAAAATTAAATATCTATGTAGCAACTCAATATCGATTATGAAATATATATACAATAAACCACAGTGCAGTTACAGATGTAATAAATATAACCATAGATCACGATACTGCAAAGCGATGCCAAGAAGCTACAGGTGTGCTGGGGACCATGGGAACATAAACTGCCCGCAGAAAAAAAGAGACAAAATGCTGCAATTGGGGAGGCCCGCACGAAGCAAGTTCAACTGATTGCGAAGAGTATAAAAGCATGAAGGAAGTTTGAAAGGAAGCCTCAAGCAAAGGAAAGAAAAAACAGTCAGAATAATGCGAAAAATACCCAACCCCACCGAAGGTGAACGTGTGGGTAGAAAGACAGAAGAAAAGGGAAGCGGACAACACTGAAAATAACAACGGGCAGTCTCATGGGGAATATGGAGAAATCAGTAAGGTTGATCATGACTCGGCAAAAATCGATGTCTCACAGGAAAGCAGGGAAAAAGTCCGAAGGAAAATCAAAAGAGAAGGGCATGTCTCAGAAACAAGTAGCAATCCACCAGATAAGATAACAGGGACACGTATGATATACAGTAGACCCCCGCTTTACGATGGATTCGACTCACGATCTGAGCTGATTTTGCGCGCGCTTTTTAAAATTTCAAATTTATCCGATTTTGTTATAACTATCGAAAGTGTGTTAAATATTGGTTTGATAATATTTTAAATAATTTTAATCCAGGAGATTTCGTTTGCAATGGCTCTGACACTGAATGGATTGGCACTGATGCTTTTTAAACCGATTCCTCGTCCGAAAATAATGCCGATTCAACATACGATCGAATTGGCTTTACGATCGATCCTCCGGAACGAATTAATATCGTAAAGCGAGGGTCTAATGTACTAAATTCGCGTGTTCTAAACCCACAAAATCCAATTAACATAATTTTCCACATAAATAAAATTCTATGTAAGCTTTTGAAATTTTGCTCTGAATAATTCCATGTCGTAGTTAAATAAAATGTTTTAAACTCGAGTGTTACTGATTTGTAGCTTCAATATGTGTTCAATTTCTCTCTTTGGCACAGGTGGATGCTTCAGGGGGAATAAGGAGGAGAGGGATGATGTGGGATATAGGGATGGGGGGACGGGAGAGGGGCGGGAAGGGTTGGGTTTGGGTGGGGAGGGCATGAGGGTGGGGGGGGAGGGGCTGGGGGGGGAGGGACTGGGGGGGGAGGGGCTGGGGGTCGTCGAGGGATCGGTGGGCGATGAGGGGTCCATCGACGATGATCGCCGGGTCGTCGACGTCGACGAGTCCGGAGACGGGCTCGGAGACGGAGGCGGACCGGTTGACGGAGATGGTCCCGTTGTCGTAACCCGACCCCTCGACGACATTCCCGAGGAGGATGACGAGGGGGAAGGGAATGGGGAGGGGAATGGGGAAGGGGTAGATAGGGTTGGGGGAGGTGGGGACGGGGGGGACGGGTGGGAGGGAGGGGAAGGGGTGGGTTTCGTTAACATTGGGCCATTTGGGGATGGGTGGGTTGGGTTAGTGGTGGGAGTCCAAATTGGGGAGGGGGGGTGGGATGGGCGGGGTTGGTTTTGGGTTTTTATTTAAGGGTGGGAGTGCGGGATGGGAGGGTGGGGTGGGTGGGTGGGTGGGGTGGGGGGAAGGGAGGGGTGGGGGGGTGGGGGGGTGGGAGGATAGGATAGGCGTTGCAGTGGTATATTAATACCACGCAGCCACAGGTTTCGTGGTGGCTTGTACGGTTACATGCAGGCCTTCATTAGCTGGAACTTAGCCTAGGCTACGTGAGGTATCTGGCAGAGCTTTCTGTAACTCAAGATTGGATTATAATCGGAGTGCAGCCAGCGAAACTCCACACATGAAACACAAGCAGAATATATCAAACACACTTATGGAATTATAATTGGACATTGTTCTGGAAATCAAGCTCAGACGGACCCGTGACTTTCCACAAAGGGAGCATCACTGGAAAAACTACAAGACTCTAAAGACAGCTGCTTATCAAAAACACCTGCTTGAAATTATACTGAATCAATGTTTCTGGACTTCAAGATCTGAAGGGGCCACTGCTTATCAAAAAGGAGCCATCACTGGAAAAACTTCTAATGTAACAAAGACAGCTTGTAGAAAACACAAGAAAGAATTATACTGAAACAACGTTACAGGCACTGAACATTACAACATGAAGCTGAGGTAAGGATACAAGATACCAAGGAGAAATCGTCTTTGGCAAAACCCCTTTATTTTAATGACAGCTCTTTATCAGAGACTCATTTATGACATCATAAAGAAACAATGCCTATTTCATGAATGCAAGCTCAGGTGTGACTTGAAAGAATCATCATCATGAAGACAACATTTTCAGTGATAACTCAATGCCTTTCGTTGAGAGTAGGGTAATGCCTACACTGGGTTTCTCTCAAATCTTCCTCCTCCACCCATTTAATCTTCACCGTACAAATCTACCCAGCTATTTTCAACTGTGCACATAACCTCGTCTGTTGGTCGCCTCCAAAAATGAAAAATCCACCAGTTCTGTATGCTTATAGAAGAAGGCATTTGGAAGATTTTAGTCAAAGGACTACAGTTTGCATTAAGAAATACAACAACGTCAACTGGAATGGCTGTTCAATATAGGTCAGTACCAACTTCAAGATATCACTTCTCTTATTCCCCTGTCTCTTGACCAAAAATAATTGCCAATTAATTAACAGAATGATATCAGAAATATAATGCAGAGGTAAACATGATTCCAAAAGTTCTTCAACCAATTAAAAATAATTCTAACAAAATGATTGGTATAGTCCGAGAGCTAATCACCAGGTCTTTATGACATTTGACATTTTGAAGGTGTTGTATTACGTTACTCTCATGGTGATGCTGGTATACAATCAATACCACTTCCTGTAATGTCAACTCTGCTGCAAAGAAAGCAATTACAGTTACTGATACATATTCCCAAACAGAATCACCCTCATAATTTCGTAAAGGATTTCCATTATATTACCCAAATACTATTGAGTAAATGCTGCAAGTTTTCAAATAATATAAATGTTGCCCATGATTTCCCAGGACACAAATTATTAACAGCAAACTTACCTAATTTTCTATTATAGCTCCCAGAAAGGATCCATGTTAGTACTACGACCCACCGAGATGTCAGAAAAATAGACTGCTTTGACTTCAAAGGACAGACCATCGTTTCAAATAATGTATCATTATTACATTCGACCAACCATTGTGCAGTTTTTTCCAAGTATTTGTACGTCCCCCTCATGAACCACTTATGGACAACGGCTACAAGCATACACATCAAGTCCACTTTTCTTGCATTGCCTCCTACAATCTTAAGTGAAAGCTACGGTTTACCTGCCTTCCAGACTGTTATTCATTCTGCGTCTCACCATCACCACCAATATGGGCTCACAGGTCACCTTGAGATCCTCTAAGGAATATGCAATCAAAGACTCAATTTGCTAAGGTATGTGTCTGGTACAGTAACTTGGTGGGATTTCCACATTAAAATACCTCCAATGGAATGCAGTTGGCTAAGTTGTGTAAAATATTATCGAAGGTTTGGCATTTTTATTATAATTTGATCTCTTTCATCATCCAGCTAAATCCAAAGATTGCCTGGATCAATGATCACTCCTACCTACAACTATTCTATGTCTATCGACGTCTATGAAAACTGTCATCATGTTTTATGAACACCAAATCTACTACATTGGACGCTACTTCAGATGGCTGCTAATGATCTGCTGTATGATTTACTGCATAAATCAGGTTCTTTTTCAAGAGTAAGGACTTGATGCCCTCTTTGTGTTCATGAAAGCATCAACCATTTACACCATTCAACACTTACAAACCTACCATGACATCTCTTATAGGATTGAGTTAAAGAAAATTCTGAACGATCATGTCTCCTAACATAAGTCATCCCACTGAAGATGGTGGCTTTCAACACTCTTGTTTGACATGATCTCCATGACATGGGTAACTTCTTAGGAGTCCACATGCCATCATGGTAAGTGTGGTTGATTGACCAAATCACTATATTATATACATGAGACAAAAATTTTTCAATCTAGCACCCTTCAATTAGAAATTCCATTCAGTTAATTATTGGATTTCCTTATGTACATCAATTTGAATAAGAATAACAACTTTAAATTTTTCTTTTTGCAGTGACTTCTACTCTTACACTAAGCAAAACCATGAGAGTATTTTGATACCTCCTGCTGTCTGCTGGCGCCAGCATAAAATGTGAAGGACACTGAAGAACCGAACGACAAGTTAATCACTGGCCTTCTCTAAGCATTAGTGAAATAAATGTGAAGCCTTATGTTTCTACTATTTAATAAATATTTAGTGATGTATCAAGTAAGGAAATACTATGTTTTTGATTTTTGTTGGACAATAAAGCATTGCAATATGTCAATTATTATACCACCTCTTTTACATTTGTAAGAATTGCAATAAAAATAATGTTCGTCAATACATTCATTTATCAGTACAAAAATATATCCTTGATAAATAGCACGCCCTATAACATTTTGTAACATGCATCCAGAACATGATGTAACTGCTCTAAAATCCCTACAAAAAAACATGGAGAATAATCAACTATGCTAAAATGTTTAATGTTTGTGAGTCCAAGGCACATAGCAATAGAAGCATGTGAACTCACATATTTTTACCATTTCACTTTACTAATAGTACATATCTGCAATGTCTACACATACCTAAATTTCAGTTCTGGATGACATTCCTCAGAAAATGCACTGCAATTTTACATATCTTGAAATAATTACACAATTAGCATTAAGTAAAATGAATGCAAACATCAGAATCATGCTAACACCATTGACAACACCTCCCTACACTGTGTAAGCATTACGTTTTTTGATGTGTATGGAAAATAATTCTATGCTTTCTTTTCCTCAGAGTCTCCCCTTAATCGAATGTTCTGGTTTAAGTTTCACTTTTATCTTGGGCCCTCACCACTACAATGCCATATGGTCTTCACTTATTCTTCCCTTACCCTGGGGTAATATATTTTATAGTGTAAAATAAGGGAAATTGGATTCGGCTGAGTGATTTTTATTCTGTGTGACTTTGATCCGGTGGTTGGCCAGACATTTTTTATTTGTAAGAACTACATACTACTGGTAAAGTTAGCAGCGGGACTACCTACTGAAATTTCCTCAGTAAATGCATTGTAATGTGAGTCTTAACCGGAAAATGCCCAACGTCACCAGTAAGTGACATGGCTGTGTTAACTCAAAACATTGGTATATTCAAATACCGAGGGTTATAATAACCTCAGTATTTGAATATGCCAACGTTTGTTTTGAGTTTTACCCACTTATTACAATGTTCTACTTCATCCCTTCTTTACAATAGTTTTTCACTCCTCCTCGGTAACATTTCTATCTCTTCCACCTGGACCAAAACTTTCACCCCATACCATTCTCGAAGTTTCCCTAACACTCCAATGCCAAGTTACACTTCACAGCCAATCTTTAAATGCCACCTTGAATTCTCTATTGAAAGGGCCACCCACTTGACATCCATAGAGCAACCAAACTATTCTAGGAAATCTAAGCCCAAAATGCCATCATAACCCTCTAACTCATGCACAACTTGCAGTTAAATAATAGTTAAAATGTGAGGACTGTTACCTTACGTATATCAGTCAAGCTGGTTGAAAATTTAGAGATACTGTTTTCGAACATGGAAGAAGTTTTATAAATAATGATGGAATATCTTGTTTTGCCAAACATTTGTTTAGTTTTAATCATTTTAGCAATTTTGACCTGGATGTTTTACATTTTAATGACAAAGGGCCAAAATAGGATTTCATCCAGAGAATAATATGTTATTGTGAATAGCCTGGATAATATTGTTGATGACATACAGTTTTTATTTCTCAATCACCTCTTTTGAACTTGATTCTCCCTAAACATCCTGGGACCCACTAATCTGGTTATTGTTTTTTGACCTCCAACTCCACCTGTTCTCCCTTTATCTGGTTCCCCCCACCATTGTTTACTTTGAACTCCCCCACCTCTGTATGTTCCCTCCCTTTTCCTCTTCACCGTCAGGACCGACCACCCCCACACCTGTGTTTTGCTAAGATTTATATATAGAATCGGAGAGTTAATTTCGCACCTTAAGGTAGTTTAAGCGAAATATCATTTTACCTAGAAATCAATAAATGTTGCCTCATTTTAAAGAAAAATATATCACCCTTCCATTGGCACCAAAAATTCAACCCCTTACCACATTACTTTCCGAGATATTTGCCAGAAAATACTAGCCCTTTTACAAGGGAAATGGTACGTGTATGCACTCCCGAGAGACCTTTTATTAAAAGTGAGGCATTCCCAATACTTAGATCTCGTGCAAAAATCAACAGTGTGTAGTTTGTGTGTTTTATCAACTATTTGTTAAAATTAATCATATTGTCACTGCAGTAAATTCTTCGGTACCACAATAAACCTTCAATTTTGATGGAGTTTCAAACGTACCGCGTGAAAACAATGGTAAAGTTAAAGACTTATTTAGATCTTTTCATTTGATAACTTACAATTTCAGTCATGTAAAACTATATTATGTCACCATTAATAATGCAATTATAAACTCGTGTTTCTCACAGCTGGTGAAATTAAAACGTATATATAGTTCGAATATGGTCTCTATTATGATTACCCAGACAGCACAGACGTTTCCGTATACGGATGCGAAAGGATGCGAAAAAGCGACGATCGAGTCTCAAGGAATGTCACATCGGATGTTTGTGAAAGATTTTTGGGGAAAAACTTAACGCAGCGAACTGAATACTATGCGCGTATTGTAAAATAAAGTATGCGAATGATTAATATTACGATGCAGGTCGTGAACTCACTTGTATTTATGCCAGAGGCAAGAAATACATTTCCACAACATTCAGCATACGCCTTGTATCCAGATCCTCGTATGCGAAACGTAGCTGCACGTAGCTGGATGCGCCCGAAGGCTAGGGTCTATTTTGCGACGGCGGAGGTGTACACTTGAATCGAGTGATAAGACCGGACGCGCAGCTCTTCATCCAAGGATCGCTGCGTTTGTGGTGTCCACGTATTTCGTGGTCGCGAGTAGCTAATAGGCTTGAACCACGTTTATCTAAGGTAAGTGAATGTATTTTATTTGCAAAACTTAACTGCGTTAATACAAGACTTAAGGCGCGTTTAAATTAAATGTAAGAATTGAAGGATGTTAAACTCAAATTAAGAGAACTCGATGAAACTTGTAGGAAGCATTACTTATGTTATCCTTAAGCTACCGGAATTTTTTCAGAATTATTTGTAGATTCCGGGCTTAGGTACAACATAACAAGTTAAAATGAGTTCTGTAGTTCAATACAATGTGGACAGGCTTTAAGGCTGTTGGATACCTCCGCGAATTCGCCATATTTTGGTATTATGTTGTACTATGGTGTTGCCATACCGCCTTCACGTTCACAACATTATCATTAAGAATAGCAAGCTGCCTTCAATTGGCAGTGTTATTTACTGTGCCCAGCGAAGAATTGTCCCGATGGTCAAATTTTTTTTATATTTCTATTAGAGTCGTTCGTCGTATTTGAATACGTCGTGTGAACTTGGATTGGCGGTGAAGAAGTTCCTAGGTGTGAGGTAAGTGGATGTATTTACTTTGGAAAATTTAACTGCGTAAGTGCAAGAATGAGAGTAAAGGCGCGTTCACATTCAATGTAACGTAAGAATTGGGTAGTTCAAATTAAGAGAATGCGATGAAACTTGATGGAAGCATTATTTTTGTTGTCTTAAAGCTATAGCTAATTGAATTTTGTCAGAATTACAGATTCCGGCCTTAGTTACGGCATGATAGGTTACGCTAAGCTCTCAAGTTACATTCAGTGTGAACGTGTCTTAAGTGCATATTCAATCCATTTCGCAATAGTGTCATTTTATCTATGGTCTGGCCATGCCGTATTCATGTACGAAAAATTTCAATAATTTCTCATTTGGAGTAGTAAACTGCTTTCAATGCGCCGTGTTATTTAATTTCACTGCGTCCTATTAAAGCTTGTAAAGAAAACTAGATGCTATGCTTGTCTACTAATTTTCAGTTTTTCCTGCTGATATTTATTGGTGAATACGGTGATTTTCCAGGGTTGTAGTGATAACAACTCAGTTCATAATGTTAATGAATATTTAAAGTATTTAATATCAATACATGAAAATTGCTTACTCTGATAGTAATGTTCTGCATGTTTTTTTGTTATACTCTTCCTGCAACAGTACTATGTTACTCAATTTTCCCTCATTTGCCCTCTTGTTCACTGTGACCCATGTACTTAATTTTCTCTTCCTTCAGGAAGGAGATGTGTGAGCAGTTCACCATTGCAAAGGTGGTTGATAATCTTTGGACTGTGCTTCAGCCACTGGCATTGATTCTTTTTGCTACCCTGTAAGATGAATTGCTTGTATCCTGGTGGGAGAATCTGATTGATTATGAAATTATTAAGAGGCTGGAGAATTTGAAGTATTTCTAAGGAGGAGAGTGAGATGTTGTCCATGTGAGTATTTGTCGAAGTTAGAGTGATGGAAAAACCATTCCCCTCTTGTTCACTGTGACCCATGAACTTAATTTTCTCTTCCTTCAGGAAGGAGAGGTTTGAGCAGTTCACCATTGCAAAGGTGGTTGATAAACTTTGGACTGTGCTTCAGCCACTGGCATTGATTCTTTTTGCTACCCTGTAAGATGAATTGCTTGTATCCTGGTGGGAGAATCTGATTGATTATGAAATTATTAAGAGGCTGGAGAATTTGAAGTATTTCTAAGGAGGAGAGTGAGATGTCCATGTGAGTATTTGTCGAAGTTAGAGTGATGTAAAAACCATTCCCCTCTTGTTCACTGTGACCCATGAACTTAATTTTCTCTTCCTTCAGGAAGGAGAGGTTTGAGCAGTTCACCATTGCAAAGGTGGTTGATAAACTTTGGACTGTGCTTCAGCCACTGGCATTGATTCTTTATGCTGCCCTGTAAGATGAATTGCTTGTATCCTGGTGGGAGAATCTGATTGATTATGAAATTATTAAGAGGCTGGAGAATTTGAAGTATTTCTAAGGAGGAGAGTGAGATGTTGTCCATGTGAGTATTTGTCAAAGTTAGAGTGATGGAAAAACCATTCCCCTCTTGTTCACTGTGACCCATGAACTTAATTTTCTCTTCCTTCAGGAAGGAGAGGTTTGAGCAGTTCACCATTGCAAAGGTGGTTGATAAACTTTGGACTGTGCTTCAGCCACTGGCATTGATTCTTTTTGCTACCCTGTAAGATGCATTGCTTGTATCCTGGTGGGAGAATCTGATTGATTATGAAATTATTAAGAGGCTGGAGAATTTGAAGTATTTCTAAGGAGGAGAGTGAGATGTTGTCCATGTGAGTATTTGTCGAAGTTAGAGTGATGTAAAAACCATTCCCCTCTTGTTCACTGTGACCCATGAACTTAATTTTCTCTTCCTTCAGGAAGGAGAGGTTTGAGCAGTTCACCATTGCAAAGGTGGTTGATAAACTTTGGACTGTGCTTCAGCCACTGGCATTGATTCTTTATGCTGCCCTGTAAGATGAATTGCTTGTATCCTGGTGGGAGAATCTGATTGATAATGAAATTATTAAGAGGCTGGAGAATTTGAAGTATTTCTAAGGAGGAGAGTGAGATGTTGTCCATGTGAGTATTTGTCAAAGTTAGAGTGATGTAAAAACCTTTCCCCTCTTGTTCACTGTGACCCATGAACTTAATTTTCTCTTCCTTCAGGAAGGAGAGGTTTGAGCAGTTCACCATTGCAAAGGTGGTTGATAAACTTTGGACTGTGCTTCAGCCACTGGCATTGATTCTTTTTGCTACCCTGTAAGATGAATTGCTTGTATCCTGGTGGGAGAATCTGATTGATTATGAAATTATTAAGAGGCTGGAGAATTTGAAGTATTTCTAAGGAGGAGAGTGAGATGTTGTCCATGTGAGTATTTGTCGAAGTTAGAGTGATGTAAAAACCATTCCCCTCTTGTTCACTGTGACCCATGAACTTAATTTTCTCTTCCTTCAGGAAGGAGAGGTTTGAGCAGTTCACCATTGCAAAGGTGGTTGATAAACTTTGGACTGTGCTTCAGCCACTGGCATTGATTCTTTTTGCTGCCCTGTAAGATGAATTGCTTGTATCCAGGTGGGAGAATCTGATTGAACATGAAATCTTTGATTGGTGCATTTGAAATAGTTATTTCCAAGGAGGAGAGTCTGCTCTTGTCCATGTGGCTTGTGCTCAGTTTTGTGTGATATGATTATAAAATCCCTCTTCTTAGCATTTACTAATTTATTTTATTTTCTCTTCCTTCAGGAACTAACTTCACCACTTCAGACGTGTTTGAAGAGTTTTGGTCTGCTGATTTCACGAGGAGTATCCTGTTTATGTTTTTTTATCTTGTTGTGTTTTTGTTGCATTTATTTTTCATGAATGTTAGTATGATCTCATACTTTGTGTTATTTTTTTTGCTTATTATTTTGTTATATTACATTGTAATCAATCTTTGATGGAGGCAAGAGCCTACCAGTGAATTGTTGGATACCACTTTCGCCTTCCAGTGACGTGAGATATCTTTTATGTATAACTACGATTTATGTTTTATGATGTGAATAAATTTCTTATAGGCCTACCCTATCGTTTTCCTCCAGATAGGGAGAAAAACAATTTCCATCAAGAACCCGTGCATCCTAAAAATCCGGTACGATAGTAGCAGCGTATCGATTACTAAAAGTCGTCCTCAACGACCTGTCGATTTATAAGTCGGATGTTGCGATTATCGATAGTCGCGAGATTCGATACATCGAGCTGTGGTGGTTCGGTATTATTGCGCGCATTGACACGGCCGTATACAGAATCCTATTCGAAGCGGACATCGCGCGCAATGATATCGCATACGTATACTGTTCGCCAACGGGTCCTATCCACGACGATGCGATACGGCTTCTCGTACGTATTGCCATGTTATCCGAATGCAAAGGCGATACATCGAAATCTGTGCTGTCTGGGTATGGAACTATCTCGCTCGTACTACCTTAATAATGACATAAAGTGTCGAAATCATGGTCGGTGTTTGTTAAAATAGTAAGGAAATTTACCATCGAGTTTTAATTCTTTCCAGTGTGGATGTTGAGTATTTCCACAAAGTTACGCCTGAAACTCTTTCATACGAAAATATATTGGTATAAAAATGGTGAATTTTCACGCTGAAATGTCAATGCTACGGCATCTCTTCTCATAACTTTTTCCACCTTAAAAATCCGACCGGATAAAACTGTACCATAACTTATACAACACGCCCCTTGTTAATGTTTATTGAAATGAATATTTATTGATTGTTCTGGGGTCATGCCCCTTAAGAACAAAAAAATATACACATTGTGATGCGAGACTGAGCATTATAAGAAAAACATAAAGATTATAAAATGGCCAAGGGAATTGGTGTATGATACATTACATTTTGGCTTTGAAATTGTACAGTATAAATAAGATCCATCAACAAGTATACAAGGAAAACTACGAAGTGTTACATTAATGAATCCGAAATTCAGCCACTAGTTCAAGATATAAGGATACAACTAAAACATTAAGAATTAGAAAGTAATAGGTATATTATAATAATTTATTTTGAAAGTTGAGAGAGAGGGACTATTTTTTATGTTTAGGTAGATTATTCCACAGATGACACGTTGTTACGTTAAAAGAATTTTGGAACTTGGTCGACATATGACTAGAGATGGGCGCCGTCTTGATTTTCGTCGGCGGCGGCGCGGGGAGGAAATAAAGCCGCCGGCGGCGGCGTGACGGCGCGAACGCCAAGCGTTTGATCGGCGGCGGCGGCGTGGCGTAGTCGGCGCGGAGTGTTAACGTCTGTTCGCATACGAGAGGAAAAAAGTGAATAACTGGAAAATCTCAATTCTATTACCAATTTTGCAGTTTTTGAAGTGTGTGTTTGAGATTATAAATTATCGTATTTATTATTTTTACCTCGCACTAATATTGAGATAATATTAATTGATTAATTTAATAAATATCCGGAGGAATAAACTGGTGGTGAACAATAGTGCAACAATGTGCAGATACCATCATTTCTTACCTATCCAGACATTCGGAAAATGACTCCAACCTCCGTGTTATTCGTGAACTTAAAAAATCTATTAAAACTCATGATTTAATTATTACCAAAGCCGATAAAGGTAACAATATTGTCATTTTGGATTGAGTGGACCACATCAACAAGTGCCACTCCCTTTTAACTACTGACAACCAGTTTATTAAATTACCACATGATCCAACGAATGATTTTCAAAAAGCATTAAAATCCTCCATAGACAGTTGCCCGTACCTAATCCCCGTCCGTGAGAGGAGTTCGATCCTAACGAATCCCCGCCCACCCAGGCTCAATGGTATTCCCAAGACGCACAAGCCTTCCATTCCCGTTCGTCCAGTGGTCGCCCATCATACTGCACCATGTCACCCGCTAGCTTTTCAACTCAATTCATTAATACGCAATTATTCCAGCTTCAGTCCAACTTATGGTGTCAAAAATTCCTTAGAACTGACCCAAAAAATATCAGTTATGAAACCGCCTTCCAATGGGATGCTTGTGTCCTTTGTCGTGAAAAATCTCTTGACTTCAGTCCCGGCCACCGAAGCAGTGAAACTTTCCGTCGAGGTTTTGTCCAAGTCGAATATCCCTGACCCAATTTCCAGTGAATGCGAACGTCTTTTTAAGCTTTGCACACAACAAAATTATTTCTATTTTAACGGGTCCTTCTACAGACAAACACTTGGCTTATCTATGGGCTCCCCATTATCGCCTATTCTGGCTGATATTTTCATGGATAACTCAGAAAAAAAAATTCTTTTCCTCAAATAGCCCACTATTAAAGCACATATTTTATAATTTTAGATACGTGGATGATGTTATTTGCCTCTGGACTGGGACAGTGCGTCAATTAGATAGTTTTCTTGTGTTGCTAACCTCACTCCATCCTTCAATTTCCTTCTCTGAGGAAAAAGGTGGCAAGAAAATCAACTTTTTAGACCTGACCGTCTCCATTTCGGAGAATAATCAATCATTTTCCATTTTCCGTAAACGGTCCTTCAGCGATGTTATCATCCCCAGTGATTCTAACCACCACCATCGCCACAAACTCGCGGCATTCCATTCTCTCCTACACCGTCTCATCAACATCCCCCCAAGTGACCGTGAGTTTTCAAAAGAACTCGATGTCATTAAACGTATCGCCTCACGGAATGGCTACAAAGAGGACCTTATTGAAAAGTTGTTATTGCGTCATTTACGCAAAAAAGCCAGATCGAGTTCCACTCTCCTCACCCCCATTCCCCCGGGCAAACCTAGGAGATGGTGCAAGCTACCATTCATCAACCAACTAAGTTACAAACTTAGCCGAGTACTGCCTAAGGACAATTTTAAACTATGCTTTTACAATCCTGTGACTATCGGTAAACTCCTCTTTAACTCTAAAGATCCCTATGACAATTTGGAGAGAAGCGGGGTGTACTCCCTGAAGTGTGATTCTCCCGGATGCAATTGTTTTTACGTCGGTCAAACTGGCCGCAAATTTAAAACAAGAATTCCCCAACATTTAAAATGTATTTTAAACCATGACAACAGATCTGTGTTTGCTAAGCATCTGTTTGACCACAGTCACATTTCTAAGTTTAATCCAAATAATTTATATTTTTGAGACAAAGGTGCCAAATAGGATTTTTTAGAAAGTTTTGAAATTGTTTTAGCTTTTAAAAAATCAAGTCATAGGGTTTTAAATGATTTAATTCCGGACAAATTGTCGCCCCATTTTACTGTGCCTCTTCCTTCCTCTTTTAAGTCTTGACACTGTTGGTTTTACATTTCCCGTGTTATCGCTTGGTTAACCTCCGCCTCTCTACTGATATCCTCCCCTCTCCCAACCTCCTCACTTCCTTCCCCGTGTGGTACCCTGTATATATGTATAGCAAGCCACCACCTCTGTACGCTGTATTTTGCCTCTGATGATGATGTGTGTACATTGAAACCGGTTAGGCTTGTTCAGTAGTAATAAAACAGGGAGGAATATTACAAAGTTATTATTATTTTATCAAGTCGAAATTCCACCAAGTGAACGCTTCAACTATCCTTTGTATGATGAACAACATGACTCGGTGTATTACACCGGGAGGGCACAGAGAGAAATGGGCCGAGGAAGATGTGCGTTTTGCTAATGAGAAAGAATGGGAATAGCAGAACACTCAGTGAAATATTTTCAAAATATATTTGTAGAGAGCACACAGTCTCAGCTTTTCTTGGTTTCGCTGAAGCTGGACACAGTGAAAAGAGTGATGACAAAGAACAACACGGTAGGGAGGATGATAAACTATTTCTACATCCGGTGTCCCTTGGTAATTTTTTCGTAAATTTATTCATGAATAATTCATGAATACTCGCAGAGTTTCACTACGCATGCGTACGCAAATATTCGGTAAATTTCTGTAAGTACGAAAAAACTGTAAATACCTACTTCATGAAACTCGGTCACTGATTGGCTTTTCTGCGCTTTGCTTTGCTTCGACCACGCGAGCATTTGGGACCCTGGTTATGAAGATTTTATCAAAAAAATTAATAAAGTACAAAGGAAAACAGCACGCTTCGTTAAAAACTGCTACGAGCGTACATATAGTGTCTCACAACTTTTAGAAGGGTTAAGGTGGGAGCCCCTAAAGACTCGGAGGCTACACGCTAGGCTTAGATTGGCTTTTGGAGAGGCGACCGACAGCTAAGGTCATTTGCACCATAGGGGAGAGGTAAGGGAGGAAGGGTGGATAGAAACCCGGCGTCGGCACTAGCCTGCTCTTAACGAAAGGCGCCAAGGGGACCACGGCTTAACGTCTCATCCGACAGACGGGGTACTCCACTTGAAGTGCCCTCCACATGACACTCAGGTAGGGATCGGGTTCCTCTGAAAAACATCCGCCACTGCAGGGATTTGAACCCTGGCCGCCCGTGTGGTAGGCGAATACTCTAACCACCACACCAACTCGATCCCCCACGCTAGGCTTAGGTTGATTGAAAAATTCAGAACTGGATTATTTCAGAGCGACTTAGAGGATATTATCATTAAGCCTCACTTTATCTCTAGATCTGATAGAAGCGATATAAATTAAAGAGATAAATAGCCGAACATATAGGCACAAAAACTCGTTCTTTCCGCGCACAATAAGCGACCACAATAAAAATTGAGCTCCACTAAATACACTCCCATGATGCATGTCTCCATTTCACCTACGAAAAACTTACATTAAACTTAAAACTTAAGCGGCTGGTGACCTAACACCCCCTGCCACACGCCCATACGGTGGCTTGCAAGGTATTATGAAGATGTAAATGTCGTTGTAGATTCTCCTTAAGGTAGTTGAAGCGATATAGTTCCATAGTCGTAAACGCAATCGTATTCGAATCATACGTTTCAATTTCAGCAGCTCTAGGAAACATGAAATAATTATTGTATCAATAATGGTGCAATATTGTACTTATACACGACTAAAATAAAAAAAATTAAATAAAAATATCTCTCTATAAGTCTTTTGCGTGACCCCTTTTTTCGCGCGGTGCGTTTAAATTTCCTTCTTAACGGAAGGTTTTTTGTGATTCAGACAAAAACTACTGTAATGCCAATATGATAGAGTTTCAAAAACGGTTGAGAATACATACGGACTATGTATATGCTGTTGGTTTTTAGATGACATCTAGTTGTTGGTGAGTGTGTGCTTGGAAAAAGGATTGTTCGAATTCATGGTTTAAACATAAGAGAATACACATGTATACTTGGCAAAGAGGCGATTGTAAAAGCATGATTGATTTTGTAGTGTATGATGAGAGATTGAGGGAATTAGTGAGGGACACGAGAGTGATGAGGGGTGCTGAATGTGGAACAGGCCACTATTTGGTACTCTCCAAAGTGAATCTGAGCAGAAAGTGGGTGGCAAGAAAGAACGTTGCGCGTAAGCAGTTGAGAGTAAAAGTGGAGAGGTTGCTGGACAGTGAGGTAAGAATGGAGTAAGGTTACATGCTTGAGGATGCTCTATTCTTGAACCAGAGAGAATGGGACGAATATATCAGAAACGAGTATGTGAATGATGCGTGGGAGTGTTTAAAAGGAGTGATTTTAGAATGTGCTGAAAGTGTATGTGGAAATGGAGTGGTAGGAAGAATGAAAAGTGATGCTTCGTGAAATGAAAAAGTGAAAATTGCAGTCAGGGAAAGGAAAGAGGCGTACAAGAATATGATTGCTGCCAAATCTGAGGAAGAGCGCACTAGGGCATGTGAGATTTACAGAAAAAAAGAATGAATGCAAAATCATTGTGAAACAGAGCAATGAAAGAATGCGTGTGGAAGAATCTAGCAAGATGCAGAGCGATTTTGAAGCCAATAAAAAGGTGTTTTGGAAGTGGGTAAAAAGGGCTAAGATTGATGAAGGCAGGGGAATGAATGCGGTAAGGAACAAAAGTGAAGAGATTGTATGGGATGAGAGCAATATCAGGGACTGCTGGAAGGAATATTTTGAAGAATTATACAATAATGTTGCAGGCGCTGAGGATGAGCCTTGCGAAGTAGTATGCGAGAATGTAATTATGGAAAAGGAGATCAGTGAGGAGGAGGTCATGGCGGCTGTGAGAGTATTGAAAAATGGGAAGGCTGCAGGCGTAGATGGTATATCCAGTGAAATGTTGAAGCATGGGTGAAATTTACTCATGTGTCGGCTGTGTGAACTATATAATTTATGCTTATAGGCCTCTGTTGTTCCAGTGGACTGGAAGAATGCAATCATCGTTCCATTGTACAAAGGGAAGGGAGGAAATATCGCATATAATAATTATCCACAACGAGACTGGGCACTCGCGCCTATCACCACCAATTTCCAACTCGACTGTGTCCGGACCGCAAGTCGCCCCTTATATACCATTAGTTTATTGAGCATTCCGGAAAAAGTGTACAGTAAAATTTTAATCCAAAGAGTGAGGAATATTATTTCTGACAGAATATGGAGTGTGCAGTGTGGGTTTATGCCTGGGAGAGGGTGTAGCGACCAGCTTTTCGCCCTTCAGCAAGTGATATGAAAATGTATGGGCGTCCGAAAGAAAGTGTACTGTGCGTTTGTCGATTTAGAGAAGGCATATGACAGAGTAAATAGAAAGAAGTTGTGGAAGGTTTTGAGGGACTATGGAGTGAATGGGCAGTTATTGAATGTTATGATGGCGATTTATGACAATAGTAAGGCAAGTGTAAGAGTTGAAGGGGCTCTGAGTGATTGGTTTGTAATAAAACTAGTAAAAATAGTAGGGCGTAAAGGAAGGATGAGTAATGTCACCACGGCAGTTTAATGTATAAATGGATAAATGTATTAGAGATGCATGTAGTAAAAACGACGGTGTTTTGATTGGAGATATAAACGTGCGAGTTCTTCTACATGCGGATCATGCTGTTTTGATCTCAGAGAGCCAACAGGGATTATAGAAGCTCCTAGGTAAGTTTTGTGAATCAGCATAGGGAATGGAATTGAGGGTAAATGCGTGCAAGACTAAAGTAGTAGTTTTTGATAAGGAGAATGGGGAGAATAACTGCATGATGAGGGCGAATGTTGAAGCAATTGAGCTAGTGGATGATTTTGTGTACTTACGTAAGATGTTTACGAAAGATGGACGGATGGGAGATAAGGAGATAAAGAGACGTGCAAATGCTGGAAGGAAAGTGGTAGGTAGCATGTGAAGCATATCAAGGAATGAGCCCCTGCCTAAGGAAGCAAAAATCGCCGTGTACAAAAGTGTACTTTTCCCCACTTTGTTGTATGGTATTGATACATGGGTACATCAGGATAGACATAAGAATAGACTAAACGCCGTGGGTAGGAATTATATGAGAAATGTTTGCGGCAAAAATAGGATGGATAGAGTCAGGAATGAATGGGTAATAAATGAATGTGGGTTAGATGCTCCAGTAATGGACACATATGTAAGGAGTGTACTTCGTTGGTTTGGCCATGTTGAGAGAATGAATGAGAGTCAAATAACGAAAGAGATATATATATATATATATATATATATATATATATATATATATATATATATATATATATATATATATATATATATATATATATAACTGCACTTAGGATCACTTAAGTGACGAATATATAAAAGTTTGCCAGAGGAAGGCAGACGACAAACACAGAAAACAAAAAAATGATGAACACACAAAGTTTCTTGATATTTCGGTGCCACTAGCACCTTGGTCGCAAGAGCGAAGAGAGGTCAGTCTTCGCTCTTGCGACCAAGGTGCTAGTGGCACCGAAATATCAAGAAACTTTGTGTGTTCATCATTTTTTTGTTTTCTGTGTTTGTCGTCTGCCTTCCTCTGGCAAACTTTTATATATATATATATATATATATATATATATATATATATATATATATATATATATATATATAAGAGTGAAATTATGGGTGCGAGAGGGGGAGGTTGGCCGAGAAAGTAGTGGTTGAATGTGTTGAGATTCCAATATAATGCTTCAACTTTTTATAAATAATTTTTCCATTGTTGCATGTTTTGCTTTTGAGGTTGACTAAAATATACGCAAGCTCGATACTTGAATTCGTAAGGAAGTTCTTATTTTTGGAACCTAAACTCCATAAAATCTATAGAATGTGTTAGAGGAAATTCTTAGGAGGAGGAATATTTGAAGTCTTAAAAACTGGAGGGCGTGTATAAAACAGTGTATGGGGGTAAATGAAGCAAAAGAGGTTTGCAAGGATAGGTCAGTATGAAGGAAATTATTGAAGCAGAGTTAGGTGTACAAATATGTATTTATGAGTGAAACTTTGGGACTCTGCCGACCACGAAAGGGAACGGCGTGATTTGTAGGTATGTATGTATCTAGCTGTTAGATGTTCCTTATTTTTAAATAATTTCTTTATTGAGTGCATTGATTTACCATTTCCCATGTAATATAGCTGGTATTTTTCGGCAAATATCTCGGAAAGTAGTGTGGTCGGGGGATCATATTTTGGTATCATTGGAAGGGTGAGATGTATTTCATTAAAATGAGACCGTTTTCAATGATTTCTAGGTGAAATATTATTTCGCTCAAGCTACCTTAATTGGGAAAGTAGTCCTAATTGGGCACATTTTTAGAAATAGCAGCCTCTTGAGAACAGAAATGACAATAGACGGATCGTTACTATCGAATTAAATGTTTTACAACGGAATACTGCAAAAAAATCTTCTTTCTGATTGGAAGAAGTAAGGGATAGGGAGGATTGATGAGAGAGAAATGGGGTAGAATACATAAATAAGGAAAGTTTTAATAAGGAAGCGGAAATTAAGCTATTAGTTATGAGGTATATAGCGTGTGGGAGTAGCAGGAAACCGACATTTGGATTAATTAATGCAAGGAATTACGAGTCATTAATTTAGAATTATTGAGGTTCTTCCCGTCATACATTATATTAGTGGACCACTCGTAGTTGACGTACAATTTGGCCGTTCATACACAAAACCTATCTTGGTTTAACTGTTTTAGATCTGAAAATTAGTTAAACTACTTTTTGAAGCAAACATATAAGATATACCGCCGCTGCATTTCACCTGGTACGCTCCTTCATGAATGTCCTATGGCCGAGGATCTTATTCGTTTTGATGGAGGTCAGAGGTTTTCTAATCGCTTTGAAACGTCGTCTTTACGTTATACTTAGCGAGGACTCTTGCACTCAGTTACGAAATGCCGGCGACGTGCGATAAAAATTATGTTTGGCTCTCCTCATATCACGTTACCTTCTTTCCTTTTTGGTAACCTTAAGGATGACATTTTGGCTATACCCATTCCGTTGAAGTGCAGACAGGAGATGCTGTTTTGTGTTTAGCAAGTGAAGGTGTATCAGATATGGCATGTGCCCTGTGGTATAGGGTGTGAATGACTGACGCTCTCTGGTATGGATGGTGGTGAAAGTTCCTTTTTAAGTACCGGTCGGTATGGATTTTCTCTCTATAAACTGAATGTCCTAAGCCTCAATCCCATATCCTGGTGACGAGAACATTCAGAAGGGAAAGATCGTTGTTTTTTCAACTTCTCTTGTAAACTGAGTGGAGTAGTTTCGACCATCGAGGTGCTCACCAACTTATCCCGCTCTTTGGTCTTATGAGGCCATATTACGGAAGTGTCGTCGATATTCGAATCGAAATACGAACGCATCTTACGAAAAGTTTGGGTCATTTTTCAGAGGAATCTAAAGCTTTTCGTTCAAATTCTTCTAAAAAAAGGTGAGCCATGACTAATGAGGGGCGGGGGAGGATTTCCTAGCAGACCCTTTGGTTTGCTCATGAATTGTTTTATCTCTCGAGCAGTACAAATTTCTTAGTGAAAATTCCTACATTTTAGGATCAACCGTTGACAGCACTTTTTCAGTTAGGGATCCAGTGACCTCGATGGCATGTCAACAGGGATGTTAGTAAGTCAGCAAAGACACCAAGTCAAAAGTAACAAGAAAAATCCGCCTTGTCAATCGTACAGAATCCGTAAAATTCGAAACTTAAATAAAACTGCGGGAGCCTTCGTGACAATTACGAGTCATTTTTTTGGAAAAAAATTGCTTACTTCGCTTCTTTTCTGAGGTCTCCCAAATTATTATGTGCTACACGTGCGATGACATGAAAAAGACATCATCGATGTATCTATAAACCACTAATAAGAGCGTTCCCCCATAAGTTGTTCAATCCCAAGATTGGTTGACTGCAGCCCTCCACACTTCCCTATCTAATACTAGTTCCCTTCTACATCTACATACTACCCCGCGAGCCACCGCTTGGGTGTGTGGCAGGGGGTGGTAGGTCACCAGCCGTGTAATGATGTTAAAGTCTTGGAGGTGAAATGGTGACATGTACTATGAGGGTGTATTTGGAGGAGCTCAGTTTCTATTGTGGTCGCTTATTGTGCCCGAAAGAAGGAGTATTTGTACCTATCTGTTCGGCAGAGTACCTCTCATTTTGTCGCATCTGTCAAACCTAGAAATGTAGTGAGGCGTAATGATAAAAATATCTGTGTCGCTCTGAAAAATATCAGTTCTGAATTTATCAAGCAGCCTAAGGCTAGCGTGCAGCCTCCGAGTCTCTAGGGGCTCCCACCTTAATCCCTCTAATAGTCGTGTAACACTATATGTTCGTTCGTAGCAGTTTTTAACGAAGCGTGCTGCTTTTCTTTGTACTTTGTTAATTTTTTGGTTAAATCTCTGTGATCAGGGTCCCAAATGCTCGCGGCGTATTCGAGGTGTGGCCAAACAAGAGCGAAGTAGCATCTCTCTGCTACTCTTTCATCCGAGGACCTTCCTATTATACGCTTAACAAAAACCTAGTTTCTTTAATGCTGTGCCGCATATGTTTTGTATGTGTGTTCCCCACGACATATCTGAAGTTAAAGTAGTTCCAAGATATTTTACTGTATTTGAAGATTTTATGTTTACTCCACCCACGGTGTAGGTATGGTTTTTGTGTGATGACTTTCGCAGGAAGTGAACTGTGGTGCATTTACTAATATTTAGTTCTAAACCCCACTCCTGGCACCACGAATGAACGTTGTTAAGGTCAGATGACAGAATTTCAAAGTCCGCGTCTACGCTTATTTCACGGTAGATTACTGTATCGTCTGCAAATAATCTTAATTTACTACTAATTCGAGAAGGTCATTAATATATATAATTAATAAAAGAGGGCCAATCACGCTTCCTTGAGGAACACCGGATGTGGATTCCCTGACCTCCTGGTATCTCTTCTCATCTACTATCTTCTTTATTTGATCCATGAAATTATTCCTTGGTCTTCCTCTGGGGACTTTTCCTCTATTTTTTCTTCAATTATGTGCTTCACAAACCCAATGTGTGTCAGGGTGTGTCCAATCCATATTGTTCTTATTTTCTGCATGGTAGCCGATATGGTCCTTTCCCTTCTACTCTTCTGTGCACTTCATCATTTCTTATTTTTTCCATCCATTTTATCTTGTGCATCCTACTCCAGCACCAGGTTTCGAAGGTTACTCCTACTAAGGTCAATACTCCCGATCCAAAGAGTGCTACGCCTCACACGAATGTTGTCACATACTGTTTCCTGGTTTGTAGTCCTATAAGGGCAATATGGAGAATATCATTGAATGTGAGCCAGCTTGATAGAAATATCGGCTATGACAGATTCCTTAGACTTTGCCCACACCGAAATGGAATGGCGAGTTTGATAAGTATTCACTAATAGGATGCTTTATCTCCCAGGAAGAGTTCGTCAGAATAATCTCTCGCAACCTCCTCTTCAAATAAATTTAATGAGTCGGAAGGAAGCGAAACACTTGTCCGGAAACCAAGAAACTAAATGGCGCACTGTATGGGATGGACAGTGAGCGGACGGCATCTCTTCGTCCAGAGGTATTCTTACTAATAAGTAGTAGAGTTTTTCCACTCACTCATCACTCGACTTACCAGGAGAGATGCAAAACGGTGGAGTCTACAAAGGCGCCAAAGGGTCATCAAATTGAATCAATTCATATGTTGGAATTTGTTTATACCGCTTGTGACACAGTTGGAAAACTTAGCGCGGTTCTATAAGACGACGCTCTACAGGAAACAGTGTCGAATCCCTTGGTCCCCGAGGACACCTGTGCCTATCATCGAGGAATTCGTAACTAGGTGAGGAAATCGGTATTTTTCCAAATGTTTCCCTCCCTCCCATTTCAATGAAACCATCTCCTTATCAGTCCACCATCTTAACAATGATAACGTTTCGCATGAGCCACAGAATTTTTTCTAATACATGGTTATGACAGATTATTTTAAGGAAAAAGGTTTAATTATTTAATATAATGCTCTGAACAGTAAAAAATACTGTATTACAGCAAACATCCGTTCTACGAGCAACTAAAAATAAAACCTTCGGGCGCCTCAGTTTAACTTTAAATTTTTTTAACTTCAAATTTATAGTTGGTGTAGTCTTAGATACAAAGACTAAGATCAAATTGATACGTTACAGTTGGAACGTCATAGCTGTGGCCTTGAGTTTTGATGAAAACTTAAGGCTACAGCTTGACATTCCTTATTTTAGCATTAATTGGAACGTAGAGATAGACATTTCTCATATGCATGCCTTTTTTTAGATAAAATTTATTGAGAGATTCAAAATATTACGAGAAATGCATTAAATTTCCAACGTTACTAAATCGTCTTTGCATATTAACACTAGAAGTAACATACTATACATTTATAGGTGGAATTTTATACATTTGTATGCATGAAAACGTACATTTGTTCCAGGACTTTCCCGCGTGTCAAACTTTAACGCCCAAACATCGTGTAAAATAGTGTAATGATTACATGTTCTATATGTGTCACCATTTATGGCAGTTCACCTTATCAATTTCAAATTTTCATTCTTTCCGACACCCGTTCTTAAGTTTCATCAGCAGATTAGTTGGCTACAAATATAACGCCCTCAAGGTTTTATTTTTAGTTGCACGCAGAACGGACCTTTGGAGTAAAATATTATTTTTTAATTTTCTAGCATATTTTAAAAAATACAACCTTTTCCCTTAAATTAATATGCCTTTACCACGTGTTTTTTTTTAACTTTTTAGTTTTCAGTTATCTATTCGTAATAATATTATATCTTTGTTAACAACATCTGTGATTGTTGTAACGAATTCCTCCCCAATGCTTTCAATTGTTAATTTCGTTTATGGGAGTGTCAATAACGCTACACATTTTATTTAGCGGATCTTCGAACGGATCAGTCCACGAACGAGAGCAACAATCGAGGAGAGCGACTCGTTCGTGGAGAAGAGGGGGGGACATAACATATAAATTGATTTGACGAGATTCTGGACAGTAATTTTGTGCGCTAATAGTGAGAGACAGATATTATTAATGCATCAGATTTAAATATGTTCCAAATTCAAAGTAGTCACTTCCACAACTATCGTCAGTAATTCAACAGTTTTCCTTCTTCCCAGTGGTGGACCTATGAAATTCAAATGCATGCGGAAGAAAAACACGGCTCATTGACCAATTCTCAGCACCACTCTCCAATTTGAATGAGGACTTATCACCCTCGGCATCTCTTTTTCTGCTATCGCCTCCTTCCGAAGAACGAGAGTTTATGTCGAACATTCCTTCACTGTCTTCATCCGACGCAAAAATCATATCCGCCGCGTCCTCGTTTGCAAAACCCTCCCTCCTCTTCTGACTCCGAGATGTACTTCCACTCGCCATAATGACAAGTAGCTGACTGAAATACAAAACTCATCAGACGAGCTTGAGGCTAAGAAAGGAACCATATTTATAGGCTGAGGGATTGAGGGAATTAAAGAGAGAACCTCTATCCTATCGAAGGTAAAAGTATAGATTAAACCTTTTACGAAAGTTTGATGTAGACTATTTTTTGCTGGACGTTCAAAATATTTTGCTGGAGTCAAACTATTATGGTAGGATCAATCACAGGCATAAGATTTAGGAAAAAGACTGCAGAACCGATAGATTTAAAATTTCATTTTTTTCCACGCACAATGAGGAAACATAACAGTTGCAATAGATCAGTTCTAGGATACTAAGACACTCACTAGATAAAATAGGTTTTTTCACTTGTGCTAAAGGTCTTAACATGATAATTATCTACTAATCACGCATGTACTCTCCGGCAGTATATACTCTCGCATGATATAGAAGGGAGAAATACAGGTTAAATCTTTTACGAAAGTTTGATGTAGAATATTTTTTGCCGGACGTTCAAAATATTTCGCCACAGCCAAACTATTATGGTAGGAACGATCGCAGGAATAAGATTAAGGAAATAGACTGCAGAACCGATCGATTTAAGATGTAATTGCTTCCACGTACAATAAGAGACCATAATAGCTGTGATAGATCAGCTCTAGGATACTGACTAAGTTAAACAGGTTTTTTCAGTAGTGCTAAATATCTTAATATGATTATTTGCTACTAACCTCGCATGCAATCTCCGGTATGATGAACTCCTGCATGCCTTATTACCTTGTAGTGCTATTTATTTGTCGCATTAATAATACTAGCCAGTAGTTGTATCTTGAGTAGTGTACTGCATGGTAGCATGTTCTTCTACGTATCACTCTCTTAATTTCTGGTCTGACTGCGCACTGTTGTCCTGACTTCTTTTGGCCTGCGCCTGGCATCCGGGGGAACGTGCGCGGTTCTGATTTAAACTGGGATGAGTGTTACATTTTTGGAGTAGAATCATACCGTACCACACGCCCTAGTGGTGACTTGCATGGTATTTCGTAGATTTAGATGTAGACATTCCTTATAATCAAGAATTCTCAGAATACCCACGGGTAAGTAGCGAGGAAAATTTGATACTTATAATACAAATACTAATGATAGGGTTTGATAAGGGCTTAGGATATCGCAAGAAAGCAAGGTTCTTATCTCGAGGGACTTCACGGAATACGCATGATTCACTAATGTGAAGGAAACGCAGCATGTGCTTTCCCGAAACCTCCGTTAAGGGCTAGCGAGTGACCACGACGGGCTCCCCACAGCGCGGTTATGATAGTACTTCTCCAGGAGCCTGGCAGGGGGTGATTTATCACCAACATGAACTGCAGTGAAGAAATCAACTCTCACCAACATGCACCACACTATGGGAATGCTAAAACTACCACAAAAACTACCAAAATAATCTATAATGTAACTATGTGAACGTGACACAAGAACCATGCAGGGAACATGCAAACACGGTGTTAGCACCACTGGGCAGATTTAGAAACGTGCAATAGGGGACATAAGAAATAATCAGCTACACTACCTGTCAACCAATTTAATTCAAAGTCTTAACGCAGCCATTATGGTCTCTTATCGATCGCGGGAAAAACGACATGTTAAACCTTTCTGTTCTACAATCTATTTCCCTAAGTTTATTCTCATGATCTTATCTACCGTAGTATGTTAGAGTGTGATCCAAGAATTTCGACGTTCATGAAAAGCAATTTAAATATGACCCACGGTTATTGCTCCAAATATCTTAACCAATAAATGACAGAATGTGAAAATAACAGAGGTCAGGACACCTATTGTTGACTCAATAGCCTGAAAATTGCTGAAAGCCAAAAGGACGAATAGATGGAGCTGATTTCAGAAAGTGAGAGACACCATCTGTAAAAGCTTACGTGATCAACTGGAGACCACCATGATCTACTGGGACTTCATAACCTTATCGCATCAGTTATGAAATCAAATAGGTCAGATTTACTATCACGCTCGTTAGCATGCTGGTTCTATATCACACGATACTGGAATGCTATCTAACAAGCGAGTATCATCTAACTTGTCCGAGATAAATTATTAAGTGATACGGGCTTAAGAATAAATTGATTGACCATGACTCGACAGATAAATGAGCGATATCAGCCTCTTAAACGATGACTCTCGTCGCACGCGAAAATAAATTCATATCGATTAATTTACCCGTCTACACACAGTAGTTAATTATATCTTTAAATATGATTTATAATTAATCATGCCTGTGTAGACGACGCACCAGTAGTTAATGATAGGTCATACTTAATTACAAGTCCGACCCTCCAATTAATCTGTAATGATCCTTTCGTATCCGCGCGTATTTTGTTTGGAAAATGAAGTGAGTTTGACGTAAAGTTTATTAGTTGAGGGAAATTTAGCCATGATTCTGTGGTGCTTGGCGGCAAAGAGTTGCATTTAAGGATGGACAATTATGAGGAAGAACCGAGGTACGTTTAATCGGACATTTCAGCATAAAAAATATTTATAAAGCAATAGTGTTCTGGTTTTATTATTCAAATACCTATTAATATTATCTTCGAGTGCGTGAGGATAATTGCGAATAGATTTATAGCTATATGTTGTGATTAAATATTCATTTCAATTAAGATTTAGTACAGTACAGCAATAACATCTGATACCGCGATTATGAAATAGGTTTCCCGAATCATATATTAGTGATTTTCGTGCAATCTCACCATACATAAGGAGGACACCAATACGCATTGGCGTAACATATGTATACCTTACACGTTGGATGAGGAACTCACTTCACATTTACTCAGAGGTTAAGTTTATACTTTTATCTCTGCTGTGATAGAGGCTCTCATTTCGACTCCTTTGATATTGTCTCGAATAACTCCTAGACATAGCATCTTCACACAAACGTAGCTGCATAGGATCTAATTCTGGTATCAAACCTGCCTCGAAGGGATTCCAAATGCTGGACGCGCAGTCTAGTTGGGGCTAGTAACTATAGTAAAGACTCTTCGCTACTATGTAATTAGTGCAGAATAACAGCACTCGTTTACTTTTTCATTGCAGTTCTCAAAATAAACCCTGAGAAATCTAATCATTTCTATAGTATTGTCTTAATAAATGCTAGTTGATGATATATTTCCCGAGAATGCTTACTCCAAAACAGGTCTCAAGTAAATGTGACGCCTGAATATTTAACGGAATCAACGTTGACCATTTCCATGTTCGTCGTTCCTCGAGGTATTTTTTTCTAACAAAGTGACGGGATAGCATTCCAGAGTTCCAAATGCACACCATTTATGCTTTGTATTTAGTACTCATCAACCTGCATTCGCTAATTTTCGTCATTTACGCTCACCGATAGTCAATTTAGGCTTAGTTCTTTATCTCCGCGTTGGTGACGCTGTGGTCCGTTTAAATATGTGTGTAGAACGCACTGATGTATTTAATTTAATTACATATTTATTTATATGTGTGTGTGTAGATGGGGCAAATTTCCGCTTCAGGATTTTGTTGCCGCTTGACTGTTGTTTTTTTAGTCCACATGACCAACGTCACGTTTCATATGGTATCTGCATGACCCTTACGACTCGTAACGTCGTTGCTATACAGGGTGTCCCATAAATGTCACGCCACAGTGACACTGGAGCTAGGGCAGCCTAAGAGGAATCGAACCAGCCTAATATGACCTCAGTAAAAGTTGCACGGTTTTCGAGATATTGCCAAATTAAAGCTTTTTAAAAAATTTCACTTTTTTTACATTTCTAGTCCCAGAATTCAATCGGATAATTTAACGTTCTCATTAGGGCCGCTCTTTTAATCTTCCAACTGTGACTCATGTGCCGACTAATAAACTTACCTGAAACAGAGGCCCGAGAGGGAGGGGGGTCATGGGGTCCGAACAAACAAAAGACACGCGAAAGCCGCTATACCTGTCTAACTTTATCGGCTTTCAAAAAATGGGATGGATAGAGTACTTTGTTTGTTAATTTGTGGCAGTAGCTCCATCAGAGAGCCAAATTGAGAGCTATTCAAGTGAATTCTGGGACTAGAAATGTAAAAAAAGTGAAATTTTTGAAAAAGCTTTAATTTGGCAGTATCTCGAAAACCGTGCAACTTTTACTGAGGTCATATTAGGCTGGTTCGGTTCCTCTTAGGCTGCCCTAGCTCCAGTGTCACTGTGGCGTGACAATTATGGGACACCCTGTATACATAAAGTTTACATATAGTTTCAGTTGCATTGGAGGCATACCTATAGGGTAGTGCATGTTGGTGAAGGTTACTGCTATATTAAAATGCGTGTTGGTCATAGCTCAACACCAGCCACACGCCCTTGAGGTGGCGGGCAAGTAATATACAGATGTAGGAAATGTCCTGGTTTTAAAGGGCTAATTATACCTTTCGATGCATCAAAGTTGTGTTTTTCATTTTCGGTAAATTAATACCATTAATTCGGCATGCAGTAAAAATATCTAGCTCGTAAGCAATGTTTCTAGTTGTACAGCCAGGAAATCCATCAGTAACTGATAACAGCACGTTAGTTTCGTGATCGTGCAGACGCGTTCTGTGCTGTGCAGCGCCTACTAAATTCTGCAACTGGCTCAGACAAAGGTCCTTTCTTAGGACAGCCTAGATCATTCATGTAATTATACGTGGATCATTGCCCCTATGACCATGTTTGAATTATGGAGTCGTATGGAGTCGTGGAGTCGAATGGGAGGCTCCAGACCAAAATTTCAAATAAATGCTAAAGCCGCTTAGTATTGTCTGCCAGCTCATATATTTTCATGACATTATCAAAATTATTCTGGGAAATATACGTGGATCTTTGTCCCCATGACCATGTTTGAATTATGGAGTCGGAACCATCGTTTACCACTTTCTTGGAGTCGAACGGGAGGCTTCAGACCAAAAGATCAAATAAATCATAAAGCCGCTTAGTATTGTCTGTCAGCACAAAAAACTTCATGGCATTACCTCAATTATAAAGGGAAATATATGCGGATCTTTGTCCCCATGTCACCCATTGATTTGCATGCAGAATTTGACCTCCGCCAAAAATTAGACCCAAGATGACGAGTTACATTGGACAAGTGGATGTCATGACCTGGGTATAAGGACCTTGGCTTAGACCAAGAGTCTTTCTTTACCGCAGGATAAAATCTATGAACGTTTAGCCTATAAAAATTGCTAATGCGCATAATAATTAGTCGGTAAGGGTATATGTAACTAGTCATTTGTCTCAAAACTACTATTTTGTCTAATAAATAAGTCTCCAAGCGGCAATGGATAACAACGTCGACCTGCAAAGTTAGCGTTACAGCTCGTAAGCGCTTAGGAAATCCGGGGTTAACAAAGATGTCGTACATGCCGCGCCCACGCCAGAGATCTTAGCATTGGCCACCATAGCAAGCTCCCTCTCCACATACAACAATGGTTGAAAGGAATCGTTATTTTCGTCGCGACGTCCAACGAGATAGACACGCGAGTTGTGGTTAACAGAGATGAGTGAGATGTTCCGGGAAATCCGACGGCGGTATCGTACGGAGATGGAGGAAAAAAGCCTTTGACGGAAGGAACGCACAGGGAAATTCCGCGTCAAAACACTCTTCCTTGACGATGGGGCACGCATTTGGACATTCCTTCACGCGTGTCTGTGCGATTCGAATCGGAAAAAAAGGTCCTCAAGATTCAGGGATTGCCCTCCGGAGAGAAATACTTGCCAGGGAGGCTCATACTTCGTGGCGTGTAAATTTAAAGGAGCCATGTTTGGGCTCGATTCGAACAACAAACCTTTACGATTGCTGGGGAAGGATCCACGTGATATTCCGGCAATAAAATCTTCTCGGATCCTCAAGTGGTAGGAGAGCGGATCACTAGTCGCTGAGTGCACATTTTAAGAAATTTTCAAGTAAGTCAGAAAAAATTATCTCCCACATTTTACTTAAGTATATCTATCTATAAGTTGTAAGTGACAATACTTGTTTTCACATCGATGACACAATAAGTACCTTTTCCAATTTTCGTCTCAATTAAAGTATTGTTACGATTGCGTTGAATTTGCGTTGCATTTGCGTTGCATTTGCGTTGCTTTTGCGTTGCTTTTGCGTTGCATTTGCGTTGCATTTGCGTTGCATTTGCATTGAATTACATTTGGTTTACGGCGCGAAATTCCAAATTTAAATGAAAATCGTATGTACATCTTCATACTACCCTGCGATCCGCCACATGAACGAGTGGCAGGGGGTATTAGGACACCAGCCGTGTAAAGCTGTAAGGTTTTTGGCTGTATTCTGGGAGTGCATTTATTGGAGATAAGTTATTATTGTGGTCGCTTATTTTTCGAAGAAAGAACGAGATTTATACCCATATGTCCGGCAGTGTATCACTCTTATTTTATCGCTTCTGTCACACCTAGAGTTGTAGTGAGGCGTCTTGGTAATATTCTGTGTCAGTAATTAGAGCGACACAGAAATTATTACCATAATGCCTCACAACATCTCTAGGACTGACAGATGCGATAAAGTAAGATAGATACATTGGCGAACAGATAGGTAAAAGTAGTTCTTTTCGCGCACAATAAACGACCACAATAAAAAATGATCCCCACTAAATACACTCCCATAATACACGTCCCCATTTCACTTACCAAAACCTTATCCCTTACATATTTACACGGCTGGTGTCCTAACACCCCCTGCCACACGCCCATGCGGCGGCTCGCAGGGTTGCATGTGGATGAAATTGTAAGTAATTTATTATTCATAATTACACCATATTTCATATAAATACATGTTTATTCAGTAGAAATACCATGCATTAATGAAGTAATATATCCAAAGATTCAAGAGTCATGTTTTAAACTATTCACCTTATTCGACTTATGTATTGTTGTGATCTGGGTTCATGACGTGGAATGCGGAATATAAGCA
The DNA here is from genome assembly GCA_963169105.1 of Ceriagrion tenellum. Lineage (NCBI taxonomy): Eukaryota > Metazoa > Arthropoda > Insecta > Odonata > Coenagrionidae > Ceriagrion > Ceriagrion tenellum. The sequence goes on along the minus strand of OY720635.1, from coordinate 34,108,841 downwards.
AATATCGTAAATAATTACTTGTTTTTCATTCTCATGAAACCTAGACATTTGTAAGCAAAGTATATAATAATATGAAACTAATTACATCGTGTTTATTAGAAAATCTGTTGATCTACATATACGAAATACCGTGCAAGCAATCGCTCGGGTCTGTGGCACGGGGTGATTCCACACCAGGCATGAAGCTATCATCCCAGCTGAAATCAGAATTGCGCACGTTCCCTCGGATGCCAGGCAACTGACAAAAGCAGTCTGGACAACAGTGCGCGTTCAGACCAGAAACTAGGAGAAAGATACATAGACAAACATGTTACCATGTTCTATACTATTAAAGATGCAACTACTGGTTAGTATTATAAATGCGACAGATAAATAGTACTACAAAGTAATAAACCATCCGAGAGCTATATCACACCGGAAATTACATGCGAGGTTAGTAGCTGAATGGTATTAAGATATTTAGCAGTAGTGCAAAAACCTATTTTATCTATTCAGGGTTAAATTATTCTAGAGCTGATTTATGGCAACTATTATGGTCCCTTACTGTACGTGGGAAAAATTACATTTGAAATCTATTGGTTCTGCCGTCTATTTCCGTGATCTTTTGCCTGCGATCGTTTCTACCATAATTGTTTGGCTCTAGTTTGACTAATCATAAAAGTTTGGCATTCATTTGTAATTGAATTATTTCAAAATGCATGCCAAACAAATGATTAGTAAAATATTTTATTTGCTTCCAACTTATTTTTATTTACAAAATAGGATAACATTTCGTAGAAAAATTTAGGTAGTCCCTAAGGTGCACCTATATTAGGACTTCCGTTAGTTTAACTACTTTATATGTGCACCCAGACTTAAAATTTTGGCTTTTATGACTATTTAATTAATTCGACAAAATTGATCACATAGAAATCAATTTCTGTACAACGTAAGATAAATTACGCGCAGATTACAGGTTTGAATTTTAATATCACAAATTCCTAGTAATATACTAAGAATACATCTACACTTTATTCTTGTTTAAGTATTCTACCGGTAAAGGTAGGTTTTGTTGAATATCAGAGAATCTCCTACCGGTTTTCTACAAGTTCAGGGGCCTATCTTGCTCTGGTATGTCCTTTTTTGCCTCAGCATACGATCTCCCCTTCTTCATCACGTCCATGAAACTTATTCCCTTTCATCCACTTCCCCGCTTGCCTAAACACTCTTCCCTCTATCACACTCTTGAGCAACCCATTCTTATTACATCCTTCAGCCACCTACTCTGCCCATCTCGATTTTCATTAAGTTTACATAAAATTTTAAACGTACGAAAATTATTTTTTTCTACATACAAAAAATAACATGAAAAATACTGAATGTCAGTCGGGAAGTTGATTTCTGGGCGAGTGATTACAAATGAGAGTGGAAGTGTGGAGTGAGGAAACGTAATTGAGGAGGAAAGAGTATGCGGAGCGATGGCCGACCACACGGCGTTCCCGGACATCCGCACTGCGTCCTCTTGGAATAAACCGCAGGAACTCCCGCGCAATTCGTATGTCACGTGATCGCCGACAAGTGGCAAGAAATAGAACGTGCTTCTTTTTTTCCCACCATGGTGACATCATCGCGTTCGATATGTGAGGCGATGGATTTATAATATGCCTTTTCCACGTACAATTAGGGACCATAATAGTTGCAATAGATCAGTTCTAGGATACTCTGACCCTGATTAGGTAAAATAGGTTTTTGCACTTGTGCTTAATATCTTAAAATCACTAAGCTACTAGTCTCGCATAAAACTTTAGTCATGAAATAGCTCTTGGATGGTTTAGCACTTTGTAGAACTATTTATCGGTCGCAGTAATGATACCCAGTAGTCGTATCTTAAGTAGTGTACTGCATGGTAGCATATTTGTCCACGTATGTCTCTGGTCTGTCTGCGCACTGTTGTCCTAACTGCTTTTACCCCGCGCCTGACCTTCCGGGGGAACGTGCGCGGCTCTCATTTGAACTGGGATGACTGCTGCATGTCTGGTGTGTAATCACTCCGTGCCACCCACCATAGTGGTGGCTTGCACGGTATTTCGTAGATGTAGTTGTGCGCGTGCGCGGAGGAGGATTGAATACGCGCGGTGAGCGGAGAGGAAGACAAACGAGGATGGGCTAGACATGGTGTGTGAGGGCAGGAAACTTCTGGACTAAATTTGAGAGAGGCAAAAGAGGTGTTTGGAGGTGGTTTTGAGGGACGAAAGTAGCCCAATGAAGTGATGGAGGGAAGGATGTCGGGCAAGCGGGAAATGGGAAGGAAATTACTGGATTTTAGTGACGGTATGCTATAGGTGATGGGCCATTACTAACATTACCTAGACGCTATATAATTACATCTAAACGCATCAACTCTGGAGTGGGGGGAGCGAATTTGATCCTAGTAAATTGCACTGCTGTACGCATCTCAATGGACTGTACACTATGGCCGAAAACACCTCCGCAGACGTTGATGCGCTTTTGTGTTACGACTCTGCTTTGCCACTACAATTAAATCGGTTTGCACAGGCCGCAGGGATTAATACTTCAAGTGAGTGTCGTAATTTTTTTTTAAAGAACCACAGAACTAGCCGCGCAGTTACTTCAACGTGGTCACCCGCTAGTGATCACACAATTGCGTGAAATTCACAGTGGAAAAATCATTCGCCTGGACTAGGAATCGAACCCGGATCCTTCGAATTCGAATTCGAATTCGCGCCGAGTGCTCTAATCAATTACGCTACCGAGGAGTCCTTTTCCACTGTGAACCTCGTGGGGGCTTCAAGCAACGATTTTTCCTCACAGGTACCATGCATATGTTGCCAGAGGTACCCGTATGCGAGCGCTAAGCGCCACAGTCCACGGGGTAAAGCCCAAATTTAAACAAAAAGATGTTTACTTTTTGACAATTTCGAAGAACCACGGAACTAGCCGCGCAGTAACTTCAGCGGAGTCACCCGCTAGTGATCACACAATTGTGTGAAATCACAGTGGAAAAATCATTCGCCTGGACTGGGAATCGAACCCAGATCCTTCGATTTCGCCGAGTGATTTAACCAGTTAAGCTACCCAGGCGTCCTCTTCCACTGTGAATCTCATGGGAGCTTTCAGGAGCAAGTTGTCCTGCTGTCCAGGCGAATGATTTTTCCACTGTGAATTTCACGCAATTGAGTGCCGTAACTTTTCGCTCTCTGCTTTCTACGTAACTGTTTGGACCGATGGAGAAACGTGAATTAGTCAAATATCAGCTCACCGCCACTGACGGGCACGACGTATATTAAAAAAATAATATTTACACTAAATTTAAATGAAAATCTCTCATCTCCATAATGAATAGTCAAAATGTTGAAAATTTATGTACTATAACGCCACAGTAAACATTCTCTAGAACCCTTGAAACGCATTTTCCACCAGTTTACCACCAAACACCTCGAATACGCCGCGAGCATTTGGAACCCTGGTCAAATAGATTTAACCCCTTAACGCCTGAATTAATTTTATTCTTAATTTCTACATCATATATGAATTTTGTGACTTATCATGGGCCTCCTAGACGAGCTACACTATTTTCCCTTTTTAAAACTAATTAAGTGTGTAAAATATCACCAATCAACGCCTAAGGGTGCCAATTGGCACCACTAGGCCTCAAAGGTACCTGGGCCCTAACGAGTATCCTGCGATATATGCACTCTTAAACAGTAATATTTAACACATTACGAGACAATATTATAAAATTTAATTCCTATTTGATCGTCTGGGGACTAATTACTTTTATATCAATTCTTCTGAGGCTACAAAGGTCTTCTAAATCTTATTTACGATGTTTCAATGAGAAAGACAAAATCACAAGCACTGTAATCTTTATTTCTCTAAGTGATTGACAACTCTGAAAACATGTTGATACATACACATTTTTCTCATAATTTCAAATATCTGCCAATGATTTAATAAATTAACAGCAACCTACATGGTTTTCTATATTTCCAAAATGCCAGAAAGTTCACTAATTCAATTTCGGGAATGAAAATTGACGAAACGCGTAATACAAATTTTTAATAATTAAAGTTTTTTGAATGGCTTTAACAGAAGGTAATCCTAATAATCCTCGAGGCACTATCCTCAAAAGTGGATTGAAAGCTGATTTAGAAACGGTTTATGCATACATTGAAAACAATACGGGGGAGGGCGCTAAAACCAACGCCAAAATCGTCACGCACCTGCCAAAACAGAACCCGAACCAAAACCGATCCCTCTGCCTTGGACAAGTGGGAGATTACAGTTACACCACCTTCTCCCTCTTATTCATTTCTCCCCACCCTCTCATCGGTGCAGATGCATGTGAATAGCCTGCCTGGAATCCATATTTGCGCCCAACTCTGAAGGTGATATGAAACCACTCAAAGCGGTCAGGCTATAAACAAAAATAAAATCGTCGAGTATTTCTTTGTCCTTATGATGAGTAAAGTGTCGATTCCACAAAGTTAAGACGCCGACAGCAGCTTCCACCTATTGTTGATGAATCTTTTTTAACAAAGAACTGCAGATGTTTTGAAGGCGACATCCATGAGAACGCTGATATGAAATGCGTAGTTTACGAATGTTGGACACGGGATAAGATTTTAAGTCTATGTAAACTGTAGGGGCCGACAGTAGCCCTTGTGATGCTATCAATCGATTTAGGAGTTTGTGTATCATGAAAAGAAATTCTCACTTCTGTAACTACTTTTTTGAAACTCGTAACGGAGGATATTCCATGATCCGCTTCGATCAATGAAATTGCGTTGTTCCGCATTACTTTTCCATGAACCAGTTAACGACGCATTTAGGAAAAAACCGATCGCTGATAAAAAGGATGGTGACTGGGGGATTATAATATTTTCACTTGCCTCCATATTGAGGGAGAGTAGAGAACTTGGGAAGTGAAATAAATTAAGAAGCAAAGGAGATAACGCTATTCGTGGAGTGAAAATGGCAGCCGACTATCTCATCATTAGGATGAAAAATGTCTCTTTTTTATCAATTAACCAAATGTAACTGAACATTCTGTGCTCTAATTGCTCATATTTTTTTAGGAAAACTAATTTCCTTGGTCTTGGAAATATTTAATTTGTTTTATAGTAATTACGGTCCATGCTGACGGAACTGCCGTAAGATAACCAAAAAACTACTTGCGTGAAAGATAGTCCCATTTTTTTAACTTCGCGCATTTTCCCGGTAACCCACTCCACTCTTTCCCCCTTGCATTATTTTTTGGTGATATTTGTCGTCATTTCTGTTGAAATCCCCTCATCCTTAATTTCTCTTGAGGGCATTGAGGGGTGGTTTTTCTTTTCATTAAAATCCAATCTGTCGACTGCTGGTTTTGTAGTTTAGCCCAGCAAGTAAGGAATCATGCGCTCGGTCACAATTAGATTTAAGCGGCGGACGTCCTGTCTCCTACCGCCGCGGCCGATTCCTGCGGTCTGACCGCAGGCTTTAATCCTTCCGATCCAGATTATTGGACTTCCGACATCTTGTTTCCAGCTAGGAGTCGGAGCGTGGAGCTCTAGTAAAGCGCTTTACTTATAGTTGCACTACGCAGTCCGATCCGCGACTACTGTTTATCCTGTTAGGACGGCGAAAACACCACTTTACACGGCGCAAGTGTCAATGAACATCCATTCAATACACATGCTTCACATTCGGAAATGAAGTGTCTCGTATAAAACAGCCTTTATGAATTGGAAAATTAAACCGTGGAGAGCTAAAAACCCATTTAACATGACGACGACGACAAACACTGCGTCGGTCTATAGACACAAGGCACAATATCTATTTCTTGTGATCATTTCAATCATTGTTGGCAATGACTTCTTGGGCATCATAAATCGGAATGAGCCGCAAAGATAAGAAATTGCTCAGATAAAGCTGGTTAGCGGATCATTTCTAAGGATTAAAGGGTTTCCGGTCTTCATACACCGATTTTGACTCATAACGGTCTCACGAATGCCCACACGGTAGACTACACGATCATAATTTCCAAGTGTGATAAGCACTATATGTACCTTCCAATTAAGTTTTTCGCTATTTCAAATGGAGTAAAATGAGATGCAGTTTCATTTACTGTTCAGTTAGAGGTCGGGAGTACCTCATATTGCAACAATGACGGGAAAAAGTTCATTCTTTGTTGAAAAATACAATTCGTTTCGTTTATTACACCAATATTACTAAAACCGACCACGGCTTCGGCAGTATGCATATACAGGCGTTATATTTTTTTGGGTCTGTTGGTCAATATATACACCGAATACAACGGCATATAACTGCTCTAAAGAACTGGCACCTAAATAGTCATTATCAAAATAGAAGTGTGGAATAGAATTAAATGTCTCATTGAATAATGTTTGATGATAAACTACCCCTGAGTCGTTTGCCAATCGGAAACTGTACATAGACCCATGAATTCAATGTAAATTAATTCATAGATTTCTGCACGATTATTGAACAAAGATTTATTGTTTCAAGTAAAGTGACATTTAATTAAAAACGTGCTCCGCATCTTTTCCCCTCACTGATTTATCATTAAATTAGGTTAAAATTAATCATGAAAAGGTGATGAGGATGCCAATAATGCAACGGATATAATGTTTAACGGTCCCAATCCTCAAATGGAGAAATCAACCGCAAAATCATTTCTATTCCATTAGGTCTACGAGAAAATGATTACAGAGATCCAGCTTAGCCTAAAAGAACTCTTGAAAAGTTGAGTGGTATCCTTGATAATCATTTGACCTGCCGGGAAAATACGCGAAGTTGAAAATAAAATCGGAATATTTTTAATTCAAGTAGTTTGTTTCGCTATGTTTCGGCGGTTCCCTTAGCATGGACCAATTACGATAAAAAATGGAATATTATCCAAACCAAGAAAAATACTACTTCCTTCGAAAATATAAGCAATTGGAGAACAGAATATTCAATTAAATTTGGTTAATTGATATAAAAGAGGCTTTTTTATCCGTAATTACAATAAAACGGTCCAACGGTCGTAAATTACGCATTTTGATATCAGCGTTTGTCCGGCAGGGGTGACAAAAGTACAGCCCTAAAAACCCAGTAAAAATAATATAAATCAATATGTTACCAATAATTTTACAACGGATATATATCGAGTATCTATAGTAGTATCTATAGCAGTCTATATCGAGTATCTTTTACCATCAAGGCGTAAAGAAACCTGATGATATATGTGGTTTGATGATTATCAGTGGATTTCACAAAAATTATTCGTGGAAAATGTTTTCAGAATTTAGTGTTTGTATTTTAAATGATCCACTACCATGCCTACTACTACCATAGTGGCTGGAAGAGTTGACCGCCTCTTGCCTAAGACCTTCCAAATGATTATGATATTGATGGTTGACAGATGATAGAGGGGACATTGCCATGAATTTTTAATCAAACTTATCGATACAAATTCCCTACATCTCCGCAGCCACAGACAGAATAGCTAAAATGCTGCCGAGAGGAAAGATTTTCCTCGCCTTGATGACTCGCTTCTGCACGGCGAAGGAATTAAAAGACATCCTACCCTCACCGAAGGGTAGCCATCCTCCCCTTTAATCTATGGGAGTGTGTGAGGTTCCCTGCAGCTGCTGCAGATGCTATGTGGGGCAGAGTAAGCAAGCCATCTCTCAAAGCCACAAGAGAGCGATGGAGCTGCATATATGGGACACATCAGCGGTCGCCGAACATTCCGCCTAGAGCCCTGGACATGAGATAATGTTCGACCAAACACGGGTCTTGGCCAAGACGCAAGAATACTATCCGCGCCTAATACGCGAGGACACAGGAATAGCGAAAAGGCAAAAAAAAATTCAACAGGGAGGATGGATATAATCTGAGCCGGGTTTGGAAGGGCTTCCTGGCTCCTGCAAAAGTCCAACGGCTAACGTCTCCCGCAAAAGATTCAAATCGGCCCAGCAATGGTGCAACGGACATCGATGCTTCTATACAAGACCAAGCTGAAGCTGGTAAACACTCATTCTCTTGATGACGCTTCTATTACGAGGAGCGAAATGTTGAGTTTAAAAAAGTGAACAAAACGTAGCATTGCCCGAAAAAATCATTCCTTCATAGACAAGAATAGCTGCGAGTCTTAAAAAAATTCAAATCTTATCGATAGTTGATCAACTTACCTCCAACTACTGGAGATATCTCGTTCGGAAGGCCGGAGGTACTACTGACATCACAATACAATTTCTCCAGCGGCGATCACAATTACACTGGAAGACATCAGATATGTTGATGTGGAGATTGATTTTCATTCAGGTTACCTATAAATACGCTGTAAGATGAAACTAAAAATAGAATTAGCATAGGTAATGCCATCGTGTATGGGGGAAAACAATCGCTGTCTTCACAAAAATAGGGAAAAAATTTTCTCCAGTGGCCGCACGTATTGCCAACACTCGTCAAAAGAAAAAAATACATACTGTGTGGGTTTACCGGAAACTTCAGTGACCAACCACGGCCTCTCAACCAGATAACCCTCGGTGGTGGTTTACGGGAATGTTAATTCCTCGCCAGTGACCACTCACAGACACACACGCACTCAATCCAAAATTGGATCCTTCACAGGGCTTACGAGACCTCGTTAAGGATGCCTGGGTTATGACCACAAACGCACTATCCGTGAATGCCAACGGGAATATAAATTCCACGCCAGGGACAATCTCTCTTTCTTTTGACGAGTGTTGGCAATAATCACGGCCATCGGAGGAAAATTCTTTCCTATTTTCGTTATTGTACGAGACCTATGAGCTCAAGTTTTCGTGATTTTAATCGCTGTCTTAGATTTCTTAGCATTTGCAAAACATTACAAATATGTATGGTGTTTTACTTAGCCGCTAAGACAACAATAAAAGAACATCGCATGCTCCAACTGCACCAAATTCTAGATTTAAAGAAAATAAGCTTACCGAAAATCTTTCCCCGCGGAAATCGCTTTGAACTAGGGAAGATAAACCTCTTCGTTAAACAGTACACCACGGCCTTAGCAAGCTCGCAGTGGGCAAAGCCGGCTACCTAACCTCGCACTCACGTCGCCTGATCATGACTAAGAAGCGGTTGATTGCTGGAGGATGTGAGAAACAAATGCCCTTGCTCATGTCTTCGGTTCAAGCACGAACCAAAATGACGCTATTTAACCAAAGAGGATTATAAACTAGAGAGCCATGAAAACTTTAAAAATTTGAATCTTAGGCCCCATTCTTAGGTAACGATTTCCTTTCTGGATTTCATTTCAAGTTTTTCCGAGGTTATTCTACACTCAAATGCATCCAAATACATCCACACGCTTTCTGTTCATACTTGAAGTTTCTTAAAAACCAAACTGATCCCGTCTCTACGCCTCAACCTTCACTTTCCAAAGTTTCGTGATAAATTGATTAGTGGCTATCCACATTTTATTTTTCCAAAACACGAAGGCCATTTTATACGAGACACTTTGTTTCGCAGTGTGATGTATATGTGTTGAATGGATGATAATTGAAACTTGCGCCGTGTAAAGTGGTATATTACTATACTGTATGCGCAAATGTATTAACAACAGCTGGGAAAATAGCCCATACTCCAATGCCGAGTCCTCGTTTTCGCAATTTCTGTTCGTCAGATTGCTCTATAAAGAGCCTTAAAATACAAAACGGCCTTAAAGTGACTAAAGAGTTTATAATGCTGTGTAATATGTTCCGAAATAAAAAAATGTAATTCATGAGTGGAAAAGTCATTGGCAAAGAATCTGCCGGGCCAAATGAAACGATTGCCCGCGGGAACGATTTGGGTCAAAAGGTTTTCGGTTAGGATATACTCATGAAGCATTATTGAGAAATATTTTATTATAGTCATTTTAAAATTGAAACCAAGGTAGGGATGGAATAATTTTGATCGGTTCTAGTGGAAGTTAAAAGATAAATACAGAACCGTGCGAGATCTTATAATTGCATGCCAGACTCGAGAATGCCAGAAACATCGGACTCTGGAGTCAGTGAAAACTATGCTCTTTCCCTGATATTTGATGCCTAACTTAAGACTTTTCGCAAGAAAAATGTGTATTTAATCGTGATATTCACTTTTTTGTTTTAAGTTTAGTGAAGAAAATATAGAATTTTACCTGCTGTTTCATGTATCTCATATACTTGAAAAATAACTAATGAAAATTGAACTTTTTTCACACACTTAGGGAGCTGTACTAAAGAAACCCGATAACTCAATGGATTCCATGGAAAGGACAGAAAATTGCACAAATCTGTCGTCCGTGGTTACTGCAATGGGAGAACCAGTTCCAGATTGGGAGGCCGTCATCACCGGTGTGGTCCTCTTCGTCATCGTGCTCTTCACCGTAGCGGGGAACATCCTGGTCATACTTTCCGTTTTCACGTACAGGCCACTCCGGATCCCTCCCAACTTCTTCATAGCGTCCCTCGCTGCGACGGACATCACAATCGCCGTGTTCGTGCTCCCCTTCGCCGCGGTCGACAGTATGAAAGGACGGTGGATATTCGGCGCCACGTTCTGCAAGGTGTGGATGGCCTTCAACGTCCTCTCCTGCGCCGCGTCCATTCTCCACATGTGCGCCATCGCCTTGGACCGCTACTGGGCGATCAAAGATCCCATAGCGTACGCGGAGAAACGGACGGTCCGACGGATCGTTACAGTCATCGGAGTCATATGGTCTCTCTCCGCCATTTTGTCCTCCAGCCTGCTGTTCGGTGGGGATGAATCGTCGGAGCTGATCGAGAAACTCTCATTTTGCTTGCTCAAGTCGTACAACAACACCGTGGTCTCCGCGATAATCGTCCTGTTCTACCTGACTCTCTTTGCCACGACCATCGTGTACGCCCAGCTCTTCGTCACGGTTAGGCGCAGGTTGAAGAACAAAAGACCAGAGATTTGGGTGACGAGTACAGAAACTCGCAGTCAGGGCTACACCACCGACACTGGACCTCTGAGCCAAAGCAATGGGGGGACATTTTCAGATGGGATCTCCAGAAAAAAACAAGTAATGCTGGAAAATGTCACTTCAAAAGGTCAGAGACAAGTTGGTAGTGAAGGAGAGCCGAGCTACAGCGAATCGACGCGAGATGAGTCAGAGTTTAGGCCTGAGGGTTGCGATAGCGACAAAGTATTAACGCCTGGAGATGACACTGCGAGGGAATTGGGGATGGGCTCGGAGATATTTCGTGGCGGCAGGCAAAACCCTTCTTCTGAAGAGAAGTCTCACTCAGGATCGTTGGACGCGGGTAGGGGTAATCAGGTCAGCTCGAGAGACGAGGTGGGCTATGGTTCTAAGTTACCAACCGTCTCAAAGTCGTTGGAGATAATATCTCCGAAGGAACTGCCATCGCTCGGCCAGCCTTCATTTGAAGAATTCGTCGAAAAGAAGCAGAAAGTGTCCCAGTCCAAGGAGAGAAGGTTGGCGAGGACACTGGGGTTGATTATGGGTGCGTTTGTGGTGTGCTGGCTGCCCTTCTTCATCATGTATCTTGTCCTTGTGGTTTGTGATTCTTGTCAGCTGTCCCTGAAGTTCAGGAGCTTCTTCACCTGGTTGGGTTACATTAATTCAACCCTTAATCCTATTATATACACTATATTCAACAAAGAGTTTCGAAAAGCATTCAGAAAAATTCTTCACCTTTAGAATTACAAACCTCTCGCTTTAATGAGACTATTGTGGGGATTGTGGGGTTGGTCCACACGAGTGAAAGTTGCTGCTGCCTACTATTAGTGAACCTTTTTATTTAACTTGTAAACGTATTTAAAGTTTTATGTTACCACCAAAGTGTCATTTCTTTTAAATATATCTCTAGTTAGATTCGTCACGTTTTTGAATTCCAGGCTATATGCAGTTTTATCAGACCGATTACGTCTTCTCAATAGACATGAACATAATTATTAGTTTTCTGCGACTATCCGCTCCATTATCATTCCAGCTAATTGCTCTATTCATTTCGTTAAGCATTAAGTATTACTTTTGAAACTTTATAAACTATTCTGAATATGTAGCTCTTACAAAAAATCCTGGCGTAGACCTGCCCTGAAAAAAGGGGAGGTTGAAATGGAGAGGGTGAGGGAAAAGGGACGACGGAGGGGAGGGAAATAGGCAGTGAAACCAAACTTCTTTACAAGTAAGATTCGTGGCACCTGCATTTGAGACAAGTAGTTAAATATTCGCTATGACTTTACTAGGGATTCTATCTCGAGGTCCCACTGTGAAAAGAGTTGAAACGGGGTGGTATGTAGTGGTGATCACAATTTGCTATGGTAATATCAGCAGAGCACTCTACATTACCATCTGCGGTGGGATTGCTCTCCATCTGCTGATCTCGATGCGCTCTCTTCAGGGTCGTAGTTGGAGTCCTATCTTTAAGCGGATTTCATTTTTTTTTGGAGAGGCGCCCTAAAATATGTAGAGCAACCGGGAAAAAACCTCGGTAACACTCCCTCTTTTAGTTTCGGCCTACTATATAACCCCCAAAATAATTACAAGATCGTCATTGAAACTAATTATAAGTACTGCCTTTGCAATTAACAATATTTACATTTTTTGTCAAAAAGGGTCTAATGCATTTTCATCCGTGTGGCGAGGGCCGCGCGAGTGACGGAGGATGAATTCGGGCAAAAGACGTGAAAAAATATTAAGGACTAAGAATATGGTTTATATGATCATAATTAGCATTTCGTTCAGAAGTCTCATAAGCAAAAGATTTTTAGAATGGTCGTCTTTCTCGCGAAGGTTTTGGAAGGTAATGGAAGGTTATGAAAGGTAATGAAGGCCATGGTAATGTAAGGTTATGAAATAAGACAAATGGGACATTAGGTGACTTACATTCTTTCTTACCCCTCCAAGAGTGTTTCCATATTTGTCCGTGAATATTTTCTTCCAAATAATATCAAACTCGATATATTTATTTATCGATAGATTGGAAAACATGCAGTCATAAGTCTGGGGGTAGGGACAAAGAAATCTGCGAGTCATTGCTTAACCTGTTCGCATCATACGCACTACATCAAATAGTAAATTTGCCTAATAGAGGGGAAAATGTTCTCGATTTACTTGCCAAAAACATCCCTGAAAAAGTTATTAAAGTTGAAAATGTCGATGGAATAAGCGACCACAAGGTAGTATACGTAAAATTTTCCCTAAATACTGAAAAAATTTTAAATTAAAAAGAAAGATTTACCTTTTTAGTAAAGCAGATTTTAACGGATTTAGGCGTGACTTAAAGACTTCTTTTGAAAAATTTTTGAATAGAGTACTTGAATAGTAATTGACATAGGTTAGTGATGAGAATCGTACTGTTAACCAATTTGGTGCCGAGAAAATGCGTGCAAAGGAGTCTTTTGCCCATTTTTTTCGATATAAGTATCCCTTCTAGCGTGCTAAGTGTTTAAACGAATGATATGAATGTTACTTATACCCGCATATGTCGAGAACTAGCTTCACAAATGTCTTTTTACCTTCACAAAATATGTAAAAGAAATCTCACGGATATCCAAATTAGAGGTAGGCGTCATGTATTTATCGTCATGTATTTATCATCGTCACAACGCACAGTGGTCCCAAATGCCAAATAGCTGGCCAAAATCCAAAAAATGAAATTCATATTAATGAAATTTCAACTCCTAGAACAGCTAAAATGATTCATTATAGCATATGTAATGATCATTTTTTAGAATCTGACGGTCACCATTGGTTATCAATATCAATTCTAAACAGAGCGTCTGGCGTGTCAGTTTTGCAGTACGAGACGCGCGGGAAAAAGAGCTCTGTTCAAACGCGCATGAGTTTTTTAATGATCGATCTAGTTTCAATTTGAAGCATTAATTATTTTTCTAGATATTAATACTACGGCATTAATTGATAAAAGTTGAAACTATTAAATTAACATGAATAGTGAATTGATGACGAAATCTTATAAATATTATGCCTTTTCGGCAGATTGTAGGTGAAAAGAAGTTATTGATCATATCAATGAAAAGGCTAGTATACCTCAGCAACAAATGAGCGAAGTTATCTCTATAATTGTACCTAAGAGGAACCAAATTATATAGATACAGTTGTAAAGCAATAAGTTAACGACTGCAATTTTTAATTCGGCTTTTCATCTTTTGAAGCTTGGATCTAATGGACAAAATCTAAACGGCGCCCTCCTCTAATTCCAATGCATGAATACTGTGAAGCTGCTGTGTTAACAATCGTATGTGACAAGAGGATGGTATTATTTTACCATTTGTTATGAACGTGAAAGTGCTTCCTCCGGCATCCTGGTAAATACTACGGACGCACATTCGAGTATTTCAGGATGAATGTGTTAATTGGTTATAAATATAGTTTGAAGGCACTTGTAGAATCAGAAATTATGATGGAAAATTAAAATATTCTCAGAAAGGAAATAAACTGACCATTTCGACCAGCCTTTGTCGCTTTCTATTTCAGATAAAACGCGAACCACAAAGATGGGTAAGCTATGTAAAAGGCTGCACCGCAAATCGGCTTAATTCATCAGACGCTATCACTATATGCCTATCACTTGTCTGATAGGCAAAGACTTAATGCATCCGATGCATAACCTTTGGGTCAGGTATTAAAACCAAGCGATAAAACATAGCAGTCGTGGAGAAGTTCAGGAAAGAATCGCGCTAAAGTCTTTAAAAAAACTAAAATTATACTATATGATTTCTGGGCGTCTAAATTCTACATGAGCAAGGGAAAAGAATGCATTCAGCCACTCTTGGTGGGATGGGGAAGGTGAGGAGGAAAGGGGATATGGGTAGAAGTGTTTATGCATGGCATTGCAGAAGCAAGGAACGGCGCTTGGACCATGGGTGACCTTCGAGCACTGGTTTCTGCGGTTAGTTTTATAAAAAGGGCAAGAGAGTGAAAGGTTCCCCGGACTCCAACCCGAGTTAATAAACATGCTTGCTGACCGTTGAAGGAACAGGGGAGGAGGAATAGCTTAGGGGCACGGATTAACATATGGCAATGGCTTAGGGATAATGCATGGGACAGGCTTCTCTTGCAAAAATCCCAGAATGCTCACCTCGCAACCCTTAGAGATCTTTGCCGCCACGGCCTTATGATGGCTGACCGTTGCACGCATTCATTTATTTCTGGCTGCCACCGTGCCAGCTACTAAGCGAAATTCTATGAATAATTGCTCACATTTTCAGCTTGGTTCCACACCTGTCCAGGAGTCGTCCTCGCTGTTGGGATAGGGTTGATAAATCGCTACTTCTAATTCCTTGCTTAGCTTTAAGTGATATGGTCAAGCATTTTCATATTAGTATCAGACTTGTTCATAATTAACAGTCTTCAAACTGACACTTAGATCCATACAAGATTCCTCGTAGCGGATTCATGTGATTGAACTGAACATAATTTCTATTGCAAAGTGATGAAATAAATTTGTACCTGAAACTTCTTGCCAACTTTTTCCTTCCTCTTAACGCGCCCAGCGTTCTACTTATAGGTCAGTCAGATTTTTTTGCAATATTACATTTCAATATTGCAATTCTGTAATCTCCGAATTTGCACAGAAATGCAATGAAATGCCTCAAATTTATTACTTCGTAACTGGCAAAGCTATTTCTTTATATGTCTCCTTGGTTGAATTGTGTGACTTCTCCTTGTTTTTTAAATCCGCGCTTAAAATCTTACTGTAAATAAATAAGTGACCTTTGCCATAAAATTATCTGGATTAGTCAATTAATGCCAGTTTAAATTGCTTCATATAATTTTAAAATAGGTACTTGTTCTTTTTTTGAAAAACAATTGGGAGCCGAACGTCACTGCTTTATAATTATGAAAATGTGCGTTGAGTTTTCCATTTTTGACGTGCATGATAGCTCCTCCTTCGTTTTTCGTCGATTTTAATCGCAATAATTGAGCTTTCAATTTCAACTCATTGAGGTTCAAGCTTTTAGATGAAGAATACGAGTCATACGTTCAATGGTATCAGGCTCAACTATGTGGAAGTTGATATTCACAAATGAAAAAACGACTTCGTTTCGACAGGGCGTACATTCGAGAGAAGAATCGAGGAACATAAGAGATGTTACCGGAACTGCAATCTGTCGCAGTCCCATTTCGCCAAACATCTCTGGGAAGAGAACCACGAGAGCGACTTCAAACCGGAGATACTACACTTTGAGATAAAAGGGAGGAAGATGGACAGGAAGGAGGAGCTAGAAATAAGGAGGAACATGAGTAAATGTAAATTACTAAACGACATCCTTTTTGAAAAAATTTCCCCCCTCCTACAAGTCTCTCTAAACCTCACCGAAAGACGAACACCCAGATCCCTCCCGCCCAACTCCACACCCGCTGATAACCCACCTCCACCTTAACGACCCTTTCCAAGTTAACCCACCCCTCCCTCTACCTTCCATCCCCCGCCCCCACCTTTCTCACCAACACGGTCCTCCTAAGGGTTTTCCCTAATTCTCACCATAACCGCCACCCCTCACCTCTCTCCGGGTTTCCCCTCCCCCCCCCCCCTTCCTAGCACCCATTCTTCCACCCCTCTCCAACCTCCCCCAAGACCCTTCCAGGTATATATTTGCTTGAATTTTAAAATTTTTTGTACTTGAAAATGACCTCTATGTGTCGAAACATGTCGTACCAAGAAAATAAATCAGTGGAAGGAAACGAAGTCGTTTTTTCATTTGTGAATACGAGTCATGTTGCAGTGAAGCCTTGATGACTCTAGACCGTTAGACAGCAATTCCTGCCATGTTTGGCTGGAAGATACCAAACAAAACTTCACCAGCTGATGGCCGTCTTTTTTGCGCAAACTGGGTTTTGAGGCTCACGTAAAGAATTTAAAATGGAAATTTTCAGTGATGCTTTGGTAGGGTTTTTTGCTGAGGAAACTAATCGGCTTG
This sequence comes from Ceriagrion tenellum, assembly GCA_963169105.1. Lineage (NCBI taxonomy): Eukaryota > Metazoa > Arthropoda > Insecta > Odonata > Coenagrionidae > Ceriagrion > Ceriagrion tenellum. Next base: position 34,091,915 of record OY720635.1, on the reverse strand, counting down.
TAGAAGGTCAAAATATTGTAGTAGTTAGTGTTAGCTGATTTCAAAAGTAAAATACTGGGAGAACACTTGAACGATAATTCCAAGGCATTTTGGTCGTATGTTAGGGACACTCAAGGAAATAAATCAACAGTACACACGCTTAATTATATCAAAGGGGAAAAGCTAACCAACAGTCTACAAAAAGCCAATTCGTTAAACTCATTCTTCAAAAGCATTTTGAATACTTGTACACTACGTCTTTTGGATCCGCAGCCTGTTCATTCCCAAACATTTATGCCTGAAATTATTATAAATTGTCGCAGCATAGAACATCAGCAAAAAAATATCAACCCCAACAAATCCCCCGGTCCAGATCAAATACCTGCTCGCGTATATAAAATATTGGCATCACACATAGCGCCTTACTTAGAATTAATATTCACCAAATCTTTAGTAGATCACGTAGTGCCTAAGGACTGGAGAGTAGCAAATGTCACACCTATATTCAAAAGCGGCGACAGAGAGGACCCTAGTAACTACAGGCCTATTTCTCTCACGTCCATTTCGTGTAAGGTATTTGAACACATAATCGTAAGCTCCATTATGAGTCATTTAGATAGGGAGGAACTATTAATAAATAACCAACACGGATTTCGAAAGGGTAGATCTTGCGAAACCCAACTGGCTCTCTTCGTTCATGACATCTTACTCTCAGGTGAAAATAATGTTCAAGTTGACGCGATATTCCTCGATTTTAAGAAGGCTTTCGATAAGGTACCTCATATTAAGTTACTCTCAAAACTAGAAGCATATGGAGTAGATAAAAACGTTATAAGTTGGATTAACCAGTTCTTACATAGGCGGGATCAAAGGGTTGCCATAGATGGTATCATGTCAAACACAGCGTCATATCGGGTGTTCCTCAGGGAAGTGTCATTGGTCCACTTTTATTTCTCTTATACATAAATGATATTAGCACCGTCGTTAAAAGTAAGCTTAGACTCTTCGAAGACGACGCGGTTGTGCAATGGGATATAATCTATTCCGAAGATAGCAGCTCCTTAACAATCCATCTACTTGCTATTCATGCTTGGTGCGAAAAGTGGCAGATGGAACTAAACATAAAAAAGTGCGTAACAGTCAGCTTTTGGAAAAAGAAAAATAGGCCAGGTAAGACTTACAGAATTAATAATATGGAAAGAATTAACGCGGGGTCTGTTTAGTACTTAGGGGTCACAATTACTCACGGCATATCTTGGGGAAAACATATTCGGGAAATATACGGTCAAGCATACAGTAACACCAGGAACTTCTTCCTGATGTTACTCTGGGGAATTATCGCGCTATTTTACCTTCAATTATGTTCAATTGTTTTACCTTCAAGCTAGGCTATATCAAGAGAATACTCGGAAAATGTGCTGAGAAAGTGAAAGAACGTTGTTATTATTCAATCGTTAGGCCTCATCTGGAATATGCTGCCAGTGTATGGGACCCATATGAAGCGAGGTTGACATCGGAATTAGATCGCGTGCAGCGAAGAGGAGCTAGGTTTGTAAAACGATGCTATGATAAGTTTAGTAGTGTGTCTGGATTGTTAGAAGAACTGGGATGGGAATCGCTTTTACAGCGTAGATTAAATTATAGGCTTAACCTCTTAGCTAAATTTCAGGAAAAAATTTTCTCTGACGACGTAAATAACATACTATTAAACCCCTCGTACTACGGAAGATTAGATCGCGCCAATAAAATTAGAGAGATAGACTGTAGAACCGATAGGTATAAAATGTCATTTTTCCGCGTACCATTCGGGACCATAACAGCTGCGATCATCGTCATGAATAGTGCAAATACTGAAATTAGCTAGACTGTAGATCTTTTTCTTTATATTTTCTACGTTCTTATTTACTGCGTGATGTCAATATTGTTCTTATTTATGCATGATATGTTGAATCCGTAGTAGTAGTCATTGTATCCCTTGCATGTTGGAACGAATGACGGTAGAATGTTTCTTGGTTAGTAGATTTCAATGAGCGCGTGGCATGTGTGGTACGCTGGTTTCAATGTAGTATAGAGATATATAGTATGAGGACATGCAAATTATTCTTTTAAACTCTTAGCACGCTAGAAGGGATACTTATATCGAAAAAATGGGCAAAAGACTCCTTTGAACGCATTTTCTCGGCACCAAATTGGTTAACACTACGATTCTCATCACTACCAATGTCAATTGTAAAAGCTATACCCATTTACAATCACTGCAAACATACTCGCGGTACTAATGTAGCAATGATAAAGTCACGTATCTTCGCCTGCGAAGAAATGGCAATTCTGAGAGGGATATGGACAGTGAGGAAATGACTAAATCATACCCGAAACTCATTCAAACTTCCCGCAGCCAGCCACCTACCACTGCGATGTTGCCATTTTTCCGGCAGTGGATCACCACGTTTTTAGCTATGTTCGCAAAATTGTTCATTTTCATCGTAGGACGACGATTAACAGATGTACTTACTCGTACAATTATCGGGAGTACGATGAAAACATTCATTTGTAGTTATATGGCGTAGTTTTAAAAGTTTAAATAATAGTGAACACGGCTAGTTTTGGGGAGGGGGACCCCCGCTGCGTGGGTGGAAGAGAGAGGCCGCCAATGGGTCTCCAAGCCCGAGAAGGGCTGGTGATTAGGACCGCCCACGAGGTTGGCCCCACCCAACTTGTGACTACCTGAGATGTGGCCCCAGAAAATCGGTTTTAACCGTCTGTAGTGCATGATGCATGTAATAACAACAATAATCCCTTCCTTATTATGTAGATACTAATCATCTAGCTCCATGTGACCCTATTTTTTAGCATGTCTCCCTTAAATATCCTAGTTGCATGTCAATAGAGCATGTTTGGTGATCTTCACCCCCTGCCACACACCCTCGTGGTGGCTCGCAGGGTATTACGTAGATGTAGACGTAGATGAAACTCCCAGAAGTGTTTCTCGCAGACAACTTGAGGATTCATTCATTGGTCGTTCAATCTGAAGAAAAGTTGACTGCAGCCTATGAACTTTCCTCTTGATTTGGTCCATGAACTTGTTCCTGGGTCTTCGTCTGGGCACTTATCTCTATTTTACCTTCAATTATGCTCTTCACTAACTCAATGTGTCTCAGGGTGTGTCCAATCCACCTTGCTCTTCTTTCCTGTGTGGTATTCCACATGGTCCTTTCCTCTTCTACTCTTCTGCACAATTCATCATTTCTTATTTCCATTTTATCTTTAGCATCCTCATTTTTCCGTATTATATGTTTAGCATCATCATCATTTAGCAGAGAACTGTGTGGATTGGATTGGATATTTGGGGAGGCGACCGACAGCTAAGGTCACTTGCGCCATAGGGGATAGGTAAGGGAGGAAGGATGGATAGAAACCCGGCCTCGGCATTAGCCTGCTTTTAACGATAGGTGCCAAGGGGACCACGGTTTAACGTCTCATCCGACGGACGGAGCACTGTACTTGAAGTGTCCTCCACAAGACACTCAAGTAGGGATCGGATTTCCTCTGAAAAACATCCTTATCTGCAGGGAATTGTGAATTTTTAACTGTCCGTCTCGAATAGCCAAACACGAATATTACCACGTATCGGGAGGAAAAGAAGTCGCTGGTACAAGCACGGATGGATGGCGCTGCGGCTACTGGTGCACGAGCCGGATGGCCCGCGCCTCGACCCGCCCGTATCGGCTACATGACTTAGCCGAATTGTAACCACGGATCGAAATGACCCGCTTGGCCCAACCCGACAGAGCCCTACTGACCCGAAAGGGTCCAACTGACCACTGACCATCTCTCCGTGCGATTATATAATAAACCTGAGACGGATATTTTCTTCCAGATGACGGTCAGGTCACACTTCCGAGACCGTTTCTCTTTGGCTACTCTGAGCTCTACCAAATAACATAATGGACATAAGCAAAGGGAAATCCATCGAATGGATATATAAGAAAAGAGGAAATCAAACTGTTCCCATCTTTAACTTTTCCAACTCTTTCCAAAATCCAACTCTTTCCATCGATCTGTCCCTACCTAGACCTTTCCTAGTACCCCTTCCTTCTCTTTTCCTAACTGGTTCGGAGCCATTCCCTTCCTTTACCAATGGCTTATCTCACGGGATTAAACGCTCTGCGTAGGTGCCCAGGGATTCGTCTGGTATTTTCCTTTTCTCACCAACAAACTGCTTCCATCTTTAACTTTTCCAACTCTTTCCATCGATCTGTGTCTACCTAGACACCGTACCTAAGACACTGTACCTACCTACCTAAGAGAAGGAAGGGGTACTAGGAAGGCCTAGTACCCCTTCCTTCTCTTTTCCTTACTGGTTCGGAGCCATTCCCTTCCTTTACCAATGGCTTATCTCACGGGATTAAACACGCTGCGTAGGTGTCCGGGGGATTCGTCAGATAATTTTCTTTTTCCACCAGCAAACTGTTTCCATCTTGAAGAGAGGGAAACTCGACCATCAACATCCGGGTCACAACACTTCGATCTTTACTCCGTGAATGAATGATCGTACAGACGAGGATGCCGAAAAGAGAATTTCCTCCAGTGCCCAAATCACTCCTTTATTTAAAGAAAATACTGCCAGTAGACCGCAGGAAAGTTACGAAATAAAACAAAGTTCCCGACTGCGTTAATACATGCGATAATAAAAAAAACGTGAGTCACAGAAATGAAGACCACAGGTAAGCCTCAGAATAAGACGAAGTAAACAAAAAGAAATAAATCGATACAATACCACAGCAGGAGGACTGACGACAGATTTTCGCAGCTCTCCCTTCTTCTCTTCCGATATTCCACATAAAGAAAGGCTTCTCCTTTTTACCACATACATTTTATTTAAGACGACCAGGGCTTCGACGCGGCACGTCATCTTCAGGTGATTGATGATGACTTTTTATTTCGTTTTATTTACTGCCGTCGTTCCGCGTTTAATTTTATCTTAAATAAAATTTATGTGGAGTAACAAAGATAATTCGATTATAATGTTTATGAAATCCCATGAAGTCACGTCTGAGACAACTGAGGCTTCTATCGAAGCTAAGGTTTTCACCAATACTTAGCCAGGTGTTCCGGTAGCAAGTTTGTCGAAGGACCGCGTGTTTTATTTCAAGAGTTCCATTTTGAAGTGATCTCAATATGCTTTAATTCTCTGTGTATCGAAAATAGTAAAAAGAATGACAAACTTTTGTTGATGGGTTATGGTACGATGGCAGTCCACGAAAACCGGATAAATTTGAAATGTTAGTATTAGCAGCCTAATTTTTCAGACGAAATTTTTATACGTAGAGCGATTGAACAGTAGCCTAAAATTTCCTCGATCACAACACTCACAAAATGGGGATTGTAATTGGGTAACGAAGATTTCACCAACGTATTCGCGGAAGGCCTGAATACTTTGCATAAAGAGCCAAGCGCGGCTTTAGCGGTGGTGGTTAGGACTGGCGTCGAAATTTATAATAGAGAAGGTAAGGATAATAGAGAGATGGACCCTTAAATCTATTTTTAGAATGAGAGCGGGCACAAAAACAGACCTGGTATATAAATATAAGAAAATAACATATTAGAACTATCATAAAGAACCAGTCATTAAATTCTTACAAATGCCTTAAAGAAAGCAAAACTGAGGCCCTAAGAAACATTGGCGAAGACAACCGCACGATCTGGGACACTGGAAGTGGACCAACCGATGTCCTAAAACTATAATTGGCGAGGAAATGCCAAAGACGGGTGACGTTAGACAAGACACAGCAAAATCCAAAATGAGCTTGGCATCCTCTGAAATATAGCTGTGTGCAGCAAAGGACACGGCGCTGGCGGGGGTCGGATTGGTGAGGTGGCTAGAGTACTGGCTAACCATACAGACGGCTAGGGTTCAAATCCCTGCAGGTGAGGATATTTTTCAGAGAACATCCGATTCCTACTTGAGTGTCTTGTGGAGGGCATTTCTAGTGCAATACTCCGTCTGTTGGATGCAACGTGAAACTGTGGTCCCATTGACGCCTATCGTTAACAGCTGGCTAATGCCGACGCCGGGTTTCTTTCCCCCCTTCCTCCACTACCTGTTCCCTAGGGCGCAAATACCTTAGGGGCCATTCAACAACCACGTGGCCAATTTTAGGCCATTTTTCGACCCCCCTCCCCTTCCCCCATGTGACCAGACGTGGCCATGGTCTTGACCCCCCCCAGGGGGTCACGTGGTCATGTACAGAAATGACCGCCCGACTTTCACTCGACCGACCCTGTGGATGCACTGGCGATTAGAGCTGTGTCGTTCATGAATGAATCGTTCAGAATGAACGATTCAATGGCATGAACCGAATGAATTGAATCTACGTTTTCAACTCGAATCGTTCAAAATGAACGATTTGATGGAAGATTCAAATCCGCCGAATCCAAATCGTTCATATTGAACGATTTGGATTTCCACACAATTCGTTTAATATGAAGGATTTGTGTGGAAGATTCTGCTAGCAATCCGCCAAATCCAAATCGTTCAATAAGAACCCTGTAAATACCCTTGAAACACCTTGTCTTGTGTTTCCGAATTGGAGCATCACACTTCACTTTTTTGTTTGTTATTTCGCACACTTTGGATTCGAGATTTACTTGGATTCGAGGTTCACATGGATTCGAGATTCACACGGATTCCAGATTCACATGGATTCAAGATTCACCTGGATTCGAGATTCACATGGATTCAAGATTCACATGGATTCGAGATTCACATGGATTCGAGATTCACTCGTGGATTTGGTTCATTCGGTTCATTATGAACGATTTAAATAACCGAATCATTGCCACGAATCAAATCCCATGAACCGAATCCACAAAATGAACCGAAATTCCCACCTCTACTGGCGATGTTACACCGTGCCAGACGTCAGTAGTGTCTAGGATCGGGCGGGCAAGGATAAGAAGCTAACGTTTGTCTACTTTGTTGCGATGTGGGCAGGGATACGACTGGCTTCGTCTACTTTGTCCCACCCCGAGATGTCCCGCCCGAATTCGTTGACAACGCTAAACATAGTAATCTAGGCACAGTGGACGGGCGACCACAGAGTGAAAATCAGCATTCGTCATCGGGTTTTTGTTCATCCAAATCGGCCACGTGCTACGCCGCCAGCCCCCCCCCCCTCCTCCATCCTCGTGACCAACTGTGGCCAAGAGTCTAACCTCCCCCCTCCCCCCAAAAACGACCACGAGGTTGTTGAATAGGTCTTAGCTGTTCGTCGCCTCACCAAATATCCAATCCATTAGCGCTGGCGTAGGATACAAACCTCGTGCTGTGGCTTCCTTGAAGTCCATTCCCCCTTGGGTAGCCATCTTTGATGGACCTAACATTTAGTTCTTACGAATCCTTCTAAATTGTCATGAAGATTTGCAAGCCTTAGTAGCGTAGTGGTCTGCGCATTGGAAAGCCAAAGGTCCGTGGTTCATTTCCTGGTCCCGGCCGATTTTTTCACATGTAAATTTCATAGTATTTCACCGTCATATTCCTGGCAGACCTGAATTCTTTGTATACCCACGAAGAGGTTGACATGACTATATTTAAATCAAAATCTTAGGTATTATTGTTAAATTTAGCATGAGCAATTAAATGGCTTGAGCATAAGCTCATGGCGTTTCACATAAAACTTTCACATTGCTTATACTTTTCTAGGAATCAACTTCGTTTGGCTGCTCTTACACGTTTCTTGTTGTTTCATTTTTTTGTAGTGCTGACGTCGCATAATTTTGTAATTAAGAGAGTAGCCTTAACACAAGTGCGTCGCTCAATGCTACCAACAGCTCCTAATTATTGTTTTTTTGTAATTGACTTTGTTACTAAGAAGGAAAGAACAAACAACATGTATACCAATGCTCTGGTATAGAGCTTTGTATTATACGACACTTAAGACGTGGTTCTAAAAAGCTCCAAAAAATAGAGGATGCGGGTACATAAAAGGTGTTTGAGAAGTGGCTGTGTCGAAGAATGGAGAAAGTGTAATTTACGATACGGAAGACAAACGAAGAATTGCTCATTGTGATGGGTGAGGGGTAAAAACTGCTGGAAGAGAAAAAAAGACAGAGCAGATGGATGAAACAGATTGATTAGGAGCCAAGGGATTCTGAGTGCTGAGGTAGAGGGGAAAATTTTGTATTAGTGGGAATGGGGGAGAATAAGAATAGCCTTTGTGGATGGGACGAAGAGCGGTGGGAAATAAGTTGAGCAGAATACAGAAATTAGACAAAGAACTCAAGCTTGTGGACAGTTAATATTGTGTTTGATGAGGTCGCCCCTTCCCATATCAAGCGATGAATCACCTTCAGAAAATAAACATATGTTTGCCACAATATCTCGAGCTTCTGCAACGAACTCTTGAATCTTCTTGTGTAGATATGACGAAGTGATTAATGTGATGCAAGAGGTGGAATTAATATCTATTGACAAAACGGGTGAAAGATGCAGACGGCTAGCGATCTTTGCATGAAAAACCAGCGTTTTTATCATCAATACATTTTTAACGGAGCATAGTTCTCAATTTCTAATCGCTAAAAATTCGATCTGAAAACATACATACATTAGTGCCCAGAAATTTCTTCCACTTCCATAAACTAAACCCTCTAAGAATTCATAGATTTTTGAGGACAATGTCAATAGTCCCTGATTTAATGATGCCTGAAAATATTGAGTGAATAAAATGGAGGTAAGTGCTCACAGGTAGGTAGTACTACACATTAATTTACGGTAGATTCATGGTTATCGAGTCAAATTTAGTTGAAAGTACACGATTTAAATGGTAAATACATTTCAGATGACCATTGACACCAATGCCATTTCAGCTCAAGAAGCTACGAATGGGGCTACCTGAACATTATATTCGGGAAATAACTGGGCAGGCTATTCGTAAATTGGAATTTTCAAAGCGAGTGCTTGGAAAGTGTAACGATCAACTTAGAGAAATCAGTTACTTCTCCCTGGTTTGAGCCCACTTGGAATGTGCTGCCAGTGTTTGGGATCCTCATGAGGGAGGTTTAAAAACAGAACGCGTGCGGAAAAGATCAGAAAGCTGCGAAAAAGGCAGTTATGATATTTTCGTTAGTGCGACTGACCTCTTGCAACAACTTGGATGGGAATTGCTTTCAGACCGTCGATTGAAGGTTAGACTCAATCATTTATGTAAATTTCACACCGATTTATTTTCAGTCGAAGTTTTCTATATCTTATAAGCTCCAAAATACTACGGTAGATAAGGTCATTATTATAAAATAAGGGAAATAGATTGTAGAACAGGAAAGTGTAAAATGTCGTTTTTCCCACGATTGATAAGAGACCATAATGGCTGCGTTAGCTTTGAATTAAGTTAGTTGACAGGTAGTGTAGTTGATTAATTCATAGGCACCTTAATGCATGCTTCTAAACCTTCCGAGTAGTACCATGGCTAGCACCATGTTTTGCATGTTCCCTGCATGACTATTGTGTCACGTTTACATAGCTAACTTATAGATTATTTTAGTAGTTTCTGTAGCATTTGTAACGTACCCATTATGCGATGCATGTAGATGAAAGTTATTTCTTCACTGTAGTTCATGTTGGTGATAAGTCATCCCCTGCCAAACGCCATTGTGGTGGCTTGCAGGGTAATAAGTAGCTGTAGATATAGAAACATTATCCTGTGGTCTCAAGAGGTCACAAGGCCGCATGAGGTACCAATGAAAATCCACGCCCATCAGGCCAGTGCCCGAGGGCGGGGTCTAATTTGCCTACAAGCCCGGATCCTTTCAAGAAAATCACCTCCCACTCTTTCCCCTCCTGCCGGAAGTGACTTATTATTTCCGAAATTTAAGTTTCGATATCACTAATAAATGAGGACAGATATAAGTGGCCATTTCTCATTCTAGTGCGGAAATAGCTCAGAACGCAGACCTAATTCGTCCCTCGTAAGTTGATAACATCGAGCTCAATGCACTCCATGGTACCGCTTTTTTCTTCAAAGGACTGAAAATAAGAGCGACACTGAAACTGAATAATTATTTTCCATGTATTATTTTTAATATTTAGCTTCTGAAACCTCTCAGTGATACTGTTTGCTGTGACAACTCTACACCGAAGATTGGAGTCCCTTTTCCTTGAGGAGTCAAAGACTCGTGCCAGTGAAGACTCATCCAGGTGAGGCCCCCGTAATCTTTTATTTTATTATTCTCCTAACAATTTTTAGGTATAATAGGGTCACTGATGATTTGAAGGTTTCCACGGCGTTCTAGTTGATGAGTTAAGTCTTACGTCCTTGAGAAGAACTCCATTGGTGATGAGAGTTACTCCATGTATCCCGCCAGCTATCGCACCTCTGTGGTGGAGAAGCGTGCTCTATGTTAGTCTGAAATTCTGACCTGAAGAAGCCTGCTGGATGACTGGAGAAACTGCTGTTAGAAATAGGCTTAGCTCACGCTAATATGCGCCCGAAATCCCGAAAGCTTAAGGTGGTTGGATCAATTTTCGTCTAAGGACGTCATGCTTGCGTGTAACTTGGCACACTTTCTTATTAGCGGAGCCAAGATATTCGGGAAATAACTGGTCAAGCTACTCATAAATTGGGATTTGTAAACAGAGTACGTGGAAAGTGCGACGACAAAGTTAGAGAAATCAGCTTCTACATCTCTCATCCGTTAGACCTCACTTAGAATACGCTGCCAGTGTTTTGGATCTTCATATGGTAGGCTTAAAAACAGAGTTGGGACGCGTGCAGAGAAGATAAGCACGATACGAGAAAGGCCGTTATGGCAGTCTTGTTTGTGTTACTGACCTCTTCCAAAAACGTGGACAGGAATCGCTTTTAGACCGTCAATTGAAAATTAGACTCAATCTTTTATGTCAATTGAAAACCGATTTATTTTCAGAAGAAGTTTGCAATATCCTACGAACCCCAACATACTACGGTAGATCAGATCATGAGAATGAAATAAGGGAAATAGATTGTAGAACATCAAGGTATAAAATGCCGTTTTTCCCGCGATCGATAAGAGATCATAATGGCTGCGTTAAGACTTTGAATTAGGTTAGTTGACAGGTAGTGTAGCTGATTTGAATCATATGCTCCCTAAAGCAGGTTTCTAAATCTGCCGAGTAATGCTAACACCATGTTTTGCATGTATCCTGCTTAACTCTTGAGTCGCTTGGATTGGATATTTGGGGAGGCGACCGACGGCCAAGGTCATTTGCGCCATAGGGGATAGGTAAGGGAGGAAGGGTGGATAGAAACCCGGCGTCGGCATTAGCCTACTCTTAACGAAAGGCGCCAAGGGGATCACGGCTTAACGTCTCATCCGACAGACGGAGTACTCCACTTGGAGTATCTTCCACAAGACACTCACGTAGGGATCGGGTTCCTCTGATAATCATCCGCCTCTGCAGGGATCTACATCTACGATTTGAACCCTGGCCGCCCGGGTGGTAGGCGAGTACTCTAGCCACCACACCAACCCGATCCACCTCGCGTTTTCATAGTTACAAAATGGATTATTTTAGTAGTTTATGTAGCATTTGTAGTATACCGATAGTATGGTAGTTGTTGGTGAAAGTAAAGTTCTTCACTGTAGTTCATGTAGATGATAAGTCAACCCCTGCCAAACACCCTTGTGATGGCTTGCAGGGTAATAAGTAGATGTAGATATAGTGATAGCTATCGGTAAAAGTGAAAAAATTCCATCGTACAAATAGAGTGTTTTGGGATACGCAGCGCTACTTGAACACGTAGCATTATTGTACACGAATACTCTATTTCTTAGACTACCTGTGTTCAGATTCTCTTCTGATCACGAAAAAGGCATTTCTCTTCATTATAATTGCTGCTAATAATAGTCACGCCGTCCCATGTTCAAAACCGTTCATTTTAATACAATGTCATTCATAATTCGAATATCGCACCGCAAATTTGCACTCTGTCTATTCCAATGCTGTCTGTCTGGTAGGCTCCAATATGTATACAGATGCACAATGGTTCAATTTGTATCTAGAATTTATTCGACTTACTTGGAAAAATATTTAAATGTGCACCCAATGACCCAAGATTACAGTTCAAGCCCCATGAATGACGTTGCCAAGCCATTTCCGCCGCGGTCTGCGGCTTCATAATTTTCAACATGATTATTTCCCTGCCTAGTCAGCACTGTGATGCATTTGACGATTTCAGGCTTGACTCTGAAGTCATACAACACGTTGCCTTGCTTAAATCTTGGCACTCGGTTTAAATTTATTCATTGGTCGTTCAAGCCTAATATTGGTTGACTGCAGCCCTTCCCTGTCTAATGCTAGTTCCCTTATCTCCTGGTATCTCTTCCTATGTCCTTTCCTCTTTATTTGGTCCATGAATTTATTCGTTGGTCTTCCCCTGGGGACTTTACCTTCATTTACATTCTTCACAAACCCATTGTGTCTCAGGGTGTGCCTTGTTCCTATTTTCAGTATGGTGTACCATGTGATCCTTTCCTCTTCTGCTCATCTGTTTAAATCTCTTCTTCTACTCGGTTCAAATATTCCTCATGATTTCGTTTTAACGAGAGCATGAGTTAATATCATGTTGTATCCTATAATTAGCAGCGTTATCAATGCTTATCAGCAGTAGTATCTCAACCCATGTACTACATGTTTGCATGTTCGTCAACGTTGTTTTATCATATATTCTGGTTTATTCGTGCATGGTCCTTCAGTCATTTTATCCGCGTTGTCGCGTAATCCATTCTTTCCCAATCTAGATCTTTTATTGTTTGCCACTATTTCACCCCCTATCACGACCTTTCTTTTGAGACCTTCAACTAATCACCTATCTGTCTCCTCCCAGGTCAATGATTCTTTTTTGCGTTTGAATTGTTTTTAATAAAAAGAGAAATATTTGGAATTTGCAAAAACCTTGTTTAAACCAAGTTTTATTTTTGCATTAATTGGACTATATGCTGAAAATGGAAACGGATGCTATAATTCGGGAAAAAAGATTTTTTCTTGATATGGTTTTTATATAATAAAGATGTAACTCCAAAGCCTGTAAGCGAGTTTGTTTACTGTTTTTAGATTTTCACTTTTATAACATTCATCAAGCCGTTAGAGCTCACTTCTTCATTATCAGATTCTTTTTCCAATCATTGCATTGAATAATGATACGATACGAAGTCACTCGCACGGGCGCATATACACCGACGGTAGAAATTCGCTATGAAAAAATCATTTGACTTGACCGAGATTCGAAGCCGGATTACTCAATAGCCGATCAGATGTGTCAGCTGTGTAACTGGGTAATACACCTAACTGGCAATTGGGAGATCCGGGTTCGAATCCCGGTCAAGTCAAATGATTTTTTCATGGCGAATTTCAACCCTTGGTGGAGATATGATCTTGTTACTTTATATTCAGATCACTTTCCCTATCTCATTCTTATAAATTTGTAAGACAAGATGTACCATAGCATAGACACTCGAGAGCAGGCTACTAAAATTGAAATTTATATTTACTCTGTGCACAAACTGGAAGAAAAAGAAAATTAGAAAATCTGTAATGAGAAAGGGGTAGTCTCGGAGTTAATGACGCTTAGATTCGAGTCTACATGATCTTGTATGATTTTCGCCGCCGCTATTTGCACTATCCCGAATTCAAGAGTTACAACTCGTAGATAAATACGTTAAAGTCTATTACACTAATGGTAAATCACATACACACAATGTGAAGGAATAAATATGGATAAAATCTTTTACGAAGGTTTGATGTAGACAATTTTTTCCGGATATTCAACATATTTTGCTAGAGCCAAACTTTAATGGTAGAAAATATCACAGGCGTAAGATTAAAGAAATAGACTACCAAATAGATTTAAAATATCATTTGTACGATAAGGGACCATAATAGTTGCGATGGAGCAGTTCTAGGATACTCTGACTTGACACTGACTTAGTAAATTAGGTTTTTGCACGTGTGCTAAATGTTCTAACATCGTTATTAGTTACTAACTTCGCATGAAATTTCCGGCATGAACTAATGCTTGCATAATTTAGTGCATTGTAGAGTCATTTATCCGTGGCAGTAATTATAACTAGTAGTCGCATCTTAAGTAGTGCACTGCATGGTAGCATGTTCCAGTATGTTCGTCCATGTAGCATTCTCCTAGTTTCTGGTCTGACCGCGCACTGTTGTCCTGACTACTTTTGGCCAGCGGCTGGCATTCCGGGGGAACTTGCGTGGTTCTGATTTTAACTGGGATGAGGGCTTTATGCCTGGTGTGGAATCACCTCTTGCCACGCCCCAGTGGTGGCTTGCACGGTATTTCGTAGATGTAAATGTAGATGAACGTGGCGAAAGCGGTTCCACCTTAGTCTTCGCGTACGTTAACGCCATCCCTGGTGCATATATTAACTCAATAGTTGCAACTTAACCCGATTGTGGTAACGACCACCGTCGTAAGCGCTCGAGAGTCAGCGGAAACGTATGAGATGTTCCAGGAAATCCGATGACGGTGTCAAAAGAAAAAGGAGGGAAAACTCCTAGACGGAAGGGGAACTCACAGGGAAAATCCGTGTCGAAACATTCTTCTTTGGTAGTCGAACCACATCTTGGGACATACCTTGACTGTGCTACTCGAATCGGTTAAAAGTTCTCAAGATTCAACCATTTCCCTCCAAAGATAGATAGTAGTCGAAGAACCTTCGTCGCGCGTACGTTTTGGGGGCTTTATTCGGGCTTCATTCAATAGTGAAACCCTTTTCGAGTGAAATCGTAGTAAAGCAAGGGAAAGCGGAGCGTCATAGCTGAAATGAGATTCTAAAAGTAAAGGACTGCAGATAGCATTAAGCAGCCTCGATAATCCGAAATAACGTGAGCCGTGGCCTCTTCGAACTGACAGAAACTCGGTACAACATGGATATAAGGGACTAACGTGCGAGCCTTAGTGAGCAACCGCAAAGGTAAAAATATTTCCAACCATTGCTGTATTTCAGCTTTTTATTATGTGAAGATAAGTTACTGCTGTGCATTATGAAGTCAACAGTTTCTGGCGAGATTTTGTGGAACTGCATTGTTAAAATGAAGAGCACTAGATGTTGTACTGTCCACTATTTTTAATACATAACACTTCACAACATGTGTTTCGACACTTTATTGGCTATTACCAGGAAAAGTCCAATTCCAATACCCACGACATGACTGGAATTTTCACCCTGCGCGTGATGATGGCCAATAAAGTGCCGAAACACCTGTTATTAAGTTTTATGTATTAAAAATAGTGGACATTACACCATCTAGTTCTCTTGATTTTAACTGTACATTATGCTTATTGTGAGTGTATATTATCATGGGATATGCTTAATATGCTTACGCGTTTTGACCTACAGTGAGTTAGACGAACTGGAATTTTACGATTACATATACTCGCATGAAATGCAATAACTCGGGTCGGAAATGTTGACTGGAATTCGGGCAATTGAGACTTTACCCTAGGTAATTAACAGATTTGTTATTGCTCGTTTTTCAGATATTGGAATTATTTTTGTTGAGATAGTCTGTAAAAATGTTGCGTCTAGGTCTTGTGTCGATTTTGGTCGTATAATGACCACTTAAAATAATCATATGCATTCATTTTCGCTTCTCATTTTTTTTCTGCTTCCGTTTTTACAATCTAACCCTTTCGCGCCGAATGTCGGCTGTAGCCGACGCAGTTTTTCATACGCAAAAGAACGAATGTTGGCTATAGCCGACGGGGGTTTTTATTTGCAAATGAACGAATATCGGCTATAGCCGACGGAGGGGATGGAAAGTGATCGCCGCCCAAGCAATAAACTCAGGAATGCTGTTACCCTTCGAGACCCAGTTTAGCGAGGGACCCTCTCTACGGGGACTGGGGTCGCCCCTCCGACTCATTTTTGATATCTCTCGTGGAATAAATATGTGGTTAACTAAAAGTATCCCCACTGTTTTATGAACAAATATTTGTCGCATAATTCAAATCATTTAAACACAGAACTGTATTATCTGTTTTTTACTGAGCCCCTGCAATTTTCAACTGAAATTCTAGCATTAATACTAACGGAGTTATATCATTGAACTCCACATGACTGAAAAGTCTTAAATCAGTTGATATTAACGCTAGAATTTCATTGAAAAACACAATAGCCCAGCAAGACTCAAGGACCTAATATTTAAAGTTATATTTTTGGAGAGTGCAAAATATTTTTGTTTAAAAAATACCCAACTGCATTAAGTTTTCCGCCTATTCATACTGCGAAAAGGGCTGCTAATCCATGTAAGGGTCGGTACCAGTGGACGGGAAAGGGACTGGCGTCCCGCTAAGTTGGGTCCTAACTCGGGTAATGAGCCTACATGCCCGGTTCGTCGCCACCAGAGAACTCCGTACGGAGAAGAGAAAAAAGTTCCGTTTGGTGCTTGTAACGGGGAAAGCATTTTCCTCCGCATGGCTCCGGCGCGAAAGGGCTAATTGCTCTTCCATCTTTCGCTTTGTGTTGTCCTTCTCTTTTTCATCAAGGTGTCATCATCACTCTACTTTTCCTTCCTCCCAAAACGAAGTTTCGTACCAATCTTCTAAATGAACTTTAATTTTGTATATTTATCGTCATCTTTACTCGTCTCTTCCATGTCTTTCTTTATCCCATTTTTACCATCCATACTCCAATAATTATGATTAAAAATTTGTTTTTGCCAATGTAATGTTGCCCATTCATTAAATGCATCCGTAAAACTTAACCGTTTTCGAGATTTTTAAAATATTTCTTCAATCTTTAAGAGCTTAGGCTATTTGTGTGGCTAAACTATCCTGTTTCCAGTGGTCCTAGGATTTTTCTTAGAACATTTCTTTCCTCCATCTCCATTTAGTCATTTTCTCCTGATCCCATGGAAAATATACATTTGGTGGTGTAAAGACTTTCTGGCTTCATTACCCTATTATAGCTTCTCATAGTAGTTTTATTTGGAGAAATTTTTCTTTATGTATGCCTCCTCAATTCAGTATCTATGTTTGATTCATTTTTATTAATCTTGTTGCGCTTGCTTCGTCGTTATATCTGTTAGTTTAAATAATTTCACTGAGGCGCTTCCATTTTCCGGCTTTATCGATTTTTCTGTGTCCGTTATCAACAATTAAGTTGAGAATTCCGGTCTATTTTTGTCTAGTATTCTTGTGTGCCATCGATTTTTTGTGTTTTTACCATACCATCGGAGCAGTTGTTTAAGGCCTATTCGTTGCAAATCGTCCACGACATGGAAATGAAGAGTAGGAAATAATAGTAATATCTTGCTAAAACCCTATCCATCCAGTTTTGACACTCCTAAAACTCGAATCTTTTGAATATCGCTAAAAACCCTCTTTTCGATGCATATATAACTAGAAATCACTCAGTACGCGCTTATTATCTACCTCGAATGCCCAGTTTTTTGCACTTTAGAATAATTTTCTATCCAATAAGTTTTCACTAATCATTTCCCGAATACTGATATTTATATAAGTGTAATGACTAGTTGCAGGAACGACACATGTACTCTATAGAGTAATGGGACCCACAACCCATGGCAATCATTTAATAAGTGTTGCAGAAACATTCGATAACTTTATTTTTTAAATAACTTATGGCATAGAGTAATGAGTTCCTTAAGTAGCCAATATGGCGGATGCTCATTGGAGATAGGGTTGGAGATTTAATTACTAGATGAAAGAGTTACTTTGATAAAAATGACCAGTTTGTTTACTCGAACTGACAAATAATTATGTGCATTTGCAATTATCCATAGGCTAAGCTTTCCTAAAAAAATATCCGACGGTAGAAGATTAGATCAAATATTCGAAGATATTAACTATTGGAAAATAAGTTCTGTGATTAGTAGATGTGTTCCTGCGACCCGCAATATTTTTATGAGATATATACCTTCATAGATCTTATAACTATTGATTCCATAACCAAATGTTCTTTCAACCGACCATAAGAGCAGATGCAGAAAAATATCCTGGAATCACCTCAACTTCTGATATATTGTGGGGAGTACAAAACAAAACATATGCGGCATTAAGGAAACTAGATTTTGTTAAGCATATAAGAGGAAGGCCCTCGGTTGAAAAAGTCAGAGGGAGATGCTATTTCGCTCTGGTTACACCACACCTCGAATGCGCCGCGAGCATTTGATAACCTGGTCTTAAAGATTTATCCAAAAAAAATAATGAAATACAAAGAAAAGCTGCACGCCTCGGTAAAAACTGCTACGAGCGAACATATAGTGTCTTACAGCTTTAAAAAGGATTAAGGTGGGAGCACCTTGGGACTCGGAGGACACACTATAGGCTTAGCTAGCTTGAAAAATTCAGAACTGGTGTACTTCAGAGCGACACAGAGTATATTATGATGAAGCCTCGCTACATCCCTAGTTCGATGCGACAAGCGATGAAATAAGAGAGATACATTGCCGAATAGATAGGTACACAAACTCGTTCTTTCCGTGCACAATAAATGACCGCAATAGAAACTGAGCTCCACTCAATACACTCCAATAATACAAGTTACAATTTCACCTCCCAAAGCCTTACATATTTACACAGCTGGTGTCCTAATACTCCCTGCAACAAGGCCATTCGGCGCCTCGCAGTGTAGTATATAGATGTAGATGCATTCTCTACCCCGAATGCCCAGTATTTCGTATAATAATGTGCTCTGCAATAAGTTTTCACTCTTTATTTCCCGAATACCGATATTCATATAAGGGTAAAAGAATGCAAGGCTTTCGCTAAAGTTATAAAATTTTCTTGAAATTTATAAGCATTATTTATAAAAAAATTCTCTCTCTCTCTTGCGATTAACAATTGTCTAGAGTCTATACGATACTGATTCCGGCGTAACTCGGTAGATATATATTTAATTTATTGTTCCTCAGATATTATATCCAATTCGAAAAATAATAAACAATACTGATACAAAAATATTCAACTATGATACAAAACAATTGAAAAATATACAATAATAATTACAAACATTTTGAATTCATACAACAATAGTACAGCTCATCCCTTGTTATTAATCATTGAGAAAGGTAAGGACAGCTTATTGGGCAGTTAGATATAAATATAGTTTATTTTTTAATGTGTGCAGTGATGAGGAGTCTTTAATTATTTTAGGAAGGTTGTTCCAAGTTTGAGAGATGGCAACGGTAAATAATAGAAATATATCGTCATCATGTAGAAGAATGTAGAAGTTCATCTGCCCCTCACACCTTTCCAAACTTTGTAGAGTACATTTCTCTAACATAAGAATCAGTGACGTTGTTCATACATGTAATCTACGATATCACTATGATCACTCGTGGAAGAAAAATATTGCCTTCCGTTGTTAATTTATTTTTGCTAGAAAAGAAAAATACCAACCCAGCACATATACCAAAAACCATGTCCTGACAAACTAATTTGCCGTGCCACCCTTCTTTTGAAAAATTATTTACATTTCTTTGTTCCTTATCGGCTGCTCTTACGGCATGTATTTTGTTCCGACACTAATGTAAAAATATCTCCCCTCACTCAGCCCTCTGAATGGCCTAAAAATCTAATTTCGGCCATGGATGCGGCATGCCTTTGTAAACGTCAACTGAACTCATTCTTTGGATATTCAGTGGGTTTTAATTCGTTTATGAAACAGTGGCCCGGATGTCAGGAAACCAAAACTGATACGATTGTTTCCTCATCCTGCGCCAAATAGGACACGAAATTTGATATTCAACAGTTCATTGCTTTTGATTGCTTATCGTTCGAACCACAAAGTTACGGCCGCAAGCCAGCCAAAAGCACGTTTCAAGGGACATTAAGAACGCTGAGGGAATTTGCATTGGCCTTTCCTCATCCTGCGATAAATAGGACTCGAAAACTTATATTAAACAGTTCATTGCTCTCAATTGCTTATCGTTCGAACCACTAAGTTACGGCTGCAAGACAGTTGTAAGTACATTTCAAGTGATACTAAGAGCTCTGAGGCATTTGCTGTTGTCGCTCCTGACTGGTGTTTCATAAACTCTGTGTCACGGGTATTACCGGTTACGAGTGTAAGACAGAAAGTATCTGAAAACAAATATAGTTCAGGGAATTATTTTCCTACTGCCTTTCTTTGCTAGCAGTTGTCTCACGGAGTAAAGTGAATGCATTAGTCCGAATGAATTATTGATTTCAACCGCTTTTTTTTAATTGCTACAAGTGCAAAAACCCAGACCGCACATCAGAAGTTTGAAGTTCTTATTATTTATTTATTATTTTCTTCACTATCCCGAATACAGCGCAATGTGCCAATTTCCGACGGGTGGATAACAGTAACAACGGACGAGACACAAACACCCATGTCCTAGACAGATAACATTCTACTCAGGCGGGACTCGAACCCGCGACCCTCGGGTTAGCAGGTGAGGACTTTACCCCGCCACCACCGGGGCCTGGGTGCCATTGTGGCATATAGCAGCGTGTTTTTCTCCCAAAATGTCAGGATTCGTCCTAGTTTGTTATTCCTTTTCTCGCTCCCTAAAGCCCTGAGGATGGCGTTAGTTGGCCAACTTACTGGGACAAAAACGGAATTATTCGAAAAAGACACAAATATGCGCAACAACTGTTGGAAATATGTGTAACGATAGAGTAACTCTCCTACATAATACTGAAGGTTTTGTAACTCTAACAAAGTAGATTAGGTTTTTGCACGTGTGCTAAATGTCCTAACATCATTATTAGTTACTAACCTCGCATGAAATTTCCGGCATGAATTAGTACCTGCATGATTTAGTACATTGTAGAATCGTCTACCTGTGGCAGTAATTATAACCAGAAGTCGTATCTCAAATTGTGTACTTCACGTTTGCATGAGCGTCCATGTAGCATTCTTCTACTTTCTGGTCTGACTACACACTGTTATCCTGAATTTTTTTGGCCATCCCCTGCATTCTGGGGGAACGTACGCAGTTCTGACTCCAGCTGAAATGAGGGCATTGTGCCTGGTATGGAATGTCACCCCGTGCTACAGACCCAAGTGATGGCTTGCACGGTATTTCGAAGTTGCTGACATTCATCATTGGTCCACTTGTAATTTTTACTCCACGGCCTCTCCCCATCCGGGCCATCCTTACCCCCTTACAACGCTTCAGCCTTTGGTAATGTATCTACGACCCTAACCAAAGAACGTCGCTCCTGTTTATTCCAAAGAATGGTGAAACGCGTCATGCCATTTTATTAATCCGTGAAAAATTACTGTTTTTTATTTATCCTTCCATTTTTATTTTCGGGACTCGGCCGAGTCATTGTTTTTCCAACAACGTTTCTCCCCCTGTCCTGGAGATATCTTCAGGTCAGGCGCCATTTTTCAATATTCCCTATTCGGTTTCTCCGGAAGAGAGTGCTAGCACAAATCGAAGAGAGAAAAATGAAAAAAGGTGCCAAAGGTGGTAGCCATGGCAGCTAATCAGGAGCGACTGACTATACTATACAAACCCAGCCAGAGAAAAGCGCTGCATCCTCGACCTAAAGATGCCTCCAGGATAGGGGGAGAAACTTTGTCGGAAAAACAACGATGCGGCCGAATCCCGAAAAGAAAAATGGAACGAATATTTGCTCGCTGCGGAAACCCGATACAGAACTTTTTAATTCATCGTAAATATCGACAACTTCCACGAAATGTAGTCTGATACTGTTACATTTATTTACAGAGTACGTGACAGAAACTCAATGGATACCGAGGGAAGTACAGGAAAGAACACCACACCCATGATGGACGCCGTGGTAGAAACTGTCCCGGAATGGGAAGCCGCCCTCACCGGCATAGCGCTCACCACGGTCACCCTTCTCACAGTGGCGGGAAACATCCTCGTCATACTGGCCGTTTTCAAGCACAGGCCCCTCCGCATTCCTCCAAACTACTTCATAGCGTCCCTCGCTATAACGGACGTCGGCGTCGCGCTGCTGGTGTTTCCATTCAGCATGATCGAATGCATGTTGGGACGATGGGTATTCGGCGCCCTCTTTTGCCAGGTGTGGATGGGCATCAACATCCTTTTCTGCTCCGCATCCATATTCCACTTGTGCGTCATCGCCATGGACCGTTACTGGGCCATCAAGGATCCCATAGGGTACGCCGGGAAGCGGACGGTCCGAAGGATCGTCGTGAAAATCGTGATTGTTTGGCTCGCCTCTGCGGGACTGTCTTCCTTTGTCTCGTTCGGCGGGGAGGAGTGGGACAAACTCCAGGTTTGCCTGCCCAAGTCGCTCAGCGATTTCGTGATGTCCTTGTTAATACTGCTGATCTACCTGACCCTGTTCATCACGACCATCATATACGCCCGGCTTTTCGTCACGGTGCGACGGAATTTGAGGTTCCGAAACGCAGTGAGCGTAGCGAGTTCGGGAACTTGTACAGTGACTACGAGCGCAACGGAAAGGCGGAGCACAACGGATGGATCCGACGCGGTCACCTCGGAAGGGCGGGATCAGGCTGGAAGCGGACGAGAGATCTTCAAGCACTGTTCTGTGCACCTCGGAGAGGCGAAGGCAAAGATTGGGTCCGGATGTGACAGTGGCAAGTCGTCTCCGCGTGGAGATTTCCTGCCGAAGGGTTCCTTTCCGGTATCAGAGAAATCAGTTAGCTCCGTCGGTGACCCATCCTCCAACAGAGATGACACCAACACGGGATTCGCAGTAATGGCTCGAGACCAACACGTCGTCTTGAAGAGTGACGACGTCCAACCCTCAAGAAAATGTTTGGTCGCCTCGGATGGAGAAGAGATGTTGACGTCGCAGGCAGGTGGGAACGACGCCCTCAATGATTTCGTTACGAGGAAACAGAAGGCGACCCAGGCAAAGGAGAGGAGGCTGGCCAAGACGCTCGGATTCGTTATGGGTGGCTTTGTCCTGTGCTGGCTGCCTTTCTTCATTATGTATCTCATCATGGTGTTCTGCGAAACCTGTCATCCTTCCCATAGATTCAGGAAGTTAATTACCTGGATGGGATACTGTAATTCATCCATTAACCCAATCATATATACTGTATTCAATTTGGAGTTCAGAAGCGCATTCAAAAAACTTCTTCATCTTTAGACTTTAATGCTTGTATTTCTAGGAAAAAATATACCTTAAGAATGGCCATTGAAATATACTATGATAAAAAACTTGTGCCCAAAGATGTCCTTCTTTAGTAACATTGATTTACTAAAGCGTATAAAAGGAAAGGCTTATTACAACAAAAAATTAATGATATTAGAAATCCTTGTGCCGGATAAAACACGAGGCTCAGCATTTATATTGCTTACTTAAGCATGTTATCTCACTTAAGGTAATAGTATAATAGATATATTTCATTGATATATTTATGTTTCCTTTTACGCATACTACAAGCTTGCCACGTAGTATTTGCCTATCCCTGACAGTAATAAGTAATAATTCAGAAAAAAAAAACTTTTTAAGGAAAAATATTTTTTTTGTTGAAATTAAATGCTTTAAAAAGTTAAGAAAATATGTTTTTCAGCAATTACGCTTCAGGTTTAATTACAAAATGTGACCCAGACATACAGGTGAAACTCAATGTAAATTTTTTAAAGGTAAGTTCGCAGTCATCAGGATAATAATGTCGTTTTCATTCCTCATTAGGTAATCCTTTCCCCCAGACTCCTAGTTCATCCGCTGCAATTTCTCTCAATTGGAGGGCATCTCAATGCAGGTTTACCCCTCAGTGGGTATCCTTTCCTTACAGAGCACCCCTTCCTACACCCACTCACCCCATCTCTCACAACCTTTTTGACTATATACGTGAGAGTTTCGTTATGCATGTACTATATGATGACTTCATAAGTCGAAGCCTAGTTCGTTAATAAAGTTTGTGTGGAATTAATAAGTTACAGCTTTCATTTCACAATGTTGGGTAAGTTCTCCAAAGTTTCGCCTGACAAAAGCAGTAATCCAGTAGTGAAGGCAAGTATTTTTTCCACGCAATAGTAAGTACTTTCCGAGTGTACTTCTGTACCATCTAACACGGCACTCTCACCCTTACCTCAGACACCCCTAGCAAACCTACGCAGCTGTGAGAACGGACGCAAGATGAATGATGAGAGGAGGATATAAATCAACCAATTTGGTTGATTTTCCTACGGGCGTCCGTAAAATGTTTCATCCTCGAGATATTTCCATTAACTAAGACAAATCAGTGACGAAAGTGGCAATTGCATCTGATATAGTTTTTCTAATTTCATCTTTTCTTCTGGTACGGGAAGATTTCGATCGTGTTCCTTATAAGTATATTTCATCCATAAACTTTCACCCTGATAAGTAACAAATTTTTGCGCCACTCCCTCAATCACTGTGCATGCAAGAGGGCTGTTAAAAAATAACGGGATTTTTTTTGTCCGATTGTAGCATTTTTTGGGCATTACCCCTCCCCCCATTTATCCCTCTTTGGACAATTTATCCTCTGCGGACTATTTATCCTCCGGACTTAGCCGAAGGACTTGGATGAAAACTACCTTCCTTTTCGATGGAATATTATTCTGAGTTTTCGGCTACGACGAGGGAAATCCAAACACGGAGTAAGGAGATGAATTCAATCCTCGAAGTCGGTGACGGAATACTGTCCGCTTGCCTATTCCGTGGGCTCTTTGCGCTGGCCTCGAGAAAGGGGGCACATTATACTACCTCGTAGACATCGGAATCTTTTCTTTGAAATTCTCTCGTTCTCGTAGTTTCCTCCGCGTTATTTTTCTTTTCTTTTTCTCCCAGACTTCGATCCCACTCTCGCATTCTGTCATTTCCCAGGGGATTACCCTGTTCCGCCGCCTTGCATGTGGGATTCCTCTTTAAGGTAGTGCTTTCGAGATAATTCCAAAGTCATAATAGTTGCTAAATTTATATATGACTTCTCTTATTTTAGCGGCTGTGACGCAAATTTCTTTTTCAACTTCATTTTAACCTCGATCCTTAAGTTCATCCATCCTGTTTTCTACCCCTACCTCCTCCACCCATCCTTTCCTCACTCCCCCTTAAATGGTTTTGTATAAAAAGGAGATTCCGACAATGACTCTGCAC
Organism: Ceriagrion tenellum; assembly: GCA_963169105.1. Lineage (NCBI taxonomy): Eukaryota > Metazoa > Arthropoda > Insecta > Odonata > Coenagrionidae > Ceriagrion > Ceriagrion tenellum. Next base: position 34,066,851 of record OY720635.1, on the reverse strand, counting down.
CTGAAGATGGTGCTCATGCACTGAAACCCGGGCCGTGCCAGTTTTTTATTATTTGTGATATTGTAAACGCTATATAGGATTAGTGTGGTATTTAGTTGGCCAATTATTTACTTATTTTTTTTAAATCTAAGGTAAAGGGAAATTAAAATACATATAATTCATCAATGATTTCTTAATCATTACAAAAACCCCTATGTGTTATCGCGTCGCGTGTTTCTATCAATTTTTTAAGTGATTTTGCTGATCTGAACCTGAGACCTTCGGAACAGGATTTGAAAACTCTGCCACTAGTTCTAAGCGAACCCCAATTCATCGTATTTAGCTCATAATCTCACAACTTTAAAGTGATCGCGAAAAGGTACGAACCTTAAATTAAAGAAAAAAATCATTAGTTAACAGACGATTAGAATATTTTTCCATAAATTATTCATTGTTTTATTTTACACGCGCTTACTATTATGCCTCGTATTTCTTCCCCTGCTTTTAGTCATTTTGTTTTCAAACATACATCACACACATTACCTCAACATTACCTCAACTCTTAAATGTATTAAATATACTCCATTCAACGTGGAGTTTAAATCCGCGTTCAGAAGAATTCTTTAAATTTAACGAAAAATATTTCTTGATAATTGTGGAAATTAGTCGTATAAACATTGGATAAATGATGTAAAATTAATAATAATTTTAAATTAAAGTTTGTATGTCATTACCAGGTATTTGTTATATGACACTCATAATATTTATCTTCATTACTTCGTGTTTTTTTAACCATATTTGAATTAATTTCTCAATCATTATTTCACTTTAGTATTTGGCATTTGTCATCCTATCATGGGTTTTCCTTCAAATCTCCTTTAAGCTGACCGTTTTGAATTTCCAATTGCCTGCACATTTCTGATAGAAAGAAAAAAGAAACGTGATGGGACGGTGGCTAGTTTTGTCACTGCTATCGAGTCAGTCAAAATAAATACCTTGATATTTTCTATTCATAGGATAGAATCCAAAGTGTCGGTGTAGTGGAATTATTCGCTACCTCCCTCGCAAAAAATTCAACCAACTGTCCCGGTTGAACATTAAAAGTATCAACGACGCAGCCAAACAGTTGCAACTGTGCGAGAATAAAAGGTAAAGCCACGCGGAAATAACTTACTGAACCGCGCACCATAGTTCAATAACAGAAGTTGGCTAATTTACAGCAGAGGAATAAATAAAATCCCATCAGTCAACGTACAAATATTTTGTCTAATAATTTGCACAGCAGTTATTAGAGAATCTGGGGAAACAAATGGCCGGCAGAATTGTAGATTGAAGAGGATTGGTATTTTCAAAAACTGAATGAGAATTCAGGATGTCCAGCAAAAAAAGAGGGCCACCGTGTTCTTCAGAAGCAATCGTTTCTGACAAAACAAGCACCAAGCGACAAGGTAAGATAACACACATTGGAACCTTTACCTAAAATATGTTATTCCATGCACCTCCACAGTTTTTTTAACGCAAAAGCATTTAAATATTTTGATGAACTCCTTTTGCTCATCATAAAATTAATTTATTATGTAGATATTAGATAAGCTGCCATATAGTACATGCAGATAGAGGCCAAAATAAATAGTGAATATTTTTGTGGGTTCTTGTACCAGTTTGTTTGTGAAGTGATGATCGTAAATAAAAAATACAATTTTTAGTAAATATATGATAGATTTCATTACATTTTACTCGTTCATTACACATATCTCATACTACGAACTGGAGAAATCAATGAATGGCTTATCCCGGATAACATATTCTGATGCTTCAGGGCGAATCCCAAAGCTCCTGATGGGAAGAATTTTGAAGATTAATTTCCGGTCGTTCAGAAAATCACTGCCAGTACTCCCAAAGGACATTTAAGGAGCGTCATCTAAAAAACGACCTTCAAACAAAGAGGCCACTATGGATTCTGCAAATAAATACTACTTGCATAGACAAGAAAAACAAAAAGCCGAATACTATGCAAATTTTCAATTTCGATTGGTTCAAAGTGTTTGAAATGGAGATATGACAATATGGTAATACAGTGCATATTTTAGTGCAGATATGAACCTAGATTAAATGTTGCACTATTTAATATAATTGATGCAGCTTGAACATGGATTTCTACGTTCTTGTAGATACACCAGTTCCTTTCCTGTAAGGTGGATGGAGGAAAATTGAAAATAGTAAGTCTATTGTCACGGGCTAATCTCAGTGTGGGGCGATGTGAAAACGAATAACTCTTATGGCGAACGATCGGATAGGTGGAGGTGGAATCCAAAGGGAAGCAGAGACAAGGAAAAGGAAATTCTCATCAGAAAAATAAAAATGACCGTATTTCGTACCACAGGAAAGAAAAAAAAATTGACTAGTGCGCTTGAGGCCTCGAGATACAATTCGCAAAGAAATGAATAATGTTCGGTTAAAAGGGAACTCTCTCAACGTTTTGGAGGAGGGGTTAGTATAAGGGGGCTTATTTCTACCAAGGTACATGAAAGTAAAAACAAAAACTAATCTTACTAAACAAATTAAAATGACTGGGAATAATAACCAGATGTCATAAATACTCAATGCTGAGTTTCATGCCCCGTCGGAATACAAGGGTCAAATAATGAATCATCACTTCAATGACCAGGTTTCGTTGGAATGCAATAGGTCGTCCGCCCTCTCACTTGACGGCTAATTTCCTTGGGGTGCTCAACCGAAGTTCACCAGGGAGATAAAGGGGGAAACACGTGGCTTCAGCTTTCAATGAGGCGTGGACGTGACCTCCCGCCTTACGCTGGTGAAGACTGTGAGGCTGCTTATTGGCTGCTCATCTCGATGCCTGGACTTCGCTAAGGTGGCAATTAAAACCTCAGATCGGAGGGGCGATCAGCTACCCGCGCCTACCGTGGAGCAGTTACCGTCACCTTTTTTGCCAGCCGTGTCTTCTGTCACCGTGTATGCCAGCCAGTCCGTGTAGAGCACCGTGCAGGCCGGGGGCTTACGAATAATGAGCTGATAGATGAGCCAGCTTCCTCGCCTGTCGGCTCCCGAAACATAAGAGACCCATCTGTCTTGTTACTGACCTCGCTTCTTCTCACGGTTTTTTTTCACCGCACAACTGACTAGTGAAGTCGTATAGCCTCGAGCGCGCGATTTAAAATCACCCAAAGGTGAGGGTGTCGGGGATGCGCACTCACACACTGGTCGCCTGATATTAAAGCACACTATACTGACAATTACATCAAGTAGTGCAAAAATACATACGTTGAAAAAAAATCTAACCCTAGGGGAAACAAAACGTGAGAGTTTTCCGAAATAATAACGAAATATAATAAACAAATAAGGGAAAAAAAACTACAGAATCCGCGGAACATATAATGCAGGTGGAGTGCGACCATAACAGTACATAAACAAATTGCCTTGCCATATAAAATTTTGGCACCCCGTTTTAGAACAGTGGCTGCGTGTTCGACTCCAATTCTGAGGATCGCAGGTGCGAGACAAAAAGACGGAAAACATATTTTTTCCTGGCTTTCCAACAAACCTTTCCACGCTACCCAAATTTGACACCAATACTGAGAGATAACAGTCTCAGCAAAAGGCATTGATGGCGCTGATCAAGGAGATCGGACAGGTTATCATCAGCTATAGCTCTAGGAGAGTGTGAAAGCTCACGTTATATTCTGGGGTACTGTGATGTGGAAGGCAACGAGTAAATCACAACATGAGCATAACTAGAAGATGCAGTTTTCCTGCATTACAACTATATATGACGTGACGGCATTCCTACCAGTAAAATATTCTAGAGGAAAAATAATCTCTCAATCGGATCTCTGTGTGGGGACTACTGGGAGGAGTATATCAGTCACTCTTTACAAACATAAAGTTGAACACTCGTTAACGTCTTGCCAGATTTTTTTGCCTCATACCTTCAGCGTCCACTCTTGATTTTTCTCTTTATGCTACATGACTTTGTTGTAAACCTGCAACGAGGGAATTGGCGATTTGCTTGAGCTATCACATAGGAAAGGAAACGTCGGCTGAGTAAATGGAAGCACATACGATGCAAATTAAGCCTAAATGGATTTGAAGCTGGAGTGTTTTTGATGTTTTTATGTCTTCCTGAATCTCGGGTCGCGAGTGATGAGACTCACGCACTCTAATCGTCCCCGTGAGGCTGAGTGAGCCTGCCGACCGCGTCATTAGGGTATCAGGCGAATGAATGGCGTTCGAGGGAGACGTATGTCGACGCGGATCCAGCATGAATAGTTTAAAAATTTGCACGCCATTGCCTTGAAATAAATATATTTTTCAAATTCAATACTTGCGATAATATATGGAACTGACCTAGGGCGTGCACCAGCCAATGAAAGATACCTACGCGTCTGAGAAAAGTTAATAATTGTGGCACCATAGGACAATCAGCTCGGCCATGACGCGTTCAATTAAGTCTTCCTCTTTCTTCCGGATGTTTGTTTTATAATTTCCTTTTTTAATTATGTATATATTTATAACTCAGTTTTAAAGGGAAGTCTCCATAGAAAAATGCCAGAGCTTTTTCGTTCACTCCTTGAACATAAGCCGTGAATGGATCATTCTTCCAAGTGACTTCCAAATTGACAAGTCTTTTTCAACGAGGTTGCACGAAAATACATTCAGCATTATTAACGGTGCTTTTTCACTAAGAAATTTAAATTGGAGTGGTTTGTATATTTTTATCCCCGAAATTTCTCAAGAATATTCTTTGCTGTGAAATGGTATTCACTTAATAACCTTCGAGAAAGCCAAGACTTTTGACAGCGAAGCCTTGACAAGGTAAGGACAGCTAATTGTTTTGTTTAATATTACTGTAAGTCACAAATCAATCTATTACCATCCAACATTAATTCGATACAATAGGACACCACATTATTAAAAAAAATATTCTCAATCTAGCACTACATTCCGTAAATGATTCTTACGTATAACATAGTCGCGAACTTAAATTTGTTCATAATCTTGTTCTACAGTCCTTGACGAGGAGCACGCACACAGTGTTCAGAAAAGATATCATTTTAATTTAGACGGACGGCACATTAGTGCATTAAATGCTCGATTGAATAATGTCCTGTATTCTGATACCCTTTGAGTCGACATAATTATTTTCTAAGTTTCGCTCTTTCCACCAATTTTTTACTGCAAGATAGTGCATCGCGCTGACGGTCTACGCGTCGCCACACGGTTCTGCAGACGTCCGGAAAATAATAATAGTTATAATTGTATAAATATTATCACTGGAGAGGAATCCCTTGACAAAAATGGGAGGATATTGCCTAAAATGGAGTTAATATTAGGGCTTAAAAGACAACATGGTAGGTGAAATTTCGAACTCTTTCTTATATTGCGCTAAACTACCAATATACGAAATATGGACGAAATCGGTGGAGGTGAAATTTTGAGTGATCTTTGTAAGTTATAAACCAAAGGAAATACATTTTATGGTTTATGACAGTGTTAAATACTCAAATAAAGAAAAGAAACGAGAGAACTCCTAGTGGTGGTTCGCGGGCAACGGTATGCTGGCTCTCAAGGAATAAAAAAATATATATGTTAGAGTAATTCTTTTTATTGAAGTTAATACATGCTGATTTATAGTAAGTTTCTCACGGAAAACATCGTGAGATAGCAAAATTAGTGCGTCGCCCCGGAACTGCTAAAGGAAAATTTGCTTCAAAAGAATTGCTGGCAAACCATGTCCACGTTACAGGTTCTAGTATTGACCGCCTTCATCTAAAACGGTGGGGCGCGGACTTTTTTAGGCAGAAATATTTCATGTGAGATTTAGCATACCTAATTAATAGGAACGTAGAGAGGAATATTATTTGGTATTGTTCCATGTTGGATATTAGCAGAGGGGTATTAGGATTAAGAGGGGGGAAGAATATTTACTGGAATAAGGAGCATTTTCGTGTGTTCAGGCGACTGAATGTGTAATTGCGATGGCAGTAGGACAATCGTTCAAAAAAATATTTACTGAACAAATTGATGGAAGAATTTAGATCTACGATTTTTATTTGAATAACAAACATATTATTTGAAAAAGTCTATCATAATAAATAAAAAAAATTGATCAAAATTCTGGTCTGAATTAAAAATCAACTGTCGGAGCAGAAATTATGTGCAATCGAGTTTGGGAACAAATAAAAAATAACGAGAAAATCTGTTAAAAAATGGGACTGCTCACTTCGATCAGACTAAATATTATTCCATATAAATTACCCATGATTATTGAGATATTAAACAATAACATATAAGGAATGTGTAAAGAATGTGGATTACAACGAGACCAAGAACGAAATCGCATGACACTCCAGTTTTGAAATGCAATCATTTTACAAACTTAATAACAACCCTTTTTCTGTGAAAGATGCAACATTAAATCTAACAGTATATAGAAAACATATTTATCTGCCGTTGACTGAATTACGGTTTTCATGAAAGTACTCGAGTTTGAGTGACGAACTATTAACGTTGGAGCTTTGCTAGAACACCGTCAAAAACCGGAACTTCTTACGTTACACCTGTAGTAAAAAATATTAAAATGCATTTTAAATATTTAAGTCAACCTTTAAATAACGCAGAATCGAATAAAAAATAATGGTGAGATTTGTTATTTTGTAGATTTGATAGTTATGTTTCTTATTTTTACCCAAATCGAGAGCACATTTTTTCCGCGCTGACAGAATGTAAATGTTTTTTTTTTTTCAGTTCCCATCATCAAAGTAAAATTTCGGAATGGTGGTTTCCGAATCCAATGGACCCTCACTAGCTACATCATTGTTAATTTATAGTGAGGAAGACATTGTTTGGGCTAAAAAACGTGCCCATGTGGGTTTTGGGAAAATATATTTCCGTATTAAATTTTCGGATTATCGGGAGTTAGCGCTAATAATCAAGGTTTTTAATGCTGTGATGGCATATATATTGAACAGAATTTTTAAAATTATACACACAGAATATCATTATAACGTTTTCAAATTTCATTTGAAGGAATATTTGCGAGGAAAGGTATCATATTGTTGTCCAATTTAGGCAGAGGACATGTTTCTCTATACATGTTATATACAGAGGACATGCTTTGCATTCCAAATATCTATAAAATTACACTCATTTTCTCCGCCAGTCGAAACTCCTCAGTTGAAAAAAAAATACACCTGGAATGAAAATTGAGTGCCTTCTAAATTAATCATCATAAATGTATTTTTTCTGGCAAACAACAAGTCACTTGTTGTTGATCACGTTGAATGATCACATTGAATTAGAAAACACCTATTTTCTAACCTATCAGCTATCCTAAAAGCTTTCCTGATGAAATCCCTCCAGATAGTACAGCCAGCAACATTCTTGCTGCATTGCTATACTTCTCGGATACCGATAATTGAATATCAGCCAGTATTCATTTCGGAAATTAACATCGGATTTGCCCTTATTACGATTAATGAAGAAGTACGTAGTCTGGATTACTTGTGCGCAGTAAAGAAATTGTTATCATTATCTCTTAGTTCATGATTTAGAGATCCAGACACGTATATTTACAGAAATTATATCCATTCGAAAGGAGAAGTTGACATTAAAGCTTTTTCGAAAGTTTGATGCAGACTATTTATTATATTATACAGACTAATTATTGCCGTACGTTCAACTTATTATGCTAGAGCCAAGAGCAAAATGAATAAGAAAGAGTTTTTCTACTTTCAACTTTTCTTCCAACATTCTAACGATGTTCGGTTGGGAGTTCTGTTATTTTAGTATTTCCCGAATAGTCTTGGTTTTGAACTGCATCCTCGACCTAAAAAAGCCTTCAAGATAGGGGGAGAAACGTGGTCGGAAAAACAACGATGCGGGTGAATCCGAAGAGAAAAATGGAACGAATATCTGCACGCCGCGGAAACCCGATACAGAACTTCTTAATTCATCGTAAATATCGACAACTTCCACATATTGTAGTCTGATACTGTTACATTTATTTACAGAGTACGTGACAGAAACTCAATGGATATCGAGGGAAGTACAGGAAAGAACACCACACCCATGATGGACGCCGTGGTAGAAACTGTCCCGGAATGGGAAGCCGCCCTCACCGGCATAGCGCTCACCACGGTCACCCTTCTCACAGTGGCGGGAAACATCCTCGTCATACTGGCCGTTTTCAAGCACAGACCCCTCCGCATTCCTCCTAACTACTTCATAGCGTCCCTCGCTTTAACGGACATAGGCGTCGCACTACTGGTGTTTCCATTCAGCATGATCGAATGCATGTTCGGACGATGGTTATTCGGCGCCCTCTTTTGCCAGGTGTGGATGGGCATCAACATCTTTTTCTGCTCCGCATCCATATTCCACTTGTGCGTCATCGCCATGGACCGTTACTGGTCCATCAAGGATCCCATAGGATACGCCGGGAAGCGGACGGTCCGACGGATCCTCGTGAAAATCGTGATCGTTTGGCTCGCCTCCGCGGGACTGTCTTCCCTCGTCTCGCTCGGCGGGGAGGATAGGGATAAACTCCCGGTTTGCCAGCCCAAGTTGGTCAATGACTACCTGATGTACTTGTTAATACTGCTGATATTCCTGCCCCTGTTCATCACGACCATCATATACGCCCGGCTTTTCGTCACGGTGCGACGGAATTGGAGGTTCCGTAAATCAGTGAGCGTGGCGATTTTGGGAACTTTTACAGCGACCACGAGAGCAACGGAAAGGCGGAGCACAACGGATAGAACCGACGCGGTCACCTCGGAAGGGCGGGATCAGGCTGGAAGCGGACGAGAGATCTTCAAGCACTGTTCTGTGCACCTCGGAGAGGCGAAGGCAAAGATTGGGTCCGGATGTGACAGTGGCAAGTCGTCTCCGCGTGGAGATTTCCTGCCGAAGGGTTCCTTTCCGGTATCAGAGAAATCAGTTAGCTCCGTCGGTGACCCATCCTCCAACAGAGATGACACCAACACGGGATTCGCAGTAATGGCTCGAGACCAACACGTCGTCTTGAAGAGTGACGACGTCCAACCCTCAAGAAATTGTTTGGTTTCCTCGGATGGAGAAGAGATGTTGACGTCTCAGGCGGGTGGGAACGACGCCATCAATGATTTCGTTACGAGGAAGCAGAAGGCGACCCAGGCGAAGGAGAGGAGGCTGGCCAAGACGCTCGGATTCGTTATGGGTGGGTTTGTTCTATGCTGGCTGCCCAGCTTGATTACTAATGTCATCATTGTGTTCTGCGAAACCTGTCATCCGTCCCATAGATTCAGGAAGTTAATTACCTGGATGGGATACTGTAATTCATCCATTAACCCAATCATATATACAGTATTCAATTTAGAGTTCAGAAGCGCATTCAAAAAACTACTTCATCTTTAGACTTTAATGCTTGTATTTCTAAGAAAAAATATAGCTTAAGAATTGCCATTGAAAACATACTATGATAAAAAAACTTGTGCCCAATGATCTCATTCTTTAGTATATTATTTTACTAAAGCGTAAAAAGGGAAAGGCCAATTACAATAAAAAATTAATAATATTATAAATACTCGTGCCGGATAAAACACGAGGTTCAGCATTAATTTTGTTTACTAAAGCATGTTATGTCACTTAAGGTAATAGTATAAAAGATATATTTCATTGATATATTTATGTTTCCTTTTACTCATACTACAAGCTTGCCACGTCGCATCTGCCTATCCCTGTTGGTAATAATAAATAATAGAGAAAAAATTTTGAAGGAAATAGATTTTTTTGTCAAATGAAATGCTCTTAAAAGTTGAAAAAATTATGTTTTTCAGCAATCACGATTCAGGTAGTGGGTTAAATTTCAACTAAAAAATTTGACCCAGACATACAGCTGAAGCTCAAGGTAAATCTTTAAAAGTTAAGCCTACAGTCATCAGGATTATAATGTCGTTTTCATTCATTATTGGGCAATTATTTCCCCGGACCCCTAGACCTTCCGCTGTAATTTCTCTCTATTGGAGGGCATATGCAGGTTTACCAATCATTGGGTATCCTTTCCCTGCAGAGCCCCTCTTCCTAGCCCCTCACTCACCCCTCTCCCCCACCGTTTGTGACTATATACGTGAGGGTTTCATTATGCATGTACTATATGATGACTTCATTAGTCGAAACCTAGTTCGTTAATAAAGTTTGTGTAAAATTTATAAGTTACAGCTTTCATTTCACAATGTTAAGTACGTTCCATAGGGTTTCGCCTGACACAAGCAGTAATCCATCATTGAAGGCAAGTGTTTTTTCGTCGAAATGGTAAGTGCTTTCCGAGTGTACTTCGCTACCAACCTCTCATTCTTACCTCAGATACACCAAGCAGACCTACGCAGCCGCGAGAACGGAAGCAAAATGAATAAGAAATGGAAATTCTACTTTCATCTTTTCTTCCGATACGGGAAGTTTTCGATCGCGTTTCTTTTAAGTATGCCTCATCCATAAAATTTCATCCCGATAAGTAATAAATTTCTGTACCACTACCTCAATTACTGTACATGCAAGTGGGTTGTACAAAAATAACGGGATTTTTATTGGCCGATATTGGATAGTTCTAACGACGTTCGGTTGGGAGTTCTGTTAGTTTAGTATTTCCCGAATAGCCTTGGTTTTTCATTTGCTAATATCTTGTTTAAATTCCGTCATAGTTCCGTCAAGGGTGATTCCCAGAGGATAATAAATATATATTCTATTCTATTCTAATCATACACTCGTATAATTGGAAGCAGTTTCAGTCGCCAAGTGGATTATTTCAAAGGCCGAGTTTCGGGGATCAAAGTTGCAACGTGATAGTTTGCGCGTAACTTAAAGAATATTTTACGAAAACCTTCGATAATCTGAAGAAGGCTTTCGAAAACATTGCTCTTAGTTTTATGCAGTTTTATTAATAGGTAACCCGGTTCCCAAAACGTCATTGGTCAGTTCAGGACGGATCTGATACCCAAATACCCGAGGGAGGTGATACCCAGATAGACACTCAAGGACTGTGTGGCGAGCGGAATCCCCCCTAGAAGAAGTGCATCATTAGATAATGAGTAATAACAATTAGAGTTGATATAAGGACCATAAAGTTGGAAGTACTCTGATACAATATTTTTATAAAAAGTCCAGTTATTTTTTGAGCATCCTCAGTTGACTTTGTCCTCACACGATAGGTAATGATGCAATTATGCTAAGTCATTGACATGAATTACTCATTTATCTATAGCCATAGTGACATTTCAAACTTTCCATTACAAATTAGGGAGATAGAAATACGAAGGAACTATTAAAAATTGAATAAACCAATATCCGGATCACTGATGGCATTTAGAACACAAATGTTCGGGAGCATTTCCGCGCAGAGAAAATTTATTAAGGTAAAAAATATTGACATAGAAAATTTTTCTAACTCTATCAAAGTTACAGTGAAACCTACCTCCGTGGTCAACTCACTTTAGCGGTCACCTCTCCAAACGGTCAATTTTTTTGGGAACGGAATGAAATATCCATACATATCAGCAATCCTCCCTTCTGCGATCACCACCTTAAGCGGCCATAATGTCATAAGTCCGCTGGTAGCGGCTAAATATAGGTTTCACTTCACTGTGGGGGAAAAAGTTCCCCAACAAATGGACCCAACACTATCGGTTTGGATGAAAACTACCTTCCTTTTCGATGGAATATTATTTTGAGTTTTCGGCTACGACGAGGGAAATCCAAACAAGGAGTAAGGAGATGAATTCAATCCTCGAAGTCGGTGACGGAATACTGGCCGCTTGCCTATTCCGAGGGCTCTTTGCGCTGGCCTCGAGAAAGGGGGCACATTAGACTACCTCGTAAGCATCGGAATCTTTTCTTTGTAATTCTTTCGTTCTCGTAGTTTCTTCCGCGTTATTTTTCTTTTCTTTTTCTCCCAGACTTCGATTCCACTCTAACATTCTGGCATTTCCCAGGAGTTAAACCTCTTCCGCCGCCATGCAAGAGGGTTTCCTCTTTTAGGTAGTGCGAGCGAGATAGTTCCCAAGTCATAATAGTTGCTATATTATAATATAATTTTGGAATCAAAGCATTTGTGAGGGTTATTTGGTATTTCAATAATTGTGGCGCAAAATATTTGTTTTTGTTACATATTATCTCGATTATGAACAAAAATTACGTATTGTAGGCTTTATCATGACTTATCACCGAAGATACCAAACGAAATTTAAATCGTACAATTTCTAGTTTGCCAAATATAATTTGGCCTTAACCTGACTTCAGGTAGGAATCCCTTGAATTTGAATGCTGAAATATCAAACTTTTATGATTAGACTAACCGTATAGCAATTTGAAACATATTTTCGCCAGAAAAGAAATCCGTCCAAGAGACGCTAGACTTTGCTTTTACTGAATGAAAAATTGAACGTCTACACGCTTAAACATGTACACAATAAAATATCTCTATGAATGCTTAAAACTTACCTGCTATCGCAAGGTTTGTAAACAAATAACTCCAATGCAACGTCGCCATACAAAATCGTACGTTAACCGGTCGCCTGCAGAAAACGCCTTCACAACAAATTGTTCTTTAAATACTTTACGAGTGTTACCGTGATGATCAATAGTTTTTATTTTTTTAGTGATTTATGAATCATGATAACTACACTCACTTTGTTTTTTGACGAAATCTAAGTGCAAAAAATTCCTCTTATTAAATAAATTAGGCCCCTGGAGCGCACGGCTCGTATCTATCCTATGTAAATCAGCTTGTCTGTTCAGGCAAATTGCTCGGAAAGGATTACGGTAAGTGGTAAATATTAATACCATCGGAAAGATAAGTTTTTTCTTTAAAATGAAGTAAAATTCATTAAAACCTAAGTAAAAATGATTTTCCGCTCAAACTATCTTCAATCGAGAAAACTAATGCATGCTGAACGCACTTTTCAAGCACAGCAACTGATTAATAAATCAATATGGTTACCCTAGTAAATAAGCTGTGGATCAATTAATTAATATAACAATAAATAGTAAAAAAAACAGTTAGTGAAAAAAATATGACAGTTACTATTGAATGATTGTATTTTTGAAGTGCTTAGCTATTTATTATGGATACTTATTGGCGGAGCACGTATACACTTCAAATAATGATGTCAGAGCTATCATATACATAAGCTTATAAAATATGTGATTGATGGTATTTATTCAAGTTAAAAAACTTCTCAGCGAAATACCGCGGTGTTCATAGATTTATAGCCTATTCATATTTAATTTTAAGTGCCTTAACTCAATTCACTTTCAGTAAACGCAAAGAGAAATAATGCAGATGCTCAGTTATTCATATCGATTTCATTTAAAATACTGATGAAATAAATTTTCCGAGAATTACATAAAAACAGGCTCAACATGGCGTAACCATGTCTTCCTGGACGATTGAGTTCATGCTTTGCTAATTATCAGTATTTATCAATGATACTCAAAAGATATAGTACTGTCTACCAAATTTATTTCAAACTCTTACAACACGTGTTTCAGCTGTCTAGCAGCCATCATCAGGTAAGACTAATCTTAACGTGAACAGACATGAGCATATATATTGGGAGTTACATTGCCCAAACACAGTCGTGGAGGGGGAGGTGGGGTGGGGATGGTTGTGGCACGGGTAAGGGGGTAGGTTAGGAGGGGAAGGCTAAAATCATGAATCATAGTCTATGCATCGAATCAGTGAAAAAAGCGAAGGATTCGGGCGTAATAGTCTGTGTCGGGCGTAATCGAAATACGAGGCTGTTCTTATTAGCCATCCCTACCCAGTGGTTACAAAGTGGTTAGCTCCCAGAAACGGATATAGACTAATGTGTCCAGATCTTTTTATTCCTCATTATGGTACTCGGAAAATTTGATAAACAAAAGGAATGCTATTGTTTTTCCAAAACATTTCCAACTACTTAAGGTTTATTTACCAATAATCATGTGTTTTCCAGGACTTAATCATTTTTGATGTTGCATCATCAATGAAAGTTACCATATTGCAATAAGATTGGTTCATATCCAGATAGGGATAAGCGATATCCAACCTCGCCGTTTAAATTTCGTTAATTTTATCACTTCTTCCTATCAGTTTCTTCCTGGCCCGCAATTTCTCATACCGCCTTCAATGACGATTTGATCGGGTGCAACAATTTGAATCATCACAGCTACCCCACCAACAGTAAAATTATTATTGAACGTTTAAGGATTTTGTAACCATCATCTTCAAATATGAGTCCTGGTCTCAGCTTCTTCGTCGTGATTCAATCTTCTAATTTCCCTCCATCGATCATTTTAGCCTACAATGCTGTGTTTCCATTCAAATCTATTGCCCAGGAAATCAGAAATGCTATTATGTTCATTACACAGGAGGCGTTTGGCAAAGTTACTTCTGTTTTCACAATTATTTAAAAAAGCACTGTAATGAACATAATAGCAATTTTTATGTTAGCATTTTACATTTTAATAATAATCGACGTGAGCTTAATGCTCCAGAACAATTAGAAAATTTAACAAGATTTCGGAACCCTAACGATAACGTCATTAATGAGTGTCTATTTCCTTCCCCTTCCCCTATCTTTGAGGCTGTGACGCATTCTTCCCTTTCAACTTCTTACTAACCTCTATCATTAAGTTCCCCACCCTCCCGTATTCTACCCCTACCTCCTCCCTCAATCATTTCTCCCCTCCTCCTTCATTGGTTTTGTATAAAAAGGAGATTCCGACAAGGACTCTGCACCTGAAGATGGTCCTCATGCATTGAAACCCGGGTCTGGCCAGTTTTCTTTTTATTTGTGGTATTGTAAAAGTTATAAATTTTTCATTTATCAATATGACATACAACCAAGTGCCAAGTGCTTAAAATGCTTCATATTTAGCTACAAATATCCAAGGTAAGGGGGAATAATAATATATATATATATATATATATATATATATATATATATATATATATATTTCATGGATGATTTCTTAATCATTACAAACACACCGATGTGTTATCGCGTCGCGTATTTCTATCCATTTTAATAGTGATTTTGCTGATCTGAACTGAGACCTTTGGAACGGGATTTAAAAACGGCCACCAGTCCAAAGCGAACCCCAATTCATCGTATTGAGCTCATAATCTCTCAACTGTAAAGTGATCGCGGAAAAGATACGAACCTTAAATTAAAGAAAAAAATCATTAGTAAACAGATGATTTGATTAATTTTCCATAAATTATTTATTGTTTTATTTTACACGCGCTAGCTATTATGTCTCGTCTTTCTTCCCCTGTTGTTAGTCATTTTGTTTTCAAATATACATCACAACATTTAGCATTAATCCTTTTTTTATTTTTCCTTTTTTAAAACAAGGCTATTATCAATTGGCTGACACACATTACCTCAACTCTCAATCGTATTAAATATTCTCCATTCAACGTGGAGTTTAAAACCGCGTTCAGAAGAATTCTTTAAATTTAACGAAAAAAGTTTCATGATAATTGTAGAAATTAGTCGTATAAACATTGAATAAATGATGTAAAATTAATAATAATTTTAAATTAAAGTTTGTATGTTATTGCCAGATATTTGTTTTATTTCACTCATAATATTTTTCTTTATTACTTCGCATCTTTTTAACCATATTTTAAGTCGTTTCTCTATCATAAATTCACTATAGTAATTGGCATTTATCATTCCGACCATGGGTTCCCCCTCAAATCTCGTTGAAGCTGACCGTATTGAATTTCCGAGTGCCTGCACATTTCTGATAGAAAGAAAAAAGAAACGCGACGGGACGGTGGCTAGTATTGTCACTGCTATTCAGTCAGTCAAAATAAATACCTTGATATTTTCTCTACGTAGGAAAGAATGCAAAGTGTCGGTGTAGTGGAATTATTCGCTACCTTCCTCCAAAAAAAATCAACCAACTGTCCCGGAGGAAAATAAATAGTATCCACGGCACAGCTAAACAGTTGCACCATTGTGAGAATCAAAAGTGAAGCCACGTGGAAATAACTTACTGATTCACATACCATAGTTAAATAACAGAAGTTGGCGAATTAACAACAGAGGAATAAATATAATCCCATCAGTCAACGTAAAAATATTTCGTCTAATTATTTGCACAGCAGTTATTAGAGAACTTTGGGAAACAATTGGCCGGCAGAATGATAGATTGAAGAGGATCGCACTTTTCAAAAATTGAATGAGAATTCAGCCTGACCAGAAAAAAAGAGGGCCATCGTGTTCTTCAGAAGCAAACGTTTCTGACGGAACAAGCACCAAGCGAAAAGGTAAGATAACACACATTGGAACCTTTTCCTAAAATATGTTATTCCATGCCCTTACACAGTTTTTTTAACGCAAAAGCATTTAAATATTTTGATAAACTCCTTTTGCTCCTCATAAAATAAATTTATTATGTAGATAATTAATAAGCCAACATATAGTACATGCGGATAGAGGCAAATAGTGAATATTTTTGTGGGTTCTTGTACCAATTTCTCTGTGAAGTGACGATCATAAATAAAATATAGAATTTTTAGTAAATATATGATAGAGTTCATTACAGTTAATACTACGAACTGGAGAAATCAATGAATGGTTTATCCCGGATAACATATTCTGATGCTTCTGGGCGAATTCCATAGCTCCTGATGGGAAGAATTTTTAAGATTAGTTTCCGGTGGTTCAGAAAATCACTGCCAATATTCCCAAAGAACATTTAAGGAGCGTCTCCAAAAAACGACCTTAGAACAAAGGGGCCACTATGGATTCTGCAAATAAATACTACTTGCATAGACAAGAAAAACAAAAAGCCGAATGCAATGCACATTTTCAATTTCGATTGGCTCAAAGTGTTTGAAATGGAGATATGACAATACGGTAATACAGTGCATATCTTAGTGCAGATATGAACCTAGATTCATTTTTGCACTATTAAAAATAATTGATGCAGCGTGGACATGAATTTCTACGTTCTTTTGGATACATGAGTTCCTTTCCTGGGAGACGGATGGAGGAAAATTGAAAATAGTAAGTGTATTGTCACGGACTCATCTCATAGTGGGGCGATGTCAAAACGAATAACTTTTATGGCGAACGATCGGAGAGGTGAAACATAAGGGGAAGCAGAGACAAGAAAAAGGGAATTCTCATCAGCAAAAAGAAAAAACCCGTATTCCGTACAAAAGGAAACTAACAAAATTTTACTGTAGTGCGCTTGAGGCCTGGAGATAAAATTCGCAATGAAATGAAAAATGTTCGATTAAAGGGAACTCTCTCCACGTTTTGGTGGAGTGGTTAGTAAAAGGGGGCTTATTTCTACCAAGGTACATGAAAGTTAACACAAAAACTAATCTTACTAAACAAAATTAAAATGACTGGGAATAATAACCAGATGTCATCAATACTCAAAGCTCAGTTTCATGACCCTTTGGAATAAAAGGGTCAAATAATGAATCATCACTTCAATGCCCAGGTTTCGTTGGGTTGCAATAGGTCGTCCGCCCTCTCACTTGACGGCTTATTTCCTTGGGGTGCTCAACCGAAGTTCACCAGGGGAATAAAGGGGGAAACACGTGGCTTGGGCTTTCAAGGAGGCGTGGACGTGGCCTCCCGCCTTACGCCGGCGAAGACTGTGAGGCGGCTGATTGGCTGCTCGTCTCGATGCCTGGACCCCGGTAAGGTGGGTACCATGGCCATCAAAACCTCGGATCGGAGAGGCGATCAGCTTCCCGCGCCTTCCGTGGAGCAGGAACCGTCGCCTTTTATGCCAGCCGTGTCGCCTGTCACCGTGTATGACAGCCAGTCCGTGTTGAGCACCGTGCAGGCCAGGGGCTTACGAATAATGAGCTGATAGATGAGTCAGCTTCCTCGCCTGTCGGCTGCCCGAAACATAAGAGACTAGCGATGGGTCGTTCATGATCGATTAGTTCAAAATGATTGAATCACCAAGTGAGTCCAATGACTCATGATTCATTTCGGGAAAATGATTCGATCATTCAATCATTTTGTGTTTTCGTCTGCCGTTTGATTGAATGTGATATTAAGTGGAAAAACATATTCATACATACGTTATCCGTTATGTCTAGTCATGAAGTTTCAGAGAGATATCTACATAGGCATAAATACATTTATGTTTGGTCAGTGAGTTTTGTTTGTATAGCAGAGTAAGAGACAAGGCATTCATTTTAAAAACGATGAAATTTAACCCTTGTTACAATATCAGCGCATCATTACAGTTGGTCAACTTGATAAGAATTTTAATTACCTGCTCAGTTGAAAGCACCTAATTGAATGGAATTCAATACCGCAGATCAGAAAACACTCATGCACATTAATTTGTGTAGTCTGAGCTAGTGATTTAATTTTCATGAACATAGTTTGAAGTTCTTCTTCTTGAATTCAGAGTCTGTGATAGAAATAAATTAAATAAAATAAATCTAAATATTCACCCAATATTCTCGTGACTATCGTACATGAAAATCTCCAGTTTAATGCGGATCCAACATTTGTGGAATATGGAAATCAATCAGCCTTCCTAAATTTCTAAGCACGATAGTAATTATTCGAAATCGATTATTCTAATAGATTGATGGCATCAATTAGCATCATTCGAGTGTTTGAGTCTCTTCAATATTGATTCAGTCGAGTCTTTAGATTCACGTGAGTCTCGTGATTCATCTTATCACTCTGACTTATGAGTCATAATAAATCAAATGATTGAATCAGTTGATTGCATCTTTTAAGTGACTCGAATCAAAATGATTGAATCACTAAAATGATCGACTTATCCCATCTCTATAAGAGACCCATCCGTCTTGTTACTGACCTCGCATCTTCTCACGGTGGTCACGTGGTGGTCAATCAGCGCCGCCTTTTCCTTTTCACCGCACAACTGACTAGTGATATCGTATTGCCTCGTTCGCGCGATTTTAAATCACCAAAGGTGGGGGTGTCGGGGTTACGCACTCACACATTGGTCGCCTGCTATTAAAGCACACTATACTGACCATTACACCAAGCAGAGGAAAAATAAACACGTTGAAAAAAATCTAATCGTAGGGGAAACAAAACGTGAGAGATCCTCGAAATAATTACGTAATATAACAACCAAATAACGAAAAAAACGACTGAATCCGTGGAACATAAAATGCAGGTAAAGTGCGGCCATAACAGTTCCTAAACAAATTACCCTGCTATATAAAATTTTGGCACTCCGTTTTAGACCAGTAGTTGTATTCGACTCCCGTTATGAGGATCGCAGATTACGGACCAAACGACGGAAAACATATATTCTATCCTGGCTTGCCAAGAAACGTTTCCACGCTACCCGAATTTGACCCCAATACTGAGAGATAACAGTCTCAGCAAAAGGAATTGATGGCGCAGATCAAGGAGATAGGACAGGTTATCAAAAGCTACAGCTCCGGGAGAGTGAGAAAGTTCACGGAATATGCCGGGGTACTGTGATGTGGAAGGCAACGGGTATATCAACACTTTGGTATAACTAGGAGATGCAGCCCTACATTACAACTATATATGACGTGATGGCATTCCTACCAGTCAAATATTCCGGAGGTAAAATAGTCCCTGAATCGGATCTCTGTGAGGGGACTACTGGGAGGAGTATATCAGTCAGTCATTACAAACATAAAGTTCTACACTCGTAAACGTCTTGTCAGATTTTTTTGCCTCATACCTTTAGACTCCACTCTTGATTTTTCTCTTCATCCTACATGACGTTTTTGTAAACCCGCAACGTGGGAATTAGTGACTTGCTTGAGCTATCGCAAAGGAAAGGAATCGTCGCCTAAGTAAATGGAAGCACCTACGATGAAAATTAAACCTAAATGGATTAGAAGCTGGTGTGTTTTTGATGTTTTTATGTCTTCCTGAATCTCGGGTCGCGAGTGATGAGACTCACGCACTCTAGTCGCCCCCGTGAGGCTGAGTGAGCGTCCCGCCACTCTCGCCCTCCTCATAAGTGTATCAGGTGAATGAATGGCGTTCGCGGGAGACGTATGTCGACGCGGGTCGAGCGGGAATAGTTAATGCATGCTACTGCCTTGAAAAAAAAAATATTTTTCTAAAGGAATACTTGCGATAATATACGGAACTGACCTAGGGCGTGCATCAGCCAATGAATGATAACTACGCGTCTGAGAAAAGTAAATCACTGTGGCACCATAGGACCATCAGCTCGGCCATGACGCGTTCAATTAAGTCTTCCTCTTTTTTCCGGATGTTTGTTTTAAGATTTCCTTTTTATAATTATGTATATATTTATAACTCAGTTTAAAAGGGAAGTCACCACAGAAAAATGCCAGAGCTTTTTCGTTCACTCCCTGAACATAAGCCGTGAATGGAACATCCTTCTAAGTGACTTTCAAACTGAAAAGTCTCCTTCAATGTGGTTGTTTGAAAGGACTATCGTTTGTCTTTAATAATAGTATTATTTCAAAAAGAAGTTAAAATTAGAGAGTTTTGGATATTTTTACCCCCGAAATTTCCCAAGGATATTCATTGCTGTGAAATGGTCGTCACTTAATAATCTTTGAGAAACTAAGACTTGTGACAGCGAAGCCTTGACAGGTAAGAATAGCTTATTGTTTTGTTTAATATTACTGTAAGTCACAAATAATTCTATCACCACCCATCATTAATTCAATATAATGTGACTTCACAATATTTAAAAAGAAAATTCTCAATATTGCACTATTTTCCGTAAATGATTTTTACGCAAAACATAGTCGCGAACTTTAATTTGTTCAAAATCTTGTTCTAAAATCCTTGTCGAGGAGCACGCACACAGTGTTCAGAACAGATATCATTTAAATTTAGTCGGTCCGCACTTTATTGCTTTAAATTCTCGATTGAATAATGTCCTGTATTCTGATACCCTTAGTGTCGAGATAATTGCGCTCCAAGTTTTGCTCTTTCCACCATTGTTTTACTCCACGATAGCGTATCGCGCTGACGGCCGACGCGACGCCACACTATTTATACGGACGACCGGAAAATTATAATTATTATTATCAATTGAACCATTGGATTGGAAACCCTTGACAAATAAGGGAGGAAATAGCGTATAATATATTTAATATTAGGGCTTACAAGACAACATGGTAGGCGAAATTTCGAACTCTTTCTCCTATATCGCTAAACTACCAATCTACGAAGTATGGACGAAGTCGGTGGAGGTGAAATTTTGAGCGATCTTTGTAAGTTGTAAACAAAGGGAAATAAATTTTAAAGTTTATGAGAGTGTTAAATACTCAAATAAAAAAAAGAAACGAGAGAACTCCTAATGGTAGGTCGCGGGCAACGGTATGCTGGCTCTCAAGGAATAACAAAATATATATGTTAGAGTAATTCATTTTATTGAAGTTAATACATGCTGATTTATAATTAGTTTCTTACGGAAAACATCATGAGATAGCAAAATTAGTGCGTCGCCCTGTAACTGCTAGAGGAAAATTGGCTTCAAAAAAAGTGCTGGCAAACCATGTCCACGTTACAGGTTATAGTATTGGCCGCAATAGCGTGGCTCAATGTATGTACCTCAATGGTGTTACACGAAAACATTTTTTGTTACACCCTCCAGAGGGAGTACTTTGCTCGAACTAGTAGGCTCTGAGTCTGACTAGCGCTCATTGGGTACGATTCCGCTACACGATGACAAGGCAATATTACGTAAATTATGACTGTTAGAGAAAACTCCGGCCGCCATCATCTACAACGGTGGGGCACGGACTTTTTTAGGCAGAAATATTTCCGCCCTCACGCCCGCTGGAATGTTAGTGAGAAACATTTTTAACAACTAAATATCATAGCCGTCTCTTTGTCCCTCATTCTCGCAGATATCCATGTAGAAAATTCGAACGAATATATGTTCTGATAAACTAACCTAACAATTAATGACATTACTTGCAGCTATGTTTATGTAGATGGTGATCCTTGTGTGTAAGCAAATACGCCATTAGGCTTCTTGAAAACTCCTTAGCTGCCTTAATCTTATCCAATGAGGATAAAAAAATTTACTATTGAAACAATTAAATAGCTCATTTCATTCCTTGACCTATTTCAAGAGTCAACAATAGCTTTGAATTCTCCCAGGTTTAGAGACATACACCAATTTCATTTTAGATATTTATTTTTCGAAATTGTCCCCATTCAAATGTTCACAAGTTAACTAGCATAACCTTATCAAAGATGAAAAAAATTAACAAATTAATGCAACATAAAATGCTAGCATTAATAGCTATTAAGAAAAATGCCACAGTGGTGGACATTAGACGAAGATATTGCTATATTTTCATGATTTTCATAATAGTAGATGATGATAAATAGTTTTCCTGTAAAATGCTCATACATTGCAATGTAATTGCCATTCCAATATAATGATAATAATTATTTTTTATTTGACATTAAATAGAAATCACTGAAACATTCATCATCAAGAGTATAAAAAACAAAAATACGCAAAATAAAAGCACACATCAGGAAATTAAAAGTCTTGGTAAAAGCTTAGCCTCTTGGGGCAGCATATTTAAAAAAATTAAGTTTTATTAAAATAAAAGATTTGGTGCTTTTGAACAGTATGCAGTGGGAACCACTAAATTGTCCTTTTTCCTAGTGAAGTGGTGATGAAGAGAGACACCTATCTCTAATCAGCTTAGGTTATCTTTTACTTCACATACAATTTTATAAATATAATGACCATAGAGTTCCATAATCCCCATTTAAATAAAAAAGGGTTTACTATGCTCCATTAGGTGTGAACCTGAAATAATCCTAATGGCCCTTTTTGTATCATATTAGATGTAGCATACCTAATTATCAGGAACGTAGATATTAATTTGCTTTGTTTTTTATCCATGTTGGATATTAGCAGAGGGGAAGGAGGATGGAGAGGGGGAAGAATATTTACTGGAATAATGAGCATTTTTGTGTGTTCAGGCAATTGAATGTGCAATTGCGAATGCAGTGATAGAATCGTTCAAAAAAATATTTACTGAACAAATTGATGGTAGAATATAGTATCTATGATTTTTGTTTGAATTACAAAGATATTAATTGAAAAAGTCTATCATAATAAATAAAAATATGAATCAAAATTTTGGTCTGAAATAAAAATCAACTGTCGGCGCAGAAATCATGTGCTCTCGAGTTTGGGAACAAATAAAAAATTACGAGAAAATCTCTAAAAAATGGGACTGCTCGCTTCGATCAGAATAAATACGATTCGATATAAATTACTTATACTTGTAGAGATATTGAACAATAACATATTGGCAATGTGGATTACAACGCGACCGAGAACGAAATCGCACGACGCCCCAGTTTTGAAATGTAATCATTTTACAAACTTTATAACAACCCGTTTTCTGTGAAAGATGCAACGCTAAAACTAACAGTATATAGAAGACATATTAATCTGCCGTTGACTGAAAGACGGTTGTCATGAAAGTACTCGTGTTTGAATGACGAACTATAAACGTTGGAGCTTTGCTAGAACACCGCCAAAAATCGGAACTTCTTGCGTTACTCCTGTAGTAAAAAATATTAAAATGCATTTTAAATATTTAAGTCAACCTTTAAATAACGCAGAATCGAATAAAAAAATATGGTGAGACTTGTTATTTTGTAGATTTGATAGCTATTTTTCTTATTTTTACCCAACTCGAGTGCACATTATTTCTGCGCTGACAGAATGTAAATGTTTTTTTTTCAGTTCCCATCATCAAAGTAAAATTTCGGAATGGTGGTTTCCGATTCCAATGGACGCTCACTAGCGACATCATTGTTAATTTATAGTGAGGAAGACATTGTTTGGGCTAAAGAATATGCCCATGAGGATTTTGGGAAAATATATTCCCGTATTAAATTTTCGATTTATCGGGAGTTAGCGCTATTAATCGAGATTTTTATGCTGTGATGGCATTTATAGTGCACAGAAATGTTTTACATTTAACACACAGAATATCATTATAACATTTTCAAATTTAATTTGGAGGAATAGATGCGAGGAAAGGTATCATTGTGTTGTCCATGTTAGGGATAGGACATGTTTCTCTATGTATATTATATACAGAGGACATGCTTTGTATCCAGAATATCTATAAAATTACACTCATTTTCTCCGCCAGTCGAAACACCTATACCTATACCTATAAAAATACACCTGGAATGAAAATGGTGTGCCTTCTAAATTAATCATCATAAATGTATTTTATCTGGCAAACAACAAGTCACTTGTTCTTGATTACGTTCAATGTTCACATTGAATTAGAAAACACTTATTTTCTAACCTATTAGCTATCCTAAAAGCTTTCCTGATGAAATTGCTCCTTATAGTACAGCCAACAACATTCTTGGTACATCTCGAGGGCACTCACATTATTGTTAAAATCTCTCAAGCAAATAAAAAAATGACAATATTCAATTAACAATTTTGCCGTTTAAGTCTAATAAATGCAAAAAAGGATTTCGAATATACTTCTTGGATATTGATAATCGAATATCAGCCAGTATTCAATTTGGAAATTAACATCGGATTTGCCATAAATTAAGATTAATGAAGAAGTACGTAGTCTGGGTTACTTGTGTGAATTAAAGAAATTGTTATCATTATCTCTTAGCTCATCATTTACAGATCCAGACACGTACATTTACAGAAATTATATCCGATCGAAAGGAGAAATTAAGATTAAATCTTTTTCGAAAGTTTGATGTGGACTAATTTTTGCCGGACGTTCAACATATTTTGTTAGAGCCAGGCTATTATAGTAGAAATGTTCACAGGCATAAGATTAAAGAAAAAGATTACCAAACCGATAGAGTAAAAATATCATTTATACAATATGGTACCATAATAGTTGAGACAGATCAGTTCTAGGATACTCTTACTTGACTCTGGCTAGGTAAAATAGGTTTTTGCACGTGTGCTTAATATCCAAACATCATTATTAGTTATCAAATTCGCATAAAATATCCGGCATGAATTAGTGCCTGGTGGAGTTTGAAGAACTTAGCATCATGAAGTCAACAGTTTTTGGCGAGATTTTGTTGAACTGCATTGTTAAAATGAAGAGCACTAGATGTTGTACTGTCCACTATTTTTAATACATAACACTTCACAACATGTTTTTCGACACCTTATTGGCTATTACCAGGAAAATTCCAATTCCAATACCCACGACATGACTGGAATTTTCACCCTGCGCGCGATGATGGCCAATAAAGTGCCGAAACACCTGTTATTAAGTTTTATGTATTAAAAATAGTGGACATTACAACATCTAGTTCTCTTGATTTTAACTGTACGTTATGCTTATTGTGAGTGTATATTATCATGGGATATGCTTAATATGCTTACGCGTTTTGACCTAGTGTGAGTTAGACCAACTGGAATTTTACGATTACATATACACGCATGAAATGCAATAACTCGGGTCGGAAATTTTGACTGGAATTCGGGCAATTGAGACTTTACCCTAGGCAATTAACAGATTTGTTATTGTTCCTTTTTCAGATGTTGGAATTATTTTTGTTGAGATTGTCTGTAAAAATGTTGCGTCTAGGTCTTGTGTCGATTTTGGTCGCATAATGACCACTTAAAATAATCATATGCATTCATTTTCGCTTCTCATTTTTTTCTGCTTCCGTTTTTACAATCTAACCCTTTAGCGCCGAATGTCGGCTGTAGCCGACGCAGTTTTTCATACGCAAAAGAACGAATGTTGGCTATAGCCGACGGGGATTTTTCTTCGCAAATGAACGAATATCGGCTATAGACGACGGAGGGGATGGGAAGTGATCGCCGCCCAAGCAATAAACTCAGGCATGCTGTTATCCTTCGAGACCCAGCTTCGCGAGGGATTAGGCCCTCTCTACGGGGACTGGGGTCGCCCCTCCGACTCATTTTTGATACCTCTCGTGGAATAAATATGTGGTTAACTAAAAGTATCCCCACTGTTTTATGAACAAATATTTGTCGCATAATTCAAATCATTTAAACACAGAACTGCATTATCTGTTTTTTACTGAGCCCCTGCAATTTTCAACTGAAATTCTAGCATTAATACTAACGGAGTTATATCATTGAACTCCACATGACTGAAAAATCTTAAATCAGTTGATATTAACGCTAGAATTTCATTGAAAAACTCAATAGCCCAGCAAGACTCAAGGACCTAATATTTAAAGTTATATTTTTGGAGAGTGCAAAATATTTTTGTTTAAAAATACCCAACTGCATTAAGTTTTCCGCCTATTCATACTGCGAAAAGGGCTGCTAATCCATGTAAGGGTCGGTACCAGTGGACGGGAAAGGGACTGGCGTCCCGCTAAGTTACCCCTAACTCGGGTGATGAGCCTACATGCCCGGTTCGTCGCCACCAGAGTACTCCGTACGGAGAAGAGAAAAAAGTTCGTTTGGTGCTTGTAACGGGGAAAGCATTTTCCTCCGCATGGCTCCGGCGCGAAAGGGCTAATTGCTCCTCCATCTTTCGCTTTTTGTTGTCCTTCTCTTTTTCATCAAGGTGTCATCATCACTCTACTTTTCCTTCCTCCCAAAACGAAGTTTCGTACCAATCTTCTAAATGAACTTTAATTTTGTATATTTGTCGTCATCTTTACTCGTCTCTTCCATGTCTTTCTTTATCCCATTTTTGCCATCCATACTCCAATAATTATGATTAAAAATTTGTTTTTGCCAATGTAATGTTGCCCATTCATTAAATGCATCCGTAAAACTTAACCGTTTTCGAGATTTTTAAAATATTTCTTCAATCTTTAAGAGCTTAGGCTATTTGTGTGGCTAAACTCTCCTGTTTCCAGTGGTCCTAGGATTTTTCTTAGAACATTTCTTTCCTCCATCTCCATTTAGTCATTTTCTCCTGATCCCATGGAAAATATACATTTGGTGGTGTAAAGACTTTCTGGCTTCATTACTCTATTATAGTGTTTCATAGTGGTTTTATTTGGAGAAATTTTTCTTTATGTATGCCTCCTCAATTCAGTATCTATGTTTGATTCATTTTTATTAATCTTGTTGCGCTTGTTTCGTCGTTATATCTTTTAGTTTAAATAATTTCACTGAGGCGCTTCCATTATCCGGCTTTATCGACTTTTCTGTGTCCGTTATCAACAATTAAGTTGAGAATCCCGGTCTATTTTTGTCTAGTATTCTTGTGTGCCATCGATTTTTTGTGTTTTTACCATACCATCGGAGCAGTTGTTTAAGGCCTATTCGTTGCAAATCGTCCACGACATGGAAATGAAGAGTAGGAAATAATAGTAATATCTTGCTAAAACCCTATCCATCCAGTTTTGACACTCCTAAAACTCGAATCTTTTGAATATCGCTAAAAACCCTCTTTTCGATGCATATATAACTAGAAATCACTCAGTACGCGCTTATTATCTAGCTCGAATGCCCAGTATTTTGCACTTTAGAATAATTTTCTATCCAATAAGTTTTCACTAATCATTTCCCGAATACTGATATTTATATAAGTGTAATGACT
Source organism: Ceriagrion tenellum (assembly GCA_963169105.1). Lineage (NCBI taxonomy): Eukaryota > Metazoa > Arthropoda > Insecta > Odonata > Coenagrionidae > Ceriagrion > Ceriagrion tenellum. Next base: position 34,039,313 of record OY720635.1, on the reverse strand, counting down.
AGTTGCAGGAACGACACATGTACTCTATAAAGTAATGGGACCCACAACCCATGGCAATCATTTAATAAGTGTTGCAGAAACATTCGATAACTTTATTTTTTAAATAACTTATGGCATAGAGTAATGAGTTCCTTAAGTAGCCAATATGGCGGATGCTCATTGGAGATAGGGTTGGAGATTTAATTACTAGATGAAAGAGTTACTTTGATAAAAATGACCAATTTGTTTACTCGAACTGACTAATAATTATGTGCATTTGCAATTATCCATAGGCTAAGCTTTCCTAAAAAAATATCCGATGGTAGAAGATTAGATCAAATATTCGAAGATATTAACTATTGGAAAATAATTTCTGGGATTAGTAGATGTGTTCCTGCGACCCGCAATATTTTTATGAGATATATACCTTCATAGATCTTATAACTATTGATTCCATAACCAAATGTTCTTTCAACCGACCATAAGAGCAGATGCAGAAAAATATCCTGGAATTACCTCAACTTCTGATATATCGTGGGGAGTACAAAACAAAACATATGCGGCATTAAGGAAACTAGATTTTGTTAAGCATATAAGAGGAAGGCCCTCGGTTGAAAAAGTCAGAGGGAGATGCTATTTCGCTCTGGTTACACCACACCTCGAATGCGCCGCGAGCATTTGATAACCTGGTCATAAAGATTTATCCAAAAAAATTAATGAAATACAAAGAAAAGCTGCACGCCTCGGTAAAAACTGCTACGAGCGAACATATAGTGTCTTACAGCTTTAAAAAGGATTAAGGTGGGAGCACCTTGGGACTCGGAGGCCACACTATAGGCTTAGCTTGCTTGAAAAATTCAGAACTGGTGTACTTCAGAGCGACACAGAGTATATTATGATGAAGCCTCGCTACATCCCTAGTTCTGACAGAAGCGATGAAATAAGAGAGATACATTGCCGAATAGATAGGTACACAAACTCGTTCTTTCCGTGCACAATAAATGACCGCAATAGAAACTGAGCTCCACTCAATACACTCCAATAATACAAGTTACAATTTCACCTCCCAAAGCCTTACATATTTACACAGCTGGTGTCCTAATACTCCCTGCAACAAGGCCATTCGGCGCCAGTGTGGTATATAGATGTAGATGCATTCTCTACCCCGAATGCCCAGTATTTCGTATAATAATGTGCTCTGCAATAAGTTTTCACTCTTTATTTCCCGAATACCGATATTTATATAAGGGTAAAAGAATGCAAGGCTTTCGCTAAAGTTATAAAATTTTCTTGAAATTTATAAGCATTATTTATTTAAAAAATCTCTCTCTCTCTGGCGATTACCAATCGTCGTAGATATAGATATATTTAATTTATTGTTCCTCAGATATTACATTCAATTCGAACAATAATAAACAACACTGGGACAAAAATATTCAACAATGATACAAAACAATATTGAAAAATATACAATATTAATTCAAAAAATTTGGGAATTCATAAATCAATAATTCAGCTCATCCCTTGTTACAAATTATTGAAAAAGGTAAGGCCAGCTTATTGGGCAGTTAGATATAAATATAGTTTATTTTTTAATGTGTGCAGTGATGAGGAGTCTTTAATTATTTTAGGAAGGTTGTTCCAAGTTTGAGATATGGCAACGGTAAATAATAGAAATATATCGTCATCATGTAGAAGAATGTAGAAGTTCATCTGTCCCTCACACCTTTCCAAACTTTGTAGAGTACATTTCTCTAACATACGAATCAGTGACGTTGTTCATACATGTAATCTCCGATATCACTATGATCACTCGTGGAAGAAAAATATTGTCTTCCGTTGTTAATTTATTTTTGCTAGAAAAGAAAAATACCAACCCAGCACATATACCAAAAACCATGTCCTGACAAACTAATTTGCCGTGCCACCCTTCTTTTGAAAAATTATTCACATTTCTTTGTTCCTTATCGGCTGCTCTTACGGCATGTATTTTGTTCCGACACCAATGCAAAAATATCTCCCCTCACTCAGCCCTCTGAATGGCCTAAAAAAGTCTAATTTCGGCCATGGATGCGGCATGCCTTTGTAAACGTCAACTGAACTCATTCTTTGGATATTCAGTGGGTTTTAATTCGTCTTTGAAATAGCGGCCCGGATGTCAGGAAAACAAAACTGATGCGATTGCTTCCTCATCCTGCGACAAATAGGACACGAAATTTGATGTTCAACAGTTCATTACTTTCGATTGCTTATCGTTCGAACCACAAAGTTACGGCCGCAAGCCAGTCAAAAGCACATTTCAAGGGACATTAAGAACGCTGAGGGAATTTGCAATGGCCCTTCCTCATTCTGCGATAAATAGGACACGAAAACTTACATTAAACAGTTCATTGCTCTCAATGCTTATCGTTCAAACCACAAATTTACGGCCGCAAGACAGTTGCAAGTACATTTCAAGGGATATTAAGAGCACTGAGGCATTTGCTGTTGTCGCTCCTGACTGGTGTTTCATAAACTCTGTGTCACAAGTATTACCGGTTACGAGTGTAAGACAGAAAGTGTCTGAAAACAAAGTTAGCTCAGGGAATTATTTTCATACTGCCTTTCTTTGCTAGCAGTTGTCTCACGGAGTAAAGTGAATGCATTAGTCCGAATGAATTATTGATTTCAACCGCTTTTTTTTAATTGCTACAAGTGCAAAAACCCAGACCGCACATCAGAAGTTTGAAGTTCTTATTATTTATTTATTATTTTCTTCACTATCCCGAATACAGCGCAATGTGCCAATTTCCGACGGGTGGATAACAGTAACAACGGACGAGACACAAACACCCATGTCCTAGACAGATAACATTCTACCCAGGCGGGACTGGAACCCGCGACCCTCGTGTTAGCAGGTGAGGACTTTACCCCGCCACCACCGGGGCCTGGGTCCCGTTGTGGCATATATCAGCTTGTTTTTCTCCCAAAATATCAGGATTTGTCCTAGTTTGTTATTCCCTTTCTCGCTCCCTAAAGCCCTGAGGATGGCGCTAGTTGGCCAACTTACTGGTACAAAAAGGGAATTATTCGAAAAAGACACAAATATGCGCAACAACTGTTGGAAATATGTGTAACGATAGAGTAACTCTCCTACATAATACTGAAGGTTTTGTAACACTAACTAAGTAGATTAGGTTTTTGCACGTGTGCTAAATGTCCTAACATCATTATTAGTTACTAACCTCGCATGCAATTTCCGGCATGAATTAGTGCCTGCATGATTTAGTATATTGTAGAATCATTTATCTGTGGCAATAATTATAACCAGTAGTCGTATCTTAAGTAGTGTACTTCAGGTTTGCATGAGCGTCCATTTAGATTTCTTCTAGTTTCTGATCTGACTACACACTGCTATCCTGAATTTTATGGCCACCCCCTGCATTCTGGGCGAACGTGCGCGGTTCTGACTCCAGCTGAAATGAGGGCTTTGTGCCGGGTATGGAATGTCACCCCGTGCTACTGACCCAAGTGATGTCTTGCACGGTATTTCGAAGTTACAGACATTCATCATTGGTCCACTTGTAATTTTTACTCCCCTGCCTCTCCCCATCCGGACCATCATTACCCCCTTCCAACGCTTCGGTCTTTGCTTATGTATCTACGACCCTAACCGAAGAAAGTCGCTCCTGTTTATTCAACAGAATGGTTAAACGCGTCGTGCGATTTTATAAAGCCGTGGAAAATTACTGTTTTTTATTTATCTTTCCATTTTTCTTTTCGGGACTCGGCCGCGTCATTGTTTTTCCGACAACGTTTCTCCCCCTGTCCGGGAGGCATCTTCAGTTCGAGGATGCAGCGCTTCTCTCTGGCTGGGATTTATAAAGTTGAGTCTGTGGCTTCTGATTGGCTACCATTTTCAGCGACAAAACCATTTTTTGCTCCATTTTTCAATATTCTCTATTCGGTTTCTCCGGAAGAAAGTGCTAGAACAAACCGAAGAGAGAAAAATGAAAAATGGCGCCAAAAACTGTGGCCATGGCAGCTAATCAGAAGCGACTGACTCAACCATACAATCCCAGTCAGAGAGAAGCGCTGCATCCTCGACCTGAATATGCCTCCAAGATAGGGGGAGAAACGTGGTCGGAAAAACAACGATGCGGCCAAATCCCGAAAAGAAAAATGCAACGAATATCTTCCCGCAGCGGAAAACCGAAACAGAACTTTTTAATTCATCGCAAATGTCTACAACTTCCACGAAATCTGGTCTGATACTGTCACATTTATTTACAGAGTACGTGACAGCAACTCAATGGATACCGAGGGAAGTCCAGGAAAGAACACCACACCCATGATGGACGCCGTGGTAGAAACTGTTCCGGAATGGGAAGCCGCCCTCACCGGCATAGCGCTCACCACGATCACCCTTCTCACAGTGGGGGGAAACATCCTCGTCATACTGGCCGTTTTCAAGCACAGACCCCTCCGCATTCCTCCAAACTACTTCATAGCGTCCCTCGCTTTAACGGACATCGGCGTCGCGCTGCTGGTGTTTCCATTCAGCATGATCGAATGCATGTTGGGACGATGGGTATTCGGCGCCCTCTTTTGCCAGGTGTGGATTGGCATCAACATCCTCTTCTGCTCCGCATCCATATTCCACTTGTGCGTCATCGCCATGGACCGTTACTGGGCCATCAAGGATCCCATTAGGTACGCCGGGAAGCGTACGGTCCGACGGTTCCTCGTAAAAATCGTGATCGTTTGGCTCGCCTCCGCGGGACTGTCTTCTTTTGTCTCGTTCGGCGGGGAGGAGTGGGACAAACTCAAGGTTTGCAAGCCCAAGTCGCTCAACTTCTTCGTGATTGCCTTGTTAATACTGCTGATATTCCTGCCCCTGTTCATCATGACCATCATATACGCCCGGCTTTTCGTCACGGTGCGACGGAATAAGAGGTTCCGAAACGCAGTGAGCGTAGCGAGTTCGGGTACTTTTCCAGCGACCACGAGCGCAACGGAAAGGCGGAGCACAACGGATGGATCCGACGCTGTCACCTCCGAAGGGCGGGATCAGGCTAGAAGCGGACGAGAGATCTTCAAGCACTGTTGCGTGCACCTCGGAGAGTCGAAGGCAAAGATTGGGTCCGGATGTGACAGCGGCAAGTCGTCTCCGCGTGGAGATTTCCTGCCGAAGGGTTCCTGTCCGGTGTCAGAGAAATCAGTTAGCTCCGTCGGTGACCAATCCTCCATCAGAGATGACACCAACACGGGGTTTGCACTATTGGCGCGAGACCAACACGTCGTCTTGAAGAGTGACGACGTCCAACCCTCAAGAAATTGTTTGGACGTCTCGGAAGGAGAAGAGATGTTGAAGTCGCAGGCCGGTGGGAAAGACGCCCTCAATGATTTCGTGGCGAGGAAGCAGAAGGCGACCCAGGCAAAAGAGAGGAGGCTGGCCAAGACGCTCGGATTCGTTATGGGTGGGTTTGTTCTGTGCTGGCTGCCCATCTTCATTATGAATCTCATCATGGTGTTCTGCGAAACCTGTGAGCCTTCCAATAGATTCAGGATGTTTATCACCTGGCTGGGATACTGTAATTCATCAATTAACCCAATCATATATACTGTATTCAATTTGGAGTTCAGAATCGCATTTAAAAAACTTCTTCATCTTTAGACTTTAATGCTTGTATTTTAAACAACAATTGTAGCTTAATAATTCCCATTGAAAACATACAATGATAAAAAATTGTGCCCAAGATCTCCAACTTTAATAACATCGGTTTACTAAAGCATAAAAAAGGAAAGGCCTATTAAAACAAAAAATGTTACAATACTAAAAATACTTATGACGGATAAAACACGGGGCTCAGCATTAATATTGCTTACTTAAGCATGTTATTTCACTTAAGGTAAGAGTATAAAAAATATATTTCATGGCTATATTTATGTTTCCTTTTACACATACTACAAGCTTGCCACGTAGTATTTGCCTATCCCTGACTGTAATAAGTAATAATGAAGAAAAAAAAAACTTTTGAAGGAAAAGGATTATTTTGAGAAATGAACTGCTCTTAAAGGTTAAAAACATGTTTTTCAGCAATCACGCTTCAGGTAGTGGGTTAAAGTTCAATTACAAAATTTGACCCAGACATACAGGTGAAACTCAATGTAAATTTTTAAAAGTTAAGCTCACAGTCATCAGGATAATAATGTCGTATTCATTCCTCATTAGGTAATACTTTCCCCCAGACCCCTAGACTTTCCGCTACAATTCCGCCGCCATACAAAATCGTCCGTTAACCGGTTGCCTGCAGGAAACACATTCACGACAGATTGTTCTTTAAATACTTCACGAGTGTTACCGTGATGACCGATATTTTATTTTTTGATGATTTATGAATCATGTTAACTACACTCACTTTGGCATTTGACGAAATCTTAGTGCAAGAAATACCTCATTAAATAAATTCTGCCCCTGGAGCGCACGGCTCCTATCTATCCTATGTAAATTACCTTGTTTTTTCAGGCAAATTGCTCGAATAGGATTCCGGTAAGTGGTAAATATTATGATACCATTGGAATGATGAGAGTTCTTTCTTTAAAATGACGTAAAATTTATCAAAATATAGTAAAATAATTTTTCGCTCAAACTACCTTACATCCAGAAAACAAACGTATGCTGAACACACAAGCATAAGCACAGCAGCAGATTTATAAATCAATCTGGTTACCCTAGTAAATACAGCAATATATATTAATTAATTAATACAGCAATATATAGTAAAAAACTGTTAGTGAAAATATATGACAGCCTATCTTGAATGTATTTTTGAAGTGCTTAGCCATTTTTTATGGTTACTTCTGGGCGGAGTACGTATCCACTTTTAAGAATTATGTCACAGCTATCATATACATAAGCATATAAAATATGTGAGTGATGGTACTCATTCAAGTTAAAAAAACTTTTCAGCAAAATACCGCGTTGTTCATAGATTTATAGGCTATTCATATTTAGTTTTAAGTGTCTTAACTCAATTCACTTTCAGTAAACGCAAAGAGAAATAATGCAGATGCTCAGTTGTTCATATCGATTTCATTTAAAATGATGATGAAATAAATTTTACGACAATTACAAAAAACCTGGCTCAGCATGGCGTAACCATGTCTTCATGGACGGTTGAGCTCATGCTTTGCTAATTATCGGTATTTAACAATGATACTCAAAAGCTATAGTACTGTCTACCAAATCTATTTTAAACTCTTACAACACGTGTTTCAACTGTCTAGCAGTCATCATCAGGTAAGACTAATCTTAACGTGAACAGACATGAGCATATATATTGGGAGTTACATTGCCCAAACTCAGTCGTGGAGGGGGAGGTGGGGTGGGGATGGTTGTGGTACGGGTAAGGGGGTAGGATGGGGGGGAAGGCTAAAATGATGAATAGGATATGATCCTTAGTTCGTCCAAAAACAGATAACGTCAAACACCAGATCTGCGTCACACTGGGAAAGGATAAAAGACAGGTGGGAGAAAATGGAGAAGGGAGGAGGGTGGTTTGTTGGAGGAGATAAAGTTAAGTTTAAATGGTGTCAAAAATAGGAGAATAACAAGGTTCGTTTTCTTTTGTTTCCTTTTGACTATTTCCCACAGTTCCGACACATCTAAATGGTGTCCTTTTTCATGGAAACGGAGGATTTTCACATTAAATGTGGAGTGGTGGGACTCTTCCATTAAATGTTTGGCGAAATAAGATTTGGGATCGATGTATGCCAAACAACTTTTATGTTCAGATACCCTAGTTACAAAATTTCTCCCAGTTTGACTCCCAGTTAATGAGATTTGAGGGGGAACCCATGATCGGAATGATAAATGCCAAATACTATAGTGTATTAATGATAGAGAAATAACTTAAAATATGGTTAAAAAGTCGCGAAGTAAGAAAGAAAATTATTATAAGTGAAATAAAACAAATATCTGGCAAAAACTTACAAAATTTAATTTAAAATATTATTAATTTTGTATCATTTATTCAATGTTTATACGACTAATTTCCACAACTATCATGAAACTTTTTTCGTTATATTTAAAGAATTCTTCTGAACTCGGTTTTAAACTCCATGTCGAATGGAGTTTATTTAATACGATTGAGAGTTGAGGTAATGTGTGTCAGCCAAGTGATAATTGCCTTGTTTTAAAAAAAGGAAAAATAAAAAAAGTATTAATGCTAAATGTTGTGATGTATATTTGAAAACAAAATGACTAAAAACAGGGGAAGAAAGACGAGACATATTAGCAAGCGCGTGTAAAATAAAACAAATAATTTATGGAAAATTAATCTGTCTGTTTACTAACGATTTTTTCCTTGCTACCTTTGCAAAAAATTCAACCAACTGTCCCGGTGGAACATAAAAAGTATCCACGACGCAGCCAGACAGTGACACCTGTGTGAGAATCAAAAATAAAGCCACATGGAAATAACTTACTGATTCACATACCATAGTTAAATAACAGAAGTTGGCGAATTAACAACAGAGGAATAAATATAATCCCATCAGTCAACGTAAAAATATTTCGTCTAATAATTTGCACAGCAGTTATTAGAGAACTTTGGGAAACAATTGGCCGGCAGAATGATAGATTGAAGAGGATCGCACTTTTCAAAAATTGAATGAGAATTCAGCCTGACCAGAAAAAAAGAGGGCCATCGTGTTCTTCAGAAGCAAACGTTTCTGACGGAACAAGCACCAAGCGAAAAGGTAAGATAACACACATTGGAACCTTTACCTAAAATATGTTATTCCATGCACCTCCACAGTTTTTTTAACGCAAAAGCATTTAAATATTTTGATAAACTCCTTTTGCTCCTCATAAAATAAATTTATTATGTAGATAATTAATAAGCCAACATATAGTACATGCGGATAGAGGCAAATAGTAAATATTTTTGTGGGTTCTTGTACTAATTTCTCTGTGAAGTGACGATCATAAATAAAATATATAATTTTTAGTAAATATATGATAGAGTTCATTACACTTAATACTACGAACTGGAGAAATCAATGAATGGCTTATCCCGGATAACATATTCTGATGCTTCAGGGTGAATTCCATAGCTCCTGATGGGAAGAATTTTGAAGATTAATTTCCGGCTTTTCAGGAAATCACTGCCAGTACTCTCAAAGAACATTTAAGGAGCGTCATCTAAAAGACGACCTTCGAACAAAGGGGCCACTACGGATTCTGCAAATAAAAATTACTTGCATAAACAAGAAAAACAAAAAGCCGAATGCAATGCAAATTTCAATTTCGATTGGTTCAAAGTGTTTGAAATGGAGATATAACAATACGGTAATACAGTGCATATCTTAGTGCATATATGAATTGAAAATAGTAAGTGTATTGTCACGGACTAATCTCATAGTGGGGCGATGTCAAAACGAATAACTCTTATGGCGAACGATCGGAGAGGTGGAACCTAAAGGGAAGCAGAGACAAGGAAAAGGGAATTCTCATCAGCAAAAAGAAAAATCCCGTATTTCGTACCAAAGTAAACTACCAAAATTTTACTGTAGTGCGCTTGAGACCCGGAGATAAAATTCGTAATGAAATGAAAAATGTTCGATTAAAAGGGAACTCTCTCCACGTTTTGGAGGAGGGGTTAGTAAAATGGGGGCTTATTTCTACCAAGGTACATGAATGTTAACAAAAAAAATAATCTTACTAAACAAAATTAAAATGACTGGGAAGAATAACCCGATGTTATCAATACTCAAAGATCAGTTTCATAACCCGTCGGAATACAAGGGTTAAATAACGAATCATCACTTCAATGACCAGGTTTTGTCAGGTTGCAATAGGTCGTCCGCCCTCTCGCTTGACGGCTTATATCCTTGGGGTGCTCAACCGAAGTTCACCAGGGTGATAAAGGGGGAAGAACGTGGCTTGAGCTTTCAAGGAGGCGTGGACGTGGCCTCCCGCCTTACGCCGGCGAAGACTGTGAGGCTGCTGATTGGCTGCTCATCTCGATGCCTGGACCGCGGTAAAGTGGGTACCATGGCAATCAAAATCTCGGAACGGAGAGGCGATCAGCGTCCCGCGCCTTCCGTGGAGCAGGAACAGTCGCCTTTTATGCCAGCCGTGTCTCCTTTCGCCGTGTATGCCAGCCAGTCCGTGTAGTGCACCGTGCAGGCCGGGGGCTTACGAATAATGAGCTGATAGATGAGCCAGCTTCCTCGCCTGTCCGCTGCCCGAAACTTAAAAAGACCCTTCCGTCTTGTTACCTCGCTTCTTCTCACGGTGGTCGCGTGGCGGACAATCAGCGCTGCCTTTTTTTTCACCGCACAACTGACTAGTGATATCGTATTGCTTCGAGCGCGCGATTTTAATTCACCCAAAAGTGGGGGTGTCGGGGATGCGCACTCACACATTGGTCGCCTAATATCAAAGCACACTATACTGACCATTACACCAAGCAGTGCAAAAATACGCACGTTGAAAATAATCTAATCCTAGGGGAAACAAAACTTGAGAGATTTCCGAAATAATTACGTAATATAATAACCAAATAACGAAAAAAACGACTGAATCCGCCGAACATAAAATGCAGGTAAAGTGCGGCCATAACAGTTCCTAAACAAATTGCCTTGCCATATTAAAATTTCGCACTCCGTTTTAGACCAGTGATTGCATGTTCCACTCCTATTCTGAGGATTGCAGGTGCGAGACCAAACGACGGAAAACATATTTTTTCCTGGCTTGCCAAGAAAATTTTCCACGCTACCCGAATTTGACCCCAATACTGAGAGATAACAGTCTCAGCAAAAGGCATTGATGGCACCGATCAAGGAGATCGGACAGGTTATCAAATGCTACAGTTCCGGGAGAGTGTGAAAGTTCACGGAATATGCCGGGGTACTGCGATGTGGAAGGCAACGGGTATATCAACACATGAGTATAACTGGAAGATGCAGCCCTGCATTGCAATTATATATGACGTGATGGCATTCCTACCAATAAAAGATTCCGGAGGTAAAATAGTCCCTCAATCGGATCTCTGTGAGGAGACTACTTGGAGGAGTATATCAGTCAGTCATTACAAACATAAAGTTCTACACTCGTAAACGTCTTGTCAGATTTTTTTGCCTCATACCTTCAGCGTCCACTCTTGATTTTTCTCTTCATCCTACATGACGTTTTTGTAAACCCGCAACGTGGGAATTAGTGACTTGCTTGAGCTATCGCAAAGGAAAGGAATCATCGGCTGAGTAAATGGAAGCACCTACGATGCAAATTAAACCTAAATGGATTTGAAGCTGGTGTGTGTTTGATGTTTTTATGTCTTCCTGAATCTCGGGTCGCGAGCGATGAGACTCACGCACTCCTGTCGCTCCCGTGAGGCTGAGTGAGCCTCCCGCCGCTCTCGCCCGCGACATTAGTGTATCAGGTGAATGGATGGCGTTCGCGGGAGACGTATGTTGACGCGGGTCGAGCGGGAATAGTTTAAAAATTTGCATGCTACTGACTTGAAAATAAAAATATTTTTCAAAAGGGATACTAGCGATAATATACGGAACTGACCTAGGGCGTGCATCAGCCAATGAAAGATAACTACGCGTCTGAGAAAAGTTAATCACTGTGGCACGATAGGACATTCAGCTCGGCCATGACGCGTTCAATTAAGTCTTCCTCTTTTTTCCGGACGTTTGTTTTAAGATTTCCTTTTTATAATTATGTATATATTTATAACTCAGTTTAAAAGGGAAGTCTCCACAGAAGAATGCCAGAGCTTTTTCGTTCACTCCCTGAACATAAGCCGTTAATGGAACGTCCTTCCAAGTGACTTCCAAATTGAAAAGTCTTTTTCAACGTGGTTGCACGAAAAGAATATCATTCAGCTAAGAAATTTAAATTGTATTGGTTTGTATATTTTTATCCCCGAAATTTCTCAAGAATATTCTTTGCTGTGAAATGGTCTTCACTTAATAACCTTCGAGAAAGCCAAGACTTGTGACAGCGAACCCTTGACAAGGTAAGAATAGCTTATTGTTTTGTTTAATTTTACTGTAAGTCACAAATCAATATATCACCACCCAACATTTATTCAATATAATGGGACTTCACAATATTTAAAAAGAAGATTCTCAATATTGCACTATTTTTCGTAAATGATTCTTACGTAAAACATAGTCGCGAACTTTAATTTGTTCAAAATCTTGTTCTAAAATCCTTGTCGAGGAGCACGCACACAGTGTTCAGAACAGATATCATTTAAATTTAGTCGGACCGCACTTTATTGCTTTAAATTCTCGATTGAATAATGTCCTGTATTCTGATACCCTTAGTGTCGAGATAATTGCGCTCCAAGTTTTGCTCTTTCCACCATTGTTTTACTCCACGATAGCGTATCGCGCTGACGGCCGACGGGACGCCACACTATTTATACGGACGACCGGAAAATTATAATTATTATTATCAATCGAACCATTGGAAAGGAAACCCTTGACAAATATGGGAGGAAATAGCGTATAATAGATTTAATATTAGGGCTTACAAGACAACATGGTAGGTGAAATTTCGAACTCTTTTTTCTATTTCGCTAAACTACCAATCTACGAAGTATGGACGAAGTCGGTGGAGGTGAAATTTTGAGCGATCTTTGTAAGTTGTAAACAAAGGGAAATAAATTTTATAGTTTATGAGAGTGTTATATACTCAAATAAAAAAAAGAAACGAGAGAACTCCTAATGGTAGGTCGCGGGCAACGGTATGCTGGCTCTCAAGGAATAACAAAATATATATGTTAGAGTAATTCATTTTATTGAAGTTAATACATGCTGATTTATAATTAGTTTCTTACGGAAAACATCATGAGATAGCAAAATTAGTGCGTCGCCCTGTAACTGCTAGAGGAAAATTGGCTTCAAAAAAAGTGCTGGCAAACCATGTCCACGTTACAGGTTATAGTATTGGCCGCAATAGCGTGGCTCAATGTATGTACCTCAATGGTGTTACACGAAAACATTTTTTGTTACACCCTCCAGAGGGAGTACTTTGCTCGAACTAGTAGGCTCTGAGTCTGACTAGCGCTCATTGGGTACGATTCCGCTACACGATGACAAGGCAATATTACGTAAATTATGACTGTTAGAGAAAACTCCGGCCGCCATCATCTACAACGGTGGGGCACGGACTTTTTTAGGCAGAAATATTTCCGCCCTCACGCCCGCTGGAATGTTAGTGAGAAACATTTTTAACAACTAAATATCATAGCCGTCTCTTTGTCCCTCATTCTCGCAGATATCCATGTAGAAATTTCGAACGAATATATGTTCTGATAAACTAACCTAACAATTAATGACATTACTTGCAGCTATGTTTATGTAGATGGTGATCCTTGTGTGTAAGCAAATACGCCATTAGGCTTCTTGAAAACTCCTTAGCTGCCTTAATCTTATCCAATGAGGATAAAAAAATTTACTATTGAAACAATTAAATAGCTCATTTCATTCCTTGACCTATTTCAAGAGTCAACAATAGCTTTGAATTCTCCCAGGTTTAGAGACATACACCAATTTCATTTTAGATATTTATTTTTCGAAATTGTCCCCATTCAAATGTTCACAAGTTAACTAGCATAACCTTATCAAAGATGAAAAAAATTAACAAATTAATGCAACATAAAATGCTAGCATTAATAGCTATTAAGAAAAATGCCACAGTGGTGGACATTAGACGAAGATATTGCTATATTTTCATGATTTTCATAATAGTAGATGATGATAAATAGTTTTCCTGTAAAATGCTCATACATTGCAATGTAATTGCCATTCCAATATAATGATAATAATTATTTTTTATTTGACATTAAATAGAAATCACTGAAACATTCATCATCAAGAGTATAAAAAACAAAAATACGCAAAATAAAAGCACACATCAGTAAATTTAAAGTGTTGGTCAGAGATATCACTCCCAAAAAGTCACTCTAGGGCTGACAAGCTCGACACGCTTAGACTCTTGGGGCGGCATATAAAAAAATTATGTTTTATTAAAATAAAAGATTTGTTGCTTTTGAACATTATAAAGTGGGAAGCACTAAATTGTACTTTTTCCTAGTGAAGTGGTGAAGAACAGAGACACCTATCTCTAATTAGCTTAGGTTATCTTTTACTTCACATACAATGTTATAAATATAATGACCATAGAGGTTCATAATCCCCATTTAAATAAAAAAAGGGTTTACTATGCTCCATTAGGTGTGAACCTGAAATAATCCTGATGTCCCTTTTGTGTAATATATTAGATGTAGCACACCTAATTATCAGTAACGTAGATCGGAATTTGCTTTGGTTTTGATCCATGTTGGATATTAGCAGAGGGGCAGGAGAATGGAGAGGGGGAAGAATATTTACTGGAATAAGGAGCATTTTTGTGTGTTCAGGCAATTTAATGTGCAATTGCGATGGCAGTGAGACAATTGTTCAAAAAAAGTATTTATTGACAAATTGATGGAAGAATTTAGTATCTATGATTTGTGTTTGAATTACAGAGATATTAATTGAAAAATCTATCATAATCAATAAAAATATGAATCAAAATTTTGGTCTGAAATAAAAATCAACTGTCGGCGCAGAAATAATGTGCTCTCGAATTTGGCAACATATAAAAAATTACGAGAAAATCTCTAAAAAAATGGGACTGCTCGCTTCGATCAGAAAATATACGATTCGATATAAATTACTCATACTTATTGAGATATTGAACAATAACATATTGGCAATGTGGATTGTGGATGCGACCGAGAACGAAATCGCATGACGCCCCAGTTTTGAAATGTAATCATTTTACACACTTTATAACAACCCCTTTTCTGTGAAAGATGCAACGCTAAAACTAACAGTATATAGAAAACATATTTATCTGCCGTTGACTGAAAGACGGTTGTCATGAAAGTACTCGTGTTTGAATGACGAACTATAAACATAAGAGCTTTGCTAGAACACCGTCAAAAATCGGAACTTCTTGCGTTACTCCTGTAGTAAAAAATATTAAAATGCATTTTAAATATTTAAGTCAACCATTAAATAACGCAGAATCGAATAATAAAATTATGGTGAGATTTGTTATTTTGTAGATTTGATAGTTATTTTTTCTTATTTTTACTCAACTCGAGTGCACATTATTTCGGCGCTGACAGAATGTAAATGTTTTTTTTTTCAGTTTCCATCATCAAAGTATAATTTCGGAATGGTGGTTTCCGAATCCGATGGACCCTCACTAGCTACATCATTGTTAATTTATAGTGTGGAAGACGTAGTTTGGGCTAAAAAATATGCCTATGAGGGTTTTGGGAAAATATATTCCCGTATTAAACTTTCGATTTATCGGGAGTTAGCGCTATTAATCGAGAGATTTCCGCTGTGATGGCATTTATATTGCACAGAAATTTTTAACATTATACACACAGAATATCATTATAACATTTTCAAATTTAATTTGGAGGAATAGATTCGAGGAAAGGTGTAATTTTGTTGTCCATGTTAGGCAGAGGACATGTTTCTCTATGTATGCTATATACAGAGGACATGCTTTGCATCCAGAATATCTATAAAATTACACTCATTTTCTCCGCCAGTCGAAACTCCATAGTTGAAATAAATACGCCTGAAATGATAATTGAATACCTTCTAAATAAATCATCATAAATGTATTTTTTCTGTTAACAACAAGTCACTTGTTCTTGATTAAGTTCAATGCTCAATTTGAATTAGAAAAAACTTATTTGCTAACCTATTAGCTATCCTAAAAGCTTTCCTGATGAAATTGCTCCTGATAGTGCAGCCAACAACATTCTTGCTACATCTTGAGGGCACTCACATTATTGTTACAATCTCTAAAAACAAATAAAAAAATGAAAATATTCAATTTGGAATTGTGCCGATTAAATCTAATAAATGCGAAAAAGATTATCGGATTATGCTTCTCGGATACCGATAATCGAATATCAGCCAGTATTCATTTCGGAAATGAATATCGGATTTGCCCAAATTACGATTAATGAAGAAGTACGTAGTCTGGGTTACTTGTGTGCATTAAAGAAATTTTTATCATTATCTCTTAGTTCATCATTTACAGATCCAGACACGTACATTTACAGAAATTATATCCAATCGATAGGAGAAATAAGGATTAAAGCTTTTTCGAAAGTTTGATGTGGACGAATTTTTGCCGTACGTTCAACATATTTTGCTAGAGCCAAGCTATTAAAGTAGAAATGATCACAGGCATAAGATTGAAGAAATAGACTACCAAACCGATAAATTAAAAATTTCATTTATACAATTAGGGACTATAATAGTTGCAAAAGATCAGTTCTAGGTTACTCTTAGTTGACTCTGGCTAGGTAAAATAGGTTTTTGCACGTGTGCTAAATATCCAAACATCATTATTAGTTTCCAACCGACATGAAATTTCCGGCATGAATCAGTGCCTGCATGATTTAATATATTGTAGAGCCATTTATCTGTGGCAGTAATTATAACAAGTAGTCGTATCTCAAGTAGTCTACTTCATGGTTGCATGTTCGTCCATGTAGCATTGTTCTAAATTCTGGACTGACCACGCACTGTTATCCTGACTGTTTTTTGGCCATTGCCTGGCATTCTGGGGGAACGTGCGCGGTTCTGACTCCAGCTAGAATGAGGGCTTTGTGCCTGGTATGGAATCACCCCGTTCCACAGCTCCAAGTGATGGTTTTCACGGAATTTCGAAGATATTGATATTCATGATAGGTCCACTTGTAATTTTTACTCCCCTGCCTCTCCCCAACCGGACCATCCTTACCCCCTTACAACGCTTCAGCCTTTGGTAATGTATCTACGACCCTAACCGAAGAACGTCGCTCCTGTTTATTCCACAGAATGGTGATACGCTTCGTGCCATTTTATAAATCCGTAGAAAATTACTGTTTCTTATTTATCTTTCCATTTTTCTTTCCGGGACTCGGCCGAGTCATTGTTTTTCCGACAACGTTTCTCCCCCTGTCCTGGATGGATCTTCAGGTCGAGGATACAGCGCTTCTCTCTGGCTGGGTTTATATGGTCGAGTCATCTGCATCTGATTGGCTACCATTTTCAGCGACAAAACCATTTTTTGCTCCGTTTTTCAATATTCTCTATTCGGTTTCTCCGGAAGAAAGTGCTAGAACAAACCGAAGAGAGAAAATGCATCCTCGACCTAAAGATGCCTCCAAGATAGGGGGAGAAACGTGGTCAGATAAACAACATTGCGGCCGAATCCCGAAAAGAAAAATGGAACGAATATCTGCTCGCCGCGGAAAACCGAAACAGAACTTTTTAATTCATCGTAAATATCGACAACATCCACGAAATCTGGTCTGATACTGTCACATTTATTTACAGAGTACGTGACAGCAACTCAATGGATACCGAGGGAAGTCCAGGAAAGAACACCACACCCATGATGGACGCCGTGGTAGAAACTGTCCCGGAATGGGAAGCCGCCCTCACCGGCATAGCGCTCACCACGATCACCCTTCTCACAGTGGGGGGAAACATCCTCGTCATACTGGCCGTTTTCAAGCACAGGCCCCTCCGCATTCCTCCAAACTACTTAATAGCGTCCCTCGCTTTGACGGACATCGGCGTCGCGCTGCTGGTGTTTCCATTCAGCATGATCGAATGCATGTTGGGACGATGGGTATTCGGCGCCCTCTTTTGCCAGGTGTGGATGGGCATCAGCATCCTCTTCTGCTCCGCATCCATATTCCACTTGTGCGTCATCGCCATGGACCGTTACTGGGCCATCAAGGATCCCGTAGGGTACGCCGGGAAGCGTACGGTCCGACGGATCCTCGTGAAAATCGTTATCGTTTGGCTCGCCTCCGCGGGACTGTCTTCCTTTGTCTCGTTCGGCGCGGAGGAGTGGGACAAACTCCACGTTTGCCTGCCCAAGTCGCTCAGCGACCTCGTGATGTCCTTGTTAATACTGCTGATCTACCTGACCCTGTTCATCACCACCATCATATACGCCCGGCTTTTCGTCACGGTGCGACGGAATTTGAGGTTCCGAAACGCAGTGACCGTGGCGAGTTTGGGAACTTTAACAGCGACATCGAGCGCAACGGAAAGGCGGAGCACAACGGATGGATCTGACGCGGTCACCTCGGAAGGGCGGGATCAGGCTAGAAGCGGACGAGAGAACTTAAAGCACTGTTGCGTGCACCTCGGAGAGCCGAAGGCAAAGATTGGGTCCGGATTTGACATCGGCAAGTCGTCTTCGCGTGGAGATTTCCTACCGAAGAGTTCCTGTCCGGTATCAGAGATATCAGTCAGCTTCGACGGTGACCCATCATCCATCAGAGATGACACCAACACGGGATTCGCAGTAATGGCTCGAGACCAACACGTCGTCTTGAAGAGTGACGACGTCCAACCCTCAAGAAAATGTTTGGACGCCTCGGATGGAGAAGAGATGTTGACGTCTCAGGCGGGTGGGAACGACGCCATCAATGATTTCGTTGCGAGGAAGCAGAAGGCGACCCAGGCGAAGGAGAGGAGGCTGGCCAAGACGCTCGGATTCGTTATGGGTGGCTTTGTCCTGTGCTGGCTGCCCTTCTTTATTATGTATCTCATCATGGTGTTCTGCGAAACCTGTCAGCCTTCCGATAGATTCAGGAAGTTTATCACCTGGCTGGGATACTGTAATTCATCCATTAACCCAATCATATATACTGTATTCAATTTGGAGTTCAGAACCGCATTCAAAAAACTTCTTCATCTTTAGACTTTAATGCTTGTGTTTTAAACAACAATTGTAGCTTAATAATGCCCATTGAAAACATAGAATCATAAAAAAAATTGTGCCCAAGATGTCCTACTATAGTAACATAGGTTTACTAAAGCGTAAAAAAGGAAAGGCCTATTAAAACAAAAAATGTTACAATACTTAAAATACTTGTGACGGATAAAACACGAGGGTAAGTATTAATATAGCTTTTTTAAGCATCTTGTAATGCCACTTAAGTTAAGAGTATAAAATGTATATTTATTGTTCCTTATACACATAATACAAGTTTGCTACGTCGCATCTGCCTATCCCTGACGGTAAGGAGTAATAATACAGAAAAAAAAACTTTTGGAGGCAAAAGATTTTTTTGTGACATGAAATGCTCTTAAAAGTAAAAATAATGTTTTTCAGCAATAACGCTTCAAGTAGTGGGTAAAATTTCAATTACAAAATTTGACCCAGAAAAACAGGTGAAACTCGATGTAAATTTTATAAAATTATGCTCTCAGTCTTCAGGATAATAATGTTTTCATTCCACATTGGGTAATCCTTTCTCCCAGACTCCTAGACCTTCTGCTGCTATTTCTCTCTATTGGAGGGCATATGCAGGTTTACCTTTCATTGGGTATCCTTTCCCTGCAGAGCACCTCTTATTACCCCCCCTCCACTCACCCCTCCCTCCAAACCTTTTTGACTATATACGTGAGAGTTTCGTTATGCATGTACTACATGATGACTTCATAAGTCGAAACCTAGTTCGTTAATAAAGTTTTTGTGGAATTAATTAGTTACAGCTTTCATTTCACAATGTTAAGTACGTTCCATAGGATTTCGCCTGACACAAGCATTAATCCATCATTGAAGGGAAGTGTTTTTTGGTCGAAATGGTTGCTTTCCGAGTGTACTTCGCTACCAACCAACCCGGCACTCTCACCCTTAATTCAGACACACCAAGAAGACCTACGCCGCCGCGAGAACGGAAGCAAGATGAATGAGGAAAGGAGAGTATAAATCAAGCATATTGGTTGATATTCCTACGGGCGTCCGTAAAATCTTTCATCTTCGGGATATTTCCATTAACTAAGTCAAATCAGTGACGAAAGTGGCAATTGCATCTGATATAGCTTTTCTACTTTCATCTTTTCTTCTGCTACGGGAAGATTTCGATCGTGATCCTTTTAAGTATGCTTCATCCATAAAATTTCACCCTGATAAGTAAAAAATTTCTGCGCCACTACCTCAATTACTGTGCATGCAAGAGGGCTGTTAAAAAATAACGGGATTTTTTTGTGGCCGATAATGAATAGTTCTAACGACGTTTGGTTGGCAGTTATGTTATTTTAGTACTTCCCGAATAGCCTTGGTTTTTCATTTGTTAAAATCTTGTTTAGTTTCCAGCATAGTTCCATCAAGGGTGATTCCCAGAGGATAATAAATATATTCTATTCTATTCTACTCATACACCCGTATAATTGGAAGCAGTTTCAGCCGCCGTGGGGATTATTTCAAAGGCCGAGTTTCGGGGATCAACGTTGCAACGTGATAGCGTAGCGTAGCTTAAAGAATCTTTTACTAAAACATTCAAAATCTGAAGAAGGCTTACAAAAACATTGCTCTTAGTTGTACGCAGTGTTATCAATAGTTAACCCGGTTCCCAAAAGGTCATTGGTCAGTTCAAGACGGATGTGATACCCATATACCCGAGGGAGGTGATACCCAGATAGACACTCCAGGACTGTATGGCGAAGCGGAATCCCCCCTGGAAGAAGTGTATGTTTAGATAATGAGTAATAACAGTAAGAGTTGATATAAGGACCAGTAAGTGGTAAGTACTCTGATACAATATTTTCATAAAAAATCCAGTTATTTTTTGAGCAGCCTCAGTTGACTTTTTCCTCACACGAAAGGTGATGACGCACTTATGTTAAGGCATTGACGTGAATTACTCATTTATCTATAGGCATAGTGACATTTCAAACCTTCCATTAGAAAGTAGGGAGATAGAGATACGAAGGAACTAAAAAAAAATTGAATAAACCAATATCCAGATCACTGATGGCAGTTAGAACGCAATTGTTCGGGAGCATTTCCACGAAGAGAAAATTTATAAAGAAGAAAAGTAATGACGTGGAAAATTTTTATAACTCTATTAAAGTTACAGTGAAACCTGCCCCCGAGGTCAACTCACTTCAGGGGTCACCTCTCCAAACGGTCATTTTTTTCGGAAACGGTATTATATATCCTTACATATTAACAATCTTCCCTTCAGTGTTCACCTCCTTAAGTGGTCATAATGTCATAAGTCCGCTGGTGGCGGCTAAATATAGGTTTCACTTCACTGTGGGGGAAAAAGTTACTCAACTAATGGAGTGACGCCACTATCGCTTCGGATGAAAATCGCCTTCCTTTCTGATGGAATATTAATCTTAGTTTTCGGTTATGACGATGGAAATTCAAACACGGTGTAAGGAGATGAATTCAATCCTAGAAGTCGGTGACGGAGTGCTGGCCGCTTGCCTATTCCGAGGGCTCTTTGCGCTGGCCTCGAGAAAGGGGGCACATTAGACTACCTCGTAAGCATCGGAATCTTTTCCTTGAAATTCCCTCCTTCTCGTAGTTTCCTCCGCGTTATTTTTCTTTTCTTTTCTCCCAGACTTCGATTCCACTCTAGCATTCTGGCATTTCCCAGGGGTTAACCCTGTTCCGCCGCCTTGCAAGAGGGCCTCCTCTTAACGATGTGCGAGGGAGATAGATCCCAAGTCATAACAGTTGCTATATTTTAATATAACTTTGGAATCAAAGCCTTTGTGAGGGTTATTTGGTATTTCAATAATTGTGGCGCAAAATATTTGTTTTTGTTACATATTATCTCGATTATGAACTAAAATTACGTATTGTTGGCTTTATCTTGACTTATCACCGAAGATACCAAACGAACTTTAAATCATGCGATTTCTAGTTTGCCAAATATAATTTGGCCTTAATCCTGACTTCAGGTAGGAATCCCTTGAATTTCAATGATGAAATATCAAATTGTTAAGATTAGACCAACCGTATAGCAATTAGAAACATATTTCCACCTGAAAAGAAATCTGTTCAAGTGACGCTAGACTTTGCTTTTATTGAAGAGAAATTGAACGTCTACACGCTTAAACATGTACACATTTAATTATCTCCATGACTGCTTAAAAATTACCTGTTATTGCACGGTTTGTAAACAAATAACTCCGATGCAACGTCGCCATACAAAATCGTATGTTTTCCGGTCGCCGGCAGGAAACGCCTTCACGACAAATTGTTCTTTAAATAATTTACGAGTGTTACCTTAATGATCGATAGTTTTTATTTTTTTAGTGATTTAGGAATCATCTTAACTACACACACTTAGTTTTTTGACGAAATCTTAGTACAAAAATGTCCTCTTATTAAATAAATCCTGCCCCTGGATCGCACGGCTCCTATCTGTCCTATGTAAATTACCTTGTCTTTTCAAGCCAATTGCTCGAATAGGATTCAGGTAAGTGGTAAATATTATGAAACCATTTGAAAGATGAGAGTTTTTTTCTTTAAAATGAGGTAAAATTCATCAAAATCTAAGTAAAATGATTTTTCGCACAAACTACCTTAAATCGAGAAAACAAACGTATGCTGAACGCATCTTTCAAGCACAGCGGCAGATTTATAAATCAATCTGGTTACCCTAGTAAATAAGCTGTGGATCAATTAATTAATATAACAATAAATAGTAAAAAAACAGTTAGTGAAAAAAATATGACAGTTACTGTTGAATGATTGTATTTTTGAAGTGCTTAGCTATTTATTATGGATACTTATTGGCGGAGCACGTATACACTTCAAATAATGATGTCACAGCTATCATATACATAAGCTTATAAAATATGTGAGTGATGGTACTCATTCAAATTAAAAAAACTTTTCAGCAAAATACCGCGTTGTTCATAGATTTATAGGCTATTCATATTTATTTTTAAGTGTCTTAACTCAATTCACTTTCAGTAAACGCAAAGAGAAATAATGCAGATACTCAGTTGTTCATATCGATTTCATTTAAAATGATGATGAAATAAATTTTACGACAATTACAAAAAACCTGGCTCAGCATGGCGTAACCATGTCTTCATGGACGGTTGAGCTCATGCTTTGCTAATTATCGGTATTTAACAATGATACTCAAAAGCTATAGTACTGTCTACCAAATCTATTTTAAACTCTTACAACACGTGTTTCAACTGTCTAGCAGTCATCATCAGGTAAGACTAATCTTAACATTAACAGACATGAGCATATATATTGGGAGTTACATTGCCCAAACTCAGTCGTGGAGGGGGAGGTGGGGTGGGGATGGTTGTGGTACGGGTAAGGGGGTAGGATGGGGGGGAAGGCTAAAATCATGAATGGGATACGATCCTTTGTTCGTCCAAAAACACATTACGTCAAACACCAGATCTGCGTCACACTGGGAAAGGATAAAAGACAGGTGGGAGAAAATGGAGAAGGGGGGAGGGTGGTTTGTTGGAGGAGATAAAGTTAAGTTTAAATGGTGTCAAAAATAGGAGAATAACAAACAAATTTGTTCTTATTTAATAGGTTCATTTTATTTCGTTTCCTTTTGATATTTCCCATTGTTCCGACACATCTAAATGGTGTCCTTTTTCCAGGAAACGGAGGATTTTCACATTAAATGTGGAGTGGTGCGATTCTTCCATTAAATGTTTGGCGAAATAAGATTTGGGATCGCTGTATACCAAACAACTTTTATGTTCAGACACCCTAGTTACAAAATTTCTCCCAATTTGACCTGCCGCTCGCCGGATAGATATCTCACCGGAGAAAGTGGAGTTTATCAGTACTTAGTTACTGCCCCATATGAATCAATGACTCCTTGACTTCATTACCTTATTGACCACGAATGTAAGTGTAGCAATAATGTATGGTTTTGACTCAAGGATGCGGCTTCTCGTTGTCTCTTGGTGTCCTTCATTGGCATTCTTCCATTTCTTCACTACTAGGCCCAAGAAGTTTTTGTTTTGGATTCAGTTCCGGTGAGTTTGGTGCCCTTAGTAACTTTGCACTTTAGGAATACTCCTCAAACCTTTTCTCTGAATATCGGGCACAGAGGATGAGACAGTTTCCTTGCTAGAATGTTATTTCTTCGTTGTCTGGGACTGCTTAGTCTCTGCATCGAATCAGTGAAAAGTGCGAAATATTCGGGCGTAATAGTCTGTGTCTGGCGTAATCGATATACGAGGTGGTATTCTTAATAGCCCTCCCTATCCAGTGGTTACAAAGTAGTTAGTTTGCAGAAACGTATTTAGACTTATGTACCCAGATATTTTTATTCCTCATTATGATACTGGGAAAACTTGATAAACAAAAGGAATGTTTTTTTTCCAAAAAACTTTCAACTACTTATGGTTTATTAACCAATAATTATGTGTTTTCCAGGACCTAATCATTTTTGATGTTGCATCATCATATGAAAGTTACCATATTGCAATGAGATTGGTTCATATCCAGATAGGAATGAGCGATATCCAACCTCGCCGTTGAATTTTCGTTAATTTTATCACTTCTTCCTATCAATTTCTTCCTGGCCATTAATTTCTCATGCCGCCTTCAATGACGTAATATCTTATGGATCGGGTGCGGCAATTTGAATCTTCACAGCTACCCCACCAACAGTAAAATTATTATAGAACGTTTAAGGATGTTGTAACCATCATCTTCAAATATGAGTCCTGGTCTCAGCTTTCCTGTCGTGATTCCATCTTCTAATTTCCCTCCATCGAGCATTTTAGCCGACAATCCTGTGTTTCCATTCGAATCTATTGTCCTGGAAATCAGAGGGACAGTTGAGCCCGCCGCAATCAATTTTCCCATCACGCCTGTACTCAGAGGCGTTTTGTGGATATCTCTGTCAGTCCTCATGCAGGAAATAAAGAGCTGTAAAAGCAAATGCATTCAAATTTGCATACCATCTGACCCATAGTTCTTCTTCTTCTCCTCTACAGGTTATCATTTTTGTTGCAGCCACGACTTCCAAAAACCTCTTTTTTCAGCCTTCCTCTTCATTTCATTGTACGAGGTGCATCCCATTTCTATCGCCAATACTTTTAGGTACGAATTTCTTGGTCGTCCCCTCTGTCTTGTGCCTAGAATTTTTCCTTCCATAATATTTTGTATGAAGTTGTCGTGCCTGAATAAGTGTCCGATGAACTTTGCTTTTCTTGTTTTCATTGTTTCCAATAGTTATCTTTCTGTATGGACTACATTTAGTACTTGCTCATTAGTTTTTCTGTCGGTCCACTTAGTTCTTGTAACCCTCCTCCAAAACAACATTTCTGCACCTTCAAGTTTGGTCATTTCACTCTTTCTTAGTGTCCATGTCTCGCATCCATAGAGTCAGCATCCCATCCATTGAGTTAGCATACTCCATACGAAGCTTTTAAAGAATTTCTTCCTAGTCTCAATACTAATGCTGTTATTTACTAGGAGACTTTTCTGTAATGGAAGGGCTTTCTTGGCTAACGTTATTCATTTGTTGATGTCAGAGGAGCAGTTGTTATGATTCTCTAATATGCTACCGAAGTAGCAGAACTCTGTCACTTCCTCCAGCCTCACTCCGTCTATACGTATATTCGTCATCTTTCCACTTCTCTTTCTTTCTACTGCCATGATTTTTATTTTCTTGGTGTTTGTTTTAATTTTCAGTTTCAATAAAATATAATTTAAAATTTTAAGCATTCGTCTTTATTCCTTCTCTGAATCAGCTACTAGAACTATGTCGTCTGCAAATCGAATGCAATGAATTTGTTTGCCATTTATTTTAATTCCTCTTGTCTTTGTTTTCATTTCAGACATTGCTTCTTCTATGTATAAGTTAAACAAGTAAGGCGATATTGGGCAACCTTGTCTCACACCTCTTCCATGCTTCTTTCTTGGTGCCACTGACTTCTATTTCCGTACTTTGGTTTTTGTACAGGTTTAAAATCAATCTTTTGCCTCCCCAATCCAACCCTATTTTGCACATTGCTTGGAACAGGAGTCTTCAGTCAACATGGTCAAAAGCCTTTTCCAAATCAACGAAAGCTATATAAGTTTTCCTGTTAATTTCTAGTCTCCTCTCTAGTATTTGTCGCAATGTTAAAATTACCTCTTGAATGCCTTTTCCTAATCTGAAGCCGTACTGATCACTATCTAATGTCGCATCAATTTCCCTTTTTTATTCTATCTTTTATTATAACCAATAAAAGTTTTGAAGCATGGAACAGAAGTGCTATTGTTCGGCAATTCGTGCAATCTTTTGCATTGCCTTTCTTGGGCAGTATGATAGTTCTGCTTTTTTGGAAATCTATGAAACCTTTCGTTCAACAGCCGTGATTATCTTGGCAACAAGCTGTCTGCTGTCTAGCCTGCAGAATTTTGCTTGGGAAAACTCTCCATTATAACGCGATTTCGGTTGAGGTGAACGAGAGAGTGCAATGAAACATTATAAACGCATCCAAGGTAAACTATTATTCTGCGTCTCTGGTCACCATCACGAAAGACCTTCGAGACGGGCATGCAGTTAGTACTCCGTCACCGACTTCGAGGAAGAGTCCTTCATTATACTGCGCCTGAGTTTCCCTCATCATAGCCTAGGCCTAAGAATAATACTCCACCAGAAAGAAAGGTGATTTTCCTCCCTTTTGTTGGGCAACTTTTTCGCCCATAATAGCTACTAAATTGAGATACGTTTTTTTCTATATGATGGCGATTTATAAAACAGGTCGTCATCATTGGTCGGCCAATCCTGAGATTAGTTGACGGCAGCCCTCCACTCTTCCCTATCTAATACTAGGTCCCTTACGTCCTCGTAGCTCTTTCTATGTACTTTCCTCTTTACTTGGTGCGTGGACTTATTCCAGAATCATCCTCCGGGGACTTTTCTCTCTATTTTCCCTTCAATAATGTCCTTCACGAACCCATTATGCCTCAGAGTGTTTCCAATATATGTGATTCTTTTCTGTGTGAATTTCCATATAGTCCTTTCTTCTTCTACTCTTCCGTAAACTTAATCATTTCTTATTTTTTCCCTCCATTTTATCTTCAGAATCCTCCACCAGCACCAGGTTTCGAATGCTTATCGTCTGTTCTGGTCAGCTTTTCCAACGGTCCATGCTTCCGATCCATATATTTCCTCACTCCACGCGAATATTTTCATATACCCTTTCTTAGTTTGCAGTTCTATATTCTTGGACCTTAGCAGTTGTCTTTTAACCATGAAAACCTTCTTAGCTTGGGCTATTCTCCGCTTGATGTCCGCTGTACTTCTTCCGTCCCACATGATGGCACTTCCCAGTAAGGTGAAGGAATCCTTTTGCTCTAGTTTCTCTCCTCTGAGTGTGACTTCTGCTCTCAGCTTTTCCGCATACACCAAACATGTCACTTTTAAAGAATACCGCATATCTGACAGCGTTTTACTTGAAAAGTCTTATACTAGAACTTGGGATAGATAACGCCATCAGAGTCCATACTTAAGAGAAAAGGTGGAACGCACTTTAGTCATACACTATAGAAAGGTGGAGGCGTACGGAGGCGGGAGGACATGTGTGCGCCGGCCTTTATTCTCAGGGTTTGTAGAGAAGTGGTACGTAAACTATGTCATCCATAGCTACTCCCCTCACATTATTTTACTCTGCATATATGTGACGTTTATGTGATCCGTATATGATAAAGAACTCAACGTATCGTGTATGCGTCACATCCGCGGAAGTCTGTAAGAATAACCTTCCGCAGTCTCATTCCACTATTACGTTAATGGGACTAGAGGAAGTGAATTCTCGTTCGCATGTCAGTCAAGGAAGATATTGCACACGTAACACAGCGTAAAAGACGTCTCTCAGTGGACACAAATTAACAGCAGTGTTCGTCACTATCGGCAGATTCACAAGAGTAGTCAAGAAGAGATGAACTCTTCAATTCTGACCCAAGTAGTGACATTGAATTAGTTCATTAAGTGTATCTGTTGACAATTCGCGATTGCTGAGAGGACTTACCACGGATTTGTGATTACGGTCATCAGAAAGAAGAGTCGAATCGTGTGATTCTCGAGGAGACAAATGCTGTCGCTAAGGATACTGCAACTAGGTGAGGACTTCACTATTCCGTCAAATTCTTCTCTCTTACTAACTTTTCTTTGATTCTCTCACCCATTTTACTCCATTAATCCAATGTTTGTACAATTGCAATGGGCTGCGTGAGTATAAATTTTTTGAGAAGGGAAATCGATGATATCTTAAATGGTTCAAGAGTTAACTTTGCGGAAATTAGACTTCGTGTTAGACAGCGTAATCGAATACATTTATATCTACTATCCTCCTGATAATGACAAGAATGTGTTGAAACTAGTCGGAGGTTCTTATCAGTAAACTAGTGACGAATTTAAAAAGGTATCTTATCTCACACTCTAGTAGGTGATCGATAACTTTAGAGAATTACGGAATGGCATATTCTTTTCCAATGAGACTAGAGATTACATTTCTTTGTCGAAAAATACATTTCTAGTAATTTTAAAGCATAACACTTCCATTATGGTTTCAAAAGTAGTCGGATATCAATAGTATAGAGGTAGCCGACTCTAATCTTATGGAAACAATGTATTTTATTAATTGATGACGGTAGATTTGATGTCTTGACTGATGACCCATCTCCAATAAGTTTGAAAATTTTCAGTTGAGTCGTTTAATGAAAACTGCGTTCAGTGATGAAGCGTATTAATCACAGGAGACCAAAAGTAAAACTGTATTAATGCAGATTAGTCTATAAAAAGTATTATTTTTAAATTTACACTCAACCCAGCGGTGCGAAATGATAGCAGCACCATTTTCACTTAAGCTATTCTTTTAACTTATGGCCGGTTGCAAGAAAATTTAGTTATGGAATCAATAGTTATGAGATCCATAAAGTTATAGAACTCATAAATATATTCGGGTTGCAGGAACACATCTATTAGTTACTTAACTTATTTACCAATAGTTACTAGCTTCGAATATTTGATCTAATCTTCCACCGCCGGATTAAAGTTAAGAAAGTTTAGTCTATGAATAATTGATAATGCAAATTATAATTAGTCAGTAAGAGTAAACAAACTGGTAATTTGTCTTAGAACAACTCTTTAATCAAATAATTAAGTCTCCAAGCGGTTCGTTGCGCATCCGCCATCTTGTCTACTTATGGAACTCATAACTCCATGCCATAAGTTATTAGTCCAATGAATTTATTGAATGTTTGTGCAACACTTATTGAATGGTTTCCATGGCTTATGGGTCCCATAACTTTATGGAATACATATGTTACGTTCCTGCAACTGGCTATAATAGCCTTTAACTGTCTTTAACTTTAATATGAGTTAACTTTAAATTAACAAAAACTGCAATTAACTGTTAATAACGCCAAATAGAATGGGTTGGCGACTTTGCCCAATTGAAATTCAACTTTATTGAAATTTTCATTGCATTTATCAGTTTTTTCAACCTTAAACCAAAAAATGTCATCCGTACTGGGTAGGAGAAATTCCGTTTTTCCTCATTTCATTTATTTCCTCATTTCCTCATTCATCGTTTATTAGCGGAAATAAAGATACGGAAATTGAGGATCTTTTTTATATGTTCAGACTGGAGGGCACATTTTCCAGTAAAGAGCATCAGTTTGATTGGAAAGACAAATGCCTTTAAAGCATAAGACTTTACAAAGTTTCGTAAACGTTTTTGTTGGCATAAAGCGTTCCAAACCGGCAATTTTACGAATATATGAGTGATTTTATTGTTAAAAAATACAAATATGCTAGTATTCGGGCGGCATTTCCCATGGACCAGGCATCGTTAAGGCATTCAATTCTTGCCGTATTTATTTTACTTTGTAAAAGCGCGTTTAATTTGCTTGAATCAACTCCACTTTCTCAGGCGAGATATTGTAGAACAGCATATTGAATAAAAGCTCAAACGATTTCGTACTGTGTACTAGTTTTTTTTTTAATTTCACCTCTTGCTACACGTGTTTCAACTGAACAACAGTCATCCTCAGGCAAGACCTTGAGGATGACTGTTGCCTGAGGATGACTGTTGTTCAGTTGAAACACGTGTAGCAAGAGGTGAAATAAAAAAACTAGTAGACAGTACGAAATCGTTTGAGCTTTTATTGCTTGAATCACTTTACAATATTTCATGGAACACAAAGATAAAGAATATTACCGCTAAGAAAAATTTCCTGACTCTAAGGAGAGGCCCTCGATTCTAGTGTGCGCAATGTAATTCTAAAATCGGGAAATTGAAAAGTTTGCCCCTACTGAATTTCACGTTGGTGGACGGGCATAGTTTTCATTATAGTCAGTGCTCATAGCGAATATAACTACGACTCCTCTAAGTTCTTAATTGTGCCCAAATCGGTTCATTTATTTTTTTGCTCTTTGTTCATCATTTATGATACCAAATAATTGTGTTACCTACTCTACAAGGCAAAGTACAAACTATTGCATATATATGTGACGTCAATAAACTTTGCACTGTCAGGCATCAATACGTGGAAGTATGTTACATTCGAAGCCATGTTGAAAAGAATTCATTGTAGTTTTCAACAGTTATTTATGAACAGTTAGCCATACTTGGCGCTTCGCAGATTTCTGCATCTTCAGGTTCAATTGTTAATATTTTATTTATTTATTGTTACGATAGTAACCACCGCTAACCGCTAAGAAGCGGGGGGAAGGGGTTTTTGGAGTAAAAACTAATTTTTGGGTGGAAAGGCAGGGGAACATAGGTTAGGGTCTTGTGAGAAGGGAAATTTTTTTCGGAAAGGAGTGGGGAGAGGGGCGGAAAACGTAACTCGTTGTAAAGGTTGCTTGACTCTCTGATGATTTCCATTGGATCCAATGCATCCATCTTTAAAACTTTTGGACATGTTGAAGGGCATGTAAAATTTCGGGGATAATATGACTTACGTGATTATAATCCAGCAGATACTTGGCAAATTGTGGGTTGGTGTCCATATTAAAGTAGCTTCGTGAGTGTTCTTTGATGCGTGTCTTCAAATTTCGTCTTGTTCGACCCATGTAAGCTAAAATGCAACTATTGCATCTAATATTGTAAATAAAGTAAAAGTACAAGGATTATTTTCAATATGGATTCGAATATGTGACGCCACTTTACGAGACGCGATCAGGCGCTAGAAAAAATGCTACATTTCTCGAGTTTCTCTCTAAAACTGTAGGGATGGGAATCCAATTCTTTAGCGAGCGCATAAATTAGATAATGGGGTAACCCCACGAATAATTTGAGAGGAATGAGTCGTTCCAGGAAATGCGAAAACCGCGGCAGCAAAGGCCCAGACGGAAGGAGCGAGGACATCTGCGACGAATGAATTTGCGTCAGCACACTCTTCGTTGGCTATCTTGACTCATCTTCGGATATTCCATAAGCCTTCTGGTCATCCGCTTTGGTGTTTTTTATGCGATAAATCAACAGTTAATACGGTAAGAAACGAAAAGTGTGAAGTATTGGAAAGCAACTTGGACAATGATAATTGGAATATTAAACTCCAACTTTAAAACGTTTAATTATCTTCTTCAACGTCATTCAATGCAAACAATGCCGCCGCAATCGATATTATTTCTAAGAGAATATAAAAATTACTCGAACACTTACGTCCAAAACAATCCTCAAGACTTGGAAAAAAACTGCCTGTATAGAAAGAGCATTAATTTAAAAATAGATTCTAATTGAAGATTATTACTGGAAATTTTGTGACCAGTTACGTAGTACCCAAATACTGGAATATTTGGCTAACTTAACTCCTAGATTCAAAAGCAGTGTCGAGGAATAGCCATCAAATTACAGGCAAATTTCCCTCACATCTGTCTTGGTAAGATACTTGAATGTATAAAATAGTTCAGTAATGGGACACCCCGACAGCAGTATTTTACATCAACGATATCGGTGAAGTTTTTAAGAGTGATTTTGTCGACGGCGTGACGGATTTCATACTCCGTATTCATACTGACGAGCAAACGCTAGAAAAGGACCTTTTGGCAAAATATTTATGCGAATCATAGCAGCTATCTTTAGAGATAAACAAACTTTGAAGTAAAGAATTTCTGAAAAAAGAGCTGCTCCCCTTATAATACCATCTTCTCCCTTGTTAGACCGAAATTGAAATGCGTGGAGAGTATTCCGGTTGAGATGAAACTTATATACCGTGTTAGAATATCGATATTTCGTCTCTCTCTATATACATATTGCAAGAGAAATAAGCTAAATCTCCCCTGTTTGACCACACTTAGAATACGCTGCCAGTGTTTGGGATCCACATGAGGTAGCGTTGAAAACAGAGTAGTCACGCGTGCAAAGAAGATCAGCAGGATACGTAAAAGGCCGTTATGATATTCTCGTTGATATTTATGACCTCTTGCAGCAACTTGGACGGGAATCGATTCCAGACCGTCGATTGGAAATTAGACTCAGCCATTAATGTAAATTTAAAACAGACTTATTTTCAGAGGAAGTTTTCAATATACTACGAACTCCAACATACTACGGTAGATCAGATCATGAGAATGAAATAAGAGAAATAGATTGTAGAACATAAAGGCTTAAAATGTCGTTTTTCCCGCGATCGATAAGAGATCATAATGGCTGCGTAAAGACTTTGAATTATGTAAGTTGACAGGTAGAGTAGCTGATTTGAATCATATGCTCCCTAATGCAGGTTTCTAAATCTGCCGAGTAGTGCCACCACCATGTTTTGCATGTACTCTGCTTGACTCTTGAGTCGCGTTTTCATAGTTACAAAATGGATTATTTTAGTAGTTTATGTAGCATTTGTAGTATACCGATAGTATGGTAGTTGTTGGTGAAAGCGAAGTTCTTCACTGTGGTTCATATTGGTGATAAGTCAACCCTTGCCAAACACCCTTGTGATGGCTTGCAGGGTAATAAGTAGACGTAGATATTAAAGCTCCCTTCTCTGCAGACTACCCTCCGTATTTACTTTCTCTCGCAGCAAAAAATCCTTGCTTGATCTCTTCTTCTCTTCTCCCTGCTTTAAATCCTTCGTCGAGTAAATACAGTACTGTCACTTAAGCACTTTATCTGTAACTGTTTTGTTCAAATTTGTTTTTTTTTCTGTTTCTTCCTTTAGTTTTTTATGTATTTTAATTGCCAAAGCAAAAGGCCTTGATATTGTTTTTGGTTTTATAATATTTAAATAAAATAAATAAAAAAGCCGTTATGGCTTTTATTAGTGCCACAAGTCTACTTCAAAACTGGGATGGAAATGAATATAATACCGTCGGTTAAAATTTAACCTAATTATTCACATAAGTGTCAGGGCGGTTTATTTTATAACGATTTGAAAACACTCAGTGACATTTGACATAATCCGACAAGTTATGTCATCAGCATTAAATCTGGAAAACTGAATGCAGTATTGACAGCCTTAAAATTCCCTCTTTCCGCGGACGACTAAAGACTTGCTTTTGAGACTTCATTATTAGGTTTTTCTGCATACTGGTGAAAATCTACCCCTGAGGTGTGTTTGTATGTGTTTGCTAATTCAGCATTGCACGAGAGTAATCATTAGTCACCGGATACAGAAAACCCATATCGCTGAAAAATTATTCTCTGTTATCCATTCTGGTGGTGACTTACGGGGTTTAGTGTTGTTGTAAATCCCTATCAAGGTTTATGTGCCTTTCAGAACTTCATCACTGCTCAAGACCCCGCGCTGCGTTCAAATGTGAGGCATTTTTGGACGGCTGTTGCGAAAAAGTGAAGGAACGCGGAACTCTACGGCTCGTATGTGAAAATTAATGCAAAAGAAAATTGAAAATAGGCACTTTCTTTCTGAACATTTCTGATACTATTCCTTCATTTTTTCCGAAACTACGTAGTTCCTTGCGTCTATAGTCTTCAGGCCAAAGATTTTTATCCTGAAGATTCTGGCAGGAATGCCAGCAAACCTTAAGTCAGCATATCCGAAATACACAACAGGAGACCCGGAAGCACTCTCAGATTGACGAATGGACGCCTGGGATGCAGCGGGACTGGATAAATATCTATCATCTATGTTCAGAAGTTATGGCTCTTCTGTTATGTGGAAGCACTGGGTCCCGCACCAATGGTTCTTTCACCTTGCCGAGTCATTTGGTCAACGCCTCTAAACGTTGTACAACTAGAGTTGATCTAATTGTAAATTTTTGTTTAAACAGCAGTTGAAAAGCCTATACTTTTACAGCTTCCCCTGTTTCCATACGCTATAACCTTCATCAGATCAGCGCAATGCCTAACTATCTTCAACCCATTAATAAAGCCTATTCTCATTCTTCCGCTCATCCTACTTCCTTACCTCGATGATGGTATTAACCCTTCTGTAGACACCGTATTTTTATTGACTACTCCCTTAAGGAAGTTTGAGCGAGTTAGTTCCCTTGTCATAATGGAGACCATATTCGAACAATACGTTTTGATTTCAGCAGCTGTAGGAAGTATGAAATATATATTGTATTATTTGTGGTGAAGTAATACAGTTTTATAAAATTGAAATTCTATGTAATTAAATAAAAATATCGGCATAAATATTTAATTTGACTAATGTTTTTTACGCGGTTGGTTTAAAACTCCTTCAAAACGGATGGTTTGTCTGTATTCTGAAAAGATACTGCGGTGACAGTATGACTTCTTTTAAATATTTTCGAGAAAATGTACTAACAACTCCTTGTTAACTTTTTAGCGAGTTCTTGGTGTTAGAATTACCTCATTTTCTAAATTACTGGAGTGCATACATATACCATTTCCTACGTAAAAAGGTTGGGTTTTTTCGTCGAAAACCTTGGAAAGTAGTTCGGTAAGGGGGGGTGATATTTTGGCATCATCGGAAGAGTTATAGATTAGGAAGATAGTTTTATTTACAATGTGACCAAATTCATTGATTCCTAAGTGGAAAGATATTTCGCTCAAATACACTTAAGTGCCACAGGTAAATTAGGAGTTTTTCATACAGTCTGTTTTTTTAATTTACCATTGGCTGACTTAAAACGATTTTTTGTCGATTTCTTCTGCATTCAATATTGCAAACTTCCCCTTAAATGAAAAATATATAATTTTTGTATATTTACCGCCCCAAAAATTGTCAAGTCCATTCTTTTCTATTTATAAGACGACGATATATCATCGTTAGCACTTCGAGAACATTCGGCTGACAAATATATTTTGTCGCGTGGAACTCAAAGGATTAAGCATCCCATCGCCACGCATTATTGTTTCCAAGCACATACTAATCCTTCCTCTCATTTCCCCAATAATTTTCTTAACTCGCCTCCTATTCCAAGCAACCCTTCTTTTTTCACTTTAATTCATCACGCATTGTACCCTAAATTTAACACCGCGTATCTCAAACGCCTGAAGCCTAATTTATCCTCTTTCATTCATGTAAGTGTTCCGTCCAACGCTGCATACATCTACATCTACATACTACCCTGCGAGCCGTCGCATGGGCATGTTGCAGGGGGTATTAGGACACCAGCCGCGTAAGGATGCAAGGGATACGGCTTTTGGAGGAGAAATGGTGACGTGTATTATAGGAGTGTATTTAGTGGTTTTTATGGTGGTCACTTATTATGCGCGAAAAGAACGAGTTTTTGTACCTATCTGTTCGGCAATGTATCTCTCTAGTTTGTTCTCATCTGTCAGACCTAGAGATGTAGTGAGGCATAGTGAAAAAATTCTCTGTGTCGCTCTGAAGCACATCAGTGTGAAATTTCTCAAGCAACCTAAGCCTAGCGTGTAGCCCCCGAGTCTATAGGGGCTCCCACCTTAATCCCTCCAAAAGTTGCGTAACTTGCTAGCAGCAGTTTTAACAAAACTTGCAGCTTTCTTTGTATTTTATAAATGTTTTTGGTTAAATCTTTATGACCAGGGTCCCAAATTCTCGCGGCATATTCGAGATGTGGCCGAACCAGAGCGAAGTAGTATCTCTCTTTGACTTTTTCATCCGAAGACCCTCTTATTGTACGCTTGATAAAACCTAGTTTCTATAATGCTGTGCCACATGTTTTGTATGCGTGTTCCCCACGATATATAAGATGTTAAGGTAATTCCTAGATATTTAACTGTATCTGAAGATTTTATGTTTACTCCGCCCACATTTGTGTGATGACTTTCGCAGGAATTGAACTGTGGTGCATTTACTAAGATTTGATTGCTTAGGGCAGACGTTGGAAATTCCTTCACCGATTACTGCTAGCTTGCAATAATCAAGCAGATAGCACGTCAAATTCATTTTTAGGAAATTTAATCCAATCCAATAAAAATAAAAAAATAAATAATTTAATCCGACGAAAACGCAGTGGATAATCGTTTTTTTTGCGCTTAATTCGTCGCATGCCCTCTTGGAATCCCATTAAATCTATTTGCTTTTCGCTTAGTCTGTTGTAAGGATACCATGAGAAAATCATTCAACAGTCATGTATAACTATGCTTTTCCGGAAGTGGTTTTAAATTTATGGAAGAAGCCTTCAATGCACAGAAATATCGCATTTTAATGATTATTTCGAAAACTTTTCGAGTATCTCGCAGGAAAGAGACGCTACTGATGAAGGTCCGCGTCTTCTAGGATGGTCGCTTTTGATGACTGGAGTTTTTTATAGCCTAGTAATACCCTTTACCTTCCTTTTATGATATATATATAAGGTATCTATAGAAGACAAGATTAATAAGGCTAACTCATCGGGGATTCGTCCTGGTACCTCCACCACAATTGGATGATTTTCTACTATCAGTAATTACCATTTGATTGTATCCTTGTGATGTACGACTATATTGAAAAAATTTACTAGAACTTTGTATTTCCACAGAATATTTTATTCGAACACGACCATGGTTTCGACGGTTAACGTCATCTTCTGGTTAAACGTTAACCGTCGAAACCATGGTCGTGTTCGAATAAAATATTCTGTGGAAATACAAAGTTCTAGTAAATTTTTTCAATATGTCTAGTAAATTCCACAAAGTTACGCCGGAAACCATCAATTTTATGTACGACTATATCGGCTATTTGTTTACAGCGACACTTGAAGTGGTATAAGCTTCATATTTTGTGTCATTCTGGTTGAAACGGACTTCTCTCTCACGCTCGAATCTTCAACCCATTCGCTCCGTGACAAGGGCTCCACCTTTCTTTGAAATTCATCACTATTGATTGTCACTGATTATTGTGCAATGTCATTTTTCCCGCGATTGATAGGACCCCATGAATGAGCAATCGATAAGAGACCATGACCAATGAGACCTTGAAGCAGGTTAGTCAAAAGATAGTACACCTGATTAGTGGATTTGCTCCATAATGCTTGTTTTTTAATCTGCCTCTTAGTACTAACATCACGTTTCGCATGATCCCCACATGCCTCTTGTATCTCGTTTATGTATTCTCAAAATACATTAATACAAATAGTTTCTCTAGCTTTGGCAGCACACCTTTGGTGTGATGCATATTGGTTAGAGTTGCTTTTAAAAAACATTTATACTGGTTTTTCCATAAGTCTTTTTCGTCGTTGTTTCGTTAACCTGATAATGATATATTACGGTTCATATTGGTAATAGCTCACCCCCTGCTACACACCATTTCAATGGATTGTTAGTTGATATGTAGATGTAAATGTTACCGCTCAGAACTCACTCTTTCCATCAGCCAATTCCGTTCACTTGGAACAGCAAATAAACCACACAGTCCCTACCCCATTTTTTTCCCATAAATGACACGATAACAATTTAATACAAATCCTTTTTTTCTGTCTCTTAGGACGTCTTTAACCAGATTACTGAAATTCTGGACTCAAATGGATTCCTGGGAATCTCAAACGGATCCCTGGGAGGTGACAGAAAACAGAACCACTCCTCTTCCTCTGGCGAGCGACACGGAGGAGCCCATTCCATTGTGGGAGACTGTCATCACAGGCTTGGTCCTCTCCGTCATCACGCTTCTCACCCTCGCGGGAAACATCCTGGTGCTGCTTTCAGTCTTAAGACACAAGCCTCTCCGTATCCCTCCAAACTACTTCATAGCGTCCCTGGCCGTATCAGACATAGCCGTGGCGGTGGTGATACTCCCGTTCAGCGTGGTCGACTGCATGTTGGGAATGTGGATTTTCGGCAAAGAATTCTGCAAGATATGGATGGCACTCAACGTCCTGTGCTGCTCTGCCTCCATCGCTCACCTGGGCGTCATCGCCATTGACCGCTTCTGCGCCATCAAATTCCCAATCGCGTACGCCCGGCAGCGCTCGCTAGGTCGGATTCTGGCGGTCATCGGTTTGATCTGGTTGTTCTGCGGGGCGATCTCTTCCCTGCTCCTGTTCGTTGGGGAAGAATCGACGCAATGGAACGAGGAACATCCAGTCTGCTTGTTCAACACGTACGACAGCCTTGGGTTGTCCGTGATCATCGGCCTGTTTTACGGAAGCCTGCTCATCACGACCATCATATACGCCAGGCTGTTCGTCACGGTTCGGCGCCGGTTGAGGGTAAAAGCTCCGGATGTCGCCAAGAGTGTTGAAACACGCAGCACTATATTGAGTTCCACAGGAGTGCAGGACCAATCCAGTGGTGGTGAACGGTATAAAGTGATCACCTCGGAAGTTCTTGAGCATAGAATGGGAAAAGACGTTCTTGACATGAATGATCCCAGTAAGAGTTACTCGCGGCTTGGCGAGCCGATGTCCAAGTCAGTGCCCGCTTGCGATAGTGACGAAGTGCCGACACGGAGGGATGGTTGTGTTGCGAAATGGTGTCTGAGCTCAGATATATCTGATAGTCAAACTGATAACTCCACTTCTAAAGGCCACTCATCCGTTTTGTCTGTTGATATGGAGCGCCATCTGAATGTCCGCCAGCGGGACGAGGTAGGCGATGACTACGAGGATCCCAGCACTTCAGATAAGAACTTGAGACCGCTTAAGAACTCGAGACCATTGACCGCGCCGCCATGTAGGGAATCGACAGTCGAAGAATACATTGAGATGAAGCAGAGGCTGTACCAAACAAAGGAGAGGAAGCTGGCAGGGACGCTAGGATTGGTAATGAGTTCGTTTGTCTTGTGCTGGCTCCCCTTCTTCATCATGTATCTCGTCATTTTGATCTGCGACACCTGTCAGCCGTCCCCGAAGCTCGAAAACTTTGTCTCGTGGTTGGGATTTATCAATTCGACCCTCAACCCAATTATTTATACTGTATTCAATGCAGAGTTCAGAAGGGCATTCAAACTAATTCTTCACCTTTAGCTATACATCTTTCATGTGTGCTCCTAAAAGTTTATGTTTGTCTGATTTATTTCTGTTGCTCAGCTCACGTTATTTCATTGCTAGTAAGAGAATTAAATTATATAATTGATCTGAATTATTGTTTTATTTTAAATATATATAATCAGTATGCCTATTTACGTCGTCATATGCTCGCTAAGAAGTTATTCCATCATGCAATATCCTTGATCACCATTAGCCATTAATAAATAAGTTGCTTTCTACACCCGCCTCATATTTTGTGGTACCCCATCCGTTAGGGTATTCATTCTAGGCCTGCACTGTAGTAAGTGATGCTGTTCAAACCAATATGGACCCTCACATAATCACGCATACGAAGGAGGCCAGCAGATTACTCCTTTGGCAAGACAATTTATTTCACATTCCAATCCGTTTCTTATTCATCCAATCAATTACAAAAATAGCAATTATCGGTATATCGCATTGCAAATTCGTTATTTGTTAAGCTAGTTTTTGTTGTGTATGGTCAGAACACTTAACTTGTTGAAACCAGCGGAGGTCCCGTGTGATACCTCCTACAAGTTTTCTCCATGATGAACACTATGAATTGATTCATTAAGAAATATTGCTAAGCACTTCAAACTCTATGATTATGTCTTTGGAGTAATTGGAAATAAACACCGGCAATTGCATTTCAATTCATCAGGTAATGAGTTTACATGCTCTCCGTATTCTAAAACTGAATTACTATATGGAGTAGAAGGACGATGATATATCCAAGTAAGCAATAAAATGACAGCAATATGATATCAACATAGTTGATCTAGAATGGCATTATTGAAGACCAAAAATAGTTAGTGGTCCTTGAGTAGTATTACCTAACTGCTAGTAAACCTACAGCTGTATTGCTATATAATAACATTGGTTCATTTTGACGAAAATGATAACTCTCTTAGTAAACTCCACACTTGAAACTTATATTACCAACCTAAGTTTCTATTGCCTTGCAATCATTTCCAAACCTTTGAATATGATTGCAAGGTAATCAAAACCTAGGTTGGTAATAAAAGTTTTAAGTGTGGAATTTACTAAGAGATTTTTTTTTCTTCATGTCTGCGGTAATCTTCTACAAAGAAATGCCCTAAACCATAGAGTTTATTGGATCATATTTCCTCTTAGAAAAACCGCAAGTTTATATATTCAAAAAGGATTGCTCTAATCATTACATCAATCCTCATCAATCTTACTTCAGTTAATATTACATCTTAACACCTTTTAATTAATTTGGAATTCCATAATGTCACATTTCTTAGATGCGTAGTTTAGGAGAGCCCATATGTTAGCATTTGGCTATGAATATTGGGCGGTACAGTCGGTAATCTCAAATTAATACAAGTCGTGGAGATATATACAGATACTGGAAATGGTTACCATGGGCAGACTTTAATGGAATCAATAACGAACAAAAATGGAGGATCTATGATAACGAAATCTTAATATCT
The DNA here is from genome assembly GCA_963169105.1 of Ceriagrion tenellum. NCBI lineage: Eukaryota > Metazoa > Arthropoda > Insecta > Odonata > Coenagrionidae > Ceriagrion > Ceriagrion tenellum. Next base: position 33,998,734 of record OY720635.1, on the reverse strand, counting down.
CCGCGAACCGCCCACACTCCCTCTTTTTGTCGTAAGTGATACGTCTCGGCAGAAATTCTTAACCCCTAAGCCCCATGAGGGAATGAATGTATGATCAGTAATGACATACTAACCGACGCTTTCCTGCGTCGCAACGCTTTGCTGCGTTGTATATGGGTTTGGAGCAGTACATGATTATTTGGCATGAATATTACGAGGTGGTAGTAAAGTCAGTATATCTCATTTGAACCCTAGAGTGGTGATGTCCGGTCTCCCAGACTGACAATATAATGTTTTCCTTTGACGCAGGCGTAGTATAAAGTTTTGTTTTTTCATGATTTTCCGTGATAGCTTCCTCTTTAATACTGTTTCTCCGATATGCAAGCCAAAAAATCACAAAAGAAAGGAAAGGGACCGGTCATTTCCGTTTGGAACTGCAACGGAAAAATAATTAAAAAAACACCGAAACTTTTATTGTTCCTTAAAAAGTACTCAGTGGATGCCTGCGTATTTTGTTGTGCGTCATAAAATACTAGCTGTGCCTGGCAGGCGTTGCAATGCCTCTTTTTTCCTATGTATATCACAATCATACAAAGCAGACACATTTAAATGCGCAAAATAAATGAAAGACGATGACCTTTTGTAGTCCATCGAATTCCTCCCACCTACACAGGATTTGGTAAGGCACAAATTTTGGCATGAATTTCCATTCCATGCCTATGCTGCTATTTACGAGTAAACAACATATTTAATTGATGAAGTAGTGCACAAATTAAAGATTTTCGAGCTTAAAAATCCAATCGTAGGAAAAAGCGAAGCGTAGGTATACGTAAATCGAATGCAAGAATTTACAAAATGCAAACAAAGAGACCGACGCACTAAATATAATGTTACTTACAAACAAATTACGTACCTTTTAACTCAAATTTTGTCTCACTGATATGATTCTAAAACTCAAAAATATTAGGTCTCACTGATACGATTCTGATGTACGTGATTGAGCAACTCGTAAACAATCTGCTTCGTTGCTTGCTTGTCGTTCCTCGCTTGTTTGAGAAGCTCGCGTACCAACACTCATATGTGTATTAAGACTCGCGCTCCACCTATTGTAAAATGGATTTAATAATTCAGAAACTTTCTCGGGCATTCTTTTCATTTTAACCCTAGAGTGGTGATGCCCGGTCTCCCAGACGGACAGTGTAATGTTTCTGGTGACGCAGGCGTAATATGAAGTTTCGTTTTTCATGATTTTCCGTAGTAGCTTCCTATTTTATACTGTTACTCCGATATGCAAACAAAAAAATCACAAAAGGAAGGAAAAGCACTGGTAATTTCCGTTTGGAACTGCAACGGAAAAAATAATTAAAAAAACACCGGAACTTCCATTACTCCTTGAGAAGTATTTAGTGGATGTCGGCCTCATATTCGAGAGTCACTTTAAGGCCGGAAAGATATGGAAAACACCAGGATATAAAATAATACGGAAAAACAGAGAGTAACAGAGGAAATGCATCTGGAGGAGTCGCAACCTTAGTTCGTGACAGCCTAATTTTTAATAAAACTCCGGAACAGATGGGTATGACAGATCTTGATGTCGTGGGCAAAGAACAATCGACTGATGTGGGGCAAATGTACATCTACTCCTGCTATTTGACCTCAAGAAAAAGCTTCATCGACGAAGAATTTTCTATGTTCTTAAACAATGACGACCCCTGTTTCTTGGAGGAGATTTAAACGGCAAACATCTTCAATGGAATTGCCCGACCGAGAATAAAAATGGGAAGAAGATGTATAAATGGAAAAAAGAAAACGGATTCAAGATAACAGCCCCAGTCGACCCAACAAGGGTCTCTGGAAGGAGTGTAATAGGCATGGCGATCCATAAAAATATTAGAACGACCATAGCTGTCACAATCAATCAGTTAACTAGCGACCCTTATCCCGTTATGATCCCCACAGGCAATAAGTCCATACTGAGCGAGGATAATAAAAAACAGCTCTGTAATGAATTAGTAGACAGCGTCCGCTTTGAGCAGAGAGTTTGTAAACTACTGCCAAGCATTGAGGGCCAGTTGATATCGGAAGAAGAGCTAGAATGTATGGCAGAAAAACTAGAAAGTTCCATACCGACGGCAATGGGTGATACAATTCCCTCAAAGAAAAAAACGACCATTAGACTTTTTAAAACTTGACGACGAAGTAAAACAGGCTATCCAAGAGAGAAAATTTATAGGGGAGACAATACTACGGCCTCGGTACGCAGTATCTTAAAATGAAGATAAGAACACTGGACAATTTTATCCAAAGACTAATCAAAGAACTGAGGATCGAAAGATTGAACGACAAACTCACCTCCTTGAGCACGAATGACGACTTCATATGGAAAATGGTGAGGCAGTTAACAAAAAACTCTGCCAGCGGACGCATTTCCGCCGGAGAAGAAGTTTTGCGCTCCTCGGAGGAAAAAGCCGATTTCATGGCCAAGGAGTTAGAAAAGACCTTAAGCTCCAATCCAGCTGGTCTAAAAATCCTCGATTTAAAAGATGGTGTCTATACGCAGGATAAGGACGAGGGAGAAGATTTACCCCGTGTAAACGAGAGAGAGAGTGTTGAGAGCAACACTCTCTCCAATCTAAAAATATAACGCAACGCCTAGTGAAGTAAAGAAAAGAACATACGATACGAATGTACGACCGGTATTATTGTATGCCACGCCAGCGTGGATAGGACTGGAGTCGAAATATACAATAGGAAAGATAAGGATAATAGAGATACGGATCTTTAAATCTATTTTGACAATGAAGGCGGGCAGAAAAACAGACACGGTATATAAATAAAACCAAAATAAGAGATATTAGAACTATCATAAAGAACCAGTCATTAAAACAATAAAATGCCTTAAAGAAAGCTAAGCTGAGGCTCTAAGAAACATTGGCGAAGAATGACCTAAAACTATAATTTATGAGGGAATGCCAAAGACGGGCGACGTTAGATAAGACACAGAGAAAAAGCCAAAATAAATAGGTGTTGGCAGCAAAGGACACCACACAAGGCATTCACTTCTGCCCCGAGGAGTTGCTCGCGTCGATCATCGGAACGTCGGCCAATATAGCCAATTTAGCCAATCTGACTAAATGGTGTGTAAACCAATTCCTAAATCTGAATGTAAGTAAATCTCAATCACTATGTTTCTCTAATATTAATAAACCAAAGAGGGAATATAGCTTTACATATGGTGGTAATAGTTAAATTGCTCGGCCTGCATATTGAGAGCCATCTGTCTTGGGAAACACACATAGGCAAGTTAGCTAATAAATTAAGCTCTCTCTGTATTCTTGTTACAGTTATAAGGTCTACTGTATCAATCAGTGTCTTATTGACCTTGTATTATGGCGACTTTTACTCTAGTATAAGGCCTGATATTATATTTTGGGGGTCCTCCAGTCATGCTACTAAGGTATTCATAATCCAGAAAAGGATTGTGCGGCTAATCGCTAAAGAGCGATATCGGGCTCATTGTCGCCCAATATTTAAGAAATTGGGGATTCTTCCCCTTCCATGCTTGTATATCTTGTCAGTAGTCACCTGGGGCAAGTGTGATTCTTTTGTTGCTTTAAAGAACTCAGATAAGCATAGTTCTGATACCAGGGGTAATGGGAATTTCCACATCCCATATGTTAGGACTAAAGGAGCTTCAATGGCACCCAAAACCATGGGGATGAGAATTTTCAACAAGCTGCCAGATGACCTTAAAGTAATCGATTCAAAATATGTATTTGCGAAAAGAGTAAAGGCTTTCCTTTGTGAAAAGCTTTTGTATTCTGTGAATGAATTTCTTAATACTACTTGACTTGTTTCATTCTTTGAATTCTTGCCTTGAAACTCTGTTGTACTATATGATTGTATATTTTGACGTGCCTTAAATGATGCAATTTTATTGTAAAGGATCATAGAGGCAGATAAATATTATTATTATTATAGACCCTTTCACCCGGATAGAAGCCCAATAAATTTTTAAAAACTCCTACACCGGGAAAGCACAATATCTGAATTCAGTTAATATTACATCTTAACACCTTTTAATTAATTTGGAATTCCATAATGTCACATTTCTTAGATGCGTAGTTTAGGAGAGCCCATATGTTAGCATTTGGCTATGAATATTGGGCGGTACAGTCGGTAATCTCAAATTAATACAAGTCGTGGAGATATATATACAGATACTGGAAATGGTTACCATGGGCAGACTTTAATGGAATCAATAACGAACAAAAATGGAGGATCTATGATAACGAAATCTTAATATCTCCGCGAACCGCCCACACTCCCTCTTTTTGTCGTAAGTGATACGTCTCGGCAGAAATTCTTAACCCCTAAGCCCCATGAGGGAATGAATGTATGATCAGTAATGACATACTAACCGACGCTTTCCTGCGTCGCAACGCTTTGCTGCGTTGTATATGGGTTTGGAGCAGTACATGATTATTTGGCATGAATATTACGAGGTGGTAGTAAAGTCAGTATATCTCATTTGAACCCTAGAGTGGTGATGTCCGGTCTCCCAGACTGACAATATAATGTTTTCCTTTGACGCAGGCGTAGTATAAAGTTTTGTTTTTTCATGATTTTCCGTGATAGCTTCCTCTTTAATACTGTTTCTCCGATATGCAAGCCAAAAAATCACAAAAGAAAGGAAAGGCACCGGTCATTTCCGTTTGGAACTGCAACGGAAAAATAATTAAAAAAACACCGAAACTTTTATTGTTCCTTAAAAAGTACTCAGTGGATGCCTGCGTATTTTGTTGTGCGTCATAAAATACTAGCTGTGCCTGGCAGGCGTTGCAATGCCTCTTTTTTCCTATGTATATCACAATCATACAAAGTAGACACATTTAAATGCGCAAAATAAATGAAAGACGATGACCTTTTGTAATCCAATGAATTTCTCGCACCTACAAAGGATTTCGTAAGGCACAAATGATGGCATGAATTTCCATTCCATGCCTATGCTGCGGTTTACGAGTAAACAACATATTCTATTGATGAAGTAGTGCACAAATTAAAGATTTTCGAGCTTAAAAATCCAATTGTAGGAAAAAGCGAAGCGTATACGTAAATCGAATGCAAGAATTTACAAAATGCAAACAAAGAGACCGACGCACTAAATATAATGTTAATTACAAATAAATTACGTATCTTTTAACTCAAATTTTGCCTCACTGATATGATTCTAATACTCAAAAATATTAGGTCTCACTGATACGATTCTGATGTACGTGATTGAGCAACTCGTAAACAATCTACTTCGTTGCTTGCTTGTCGTTCCTCGCTTGTTTGAGAAGCTCGCGTGCCAACACTCATATGTGTATTAAGACTCGCGCTCCACCTATTGTAAAATGGATTTAATAATTCAGAAACTTTCTCGGGCATTCTTTTCATTTTAACCCTAGAGTGGTGATGCCCGGTCTCCCAGACGGACAGTGTAATGTTTCTGGTGACGCAGGCGTAATATGAAGTTTTGTTTTTCATGATTTTCCGTAGTAGCTTCCTATTTTATACTGTTACTCCGATATGCAAACAAAAATATCACAAAAGGAAGGAAAGGCACTGGTAATTTCCGTTTGGAACAGCAACGGAAAAAATATTAATAAAACACCGGAACTTTCATTGCTCCTTAAGAAGTATTTAGTGGATGTCGGCCTCATATTCGAGAGTCACTTTAAGGCCGGAAAATATGGAAAACACCAGGATATAAAATAATACGGAAAAACAGAGAGTTACGTAACAGAGGAAATGCATCTGGAGGAGTCGCAACTTTAGTTCGTGACAGCCTAATTTTGAATAAAACTCCGGAACAGACGGGTATGACAGATCTTGAAGTCGTGGGCAAAGGACAATCGACCGATTTTGGGCAAATGTACATCTACTCCTGCTATTTGCCCTCAAGAAAAAGCTTCATCGACGAAGAATTTTCTATGTTCTTAAACAATGACGACCCCTATTTCAACTGTTGACGGCTCTACTTGGTGGAATAACATAACGTGGGAGAATTTAAAAACACTTAGGAATATTCCACAAAGATATATTTTCCCAACCGGTTTCAACGCTGACGCGTCATTATCGAGGGTACAATTCTCAAAGTTCTTAGGAGGTGCGCCACATATATATCCAATTCTCAAGGGGGGGGGGAGGGGAGGTTAAGTAAGAAGTGGGGGGGGAACGGGGGATGGATAGGGAGGGAGGGTGAGGGTATTGCGAAGAAGCAACCGTCAAGGTGAGGGAAGGGGCTGTGAGTGTAGCACAGAGGTTAACGGAGAATATTTAAAAACAGATCAGTCATTTAAAAGCACAACATCAGGATCACCTGTCAATCCTCGACAGAATAAGCCTAGACAAACCCAATAAATGGTGTAAACTCCCATTTTTAGGGGCATTAACTCACAAAATAACGAGACACATCCAGGACGACAGGTTAAGAATAGGATTCTATAACCCAGTGACATTAGGAAAACTCCTTTTCAACTCCAAGGACAAGGCGGACATTCTGGAAAAGTGTGGTGTGTACTCATTAGAGTTGAAGGTTGCAATGGTGTTTATGTGGGTCAAACTGGTCGCAAATTTGCTACGAGAGCGAAAGAACATATGAAATATATATTTAATGATGACCCAAAATCAGGTTTAGCTAAGCATATAATTGAAACTGGTCACCAATGTAATTTTAAACCTAAGGTTTTACATGTTAATGACTAAGGTTTTAAACTGAACTTTTTAGAGAATTTTGAAATTAGTATGAGACAAGGTGTTCCTGATGTTATGCTTTTAAATGACTGTTATGTTTTTAAATATTCTCCGTTCACCTCTGTGCTACACCCACAGCCCCTTCCCTCACCTTGACGGTTGCTTCTTCGCAATACCCTCACCCTCCCTCCCTATCCATCCCCCGTTCCCCCTCCCCCCGTTTTACTTAACCTCCCCTTCCCCCCCTTGAGAATTGGATATATATGTGGCGCACCTCCTAAGAACTTTGAGAATTGTATCCTTGATAATGACGCGTCAGCGTTGAAACCGGTTGGGAAAATAAATCTTTGTGGAATATTACTAAGTGTTTTTAAATTCTCCCAATGACGACCCCTGTTTCTTGGAGGAGGTTTAAACGGCAAACATCTTCAATGGCCCGACCGAGAATAAAAATGGGAAGAAGATGTATAAATGGAAAAAAGAAAACGGATTCAAGATAACAGCCCCAGTCGACCCAAAAAGGGTCTCTGGAAGGAGTGTAATAGACATGGCGATCCATAAAAATATTAGAACGACCATAGCTGTCACCATCAATCATTTAACTAGCGACCCTTATCCCGTATTGATCCACACAGACAACAGGTCCATACTGAGCGAGGATAATAAAAAACAGCTCAGTAATGAATTAGTAGACTGCGTCCGCTTGGAGCAGAGAGTTTGTAAACTACTGCCAAGCATTGAGGGCCAGTTGACATCGGAGGAACTGCTAGAATGTATGGCAGAAAAACTAGAAAGTTCCATACCGACGGCAATGGGTGATACAATTCCCTCAAAGAAAAAAACGACCATTAGACTTTTTAAAACTTGACGACGAAGTAAAACAGGCTATCCAAGAGAGAAAATTTATAGGGGAGACAATACTACGGCCTCGGTACGCAGTATCTTAAAATGAAGATAAGAACACTGGACAATTTTATCCAAAGACGAATCAAAGAACTGAGGATCGAAAGATTGAACGACAAACTCACCTCCTTTAGCACGAATGACGACTTCATATGGAAAATGGTGAGGCAGTTAAGAAAAACTCTGCCAGCGGACGCATTACCGCCGAAGAAGAAGTTTTGCGCTCCTCGAAGGAAAAAGCCGATTTCATGGCCAAGGAGTTAGGAAAGACCTTAAGCTCCAATCCAGCTGGTCTAAAAACCCTTGATTTAAAAGATGGTGTCTATTCACAGGATAAGGACGAGGGAGAAGATTTACCCCGTGTAAACGAGAGAGAGAGTGTTGAGAGCAACACTCTCTCCAATCTAAAGATATAACGCAACGCCTAGTGAAGTAAAGAAAAGAACATACGATACGTATGTACGACCGGTATTATTGTATGCCACGCCAGCGTGGATAGGACTGGAGTCGAAATATACAATAGGAAAGATAAGGATAATAGAGATACGGATGTTTAAAAGATAATAGAGATACGGATACGGATCTTTAAAAGAAAATGAGGCAGACATAATTAAAATTATAAAGGCTTTATTAAAGAGGAAAGCAACAGGGAACGATAAAATCCCGGATGAAGTTATTAAGAGGCTCCCGCTTGAAGAAATGCATTTTTTTTACAACCTTGACAAACGAGAGTATAAATCTGGGCTATTTTCCTGCGAAATGGGAACAGGCTGTAATTAAATACATTCCTAAGAAGGCTGGAAAGACCATGACATCTAATGATCCTAGGCCACTACCTCTGCTATCCAATCTGGGGAAATTATTAGAGAGAGCTTTTGTGCCCATTATGACTCAATTTGTTGAAGACAATGAGATCATCCCTAATGAACAATTTGAATTCAAAGAGCACCACTCTACGACTCAACAGATTCATGGAGTGCTCAATTTTATCAGTAACGGGTTTGACAGAAAAGAAAGGACAATCAGAGTGTTTTTAGATATATCCAACGCGTTTGATAAAGTGTAGCACGATGGGGTTTTACAAAAAATGGACAAACTGGGGTTCCCAAGCTGGATTTTAAACTGGACGAATTCATACTTGAAGAATAGAGATTTTATTGTAAGATGGGCTCAAGAGAAGAGTGACTCGTTCCCAATAAAGCCTGGAGTCCCTCAAGGATCCATCTACGGACAATTACTTTTTGATATCTATACATCCGACTTTCCGGTGAACAATGACGACTGGCACACCATAATAGCTTTGTATGCGGATGACGCGGCGAATCTGACTAGGAGCAAGAAAGCGGACCTGGGAGTCCAATACGCACAAGATACAATTGACGATGTAACAAGATGGTACAACAAATGGTGAAATAACATCAACACTGCAAAAACGAAAGCAGTAATTTTTTTTAAAAAGACCGCGCGTAGTGATTCCCAGATGCCAGTATATAAAGCCTGAATCACATGATAATTTTTTTCCGTCTCTCTGAGGGATAGCTCCAAAGATAGCTTTTCAGGGACCGTGACACTGATAGCTCGAGCTATCATTTTCTGAATCACACGGTCATTTTGGCCGTCCCTTTTTCCATCCCTTTTCGCATCATTTCTATTTGTTTACTACTCTCATTCCATTGAAAGCCGAACGTGGCGTCGCTCTTTAGCGCTCTGATTGGCTAACTGGTGGAGCCAGCGATGCCTCCAGGGACGGAAAAAGGGACGTGCCCAGTGATGGAAAAAGCGATAGGGATCCCTATCGCTGGAGCCATCCCTGACTTTTTTCGCGTCACACGATCATTTTCGAGCGATCATTTGAGCTATCATCGGAGCTATCCCTTAAAAGGGACGGAAAAATTATCGTGTGATTCAGGCTTAAGAGTAAAAGGACAACCAATCTCATGGTCAGAGTCCGCCAAACACCTGGGGGTACAATTGGATCAAAGATTAAATTTTAAAGAGCATACGAGGAACCTCATCGTAAAGACGATAGGGATGAGGGCGACACTCTCTCCAATCGAAAAAAGTAACGCAACGCCTAGAGAAGTAAAGAAAAGAATATACGAAACGTATGTACGACCGGTATTATTGTATGCCACGCCAGCGTGGATAGGACTGGCGTCGAAATATACAATAGGAAAGATAAGGATAATAGAGACGGATCTTTAAATCTATATTGATAATGAAGGTGGGCACATAAACAGACCCGGTATTTAAATATACCCAAATAAGAGAGATTAGAACTATCATAAAGAACCAGTCATTAAATTAATAAAATGCCATAAAGAAAGCAAAGCTGAGGCTCTTAGAAACATTGGCGAAGACAACCGCACGATCTAGGACACTGGACGTCGACCAATCGATGACATAAAACTATAATTGATGAGGGAATGCCAAAGACGGGCGACGTTAGATAAGACACAGAGAAAAAGCCAAAATAAGCTTGGCATCCTGTGAAAAATAGGTGTGCGCAGCAAAGGACATCACACAAGGCATTCACTTCTGCCCCGAGGAGTTGCTCGCGTCGTTCATCGGAACGTCGGCCAATATAGCCAATTTAGCCAATCTGACTAAATGGTGTGTAAACCAATTCCTAAATCTGAATGTAAGTAAATCTCAATCATTATGTTTCTCTAATATTAATAAACCGAAGAGGGAATATAGCTTTACGTATGGTGAACAATGTGGCACTAAAAGAGGTGGACATAGTTCAATTGCTCGGCCTGCATATTGAGAGCCATCTGTCTTGGGAAACACACATAGGTAAGTTAGCTAATAAATTGAGTTCTCTCTGTTTTTGTGTTAGAGTTATAAGGTCTACTGTATCCATCAGTGTCTTATTGACCATGTATTATGGCGAGTTTTACTCTAGGATAAGGCCTGATAATATATTTTGGGGGTCCTCCAGTCATGCTACCAAGGTATTCATAATCCAGAAAAGGATTGTGCGCCTAATCGCTAAAGAGCAATATCGGGCTCATTGTCGCCCAATAAGAAATTGGGGATTCTTCCCCTTCCATGCTTGTATATCTTATCAGTAGTCACCTGGGGCAAGTGTGGTTCTTTTGACGCTTTAAAGAAATCAGATATGCATAGTTATGATACCAGAGGTAACAGGAATTTCCGCATCCCATATGTTAGGACTAAAGGAGCTTCAATGGCACCCAAAACCATTGGGTTTAGAATTTTCAACAAGCTGCCTGATGACCTAAAAGTAATTGATTCAAAATATGTATTTGCGAAAAGAGTAAAGGCTTTCCTTTGTGAAAAGCTTTTGTATTCTGTGAATGAATTTCTTAATACTACTTGACTTGTTTCATTCTTTGAATTCTTGCCTTGAAACTCTGTTGTACTATATGATTGTATATTTTGACGTGCCTTAAATGATGCAATTTTATTGTAAAGGATCATAGAGGCAGATAAATATTATTATTATTATAGACCCTTTCACCCGGATAGAAGCCCAATAAATTTTTAAAAACTCCTACACCGGGAAAGCACAATATCTGAATTCAGTTAATATTACATCTTAACACCTTTTAATTAATTTGGAATTCCATAATGTCACATTTCTTAGATGCGTAGTTTAGGAGAGCCCATATGTTAGCATTTGGCTATGAATATTGGGCGGTACAGTCGGTAATCTCAAATTAATACAAGTCGTGGAGATATATATACAGATACTGGAAATGGTTACCATGGGCAGACTTTAATGGAATCAATAACGAACAAAAATGGAGGATCTATGATAACGAAATCTTAATATCTCCGCGAACCGCCCACACTCCCTGTTTTTGTCGTAAGTGATAGTCGTAGTGAAGTCGTAGTCTCGGCAGAAATTCTTAACCCCTAAGCCCCATGAGGGAATGAATGTATGATCAGTAATGACATACTAACCGACGCTTTCCTGCGTCGCAACGCTTTGCTGCGTTGTATATGGGTTTGGAGCAGTACATGATTATTTGGCATGAATATCACGAGGTGGTAGTAAAGTCAGTATATCTCATTTGAACCCTAGAGTGGTGATGTCCGGTCTCCCAGACAGACAATATAATGTTTTCCTTTGACGCAGGCGTAGTATAAAGTTTTGTTTTTTCATGATTTTCCGTGATAGCTTCCTCTTTAATACTGTTTCTCCGATATGCAAGCCAAAAAATCACAAAAGAAAGGAAAGGCACTGGTCATTTCCATTTGGAACAGCAACGGAAAAATTATTAATAAAACACCGAAACATTTATTGTTCCTTAAAAAGTACTCCGTGGATGTCTGCGTATTTTATTAAGCGTCATAAATACTAGCTGTGCCTGGCAGGCGTTGCAAAGCCTCTTTTTTTTCTATGTATATCACAATCATACAAAGTAGACACATTTAAATGCGCAAAATAAATGAAAGACGATGACCTTTTGTAGTCCATCGAATTCCTCCCACCTACACAGGATTTGGTAAGGCACAAATTTTGGCATGAATTTCCATTCCATGCCTATGCTGCTATTTACGAGTAAACAACATATTTAATTGATGAAGTAGTGCACAAATTAAAGATTTTCGAGCTTAAAAATCCAATCGTAGGAAAAAGCGAAGCGTATACGTAAATCGAATGCAAGAATTTACAAAATGCAAACAAAGAGACCGACGCACTAAATATAATGTTAATTACAAATAAATTACGTATCTTTTAACTCAAATTTTGTCTCACTGATATAATTCTAATACTCAAAAATATTAGGTCTCACTGATACGATTCTGATGTACGTGATTGAGCAACTCGTAAACAATCTACTTCGTTGCTTGCTTGTCGTTCCTCGCTTGTTTGAGAAGCTCGCGTGCCAACACTCACATGTGTGATAAGACTCGCGCTCTACCTATTGTAAAATGGATTTAATAATTCAGAAACTTTCTCGGGCATTCTTCTCATTTTAACCCTAGAGTGGTGATGCCCGGTCTCCCAGACGGACAGTGTAATGTTTCTGGTGACGCAGGCGTAATATGAAGTTTTGTTTTTCATGCTTTTCTGTAGTAGCTTCCTATTTTATACTGTTACTCCGATATGCAAACAAAAATATCACAAAAGGAAGGAAAGGCACTGGTAATTTCCGTTTGGAACAGCAACGGAGAAAAATATTAATAAAACACCGGAACTTTCATTGCTCCTTGAGAAGTATTTAGTGGATGTCGGCTTCATATTCGAGAGTCACTTTAAGGCCGGAAAGATATGGAAAACACCAGGATATAAAATAATACGGAAAAACAGAGAGTTACGTAACAAAGGAAATTCATCTGGAGGAGCCGCAACCTTAGTTCGTGGCAGCCTAATTTTGAATAAAACTCCGGAACAGACGGGTATGACAGATCTTGAAGTCATGGGCAAAGAACAATCGACCGACGTGGGGCAAATGTACATCGACTTCTGCTATTTGCCCCCGAGAAAAAGCTTCATCGACGAAGAATTTTCTATGTTCTTAAACAATGACGACCCCTGTTTCTTGGAGGAAAAATTGAGCAACTCGTAAACAATCTGCTTCGTTGCTTGCTTATCGTTCCTCGCTCGTTTGAGAAGCTCGCGTGCCAACACTCACATGTTGATAAGACTCGCGCTCCACCGATTGTAAAATGGATTTAATAATTCAGAAACCTTTGCGGGCGCGCGCACAACATCTCACCAAAGTTTCATCTTAATCTAATGAACGATAGGAAAGGATAGAAGAGGAGCAAATAAACATTCATTTTTATATATTTAATGATGTGTTGAGAATGCGGATAAGTGATTTATGACTAATAATGGAAATGAATCCTTTTTATGAACCCATTCCTTCTTAAGGTTATTTTTCTCTTCTGAAGAAAAACGATGCTCCAGTCTACCAATGATACCGTAGAGCAGAGATTGAATACAAAATAAAGTGCCTTCTCTTTTTTTGTGATAATGTTGAGTAATAACATTTTTAAATTCACGTTTGAATGCTGCTGTTTAGAATTCATTCAATGATAAAATCGATGTCTTCTTTTTAAAAACTCCAAAGTCATAATCGGTCCAGAAGACCGACGTCACTATGTATTTCCCAAAAATTTACGTCACTACTCTAGGGCTAATAAGGGGCTGTCCGAAATCCATGTAGACAAAAATAGGGCACTTTTTGACCCCCTCATCCCTCATCGTGGACACTCGTAGACTATATCCGGACCCCCTCGTTCCCCCCCTGTTGTCCACGTAGACTTTTTTTAGGAAAAAGCTGTGAAACGGGTAATTAATTGTTTGTCAAGGACCATATGTAATTTAAGGCTGATTTTAAGGTAAGGTAGTTAGATTTTTAGTCGGGGGAGCCTTCCTCAGGAGCTCGGGCACTTAGATCTTCAGTAGTCCATTGTGCCAAACCCATTTTTAACCTTCCTGCCACATGCAGACAGGGGGACAAGAGCGCCACGGTGAAGGTATGAATGGTCACCCATCCAACCCTCGTCCGGGCCCAACATTGCTGAAATTCAGTGATCTTACGGGAACTGGTGTTTCAATGAGGCTAGGCCCTTGCCCCTTAAGGTAAGGTAAGTAAAAGAAAAAGTATTCTTGTAGCTATGATAATCTGTCATCTACTATTAACTATATGGTGTCGACCATAGCCTAGGTATGCATCCGTCCAACCCACCCACCACCCTACGTGGACCTTCTTTGACACCCTTCGTATCCTCCCACCCCTGTTTGGTGTCTAGGTGGATTATGGACATCCCCTAAGGGTGAACGCGGAAGACACCTACACTGGAAACCGATACACCGAACGACGTTGTTCAGAGAGCGAAGACAGGAGGTCGGCCGGAGTTGGGATCACATCCGGGTCTGTTGAACCGGGAGTAAGCTCCCAGTGATTGGGTCAGAGGTTGGGTGGGAATCACCGGATAAGCCCGGCAGTTCAGCGAGAACACCATCCATTCAAACTTGCTGCGCAGGCGATCCCGGAAATCCGGCGAGCGGGATGAGATAAAGGGATCGGCCAGGAGTGGGAATTGGAAAAGTCGGCGGCCGCCATGGGTGATTCGGCAAACGGTTATCGCTATCGGCAATCGCTCGCGGGATCATGGGACTGAAGGGAGAAATCACCAATCGGAGAAACCAATGATGAGCAACCCTTACAACATATGGCGAAGACTGAAGCCGTGATAAAGACAGAGGTAATTCGTCTCTCTTCCCTCCCATCAGTCGATAGCGAGTTGGACTGAATGGTACCATCTCAAATGTAGGGAGAAAAGTGACAATATTAACCTACAAGAACAACATTGTTAAATACATCACCTTCATTGGAATGGTTTTAAACTTGTGGTCACCAAAATTGCATTGGGATATTAAACCTGTACTCTAAATCTCTCCATCAAACATCGAAACCAGCAATCTGCGAGTAGACAAGACCTGTAAGACAAAATAAGGTGAGGTAAAGACAAAATCTATCATACTCCCTTAAGGCCGGTTTACTCGTGGCATAAACTTGTAATATTAGCCGAGGATTAGTTTCACATTCAAGACATTCCTTGGTTTTTCAATCCTAAGATTGGTTGACTGCAGCCCTCTGCCCCTCCGTATCTATTCCTAGTTCCCTTACCTCCTGGTATCTCTTCCTATGCACTTTCCTCTCCATGAAATTATTCCTGGGTCTTCCTGTGGGGACTTTTTCCTCTAATTTGTCTTCAATTACGTTCTTCACAAACCCATTGTCTCTGGGTGTGCCCAATCCATCTGGTTCTTCTTTTCTGTATGGTGTTCCATATGGTCCTTTCCTCTTCTGTACACTTCATCATTTCGTCCGTCCATTCGATCTTCAGCATCCTCCTTCAGCGCCAGGTTTCGAATACTTCTAGTTTGTTCTGGTCAGCTTTTCCAATGGTCCATGCTTCCAATCGATTGAGTGTCGATTCAAATCGATTGAGAATCAATCGACGCTCCACATGAATGTTTTCACATACTGTTTCCTGGTTTAAGGTACTATCTTCTATGAGCACAGCAGTTATCTTTTTCCCATGAACGCCTTCTTAGCTCGGGCTATTCTACGCTTGATGTCCGTTGCACTTCTTCCATCCCAAGTGATGGTCCTTCCAAAATAGGTGAAGAAATACACTTGCTCTAATTTACCTCCCATCAGGTTCACTTTTACATTTAGTTTCTCTCTTCCGCATACTAGGATTTTAGTCTTCGACGTATTTATCATCATGTTTTATCCTTCGAGAACTTGGCCCATTACGATTAGTGACCTTTGAGGATCAACCTGATTCCACGACATAAGTTGACGGTTATATCTCAATTAGAACGTGCGCCGTAATCGTTGGTCTCCTTCGTCATTATTGGCTGGATGCCGACACAGCCAATGTTTACATTGTCCGATTCCCACCAATTGTGCTTTTGTTTACTATCTACGAAAGAGTGAGAACGCGGGCCAGTGCAATCAGTGAGAGTATTATGAGTTGCTCATTCCTGTGATGACTGTTATATAGTGGCGAGCCCGTAGTTAATGGGAACTCATGAAGATGGTCTGCCTGCCAGCAGACGTTTTGCCAGACACATAGGCAGTCTACTGTAGTTCAGCCTGAGTATTGTAGTCAAATACTTAAACGGAATCCCTGGAAAAAATCCCAAAGATGATGTAAGCACCCAATTACTGGGACATGAAAAGTACTATTAGAAGATTTGCTGCGAAGTAATGTACGTACAATGCGGTGAACAAATGAGAAAAGGTCCACAGAGTGCATGCGCTACCATCAGCATCACGGCATTTGATAAAGTGTCCCAAAGAAAGTTACTTGCAGAATTAAAACAT
Source organism: Ceriagrion tenellum (assembly GCA_963169105.1). Taxonomy (NCBI): domain Eukaryota; kingdom Metazoa; phylum Arthropoda; class Insecta; order Odonata; family Coenagrionidae; genus Ceriagrion; species Ceriagrion tenellum. The sequence continues at coordinate 33,982,286 of OY720635.1, read as the reverse complement.
TTAGGATTAGATGACCACATAATATCTTGGCTTTGAGAAGTCTTAACCAAACTCATAAAAAGGGTTAATTAGACGATTGAAGTACACCTCTGTTGAAGGTTGCGTCGAGAGTCCCACAGGGCAGTATCACTCGCCCACTTTTGTTCTTTTTATATGTCAACGATATCGGTGAAGAAGTTGATAGCACACTTCGATTATTTGCAGAAAACGCAGCAAAGTATCAGGGAAATCCCTTGCCATAATGATGAGCAAGGGCTAACGAAGGACCTTTACACCTACATACTACCCTGCGAGCCGCCACTTGGGAGAGTGGCAGGGGGTGTTAGGACAACAGCCGTTGAAAAATATAAAGGATAAGGTTTTTGGGAGTTGAAATGGTGAAATGTGTTGCTGTAGTGCTTTGAGTGGAGGAAAGCTTTTAATATGTTCACTTAATGCGTGAAAAGAACGTATTTTTTAGCTCTCTTTTTGGCAAATTTTCTCTCTTATTTTATTGCTTCTGTCGGACTTGGAGCTGAAATGAGGCATTAAAAACATCTGTTACTCTCTGAAATACACCTGTTCCTAATTTTACAAGAAAACTATGCCTAGCGTGCAGCCTACGATTCTCTAGCGGCCTCCAACCTATTCCCTCTAAAAGTCTTGAAATACCTTATGTTTGCTAGTAGCAGTTTCTAACAATGCGCGCAGCTTTCCTATGCATTTTACTTATTTTTTTGGGTTTAATATTCCGGTCGAGGGTTCCAAATTCTTGCGGCGTGTTTGAGATGAGGTCTAACCAGGTGCAAAATATTATCTCTTTTTCACTTTTTCATCAGGACCTTCCTATTGTACGCTTGATAAATTAATTTTTTTAATGCTGTGCCACATATATTTTGCGTGTGTATTTCCCACAATATGTCTGAAATTAAAGTTATTTCAAGGATTTTGACTTTATCTGAATGTACTTTTACTCCACCCACAGTGTAGATATGGTGTTAGTGTGGTGATGACTTCCGCAAGAAGTGTAATGCATTACTAAGATATTTGTTCTTACCCCTACTCCTGGCACCACAAATGTACGTTGTTTAGGTACTATGACAGGACTTCTAATTCCGCATCTTTTCTAATTTCGCTGTAGATTACCGTATCGTCCGCAAATAACCTTAGTTTACTAAACTCGAGAACATACGTCATTTATATAAGTAATGAATAAAAGATCACGCTGATCACGCCTCCTTGTGGAACACCAGATGTTACCCTTCCCAATTTAGAGCTAATACCGTCAATGAATAATTTTTATCTACGATCACTGAGAAAGTTCTGTAATCAATCCACTATTTTTTATGTACTCCGCATAATTGCAATTATTATATGAGGTTTTGTGAGGAACCTTTCCAAAAACCTTGAAGTCACGGAATATCGCGTCAACTCTCTTCTTCGATACTTCTGATTTTAGGATGACGTGAAGGAAGGGCGCAAGTTGTGTTACACAAGATTTGCTCTTTTGAAAGCCATACAAGCAGTTACGATCATACAGGATGGTCATAATATTGCTGACACCCATATTTTCGATGATCTTGCATAAATGCGACGTTAACGATATAGTCCGGGAATTTCCTGATTCGCGACTGTTTCCTTTTTTAAATATCGGCGTAACATTGGCTATTTTCCAGTCTTTCTTTTCCAAGGGTACCTTGCCTTCGGATAATGATTCATTAAATATGATTTCCTCGAATAGTGCAGTCTGAAACCCTTACCCCTTGAGGATGCATGAAGGTGTTCCTTCTGGAATTGGGACCTCGAGGCAATCCAAAAGTGTTGTGGTGCGAGGAGGCTAGAGATGAATTTAATAAATATGTTATTAAATAAATTTTAGTAAAAGGAAAAACTACCTTCATTACAGCTGTTGTATAAAGTATGACGAATAAGAAACCGTAGGATATGTTAAATTTCTCGGATATAACTGATAAATGATCTCTCGTGCGGTAAACATATTCGAGTAATAATTGGTCAGGCTAATCGTAACTTGAGACTTGTAACAGCGTACATAGCAAGTGAAAGGATATAAGTTGAAGAAATCAGCTTTATTCTGTCGTTGAAAGTTTCGACGTGAAAGGCCCATGTAATAATTCGATTTTTGCTGCAAGTGTTCTGCGACATTTGGAAAGGGAATAGCTTTCAGACCGCTGAAAAATATTTAGACTCAGTCTTATATGCACTTAATTTGCAGATTTTTTCTCCAACCAGATTTTTTCGCTGACAGCCTAAATATTAAGACTTCCGTCATTTTTAAATTGAGTAAAGCACAGGAATAAAAGGAGGAAAATCGATTGCCGAACGGAGAATTTAAAAATGTTATTCATCTTCCGAATGATTCGGGACTATAATGGCTGGTAATGAGACTTCTGACTAGGTTTGTCAATTGGAAGAGTATCTAATCAGTCGATTTGTCCACAAATACTTTATATCTACGACATACCTTGAAAGCCATTAATGAAGTTGCAAATAACATCAGAACGAACAGTTTCTCTGATTTGAGTAGCGTATCTTTTGTTTGGCTCACATTTGTGAAAATAATCTTTCTGACAGGTTTGAACAGATTTTTGCGGAACCGTCAACAATTGTAGTCACATGAACTTTAATGAGGTACTGTGTCATGCATGCTAGTGATACTCACCCCCTGTCGCATTCCCTTGAGTTGCTAATTATTATGTAGACATTAAAAATTTATTTCTTTTGCTTAAGCTTTTTACAGGACGATAGAATTTGGAACCGTAAACCGTCAAGATCTGCTAAAATCGCTATTTTTTAACTACAACTTAGGAAACTTCAGGAAAATGTATAATACAATTTATGTAATAAATATCACTTGAGTCGAAGCAGAAGAAATCTGAATTTAAAAAAAATGAAAACCTCTCCACATAACCACCCATTTCGACACTGATATAAAAAGTAATTTATTTTAAATTGGACGAGGAAGGAAATCTACCACTTTTTCAAAACCTAACGAGCTCTTGAATAAAACTAACATCCCATCTTTTACGAACTTTTTATTACTACTCAAACATTAAGTTAATTAAAATTTTCTGGGACCAAACCATTGGCCTTTTACTCGCTTTTTAACTATTTATGCACTAGCAAAACTAATTACGAATCCAGTGTCCACACGTTCAGTTCATTTCGATGACAATAATCGGCTGTCAAGTCCCTAGATCAAGCTACTTCAAAAATGCAATAATAGTGATTTAATATTTATAATTATTGTTTTTATGATAAATTTTGGGAAATTATGTGAGGAAATTATTCATTTAATCAAATTTCAGTTTCATCAATTTTCTCTTCAAGCACACCTATATAACCAACTTCATCTAAACCTGATAGGCAGTTATGTTACAAAAACTAAATTTGGTCTTAATCCTCGACAACTTTTTCTTGTCATACCTTCACTGTTTTGGCTGTATGAATATATTTCAACATTAGAAAAATGCGCATAGGATAAGGAAGATATACAAGTGACTGGGATACTACGAATATTTGACAAGGTTGGAGCATAATCATCTGATATTCACTCTAACCTTAACGATGACTTTCCTTGGACGACGATAGTTTTGAAAGAACGGCGAATGTAAAGAAATAAATCCAAAAATGTCATAAGAGACCTTGAATGTATTCCACCTTGTTAAATATCGAGGATTTGGTCAAACTCTACTCAACCACCCAAGTTACCGATACTCCGATTTCATCTTTTGATTATTTTCAGGGCTATGAAAGATATTCCGTGGTATTAAATTTAATGATTACTTTTACAAATAAAAATACCTTAAATGCCATCTGAGCTTCATATGCTTAATGTGGTATCAAATATATGTAACATAAGGTTTACCTACACGTCATTTATAGTCCTGAATACGGCTAAAATTATAGTCGGAACGTTGGCGAGATGGTATATCCTGTTCCATTTATTCGAATTGGACCACTTTACTGAGGCATCCACAATCAGTGAAGTTTGCCAAATCATTGTGCATGAGTCCGACTCGGATATGTCTTTAATTTCCTACCATTGCGAGAGCTATATTGTAACCGCTGTAGAGTCTTAAAGTGAGACTGCAAACGAAGGGCTTGAGAAAATAAATGTGAGTTGCAATTCCATAAATATAGAACTAGAAACTGCGACGCTGAATTTTGCCGAAGAAATTATTTGGAACTGAGACCCATGTCTTGCACAAAAATGTATTTGTGAAGGCCTATTTCTGGACCATATGAGGGTACAAAGATGAATTTCTAATCATTGCATTAACAAATGATACGATTCGAAGTCATTTGCAGGCGAGCATATACACCAAGGATTGAAATTCGCCATGAAAAAATTATTTGACTTGGATTCGAACCCGAATCTCGCAACTGCCAATCAGGGATGTCAGCCAGTTACACAACCAAACCACCTTCTTTCAAAGTGAATTTCGTGAGGGTTCAAGCGAACTACTATCCGTTGCAAAATTTCGTCACCCGAGTTTGAAGACTAATATCTCGATCAATCGATTTTAAAATAAAGTACATCAAATTAAAGCTTGTTTATTTTGCGTTTAATGATTGTATACAAGACTTTTTACCATTGTATTCATTTCAATGTGTGCTTAAAAACAAAATTTTAGCGCATTTTTCCGGGTCCCGGACGGATGCATCGCATTTACGGCTTTTTAATAACAACGCGGATCAAGGTGTCCAAAACTTTCTTCTCAAATATTGTAGAAAAACTTTTTCATAACAATTATACGAAGTTTCATATTATTTAGTGGATTAGTAATTTAGTTATTGATGAAATTGTAAGACTGCGTTATTTTCCGTTCCGCGCATCCCTGAAAACCGCCGTTTGAACTTTCTTCAAGCTATCGAGTTCACCATCATGAATCCACTTATAAAATCTTAAAGGAATTTGTTAGTTAATCAATATTGATTAACATTTATTTTGGAAAAGGAGCGCGCTGAGCTGCCAGAAGCATGCCCGGAAGAGAAAGGGAGTGGCTCGCGCTGTTGCCCAGTCAGAGGGGTTGCCCGTAAGGTGCGCGAGGTGCTCCCTCACTTCCTCTCTGCCCATTCCCTTCACTTCCTCCACTTCAAACACCTCCCCCCGGGCCGCGCAGGTCTACGCAAGAAGCTTCTAGCTGTACTCAGTGAACTAACCAAATCCTTCCAAAATATTTCTGAAATTTAGCTAGAGTGTGTTTGATGGTCTAGGTTGGTTTCCTTAGAAATGGACTATTGTCACCCAAACTATAGCCGAACCGGTCAGTTGACGCCACAGGATACCTTCCATTTAAACAAAATAGACAAAACATGGAGGAAGATATAAAGGTTCATAAAAAGATATTGCCAAAAGTACAATTGCTAAGACGTGGATAGATAATTTAGTAACTACCAAAAGGCGTTACGAAAATTTGAGGCTATTCGTTGTCCCAGTCGACTTTAGAACATCGCCATGCAGAACTACCAGAAGTACCCACAGATGAAAGTCTTAGTGTATTACACAGTTTACACGGACTGAAAATCCATAGGTACAAACTCAATGTTTTGCTATTTGGTGGTACGTATGCGTTGATACCACTTGGATTTTATCCACACCAAGAACGATGACTTTCTCACTACTAGGGTAGAATTATTCAGGGTGGTCAAAACAGGAGTAAAATTTGATGGCATTATTCACTTTCCTCTTTCAGAGCGTCATAATATGCAATCCGGATATTCAGCACATTCCAAGGAAACCACAGTAAGTGCAGCAACCAATCCTCATCTGATGAGCGTCACAGGAGAGTTTGGACCAGAGTGGGAGGCCGTCATCACCAGTTTCGTTCTTTCTGCTATCATGCTACTCACTGTGGTGGGAAATATTTTGGTTATTCTGTCCGTTTTCACACACATTCCACTCCGCATTCCTTGTAACTACTTCATAGCATCACTGGCCGTGGCGGACCTTGCTGTGGCTTTGCTATTGTTCCCATTCAGTATAGCCGAATGCGTCACAGGACGATGGATATTCGGCGCCACATTATGCAAGGTGAGCATGGCCCTAAACATCCTTTTCTGCTCCGCATCGATGCTCCACTTGTGCGCCATCGCCGTCGACCGGTACCGTGCAATTAAGAATCCAATATCTTATTCCAAGACGCGTACAGCTGGACGGATCCTGACGGTCATAGCAATCATATGGTCTACTTCCGGAGCGGTGTCATCCTACCTCTTCATTGGTAGGAGAGAACCGCTGGAGCAGAGCAAGGAAATACCACTCTGCACTCTAAGGACGTTTCTACATGACTTCGTGGTCTACGTGATCATCGGCTCATTCTACATCATCCTCGTCATCACGACTATCATGTACGTTCGTTTGTTCTTCACAGTGCGCAGCAGATTGAGGAATAGAGCCAGGGATTGGTTTATTTCGAACGAGGAAAGTTATAGATGGCCAAACAATTCCACAGGAATAGAGACGATGGTAGAAGATGATGATGGGCAAAAGTCTAACTTGGCCACTTCAGATGAACAGATCCACAATGCAGGAGATGTCGTTGGGCGTGACAGAGAACTCAGTGGCTACAAATCTACGCACTGGGAGCCAGAATATAAACCAAAGCCCTGTTGCCGGAATGGAAAGGTTTTGACTGATGAGGATTCGAAGAAATTTGGACATTTGCCAGTAAAGTCTCGAACCAGCGCAGACACAGCCTTCTCTGAAAAGGATGATGATGCAAGGACGATTCAAAATAAGAAGTGCAACGAAGTTGGCCGGCAAGATGAGGTGGACAATGGTTCCAAGTTAAAGACGATCTCAGAGGAGGTGGGGAACTTGTCACAACGTCCTCGCCCACCCTACATGGACCATACAGTCGAGAAATTCTTCGAAAAGAAGCAGATGCTCAACCATTTAAAGGAGAAAAGGCTGGCAAGGACTCTTGGGGTGATCATGGGTTCGTTTGTTGTGTGCTGGCTTCCTTATTTTATTACGTATATCGTCATTTTACTTTGCAACAGCTGTCACTTGTCTACTAATTTAAGAAACATGGTATATTGGTTGGGGTACATCAATTCAAGCATTAACCCGATCACTTACACTATTTTCAACACAGAGTTCAGAAGGGCATTCAAAAAAATTCTTCATCTTTAACATTTTCAAATATTTTCTTTCTGTGAACTTCTGTGGAAATTACACACACAGTGAAGTATTTATGTTGCTAAGTTTACTATCTTATATTCCTAGCGATAAGTGTATTAAAATGTTCACATTAGAAATGAAACTTATTTAAGATATCTGATTTTATTTGTTGGCTCTGTAGCCATTTCCTATATAAATTTTAAGTCCTTTCGTATTTATATCAACATTATTACCAAAAGTCATCAATCCCAAAAGTGTTTCTTAGTAATTCGTCATCACGTTGACTTTTTTATTTCCTTATTTAAGTTCAGTATTTCGTAACCACGAGTTTCTGCCTATAATTCTTCACTACCCTTTACCCTGCAAAATACATGCAACGGAAGGGCTTGTGCATTTCAAAAGCCCATAAAACTAGACTGGCTGCAGTAATACCCATTGCTTGTGGCATGATCACTCATTCCAGATGGGTCAAAGGGTAGGAGCGATACGTAATACCAAACGATAGGTAGTACACGTGGTGGTGCCATATTAAAAACACTTTCGGTTATGGAAATGGGAGTAACTCACGCAACTATAAATTTTCAGACGATGTAAGTCAGTTACCGTGGATTGGATGCTGGCAATTACGGGGCAAATCCTCCACGGTGAACAACAATATCAAGGGATGGAAGGCCGAGGAGAGGAAAGATAAAAAAGGAGAGCGTGAAATACAGTGGTAAAAAAAAGAAATTTTTGCCCTAGGAAAAATTAGTTCCGAGAAGCTAGAAAAAAATGAACTGGGAATGGCGGATGGGAAAAATACAAGAATTCTGTTAAGTTGCGTGTATCGCTTAAGCTTTGCTATTCGCCCACCACTCCACCAAGATTGTTGCCATAGCAATATATGTCTAATGTCGTATAGCAATGTTTGTCTAATGTATGTCTAGGCCGATAAATCACCATTGTTGCAGGCCGTTAGGTTTGCGACATCGCCATAATTTCTGGTAGAATAACAAATTAAAGATAGGACTTCTAGGTTTCTCGCACAACTTTTGCGTAATTCATCTGAAGTGGACCGCAAGTGAGTGAATTTTATGATTATGCCTTCGAGAGCACGACTCAAGTAGAACTCATATTTTGGTTTGATTTGAGAAAATCGCGTTATCAAATTATAAGAGTGATACTGAACGCGTTTATATTTGCTTATTAGTCTTTGGGAAATTCCCTACATCGTCCATTTTTCGAAAGATATTACCAGTAACACGAACTGGTGTCATGCCTTTCCGTAAGATTTTCAGATCGCTTAGGTAGTCAGCGCCGCGAGTGGCGACTTCAGAGAGCCTATAAAAATGCGCGGGCTTTGGCGGCACTTTTTGCGGCACTCGGCAATCCTGTATATAGTATTCATGGGAAAATACATGGTTTTTGGCCGAGCATGGTCGGAGGGAGGACAAGGACTATTCGAGTGATACTAACTCTCTAGTAACTAACTAACTAACTAATATCTCTAGTAGAAGAAATGAGAGTCAACGTAGGGTAGCTATGGTGCTGAATGAAAAATTGGAGAAGCGGCCAGTAAAAATTGAACAAGTGAGAGACTAGTGTTTGATATCAGAACGAATGACGATTTTCCATTTGGACCAGGTGTACATATTTATAAATAGCCAGAAAAAAGTACCGAAAAACCCTAAAATAAAATACTTTATGCCGTCAATATTACCCATTGAAGCAATATGTATTGGCGAAAAAAGCTTTTGGAGGAAGATCCCTGTGGAAACATTAATGCTTTCACCAAGTCTTCCATCTAATTCAGAGAACTAATACACTAGACCCAATATTTATATTTCTTCACAAACCATTTCATGTCACCCGAGATTAGAGAATATAATTTGTTGCATTGCAAAGTTATCTGTTTCTATAACTCATCCGACCAGCTTGCGCATCTTTCTTTTACTAATTTGAATAATTATATTAGATAGAACACATCATTATCACACATAAATGATAACAGTAACGTAGTCATTCCAGTTTTATTTATTCAAATACGTTTTTAACAGAAAAATGTACAAATTTTACTTGATGATGACGTGCCACGTCGAAACCTAGGCCGTCTTTAAATATATTTATTAGGAAAGCTAAGTTAGTCTTATAATTTAACATGCTAAGCAAATTCCTCGGAGGCAACGGAGATTCTCACACATCTTCAACTCCAAGATATAAGGTATATACTATATCTCCAATTCTGCCAGCCGTTTTATTCCTTTGAATGTCTTCGATGCTCTTAGATAATTTCATAGCTGTCCTCTAGATTCTTTTTATCTTACCATTCGTAACCGTCCTAGGATTCGAATAAGGGACATATTTCCTCTAGCATATTTTCCTCGAGAGAAACCCATCACGTGCTAACGATTAAAAGTAGTAGTGGTGAAATACTAGACCTCAGTATGATAATGCTGTGGTTTTCCGCTATCCTGTTCCCTATTCTTTGTAGCACTCATGCCGAAGGAGTGGTGAGAGAGACAAACGAAGAGCGTTTTCTCCTGAATAAAAGCGAAATGAAATATGAATTTTTCAATCAGTCCTCAAGATTCTCGTGTTCTATCCATTCCGTTGTCTAAAAATATCATATATACATGAGTTATGGTAAGTATATTTACCACCTCAAGGTAAGTTTTTTCCAAGTGTACTTCAGTACCAGCTAACGCGGCAATGTCAGCCTTACCTCTCACGGAAAGGTACTGCTGTCCACAACTTCGGGTTATTGGCCACCTATCACCTATCGCCTATTGGCGGTTGGTAACCTTTAGTCGAAGTCATCCTCGAGCGTTCTATTAACAATTTGGAGCTACGAAAAAAGTAATTAGACCGCTCTCCTTTGTAAATGATAGTACCCATTGATGACGCATTAGCGTCGAAAAGCGTAGAACAATAAAATTACTCAATGAAGACTTTTTAAGTTTAAATTACTTAATTTCGTTTTCTGCTGCCATGATCAGAAATCAGAGTCTAGTCTTTTTCTTAAATATTTTAAAAATTTCATGATTTTAAAGTAATAACTACGATACATTTGCATTAGTGATGAGAAAAAGATTGATATATCATTCTCAGCCTCCGATATGAAGGAAATCTGGTATTCTGCGTTGAAAATAATGGTGAACGATAGACGAGATTACTCAAATACTCCGTTATATATATCCCTGCTATCCGTGCCATCCGTTTATATATTTTTTCCTTTCGATTCCAATCGAATCAATTATCTCGCGATACGTATTACACAGAAATTCGTGCCTCATTTTTTAGGAAAAAAGATTTCGAGGAGATCAACTAAACCTCAAAATGCGACTTTATATCCGAAGAATAGAAGGTTGTTAATAGAAGGTGATAGAAAGGGTGTTTACCTTTAATACCATTGGCTATATTAGTAGCTTTTAAGATGGAGACAAGTTAACCTCTTGAATATATTTCCCTAGGGATTTCCGCCAAGTTTTTCACCTGAATAAAAGCCGAATGAAATATGAATTTATCAACCAGTCCTCAGGATACTCGTGTTGTTTCCATCTCGTTGTACCGTTGGATGAGGAGGAAGAGAATGCAAAAATAGAGATATGTTCTTGTATTTTAAGAGGGAGACAAGTCTTTATGAAGGTCATAAATTGGTGATGTATTTGGTTATTTGCTCGCATTGATTCTCACAATAGCAGCCATTACACCGATTGATACGTCCAGCCCAACGTACGAACAGTCAGTAACGTTGTCTGCTGTTCTCGTCAAAATTTTGGATACTCAACTTTGAATATCTGTATCTCCGTATTGCACTATTGCTTCGAAATAGCATGAAAGTCAATTTAGTGCCTGATTTACTTTAATTTACGGAGGAGAAATGCAAAATTTTCCCAATTATTTTGAGACATTCCTTAAGACGTAAGATAGAAAGTATCCCGTTTCTGTCTATTTTGACGAGTGAAACTTAAAACTCTTAATGTTAAAAACTACACCATTAATTTTAGCTTTATCTTGCATGGGTATATGCATGTGAGGGGTAAAAGAGAAATTCCCCAGATGCAAAGGGGAAAGGGCACGTAAGACATGATTGCCCGAGAATTTGGATGGTTGTAAGTTACTCAGATGTGGCGCGTAGGCAAGATATGGCTGTTTAGAACGAGGAGAGTAACCTCCTGGAGAGGGGTAGAGAGCAAGGAAAGGGTCCCAAGGGTACAAGACAGCGAGGAGTCTGCCGAGAGAGGGGGAGCCCAGGCAGGGGACGCGACGGCGGGACGGCATACCTTGCCAAGCGAAGGAAAGAACTGGGAAGCAGGAAGCTCCGTCGAAACCGAGGAGACGAAGGATGAGAACACTGAAGGTCATATATCCACAGTCAAAAGGGGAACGAAACGATACACTAGCAATATAAGCGAGAGAGATGATTGAGGAGAAAGCGGAGGGGATGAGATACTGATGCTGAAGAAATTCCACATTTGATACCTGTTGTACTCTTTCCTCCCGAAGTGATGGTGCGAGCAAAATGTGTGAAGGCGTCCACTTGCTCTAATTTCTTTGCAGTTATTAACTGCAGAATTTAGAGTTACTCCGCCGAGTTTTCCGGGCGATGTCTCGAGTCAATTTGCCTCATTTGAATTGGCGGAGTGATCGAGTGTGAAGGAGCAGAGCGCTTCCATAGAGTTCTCCATGACGCGAAGAAGAAAATTCCGGACGATTACGGTCAGAGGAATGATTCCACTTGGGTTTCGTGACGGTAGAGGGAGGGAAGACTCGCAGGGAAAGACAGAAACAGAGTGATAAGGACAAGTGGATAAAAGAATTTCGCAATACGACGCCGAGCACGGCGGGGAGATGTGCTCAAGCGAAGGTTTTTTTATGGCTGGTCCCTGCTGGAAGTATTTGACCATATACATACTTCAAGGACTATTAAAAAATGAAAAATCATGCGTAATGGAAATACTTGAAGGAAGCATATTAAGACAATATGCTAACCAGTATTGCCAAGTTCCAAGTTATATGACATGCAGTAGTCGCATCAAGAGAATGATGTTTCAGCTGAGGAAGCTTTACCTACTCAGAGTTTGGATTTAAAGTTCGACGAAAACACGCATTTGAGAATTTTGAGCCTTTGAGGTACATTTATTCGAAGTGTAGCGGTTAATTGTTATTATTGCGAAAATAGAACGCGAGGAAGGTTAGGCTTGTAAGAAGACGCCAAGAATAAGGAGAAAAAATAATGTTTACGGTCGGGAGTTTAAGTCTTTTAGCGAAGGCCAATGAATGATTTTTGGGTATCTACTATCAAATTTAAGAGAAAATGCTGCTTAATGATGATCACAACTAAAAAGTATAAATTAAATTAGAAGGAGAGTCGAAATTAAGGGAAAACATTTTAATCAGGCACCTGTAAATAGTACACATTGTTCAAAAAAGAATTATAGCCTCAAGCTGCCTCGCGTTCTATTTTCGCAATGATCATAATAACTATTAAACGTTACGCTTCGAATAGATGCCTTCTCAAATCGGATCAATAAATCACCATGTGAGGATCGGAATATTATCAAATTAATCCCACCGACATAAAAAAAAACTTTCACTAAAGCATTCAAGCAAAGGTCAGAATCCCATATTCGCTCATAATTCCATGAATATTTCCCTCTCTGCTTAAATGGGTGAAAGTCACAAAATTAGGAGTTACATCGTTTTCTACCTCCGATTCGCGTTTTGCGACCGGAATTTTCTCATTACCTAAATAGCGACCGATCTCCTAATGCGTCCTTTGCTCACGTTAAAGCATAATGCCCTCATAACTCCTTTTCCGACTTACCGTGGCGTCGTGGTGCAATCCTGGATGATCGTAGGCAATATTCCGCTGATCATGGCAGCTTATCGTTCCCCTCTTAGGACTCCCTGAGAATCGTCAAAGAGAAATGACCCGATATAAATGTCCTCTGCTCAGATAGTACAATGTATCCATCATTTACGGCATAAACAGAAAAAAATATCTTATTACGAGGGAATCGAAAACAACGAAAAATCAAGCATGACCAATGGGCACAAAATACGTTATATTAGTTTCCTAAAAAGTCGTAGTTAGAGGAATTCGCGGGGGAAAAGATTGGTTATAGTGATTAATGTCAATTAAAATATTTACCTACATGTCTGTGAATAAGACTTGATCACCTTCAGTGTCCCCACTAAACGGCATGATCTGCTTCCACGGGAATCAGCCATGTGAGTGACTAACTCCTGAAAGTCACAGCGTTAGCTCGACAAAGCGTCTCCACTCAAAACCATTGGCTAGAGGGGTAAAATGTGCCGAAGACGGATACATATGGGAGCGTTGAAGCCTGTGCTATAAAATGTTTTCGGCCGAAAGTCGTATTGGTTTATTGCTTCATCTAACTGTACACCCCAAAGCGTACTAATGTAAAGGTCTCCTTTCGGAGGAATTTCGTTTGACGTCCGCCAGCCACCGGAAATTGAGAAAGCAGTTGTTGTTATAACTACTCTTCTTAGTCAACAAGCTTGCAACGGCCAATTTAAAAACTCATGTCCCAATACTAGCCCATCTCCATCATCAAATCGAGAGAGAGACTGTGGCACATCTGATTGCCGTTCAATAACTGATGACTATTCTCTTGTCTTACTAGAGGGCCAAATTGCCTTGCCTACTGCGTTTCTTTTTGTTTTCATTCATCAGCATTGGTTGTTCAGCCCTAAGATTGATTGACAGCAGCCCTCCACCCTTCCCTATTTAATGCTAGTTCCCTTACCTCCTAGTACCTCTTCCTATGCACTTTCCTCTTAATGCCCATGTCCTTATTCCTGGGTCTACCTCTGGGGACTTTTCTCTCTATTTGCCTTCAATTATGCCCTTCACAAACCCATTGTGTCTCAGGGTGTGTCCAATCCATGTGGTTATTTAAATAGATTTTTGAGAATTTCAAGCATAACTTTTTTTAACACGAGATAAATAAGTAGTTTGTCACTGCATGGGGCCGAGAATGTGCTAAGAAATGGGAGGAGAATGGACTGCAGGCATGTGAAATTTGAGAGTGGACGAGGGTATAGAAAGTGAGACAGGTAGAAAGGAAAAACCAAGGAAGTGCTTGGTAGAGAGATTAGAGGTAGAGATATGGTTTGATCCTGTGAAAAGCACATATTGCTGGAACAATGAACTAACATGTCTAAATGCCTCAGAGATTCCTTGCAAGGAAATCTACCACTACACAATCTACAATCTTATCTTCTCACAATCAGTAAGAATCAGGGGCGATCCCAGGAATTTATTTCGGGGAGGGGAGACTACCATTAAATTATGGCAATTTTCAGTCATCCTAAACAAACTATAAAACTGTTACAACATCATACCTATATAATAATTAGCATAATAATAACTATACTTTTCAGAACAGTGATCAAAGTGTTTAATGTTGCATTTGATATCTACGTTTAGTTGTTAAAATTGTTTTATAAAAAACCAAAATTTTTTGGGGGGGGTATCCCCCATTTCACCCCCCCTGGGATCGCCCCTGGTAAGAATGGCACAAATTCCTTAACGCAGTACATTCTAAAAAAGAGTATGATTACTCCATTCTGCATACCATTTCACTTGGGTTCGGCAACTTTAAATCATATGATTTTCTGTTCCTACCAAAAAGCCAAAACTCCTTGCCCAAAAAGTATGAAATGAAATGCCTTGTCTATGCAAGAGATATTGAAATTGGTTAGAGATGTGGAACCCAATCCTACCAGGACCAGAGTAGAAATGGCAAAGCAGCTTATCATGGCACAAAAACAATTAATGTCTCAAAAGGCAGAACTAAAATCTCAGTAACATGAGACATCATTCAAAACCAAGAGGAAATAGTTGGGGTAGTATGAGGAGTGAACAGTAAGCTGTTTGAGCATTTCAAAGAAACTTCATCTTTGAATATATTTACTCCAAAAGCCATGAACAAAAACCTTTCAAAGATTAAAATTGGGGATAAAGGGTTCATCATTTAGCGATTTACAGTGCAATTAACCTGTGCCTGGGATTCACTCAACAAGTATGATACCCACTCTCACAATACCTATATGGTTCTCACTCACTCTATCTGCTAGTGTTTTTCTGATGTGGAGATAACCTGGTTCAAAAGAAACACTAGTTGGAAACACACATGAGTAAGTGGTTTATGGAGAATACTATCACGCCGGGACTGTCTTATCACAGGTATACAACACCACACTTTGTTACTCATGGGGCTGGTAGACCCACTTGTTAACTCCATGAAGGACACATGCACTCACACAGAATCACTCAAAATAATTTAGAAATAAGGGCTTAAGCCACAAGTCAAGGTAGTGGTTTTGGTAATATACAGGGTTATTACCTACATCAAGAATTCATGAAACAGCCAAAAACGACAATACCTGAACAATACTCACTCACTCTACCAGCTAGTATTTCTCTGAAATGGGGTTGACACTTTGTTCAAAAGAAACACTAGTTGGACACACACAAGTAAGTGGCTTAGAGAGTTTACTCTCATGCCAAGGACTAACTTTCCACAGTCACGCTTCACCACACCTGATCTTAAAAAAACTGGGTTTTGTACAATGTCAGAGTTGAGTTTCTCCTAGAGAATGCTGCTTTAGTTTGAATAATTTTTACACTGAAGAATTTGGAGTTCAATAGTTTACATAAAAATCTATGCTTCAATAGCTGAAAGGATGAGATTAAAACTCACACAGGCATTGTCACAGAAGGGCAGCTAATCCTCATAATGCTGGTATGTCACACCATCCCCTGGCTTAGAACATGATAAGACCATGGCTATTTTTGAGTTCATTATGATCCATCACAAAATTGACTTCAAAGAAGTTGATGTTTTTAGTTGAGACAGATCGAACCCCACTACTGGTTGGAAAGGTACTAACCTTCAAAAATGAATGGAATAAAGTAGAAAAACTATGTAATAAACTGGTTGCCTTTAGTATTTCAGTGATCTCCAATTATGAGCTCTCTTCATACATATTGATAGCACTTATACAAGATCCCATTCTTACACTGGTGCTATAGGTTGAAAACTATCTGACTGTAATAAGCTTCCAAAGGTGTCATTTGATGTGGTCATTATTTCACCAATAAAATGTGAAATACCATATCACAGTCCAGCAGTGCTCACAAAACTCAATAATGACCAAAGGTGCTTGGTCGGTAGGCAAGCATCTCTGCTCAGGTGAGTGTGGAGCTGCACAAACGGTTAATTGTAGTGAATTTCCCCCCTTTTGCAGACCCAGAGGAGGCATCCCTGATCCTGCTGGGGGCATATAACTGGCATATTGAGGCTGGAATCTCCTTAACCAAAGTTATGGTCATTTCAACTGAACTATAATTAATGACAATTTGGTGTTTTCAGTAAAAATTTCAAAACTTAGAGGCAAAAATTCCAACAGAAGATATTATACTATTTGGAAAAAAAATTATACCTGTAATTTCCATGTGGGTGGACCACTTTTGCCAAATACTTCATTATGCTCCGAGAAATATTTGGCAAATAACTTTACTTACTAGTGGAACCTACTTACTGTGAGGCTATGTGTGTTTCAGGCATTTATTGTCAGAGTTTCTGGGTTTTCTAAGAGTTCCCTCAACCCCACAGCCTGCATTGTTTCACCTATATCATTACACATTTGCAATTATATATATAATTCAAATCACCAGCAATATACCCACAAATCCTTCTTCATCCTAAACCCTAGATATATCCAGGTAAAAACACGAGGTACATTCAGAAAGTAAGTCCCGCTTGACAGGTCAAAGAAAACAAGTACATATTCAGAAATTAATATTTATAAAAAAAGTTTTTAGAACTTAAACTATTTTTCTACTCAACTCCCACTATTTTATAGACACTCTTCACAGAGCGGTACAAGTTTTTGTAGTCTCTCTTTAAAAATTGTTGTCGCCTGTGATGTCAACCAAGTACAGCAAAAGCAAAGAACCTGGCATAATTCTGCATGGTGGAGGGCAAAGGTAAAGTGGATGGACCAAATTGAACGGATCAAGGGGAAGGTAGAGAAGGGGATGGCTGAGAATGAGGCAGGGGAGACAAACTACTTTGCCAAGCAAACACACACAAGACTAATAGGCAATTGGTTTTGTTTCATCAATGCCATGCTTTACCCATGTACTTCCTTATCAAGTGCAAGGAGTTGTAGTGCAAATAAAATGCAACAAACCGGGGGCCAGGTAGGTGTGACTCATGGAGTTACTAAGGTGCTAAGATTGGCAGCAACTAGAAAAGGTTCACTCACTGATGCTGCAAAATTTACAACCTTCCTCCCCGCCAGGTAGGGTTTTAAAAGTTCTGAGGCCCATGCCCCAAAATCGTCCATGGCAAAGTAACAGGAGCTTTTGTGACTGCTATAACAACATGTTCTTTGATCTCATCGTCATTGTTGAACATCTTGTCACTAATGCTCATTTTCAGGTACAAAAACAGATGAAAGCCACTAGGAGAGAGATACGGGGTGTATGGAGGGAGTTCGAATTGTTCCCAATCAAAGTTCTGTGAAAGTTGTTGTGTCACATTCACAGTGTGAGGGCGGGCATTGTCATCAATACCACTGTTGAGCACCCCTCAATTTTGCAATTTTCAAATTTATTCACCATTTCAAACAAGCACCACAAAGTGTATACAACAATCAGCAACTCATAATGGCATCAACTCCTTCCCAATATGTCAATGTAAGTACTGCACATATGTGAAACTGAGATCACAGTGCTGGGGTGGCAAGAAATACAAACATAACTTACTTTCTGAATGAAGTGTGTTACTTCTTTGAAAGACTAATATCTGATCTGAAAGTGGTCTGTAACTGGATTTTAAAAATACTTCAAGATGTTTCAAATCCAAAGCTGTAACAGACCATATCCAGATCAGATATTAGTTTTTTGGAGAATTTAAATACCAATTTCAGATCATTTACGGAGCAGTTAAAGACCAAATATTTCTACCAGGGTATTCTCAAATGTAGCTAAATATGAACATCATCAGTTAAAATTTAGTTCTATAGAAAAATCTAAAATGAAGATGTTCACGAAATTTGAAAAAGATGGTTGGGCAGTTTCCACATCGCCCACCTGAACTTACTTGGCAGTAAAATGGTTATAAGCTTTAAATGAGTGGATTCATTATCAGAAGCATTTAGAAAAATGCTCATCATACAAAGAACTCTGAAATTCTTTTTTCCTCCTCTCATTGACTAAATAAACCATATGGTAGAGCATTTGTGTATATATATATATATATATATATATATATATATATATATATATATATATAAATATATTACAGAAAAAGGAAATAAATTTAGAAATATAAGCTAGCAACAAGGCGTTGAGGTTGGGGATGGATAGATAGGTATATCAGTGGACACTCACAGAAAGGCGATCCATGGCGACACCGGTGTCCACTGCTCTCGGGAAGCTTTCGGGTGAGAACCCTTCCTCAGCGGGAGAAAATCACAACTGAAGAGTGTCACACTGGAGTTGAGGGTAGAGGGTCTGCTTAGGAGGGTGGTTGGTATTTGAGGGAAGTGATTGGTTGGAAGGAAGTGAGGGAGGGAGGAATAAGGGGAGGGGATACGGAGAAAGCTAGCGGAGGTTAAGCCCGGGAGTACACATACATCTTAGGATTGAAATATATGATTGTTCCCAATGGCGGAGCTCCATGATAGATGTGTCAGGTGGGAGGGCGCGAATGATTTTTACTTGGAAGCAGTCTTTTTTTTTTTGTGTTCCACAACTTTGAGAGGGATTAAGGCGGGAGCCCCAAGAGACTCGGAGCCCACATGCTAGGCTTAGCTTGCTTGAGAAATTTCAAACTGGTGTGTTTCAGAGCGGCACAGAGAATGTTACCATTATGCCTCACTACTTCTCCAGGTCTGACAGAAGCGATAAAATAAGAGAGATACATTGCCAAACAGATAGATAGAAAAACTAATTCTTTCCATGCACAATAAGCAAACACAATAAAAACTTAGCTCCACTAAATACACTCCCATAATACAGGTCACCATTTCACCTCCCAAAACCTTATCCTTTACAACTTGACTTGACTGGTGTCCATATACCCCCAGCCACATGCCCATGCAGTGGCTGGCATGGTAATATGTAGATGTAGATTTGTTTATGAGATGAATTTGTTTTTATTTCCTAATATTTTATGTACTGGTAAGTATCCTATTTACTTCTACTATCCTGCTCTCTAATGTAGTTTTCTGCCTTAAGAAGTTTTCAAAACTCTAACCCTTGAAAAACTTCTTCAGAGGGTACTATTGTATCATCTCACACTCAAGTTAGCACAGGTAAAAGTATAAAAATACTACCAGTTTTTTCCAATTTTGAAGATGGATTTGGTTATTTCCAAAAAGTTATTGTAAAAAAATCTTTCATATCAACAGGAATTCGTTTCCTACAATACATAAGGTAGTTAAAATCAAGAAGAGACAGCTGCACTAGCCACTGTGGTATGGAAATGCTGGTTATTATATGTCTACTTAGCTGGGACTGAAGCAGACCCAAATTTCACTTCAGCTCTTGTATATGGTCTTATGTAAATGTGAATTGAAAACTTTCTTCAGAGAGGAAAAAGTTATCCCTTCAAAGATTCTTGTGGCTTAAAGGTTGACATATCATTATATAAGAGTCACCCACGTTGTTATGTCCCACCATATAACTGAGAATAATAAGAGGAGATGCTGATGTGGTCATTGGTGAAATTATTTTATACACCTGCTCTGTGTTCTTTTAATTTTATATCAGTCCAAGCCAAGGAGCTGTTATACCCAGGAAACTCTCGGATCACACTTCAGGAAACACAGGTCTTAATATAGAACCACACTTAAACTGAGAGGAAATTTTAGAAGAGCAGCCATATGTTTGAGTTTCCTATATTATTAGCAATGCTTTTCTAATTTTTCTGATACTGGTGGCATTATCAAAAACTGTTTTCCTGGCTTGTCAACCAATTTATATCTCACTCAGTGAAATTACTGTAAAAGCTGAGAGCTTCTTATTTGAGTCCCAAGAGTAAGGATGACCCAATGCATCAACAGCATCATATAATATTGACTTTCTACCTCTTCCAATTTTTTCTGACACGTTACAAAATCATTATATATTCATGGTCTTTTGTTTTACTACACCACATATACCTCTATAAGGTGGGTCATGAGCAACAGTAAGCTTGCTCTCAAGATAGCCCTTTTACAAGGGATTCTAGCTGAAGTAGAAGAATGAATGCAGGACTATGTAGTTACTAGGCTTTGGTTTCTCCAGTGACACTCTGATGAAAATGTTTCAAAACTGACTGGTACAGTGCCATAACCTGCAGGGGATGCTGGACAGGAATTGAAAAAGGCTGCAAATGCTGCATCCTTTATCCAAACTTACTGCTCAAAGTCAAAAGGCATTGGATGGCCAAAGCCACAATGGGTGGTGGTATAGGATTAGCTTCTAAATCTGCTTTACTGGACCTGACAGGATGATGTCCTTTTTTTTACTATTTCATTTACAATTTATTTCTACAAACACGTCAACATGAAATTTTTGTTCTCAACATTAATTACAACTTGCCATAGAACCAAGTAACTAATCCAGTATCACCAAAGGCTCCACTCACGGTAGATGTGAGTCAAATTTAACACATTACTAGCATATTACTTGGTCCTACACAACACCATATCAGCAACTCTAAAAGTATATAGCCACAGAAAATTGGTAGAACATTACTATAGAAAGGAAAACAGTTGTTTGCTCACACAGGCATCAATGCAATGCAAACAGTCGAACAATTCTTCACTGCATATTTCAGCCGTGCAAAAGGAGTCTTCACTTCACACAAAGCGAGAATTTACTTGGTCGTTGCTCTCCATTAGCTTCTCTTGCAAGGAAGTGCATTTCTTTTGAGCAGCACACTCGTCCTGAAGAGTTTGTTGAGGGTCCACCAATTCCTCCTCTTCCTTCTGGGCTTTAACTGTGGGGAAAGCTTTCTGGGACATTTTCTTTTAATCTAAATTTCCTTTGGAAACTATGCACCACTCGACTTGCAAATTTCCTTCCGGCCATCCCCACCAGAAACCCTGGCTATGCCCATGAACAGAACATTAAAAATCATAGGACCTATAATTCATTGAGTGTCTTGGTAAAAGCATTCACCGAAATAATAATCAATAGAATGAGGAAGATTACTATCAACAGAATCTGGGGTACATGCTATGGGTTTATGCCTTAGAGAAGATGTAGGTAGGGATCTGATGTTTGTACTTAAGCAACTGCAAATGAAATATTTACATCTTTTTTTGCAGAACACAATATTTCGAAGAACACTTCTTGAACACGATATTTCGAAGAAGACATTCGAGGTTCAGAAGGAATATCAAAAATATTTTAAACCAAGGTATCTAACTTTTCTTTATACCATTTTGCTTTAGTGTATTGTGTGTTTATTTGATTTAGTTTGCAAGGATGAATGAAAGTACATATTAATATCAGGTGTCACTCTCTTGTTTTAGAATTTCACTGTCACAAAGATGAGTGACTGCTGTATTGGTTGCCTAATTTACGCTTGATCCTAAGTATGTGTATTTCAGTGTTTACAATAAATATTTAGATTCTTACTTTCTTATTCCCTCAGAGTTCTCATGTGACTTTCAATTACTGAGAAATTTGATGTCAAGTAATTTTAATTTTGAAATCTCGGCAGAACCACCTGTGCTAAGCAATCAAATTTTATAATTTCTAAAATGCTATACAAAAATTCTTATTACATATTCAACTATACATTTTTAATTATTTGCACTTTATGTACTATATTTATGCCTATCCTTAGGTTCTTTTTTAATATTTACAATGGACGCACAGCTTGTTTAAAAAATATATTTTCTCTACTATATTCGCATAACCAACATGCGCATTTAATTCCACCAGTTCTGTAGGAGAAAGAATTCTGAAAAGAATTGCTTCTCCACTGCCATCAACATCCCGAGAAGCCCCTGCAGAGAAGTTGATGTGACCCGAGGATATTTATGTGGCGATATTTAGAGAAATGTCGGAGGAAGAAGGCTCTGACATGGATCTTTTTCAGAGTGTGACAGAGGGTAACTCCGAGGAGGATGACTACCTTGCCGCAGGTAACGCAAAACCATTGTGGGGCCCACAGCTGCACTCCCTTAATCCCTTACCTCTACCCCTTTGACTCCAGGACAATGGACTAGTAATAAACCCAGCATACCCAAAATTCCTTTCACTCTAACTCCTGGCCTCAAAGTTCCGAAACCTTCCTCTTCCCTCCCTTAAGATAATTTCCGACTGCTACTGACTGACGAGACCGTAGAACTAATAGTCACCCAAACTAACTGTTTTGCTGAGTCAATCATGCTGAGCAATGTGTTTCCTGAAGCAAGAATCACTAGATGGAAAGTCGTCACAAAAGATGAATTTTAATGTTTTTAGGCCTCATTTTTCATACAGGAACAATCAAAATTGCCCAAATTCCCAATTATTGGAAAACTCACCGTCTTTATGATTCACATTGCTTCAGGAGACACATGTCGCGTGATCGATTCATGTCGATACTCCAAACCCTTCACTTCAACACAAATCTGGATGCCTCTGACTCCCCTCCTATGGACAGACTACACAATATTAGACCCCTTATTGACTCTATCAATGAGACGTTGGACAAAGTAGTAACTCCCTCATGTGACTTGAGTTTGGATGAGTCTATGGTTCCACGGCAAGGTAGGTTGGCATTTCGTCAGTATATGAAAGGAAAGCGCCACAGGTACGGAATGAAGCTCTATTTGCTGACCGAAGCTAAAGGCTTAGCTCTGCAGGTCCTCATATACCAAGGGTCTTCCGACTCAGGAGTGTCTGGAAAAGGCCATGCAGAAAAGGTTGTGACGAAGTTAATGCAAAGATACTGATCAAGGCCATTCCATTTCATGGATAATTATTATAATAGTGTGGCCATTTCCAGATTCCTCCTGGGTCGGAAATCTTACGTGACGGGGACACAGTGGCGAGACAGGAAGGGTATTCCTGAAGTGGTGCTTTACAAGTAATTACATAAAAATGAGGTGGTGGAGGCCTTCACTGAGGGTGGAATCTGTGTCCTCAAGTGGAAGGATAAGTGGGCAATGCTGATGATCAGCACTGAGTTCAGTGCACAAATGATTTATGCCACAAATAGATGAGGGCATACTTCGTGGAAGTCAGAGGCAGTGGTGGAATATAACAAGAAAATGAGTGGCATCGATCATTTGTATCAAATGATGTCCTACTACCCCAATGAAAGAAATATCATCAAATGGTACAAGAAATTGGGCATCCACCTACTGAACCAATTTATACTAAATAGTTACTTTTTGTACTCTGAAAACGTTAAGAAAATTTAATCGACCGATTTTCGGCAACAAATAATAGAATCTCTTTTGGCCTTTTATAAAACTTCGACCCCTTTGGAAAGACAAGTGATATCCCAAACTGCCTCATCTAGAGCCAAAGGCTTATCTGACCATTTCCCCCAACTTTATAACAAAGACGGAAGACAGAGAAGATGAAAGCAGAAGTGGAGTAGGAGTACTTCAGCAATAATGTATGCAAGGATACGTCATACTACTGCCTCGCCTGCCCGGATGAGCCTGGACTATGCTTGGAGGGATTTGTCCGGGCATTTCAAAGCGACATGTATTGCTTCTAATAATAATTTATAAGTTTTGTTTGTTTTGAAATTATTGTAAATAAGTATAGATACATGTGTAAAGAAAATGTAAATATGATGTAAATTAACATTTGATGCATGATAATTTTAAAATATTTTCAATGAAATCGTCATTTATATTTGTACTTTTTTCCTGTAATCTGCTGTATTATATTGACTTTATTTCTAGAATATTTTTATCAAAACATATTTTAAAATTTTTACCTTGTAATTCTACGACAACAACCAAATACCTCCGACAAGAATATCAACTCCCATATGAGAAAGAGACTAGCTAAGTGTTATTCATGGAGTGTTTTCATGTATGGATGTGAAGCGTGGACATTAGGTAAGAGGGAAAGGAATAGAATAGAAGCTTATGAAGTGTGGTAGTGGAGAAGGATGGGAAAAGTAAGATGGGTAGATAAGATGAGATATGAAGAGGTTTTGAGCAAAGTAAAAGAAGGAAGATCAGTCCTGAAGGAAATAAGGAAAAGGAAAGTAAACTGGTTGGGCCATGTGATGAGAGGGAGAAGTATAATAACTGTGGCACTTGAGGGTTCAATTGAAGGAAAGAAAAAGAAAGGAAGGAGAAGAATTAAATTGGTGGATCAGGTGAAGAACATCAGATATGATGAAGCAAAGAAGGAAGCTCGGGACAGAAGTGGGTGGAGACAGCAGTGGTGTACGGGACCTGCCAGCAGGCAGAACACCAGATGTTGATGATGAGGTAAATAATCAGCCAAAATTATGAACAATATTTTCATTGAAAAAATAGGTAACATTTGCAATGGCATAATTAAACTAATTATAAAATTGATACATTAGTGTTTTCAGGGTAATAGAAACAGTTATGGTGCACCTTGATATTCCATTACGTTTTTGGAGTTTTTCTGCATCATATGGAAGTTTTCTCCTCAGAATTCATGAAAGGACAGATATCGTGAAAGATATACGTGTATTTTGGGGAAGTATCATCTATCTCGCAGGATACCTGTAAAAATTAAACCGGTTAAAAATAAAAGAGGAAATATTTTATGAAATAAAATCCAAAAATATGGTCCTAGCATCAAATTACATGTAAGAACTTGGTTTAAATATAAATAAAAAATGTTAAAAAATTATTCAAATTTCAATCACGGCGAATGGACGCTAAAATACGGTCAGCACGCAATGTGTTAATAACTTAAGTCACTATAGTTAGTCCCTTTATTAACATGTAAATGTAAGCCTCATGCAGGCAAAAAAATGAAACATATAAAAGTTAATACTCTGAGACGTATTTTTAATTTTGAATGAAATCGATGAAATGTAAGTATTTACACCTGTTCTGGAAAACAAATGTTCTCACTCAACTACATCCTTGTACTCCTAAATCTTTTACTGTTATTGCAAAATTTTTAGTTTGAGATGTGCCATTACTGGAATATCCTAAATAAGCTGAGGCAGTATTAATTTTATGCACAATATTCTCAAGGAGTTCTTAGGGATGGCATGTCCTTCCCAAATCTCATGAGAATACCAACAATAAAGTTTCACTTACACTGTAGCACACTGGAGTGCAATTTTATCTGAAACCTACAAGAATGATAAAAATTTCAAGATGCAAGAAAAATCATCTAATAATTATAGTTGTTGTTTGGACATTTAAAAAAAACTCTCAGCGACTTGTCACCAGATATGGCAAACCTGTCCATGGAGGTGGTCTTGCTATGGTGGTGGAAAAGGTATATTTGACGTAATATATTGAAGATATGAAATAAAGAAGAATCCATTTGAAGGTGAGTGCAAAAATATGGTAATATTGCTTCATAAACTGCAGTATAACTATGAAAAACAGTATACATATATGAGTAAATAACAAAGAGTTGGCCATTTCCGAAAACCAATGTAATCTTCATTGAATCGTTTGGCAGCGAATGCCTTGATTGTTTCTCCAAGGTTTTCTGGAGGAAAATCCTTTATCCGCCTACCATGGGCGTAATTTAAATCTTTAAACTCGGAGCATCATGGCAAGAGGACTACTACAGTCGCACACTCACTTTCGCTCCCACAATCAGGCAAGCGCACATAGATGAACAACTGTCGAAATAACATTACGAAATTTTATTTATTTATTTTTTTGTTTGTGAGCATATATTGATACACCACTTTATGCGTAATAAAACTCCATCCGAGAGAATTTTGAGATCATAAGCCCTGCGAGAAATCTTCGACCACTTTATTTATACGGTCGAAGCGAAAAATGATGAATTTTGGGAGAAGCTTGATCTATCCTCGGAATTTTCTACTACTCTCAAGGAAACCTAATCCCGTGCTTTCTGGGATTGAATTGAGAAAAATTATGAGTACCGAAATATTTCCCTTGTATACTTATTATTTAACACGTTATTTAATGTTATGCTTGTTAGTTATGCAACGTTAAGAACATTTTTTCCCTTAAAAATATCAGGAGGGAACCGTCACTTCTTGCCACCCCTGGATAACCGGCGCAAAATCCCTCGTCCTCCATGTTTTCTTAGTTAGTCCGAGACATGGAGAGAAATAGTAACCTGAATCACGAAAACATTGAATAAATATAATACTTAGATGTACGATAGTTAACAACTATGACTACCACTATCAGTCGTTAACTAAACTATAGTACAGCTATGTTAACTACTTACCGTTCGTACCTACCCCCACAATCTAGGTGAACACGAGTCGCTAAAATTTTTATACAATCAGTTATTACTATACCTGGTATTGATAGCCACTAGGAGGAAAGTAGTACCCATTTAAAACTAGAATTTTGCTTGGTTTTTTTCCTATTAAGTCACTTTGAATTTCCGTACAAGTGTGAAATGTATCGCAATATTTTTAACATCACGAAACCTCTGAAATCTTGAAGCATTTTTTTGTCATTCCTCAAGCGGAAGACCAGTTTTCCCTATTTTTCCGGAAACGACAAATGATATCTTGGTTTTAATTTTTGATTTCAGTAATTACGAAAAGATATTAAGTCAGTTCTCAGAATTAAATTTGAGTCGCGATAAAATTAAGTCGGAGCACTGCTATCGCTCGACTTTCCTTCGACACAAGCCGCGATTTCAGTAAGGGCATTATGCCTCCTTCGACGTGTATGTCAAATTTTAACGTCTCCTACAACCAGGTTGGATGAAAGGATTCATTTTCATCACTAACAGTGATACATTACTTCGATTAAGTGCTCACAATGAAGTGCTTTCAACTTGTGACCTCAAAAATTTATCAGAGATGTTGATTGCTGTGAAATGGTCTTCACAACTTCAGATTCGTGGAGCCAGTCAAGATTTAAGTCTGTAAAGACCTAACAAGGTGAGTAGTACCATTCATCGGAAGTTTAATCCGAAGATAAGTTGACTGCAGCCCTCCACCCTTCCATATCTAATTCTAGTTCCCCTATCTCCTATTATCTCTTCCTATGTACTTTTCTCATTATTTGGTCCATGAACTTATTCCTGGGTCTTCCTCTGGTGAGTTTTCTCTCTTTTTTGCTTTCAACTATGTTCTTCGCAAAGTCATTGTGTCTCAGGGTGTGTCCAATTCATCTTGTTCTTCTTTACTGTATGGTGTTCCATATGACCCTTTCCTCTTCTACTCTTCCATACTCTTCGTCATTCCAAGGAGTACTGTAGTCCCTTATTTGCGATTGATTCAACTCTTATTGAATTGTATTACCACTCAACATTTTTTTCTGTCATCAGGGGTTTAAAAAATATCAAAAGAAGCTTTTCATCTCGGCTCTCTTCAATCGAAAATGATTCAGGATAAAAGAAACAGAGGTGAACTTTCATTTGTACAAAACAATCACTAAGTAATAGGCTACATGTAATCAATTTAATATATTAAACAAGAGTTCAGCAAAGATAATTTTATCCCTTAGGAATATTGCTATAAATGATAGCTGAAAGCTGTCAGGAGTGGATTTTCACAGTGAAGTAAGTGAAGTCTATACTTCCTCGACACGAACTGATTCTGAATATCCTTGGCATGGAATTAATTATCTTTGCTGACCACATCATTGTCAAGATTTTCACATTTTTTAACAATAAGGAGCATTGAAAAGATATATTTTTAGTTCACTTCCGTAGCAACCATTAAACTGGTACTTTTTAGTTTTCGCATCGATAGATAGCACATTTTATTTCCACATATACATAAAATTTCAGTTTGAATTGTGCGAAATTCTACAAAAAAATGAATCATCCACCTTGAACGGGATGATTTTGCACATTGGCTGACGATTTTTCCACATAGAATTATGATGGATATAAATAGAATTTGCACTTTTTTTCTCCAATATGCACACTGAAGTAATCTCGATCTATAAGTACTCATACACCCCAAAGTATTTCAGAACCTTCCAGAGAGTATTTCCATTTACCCTGCCAGATACTTTTTTCAAAATCCACGAATGCACAATGAATATTCAATAATATTTCTCATGAACCTCATGCTGTGCGAACAGTCGATCACTACGTACCCTCCCCGGCGTAAACCCACGCAATATCGAAACTCCCAGATAATGTCGATGGTAATCGTAACTCGCTCTTCCGATCGTTATCTTACAAAAAAACTATCCCTGGAATGTTCAATAAACTAAGAGCTCTTTGAGTTTTCCTTTTCACAGTTCACAAAGCTCTTTATGAATAATTCACGCACACATTTCAGCATTTCACCGGATATCCCATTCACGTCTGCGGCCGTCCCATTTTTCCATTATCTCACTTCCGTAACCGTATCATTTTTACATTTTTAATTGTCCATCGCGACGATCTAGCATGCTATTCTGCAAGGTTATACATCTACATACTACCCTGCGAGCAAATACATGGGTGTGTGGAAGAGGATGTTAGGATACCAGCCATGTAATGATGTAAGGGATAAGGATTTGGAGAATAGGAGACGTGTATTAAGGGAGTTATTTAGTGGAGCTTAGGGGAATTTGCTTGCAGTAGTTTTTAACGAAGTGTGCGGCTTTTCTTTGTATTCTAATAATATTTTTGGTTAAACCTTTATGACCAGAGTCCTAAATGCTCGCAGCATATTCTAGGTGTGGCCTAAACAGAGCAAAGTAGCATCTATCGCTTACTTTTTTATCTGAGGACCTCCAATTTTACGCTTAACAAAACCAAGTTTCTTTAATGCTGTGCTGCATATGTGTTGTATGTGTGTTCGCCACTATGTATCAGAAGTTAAAGTAATTCCTACATATTTAACTACATCGGAAAATTTTATGTTTACTCCGCCCACAGTGTAGGTATGGCATTTGTGTGATGACTTTCGCAGGAAGTGAACTGTGGTGCATTTTGTAGCGTTTAATTCTAACCCTCACTCCTGGCACCACGAATGAACGCTGTTATGGCCCAATGACATCATTTCTAAATCCTCAGAACCTCTTAGGCTCATTCTCATCGCTGGTACAATAGCCAGAACCATTTAATTCATCAAAATATTCCCCCCAACAGTCCCTGGCGTTATTTTCACCCCGAAAGATCTCGCCACTTTTGTCATTAATTGGATTTAATTGCCTACCCTCTCCTTGCTTTGCCTTTTTAATCCATTTAAATTGCAGATTATTACTTTCTTTGATAACTCTCTTCATTAGGGGTAAGGATGTGAAGAAGAGACTGGTGAAGAGCTTGATATGGAGCGTGACGTTTAATGGGGCAGAAACGTGGACTCTCAGAAAGGAGGACGAGAATAGGCATTTGGGATATGGGTGTGGATAAGGATAGAAAAGGTGAAGAGGATAAAGAGGAAGACTAGCGAGAAAGTGCTTGAGATGGTGGGAGAGGAATAGAAACTTCTCAATGGAATAATGAAGCTCAAATGATATCGTACTGTCTACCAAATTTATTTCAAACTCTTGCTACACGTGTTTCAACTGTCTAGCAGTCATCATCAGGCAAGAATAATTCAACATAAACAGACATGAGCTTATATATTGCGTGAAACACCATATTTGCGTCACACTGAGAAAAGGATAGAAGGACAGGTGGGAGAAAAATGGAAAGGGGGGAGGGTGTGAGAGGAGAGGGTGGTTTGTTGGAGGAGGTAAAGTTATGTTTCAATGGTGTCAAAAATAGGAGAATGACAAACAAATTCGTTCTCATTTAATAGGTTCATTTTCTTTCGTTTCCTTTTGACTATTTCCCACCGTTCCGAAACATCTAAACGGTGTCCTTTATCCAGGAGACGGAGGATTTTCACATTAAATGTGGAGTGGTGGGATTCTTCCATTAAATGTTTGGCGAAATAAGACTTGGGATCGCTGTTCACCAAACACCTTTTGTGTTCAGACACCCTGGTTAAGAAATTTCTCCCAGTTTGACCGACATAAACACTACCACATGTGTCACACTGAAGTTCATAAACACCCGATTTTAGCAGGGGGTCAAAAGAATCTTTGGCATTATTGAAAATTGTTCCCAGAGTTCTTGGTGCGTAAAAACTCACTCTGTACTTGTCTTTAGGGAATGATTTAACTGCATAGTAAGACATTTTACCCAAGTAAGGCAGCTTTACCCATTTTAGTTTTTTATCTTCAACTGGTTGCAATAGTGAAATATCTTTTAATGCCCTATTCTCTAATTTCTTATTTAATATTTTATTTACAAGATTTCCTTCAAAAACATTATATATAGCGATTTGTCTAATTATATTTAATTCTTTTTCAAAATTATCCCTAGAAAGAGGGATATTTAAAGCTCGCTGGATCATATGGTTGAACGCTGCAGTTTTATGAGACCACGGATGGCACGAATCAGACTGTATAACTTGGTCTGAATAAGTTGGTTTGCGGTATATTGCAAATTGGCGGAGATTATTTGAAGTAGAGATACTTAAGTCAAGAAAATTTAAATTACCGTTTGATTCAGATTCCATGGTAAAATTGATACGTGGGTGTAAGGAATTTAAAACAGTTAAAAATTTGGTGGCTTGCCTATGGCTACCTGTCCAACAACATAAAATATCATCCACGTATCTAAACCAATAAAACACATTAGATAAAAGGTTAAAATTTGAATTGATAAGCTTCTTCTCTAAGTGGTCCATAAAAATATCTGCTAGCAATGGAGACAAAGGTGATCCCATGGCAAGACCTTCTTCCTGACGATAACAATTACCATTAAATAAAAAGTAATTTTGATTTTTGCATATTTCCATGAGTCTGAGCAATTCGTTAGTAACCACTGGGTTGATGGTTGAATCAAATAAAATTTCTTCCACTAATCTAAATCTAAAGTTTCTCTCACTCCACTTCACTAATCTAAATCTAAAGTTTCTCTCACAGGAACTGAAGTAAACAAATTAGTTACATCAAAAGAGTAAAGGTTAGCATTGTTTGGTATCATTTTCTTGCTCAATTGCTCCGTTAGTTTACTAGAATTCTGGATGGTATATTTCGGCACAACTTTGGAAATTTGACGGAAGATGTTATTGATTTTGTATGCCAGTTTGTGGGTCGGGGAACCTACCCCCGATATCACTGGGCGGATAGGAATGTTAGCTTTATGAATTTTGGGTAAACCATACATTCTAGGGGGTCGAGGGTTCATTTGAACTAAGTACAATTTTTCTCTGTCACTCATTATCGCAGAACAAGATTTTAAACAGTTTTTTATCTCAGCATTGTATTTACGAGTGGGGTCTCACGGTAGACTAATAAAGGAATTATCATCAATAAACTGCAAACATTTGTTCACATAGTCAAATTTGTTGAGAATAACTACACTATTGCCTTTATCTGCTTTCGTCACAAATAAGTCATTGATTGAAATAGCATTAGAGATTGATTTGATAGTTGAGTAAATGTTATTATGGGTAAACTTATTAGTTAATTTCTCCCTATTGAAACTTCTTCGCAAGGAGTTAGCGCACAGTTGTTTAACGCCCAGGTGTTCACCACTTAGGGACACTTCACAGTCAATCACTAGTTCTTCTCGCAAAGAAGGACTCGGTTTTGGGGCAAACTTCAAACCTTTCTTTAGCACGTCCTCTTCTATCGATGTGAAGTCATGGCATGATAAATTCACCACCTTTTGATGAAATGTGTGGGCACTGTGCACTGAGGGGAGGAAGGGGAGGACTTCAGGGATGGATGCTGGGATTGAAAACTGCTGACACCATACAGCGCCTTTAATTTTCTCTACCCCTCCTTTTCCAAGTATGCACTATTTATGCAGATTCTTCAACTATCCCTTCCAAGTACACCCACTCATTCTTTATACTCTCTTGATTCATATATCTGTCACAACCTTTATTTTTCGAAGATACCATATCATCATGAGTACATCCATACTGTATATTTACCTCGTTGATCAACAATGTGTCTACTTTTGTTCTCATTGCCAACGTGAACTTCTCTTCATCAAAAACCCATATTCTACGAGGATCCACTATAAAAACAGCCAAAGGGTGGTCTGTTCTATATCAAAACCCTTCCGATACCTGCTTTCATACGAACCCAGAGCAAGCTAGGGTATACAAATAAAAAATGCTTTGCTAGCATCTTCACTTCCTCTTTCAGGAACAAACCTCGACCTTGACTGCAATTCATAATATTTTCAAATCCTGAAATAATGCTGATCCGATCGAATCGTTCGTAACAATTTCCTGCCCCTTGCCATTGGCTTCAAAAACACACAAAATGTCAACTCTTCCTGTTTTCATTTCATTCCGCAGCTTGTGTTTCTTACGATTGGCGCTTCACATTGGGCTATTTTGGGACATACTCAAAGGGACTTTCAAAATTCGCAAGTCCCTGTGGATATTAAGAAAACACCTATCTAAATGCTGCAAGTAAGTCAACATCAACCTATTACCCTGCAAGTAGCCTCAAGGGTGTTTGGCAGTGGGTAAATATTCACCAACATGAAATAAAATGAAGAAATTAACTTTCGCCTACACGCAATACACTATGGGTATGCTATAAATGCTACAGATAATACTAAACTAATCGATAAACGACTGAAATGTAACCAGGCATACATTACAGAAGAGTCATGCAGGGAACATTCCAAACATGGTGTTAGCTTCACTCGGCAGATACATAAACATGCATTAGGGGGTATATGAATTAATCAGCTACACTGCCTGTCAACTAACATAATTCAGTCTTAACGCAGCCAATATGGTCTCTTATCGATCGCTGCAAAAAACGACATTTTAAACTTTTCTGTTTTACAATCTATTTCCCGCTATTTTATTCTCATGATCTGATCTACCTTAGTATGTTGGAGTTCGTAAGATATTGAAAACTTCGTCTGAAAGTAGGTCGGATTTAAATTGACAGAAAAGATTGAGTCTAATTTTCAATCGACGGTCAGAAAGCGATTTCCATCCAAGTTTTTGCAAGAGGTCAGTAACGCTAACGAAACTATCTTAACTGCCTTTTACGTATCTTGCTGATCTTCTCTGCACGCATTCTCGGTTTTTAAGCCTACTTCGTGAGGATCCCAAACACTGGCAGCGGGTTATAAACGGGTCCAACAAGGGAGATGTTGCTGATTTCTCTAACCCATTTCACACTGTGAGACCTCATGATATGGCCCACAATAAGGTAATAGCGCATTGCGGTGGGTGATATTTAGCCTTCCAAGTGTGAGCCACGTTCCGTTTAAGTAAATTAGTTCCGTTACCATGCCATACTCTCTCACGCTTGCCTCCTATTCCCATCCGTTTTTCCCTTTATCCCCTCCACTTGTATCTCCCAGCTTGACTGCAGATTTTAGCTTTAGTATCATTAGTGAGAGCTATACGCGGGTGACTGTCACTCTGAGTTTAGGTGGAGGACGAAAAATATCATCGTGTGGGTAATAACGCAAGTGCAAATACAAATAAACTTATTTTATTGGACCAGAAAAAAAGGGTTTATGGTGAAGTGAGAACGAAGAAATGAATTGTTCATTCCCACGAAAGTCCTAACCTTCTTCATACTATCCATAAAACTTGTTCTCATTTACCTTTTTCCCTGCTTGTTCAACATCCATCCCGCTATCATCACCTTAAACAAACTATCTTCCATCTATAAAAGCTTCCATCACCATTACCACTTCCAGCCGCCATCTCTACCTCCCCACGATCTCATCCATAAGTTGTTCTTACTTTCTGTCCACATTGCCATCCACATTCCTCCTCAATGACCATATCTCATGAGTCAGCAGACTACTCTTGTTTACCTTTCTCGAAGTCCAAGTTTCTCCCCGAAGTAACGCTACACTCCATATAAAACTCATTGACATGCTCATTCTCGTATTTGTATCCATGCCCGAAGTCCACTTACATATTCCTTATTAAAAGCTTCCATCACCAGTGCTATGCTCCTCCTATTGTCTTTGCTGCTATGCACATTTTCATCTAGTGTACCATCAAAGTAAATGAAAGGCTCCATTAGCTCTATTTTGTGTCGTCCTTTTTTTAATGATCGCCCATGTCCATAACATTCTGGTTATAAAATTAATGTTGTTGTTCTAAGATTCCCCTGGATTACGAATGAAAAGTAATAAGTAATGTTTCTTTCACAGTAATAGGTCGCCTGTGAGGAATCTGAAAAATCAATGGATTGCGAAGAGAAGAAAGCAAATTGTACCACCTTACTAGAACGGGTGAACGCCACATTAGAATCAATCCCTGAGTGGGAAGCCGTGGTCACTGGTGTAGTTCTCTCCGCCATTTCTCTCCTTACTCTCGTGGGAAACGTCTTGGTCATTCTATCAGTCTTTAAGTACAGGCCTCTCCGAATTCCTCCCAACTACTTCATAGCGTCACTGGCCGTAACGGACATCACCGTCGCCCTGTTGGTTTTTCCATTTAATATAGGAGACAGCATCAATGGGAGATGGGTGTTCGGAGCAGAATTTTGCAAGGTATGGCTGGCCCTAGGCGTCTTGTGTTGTTCCGCATCGATAGCTCACTTAGGCGTCATCGCTTTGGACCGCTACTGGGCTATCAAGAATCCCATAGCTTACGCTGCGAAGCGGACCGTCCGACGAATACTCTCAACAATCGGAATTATATGGTTAACTTCCGCTGCACTGGCTTTCTTCCTTCTATTTGGTGCTGAGGAGAAGTCAACAGAGATGATCGAAAAACTCTCCGTCTGCTTGCTCAAGACATTTAACAATTTCGTAATCTCCGTTATCATCGCCGTTTTCTACCTCATTCTCTTAGTCACGACCATAATTTATGCTCAACTATTCATCACAATGCGAAAAAGATTGAGGAACAGAGCAAATGTTTGGTATACGAGCGCTCAAAACCGCAGCATTGGGACTAGTGGAACTGAAATTCAGAGCCAACCCGGCGAAGGTGAGGGGGCCGACGCGGCCGCATCCGTAGGGCAGAAGCACAGAATCGGATTAGCTGTTGAGAACGAAACAGAGCTCAGCAACGTCCAATCAACGAAATGTGAGCGGGAGTCCACGCTTGAAGCAGGATACCAGAGGGGAATAGTGCTGAAGGTTGGAGATGGCAGTGCTGAGAAATGGCGGCTGAGGTTAAAGAAACCCGGAAACGACAAAGTTGAACCTTCAAAATCTTACATAGAAATGGTTGATATGTCGAGGGTCTCCAGGACCGGATTGGGGTTTAAGGTGGGCGGAGATTCCAATTTTAATTCCGCCTCAGATGTGACTCAAGAAATATTACTGCAGTGTCCTTCAACAGGAGTGGAGCCACCCATTGACAAATTCTTTGAGGAGAAACAGAGGTTTTCCCAGAGGAAGGAAAAGAGGCTGGCGAGGACCCTTGGGTTGATAATGGGTGCGTTTATCATATGCTGGCTACCTTTCTTTATCTTACACCTCATCATTGTGCTCTGCAATACTTGTACCCCATCAATGAAAATGAGGAAATTTGTCACTTGGCTGGGATACATAAATTCAACTCTCAACCCTATTATATATACTGTATTCAACGCGGAGTTTAGAGCCGCATTCAGAAAAATTCTCCATATTTAGCTCCAAATCTTCTACATCAGAAGATGATTGTGTAAATTAGTTGCCTAAACATTTACATATTTGTTAAATTATATGTAAAGGGGAATTGAAATATATATATTTTATCGATGAATTTTTTCATTTCAGTCATACCGATACATTATTACGTCGCATTTTCTATGATTTTTATAATTCATTTCTTCGAGAAATATACTTCATAATCTTCAGCCGTCATCAATAAAAATATTTATCCCATCAAAGCTTGAATCACTACTTACATGCATTAACCTAACCCAAACGTTTTATTACTCTGTAAGTTTCAGGAATAAGCGGAGATTTGCATCTCGATCAAAAAGTTGTGACAATAAAAACCATAAAGTTGTGTCGATATAGAAACAATGTCAAAACCTCAGCTGAGTGGCAGTTTTTCCTTAGGGGATCGGGTTGGTGTGGTGACTAGAGTACTGGCTAACCATACGGTCGGCCAGGGTTCAAATCCCTGAGGAGGATGTTTTCCAGAGGAAACCCGATCCCGACTTTAGAGTCTTGCAGAGGGCACTTCAAGTACAGTACTCCGTCTGTCGAATGACACTTTAAACCGTGGTCCCCATGGCACCTATCGTTAAGAGCAGGCTAATGCCGACGCCGGGTCTCTATCCACCCTTCCTTCCTTACCTATCCCCTATGGCGAAAATGACCTTAGCTGTCCGTCGCCTCCCCAAATATCCAATCCAGTTTGTCTCCTTATCCTTATCCAGTCCTTATCTCCAATGTGAAAGATCCAAAGTAAAGAGGAACATAGAAAGCAGTCGCGGCACAAACTATCCAGTATCTTCGTGTTAAAATTTATGTATAAGACCAGTAATATTATTTAGCAGGGTAAAATGCACATTTTGGAAATAGAATTTGTCTATTCAACAAAAGAGAAAGAAATGCAATCTTAGTGGTTAAAGCAAAAATATATCGTTCAGTAGTTCACCCTGCCGTTTTAAGGGAATTCCATGAGACCAAACCAGAAGCCGTTAGAGTGGTATTGATGAAGACAAACTGTTCTAATAAATGAGAAGAGGGTTCAGCCTGACCAGAAACATACAGGGTCAAGGCCTTCAGAAACAGGGTTCACAAGAGAAACCGCCTCAACAAGGTAAGAAAATGCACGTTTGGAACCATATGTCTTGGAAAACACGCAACCCTACTCATCTAAAGTTTTTTCTATTGAAAGACAATTATATTTTAAATACACTACAGTATTTTGGCCTAACCGAGCAATAAATTAGTTAATTACATAACTGATACATTAAGCGGTGAGTTTATAAAATTGCGAGTGAAACTAGTAGTTAGGTCTTGTTTCAATTACACAATGATTTAAGGATTATGAATAGGCCAAATGAAGGCATGAATAAAGTATATATGAGTTAGTATTTTTGTTAAATATAATTTGTTACATTTACATGTAGGTCATTGGCCTCAGGAACGTCATTGACCTCTGTTAGTTCAGTGACTTCCAGTCGGTCTATGACGTCAGGTAGGTGTTAAACATGGAAAGGTAAAGTCAAAATAAAACTCAAACAAGTGAGCAGCCTTCAATAATACCCCTTCATTTTCAAAATGCACTGCGATTACTGCTTATTCCTCTCGTTTACTTCCCCTTGCAAATAGATTGCGCACGAAATCGAAAATGTGATAGTTTATTTCAAGTTTCGTTTTCCAAGATTTCAGTACATATAAATTTATTCCTAACATTTACTCTGTGGATTCGAAAAACATATGTTAAATTAATTTTGAAATAGGAAAGGTATCGTATTCGTGAAGAAATCATAATAAATATTCATAATGTAGTATTTGATACGCCGCAGAACTCGAAAAAATATGAAATGGAAAGTAATAAATTGAAAATAACTTACCACTTACATACTATGCCATACTCGTAGCGAAGGAACAATGAGTCGTAGAATGAAACTGTCTGATGAAGGTACTAAATCTTGAAAAATGAAACGTTAAAACAATTATCACATATTCGATTACGAACACAGTTTTTATGCAAGAAGTAGTAAGGATTTTTTTCAATTTCTCGCTTTCCAGTGCTGAATATCTACGATTCCTTCCAAACATCATGCCCTTATTTTGGGTTTTCACTTTTTCATTCTTACTTCGTGTTAAAAAACTGGCGTGATTTGGTTACGATTAACCATATATTTATAATTTATTGATGAAAACATCAATGATTACGAGATATGTAACAGACTTAAAAAGTTGAAATTTCTTAAATAAGTGTCATCCTCGTATTTCCTTGTTAGCAGCACCATTTTCGAATCAAATGGATATATCAGGGTGGAATTACTGCCTATTAGTAATAATGGCGATTTATATAGTATTTCATGAACCAATAATTTGTATAGTGTAGCTGTGAAAAAATTTTGCTTCCATTGCCAGTTTTCGGTGCTCAGATTCCATACGTAAAATTCAATTCCAGAAGCAATGTACTGTTCGAATTTTAAAATCTACCATGATGTGTATTCAGCAGATATCTCCCACTAGGTTGGCCATTGACCTTTGTCAGAACATGGACTCCAGGTAAGTCATTGACCTCTGATACGCCAATATGCTCGGGTAAATCAACCTCTCCTGGGTCATTGCGCTCGGGTAGCTCCTCCATCTCTGGAGGTTATAAATCTCGGGTAGGGCCTACTTCAGTACGGGAATTATACCTAGTGAGGGTCATTGACCGCGGTGAGGTCATTGACCTCTGTGACACCACTGACCTCTGATTAGTCATTATCTTCGACTAAGTCATTAGGGTGGGTCGGGTTGGTGTGGTGGCTGGAGTACTCGCCTACCACACGGTCGGCCAGGGTTCAAATCCCTGCAGAGGCGGATGTTTTTCAGAGAAACTTGATCCATACTTGAGTATCTTGCGGATGGCACGTCAAGTACAGTACTCCGTCTGTCAGATGAGACGCTAAGCCGTGGTCCTATTGGGGTCTTTCGTTAAGAGTAAGCTAATTGACCCCGGTTTCGTCACTGACCTAAGGTAGGTCATTGGCAGCGGAAGGTCATTGATCTCTGATAAGTGATTGATTTCGAGTCAGCTTATGAAGTCAGTTGGATTTTCACCTTAGGGAGGTCAATAGTTTCTGTTAGGCTACTGACCTCTGATAGGCCATAATAAAGAATCCTAATGTGTGTGATTTATGTGCCGTAGAACTCGGAAAAATTCTGAATGGGATAATAAGAAATCGAAAATAATTTACTAAAAAAAATAAAAAAAAAACATAGCACCGATTCGGCTAGGCGTTTCGCCTCACGGGACCTCTCACTTCGTCCATTATAAATATCACTCGATTTAAATTAAACGCGCTAATATATGTTTTGGACAATAACATATTGGAAACGCTCAAGGCATGCCCATTGCAACGAGACCAAGAACGAAATCTCACGATGCCCCAGTTTTGAAATGCAATAATTTTAAATAATTAATAATAACTTTGATTATATGAAGCATACAAAGCTGAAACTCGCACAATCTATAGCAAACGTGTCTATCCTCCATTTACAGAAATATAGTTGTGCTTGACAAAATTGTGTTTGAGTTACAAGGTGTCAAAGTCGGAGCTTTTCCCGCGCGCCGTAAATAACCGGTACTTTTTACGTTATAACTGTAATAAAAAATATAAAAATTTATCAAAAAATTCAAATTGGCCATTACATAACGTAGAAAGGAATGAAAAAAATGATGGTGTCGTTAGATTTTCTGTAAGTCTTTTCATTAAATTTTTATTTGTACCCAAACTCGAGTGCACATAATTTCTGCGCCGACATTAAAATATATATTTAAAAGCATATATTTTTCGTATCATCAGAGTAAATGTTGGGATTGCATCAATATGTACGACATATTAAATACACTCTAAAAATGGCGAAAATCAAAGACAAATGTAAACCTCTTAATTCAATATATGTTTGCCTCATCATCTTGGAAACATGAGTATATAACATGATATTAATTTTTCTTACCCGCATTTGATGCTTCATATAATTTTTGAACGATCAAATTTGACTTTGTGTACAGCGTACGAATATATCATTCATAAATATATCTTTACATTAATAAGAACCCAAATTATTGCTTATTTCTCCCGGTTTTCTTTCTTAGCGAAAAAACTATACGCTATAACGAAAATATGACACATTTTTAGCTTTTTATTTTAAATAATTTAGAATCTACTTCAACCCATTTAGGTCTTCGACTCATAGTTACCCCTCTACGAGTATGGGAGAGTAGCTTGGTAGTAATGACTTTTCAATTCCTCGCTTTCCATTGTTGGATATCTACGATTCCTTAGAACATCATACCCTAAATTTGGGTTCTCATTTTTAATTCTTTTCTCGTGTATAAAATCTTGCAGTATTCAATAGCTATTCACCATATATATTTATGACTTACTTAGGTAAAACATTTATGTTTACGAAATGTGTAATACATGCTAAAAAAGTCGAAATTTCTAAAATAAGAGTAATCCTTGTATTTATTTATCTGAATACCGCATCATCTTCGGATAAAATGGAAACATCAAGATGGAATTACTACCTATTAATAATATTTTTGGTTTATATATTTTTTCATGAACAAATAACTTGTATGATTAAAAAAAGTTATATAGTTTGTTACAGTGAAAAACTGTTGCTTACATTGCAAATTTTTAGTGTTCAGATTCCATACGTAAAATTCAATGAAAATCTGAGAGTCAATGCATTGTTCGAATTTTGAAATCTACCATGATACGTACTCGGCAGATATTTCCCACTTGGTTGGCCATTGACCTTGGTCAGGACATGGATTCCAGGTATGTCATTGACCTCTGATAAGTCGAATTGCTCGGGTAAATCAATTACCTATCCTGGGTGTTTGAGCTCGGATAGCTCCTTATTCTCTGCAAGTTTTTAGACTGTAGGTGGGGTCTACTTCAGTATGGATATTTAATCTCGTGAGGGTCAGTGACCGAGGTGAGATCATTGACCTCTGTGACATTGTTGAGTCCTTGACTTCGAATAGGCCATTGACCTCGTGAAGATTACTGACTTGCGTAGGCATTGAATGCAAGTTCATCATTCACCTCTGTTAAGTGTCATTGAACACGGTGACAACGATGATTCTAATTACGTCATTATTTCGGGTAGGTCATTGAATTCTGATATGTAAATGACCTCGAGTATGTCATTGACCTTCGTTCTATTATTGACCACTGGTAGGTCTTTGACCATAGGGATATCATTGACCCCCTGTTAGTTCGTTGACCACACATCCATCTTGAGCTCATGGTGGTAATTGGTCTCAGTAAGGTCATTGACTTCTTTTAGGTTATTGATCTGTCTTAGGTTATTGACCTAGGTTAGGTAACTCAACAGTCTTAGATCACTGACTTACGGTAGGTCCTTGACCTCAGGTAGATCACTGGTTGCTGTACTTCGTTAGGTCGTTGGCCTCCGGAAGGTCATTGACCTCTTATAGATCATTTACCTTAGGTAGGTCATTGGCCCCCGTGAGGCCGTTGACGTTGACCTCATTTGGTCATTGACTTCTCTTAGGTCATTGACCTAGGATAGGCCATTGACCCTGGTGAGGTCATTGACCTCATTACATCATTGACCTGAGGTAGCTCAATGTTTTATAATAGATCATTGACGTCGAGTAGGTCATTGACCTACCGTAGGTCATCGACCTCTGTTAGTCCGTTGTCCTTAGGTAGGTCATTAGCCCCGGTGAGGTCGTCGACCACAAATACGCCATTGACCTCAGTGAGGTTATTGACATTGAGTTTTTCATTGACATTCCTTAAGTCATTGATTTAGGGTAGATTATTGACCTCTGTAATGTCATTGACCTATGGAAGGTCATTGTCCCCAGTGAGGCCGTTGACCTGAATTACGTCATTTACTTCGGATAATTCATTGATTTCTGACAGATCATTTACATCATATAGGTAATTGACCGCGGAGTGGTTATTTATATCTGTTTAGTCAATGACATATTTTACGTCGTTACACTAGGGTAGTTGATTTATCTCAGTTTGGTCATTCACTTCGGGTAGGACTCTTACCTGAAGAAGGTCATTGATGATTGATTGACGAAATCGATTAAGCTTTTTTTATTTCACTGATAAAATTTTTATTTCACTGGTCACGTATGGAAAATATTAAATATACGATGCTCCTGAAACATTTGAAACAGTCGAAATATCTAAGACAAATGTATACCTTGTACTACATTAGCTGTATGCCGTATCTTCTTCATGTCTAAGCATATTTTAGGTAGTATTTTTTCTCATCAGTATTTTTATAAATTAATTTTTGGCATAATAAAACTCAAGCAAGAGAGCAACCTTATTTCTATGTCATCAATTTAGACTGGTTATTAAAATAAACCCTAATACTTGTTCATTTTTACTGTTTCCTTCACCCAGCAAAAAAACTGTACTCATAATAAAAAATCCGACAGTATTTTTAACGTTTCATTTTCCGATATTTGGTACCACCATCAATCCGCTTCTTTCTGCGACGTGTAGTTTCCAGCTAATAGTGTGGCGGCGTATGTAAGTATTACGGTATTTTTGATTTCTTAGCTTCCATTTCAGATTTTTCCGATTTTTTTGGCACATCAAACACTACTACATCAGGATTCTCATTTATGAATTCTTCGCGAATACGTTATCTCTACTACCTATTTCAAAATCGATTTAGCATATGTTTTTGGAATCCACAGAGTGAATCTTAGGAATGCATCAAGATGGATGAAATACCCAATACATTCTAAAAATGGCGATATATCCAATACAAGATACACCGTTATAATGAATTTCACTATATGCCTCATCGTTTATGAATTAAAGGCATAAATAATATGGAAATATATTATATCAGAATCTACTTCAACTCGCATCTTTCTATGACTCATAGTTCCCTTGCTACGAATATAGAAAAATATGTTAGTAGTAAGGAATACACAATTAACCCTCTTATCATGAAAATCCATGAAAATCTCCAATTTCATTTCCACGGAATTATCCAACATTGACTAATTTTTCTATACCTTAGGGTAAGGTTAAAAAAATTAAGGGTATGTGATATGATAAATCTCTATTGATCTGTATCAATATACCTCATGATTTTGCCTCATTAAAATAGTTTTCTATGATAATGACGTATAAATGACATATTAAGAGCATAATTTACCTCCAGTTTATATAGTCTTTTATTAACTCTTAAAAAATCGCTTCGTTGCAATGTAAAAGGTGCATTAAATTTACGAGTAAATTTTCCCAAGTATAATTGTGACTATGTAAATGAAAAAGATTACTAGCTTTTAAATTTCTTCAAATGGTTTCATAACACCTTCATTGATGTAATGCCGCAGCAATGAAAAGCAAAAATTACCGCTGAGCAATAACAGATCTCCTACGGATGTATTCATTGTAAACCATTTTTGGTGGCCACTGGCGTCGACACGTTATTCATGTTTTACCCTTAATTATTTAACAACACACTGCCATACGCTTCCAAATTTGAAATTATTACATTCTCTAGGCATCTGCTGCTATTTTGTAAAACTAAAAAAAATTAAAGGATTGTCCACAGCGACAGTGTAAGTCAATATGAATAAATACTTCCAACTCAAATAAAACTATTTCAAACACATGTCATCCATGATTGAAATCGGTAGCGATTTGAAAGCAGAAAACGGCTAAAAATTCCAGTTTTCCGGTGAATATGTTTTTGATAGACCATTTTTTTAATATGGAATCCGAGTATCTTTCATTTTATGGAATTCTCAAAATGAAAGTCTCCGATTCCATATCTTTGGTATTACCAATCTATGACAGCATTTTTCAGATGTTTAACTGACGTCTCAAAAAATAAGGCAGTGTAATGAATATCATTTATTTTTTATCAATATAACTCTTATTTCCCTTTTTAAAGTAGTTTTCCATGAAAATGAAGTATATAAATGAAACGTAAAGACACTACTTTACCTCCAGCTTCCTTCTGATTTTTCTAGGCCAGGTTTATAGTCATGCGGCAGTGGTGGAAGTGAATTTACTCTGCTAATGGAAGAGCTCGTTAGAAATAAAAACACCGATTAGCTGATATGACAGCGAGATGCGGCCGCAAAAATTAACCCTCTCCGATTCCGTTGTTGATAAGGCTTGCCAAGTATCGCAATTTCCACTGCCATCCTGAGATTTTTTTTCCAATAGAACCTCTTTTTACATTTACATGTGAAATAAACAATATATATGTCAATTGTTTTTTTTTCATTTAGTTATATTACCCGGTTAAATATGCTTTGATATTCAACGAAAATCTTCCTTTTTAAGGTTATTTTCATCTCTAATACTTAAGTGTGTGCTTAAATCATCCATTCCACAATATTATGAGAAAATAAATTAGTCATCCATCCTTCTTGCCAACAAGTTACTCCCACGTCACCATCCGCGGTGATATTAATTGTGATCGCCGCCGTCTCCGACCTATGACGCTAGCCCAAGTTGTGACCCCATTTTTTAAACAAACGTCCAAATAATTGATAATAAGTGATTTTTGTTGTGATGGATGATGTTTAGATAGGTTTTTACTACTGTGAGGAAAGCCAATGAGTCATTCTGGATTGGAAGGTAAATTAACCTAGAGCAAGACAAAGGGATCAAGACTCGTATTTTAAAATAAAATCGGATATTTCTGGTAGCCGATTGTTTTTTGCTCTTAATGGTCTATTACCTAGCATTTCTC
The DNA here is from genome assembly GCA_963169105.1 of Ceriagrion tenellum. NCBI lineage: Eukaryota > Metazoa > Arthropoda > Insecta > Odonata > Coenagrionidae > Ceriagrion > Ceriagrion tenellum. Next base: position 33,937,677 of record OY720635.1, on the reverse strand, counting down.
GGTAGTTCAAAATACCACAAGATGGTCAATGAGTGGCAACTAGGAACTTCTATCATCATTTAGTTATAAGTTATTTGAAGGAAATCATTCTTAATAAGAAAGAAGTAGGTGTTCCCTAGGTGTCTAGTAGCTAAGCACCTATTTAGAACTATATACACACTTATGTTCAGCTTATACCGGTAATAATTATTACACTCCTCGGTCTACAAGGAAACCACCAAATCAATAAGTAGACTAAATTTCAATGGTTATTTTTTTCCTAACCGTCCGTGGATCATTTATGCTGTAACATTTCAGGAAGCAATATGATACTTTAAATTTTTTATAAGCTCATATGGTAATTTTCCGCAATATACCTTCTTGGAATACCTGTCGATTGACTGTATGTGAAAGTTGTGAAGATAAGCTGTGCGCTTTGATATTCCTCACGAAGTATTTTTCGTTTGTTCCGAATTGTTGAAAATACATGTCTACTTCAGGTTGGTTTTACAAAGGGGTTACACCTCTACCTGGTCATTTTGTTTCCACCCGATGTTTATATTCAAGTGTTTTTAAACTCGATACCTCAATACTTTCTTCAGAATATTCTGTGCTTTGTAACGGGCTTCACAACTGAATTATCTTCATACAAGCCAAGAATTGTGCCAGCGTAGACATAGTAAAGTCAGCCGGAAATCATCAACCGCTTCCCCAAGCTGAGGAGTATAATGTTTATTAGTTTCAGATTATGACAGAGCATAAATATGCTCATATTATATGCTCATAATATGCTCATATTATGAAAATATTGGCCTTTCATGTGTGTTCATAAAAAATTTATTACCTTTCGGTAAATTTTTCTGTTACTTGAGGCTTTAAATATTTTCAATAAGGTGAGTTTAACGTTGCCTGTCTTCAACTGAAAAGGATAGTCTTATAAAAGCAAAAAAGCGCTTGTATCCTAGTTTGAAACCTAGTATCTTTAATGCTGCGCCACATATGTTCTGTATGTATAATCCCCACGATATATCAGATGTTAAGGCAATTCCAAGATATTTTACTGTACATGAAGATTTTATTTTTACTCCACCCACATCATAGGCGTGGCATTTTTGTGATGACTTTCGCAGGAAGTAAACTGTGGTGCATTTGCTGATATTAATTTCTAACGTTTACTCCTGGCACCACGAATGAACGTTGCTAAGATCCGATGACAGAGCTTCAACGTCGCGTCTTCGCTCATTTCACGGTAGATAACTGTATCGTCTGCAAAAAATCTTAATTTACTGCTAACTCAGGAGCTTCGGTCATTTATATAAATAATAAACAAAAGAGGGCCGATCACACTTCCTTGAGGAACATTGGATGTGACTTTGACCACATCAGAGCCAAAACCATCAATCACTACTTTTTGTTTTCGATCACCGTGGAAGTCACTTATCCAATTTACTATTTATCTATTAACTCCGCATGATTAAAATTTATATGAGTTATTTGTGAGGAACCTGGTCAAATGCCTACTTGAAATCAAAGAATATTGCGTTGACTTTCTTTTTTGATTCATCTGATTTTGGGAAATCATGAAGGATGAGCGCAACCTGTGTTTTGCAGGACCTTTCCTTACGGAAGCCGTTCTGACTGATATGGAAGAAGTGAAAATTATTCAGGAATGACATAATATTACTAACGACAACGTGTTCGAGGATATTACATAAAATTATGTTAGCGATATAGGTCGACAATTTTCTGGGTCACATCTATTTCACCATTGACCTGATTGGACCATTCTTGGGCCATTGGACCATTGGACCACCAGATTGCACCATTCTTAGAAATTATATTTAAAAAATCATTATCTGAATGCAAGGTGCCCCAAGACTTGAAATAAACAAATTATCTTGCTATATAAAATTTTGGCACTCTGTTTTAGACTAGTAGTTGTGTGTTTCACTCTCGTTCTGAATATGGATGATTCGAGACCAAACGAAGGAAAATATATTCTATCCTGGCTTGCCTACTAACTTTTGCATGCTACCTTCGGGCGAGTGTGAAAGTTCACGGAATATGCCGGGTTACCTCGATGTTTAATTCAACGGGTAAATCACCACATTAGTATAAAAAGAAGATGCAGCCTTGCATTATAAACTATATATGACGTAATAGCATTCGTACCAGTAAAATATTCCGGAGGTTAAATAGTCCCTCAATCAGATCTCCATGAGGGGACTCCTCTGAGGGGTATATCAATCAGTCGTGCAAACATATAAATTTTATCCTCGTAAACCTCTTGCCAGATTTTTTTGCCTCATACCTTCAGGGTTCCTTCTTGATTTTTCTCTTTATCCTACAAGACGTTGTGGTAAACCTGCAACTTGGGAATTAGCGATTTGCTTAAGCTATCACAAAGGAAAGGAAGCATCGGCCAAGTAAATGGAATCATCTACGATGCAAATTAAACCTAAATGGATTTGAAGCTGGTGAGTTTTGATGCTTTTATGTCTTCCTGAATCTCGGGTCGCGAGTGATGAGACTCACGCACTCCCGTCGCCTCCATGAGGCTTAGTGAACCTCTCGCCCGCGTCATTAGGGTACTGGCGAATGAATGGCGTGCGCGGGAGCCTTACGTCAACGCGGATCCGGAGTTGAGCGGGAATAGTTTCAAAATCTGCCGGCCTCTCACTTGGAATAAAATAATTTCCAAAAATAAATACTTGGGATAATATACGGACCTATCCAATGGCGTGCACCAGCCAATGAAAGATAACTACTCGTGTGATAAAAGTGAATCACTTTGCGAAGTGAATCACTGTGACACGATAGGACCATCAGCTCGGCCATGACGTGATCAATTAAGTCTTTCCCTTCTTTTTCGGATATTTTTAATTATTTCCTTTTTTAATTATGTATATATTTATGACTCAGGTTAAAAGGGAAGTCTCCTCAGAAAAAAAAGCCAGAGCTTTTTCGTTCACTCCCTGGACATAAGCCGTGAATGGAACATCCTTCCAAGTGACTTCCAAATTGAAAAGTCTTCTTCAATGTGGTTGTTTGAATGGATTATTATTAAGCTTTAATAACGGTATTGTTTCACTAAGAAGGTTAAATTGCAGTGGTTTGAATATTTTGACCTCCGAAATTTCTCAAGGATATTCTTAGCTGTGAAATGGTCTTCACTTAATAACCTTCGAGAAAGCCAAGACTTGTGACAGCGAAACCTTGACAAGGTAAGAGTACCTTATTGTTTAATTATATGCTACATTAAGTCACAAATTAAAATATCACCATCCAACATAAATTCAATATTATGGGACTTCACAATATTCATAAAGAAGATTCACAACCTTGCACTATTTTCCGTAAACGATTCTCACGTAAAATAGAGACGCGAACTTTTATTTGTTCAAAATCTTGTTCTACAATCCTTGTCGAGGAGCACGCACACACTGTTCAGAGCAGATTTCGTTTAAATTTAGTCGGATGGTACTTTAACGCTTTAAAAGCTCGACTGAATAATGTCCTATATTGTGATTCCCTTTGAGTAGACATAATGGTAATGATAATAATTATTATTATTATTATCAATCTAACCAGTGGAGAGGAATCCGTTGACAGCAAGGGGTGGAAATCGAGTAAATATTAAATCAAATATTACAGATTACAAGGCATCATGGAGAGGGAAATTTCGAAGGTATTCTCCAAATGCGTTAAACTGCCATTCAACGAAATGTGGAAGAAATCGGCGTTGATGAATTTTTGAGTCACCTTTGTAAGTTATTAACAAAAGTGAATCAATTTTATAGTATTATGAGTGTTATATACTCAAATAAAAAAGAATTAAACGAAAGATTTGCATAAAATTGCGAGACAAGGCGTTTACGTGTAAACTTGTACAACGCCCTGAAATTTTCTTTTCATTATAAAAAGCAAGCATGGGTTTTTAGCTTGTTAAATTAATAAACTATAATTTTATCTGTAAACAATTTTACGATTGCCAGATTTATAGAATGAGCTTTTAAAAATAAATTTATTTGGTAATTTTGAAGAATTAATTTGATCCTATTTTATTAAATACTTGATTTAAGAAAAAGACTTAGTGTGTCCGTACACAGCATATACCTCTTAGTGGTGGGTCGCGGGCAACGGTATGCTGGCTCTCAAGGTAGTCCTTTCAGAAGGGATTCTAGCTTGAGTAGAATAGGAAAAGCGGACCCAGAGTATAACTATGCATTGGTTTCTCTTGTGGCATACTGGCGAACATGCACCGAAATAGACCAGTATGGCGCCGTAACCGTTAGCAGGGAAAGCTGCACGCGTTGCGGGTACTGCAAAGGCTAGTAACCTTGCATACTCTATTGCAATTTACTCATAAGAGTCACGAAGTATCCTCGGACGGCCGAAGCCACGATGGGCGGCGAAGGCTGAATTAGGTTGGCCTATCAATATATGTACATAGTGATACAACCTGGACTATCGGTACTTGGAATGTGAGAGGAGTATATGGAAAGGAGCATTAGTTGTTAAATGAAATGACAGTGAGACGAATGGATGTTCTGTGTGTATGTGAAACTAAGCGGAAGGGGCGGGATGTTGTTGGTATAGATTGCGGAGGTCTGGCTCAGTGGTTAGGAGTTGACGATAATGTACACGGCAGTCAAGGTGTCAGGCTATTTGTTGATGAGAGAGACAAGTTACTGGTAAGGAAGTAGGAGTTAGTATCCCCTCTGGGTTCGCATGAAAGTAGGTATTAGGAGAGTTGTAATTGTGGTGTGCTTTGCACCAGAGGATGGAGGGTGTGACAGTGTGAAAGATAAGTTTTGGGAATAACTGAGGGAGGTTTTGAAAGAATGTGACCCTGGTGAGAGAATAATTGTACTAGGTGACATGAATGGCTGGGTTGGTGTTAGGCGGGATGCATCAGAGAGAGTGGTTGGGCTTTTGGTGACCCTTGAGTGAATGATAATGGTGAAAACTTGATGAGTGTGTGCTTGGAAAAGGGATTGTTTGTGTCGAATACATGGTTTAAACATAAGAGAATACACATGTATACTTAGGAAAGGGCGATTGTAAAAGCATGATTGATTTCGTTGTGAATGATGAGAGATTGAGGGAGTTAGTGTGGGACACGCGAGTGATGAGGGGTCCTGAATGTGGAACAGACCACTATTTGCTACTCTCCAAAGGCAATCTGGGCAGGAAGTGGGTGCCAAGGAAGAATGTTGCGCGTAAGCAGTTGGAAGTAAAAGTGGAAAGGTTGCTAGACTGCGAGGTAAGGATGCGGTATGGTTGCATGCTTGAGGATGCTCTATCGTTGAAGCAGAGAGAATGAGACTGTCATATCAGATACGAGAACGTAAATGATGCGTGGGAGTGTTTAAAAGGAGTGATTGTGGAATGTGCTGAAAGTATATGTGGAAAAGGAGTGGTAGGAAGAATGAAAGGTGATGCTTGGTGTAATGAAGTAGGGAAAATTGCAGTCAGAGAAAAGAAAGAGGCGTACAAGAATATGATTGCTGCCAAATCTGAGGAAGAGCGTACTAAGGTATGTGAGATATACAGAAAGAAAAAAAATGAATGAAAAAACGTGAAAAAGAGGAGGGAAAGAATGCGTGCGGATAAAGCCTGCAAGATGCAGAGCGATTTTGAAGACATAAGAAAATGTTTTGGAGGTGGGTAAAAAGGGCTAAGAATGGTGAAGGCAGGGGAATAAATGCGGTAAGGAACAAAGGTGGAGAGATCGTGTGGGATGAAAGGAATATCATAAACTGCCGGAGGGAGTATTTTGAAGAATTATACAATAATGATACAGGCGCTGAGGATGAGCCATGTGAAGTAGTAGGTAAGAATGTGATGATGGAAAAGGAGAAGAGTAAGAATGAGGTCGTTACGGCATTGAGATTATTTAAAAATGGTAAGGCTGCAGGCGTAGATGGAATATTTAGTGAGATGATGAAGTGTAGGTGTAATTTACTCATTTGACGGCTGTGTGAACCATAAAATTTATGCTTAGAGACTACTGTTGTTCCACTGGATTAGAAGAATGCAATCATCGTTCCACTGTATTAAGGAAAGGGTGGAAAGACCGAATGTAATAATTATAGGGCCATTAGTTTATTGAGCATTCCGGGAAAAGTATTCAGCAAAATTTTTATCGAAAGGGTGAAAAATGTTACTTCTGACAGAATATGGGATGTGCAATGTTGGTTTAGGCCTGGGAGAGGATGTAGTGACCAGCTTTTCGCGCTTCAGCGAATGTGTGTAATTTTTAAAACTTCAATTTCGTTTGGTTTTTTCCCTACTAAGTCACTTTCAAGTTCCACACAAATGTTTAATGTATCGCAATATTTTAACATCACGAAACCTCTTAAATCTTGAAGCATGTTTTTGTATTTCCTCAAGCGAAAGACCTGTTATTCCGATTTTTCCGGAAACGACAAATGATATCTTGGTTTTAATTATTAATTTCAGTAATTACGAAAAGATATTAAGTCAGTTCTCAGAATTATATTTAATTCGAGATAAAATTACGTCGGAGCATTACTATCGCTCGACTTTCCTTAGACAAAAGCCGTGATTTCAGTAAGGGCATTATGCCTCCTTCGACGTGTATGTAATACTTTAACGTCTCCTTCAACCAGGTTTTGGTTTAAGGATTCATTTTCACCTCTAACAGCGATACATTAATTCGATTCAGTGTTCACAATGGAGTGCTTTCAACTTATGACCTCAAAAATTTATCAGAGATGTTGATTGCTGTGAAATGGTCTTCACAACTTCTAATTCTTGAAGCCAGTCAAGATTTAAGTCTGCAAAGACCTAACAAGGTGAGGAGTACCATTCATCGGAAGTTCAATCCGAAGATAAGTTGACTGCAGCCCTCCACCCTTCCATATCTAATTCTAGTTCCCCTATCTCCTAGTAACTCTTCCTATGTACTTTTCTCATTATTTGGTCCATGAACTTATTCCTGGGTCTTCCTCTGGTGAATTTTCTCTCTATTTTGCTTTCAACTATGTTCTTCGCAAAGTCATTGTGTCTCAGGGTGTGTCCAGTTCATCTTGTTCTTCTTTTCTCTATGGTGTTCCATATGACCCTTTCCTCTTCTACTCTTCCGTACTGTTCGTCATTCCAAGGAGTACCGTAGTCCATTATTTGCGATTGATTCAACTCTTATTGAATTGTATTACCACTCAACATTTTTTTCTGTCATCAGGGGTTTAAACGATATCAAAAAAAGCTTTTCATCTCGGCTCTCTTCAATCGAAAATGATTCAGGATAAAAGAAACAGAGGTGAACTTTCATTTGTACAAAACAATCTCTAAGTAATAGGCTACATGTAATCAATTTAATATATTAAACCAGAATTTAGCAAAAATAAAATTCTTTCTTAGTAATAGTGGTTAAATGATAGTTGGAAGTTGTCAGGAGTGGATTTCCACAGTGAAGTACGTGAAGGGCACACATCCTCAACATGGACTGATTGTGGATTTCCTCGGCATGAAGTTAATTGTCTTTGCTGACTACATCATTGTCAAGATTTTCACATATTTTTAACAATAAGGAGCATTGAAAAGATATATTATTAGTTCACTTCCGTGGCAACCATTAAACTGGTACTTTTTTGTTTTCGCATCGATAGATAGCACTTTTTATTTCCACATATTCATAAAATTTCATTTTAAATTGTACCAAATTCCATAGAGAAAAATCATCCATCTTGAACGAGATGATTTTGCACATTGGCTGACGATTTTTTCACATGGATTTATGATGGATATAAATGGAATTTGCACTTTTTTTTCTCCAATACGCACACTAAAGTAATCTCGCTCAATAACTACTCATACACTCCAAAGTATTTCAGAACCTTCCAGAGAGTATTTCCATTTACCCTGACATAATTTTTTCGAAGTCCACGGATGCACAATAAATTTTCAATCACATTTCTCAAGAACCTCATGCTGTGCGAACAGTCGATCACTACGTACCCTCCCGGGCGTAAACCCACGCAATATCGAAACTCCCAGATAATGTCGATGGTAATCTTAACTCACTCTTCCGATCGTTATCTTACAAAAAAACTATCCCTGGAATGTTCAATACACTAAGAGCTCTTTAATGTTTCCATTTTTCCAATTAATTTCCTTTAATTTTGGTGCATTTACTAAGGTTTAATTCTATCCCTCACTCCTGGCACCACGAATGAACGCAGTTATGGACCAATGACATAATTTCGAAGTCCTTAGAACCTCTTAGGCTCATTTTCATCGCCAGAACATTCGAACAGAACCATTTAATTCATCAAAATATTCCATTCAGCAGTCCCTGACGTTATTTTCATTGCGATAGATCTCGCCACTTTTGTTCTTAATTGATTTAATTGCCTACCCTCCCCTTGCTTTTCCCTTTTTAATCCATTGAAATTGCAGTTTATTATTTTCTTTGATATCACTCTTCATTTTGGGTAAGGTTGGGAAGAAGAGGATGGTGAAGAGGTTGATATGGAGCGTGACGTTTTATAGGGCAGAAACGTGGACTCTCAGAAAGGAGGACGAGAATAGGCATTTGAGATGTGTGTGTGTGGAGAAGTATGGAGAAGGAGAGGTGGACGGAAAGAAAGACTTACGAGGAAGAGCTTGAGATGGTGGGCGAGGATAGGAAACTTAATGAAACTCAAGACCGGCCGAGTAGGAGGCTGGAGGATGTAATAAGAGGCGAGGGATTGCTCAAGAACGTGATAGAGGGAAGGATTTCGGGCAAACTGGAAGAGGAAGAAATAAATTAGGTTTCATGGACAAATTAAAGAGGGGTAGGTCGAATGCTGAGGCGAAAAAGGATACACTAGAGCAAGTTAGGCCTCTGAAAGTGTAGAAAACCGGAAGAAGATTCTCTGGCATTCAATAAAATATACCTTTAACGGTAGGATACTTTGATAAACTCAATCACAAGCTTTCATTCACTTTTCTGTAAGTTTGGCTGCAAGCATTCTAAATAAAATCTGTCTTCTTTCCCTTGGTCGTATATATTTTGCTGTTGAAAATTTTTATCCACGAAGCTTTTACAATAGCACGTATTATGTAAAATAGACGGATGAAGACGATCGTTAGTCGAAACCCTGGTCGTGACAGTTTTACGAGATATGTGGAGTTGTAAAAGTTTGGTGAATCAAAATTTGCTAGCAATCACCTCTTGATACCTCTTTTCATTCATTGTCATTCCACCATGCATTGCCTTTAATTTTCTCTACTCCTCCTTTTCCATAAATGCACTATTTATGCAGATACTTCAACTATTCCTTTCATGCACACCCACTCATTATTTATACGCCCTTGATTCATATATCTGTCACAACCTTTAGTTTTCGAAGATACCATATCATCACGAGTACATCCATACTCTATATACACCTCGTTGATCAACAATGTGTCTACTTTTGTTCTCATTGCAAACCTGAACTTCTCTTCATCAGACACCCATATTCTACGAGGATCCACAATAAAAACAACCAAAGAGTGGTCTGTTCTATATCACAACTCTTACTATACCTGCTTTCATACGAACCCAGAGCAAGCTAGGATATACAAATAAAAAATGCTTTGCTAGCACCTTCACTTCCTCTTTCAGGAACAAACCTCGACCTTGACTGCAATTCATAATATTTTCAAATCCTGAAATAATGCTGATCCGATCGAATCGTTCGTAACAATTTCCTGTCCCTTGCCATTGGCTTCAAAAACACACAAAATGTCAACTCTTCCTGTTTTCATTTCATTCCGCAGCTAGTATTTCTTACAATTGGCGTTTCAAACTGGGCAATTTTGGGTCACTCTCAAAGGGACTTTCAAAATTAAGGAGTCCCAATGGATACTAAGAAAACTATCTAAATGCTGCTAGTAAAATTTATACCAACCTATGGAAAGCCATCACAAAGATGGGGTGAGCATCATACGGCTAGGCAATGAAATAAAAAACAGAAAATCTCCAAAAGCCGTAAACAATTGGCACCCTTCGTCAATAAACTCCAATGGTTGGGTTGGGTTGTGTGTAGTCGTCTGTGTTTGGTCCCTGGCGAGGAAGTAACTTTCCCGTAAACCAACACAAGAGGGTATTCTTGGTTGAGAGGCTGTGGTTGGTCTCTGCTGTGGTTTTCCCAGCATACCAAGACAGCAAATTTTGGTGTTTATTGACGAAGGGTGCCAATTTTTTACGGCTTTTGGAGATTTTCTGTTTTTTATTTCATTATACCAACCTATTATTGCGCAGAAATTTTCACGACTAAAACCTCTTGTCCACTCAAATCTCATCTTTTTTAGACGTAAAAAACTTGTTCAAGTCTGTCCCGGCTCAGGAGGCAGTTTCCTTGACTTTAGCCCAATGTAAAGAAACAAGCCCAAATCCTCGACTGACCTCAGAATTAGAACTTATGTTGCAATTATATATAAGCCAAAATTAGTTTGTGTTTGACGGTACGTTTTATTAACAAACTCATGGCCTTGCTATCCCCATTATGAGCAGACATTTTTATGACCCGTTTGGAGGGAGAACTTTTTAACTCCAATAATATTCTCGTCAAGAACATTTTTTATTGGTTCCAATATGTTGGCGATGTTCCAATATGTTTGTTAGACAGTATGGCAGTGTTTGTCTATTAGACTGACTTTTAAATAATTTAAACAATTTACACCATTCAATAGTGTTCACGGTAGAGATAGGAGGAAATAAGATTAGTTTCCTTGACCTATGAATAGGCATAACGAATGGATACCACGAATTCTCAATCTTCCGCAAACCCACATAATCTGACGCAGTTATTACTAATGATTCTTGCCATCACCATTCCCACTAGTTTTCTAGCTTGTATTCCATGATTCACTGCCTTGTAACTATAACACTAGCCGAGCCCAAATTACAATCCGAGATGAACATAATGAAATTAATTGCTCTGAATAATGGATACTAGACAGAATTAATTGACAAAATATAAAAACGTGTAACTCAGAAAGAAATGGTTAAATTAATAACTTTCCTCAGTTTTTACAATTATGACCAGCCACTCCAACGATGGTATAAGCTTCTCTTTCTTGGGAACATATATTACAAAATGAATTGACGTCTTCCCAAAGAACAAGTTTAATGTTTCCTTTTACACCACAACAACTTTGGGCAAGTTATTATTCAACTCGAAGGATGACTCTCCTATTTCCATCCGTTTTTCCCTTAATCTCTTCCACTTGCATCTCCTATTTTGGCTGCAGATTTCAGCGCTAGTATTATAGGTGAGAGCTATACACGGGTGATTATCACTCTGAGTTCTGGTGGGGGACGAAAAATATCATTGTGTGGATAATTACGCAAGTTTTCTCGAAGTTTCTCTTTCTCGAAGTTTCTCCCCAAAGTAACGCTACACTCCATATCAAGCCCATTGACAGGCTCATCCTCATATTTGTATCCATGCCCGAAAAGCTCTTACCTATTCCTCATAAAAAGCTTCCATCACCAGTGCTATGCTCCTCCTATTGTCTTTGCTGCTATGCACATTTTCATCTAGTGCACTATAAAAGTAAATGAAAGGCTCCATTAGCTCAATTTTGAGTCGTCCTTTTTTTAATGAGGGTCCATGTCCATAACATTCCAGTCCTAAAGTTAATTGTGTTGTTTTAGGATTCCCCTGAATGACGAATAAAAAGTAATAAGTATTATTTCTTTCGCACTAATAGGTCACCTGTGAGGATTCTGAAAAATCAATGGATTGCGAAGAGAAGAAAGGAAATTGTACCACCTTACTAGAACGGGTGAACGCCACATTAGAGTCAATCCCTGAGTGGGAAGCCGTGGTCACTGGAACAGTTCTGTCCGCCATCACTCTCCTCACTCTCGTGGGACACATCTTGGTAATTCTATCCGTCTTTAAGTACAGGCCTCTCCGAATTCCTCCCAACTACTTCATAGCGTCACTGGCCGTATCGGACATCACCGTCGCCCTATTGGTTTTTCCATTTAATATAGGAGACAGCATCAATGGGAGATGGGTGTTCGGAGCAGAATTTTGCAAAGTGTGGCTGGCCATCAACGTACTTTGTTTCTCCGCATCGATAGCTCACTTAGGCGTCATCGCTTTGGACCGCTACTGGGCTATCAAGAATCCCATAGCTTACGCTGCGAAGCGGACCGTCCGACGCATACTCTCAACAATCGGAATAATATGGTTAACATCCGCGGCACTGGCTTTCTTCCTTCTATTTGGTGCTGAGGAGAAGTCAATAGATCTGATCGAAAAACTCTCCGTCTGCTTGCTCAAGACGTTTAACGATTTCGTCCTCTCCGTTATCATCGCCGTTTTCTACCTCATTCTCTTAGTCACGACCATAATATATGCCCAACTATTCTCGCGATGCGAAAAAGATTGAGAAAGAGAGGAATGATTTGGTAGACGAGCGATCAAAAGCGCAGTATTGGGACTAGTGGAACTGAAACTCAGAGCCAACCCGGCGAAGGTGAGGGGGCCGACGCGGCCGCATCCGTAGGGCAGAAGCGCAGAATCGGATTAGCTTTTGAGAACGAAACACAGCTCAGCAACGTCCAATCAACGAAATGTGAGCGGGCGTCCAAGCTTGAAGCAGGCTACCAGAGGGGAATAGTGCTGAAGGTTGGAGATGAAAGTGCTAAGAAATGGTGGCTGAGGTTAAAGAAACCCGGAAATGACAAAGTTGAACCTTCAAAATCTTACATAGAAATGGTTGATATGTCGAGGGTCTCCAGGACCGGATTGGAATGTAAGGTGGGTGGAGGCTTCAATTTTAATTCCGCCTCAGATGTGACTCAAGGAATATCACTGCAGTGTCCTTCAACAGGAGTGGAGCCACCCATTGACAAATTCTTTGAGGAGAAACAGAGGTTTTCCCAGAGGAAGGAAAAGAGGCTGGCGAGGACCCTTATGTTGATAATGGGTGCGTTTATCATTTGCTGGCTACCTTTCTTTATCTTTCACCTCATCATTGTGCTCTGCAATACTTGTACCCCATCAATGAAAATGAGGAACTTTATCACATGGCTGGGATACATTTATTCAACTCTCAACCCTATTATATATACTGTATTCAACGCGGAGTTTAGAGCCGCATTTAGAAAAATTCTCCATATTTAGCTATTAATCTTCTACATCAGAAAATGATTGTGTAAATTAGTTGACTAAAAATTTACATATTTGTTAAATTAAATGTAAAGGGGAATTGAAATATATATATATATATATATATATATATATATATATATATATATTATCGATGAATTTTTTTATTTCAGTCATACCGATACATTATTGCGTTGCATATTTCTATGATTTTTATAATTCATTCGCCGGGTCTCTATTCACCCTTCCTTCCTTACCTATCCCCTATGGCGAAAATGACCTTAGCTGTCGGTCGCCTCCCCAAATATCCAATCCAGTTTTTCCTCATCTCTCAAATAAAAGATCCCAAGTAAAGAGGAACAAAGAAAGCAGTCGCGGCACAAACTATCCAGTATCTCTGTGCTAAAATTTATGTATAACACCAGTAATATTATTTAGCTGGGTCAAATACACATTTTGGAAATAGAAATTGGCTAATCAACAAAAGGGATATAAAAGCAACCTTAGTGGTTAAAGCAAAAATATATCGTTTAGTAGTTTGCCCTCCCGATTTCCAGGGAATTCCTGTGACAGAACCAGAAGCTGTTAGTGTGGCGTTGATGAAGATAAACTCTTGTAATAAAATGAGAAGAGGGTTCAGCCTGACCAGAAACATACAGGGTTAAAGTCTTCAGAAACAGGGATTCATGAGAGAACCCGTCTGAACAAGGTGAGAATAGGCACTTTTAGAACCTTATGTCTTGGAAAACACGCAACCATACTCATATAAAGTTTTTTCAATTGAAAGACTATTATATTTTAAATAAACTACAATATTTTGGCCTAACCGAGCCATACATTAGTTAATTTCGTAACTGATACATTAAGCGGAGAGTCTAAAAAATTGCGGGTGAAACTAGGGGTTTGCTCTCGTTTCAATTACACAATGAGTTAACGATAATGAATAGGCCAGATGAATTCATGAATAAAGTATATATATGAGGTAGTAATTTTGTTAAATATTATTTGTTACTTTTAAAGGTAGGTCATTGGCCTCAGGAACGTCTTTGTCCTCTGTTAGGTCATTGACTTCGAGTCGGTCTATGACGTCAGGTAGGTTTTAAATATGGAAAGGTTAAGTCAAAATAAAACTCAAGCAAGTGAGCAGCCTTCATCAATACCCCTTAATTTTCAAAATGTACTGCGATTATTGCTTATTTCTCTCGTTTACTTCCCATGGCAAAATGATTGCGCACGAAATCGAAATTGTGATAGTTTTTTTAAAGTTTCGTTTTCCAAGATTTCAGTACATATAAATTTATTCCTAACATTTACTCTGTGGATTCAAAAAACATATGCTAAATTAATTATGATATAGGTTATGTATCGTATTCTTGAATAAATCATTATAAATATACCTAATGAGTATTTGATATGCCGCAGAACTCGAAAAAATCTGAAATGGAAAGTAATAAATTGAAAATACCTTACCACTTACGTACTACGCCATACTCGTAGCGAATGAACAGTGAGTGGTAGAATGCAGCTGTTTGATTTAGATATTAAATCTTGAAAAACGGAACGTTAAAAAAATTATCACAAAATCGATTACGAACACAGTTTTTATGCAAGAAGTAGTAAGGATTTTTTTCAATTTTTCGCATTCCATTGCTGAATATCTACGATTCCTCCAAAACATGATGCCCTTATTTTGGGTTTTCACTATTTCATTCTTACCTCGTATTAAAATCTGGCGTGATTTGGTTACGATTAACCATATATTTATAATTAAATAATGAAAACATCAATGATTACGAGTATGTAAAAGACGGTAAAAAAGTTGAAATTTCTAAAATAAGAGTAATCCTCGTATTTCCTTATGTGTTTCATATCACCATCTTCGAATCAAATGGATATATCAGGGTGGAATTACTGCCTATTAGTATTAATGGCGGTTTGGTTTTTTCATGAACCAATAATTTGTATAGTGTTGCTGTGAAAAAATTTTGCTTCGATTGCCAGTTTTCGGTGCTCAGATTCGATATGTAAAATTCAATTCCAGAAGCAATGTACTGTTCGAATTTTAAAATCTACCATGATGTGTATTCAGCAGATATCTCCCAATAGGTTGGCCATTGACCTTTGTCAGAACATGGACTCCAGGTAAGTCATTGACCTCTGATACGTCAATATGCTCGGGTAAATCAACCTCTCCTGGGTCATTGCGCTCGCGTATCTCCTCCATCTCTGGAGGTTATAAATCTCGGGTAGGGCCTACTTCAGTACGGGAATTATACCTAGTGAGGGTCATTGACCGCGGTGAGGTCATTGACCTCTGTGACATCACTGACCTCTGTTGAGTCATTGGCTTCGACTAAGTCATTAGGGGGGACCGGGTTGGTGTGGTGGCTAGAGTACTCGCCTACCACACGGGCGGCCAGGTTTCAAATCCCTGGAGAGGCGGTTGTTTTTCAGAGGAACGCGATCCCTACTTGAATATCTTGTGGAGGGCCCTTCAGGTACAGTACATCGTCTGTCGGACGAGACGCTAAGCCGTGGTCCTCTTGGCGCCTTTCATTAAGAGTAGGCTAATGCCGACGCCGGGTTTCTATCCACCCTTCCTCCATTACTAATCCCCTATGGCGCAATTGACCTTAAGTCTGGGACACAATCAACGTTTACGTGAGCCGTTAAGGGGTTTACGTAACGTGAGCCGTTAAGGGGTATACGCGTACAGACGGCTGACGGGAATTTATAGGGAGCGGACACAATCAACGTGTACGGGGAGTACGTGTACGCGAGAGAATGGCTACTTCCATCTCTTCCCGTGTCCCGTACACGGAAAACCAATCTGAATAGCCCTGAGAATCCGGGAATGGGAGCCATCTGCCTGCAGATACATCCAAAATATGTTAGTAGTAAGTATTTTTCCATTTATAACTGTCAAAGTCTGAATTTCTCCGATTGTTTTGGTCACATCAAGTTCTACTAAACGAATATCCTAGTTGAGATTGTTCCAATGAATTTCACGTCTTGGGTATATCGAATTCGATTTCACTTATATTTATTAGTTTTACAGGTTGAACGTTGGGAAACCATCACAGTTTACGAGATATCATTCACACTCCAAAATAGTTGAAATTGCCAAGACAATTTAAACCTCGTATGTTTTATCTGTATGCCTCATGGCCTATTAATCATAAGTATAAAAGGAAGTAGTATTATTGCCTATCAGAATATTTACTGATAATATATCTCATGCATGTTTTTAGTGTTTTATCGTCCTTCACGAGTTTAGCTTCTCTTTAAAATTTCATCGCTCTTATAGCTTATTTCTCCCGTATTCTCTCCTACCAAAAGTCTGAGCACGAAATCGAATTTGCGACAATTTTTTGAACGTTTTATTTTTCAAGATTTAGTACCTACATCAAACCGCTTCTGTCTACCTCTCATAGTTCCCTCGCTACAAGAGTGGCGAGGTTCGTATGTTAGTAGTAAGTTATTTTTAATTTCTTACTTTCCATTTCCAAATTTTTCCAATCTTCGGCAGAATACATACTACATTAGGAATCTCTATTATGAATTATTCGCGAATACGATATCCCTACTATTTCAAAATCGATTTAGCATATATTTTTCGTATCTACAGAGTAAATGTTAGGAATACATCAAGATGTACGACATATTTAATGCACTCTAATAATGGCGAAGTTCCAAGACAAACGTAAACATCTTAATTCAATATCTATTTGTCTCATCATCTTCAAATCATGAGTATATAACATGATAGTAATTTTTCCTACCCGCATTTGATTCTTTATATAAGTTTTGAACGATCAAATTTGACTTTGTGTACAGCGTACGAATATATCATTCATAAATATATCTTTACATTAATGAGAACCCAAATTATTGCTTATTTCTCCCGGTTTTCATTCTTAGCGAAAAAACTATACGTTAAAACGAAAATATGACACTTTTTTAGCGTTTAATTTTAAATGATTTAGAATCTACTTCAACCCGCTTCGATCAGCGACTCATGGTTACCCCTCTACGAGTATGGGAGAGTAGCTTGGTAGTAATGCCTTTTCAATTTCTCGCTTTCCATTGTTGGATATCTACGATTCCTTAGAACATCATACCCTAAACTTGGGTTCTCATTTCTAATTCTTTTCTCGTGTATAAAATCTTGCGGTATTCATTAGCTTTTTCCCATATATATTTATGACTTATTTCAGTAAAACATTTATGTTTGCGAAATATGTAGTACACGCTAAAAAATCGAAATTTCTAAAATAAGAGTAATCCTTGTATTTCTTTATCTGAATACCGAAACATCAAGATGGAATTACTGCCTATTAGTAATATTGGGGGTTTATATATTTTTTCATGAACAAATAACTTGTATGATTAAAAAACGTATATAGTTTGTTACAGTGTTGTACATAAATTGTTGCTGACATTGCAAGTTTTCGGTGTTCAGATTCCATACGTAAAATTCAATGAAAATATGAGAGTCAATGCATTGTTCGAATTTTGAAATCTACCATGATGCGTACTCGGCGGATATTTCCCACTAGGTTGGCCATTGACCTTGGTCAGAACAAGGATTCCAGGTAAGTCATTGACCAAGTCAATGTATTCGGGTAAATCAATGATCTATCCTGGGTGTTTGAGCTCAGGTAGCTCCTTGTTCTCTGTAAGGTTTTAGACTTTAGATAAGGCCTACTTCATTATGGATATTTAATCTCGTAAGGGTCATTGAACGAGGTGAGATCATTGACCTCTGTGATATTGTTAAGTCCTTGACTTCGAATCGGCCATTGACCTCGTGAAGATTAATGACTTGGGTAGGCATTGAATCCTAGTACATCATTCACCTCTGTTAGGTGTCATTGAACACGGTGACGTCGGTGATTTCAATTACGTCATTGTTCTCGGGTAGGTCATTGAACTCTGATATGTAATTGACCTCGAGTATGTCATTGACCTTCGTTCTATTATTGACCACTGGTAGGTCTTAGATTGATATTGTATTGATATCTGTTTAGTCAATGACATATTATTATACGTCGTTACACTAGGGTAGTTGATTTATCTCTGTCGGGTCATTCACTTCGGGTAGGACTATAACCTGAAAAAGGTCATTGATGATTGATTGACAAAATCGATTTAGAATTTTTTGATTTCACTGGGAAAACACAAGGAAATTATTTAATATTCGATGCAGCTGAAACACTTTAAATATTTGAAATATCTATGAAAAATGTATACCTTGTACTACATTAGCTGTATACCGTATCTTCTTCATGTCTAAGCATATTTTAAGGTAGTATTTTTTCTCATCAAAATATTTTAAAATTAATGTTTGGCATATAAAAACTCAAGCACGTGAGCAACGTTATTCCTATCGTCATCAATTTCGCCTTTTATTAAAATGAATCTAATAGCTTGCTAATTTCTCTTGTTTCCTTTGCCTAGCAAAAAAACTGTACTCATAATAAAAAATCTGAAAATATTTTTATCGTTTCATTTTCCAATATTTGGTACCACCATCAACCGCTTCTTTCTGTGACACATTGTACCCAGCTATAAGTGTAGCGGCGTATGTAAGTAGTACGGTACTTGAAATTTCTTTCTTTCCATTTCAGAATTTTCAGATTTTTTCGGCACATCAAACACTACTACATAAGAAATCTCATTTATGAATTCCTCGCGAATACGTTATCTCTATTACCTATTTCAAAATCGATTTAGCATATGTTTTTGGAATCCACAGAGTGAATCTAGGAATGCATCAAGATGGATGACACACCCAATACAAGGTTGTGTCTGCGGAGCGCTCTGGAAACCGGTTTCTTCTCTGGCCGACAGCGATCATCTTGAGGATTCACGCCGTTGATTCCGTTTTTCAGCCTTAGTTTCTCAGTTAGTTAGCAGTGTTGCAAGTGTTTGTTTTAGTGTGTCCTACTAGTTATTTTTGTAATCGCATTTTGCGAAGTAGTTCGAGTAGTAAAGTGGAGTAGTGAAATAGTGTTGAGAAGCAGCCTAGTCCTGTAGCTGTCGTTGTGCCTGCCACGTGACGGTGAAACGGATAAGTAGTCGCTGACCATCTCATTTGTTTTTCTCTTTAGTCAATTCTATTTCTTTCGCTTCTTTTATTCTAGTGCCTTACGACTGTGCTTAATTTTTAAGGCTCATATTTAGTACCTACACTAAATCTAATATCGTTACCTGTACCTTTTACTGCTAGTTTTGCAGTGCATGCTTTTTTTGTTTTGTAGTGCCTAATTATAGTTCTATTGTCTTGCTTTAGTGGTTAAGTAGTTATATAACATTTAAAACAATCAATAGTAATTTGGTAGGAGTATTGACTCTTTATTATTATTGGATTCTATACGTACGTAGGCATTGTAGTCACTGACTCATTACTAACTTTAAACGTGTAACTACCTTGCCACACAGTTCATCCCACGCAACCTTACACATTCTAATTTAGACCTCCGTGTTTGATTCGTTTATACCCTCCTTACGCATTTATAGGCTTTAGTGTATTTTTAGAGTTTTTAAACCGTCAAAGCCTGTAGAATAGTATGGCTGGCCGTTCCTCTGTAGCTAATATCTAGAGCAAGGCGAAGAACGTGAGGCACGTGTCGCCAAGCTGGAGAGATTGGTTGCGGAGATACACGACCGGGTAACAGGTCGTGGGAAAGTCTCGGGCTACGGGGATAGTAGCGCTTCCTCGAAGACCCTTCACAGCACCAAGGTGGTGGCCCGGGCGTGCTCGGGGCGGACGCAAGTGCGGTGGCCTTGGGGGAGACGGTGCAGTCTTCGAGTCAGGGGATGACTCACAACCTGAGGCCCGAGTGGGCGGTTTTGCCCCACGGACGGGGGGCGGGGGCTCGGCAGAGTCGGGGAGTGGGGGAAGCGGAGGCTAATCCCATCCCCGTTCGCAACAGCTTCGCGGTCTTGTCGGAGGACAATTCTGGGGGCCAGTAAGCGAGGTCGTGAAGGAACCCCCTGTTGCGAGGGACACAACCTTGAAAGGCAGTCGGGCTGGGAGGGCAGGGATCGTATTGTTAGGGAGTTCGAACGTCCGGCGGATTTTCCCCCAGTTGGAGAAGAGGGCATGGAGAGACGGAGCGGACCAACGGGTCACCTCCTGGTGTATACCAGGGGGATTCGTACCCAATTCTACGGCGGCGGTAAAAGCAGCGGTGAAGGGCACGGGCTGCTCTAGACTGCAGGTGGTGGCACATGTTGGCACCAATGATGCTTCCGATCGCGGAGCCAATGAGATTTTAGATTCCTTTAGGGATCTAAACTCGGAGGTGGAACGCGTTCGGAGGGGCACTGGTGTCGATATGCGGCTATCCATCTGCAGCATCGTTCCACGGACCGACTGCGGTTCTCGAGTTTGGGACAGGATTGCCTGGATCAACAAGAGGCTGTGTGAATTCTGTGTGAGCGTTGGGGCAGAATTCGTTGATCTTCGGCCGGTGCTTAGATCGTGCCGGGCTCCCCTCAACTCGTCTGGGGTGCATTACTCCAAAGAGGCGTCTGAACGGGTGGCTTGTAGGATTTATGAGCACTGCAGATATTTTTTAGACTAGAGGGTAGGTCATCTAGTGGGATTCGTAAAAAATTAATCAAACGTAGCCTCCGAGGAAATCAACTTTGCGAAAACCTCCACATCAAAGTAAACTTAGGCGCGGTTATGCCGGAAAATAGCGGAAATATTTCCAATACGCGTACTCCAGATAAATATATTATATCAGGTGTAATTAGGACTTCCAGTGTAAATCGCCATCCTAATACACGTATGCTTGAAAAAGGACCAACCGACTCTCGCCTTACGAAATATGACATTTTCTTTGTCGTAGTTAATTGCCGTAGCGTAAAAAACAAGCGCGCAGAAGTCGAGCATATATTTCAGGACGCAGATGTAGTCTTAGGAACAGAGAGCTGGCTTGTGGAGGATATACACGACAGCGAAGTTTTCCCGCCAGGATATAAAATCTACAGATGCGATCGACGCGATACATCTACATCTACGTAATACCCTGCGAGCCACCACGAGGGTGTGTGGCAGGGGGTGAAGATCACCAGACATGCATTATTGACATGCAACTAGGATATTTAATGAAGGCATGCTAGATACTAGGGTCACATGGTTAGTATCTACATAATAAGAAAGGGATTATTGGTTGTTATTACTTGCATAATGCACTACAGACTACTCTAACTATATTTCACCTACGTATCCCTTTGCTACGCTGCCTATTGTTCTCTCTTATAGAACGCCGGAAAAATGACATTTTAAATCTATCGGTACGACAAAGTATCTCTCTAATCTTGTTAATCTGATCAAACCTAGCATAATACGAAGGGGGTCTCAATATGTATCTAACGTCATCTGTGGACAAATCGGATTCGAATTTACTTAAAAGGTTTAACCGTTCTCATAGTAATTCCCATCCTAGTTCTTCTATTAAACTCGTAACACTTATAAAATTATCATAACGGCCTTTAACAAATCTAACGGATCTCCTTTGCACGCGCTCTAATTATTTTATCATACCTTCATCTACATCTACATCTACGTCATACCCTGCAAGCCACACAAACGATGTGTTGTAGGGGGTGCTTTCGCACCAGGCATGCATGAATGATATGGTAGAACACCGACATTACATTAAAACCCGCGTACCACACATGCAAAGCGCCAATCAAAAATCCAATACCCAAGAAACATTCTATCTTCAATCGTTCCAACATGCAAGGGATACAAAGACCACCACTACAGATTCAAAACATCATGCATAAACAAGAACATCAATATTTACATCATGCATAAATAAGAGAGTAGAGAACATAATGAGAAAGATCCACTGCCTGCCTATTGTCAATACTCGAACTATTCATGACGACGATCACAGCTGTTATGGTCCCGAATGGTACGCGGAAAAAACGACATTTTATACCTATCGGTTCTACAATTAGCTCTCTAAGCAAGAAAAAACTAACGCGATAGAACAGGTGGCGGAGTTTTTCTAGCGGTTAAATTACATTTACACAGCACCGCTCACGAAATAACCGACAATGTGATAGAAAGCGTATGGTGTAGAATTAAACAACGAAACAAAAGGAATATACATGTTTGCTCTTTTTATAGACCTCCAAACTCCGAAGTAGATACTATTTACCAATTAGAAAATAAATATCCGCGTTTACTTTGAGAGATAGTAAAAGTGTAATAATTATTGAGGGAGATTTTAATCTCCCATCTATAAATTGGGATTCTTACACGGTAAAACCGAATTCGAGGAATAGAAAAATCAGTGAGATATTACTCAACGTACTCTCAAATCAATCGCTAGCCCAAGTAATCGACAAGCCTACGAGAGGTAATAAAATATTAGACCTTTTAGCAGTAAGCCATCCTAAGTTGATAAAACATATCAATGTTCTCGACGGTATAAGTGATCACAGAGCAATTGTTGCAACCTTAAAGACAGAAGTGGAGTCAGCCGAAAAACCAAAACGCAATATTTATTTATTTGATAAATGTAACTTCATTAAATTTGGCGAGATTCTTAATGATTCATACACGGACTACGTAGCTAAAACAGAGGATAACAGCACCGATGTGTCATGGAAATACTTCTTAGAAATCTTCCGCCAAGGAATCAACGAACACATTCCGCAAAAACTGAAAAGTGATAGTAAAGAACCTCGCTGGTATAATAACGATGTTAGGAGGGACCTTAGGAAACAGAGAAAACTGTATAATATGTTCAAAAAAACCATTACGTTTGGTGAAAAATCGAAGGAACTTGAAGCAAAAGAGAGTTACCTTGCGCAACGCTCAAAAACCAAGAAAACATTGCGTGCTGCACTGCGAAATTTCAAGAAAAAAATACTTGGTAAATTACTCGAAGAAAATCCAAAATCTTTTTGGTCATATGCGAGAGAACTTCAGGGAAAATCTTCTACCGTAGATTCGTCATTTGATAAAGATGGTAAACTTGTCACAGAAAATATTGACAAAGCTAATGTGTTAAACTTCCACTTTGAAGTGTTAACACTACAGACGACACTGTGTGTAGTTTAGACATTCCATTCATTGAGGAACCGATGAAAGAAATCAAGATTCAACGCGATGGGATAACTAAACAGCTACAATCGATAAAAAGTAATAAATCTCCGGGTCCGGAGGGAATACCCGCGCGCGTCCTCAAGGAGTTAGCACCACAGATCGCACCGTTCTTAGAGATAATATTCAATAAGTCATTGTCTTAAGGGAAGATACCAATGGACTGGTTAACTGCAAACGTTAGACCGATATTTAAAAAGGGAAACAGGCATGACCCATGGAACTATCGACCAATATCATTGACATCGATTACAGGCAAGATTCTCGAACATATCGTTGTTAGCAATCTCATGAGTTTTCTGGACAGTCGAAACCTCCTGCATAATTGTCAGCACGGATTCCGGAAAGTAAAATCATGCGAAACACAGCTCGCGCTCTTTCTTCACGACGTTCTCAAATCTGTTGAATCGAAAAGACAAGTTGACGCACTATAGACTTTAAGAAAGCTTTCGACACGGTACCTCACAGAAAACTATTATACAAATTACAGTCATGCGGGATAAACGAACAAGTACTAAACTGGATACGTGACTTTCTGAGTGATCGTAAGCAAAAAGTAGTTCTTGACGGAATTAGCTCTGATATAGTTAAAATGGCATCAGGTGTACCGCAAGGAAGCGTTATTGGCCCACTTTTGTTCATTATATATATATAAACGACCTCTGCTCCCGAATTAGCAGTAAAATACGTTTATATGCCGACGACGCTGTCATATACCGCGAAATTAGTGATCACTATGACTTTGAAATTCTGTCACCGGACTTAAACAACGTTCATGCGTGGAGCAAAGAGTGGGGACTAGAACTTCATCTGAACAAATGCACGGCGGTGCATATCTTGCGTAGGTCGTCCAACTATCCCCATGTATATGTTGTGGATGGCGTTAGCATAAATGCGACAGATGAAGTGAAATACCTGGGAGTTACGATAACTTCGAACCTATCGTGGGGGACACATATAAGAAATATTTGTGGCAGAGCCCTGAAGAAGCTAGGATTTGTCAAGCGTGTTGTGGGAAGATTTTCGGATGATAAAGTGAAAGAGAGGTGCTATTTCGCACTCGTCCGGCCACACCTTGAATATGCAGCGAGCGTATGGGATCCGGCGGAGAAAGACCTAGTCCATGAACTTAATAAAATACAAAGGAAAGCTGCGCGATTCTTTAAAAAACTGCTACGGCCGTACAGAAAGATTTACACAGAATTTGAACGATTTAGGGTGGGAGCCGCTAGAGACTCGGAGGCTACGCGCTAGGCTTAGATTGCTTGAGCAATTGAGAATGAATATCTTTCAGAGCGACACGGAGAACATCATATTAGAACCACATTATATCTCCAGGTCCGACAGAGTCGATAAATTAAGAGAGATATTTTGCCGAACGGATAGGTATAGGAATTCGTTTTTCCCCCGAACAATTAGGGACTTTAATAAATGCTAGGCGGAACTTTGATTTTTTTTGTTGACGGCTGGTGTCCTAACACCCCCCGCCACACGCCTTTTTAGGCGGCTTGCGGGGTAGTATGTAGATGTAGATTAAAAAAATGGCGATATATCCAAGACAAGAAATACTCTTGTAATGCATTTCACTTCATGCCTGATCGTCTTTGAAATAAAGGCATAAATAATATATTAATATTTCATATTAGCATTTGTTGCCGATTGCATCATCAAATTTGAGTGTGTTGACAGTGTACAAACAACAGTCATATATATCGCAGTATATTAGTAATGAATCCAAATTATTGCTTTTTCTTTTCTTTTTTCCTATCTTAGCAAGGAAAATATGCAATAAAACAAAAATCTGTCAACCTTTTTTTGTTTCATTTTAAAAGATTTAGAATCTACTTCAACCCGCATCTTTCTACGACTCATAGTTCCCTTGTTAATAATATAGAAAAATATGTTAGTAGTATGGATTTTCAATTTCTAACTCTCAATTACTAAATCTCCTCGAGTTTTAGGTCACATCAGCTTTTAATTTGAGAATCTCCTCGTTGAAAGGCGGATCTAAGACGAATGTTTTCAAAAGAATCAAACTGATTTTCTACGCTTCTTACTGTCAGTGAGACGTGGGTCCACCTTTACAAGCCAGAAACTAAATAGAAATCGATGCAGTGGGCGCAAGCCAGCGAACCTGCCCCAAAAAATGTGAAGTCGATTTCATCAGCTGGAAAGGCCAGTGTTTTCTGAGATGAAAAAGGAATTCTTTTCAATCATTACCCTGGAAAGGTTAAAAAAAATTAATAGAGAATACTATGCAAGTCTTGTGGACCAACTGGATGAGAAAGTTCGTGAAAAGAGGCCTGGTATGCAAAAGAAGAACATCATCTTTCACCAGGACAATGCACAAGCTCACAAAGGTGCTTTGGCAATGGGAAAACTCAAATACGACCTCAAAAACGTTCTCTAAGATTTTGTCCGCTGTGAATCGATCTTCACTTCTTAAAAACCTTCAGGCCAGCCAAGACTTGTGCCAGCGGAGACTCAGGAAGGTAAGAGATGCCGTGTTCCTTTATTTTAAGGTTTCTTTAACTCTCAAATAGATGTAACACTTACCGGAAATTTTTATGTAATCTGGGGCTTCAAATTTGGCAAAAAGAAGCTTTTTATCATGGCCCTCTTCTATCGAGAATGATATATTCTGAAAAAAAGAGGGTGAACTTGAATTTGTTCAAAACAATCGCTAACAAGCATTTTCCACGAAGTACTACTCGTCGATTTTGTTGTAATTTAGCTTAGCGCAATAGATTTTGTATTTGCAAGGAATTTCCCGCAATTATTCCCAGCCTAAATATTTTCTTCCGCATTTCCCACTCTATTTCCACAAGCCCTACATATACTTTATAAGTGTGTTATGCAGGAAGTGACTTATCACCAACATGAACTACAGTGAAGAAATTTACTTTCATCAACAAGTACCACACTATCGGTACACTACAAATGGCACAGAAACTGCTAAAATTATCCAAAATGTAACTATGAGAACGTGACACAAGAGCCATGCAGGAAACATGCAAAACACGTTTTCAGAACTACTCGGCAGATTTAGAAACATGGATTAGGGTGCATGTGAATTAATCAGCTACACTACCTGTCAGCTTACCCACTACAATGTCTAAACGCACCCATTATGGTTTCTTGTCAATCGCAGAAAAAAGACATTTTTTAACTTTGAGTTCTACAACCTATTTACCTTATTTTATTCTCATGATCTGATCTACCATTGTATGTTGGAGTTTGTAAGATATTGAAAACTTCGTTGGAAAATAAATCGGTTTTGAATTTACAAGAAAGTTTGCAACGAATTTTCTGTCTGAAAGCGATTCCGATCCAGTAGTTGAGAAAGGTCAGTAACACTAGCGAGACTATCATAACAGCCTTGCACATATCTTGCTGACCAAAAGCATTTCTCCAAGATATTGCTTGCTTTTAAACGGTCTTTACAACTTTATAACCTTCGAGCCATTCCTCTCTTGTGCCAGCGAGGAATTAACTAGGTGAGGTGTCCCATGTTTCCTTATTTAAGATTTCTTCAACTCTTAAATATGTGTATCAAAAATATGTGTCTTGAATGTGTCTCAATATAAATTTATTGCCACCTGGCAATTTTTTTCTCTTTCCCAGGGCTTGAACTGATTCAAAAAGGTGTTTATTCACCTTGCCCCACTTCAATCGAAATGGATTTAATCCTATAAAACCAAGAACCGCTCTTATTCGTTCAAAACTGGCCTTAACGAGAGACACTCACAAAGTTCTACCCGTCGTTTTCCCTATTCTTTAGTAAGATTTTATCGCAATGGAAGCGCATGTGCTAAAATTTCTGCGGGGCGATGCCTAGTACGGTTTCCTTCTTTCCACCCATTGATTCAACCGTGTCCATGTCTTTCGGGCCCGTGGCTAAGGGACTTTTGCCCCCGACGCGAACGAGCGTCCGAGACAGTTTCTGCTGACATAGATAGAGATTTTGAGGTGAAACCATATTCCTCCGTACAAGGAGGGCCGCATCGCTT
Source organism: Ceriagrion tenellum (assembly GCA_963169105.1). Taxonomy (NCBI): domain Eukaryota; kingdom Metazoa; phylum Arthropoda; class Insecta; order Odonata; family Coenagrionidae; genus Ceriagrion; species Ceriagrion tenellum. Next base: position 33,910,426 of record OY720635.1, on the reverse strand, counting down.
TAGGAATTTTCTATGTTATGAATATGAGTACAGTAAATTAAACCACTCATCGAATCTTACTTTGCTATCGATTTAAAAAAGAAAATAGATTAATACCCTTTCCTTGTGCTAGGGGAAATTCGATTAGTGAATTTTTATTGAATCGATTTCGAAACGGGTGATTGATGACTCGATAAAGATGAAAGAAAACAGGACCTGACGACGCTAGCTGTAGCGCTAGCGAAACTCTTGTCCGTTAACATGAAGCAATGCGGGAAAAACCCGAATAAACTGATCTCAATATATAATGATTAGGAAAATCCGAATATAATTATAATAAATGTAGAATATTATATTGTTGTAAAATTCGAAGATCGTTTTGTCACCTGATACGCTTAAATGTTTACCTGCATCATTTTCAAGACATTCTACCTTATAAACCTAAGAATGAATGCGAGGGTTAGGTAAAATAAGTGGTAACGCCTAGAATCAATAAAATACCTCTGATTTAATCTAACTAATGATCTCTCGTTTAATCAACATATTCGGGAAAATAACTGGTCAAGCTAATCGTAAATTGGGATTTGTTGAAAGAATACTTGGGAAGTGCAACGATAATGCTAGAGAAATCAGCCACTTCACATTGTTATACCCCACTTAGAATACGCTGCCTGTATTTTAGATCCTCATGAGGTTGGAACACGAGCAGAGAAGATCAGAAAGATACGTAAAAGGCCGTTATGATAGTCCTGTTAGTGTTACTGACCTCTTACAATCACCAGTATAGGTACGCTTTCAGACGGTCGATTGAAAATTAGATTCAATTTTTATGTAAATTCAAAACCAATATATATTCAGACGAGGTTTTTAATATCTAACGAACCCCAACGTACTGCGGTATCTCAGGTCATGACAGTAAATTAAGGGAAATAACCCCTGCCATACAGCCTTGTGGAGGCTTGCTGGGTAATAAATAGAAGTGTATTATTTGGTTGTGGGAATTTTCTGGTCTCTTTTACTAAAGTACAATGGCTACAAATATATTTGGGTATTCCTCGAGCTAGGAAACGATTACGGAAACTGCGATAGTGGAGGACAGAATAAGACAGTGATCAGTGGAATACATCATTTGTAGGAGTGATTGGCGCCCTCGGATTCCTCTTTTTCAAGTTAACGGCACTGTTTTGATTTTAGGAGTATATCGCGTCGCCGGAAGGGAAGTTGGTCACTTTTGCTGGAAACCCATGGTTCCTCTTATCTCCTGGCTACCACTTGAGACACTGTATGGTGGAAAGGATGAGAAGCCTTTAGAGTTCTTCGCCTCATGCATATGAGGCCTTCTTTACATCTTTGAGAGGGTTTCATGAGGAATCTGAAGACGAGCCATCTATTACAGAAAATGCGAGACGATATGCCTGATATTAGATGTCAGGATAAGAAATGTCCAAAAACCTACCAATTAGACGATAGAACACTCAAATGAATTAATGGCTTGTTAAGTATGATTCCTGCAAATGGTGCGATATGAGGCGCAATCTTCATTAGGCCTCGTGCAGGTATGCCTTCTGGACTTCACTTAAATGAGGCATCGGAGCGAGAATATAGGGAAATGCAAGAGAGTGCAATTCACAGGGAACGATAGACGGGCAGAACACGAAGCTTGGCGTGCGAATATTTCATTCCCGACAAAAGAAGCATTCAGGACGTGAATAATGAAAATATAATTGTACTGTACGAAAAATTCATTTAATAAATGGGAATGACATGCACTGTGTTTTACATGGCGCAGCTTCATGTATATGAGGCCTCTTTTACATCTTTGAGAGGCAAGTAGCGAGACAAGTAGAGTAGAGAGACGAGAAACAAGGGAGGAGAGGAGAGAGACAAGTAGCGCACATCAGGGCTTTTAATGGGAACTCAAATTTTACAACTTTTACTAAGATTCCGCATCACAAGTTTTTCTTGAAATAATCCTTATGCTAATTTCACCAGTGATTCTATTGTTAAATTAAAGGCAACACTTATCAAATAAGCAGTATCTAAGGCTTTTTTGCTTTTAATTTTTGTTTTTGTATTTTCTGACGTTTTTATTGGGATTATTATTCATGTGATGAAACTATATTGACAGTTAGACGTCCTGAAACATGATAATGCCCCAAAAGCAGGCTAGACTTATGGGATATATGTTTAGCATTGTTATTTTTGTATTAATTTTTTATTTACTTACCTGTTTGAAATAAATACATTTATTCAGGTCAATTAAACCGTTCTATGCCTGTCCAAAACGTACATGTATAGCTGAAGCATAAGTTTCTGGTTAGGAGCTGCACTGCAAGGAGGGGAGGTAGAAGTAGATCGGGTGAAGGAAAAGGGCGAATGGGAAGAGAGAGAGAGACAAACTTCTTTGTGAAATAAGATTAGGATAGGATAGAACGGAAGGCTATTGGACAAATGGTTAAAACCATCCATTTCTGTGACTGTAACGGGGGCCCTATTTTGTGGTCTCATAGATGAGACGGGTCAAAACGAGATGGCAAGCGGAGATGGATTGCAACTTCCGCCCTGGTCTCAAGCTTTCGCTTATAACCGGGGCTAGGAAGAGGTGGAAGGAATTGATGGGTGGAGAAGGTTAGCGGAACCGCAGCCCCTTCGAGGCCGACACCAATGAGGCGGATTGAGGTCAAAAGGACCTCAATTGGGCTTCCGCCTCCCCGAAGTGCTCGTATTAGTTTGGTTACCCCAAACAATAGAGACGAGTGACCGTCGGTTTCGCTTTCGCGAAAAACCTACCGCACATCATTGTGAACCGAGAGAGCCCGTTGCCCAAATATTTGGGATTAGGTGTCTCTCTACTCACTTTACGGGTTGACGCCGTGCGGTCTGCCGAAGTACGTCCTCGAGTCGGGGATCACCATGGAGGGTCAATTCGGACCAATTCAGGTCAAAGCGTGAGTACATCCCTCCTCTCAGTAGTTTTCCTCAACCCGTACAAAAAGTACTTGTTTTGCAGTGATGGAAAGGTCTACGCTCTGTAAAACCTAAGCTGGATTCACAAGAACGGAAAACGACACGGAAAAACGGATGTCAATCTCAGGCCGGCGAAAACCTTGGAGCTTAGGCCGGCGGAACTGGCGGAATTTTTTTTTTTTATATTTTCCGCCTTCCGCGAGCGGAATGTGACTTCAAAAACGATAAAACAGTTTCCGCCGTGGTACGGGAAAAGTATTCAAAACCTTGGAAGAAACGTTGGAAGGTGGGCGAAAGACAATCGACAGTCGGCGGAAGGCAATTCTGACGAGGCGAAGGAAGAGGAGACGGGCATTACTGATAACACGAGTTCCGAGATCCCGCAGTCGTGCACCACAGTGTCTCCAGGGGCAGGCCAGGCCAGAATTTGTCACCGTCCTCCTCAAAGGTGGAAGGACCGCATCATCGACACAAGCCTGCATCCTGCCAGGGCCTCAGCACCAGGGACGGTGCCTTCCGGTGGTCACCCGGTCACGTAACGTTGCATTGCCACGACCCTGACCCTAGTGTGATCCCCATTTTGTTCGTGCTTATTCCCCCCATGAGTTTCATCATGCCTCCGTCTCGGTGGTCCGACCACCGAGCGATTCGTCCACCGACCGACATACTGTCAGCAATTCGTCCAACTCCTCCACGTTTCCACCTCTTTCCCCATTTCGAGAGGAAGCCGAGATCATTTTCCGGGACGGACTTTCACGGACTCACTTCCCGCTTCGATAAATGAGACCTGGATCACGTGTTAAATATTTACATCTGTCATTTTATTATTGAAATGCTCACATAATGAGCCAAGAAAGGCCACTTTGTTATTAAAATATCATTTTTTGCCATAATTGTTTTTTTGTTATAATGTTTTTTTGTTTTAGTTGTTTTGCCATTATTGTTTTGTCATTTTTTGTTTTGCCATTTTTTGTTTTCACCTAAATCATTGCTAACCTCATTTAATAATCACATAAAAATTCTTCATGGTTAAAGGAATTCTGTCTTTTGATTATGCTTTGTAATATGTCCCAGGAAAAATGAATACATGTTGAATTATTGTGGTATGAAAGGTTCCTTTTTTTATGCTATGGCCGAACGGAACACCTCCCTCTAACCCGAACCCTTCGCCCAGTGACAGCTGCGCCGTCATTCGCCCCCCCCCCTTTGTTAGATAAAATTCATGAGAGGTTGGCTGCAATCGGGAACCCCCCGAAAAGGATTATTTTTTTAATCCTTTGGAGCAGCTCGTCACAAGACGACGCGGTAGTCTCGGGGACTTCATTATCGTACACGATTCTCTCGGCTTTAAGCCGGGTGAACGAGAGTAACCGTTACAATACGGATATTTTATGTTGTAATTTTATGATTAAATTTTGAATCATAAAAGAATGAACATTATTATTTATTGCAATTCACTTTTACTCCATTATCTTTATGATTCCGTAGAGGAAATACATACCAGTGAAAGTTAATTACTCATAACAAATTTTTTCCAATTTATGGTATCATGGAAGTATTCTGCTTTGGTCGCCATGTTGAGGGAATCATCGATATTGTATTATTCTTGTGATTGAGAAAGTGTTTCCATACGGTGGAAGATATTCGAAGACGTGGTATAAATGGTGCATTGTTCCTCAACCTTGATGTGAACCCTATTGAAAGGATTTATTTTGAACCTAAATACGATAATTCTCAAGGGGAATGGGATCAGAGGGTCGTTCATTTAGAGTGCAAAAAATACGCATTTTTTTGCTAATCAAGAAAGGTAACAGCTCCCTCTTGTTTGAGTTTTATATAAGTAAACATTTGCAGCATATACAAATAGATTATTTACTTATTATAAAGTAGAAATACAGGGGAAAAATGGTGTTGTTTTTTCATGAAGAACATTTGACAGCCTACCCTCTCCACTGAGTTGCTCTTTATTTTCTTATTACGAAGCTGCGTGACGATTCGTTTTTTTACGTGACAGACACAACAGCTTTTTTTATAAAAAACTATCTTCGTATTCGTATTGTCATATGAGTTTTGTTTTAAAAATAGTCCAATAGCCCAAATAGGCCTTGATAATATTTTGACGACCGTATTCACATAAATTTTGCTTGCTGATTCTTGTGCAATTTTCTCCATGTCGTCGGTCCCAATTTCCTTCAAAGTTTTACACATTAGGCGGTTAGGCATTTATTACAAGGCCAACAACTTTGCTGCTATATCGTCAATTGCTAGTCATAACAACACACAATGCAGTGAAGTCGCTTTTTTTACCATTTGACATTGCCAGATACTTTCCTGTGTGCGGTTGGTCTTTCATTGTTATTCTTCTCTTCCTCTCCTGCTTTCTACCTCATGAAGTCTAACAACAATGCAGTCACTGAGTTGACATGCCGCACATTACAACGGTACTTTGCTTTTAATAACAATTAGCTCAGGTTCACAAAACGACAATATTAAAGCCATCCAGTACAACTCTAAGTAGCCGCATAACGAACATAATTCTGTGTTTAGTGAGTGCTTGGTGCTGATTAATGAACTGAGTTTAAGTTTCTCGGCTACTCTTCCGATACAAAACAGTAAGTTTGAAACCTACCCCGCGTTGACGACTTTTCTTTAATTTATCCCTTTGCTTGCACTCTAAAAAGATTAGTCTCCAAAAGTATGACTGACCAGTCAAAAATTCCACTGCTCCATTATTGTGGACACCACATAGAGTTCTCAACATGACCGCCCGTTTTAGTGGCGCTGCTATTGTCTTCATTCTTCTGAGGTTTTTCAAGCCTGGGAAATGATTTTTGGATTTTCAATCTGGTTACATTATGTATTGACACTGAAAGATATAATTTAAGACCGTTGCACCCGGCATTTTAAGAAGTGTTGCACTATTAGGTTCGAGACTCGTATGTTGCCAGAAAAATGAGAACAAATTTAATTCCAGAAAATCACTGATATCAAACATTAAGGCTAATTATCCTTGAGGGATCAAAAATATATTTTGTGCGAGATTATTTGAGAGGTAAAATATCATTCATTCAGAGGGAAAATCGTTCAACTTTGCCCCGATTCGAAACCGGATCTCTTGAACCCCAAGTGAACATAAATGTGTATCTCTTCGCTGAGGAACACATGCTGATGAGTGCGTATAAGTGATGCTGTAGCTAGTCTGGGTGTCATTCGATTTTGAAGATAAAATATTTGAGAAAGCGGCTGGTAAAATGTAATATTTCCTATTAGATTCTTATTGTAGAACTGAGAGGTTTAAAATGCCGTTTTTCCTGCGATCGATAATAGACCATCATGGCTGTGATAAGACTTTGACGTAGGCTAGTTGACAGGTAGAGTAGCTGATTAATTCATATGTACCCTAACGTATATTTCTAAATCTACCGAGTAATGCTTACAATATGTTTTGCATGATTCCTGCATGACTCTTGTGTCACGTTTACGTAGTTAAATTAGAATAGAATAGGTTTAATTATGCTCTAGGTTTCCCCATAAGATAAAAAAAATAGGAAATACATATAAAATTCTGCTTAGAGCAAAAAATAAAACAAAAATATATACACCTGGCCAACATCTCACAGTGATGGAAAACTAAAAATTCACAGTAACAGATAATTAACACGAAGAAAAATGGAAAATATAATATATAACAAACGAAAATATAATATCAATCACAAAGATATAACAAGACAATAATTTCTCCGATCACTTTGGAAACATATACATCTGTAAATGGTTATATAGTTCTATTGTTGGCATATATGCTACATGTGGTAATCATTAAAAAATTTTCCTTAAAAACGAACAGCAAGGAAGAATCTTTTATGGATATTGGCAAGGAATTACAGAGATTAGAACCAGAGATGAGAAATGATTTAAGGTATGTATTTGTCCGAGATATGGGGCGTAAGAAGTAGGAGAGGTCAGTTCTAGTTGTTCTAAGAACGGAGACTGATTTGGATTTGAACGTGGAAAAGATATATATACTGGATATTTATTACAGAAAAGAGTGAAGAGAATTGACCCAAGTTAATATTTCCTCAGAAGAGGTTTCAAGCCACGACATGTTGTGAAGGTGGTGGGAGATATGTTAGTCTTTACGAAGCTCAAGGACAAATCTTCGACAAGAATTTAAGAGCCGCCGAAGTTTATTTTCTGATTCCAATGGAAGGTCATCATAGATTATTTTACTCGTTTCTGTAGCATTTACAATGTACCGATACGTGGTGCTAGTTGGTGAAAGTAAATTTTTTCACTGTAGGTCATTATGTTGATCAGTCAACTCCTGCCAAACACCTTTTGGTAGTTTTCAGGGTGATAAGTAAATTTATATGTAATAAAAATTTTAAGAATAAAATTTTCTGTTCTCTCATATAGAACGCCGTATCCAAGGAATCCTAAGAAACGATGGATTGCAACAGGACGAAAGAAAACTGCCTCACCAAAGTGGATCGGGTGAACTCCACATTAGAGTCCATCCCAGAGTGGGAAGCAGTCGTCACTGGTGTAGTTCTCTCCGCCATCACTCTCTTCACCATCGTGGGAAACATCTTGGTTATACTATCCGTCTTCAGGTACAGACCGCTTCGCATTCCTCCTAACTACTTCATAGCGTCACTGGCCGTAACGGACATCACCATCGCGCTGCTGGTTTTTCCGTTCAGCATAGTGGAGAGAATTATGGGAAGATGGATATTCGGCGCAACAATTTGCAAGTTGTGGTTGGCCCTCAACGCCCTTTGCTGCTCCGCATCGATATTCCACTTGTGTGCCATTGCCTTAGACCGCTACTGGGCTATCAAGGATCCCATCGCTTACGCTGAGAAGCGGACAGTCCGACGTATTCTCACGACCATTGGTCTAACATGGTTCACCGCCGGGGCACTGTCTTCCTTTCTCCTATTTGATGCCAAAGAGGAGGCAACGGAGCTGATCGAGAAACTGTCAGTCTGTCTCCGCGAGACGTTCAACAATTTCATCGTCTCCATGATCATTGCTTTTTTGTACCTGAGTCTCTGCGTCACTACCATACTTTACGTCCAGATGTTCTTGACGGTGCGACGGAGGTTTAGGGACCGAGCGAAGATTTCATATACAAACCACCACACTCAACGCAGCCCTGGCACCAGTGCCAAGGGAATTCAGAGGAAGCCCAGCAATGCTGAGGGGTCTGACTCAACCACCTCCGAAGGGGAGAAGTTTAGAGTACAAAAAGCCTTAAACAACGAAACCGAGCTCATTAATACCCAATCGACGGTCTGCGGTCTGGAGTCAATTCCTGAGTCAGGCTGTAGCAGGGGTAAAGTCCAGGAGGATGCCGACAGAAATATGAATAAATGGTGGCTGAGAGTTAAGAAATCTAGAAACTGCAAAGATGAAGTGACTCACTTAGAAATGGTTGATTTGCAATCTCCGTCGTCGCGGGAGAAGCCTGCTGTGCACCAATTCCTCGAGGAGAAGCAGAGGGTTTCCCAGAGGAAGGAAAAGAGGTTGGCGAGAACACTCGGGTTGGTAATGGGTGCATTTATAATGTGCTGGCTACCTTACTTCATCTTCCACCTCGTCATTATGCTCTGCAAAACTTGTACCCCGTCATTGAAAATAAGAAAATCTATTACGTGGATCGGATATATTAACTCAACTCTAAATCCTATTATATACACTTTATTTAACGCGGAGTTTAGGACCGCATTCAGAAAAATTCTTCACTTATAAATGTATATCTTTTACAATACCACAAATAAAAAGAAAACTGGCACGACCCGGGTGTCAGTGCATGAGCACCATCCTGAGGTGCAGAGTCGGAATCTCCTTTAATACAAAACCATTGAAGGGGGAGGAGAGAAATGAAGGGGGAGAGGAGGTAGGGGTAAAAAACGGGAGGGGGGAACTCAAGGATCGAGGTTAGTAAGAAGTTGAAAGGGAAGAATGCGTCACAGCCTCAAGGATAGGGGAAGGGGAAGGAAACAGACACTCATTAATGACATTGACGTTAGTGTTCCGAAGTCTTTTTAAAATTTCTGATTGCTCTAGAGCATTGAGCTCACGTCGATTATTATTAAAATGTAAAATGTTAACATTAAAATTGCTATTATGTTCATTACACAGGAGGAGTTTGACGAAGTTACTTCTGTTTTCACGATTATTTAAAAAAGCACTGTAATAATTGTGGAAATTAGTCGTATAAAAATTGGATAAATGATGTAAAATTAATAATATTTTGAAATTAAAGTTTGTGTGTTTCTACCAAATATTTGTTTTATTTCACTCATAATATTATTCTGTATTACTTCGCATCTTTTTAGCCATATTTTAAATCATTTCTCTATCAATAATACATTATGGTATTTGGCATTTATCATTCCGATCATGGGTTCCCCCTCAAATTACCTTGAAGCTGACAGTATTGACTTTCAGAGTGCCTGCACATTTCTGATAGAAAGAAAAAAGAAACGCGAAGGGACGGTGGCTAGTATTGTCAGTGCATGAGCACCATCTTGAGTCAGTGCATGAGTGCAGATATTCAGTCAGTCAAAATAAATACCTTGACATTTTCTCTTCATAGGAAAGAATCCAAGGTGTCGGTGTAGTGGAATATCCACGACGGAGCCAGACAGTTGCACTTGTGCGTGAATCAAAAGTAAAGCCACGTGGAAATAACTTACTGAACCACATACCATAGTTAAATAACAGAAGTTGGCTAATTAACAATAGAGAAATAAATATAATCCCATCAGGCAACGTAAAAATATTTTGTCAAATAATTTTCACAGCAGTTATTAGAGAATTTTGGGAAACAAGTGGCCGGGAGAATGGTAGAGTGAAGAGGATCTCACTTTTCAAAAATTCAATGAGAATTCAGCCTGACCAGAAAAAAAGAGGACCCGCGTGTTCTTCAGAAGCAAACGTTTCTGACGGAACAAGCACCAAGTGACAAGATAACACACATTGGAACCTTTTCCTAAAATATGTTATTCCATGCCCTTACACAGTTTTTTTTAACGCAAAAACATTTAAATATTTTGATATTCTCATTTTGCTCCTCATAAAATTAATTTATTATGTAGATCCCGTATAAGCCGTTACATAGTACATGCGGATAAAGGCCAAAATAAGTGTTGAATATTTTTGTGGGTTCTTGTACCAATTTCTCTGTGAAGTGACGATCATAAATAACATATGCAATTTTTATTAAATATATGATGGAGATCATTACATTTAATACAACGAACTGGAGAAATCAATGAATGGCTTATCCCAGGTAACATATTCTGATGTTTCAGGGCGAATCCCATAGCTCCTGATGGGAAGAATTTTGAAGATTAATTTCCGGCCGTTCAGAAAATCACTGCCAGTACTCACAAAGAAAATTTAAGGAGCGTCATCTAAAAGACGACCTTTGAACAAAGGGGCCACTATGGATTCTGCAAATAAAAATTACTTGCATAGACAAGAAAAACAAAAAGCCGAATACAATGCAAATTTTCAATTTCGATTGGTTCAAAGTGTTTGAAATGGAGATATAACAATACGGTAATACAGTGCATATTTTAGTGCAGACATGAACCTAGATTCATTTTGGCACTATTAAAAATAATTGATGCAACATTGACATGAATTTCTACGTTCTTGTGGATACATGAGTTCCTTTCCTGGGAGACTGATGGAGGAAATTGAAAATATTAAGTGTATTGTCACGGACTAATCTCAGAGTGGAACGATGTCAAAACGAATAACTCTTATGGCGAAAGATCGGAGAGGTGGAACCTAAGGGGAAGCAGAGACAAGGAAAAGGGAATTCTCATCAGCAAAAAGAAAAATCCCGTATTTCGCACCAAGGGAAACTAACAAAATTTTACTGTAATGCGCTTGAGGCCTGGAGATACAATTCCCAATGAAATGCAAAATGTTCGATTAAAAGGGAACTCTCTCCACATTTTGGAGGAGGGGTTAGTAAAAGGGGGCTTATTTCTACCAAGGTACATGAATGTTAACGTAAAAACTAATCTTACTAAACAACATTAAAATAACTGGGAATAATAACCCGATGTCATCAATACTCAAAGCTCAGTTTCATGACCCGTCGGAATACAAGGGTCAAGTAATGAATCATCACTTAAATGACCAGGTTTCGTTGGGTTGCAATAGGTCGCCCGCCCTCTCACTTGACGGCTAATTTCCTTGGGGATAAAGGGGGAAACACGTGGCTTGAGCTTTCAAGGAGGCGTGGACGTGACCTCCCGCTTTACGCCGGCGGAGACTGTGAGGCTGCTGATTGGCTGCTCATCTCGATGCCTGGACCCCGGTAAGGTGGGTACCATGGCAATCAAAACCTCGGATCGGAGGGGCGATCAGCTTTCCGTGCCTTCCGTGGAGCAGATACCGTCGCCTTTTATGCCAGCCGTGTTTCCTGTCACCGTGTATGCCAGCCAGACCGTGTAGATCACCGTGCAGGCCGGGGGCTTACGAATAATGAGCTGATAGATGAGCCAGCTACCTCGCCTGTCGGCTGCCCGAAACATAAGAGACCCATCCGTCTTGTTATTGACCTCGCTTCTTCTCACGGTGGTCACGTGGCGGACAATCAGCGCCGCCTTTTCCTTTTCACCGCAGAACTGACTAGTGATATCGTATTGCCTCGAGCGGGCGATTTTAAATCACCCAAAGGTTAGGGCGTCGGGGATGCACACACACACATTGGTCGCCTGCTATTAAAGCACACTATACTGGCCATTACACCAAGCAGTGCAAAAATACACACGTTGAAAATAATCTAATCCTAGGGGAAACAAATTGTGAGAGATTTCCGAAATAATAACGAAATATAATAAACAAATGAGGAAAAAAACTATCGAATCCGCGGAACATAAAATGTAGGTGGAGTGCGGCCATAACAGTACATAAACAAATTGCCTTGCCATATAAAATTTTGGCACTTCGTTTTAGACCAGTGGTTGCGTGTTCCACTCCCATTCTGAGTATCGCAGGTGCAAGACCAAACGACGGAAAACATATTCTATTCTGGCTTGCCAACAAACTTTTCCACGCTACCCGAATTCGACCGCAATACTGAGAGATAACAGTCTGAGCAAAAGGCATTGATGGCGCAGATCAAGGAGATAGGACAGATTATCAACAGCTACAGCTCCGGGAGAATGTGAAAGTTCACGATATATGCCGGGGTACTGATATGTGGAAGGCATCGGGTACATCACCACATTGGTATAACTAGAAGATGCAGCCCTGTATTATAGCTGCATTAGACGAGATGGCATCCGACCAGTATAATAGTCCGTCAATCGGATCTCTGTATATGGACTACTGGGAGGAGTATATCAGTCAGTAATTACAAACATAAATTTCCACCCTCGTAAACGTCTTGCCAGATTTTTTTGCCTGATACCTTCAGCGTCCACTCTTGATTTTTCTCTTTATCCTACATGAAGTTGTTGTAAACCTGCAACTTGGGTATTAGCGATTTGCTTGAGCTATCACAAAGGAAAGGAAACGTCGTCCAAAAAATGGAATCATCTACGATGCAAATTAAACATAAATGGATTTGAAGCAGGTGAGTTTTGATGCTTTTATGTCTTCCTGAATCTCGGGTCGCGAGTGATGAGACTCACGCACTGGCATCGCCTCCATGAGGCTTAGTGAGCCTCTTGCCCGCGTCATTAGGGTATCAGGCGAATGAATGGCGTGCGCGGGAGCCTTATGTCAACGCGGGTCCGGAGTTGAACGGGAATAGTTTCAAAATTTGCAGGCCTCTCCCTGGGAATAAAATAATTTCCAAAAAGAAATACTTGGGATAATATACCGACCTGACGAAGGGCGTCCGCCAGCCAATGAAAGATAACTACGCGTGTGATAACAGTGAATCACTTTGCGAAGTGAATCACTGTGACACGATAAGACCATCAGCTCGGCCATGACGTGATCAATTAAGCCCTCCTCTTCTTTTTGGATGTTTTTAATGATTTCCTTTTTTAATTATGTATATATTTATGACTCAGTTTAAAAGGGAAGTCTACTCAGAAAAAAACCAGAGCATTTTCTATCACTCCCTGGACATAAGCCGTGAATGGAACATCCTTCCAAGTGACTTCCAAATTTTAAAGTCTTCTTCAAGCTGATTGTTTGAATGGATTATCATTCAGCTTTAATAACAGTATTGTTTCACTAAGACGTTTGAGTTGCAGTGGTTTGAATATTTTGACCTCCGAAATTTTCAAGGATTTTCTTAGCTGTGAAATGGTTTTCACTTAATAACCTTCGAGAAAGCCAAGACTTGTGAAAGCGACACCTTGACAAGGTAAGAGTACCTTATTGTTTTATTTAATATTACTGTAAGTCACAAATCAATCTATCACCACTTAACATTAATTCAATATTATTGGAATTCACAATATTCAAGCAGAAGATTCTCAACCTTGCACTAATTTCCGTAAATGATTCTTACGTAAAATAGAGACGCGAACTTTAATCTGTTCAAAATCTTGTTCTACAATCCTTGTCAAGGAGCATGCACACAGTGTTCAGTACAGATTTCCTTTAAATATAGTCGGACGGCTCTTTAGTGCATTAATTGCTTGATTGAATAATGTCCTGTATTGTGATACCATTTGAGTGGACATAATCGCTTTCCAGCTTTCGCTCTTTCAACCAATTTTTTACTCCAAGATAGTGTATCGCGCTGACGGTCGACGCGTCGCCACACTGTTTATGCGGACGACCGGAAAATTATAATTATTATTTTCAATCGAACCATTGGAAAGAATACCCTCGACAAAATTGGGAGGAAATAGCGTGTAGTGGAACAAATATTAAGGCTTACAAGACGACATCGTGGGTGAAATTTCGAATGAATTCTTCTATTGCGCTTAACTACCATTCTACGAAATATAAAAGAAGTCGGCGGGGGTGAAATTTTGAGTGATCTTTGTAAGTTATAAACAAAAGGAAATCAATTTTATAGTTTTATGAGAGTGTTAAATACTAAAATAAAAAAAAGAAACGAGAGAATTACACAAATCGCGAGACAAGATGATTACGTGTAAACTTATGCAATACCCTGAAATTGTCTCTTCATTGTAAAAACGCAAGTATGGGTTTTTCGCTAGTAAAAGTATAATTTGATAATTTTGTCTTAAAACATTTTTTCGAGTGGAAAATATGTATAGTAGGTTTTTAAAAAGGAATGTAGGTGGCTAATTTGAAGAATTAATTTGATATAACTGTATTAACGAAGAATCTGAAATTGTTGAGATATATGTTACAAGGTCTATCAAAAGCCTAGACATATTAGCAAAATGAACAATAAAAGTTTATTGTTGGTTTATATTTTTGATAATTTATTCTAAGGGTGTGTTCAAGATAATAATGATAATAATAATAATATTTATTCCACTCCAACAAGAAATATAATAGTTATAAATTAAACAGAAGAGTGAAATTAGGCACCCCTGATGGAAAGGTCCTATAATGGGGTTGCCATTCCTTGGATATGGCGGGATCTTTTAGTCCTTCCTCTTATCTTTCCACTATCACAGAGTATCTGTTGTCAACCGCTCAGTACGTATGAACGTACTCGTCCACCATTAAGCCTATGCTATAAGTGAATTTTCTTTAAGAGATAGTTCATGCCCCATATTCTAGGCTTCCATTGACTTCCCTAGTTTTCTAAATACAAGACAAGTTTACTTACGTAATTTTCAAGCCGTTACATTTTTAACCGCCTCAGTTAGGCATTTTTTGATATCTCAGCGACTCTTCTCTGTCTCAATCTGTTATATTTGAGCGCAATGTATTCCAATTTGCCCTCCCATTTATTTTAGTCGTTTGAATGTTTACAAAAGAGAAAATTTTACCCACGCGTCCGTCGGCATTACACCGACTTACAGACGACATAGGCTTTCAAATCTAGTCAGCCAGGGCCTTGAAATCAACGATGAGTTTATTAGATTCTCAGAATGAAAAATATTGGAAGATAATACATCTGAAGCGTCCGAATAATCATTATTGATCGTTCAATCCTAAGATTGGTTGACTGTATCCCTCCACTTTTCCCTTTCTAATATTAATTGTTCCCTTACCTCCGGGTATCTCTTCCTATGCACTATCCTCTATATTTGGTCCATGATTATATTCCTGGATCTTTCTCTGGGGACTTATCCCTCTAATTTGACTTCTATTATGCTCCTCACAATTCTATTGTTTCTCAAGGTGTGTTCAATCCATCTCCTTCTTTTTGGTATGGTGTTCCACACTGCCCATTCCTCTTCTATCCTTCTGACACTTCATCATTTCTTAATTTTTTCCCTCCATTTCTCTTCAGCATCCTCCTCCTACACCAGGTTTCAAAGGCTTCTAGTCTATTCTAATCAGCTCCTGCAATGGTACATGCTTATGATCCACAGAGAGCTACGCAAAGGTTGTCACATACTGTTTCCTGGTTCGTATTCCTATCTTCTTTGAGCTTAACAGTTGTCTTTTTCCCATTAACACCTTCTTAGCTTAATATAGAACATATATTTATGATGAATTACAATCTTCCTTAATTGTTAAAAGGAACAGGTGAGTGCTCTCTTGTGCCTCCAAAAAGATATCATGAATGTATTTAAAATTAAACCAGCCATATATAATTTTTCAGGTTATTAGATATGCTTATTCCTACGCACAGAAAAGCATCCTACATCTAACAGACAATGTTTTTATTATTTCCAGAATTATTAGAACATTTATTGTTGGGAGAAAATATTAATTTTATTTCTCCTTAAAATAATTGCTGCCAAAAAACGCAACAAAAGATGTATAAAAATATTAATAACTTTAATAAAACAAAAAAAATCTTAACAAATTATTAGATGATAACATAATAATTAAAACACACGGGTGTAAAATGCGAAGGTAAATAAATCAATTATGGTCGAAACGCAAGAGAGGTGAAATCACTCAGGTTTTCCGGGATTAGAAACCGGATTTTCAGCCGCATATTTACACGAGTGATAATCAGAACGTAAGTGTGCATGCGAATGAGTCTGAGAAGACAATTCCGTGCCTAGTCAGATTTTGATAGAAATATTTTCGTGAAGGGTCTCTTATTATATTCAAATTCCTATAAATGACTGATAAAATACAAAAGTAATTATTTTCTTCACAAATAGGACGCCAAATCAACGAAATCTGAAAACATAATGGATTGCAACGAGAGGACAGAGAACAGCACCATCCTTATGGATTCGATGAACACTACATTAGTGCCCGTTCCGGCGTGGGAAGCCGTGGTCACTGGTATAGTTCTCTCCACCATCACTCTCCTCACCTTCGTTGGAAACGTCTTGGTCATTCTATCCGTCTTTAAGTATAGACCGCTTTGTATCCCACCTAACTTCTTCATAGCGTCACTAGCCGTGACGGACATCACCATCGCGCTGCTGGCTTCTCCGTTCAGCATAGTGCAGAGTTTAATGGGAAGATGGATATTCGGCGCAACATTTTGCAAGGTGTGGATGGCCATAAAAGTACTATGCTGCTCCGCATCGATATTTCACTTGTGCGCCATCGCCTTGGACCGCTACTGGGCTATCAAGAATCCCATAGTGTACGAGGGGAAACGGACTGTCCAACGTATTCTCATGGCTATTGGAATAATATGGTTTACTTCAGGGGCACTCTCTTCTTGTGTGGTGATTGCTTCCACGGTGGAGATAACGTATCGGATCGACAAACCCGAAGTCTGCACCCTAAAGTTGTTCAATAATTTTATCCTCTTCATGGTCACAGCCTTTATCTGCGTATGTCTTTGCGTCACGACCATAATTTATGCCCGACTATTCATCACGGTACGACGGAGGCTTAGGAATAGGGCAAAGATTTGTTACTCATACTCTCGCACATGCAGCCCTCGTATAAGCACTAATCATATTCAGAAAAAAACAGAGGATGGTGAAAGGGGTGATTCGTCTCCATTCCTAGAGAATAAGCACAAAGTAGAAGTGGAAATTCAGAATGAAGGAGACCTCAGCAAAAACCAATCTACGAAATGCGAACCGGGATCCACGATTGAAGCAGCCTACCAGAGAAGCATAGTGGTCAAGGATGGAAATGGAGATCTGAAGAAATGGCGGAAGAGATTAAATAAACCAGAAAAATTGAAAGATAACCCATCAAAACAAGAAAATTCTCCCACAGAAATGGTTGGCATGTCGAAGATACCAAGGACCGGCTTAGAATGTGGGGTGGGTGAAAGTTGCAATGTTAATACCGTCCCCATGGTAACTCAAGAATTATCACATGAGTCACAGTCATCACGGAAGGAGCCTATGGTGGAATTATTCTTTAAGAAAAAGAGGTATTCCCAGAGGAAAGAAAAGAGGTTGGCGAGAACACTCGCTTTGATAATGGGTGCGTTTATCATATGTTGGTTACCTACCTTCATTACACACCTCGTCATTTTATTCTGCAAAACTTGTACTCCATCATTGAAAATGAGGATATTTATCAGGTGGCTGGGATACATTAACTCAACTCTCAACCCTATAATATACACTGTATTTAACGCCGAGTTCAGAACCGCGTTCAAAAAAATCCTTCGTATTTAGCTCAAAATCGTTCATTTCTAATGATAATGGAAGATATATCGAATAAAATTAACGGTTGAAGACGTACTTTTTGGTAGGTATTCGTAGACATGAAAACATTTCCTAGAGAATTCCACGGCAAAATTTTAATAAAAAGCTTACCTAGGTTCCGATTGTCGAGCAATTATATTCATCTCGCCAGGATATATCGAGGATTAACATTGACTAATATATTCAATTAAATGTAAAAGGAAAAAATATGTATTTTATTGATATTCAAACATATTAAGCCTCTTTTATTCCTATACTAAAAGTACTGAATATCTCGATAAAAAGTAACTGTGGAAAATATGAATATACCAACCTTGGCCTAAATGCAATATTTAGTTAATAGTGAAAGGAATTTAAATTTGTAGTTCATTGTGATTTAGTGAATTGTTTCTCGCTCACTTGTATTTACTATTTTCCTTTCTACATGATTTTTGATCTGATCAAATACACACCAAAATATGTGGTATTTATCAATCCGACATGGTTATTCGCTCAAATCCTCTTAATGGTGGCCTTGTATTCTTCCGGACATTACGTTTGTATCCATTTTTCTAATAATAAATAAATGAAACAAGAATAATTCATCACAATCTTTTAGCATGTCGTATCAGTGTCAAGTTGTATAATACCCTGAAATTGATAATTTATGCGAAGCGTTTCAACTTCAAAGCAGAACCGTTGCATTACGCTTCATCCCATGAGAAAGTGGTGACAGCATTTGTTGACGATGTCGACTTAAACTATAGTGATTTGAACTGGGATAGTGAAAAATATGTTATGCTGTCAGTTTCATCATATTGCGACGCTGGTTGTTTCATTCAAATTGAAAATGAGTGTAACATAAACGAAATATATGTGCTATAATTTATTTAATAGGTACAAGTTCGATTTGGTTTTATATTATCTAAAACAAAGCTGTCCGCTAATTTCATGCAATAGCTGTTTACCCATTGAACGGGTTTCCATTTTAAAGTACCTGAAAGTAAAATTAAATAAATACTAAAAATGGCAAAAGCATGTTGATAGTCTAACAAATATCACGCGACTTACTTTGAGAAATTTTTACTTCATCAAGAATAAATGTCCTTTCAATTTCCTTAGGTTGATTTATAACGCATTAGTTATTTCATTCCAGACTAAGTTATGGAGTTTTTTGTTAGGGTGTCGCTAATTTGAATTTCTAAAATACTGTCGTTTAAAAAAAAGAAATATCCGAGTAATTTCAAAAAAGAACCATTTAGAAATAACCTTCCCACTCTTTCTTCTCTAGAGTATGATTGAGGTATTAAATATTCATGAGGTTCGACGGCGATTTTATTTTATAAGTGGTAAATTTGTATTAATTCAGTGCCTGCCTTCTCCTTTTACCATGGGTAAAAACCATGTAACCTCACCCAAACCAAATTTGACGATACTTAAATGATGTTTTTATATGCAAGTCCAAAAGTTTACAATTAATTACCCCAATTATGCACAGATTCGAAATCTATAAAAATACATTAAAAAATATAGTGTTGACTTCACGCCAAAGAGAGTGTAGAGGAAATATTATTGTAATTGTATTTGAAATAATTCTATTTACTGTCAATTTATAACTTCCCAAGGTGCACACAAACATTATTAAGTAAATGTCTTTATGTCACTACATGATCTACAAGTATGTTTAAGTGTAAATATAACTTGTTATCATTTGAAGGTACCCTTAAATAGGTTCTCCTTTAAGGCTGCCAAAAGTTATTCGAAACTTGTCATGGTGAATGTAATTTGTGAATGAGTAATAAACATTATTATTACATTTATCATTACAGATCTATTTAAATGCGTCGGAGAAATTGTAGAAAGAAAAGAAAGGTGTCCAGGTAGTTAGGAAAATTCGTTTGAAAATCAAATACAGGGACCCTTAGACTTGTAAACAGAGTCAAATATCACAAATTCAACCTTATCTGACGAGATATTGTGGAACATAATGGTAAGTTTAAAAAAAACTTATTTTTATCTACTCGGTTATCTGTGCAACGTGTTTCGAAGCTTAAAGAGTAATCATTGATGATTCGCACGCAAGAGAAATTAATGATTTGATAGAAACTCATTGGGATAGTACTATGATTCCCACCACCGATGAAATCTCATCCTGTTCCTATGGAAAGAAAAAATCTTCCGGTTACCCACGGAAGTGACCGAATGTGTAGGAATGAAAATACGAGAACTAATCACTCATGCTGGGTTTGTAATCCTTCTTCAGGCATTGATGCTCTTAATGGCTATCCTACATATACTCCAACACCAATATACTACGGTAGATCAGAAAGTGAAAAAAAAACAAGGGAAGTAGATTGTAGAACTGAATGGTTTATAATGTTGTGTTTCACGGGATCGATAACAGACTTACAATTTATTTCTATATAAATAAATAATAACATTTCGAGGTTAAAATTAGACTTTTTAAAGAAGTAAGTGAAATAAATTACTGGCAGTAAACACAACTTTGAAATCAGGTCTGCATTTCAGAAAAACCAAATATACATGTAATTCTTATGGAAGCGCTTTTACTCATCTTGAGACGAACCGGAGACCATTATGTAAGTAACAGTAGTCATAAACGTTTTGAGTGACATAGTGAATCATATTACAAAGTTTCATTCAATTCCGTGCAGTGGTTTGGTAGATATAACTGACCGCACAATCACACATTCATTTATATCGTTATGAAAGATTATGGATTGTTTTAGTATTTCCTGTATCATTTCTAGCATACCGATATGGTTTTGCTTGATGGTGGAAGTAAATTTCTTCACTATAGCTTATGTTGGTGATTAGTCAAACACCCTTGCGTTGGCCTTCAGGGTAATAAGTAGATGGAGTTATGTTCCGGTGAAATCATCTTCACAGTGCGGCTTGATGATTGATGATGACGTTTTATTCGTCGAAACGCCTTGTATAAATAAATTACCGAGTATACATTGCATTTGTTTTCTTTTTCAATAAAACTATCACATTTCCAGAACATATTTTGGCATTATGAAGAAGAAGTAAGTGAAATAAATGATTAGCGGTTAATGCAAAATTATTTTGTCCATTAGTTCGTCTTTCACAAAGAGAGGAATTCCATGTGGTACAACAAATGCATGGTAGAGTGACATATTCTAAAAGGACCCCACGTATAATTAATGAGATTAGGATTGAGGTTGGCCAGATTTTAATAGGGTCATCAAAATGTTCAGAAAAAAATGCTCGTGAGGGAACGATCCACCAAATGGTAAGAAAATACACAATTGACCCTCATATCATGAAAATCCATGAAAATACATCCATAAAAATCCATGAAAATCTCCAATTTCATTTCCACGGAATTATCCAACATTGACTTAATTTTTCTCTACCTTAAGCTAAGGTTAAAAAAATTAAGGCAATATGATATGATAAATCTCTGTCGTTTTGTATTAATACACCTCATAATTTTGCTTCATCAAAACAGTTTTCCATTAAAATTACGTATACATGAGATATAGAGAGCATAACTTACCTCCAGTTTAAATAGTATTTATTATCTCGTAAAAAATCGCTTCAATACAGCGTAGCAGCTGCATATAATTTACGAGTAAATTAACCCAAGTATCACCGTGACCATGTAAATCAAAATGATAACGAGGTTTCAAATTTCTTCAAATGGGTTTATAACACCTTCAATGATGAAATGCCGCCGTAATGAAAAGCCAAAACTATCGCTCAATAATAAAAGTAATCCTTAGAATGTCTTCATTATAAACCCTTTTTAGTGTCCACTGGTGTCAAAACGTTATTCATATTTTACCCTTGTTATTAATGAACGCACTGTCATGCGCTTCCAAAATGTGAATTTTTTACTTCTAAGGCATATGTTGCAATTTTGTAAATTTCAAAAAATTAAGGATTGTCAACAGCGACAAGGTAAGTCAAAATGAATAATTACTTCCAACTAAAATAAAACTTATTCAAACACATGTTATCCATGATTAAAATCGTTATTTATTTGAAAGCAAAAGAAGGCTAAAAATTCCAGTTTTCCGGTTAATATAGTTGTAATGGACAACGTTTTTGTATATGGAATCCGAGTATCTTTCATTTTATGGAATTCTCAAAATGTAAGTCTCCGATTCCTTATCTATGGAATTACAAAACTCTGTCAGCTTTTTTTGATGTTCAACTGACGTCTCAAAAAATAAGGCAGTATAATGAATCTGTTATATTTTTTATCAATTTACCAATTTTTTTTCCTTTTCAAAGTAGTATTCCATGAAAATAAAGTATAAATGAAACGTGAAAAGAATAATTTTCCTCCAGTTTCCTTCAAAAAAGACTGAATTACCTTCAGCTTCATTAAAAATTTATTAGATAAAAATTTATCTTTAGAACGCTCGGGTGTAAAATGCGAAGGTCAGAAAATAAGTTATGGTTGAAATGCAAGACAGGTGAAATCATTCAGGTTTTCCGCGATTAGAAACCGGATTACTTCAGCCGAATATACACACGAGTGATTATAAGAACGTAAGTGGGCATGCAGATGACTCTGAGAAGGCAATTCCGTGCCTAGTCATGGCATCATCAGATTTCGATAGAAATATTCGGGAAGGGTCTCTTATTATATTAAAGTTCCTATAAATGGCTGATAAAATACAAAAGCTATTCTTTTTTTCACCAATAGGACGCCAATTCTACGAAATCTGAAAACAAAATGGATTGCAACGAGAGAACAGAGAAGAGCACCATCCTTCTGGATTGGATGAACACTACATTAGTGCCCGTCCCAGAGTGGAAAGCCGTGGTCACTGGTATAGTTCTCTCCACCAATACTCTCGTCACCCTCTTTGGAAACGTCTCGGTCATTCTATCTGCCAGCATAGTGGAGAGAATTATGGGAATATGGATATTTGGTTCAACAATTTGCAGGGTGTGGATGGCCCTAAAAGTTCTATGCTGCTCCGCATCGATATTTCACTTGTGCGCCATCGCCTTGAACCGCTACTGGGCTATCGAGGATCCCATAGCGTATGCAGGGAAACGGACTGTCCAGCGTATCCTCATGACCATTGGAATAATATGGCTTACTTCAGGGGCACTCTCTTTCAGTGTGGCGATTGGATCCACGGATGAGTCAATGGATCTGATCGACAAACTTGGTATCTGCACCATAAAGACGTTTAGTAACTTAATCATCTTCATGGCCATAGCCTTTCTCCACATATGCCTCTGCGTCACGACCGTAATTTATGGCCGACTATTCATCACGGTACGACGAAGGCTTAGGAACAGGGCAAAGGTTTATTATTTAAACTCTCAAACAAGTGGCACTGTCACCAGCACCAAAGTAATTCAGGGGAAAGCTAATAATGGTGATAGGGGTGACTCGGTCACATTTATGGAGCAAAAGCACAGCATGGAAGAGGCCCTTGAAATGGCAAGAGACCTCAGCAAAAACCATTCTACGAAATGCGAGCCGGAATTCACGCTTGAAGCATGATATCGGAGGAGCATAGTGGTCAAGGATGGAAATGGCGATCTGAAAAAATGGCGGCAGAAATTAAATAAACCAGAAAAATTTAAAGATAACCCATCAATACGGGAAAATTCTTGCACAGAAATGGATGACATGTCGAGGGTGTCTAATACCGACTTAGAATGTGAGGTGGGTGAAAGTTACAATATTAATACCGTCCCCAAGGTTACTCAAGGATTATCACATGAGTCACCGTCATCACGGAAGGAGCCTAGGGCGGAAATATTTTTTGAGAAACAGAGGTTTTCCCAGAGGATAGAAAAGAGGTTAGCGAGGACTCTTGGCTTGATTATGGGTGCGTTTATCATATGTTGGCACCATTCTTCATCTTAAAATTTGTCAGTTTTCTCTGCAAAACGTGTACTCCATCATTGAAAATGAAGATATTTATCGTATGGCTCTGTTACATCAACTCAACTCTCAACCCTATAATTTACACTGTATTTAACGCGGAGTTTAGAACCGCGTTCAAAAAAATCCTTCGTGTTTAGCTTAAAAACTTTCACTTCTAAAGATTAAAGAGGATACATCGAAAAAAATTAATGGTTGAAGGCGTAACTTTGTGGAACGTTTTCGCAGACACGACGAAAAAATTTCCAAGTAAATTCCACACCTAATATTTTTTACTGACCTTGGTTCCCATTGCCAAGCAATCATTTTTTTAATGCCAGGATATATCGAATATAAACATTGAATAATAGATTCATAAAATTTAAAAGGAAAATAAAATATGTATTTTATGAATATGCAAACATACTAAACCTTTATTTTCCTATTCGTGAAGCACATAATCTCTCAATAAAAGTAACTTTGGGAGATATCAAAATCCTAAGTTTGGCCTAAATACAACATGTAGCCAATAGTGAAGGGAATATTAATTGGTATTTCCTTATAATTTAGTGAATTATATCCCACACACTTGTTATTTCCTATCAGTCCTGTTGACAACCATTCTTCATTTTGTTTTCATTCTGTTGATAACCATTCTGTTGGCAATTATTCTTCCGGATATTAAGTTTGTGTCCATTGCTCTTATAATAAAAAAAAGAAACGAGAATGGTTCATCACAATCTTTTGACATGTCGTAACAGTGTCAAGTTGTATAATACCCTGTCATTGACCATTCATGCGAAGTGTTTCAACTCCAAAGCAGAACCGTTGCATTACCCTTCATCCTATGAGAAAGTGGTGACAGCATATGTAGACGTTGTCGCCTTAATCTATGGTGATTTAAACTGGGATAATGTAAAATATGGTATGCAGTAAGATTTGATCAATTGTGACGTTAGTTTGTATCATATAAGTGGAAAATGAGTGTAACTGCAACAAAATATATGCGCTATAATTTATATTATAGGTACAAGTTCGATTGGGTTTTATATTATCTAGAGCAAAGATGTCTGCTAATTTCATGCAATAGCTGTATACCTATTGAACGGGTTTCCACTTTAAAGTACCTGGAAGTAACATAAGACGGATACTAAAAATGGCAAAAGAACATTGATAGTCTAATAAATTTCATGCGACAAAATTAGAGAATTTTTTACGTCATCAAGAATAAATGTTCTTTCAAATTCCTAAAGTTGATTGATAACGCTTTAGTTCATTCCAGACTAAGTCATGGAGTTTTTTGTTAGGGTGGAGCTAATTTGAATTCCTAAAATACTGTCGTTTAAAAAAAAAGAAATATCCGAGTAATTTCAAAAAAGAACCATTAAGGAAGAACCTTCCCACTCTTTCTTCTCATGGGCATTATTTAGGTATTTATATATAATATAAGGTTCGACGGCGATTTTATTTTAGAAGTGGCAAATATTTATAATTTCTGTGACATTGAACGGTTTTCCAGTTTGAGGTGCCTGGGAGTAACCCTAGATTAATTCTCAAAGTGGCATAAGCATGATGCTAGTCTTTCAAATATTATGCAAAAATCCTTGACAAATATTTACTTCTTCAGGAATAAACGACCATTATATTTCCTAAGGATGATATATAACGCTTTATTACAGTCCAGACTAAGTATGGAATGTATTGTTAGGGTGGCCCATATTCCTAAAGACCTGCCGTTATTTACAAAAGGTCTTATTCGAGTTATTTCGAAAAATAACCACTTTGAAAGAACCTTCCCACTCTTTTTTCTTAGGGTATGATTGAGATTTTTATATATTCATAAGGTTCTACGGCGTTACGGCGAAGGTAGTGGTAATTCTGTATCATTTCTGTTTCTGTCTTCTCCCTTTAACATAGTTAAAAAGAATATAACCTCACCCAAACAAAATTTGACGATACCTGAACTTATGCACAGATTCTAAATCTGTAAAAATAAAATCGTAAAATGTAGTGTTGACTTCTCGCCAAAGAGAGTGTTGAGGAAATATATTTGTAAATGTATTTGATAAAACTCTATTAACTGTCAATATGTAACTTCCTTAGGTACACACAAACATTGTTAAGTGAATGTCTTTATGTCACTACACGATCTTCATTTATGTTTAAGTGTAAATATTATATGCTATCATTTGAAGGAATCCTTAAACAGGTTCTCCTTCAAGGCTGCCAAAAGTTATTCGAAACTTGTCAGGATGAATGTAATTTGTGTATGACTAATAAACATTATTATTACAATTATTATAAAATATCCTTTGAAATGTGTCGGAGAAATTGTGAAAAGATCGAGGTGTCAAGGTAGTTAGGAAAATTCGCTTGAGAATCTAATACAGGGACACTTAGACTTGCGGGGACCGGGTTGATGTGGTAGCTAGAGTACTCGCCTACCACACGGACGGCCAGAGTTCAAATCCCTGCAGAGGCGGATGTTTTCCAGAGGGTAGATGATTCCTACTTGAGTGTCTTGTGGAGGGCACTTCAAGTACAGTATAGTTCGTCGGATGAGACGTAAAACCGTGGTCCCCTTGGCGCCTTTCCTTAAAAGCAGGCTAATGCCGACGCTGGGTTTCCATCCAGCCTTCCTCCCGAACCTATCCCCTATGGTGCAAATGACCTTAGACCTCGATCGCCTCCCCAAATATTCAATTCAATTCTTAGACTTGCAAACAGTGTTAAATATCACAAATTCAAATGCATTCAAGCCTATCTGACGAGATATTGTGGAACATAATGGTAAGTTGTAAAAGAAAAAACTTATTTTTATCCACTCGGTAATATATCTGTACAACGTGTTTCGACGCTTAAGGAGTAATCATTGATGATTCGCACGCAAGAGAAATTAATGATTTGAATTCAACTCATTGGGAAAGTACTATGATTCCCACCACCGATGAAATCTCATCCTGTTTCTATGGAAAGAAAACATATTCCGGTTAACCTCGAAAGTTACCGAATTTATTGCAATGAAATTATTAGAACTGATCACTTCCGCGGTTCCTGGGGCTATTTCCATATATTATCTGGTACCCACGTAAGTAGCCTGAATTCCTCGCTTACATGATAGATTTGAATCCTGATTCAGGCATTGATGCTCTTAGATGTATAACATACACACTGCTCCAACGCCAATATACAACGGTATATCAGATCATGAGAATAAAATAAGTGAAGTAGATTGTAGAACTGAAAGTTTTAAAATGTTGAACATCACGGGATCGATAACAGACCGTAAAAACTACGTTATGACTTTAAGTAGGGTCGCTGACAGGTAATGTAGTTGATAAATTCATATGCACCATAATGCATGTTTCTAAATCTTGCGAGTAGTGCTATCACCATGTTTTTCATGTTTCCTACAAGACTCTCGTGTCCCGTCTTCATAGTTACATTATGGATTGTTTCAATAGTTTCTGTAGCATTCGTTGAATACCAATAATTTGGCGAATGTTGGTGAAAATTTCTCTACTGTATTTCATATTGGTGTAAAGTTACATCCTGCCAAACACCCTTGCGGTGGCTTGCAGGGTTCTAAGTAGATATAGTTATGTTCTGGCGAATTCATGTTCGCAATGCAGCTTGATGATTTTTTATATTTAAATAAAACAATCACATTTCAAGAATACAATTCTACTTATTTAAGAAGGATTAAGTGAAATAGGCAGTAAACTCAACTCAGAAATAAGGTTTGCATGCCAGAAAAACAAAATTTACAAGTATTTCTTAAGGAAATGCTTTTACTCGTCTTGAGTTGAAGCGGAGACCATTATGTAAACAAAAGTTAGCCATAAACTTTTTGAGTGACATAATGAATCAATTTACAAAGTTTCAAATTATTTCGAACTGTGGGTTGGAAGTTATAACAGACCGCACAATGTTAAATTTCTTTTTAATTATATGTAAGATTATAGATTTTTTTGTAATGTCTGTAGAATTTGAAGTATACCGATAACGCTGTGTTTGATGGTGAAAGAAAATTTCTTCACTATAGTTTATCTTGTAGATAAGTCACCCCCTGCCAAACACCCTTGTGGTGGCTTTCAGGGTAATAAGTAGATGTAGTAATGTTCCGGCGAATTCATATTCACAGTAGAGCTTGATGTTTGATATATGACGCTTTAATCGTCGAAACGCCTTGTACAAATATATAACTGAGTATACATTACAATTTTTTTCTATTTCAATAAAACAATCACATATGGAGAAAATATTTCGGCATTTTGAAGAAGTATAAAGTGATAAAGTTAATGCAAATGCAAATGCAAAATTAGATAAATAAAATAAAAAAATAAAAATTGCAAAGGCTGTTAATGCAAAATTATTTTGTTCATTGGTTCGTCTGTCACAAATAGTGGAATTCCAGGCGGTACAACATATATATGGTAGAGTGACATTTTTGAAGAGCACCCCGCTTATAATTAATGAGACTAGGATTGAGCTCAGCCAGAAATTAATATGGTCATCAAATAATTCTGAAACAAATGCTCCTGAGGGAACCAGCCTTCAAAAGGTAAGAAAATACACTTTTCGCCCACATATCATAGGAAACACGGTGCCATACGATTCTAAAGTAACATTTCAATTGATAATCATGCTTATTTTGTTCTTCGCAAAAGTTATGGGTAATTATGATACTTCTTAAGTGGGAAGATTACAGCGGAAAAATTGCTTAAATTTTACGAGTGAATTTTATAACGGCCCTTGATGCTGACTATATTACATTCCATGGAATCCCCACCATGAAAATCTCCAATTACATTTCCACGGAATTATCCAACATTGACTTAATTTTTCTATACATTAGGGTAAGGTTAAAAAAATTAAGGCAATATATATGATAAATCTCTATTGATCTGTATCAATATACCTCATGATTTTGCCTCATTAAAATAGTTTTCCATGATAATGACGTATACGACGTATATGACGTAAGAGCATAATTTACCTCCAGTTTATATAGTCTTTTATTAACTCGTAAACAATCGCTTTGTTGCAATGTAAAAGGTGCATGAAATTTACGAGTACATTTACCCAAGTATCACCGTGACTGATGTTGAGCCCCTACTGCCCGTGGCCAAAACTCACTCATTCAAACCACGTGCTCCCGGTGACGAAGCTCCCACGCCCCCGCGCCGAGCGTTGGAACTAGCGGAGCGCGCTGATTGGCCGAAGGAATGGCCAGGGACCGTATAAAAGGGGTCCTCCGGGCCAAGGAAAATCGGACTGACAGAGACGGAAGACGACACGACAAGGGAGAAGACGACGAACGAACGAGAGGACGAGAGAAGGAAAGAGAGAACAAGAAGTCTTAACGAGACTTTCTCCTTTCTCTCGAGAAGATGTCCGGCAACCAGCGGCGCCTGCGGAGTCAATCTCCGGATGACAACGCAGGTGTCAGTTGGATGGTGGCCGGCAGGAAGAAGAAGGCCATCGTGACCGGGACTCTGCCTGCGATTCCCGAATCAACAAGGAAACCCTCGGGGTCCACTCCGTCCCCCAAACCTCCCCCTCCCACCCATGTAGCCAAACCCTCCCAGCCTTCAGCTCTTACCCCCCCGCCTTCCAACCCCTCCACCTCAGCGCGCATCACCGATTACCGCTCCCTCCGTAATGACACTCCGGTGTTCATTACTTCCCTGCCAAAAGGCATTACCCAGAAATCCTTCCACTCCCACCTCGTCTGTGCCTTACCCTCCCTCCGTTGCGCTGAGGTCTCCGTTTTCACGAAGGAGAGAAGTGCAAGACTTCGCATACCTGCGATGTTTAAGCACCTTCTGGAGGGGAAGGAGAAGGAGAAATTAGATCACCGTTTGGGCGAGAAGTGCTGCGTCTCCGTTCGCAAGCCTCTCGCCCAAACGACAACTGATGCTTTTTCTTTCTCCTTTTCAGTGGTGATCCGGGGAGTGGACACTACGACTACGGAAGAGGACATCCAGGAGGGCCTTGGATTCGGCGGCTACGACACCTCTAGGCTGAAGGTGTACCGAATCAAGGCGCGGAGGACCGGACAGCCCACGACCCTGATGAGGGTCATTTCCAAGGACCGGGACACCATGCACCGGCTACTCCACGAGGGTGTCACTTCCTACGGTAAGAGATACCGCGTGGAGCCCTCCCGTCCACCGCGTGCCCAGCCAGCCCAATGCCGCAGGTGTCAGGGGTTCGACCACCTGACACACGAGTGCAAGCGAGATCTTCGCTGCGCGCGATGTGGGACAAGTCACCGTTCCACAGAGTGCAAAACGGAGACACTCAAATGTTCCAACTGCGGCGGAGGGCATCACTCCGGTGACTTTCGGTGCCCTCAGCGCCCAAAGGAACCGGCAGTGCTGGGCAAGGCGATGCCGGTAACACCCTGCCCACCTTCTCTTCCCACAGATGCGGTGGACGACGCCACGGAGGAGACGGTTTCCAAAAAGGACCTTCTCCGCCTGCTCAGCCTGCTGCTGGCCAACCTCCACCCGGCGGAGCGACTTTCGGCGGCTCAGTTCCTGGACGCAGCGGCGCGCGAGGTTCTTGGGTACTCCGTCCAAGCGGTGTACTCATGGAACTCGCAGTACACAGCCGTGGAGAGAACGACGGCTTGAACGACAGGCTAAGATATCGTTATAATATGACAAATGCCTCTCAGGCTATCTGCTGAAATATGCACCTTGAATATACCCTTGTATAAATATTCACTTCCATAATTTTGACATCGCCCAGTCCGATTGATACTTATTTTCACTCATAATTGTTTAAAACTCTATAAATTTCGTCATGACTACAGCCAATTATTCTTGACTTAATTACTGACATAAAATTTCGACTGTAAATGTATTCCAATTATATTACTGATAACTTAATCTTTTCTATGGACAATGGGCTTACAATTGATAAGTTAGATGCTGTTTAAAACTTGAACCTAAAACAATAATCTCTGATTGGCTTTGTAAATACATGTGACGTGTAAATATAACCACCTTAGCATCCTCCTAGGAAAATCTGTAAATATATGTAACTTGTAAATATAATTACTAATCTTGGATCTTTCCGCAGAACAACGCAGACATCGCATCCGGAACCAGACAACAGAACCGACAGTCAACACTACGATGAAGGCATTACACACCGGGTCCACAACACAGTCTGACGCTGCCGCAACACCACATCAGAATGCCACTTAGTAATCTCACCTGCAACACCGTCTTCTGCAAACAACACATCAATATTACACGGCGGTCTGCGTGAGGTTTTGCCGGTTTCCCTCACGCCTCGGGCAAATGCCAGGCCATTAAGCCATCCCGGAAGAAAAGAGTTCCTGCTGACTACAACCTAAAAACACCCTAACGAATCTGCTACATGCTTACACATAGTTGTTAAATGTATAAAGTTCATATGACTAACCCTGAAGAGGAATTATTTCCTATAGCGGGGGCTATTGTAATGTATATATTAATGTATTGAATATTATTATTAATGAATGTATGTATATACCATTTTATGCAATAGCAATAAACATTTTTGACTTGACTTGACCAAGGAAAATCCAGTGTACCTTTTCCACCAGTACCACCAGTGTACATTTTCCAGTGATTTCCCTGAAGAGGCGACAGCCTAAAGCGGGGTCCACACCGTTGTTTTTGTTTTTATGTTATTATTTTGTATTGTTTGGTGTGGAATAAACATATTTTGACTTGACTTTGACATGGAAAATCAGAATGGAGGAGGGAGTCGAAGCGAGTAGCGGCAGCGAGTACATCCTCCGCGCTCCTTCGACTCCCTGCCTTATAGCGGGTGAGCCACTGTAGTGAGCAGACTCTCGGCCCTGCTCCTGGTGAGAGCCGCAGCGAGGGCATCCTCGGCCTGCCTCCACCACCTTTGCAACCAGCCGCCAGCGTTCCAGCTTGCCGAATGCCGCGACGCCCCGGACACTCCGGAACCGACAACGACTGCCCGCCGGAAGGACACCCCGACGACGCCGACCGCCGCAGCCGCGGAGACTCCGGCCGCAATCGAGAGAACGCGGACCTGCAGGAGTGGTTTCAACAGCCGCCTTTCCCGGTGCTGAGCCCGCTGGCCCCATCGCCGCCAGCCGCCGTACTCCGGAGAGATCGCCGCCGCCCTTCGAGAATGGCTCTGAGGAATTCCACAGCCTCCGGTCCCGATGCTGAGCCCCCTCGGCCCGTCGCCACCGGCGTATAGGCTTCGCCGCGTGGAGTCTCCGCTATCGCCATACGTGGCGGTACCACGTCTCCCTAGGCGCATCACGGACCCGAGGGGGACCCGGATCCTGTTCGGCTCCCCGGCCAAGGCACCCAGGACCGCAGCCGAGGACTCAACCCGCCAAGCGAGCCGCCTCCTCCTTCCAGCAGCCTCCGCCGGACTCGTTCCGGCCCCTTTTACGAGTCGCCAGGAATCGGCGACAAAAACATCACTCACTCATTTACCGCTGTCATTTTTTTTGTTGAAAATAACCTTGTGAAAACAGCAACCGCAGCAATTTGTCCTCTCTCCCTCTCCCAGCGAACATATGCGGACGCGGTCCCAACGAGACCGCTCTCCCAGCGGAGACGCAGAGACTACGACACTATGTAAATGGAAAAGAAAACTAGCTTTTAAATTTCTTCAAATGGATTCATAACACCTTCATTGATGTAATGCCGCAGCAATGAAAAGCCAAAATTATCGCTGAGTAATAACAGATCTCCTACGGATGTATTCATTGTAAACCATTTTTGGTGGCGACTGGCGTCGACAAGTTATTCATGTTTTACCCTAATTATTAATGAACGCACTGCCATACGCTTCCAAATTTGGAATTATTACATTCTCTAGGCATCTGCTGCTATTTTGTTAAGCCAAAAAGATTAAAGGATTGTCCACAGCGACAGTGTAAGTCAAAATGAATAATTACTTCCAACTTAAAAAAACTATTACAAACACATGTTATCCATGATTGAAATCGTTAGCGATTTGAAAGCAAAAGAAGGCTACAAATACCAGTTTTGTTCCAATTCCTAAGTGTGTGCTTAAATCAGCCATTCCACAATATTATGGGAAAATAAATTAGTCATCAATCCGTCTTGCCGCCAAGTTACCACAACGTTACCGTCCGCGGCGATATTAACTGTGATCGCCGCCGTCTCCGACCTATGACGCTACCCCAAGTTGTGACCCCATTCTTAAACAAACGCCCAAATAATTGATAATAAGTGATCTTTGTTGTGATGGAAGATGTTTAGATAGGTTTTTACAACTGTGAGGAAAACCAATGCGTCATTCTGGATTGGAAGGTAAATTTACCTAGAGCAAGACAAAGGGATCAAGATTCGTATTTTAAAAGAAAATCGGATATATCTGTTAGCGATTGTTTTTTGCTCTTAATGGTCCATTACCTTGCTTTTCTTGGTAGTTCAAAATACCACAAGATGGTCAATGAGTGGCAATCGGGAACTTCTATCATCATTGTGTTGTAAATTATTTTAAGGAAGTCATTCTTAATATGAAAGAAGTAGGTGGTCCCTAGGTCTTGAGTAGCTAAGCACCTATTTAGAACTATATACACACTTATGATCTGCTTATACCGGTAATATTTACCGGTCTACAAGTAAACCACCAAATCAATAAGAAGACTAAATTTCTATGGTTATTTTTTTCCTAACGGTCCATGGATCATTTATGCTGGAGCATTTCAGGAAGCATTATGATAATTTGAGCAATTATTTTTCCGATCATATGGTCATTTTCCGCGATATACCTTCTTGGAATACCTTTTGATTGACTGTCTGTGAAAGTTGAGACAAGCTGTACGCATTGATATTCCTCACGAAATATTTTTCGTTTGTTCCGAATTATCGAAAATAAATGTCTACTTTAGATTGGTTTTACAAGGGGGTTATTAAACACCTCTAACTGGGAATTTTGTATCTATCCAATGTTTATATTCAAGTGGTTTTAAACTCGATACCTCAATAATTTCTTCAGGATATTTTGTGCTTTGTAACGGGCTTCACAACAGAATTATCTTCATACAAGCCGAGAATTGTGCCAGCGAAGACATAGTAAAGTTAGCCGAAAATCATCAACCGCTTCCCCAAGCTGAGGAGTATAATGTTCATTAGTTTAAGATTATGATAGAGCATAAATATGCCCATCTAAAATATTAGCCTTTCATATGTGTTCATAAAAAATCTATTACCTTTCGGTAAATTTTTCTGTCACTTGAGGCTTTAAAATTTTAAATAAGGTGAGTTTAACGTTGCCTGTCTTCAACTGAAAAGGATAGTCTTATAAAAGCTAAAAAGCGCTTGTATCCTACTTGGAA
Source organism: Ceriagrion tenellum (assembly GCA_963169105.1). Lineage (NCBI taxonomy): Eukaryota > Metazoa > Arthropoda > Insecta > Odonata > Coenagrionidae > Ceriagrion > Ceriagrion tenellum. Next base: position 33,876,588 of record OY720635.1, on the reverse strand, counting down.
ACCTAGTATCTTTAAAGCTGCGCCACATATGTTCTGTAATGTATAATCCACACGATATATCAGATGTTAAGGTAATTCGAAGATATTTGACTGTATATGAAGACTATATTTTTACTCCACCCACATCATAGTCTTGGCATTTTTGTGATGACTTTCGCAGGAAGTGAACTGTGGTGCATTTGCTGATATTTATTTCTAACATTTACTCCTGGCACCACGAATGAACGTGTTAAGGTTAATGCTATCCTGACTTGCCTACTAACTTTTGCATCCTACCTTCGGGCGAGTGTGAAAGTTCACGGAATATGCCGGGGTACCTCGATGTGGAAGGCAACGTGTAAATCACCACATTAGTATAAATAGAAGATGCAGCCCTGCATTATAACTATATATGACGTAATGGCATTCGTACCAGTAAAATATTCCGTAGGTTAAATAGTCCCTCAATCGGATCTCCGTGAGGGGAATCCACAAAGGGGTATAAGTGTCAGTCGTGCAAACATAAAAATTTTATCCTCGTAAGCCTCTTGCCAGATTTTTTTGCCTCATACCTTCTGCGTCCACTCTTGATTTTTCTCTTTTTCCTACAAGACGTTGTGGTAAACCTTCAACTTGGGAATTAGCGATTTGCTTAAGCTATCACAAAGGATAGAAATCGTCGGCCAAGTAATTGGAGTCATCTACGATGCAAAATAAACTAAATGGATTTGAAGCTGGTGTGTTTTTGATGCTTTTACGTCTTCCTGAATCTCGGGTCGCGAGTGATGAGACTCACGCTTGAGGACGCCGTGAGGCTTAGTGAGCCTCCCGCCGCTCTCGCCCGCGTCATCAGTTTATCAGGGAGACGCATGTCAACGCGGGTCCGGAGTCGAGCGGGAATAGTTTTAAAATTTGCAGGTATCTGTCTTGGAATAAAATAATTTCGAAAAGGAATACTTGGGATAATATACGGAACTGACCTAGGGCGTGCACCAGCCAATGAAAGATAACTACGCGTCTGAGAACAGTTAATTACTGTGGCACCATAGGACCATCATCTCCGCCACGACGCGTTCAATTAATTCTTCCTCTTTTTTCCGGATGTTTGTTTTAAGATTTCCTTTTTATAATTATGTATATATTTAAAACTCAGTTTAAAAGGGAAGTCTCCACAGAAAAATGCCAGAGCTTTTTCGTTCACTCCCTGAACATAAGCCGTGAATGGAACATCCTTCCAAGTGACTTCCAAATTGAAAAGTCTTCTTCAATGTGGTTGTTTGAAAGGACTATCATTTATCATTAATAATAGTATTTTTCACTAAGAAGTTTAAATTAGAGTGGTTTGAATATTTTTTTCCCCAAAATTGCTCAAGGATATTCATTGCTGTGAAATGGTCTTCACTTAATAACCCTCAGAAAGCCAAGACTTGTGACAGCGAAATCTTCACAAGGTAAGAGCACCTTATTCTTTAATTTAACATTACTGTAAGTCACAAATCAATCTATCACCACCCAACATTAAATCAATATTATTGGACTTTACAATATGCCTCTCCGTCTCCTTCAACCAGGTTGGGTAAAAGGATTCATTTTCACCTCTAACAGCGATACATTACTTCGATTCAGTGTTCACAATGGAGTGCTTTCAACTTGTGACCTCAAAAATTTATCAGAGATGTTGATTGCTGTGAAATGGTCTTAACAACTTCAGATTCTTGAAGCCAGTCAAGATTTAAGTCTGCAAAGACCTAACAAGGTGAGGAGTACCATTCATCGGAAGTTTAATCCGAAGATTAGTTGACTGCAGCCCTCCACCCTTCCATATCTAATTCTAGTCCCCGTATCTCCTAGTATCTCTTCCTATGTACTTTTCTCTTCATTTGGTCCTGAACTTATTCCTGGGTCTTCCTCTGGTGAATTTTCTCTCTATTTTGCTTTCAACTATTTTCTTCGCATAATCATTGTCTCAGGGTGTGGTCAATTCATCTTGCTCTTCTTTACTGTATGGTGTTCCATATAGCCCATTCATCTTCTAATTTTCCGTACTCTTCGTCATTCCAAGGAGTACTGTAGTCCCTTATTTGCGATTGATTCAACTCTTATTGAATTGTATTACCACTCAACATTTTTTTCTGTAATCAGGGGTTTAAAAGATATAAAAAAAGCTTTTCATCTCGGCTCTCTTCAATCGAAAATGATTCAGGGTAAAAGAAACAGAGGTGAACTTTCATTCGTGCAAAACAATCACTAAGTAATAAGTTACATGAAACCAATTTAGTATATTATACAAGAATTCAGCAAAAATAATTTTCTTAGCAATAGTGGTTAAATGATAGTTGGAAGTAGTCAGGAGTGGATTTCCACAGTGAAGTACGTGAAGGGCACACATCCTCAACATGGACTGATTCTGGATTTCCACGACATAAAATTAATTGTATTTGCTGACTACATCATTGTCAAGATTTTCACATATTTTTAACAATGAGTATTGAAAAGATATATTATTAGTTCACTTCCGTGGCAACCATTAAACTGGTACTTTTTTGTTTTCGCATCGATTGACAGCACTTTTTATTTCCACATATACATAAAATTTCATTTTGAATTGCACCAAATTCCATAGAGAAATATCATCCATCTTGAACGGGATGATTTTGCACATAGGCTGACGATTTTTTCACAAGGATTTATGATGGATATAAATAGAATTTACACTTTCTTTCTCCAATATGCACACTAAAGTAATCTCGATCAGTAACTACTCATACACTCCAAAGTATTTCAGAACCTTCCAGACAGTATTTACATTTATCCTGCCAGATAATTTTTTCGAAATCCACGAATGCACAATGAATTTTCAACCACATTTCTCATGAACCTCATGCTGTGCAAACAGTCGATCACTACGTACCCTCCCGGGCGTAAAACCACGCAATATCGAAACTCCCAGATAATGTCGATGGTAATCTTAACTCACCCTTCTGATCGTTCTTTAAAAAAAACTCTCCCTGGAATGTTCAATAAACAAAGAGCTCTTTTATTTTTACATTTTTACATTTAATTTCCTATAATTTTGGTGCATTTACTAAGGTTTAATTCTATCCCTCACTCCTGGCACCACGAATGAACGCTGTTATGGCCCGATGACACAATTTCTAAGTCCTTTGAACTTCTTAGGCTCATTTTCATCGCCAGAACATTCGAACAGAACCATTTAATTCATCAAAATATTCCCTTCAACAGTCCTTGACGTTATTTTCATCCCGATAGATCTCGCCACTTTTGTTCTTAATTGATTTAATTGCCTACCCTCTCTTTGCTTTGCCCTTTTTAATCCATTGAAATTGCAGTTTATTATTTTCTTTGATATCACTCTTCATTGTGGGCAAGGATGGGAAGAAGAGGATGGTGAAGAGGTTGATATGGAGCGTGACGTTTTATAGGGCAGAAACGTGGACTCTCAGAAAGGAGGACGAGAATAGGCATTTGAGATGTGTGTGAGGAGAAGCATGGAGAAGGAGAGGTGGACGGAAAGAAAGACTAACGAGGAAGTACTTGAGATGGTGGGCGAGGTTAGGAAACATAATGAAACTCAAGACTGGCAGAGTAGGAGGCTGGAGGATGTAATAAGAGGCGAGAGATTGCTCAAGAACGTGATAGAAGGAAGGATTTAGGGCAAGCGGGGAAGAGGAAGAAAGAGATTAGGTGTCATGGACAAATTAAAGAGGGGTAGATCGTATGCTGAGGCGAAAAAGGATATACTAGCGCGAGCTAAGCCTCTGAAAGTGTAGAAAACCGGGAGAAGATTCTCTGACATTCAATAAAACATACCTTTACCGGTAGGATACTTTGAAAAACTCAATCACAAGCCTTCATTCACTTTTCCTTAAGTTTAGCTGCAAGCATTCTAAATAAACTCTGTCTTCTTTCCCTTGGTCGTACATATTTTGCTGTTGAAAAATTTTTATCCACGAAGCTTTTACAATAGCACGTATTATGTAAAATAGACGGATGAAGACGATCGTTAGTCGAAACCCTGGTCGTGACAGTTTTACGAGATATGTGGAGTTGTAAAAGTTTGGTGAATCAAAATTTGCAAGCAATCACCTCTTTATACCTCTTTTCATTCATTGTCATTCCGCCATGCATTGCCTTTAATTTTCTCTACCCCTCCTTTTCCATATATGCACAATTTATGCAGATTCTTCAACTATTCCTTTCATGTACACCCACTCATTATTTATACTCATTCCTTGATTCATATATCAGTCACAACCTTTATTTTTCGAAGATAGCATATCATCATGAGAACATCCATACTGTATATTCACCTCGTTGATCGACAATGTGTCTACTTTTGTTCTCATTGCCAACGTGAACTTCTCTTCATCAGACACCCATATTCTACGAGGATCCACTATAAAAACTACCAAAGAGTGGTCTGTTCTATATCACAACTCTTACTATACCTGCTTTCATACGAACCCAGAGCAAGCTAGGGTATACAAACCAACAATTCTCTCCTAGAATCTTCACTTTCTCTTTCAGGAACAGACGTCGACCTTGACTTCCATTCATAATATCTTCAAATCCTGACATGACGAAGACCCGATCTATTCGTTCGTAACAATTTCCTGTCCCTTGCCATTGGCTTCACCAATACGCAAATTTGCAACTCTCTCTATTTTCATTTCATTCCGCAGCTAGTGTTTCTTACAATTGGCGTTTCAAACTGGGCAATTTTGGGTCACTCTCAAAGGGACTTTCAAAATTCGGGAGTCCCAATGGATATTAAGAAAACCTATCTAAATGCTGCTAGTAAAATTTATACCAACCTACTATTGCACAGAACTTGTCACGACTAAAACCTCCGCCCAACTCAAATCTCATCTTTTTTAGACGAAAAAAACTTGTTCACGTCTGTCCCGGCTCAGGAGACAGTTTCTTTGACATTAGCCCTACGTAAAGAAACAAGCCCAAATCCACGACTGACCTCAGAATTAGAACTTGTGTTGCAATTATATATAAGCCAAAATTAGTTTGTGTTTGACGGTACCTTTTATTAACAAACTCATGGCCTTGCTATCCCCATTGTGAGCAGACATGTTTATGACCAGTTTGGAGGGAGAACTTTTTAACTCCAATAATATTCTCGTAAAGAACATGTTTTATTGGTTCCGATATGTTGGCGATGTGTTGTGCGTATGAACTGGCAGTCTTTGTCTATGAGACTGATTTTTAAATAATTTAAACAATTTACACCATTCAATAGTGTTCACGGTAGAGATAGGAGGAAGTAAGATTAGTTTCCTTGACCTATCAATAGGCATAACGAATGGCTACCACGAATTCTCAATCTCTCGCAAACCCACATAAACTGACGAAGTTATTACTGATGATTCTTGCCATCACCATTCCCACAAGCTCTCTAGCTTGTATTCCATGATTCACCGCCTTGTAGCTATACCACTAGCCGAGCCCAACTTACAATCCGAGTTGAACATAATCAAATTGGTTGCTCTCAATAATGGATACAAGACAGAATTGATTGACACAATATTATAACGTTGTAACTATGAGAGAAACTGTAAAATTAATGACTATCCTCAGTTTTTACAATTATGACCAGCCTCTCCAACGATTGTGTAAGCTTCCCTTTCTTGGGAACATTTCTTACAAAATGAATTGACGTCTTCCCAAAGAACAAGTTTAATGTATCTTTTTACAGCCCAAAAACTTTGGGCAAGTTATAATTCAACTCGAAGGATGACTCTCCTATTTCCATCCGTTTTTCCCTTAATCTCTTCCACTTGCATCTCCTATTTTGGCTGCAGATTTCAGCGCTAGTATCATAGGTGAGAGATCTTAAGGGGTGATTGTCACTCTGAGTTCTGGTGGGGGACGATAAATATCATCGTGTGGATAATTACGCAAGTGCAAAAACAAAGAAACTTATTTTATTTGGCTAGAAGGAAAGGGTTTATGGTGAAGTGAGATCGACGAAATGAAATGTTTATTCCCACGAAAGATCTAACCTTCTTCTTACCACCCATAAAACTTGTTCTCATTTCCCTTTTTCCCTGCCTGTTCGACATCCGTCCCGCTAACTCCGCCCAGAACAAACCATCACCCCTCATTGCCACCTCCAGCCGCAATCCCTACCTCCCCACGATCTCATCCATGAAATGTTCTTTCTTTCTGCCCACATCGCCTTCTCCATTCCTCCTCCACGACCACGTCTTGAGAGTCAGTAGACTACTCTCGTTCACCATTCTCGAAGTCGAAGTTTCTCGAAGTTTCTCGAAGTTTCTCTTTCTCGAAGTCTCTCCCCGAAGTAACGCTCCACTCCATATCAAGCTCATTGACAGGCTCATACTCGTATTTGTATCCATGCCCGAAAAGCGCTTACCTATTCCTCATAAAAAGCTTCCATCATCAGTGCTATGCTCCTCCTATTGTCTTTGCTCCTATGCACATTTTCACCTAGTGCACTATAAAAGTAAATGAAAGGCTCCATTAACTCAATTTTGAGGCGTCGTTTTTTTAATGAGGGTCCATGTCCATAACATTCCAGTCCTAAAGTTAATTGTGTTGTTCTAGGATTCCCCTGAATGACGAATAAAAAGTAATAAGTATTGTTTCTTTCACACTAATAGGTCACCTGTGAGGATTCTGAAAAATCAATGGATTGCGAAGAGAAGAAATTAAATTGTACCACCTTACTAGAACGGGTGAACGCCACATTAGAATCAATCCCTGAGTGGGAAGCCGTGGTCACTGGAACAGTTCTTTCCGCCATCACCCTCCTCACTCTCGTGGGAAACGTCTTGGTAATTCTATCCGTCTTTAAGTACAGGCCTCTCCAAATTCCTCCCAACTACTTCATAGCGTCACTGGCCGTATCGGACATCACCGTCGCCCTGTTGGTTTTTCCATTTAATATAGGAGACAGCATCAATGGGAGATGGGTGTTCGGAGCAGAATTTTGCAAGGTGTGGCTGGCCCTCAACGTACTTTGTTGTTCCGCATCGATAGCTCACTTAGGCGTCATCGCTTTGGACCGCTACTGGGCTATCAAGAATCCCATAGCTTACGCTGCGAAACGGACCGTCCGACGCATACTCTCAACAATCGGAATGATATGGTTAACTTCCGCGGCACTGGCTTTCTTCCTTCTATTTGGTGCTGAGGAGAAGTCAACAGAGATGATCGAAAAACTCTCCGTCTGCTTGCTCAAGACATTTAACGATTTCGTCCTCTCCGTTATCATCGCCGTTTTCTACCTCATTCTCTTAGTCACGACCATTATATATGCCCAACTATTCATCGCGGTGCGAAAAAGATTGAGGAACAGAGCAAAAGTTTGGTATACGAGCGATCAAAACCGCAGTATTGGGACTAGTGGAACTGAAACTCAGAGCCAACCCGATGAAGGTGAGGGGGCCGAAGCGGCCGCATCCGTAGGGCAGAAGCACAGAATCGGATTAGCTGTTGAGAACGAAACAGAGCTCAGCAACGTCCAATCAACGAAATGTGAGCGGGAGTCCACGCTTGAAGCAGGATACCAGAGGGAAATAGTGCTGAAGGTTGGAGATGGCAGTGCTAAGAAATGGCGGCTGAGGTTAAAGAAACCCGGAAACGACAAAGTTGAACCTTCAAAATCTTACATAGAAATGGTTGATATGTCGATGGTCTCCAGGACCGGCTTGGATTGTAAGGTGGGCGGAGACTCCAATTTTAATTCCGCCTCAAATGTGACTCAAGGAATATCACTGCAGTCTCCGTCAACAGGAGTGGAGCCACCCATTTGCAAATTCTTTGAGGAGAAACAGAGGTTCTCTCAGAGGAAGGAAAAGAGGCTGGCGAGGACCCTTGTATTAATAATGGGTGCGTTTATCATATGCTGGCTACCTTTCTTTATGTTACACCTCATCATTGTGCTCTGCAATACTTGTACCCCATCAATGAAAATGAGGAACTTTATCACATGGCTGGGATACATTAATTCAACTCTCAACCCTATTATATATACTGTATTCAACGCGGAGTTTAGAGCCGCATTCAGAAAAATTCTCCATATTTAGCTCGAAATCTTCTACATCAGAATATGATTGTGAAAATTAGTTGCCTAAAAATTTACATATTTGTTAAATGAAATGTAAAGGGGAATTGAAATATATAATATAATTTATCGATGAATTTTTTCATTTCAGCCATACCGATACATTATTGCGTTGCATATTTCTATGAATTTTATAATTCATTTCTTCGTTAAATATCCTTCATAATCTTCAGCCCTCATCAATAAAAAAATGTATCCTATCAAAGCTATGATCACTGCTTACATGCATGAACCTAACCCGAACGTTTTATTACTCTGTAAGTTTCAGAAAAAAGCGGGAGATTTGCATCTCGATCAAAACGTTGTGGCAATGTAAATCATAAAGTTGTGTTGTTATAGAAACAATGTCAAAACCTCATCAGAGTGGCAGTTTTTCCTTAGGGGATGGGGTTGTTGTGATGACTAGAGTACTGGCTAACCATACGGTCGGCCAGGGTTCAAATCCCTGAGGAGGATGTTTTCCAGAAGAAACCCGATCCCGACTTTAGAGTCTTGCAGAGGGCAGTTCAAGTGCAGTACTCCGTCTGTCGGATGAGACGTTAAACCGTGGTCCCCATGGCACCTATCTTTAAGAGCAGGCTAATGCCGACGCCGGGTCTCTATCCACCCTTCCTTCCTTACCTATCCCCTATGGCGAAAATGACCTTAGCTGTCGGTCGCCTCCCCAATTATCCAATCCAATGTTTCCTCATCTCTCAAATAAAAGATCCAAAGGGAAGAGGAACATAGTAGCAGTCGCGGCACAAACTGTCCATTAGCTCCGTGTGAAAATCAATGTAAAGGACCAGTAGAATAATTTAGCAAGGTCAAATACCCATTTTGGAAACAGAATTTGGCAGTTCAACTAAAGAGAAAGAAATGCAATCTTAGTGGTTAAAGCAAAAATATATCGTTTAGTAGTTTGCCCTGCCGCTTCCAGGGAATTCCTGTGACAGAATCAGAAGCCGTTAGAGTGGCGTTGATGAAGATAAACTCTTGTAATAAATGAGAAAAGGGTTCAGCCTGACCAGAAACATACAGGGTTAAAGTCTTCAGAAACAGGGATTCATGAGAGAACCCGTCTCAACAAGGTGAGAAAAGGCACTTTTGGAACCTTATGTCTTGGAAAACACGCAACCATACTCATATAAGGTTTTTTCAATTAAAAGACTATTATATTTTAAATACACTACAATATTTTGGCCTAACCGAGCCATACATTAGTTAATTTCGTAACTGATACATTAAGCGGTGAGTCTAAAAAATTTCGGGTGAAACTAGGTGTTTGCTGTTGTTTAAATTACTAATTGAGTTAAGGATAATGAATAGGCGAAATATATGAATAACGTATATATGAGGTAGTATTTTTGTTAAATATTATTTGTTACTTTTAAAGGTAGGTCATTTGCCTCAGGAATTCTTTGACTTCTGTTAGGTCATTGACTTCCAGTCGGTCTATTACGTCAGGTAGGTTTTAAATACGGAAAGGTTAAGTCAAAATAAAAGTCAAGCAAGTGAGCAGCCTTCATTATACCCCTTCATTTTCAAAATGCACTGCGATTATTGCTTATTTCTCTCGTTTACTTCCCATGGCAAATAGATTGCGCACGAAATCGAAATTGTGATCGCTTATTTAAAGTTTCGTTTTCCAAGATTTCAGTACATATAAATTTATTCCTAACATTTACTCTGTGGATTCCAAAAACATATGCTAAATTAATTATGATATAGGTTAGGTATCGTATTCGTGAAGAAATCATTATACATATACCTAATGTAGTATTTGATATGCCGCAGAAATCGAAAAAATCTGAAATGGAAAGTAATAAATTGAAAATACCTTACCACTTACGTACTACGCCATATTCGTAGCAAAGGAACAGTGAGTGGTAGAATGCAGCTGTTTGATTTAGGTATTAAATCTTGAAAAACGGAACTTTACAAAAATTATCACAAATTCGATAACAAGCACAGTTTTTTTTTCAAGGAGTAGTGAGGATTTGTCAATTTTTCGCATTTCATTGCTGAATATCTACGATTCTTACAGAACACAATGCCCTTACTTTGGGTTCTCACTTTTTAATTCTTACCTCGTGTTTAAAATCTGGCGTGATTTGGTTACGATTTACAATATATTTATAATTAATTAATGAAAATATCAATGGTTTCGAGATATGTAGCAGACTGTTAAAAAGTTGAATTTTCTAAAATAAGAGTGATCCTCGTATTTCCTTATGTGTTAGCCGCAACATCTTCGAATCAAATGGATATATCAAGGTGGAATTACTGCCTATTAGTAACAATGGCGGTTTATATATTTTTTCATGAACCAATAATTTGTATAGTGTTGCTGTGAAAAAATTTTGCTTCGATTGCCAGTTTTCGGTGCTCAGATTCCATACGTACAATTGAATTCCAGAGTCAATGTATTGCTCGAATTTTAAAATTTACCACGCTGTGTATTCAGCAGATATTTCCCTCCAGGTGAGCTATTGACCTTGGACAGGAAATTGACTCCAGTTAAGTCATTTACCTCTGTTACGTCAATGTGCTCGGGTAAATCAACCTCTCCTGGGTCATTGCGCTTGGGTAGCTCCATCATCTCTGGAGGTCATCAATCTCGGGTAGGGCCTACTTCAGTACGGGAATTATACCTGGTGAGGGTCATTGACCGCGGTGAGGTCATTGACCTCCGTGACATCACTGACCTCTGTTGAGTCATTGGCTTCGACTAAGTTTTTATTTTTAAGTTAATTAGTTTTAAATTTTTTTATTAATTATTTTTTTATTTTTATTAATTTTATTAATTATTGATCATTAATAAAATTAATAATTTTATTAATTTTATTAATAATAAAAAATTTAAAAAATATTTAATTAGGGGGGATCGGGTTGGTGTGGTGGCTAGAGTACTCGCCTACCACACGGGCGGCTAGGGTTCAAATCCCTGTAGAGGCGGATGTTTTTCAGAGGAACGCGATCCCTACTTGAGTATCTTGTGGAGGGCACTTCAGGTACAGTACTTCGTCAGTCGGATGAGACGCTAAGCCGTGGTCCTCTTGGCGCCTTTCGTTAAGAGTAGGCTAATGCCGACCCCGGGTTTCTGTCCACCCTTCCTCCATTACCAATCCCCTATGGCGCAGTTGACCTTAAGTCTGGGACACAATCAACGTGTACGTGTAACGTGAGCCGTTAAGGGGTATACGCGTACAGACGGCTGACGGGAACGTATAGCGAGCGGACACAATCAACTTGTACGGGGAGTACGTGTACGCGAGAGATTGGCAACATTCATCTCTTCCCGTGTCCCGTACACGGAAAACCAATCAGAATAGTCCTGAGAATCCGGGAATGGGAGCCATCTGTCGGCAGATACATCCAAAATATGCTAGATGTAAGTATTTTTCAATTTATAACTTTCAAAGTCTGAATCTCTCCGAGTGTTATGGTCACATCAAAAACTACTAAAAGAATATCATAGTTGAGATTGTTCCAATGTATTTCACGGCTTGGGTATATCGATATCGATTTCACTTATATTTTTTTAGTTTTACAGCTTGAACGTTGGTAAACCATCACAGTTTACGAGACATCATTCACACTCCAAAATAGTTGAAATTGCCAAGACAATTTAAACCTCGTATGTTTTATCTGTATGCCTCATGGCCTATTAATCATAAGTATAAAAGGAAGTAGTATTATTGCCTATCAGAATATTTACTGATAATATATCTCATGCATGTTTTTAGTGTTTTATCGTCCGTCACGAGTATAGCTTCTCTTTAAAATTTCATCGCTCTTATAGCTTATTTCTCCCGTATTCTCTCCTACCAAAAGTCTGAGCACGAAATCGAATTTGCGACAATTTTTTGAACGTTTTATTTTTCAAGATTTAGTACCTACATCAAACCGCTTCTGTCTACCTCTCATAGTTCCCTCGCTACAAGAGTGGCGGGGTTCGTATGTTAGTAGTAAGTTATTTTTAATTTCTTACTTTCCATTTCCAAATTTTTCCAATCTTCGGCAGATTACATACTACATTAGGAATCTCTATTATGAATTATTCGCGAATAAGATATCCCTACTATTTCAAAATCGATTTAGCATATATTTTTCGTATCCACAGAGTAAATGTTAGGAATGCATCAAGATGTACGACATATCCAATACACTCTAAAAATGGCGAAAATCCAAGACGAATGTAAACCTCTTAATTAAATATCTATTTGCCTCATTATCTTCAATTCATGAGTATATAACATGATAGTAATTTTTCTTACCCGTATTTGATTCTTTATATTATTTTTGAACGATCAAATTTTAATTTGTGTAAGGCGTACGATTATATCATTCATAAATATCTCTTTATGTTAATAAGAACTCAAATTATTGTTTATTTCTCTCGGTTTTATTTCTTAGTTGCGAAAAAACTATACGCTAAAACGAAAATGTGACACTTATTTAGCGTTTTACTTTAAATAAATTAGAATCTACTTCAAGCTGCTTCGGTCTGCGACTCATAGTTACCCATCTACGAGTATGGGAGAATAGCTTGGTAGTAATGACTTTTCAATTTATCGCTTTCCATTTTTGGATATCTACGATTCCTTAGAACATCATACCCTAAATTTGGGTTCTCATTTCTCATTCTTTTCTCGTTTTCCAAATCTTGCGGTATTCAATAGCTATTTACCATATTTATGTATGACTTACTTAAGTAAAACATTTATGTTTACGAAATACGTAGTACACGCTAAAAAAATCGAAATTTCTAAAATAAGAGTAATCCTTGTATTTATTTATCTGAATACCGCATCATCTTCGAATAAAATGGAAACATCAAGATGGAATTACTGCCTATTAGTAATATTGGTGGTTTATATATTTTTTCATGAACAAATATCTTGTATGATTAAAAAAAGTTATATAGTTTGTTACAGTGAAAAATTGTTGCTTCCATTGCAAGTTTTTGGTTTTCCGATTCAATATGTAAAATTCAATGAATATCTGAGTCAATGTATTGTTCGAATATTAAAATCTACCATGATGTGTACTCGGCAGATATTTCCCACTAGGTTGGCCATTGACCTTGGTCAGGACATGAATTCCAGGTAAGTCATTGACCTCTGATACGTCAATGTGCACGGGTAAATCAATTACCTATTCTGGGTGTTTGAGCTCGGGTAGCTCCTTGTTCTCTGTAAGATTTTAGACTTAAGGTGGGGTCTCCTTCAGTATGGATACTTAATCTCGTGAGGGTCATTGAACGATGTTGAACGATGTGATGAGGGAGATCATTGACCTCTGTGTAATTGCTAAGTCCTTGATTTCGAATCGGCCATTGACCTCGTGAAGATTACTGACTTGGGTACGCATTGAATCCAAGTACATCATTCACCTCTGTTAGGTGTCATTGAACACGTTGACGTCGGTGATTCAAATTACGTCATTGTTCTCGGGTATGTCATTGAACTCTGATATGTAATTGATCTCGAGTATGTCATTGACCTTCGTTCTATTATTGACCACTGGTAGGTCTTATTTGATATGGTATTGATATCTGTCTAATCAATGACATATTTTACGTCGTTACACTAGGGTAGTTGATTTATCTCAGTTTGGTCATTCACTTCGGGTAGGACTATAACCTGAAAAAGGTCATTGATGATTGATTGACAAAATCGATTTAGCATTTTTTTATTTCACTGGGAAAACATAAGGAAAATATTAAATATTCGATGCAGCTGAAACACTTTAAATTGTCGAAATATCTAAGAAAAATGTATACTTTGTACTACATTAGCTGTATGCCGTATCTTCTTCATTTCTAAGCATAATTTAAGGTAATATTTTTTCTCATCAGAATATTTTAAAATTAATTTTTGGCATAATAAAACTCAAGCAAGTGAGCAACGTTATTCCTATCGTCATCAATTTCGCCTGGTTATTAAAATGAATCCGATAACTTGCTAATTTCTCTTGTTTCCTTTACATACCAAAAACACTGTACTCATAATAAAAAATCTGAAAATATTTTTAACGTTTCATTTTCCAATATTTGGTACCACCATCAACCGCTTCTTTCTGTGACACATTGTACCCAGCTATAAGTGTGGCGGCGTATGTAAGTAGTACGGTATTTTTAATTTCTTGCTTTCCATTTCAGAATTTTCCGTGTTTTTCTGCACATCAAACACTACTACATAAGGAATCTCATTTATGAATTCTTCGCGAATACGTTATCTCTACTACCTATTTCAAAATCGATTTAGCATATGTTTTAAGAATCCACAGAGTGAATCTTAGGAATGCATCAAGATTAATGACACACCCAATACATTAAAAAAATGGCGATATATCCAAGACAAGAAATACCCGTGTAATGCGTTTCACTTCATGCCTCATCGTCTTTGAAATAAAGGCATAAATAATATATTAATATTTCATATCAGCATTTGTTGCCGATTGCATCATCAAATTTGAGTGTGTTGACAGTGTACAAACAACAGTCATATATATCGCAGTATATTAGTAATGAACCAAAATTATTGCTCTTTTTTTCTTTTTTCTATCTTAGCAATAAAAATATGCAATAAAACAAAAATCTGTCAACCTTTTTTTGTTTCATTTTAAAAGATTTAGAATCTGCTTCAATCCGCATCTTTCTACGACTCATAGTTCCCTTGTTAATAATATAGAAAAATATGTTAGTAGTATGGATTTTTCAATTTCTAACTCTCAATTATTGAATCTCCTCGAGTTTTAGGTCACATCAGCTTTTAATTTGAGAATCTCCTCGTTGAAAGGCGGATCTAAGACGAATGTTTTCAAAAGAATCAAACTGATTTTCTGCGCTCCTTACTGTCAATGAGACGTGGGTCCACCTCTACAAGCCAGAAACTAAATAGCAATCGATGCAGTGGGCGCAAGCCAGCGAACCTGCCCCAAAAAATGTGAAGTCGATTTCATCAGCTGGAAAGGTGATGGCCAGTGTTTTCTGAGATGAAAAAGGGATTCTTTTAAATCATTACTCTGGAAAGGTTAAAAAAAAATAAATAGAGAATACTCTGCAAGTCTTCTGGACCAACTGGATGAGAAAGTTCATGAAAAGAGGCCTGGTATGCAAAAGAAGAACATCATCTTTCACCAGGACAATGACAAGCTCACAAAGGTGCTTTGGCGATGGGAGAACTGAGGGGTTTAAAGTGCGAATTGTTGAAAAATATGCCCAATTCACCGGATTCGGCACCCATTGACTTCAAAACTATTCCCATATTTTACAAAAATGTGGTTGCAAGACGTTCCAGCCATAATTTTTCCAATAAAATTCAATGAGACCAATGAGTCCAATGAAGACGTTGTGGCAGCCGAAGATGGTTAATTTGCCGACCGTCAAAAATCGCACCTCCGTCATGAAATTCTATTCATTGAGAAAACATTGGACACATTTCAATGATCTAAAGGGGGCTATGAAGAAAAATGAGTGAAGTATTGGCCTAAAAAATGACAGTATTTTATTGTCTCTCCGAGAACTATTCACCTCGACCTCATAACATATTTAGAGCATCGGTGAGCCCTCTGAAAGATGCGCACCCCATTGTTGAACGCTAATGACCTGAATCGTCCGTCTTAATCATTGAGGTAGACGGAGATGGCGCTGGCTATGGTGGCTAATGCAAAAAGCTGTAACGTGGGCGCGGCCTGCCCGCCATCTTTCTTAACCCCGATTTTCCCTTAGCGTTTACCGGTTTACACACAGCCTTTCGACAACGTGCAATTCGACTACGTTTTCCATCGATAACCTATGAGAAATCAGCATGAATTTACTTCTCTAATGCCCATTCTGTATGCATACCATTTTATTTATTTACAAAAACAATAATCCGCATTCCCGGAGAAATCCATTAAAATCCATAGCACTGAGTAACCGATACATATTTCAAGATTAACTTGCCTTAAATTTCAAATAAATGGTAGATATTCTTTCTTTGCCTCCGTTAATTCGTCGTGCGGTCATGTTATACAAAGGACAGTGAGGAATCTACAGTTATATCTACGTACTACCCTGAGAGACGCCGCATTGGCGTGTGGCAGGGGCTCGTAGATCACCAGCCGCGTAAAGATGTAAGTTTTGAGAGGTGAAATATGACATGTCTTACGGGAGTGTATTTAGAGGAGCTCAGTTTTTATTGTGGTCGCTTATTGTGCGCAGAAAGAACGAGTTTTTGTACCTATCGATTCGGTAGTGTATCTCAGTTAAATTGTCACATCTGTCAGACATAGAAATGTAGTGAGGCGTCATGATAATATTCTATGTCCTTCTGAAACTCACTAGTACTAAATTCCTCAAGCTGGCTAAGCCTCCCATGCAGTAGTCGAGTATCTAGGGGCTCCCACCTTAATCCTTCTAACAGTAGTGAGACACTGTGTTCGTTCGTAGCAGTTTTTAACGAATCGTGCTATTATTCTTTGTGTTGTATTAGGTTTTTGGTTAAATCTTTATGACCAGGGCCCCAAATGCTTGCGGTGTATTCGAGGTGTGGCATAACCAGAGCGGAGAAGTATCTCTCTTTTACTTTTGCATACGAGCACCTTCCTATTATACGCTAAACAAAACTTAGTTTATTTAATGATATGCCACTTATGTTTTGTGTGTGGAATGAGCGGTTTTAACTACCATGGCTGTTATCGCGATTGTCATGCTAAAGTTTAATGTCGTAATGCACTCTCTATCGACCTCAAATGCCATAATGCTTGGGTACACAGGGAAATGAAAAGGGCCTCAACTGACCAATGAAAAAATATTTCAGGTTTTCCCGGTGAGTAGAGTGAAGAAAGGCTCCTCGGGATTCCATCCAGGTGGGAAAGTCCATAACCAACGTTTCAGCCGATAACACTGCAGCCGTCCACAGGATGATGAGATACCGGTTTCCGGGCTGAGAAGTTGGCCATAGTGGATCACTGCTTCATCCACGTTCATAAGGTCAACTTTGACGAAACGGAAATACTTTGCTTGGCCACAGGCTATTGGAACCTTTTAGTCAAAGAAGCAATATAAATCAGACTCGAAAAGAGAAAAGTCAATAGGGACCGCGGTTTTCACCTAATCCACGCATGGAAACCGATACTGAAGTTTATAGAGGCAACCCGCCAATCAGAAGAAAGAGCGGAAAAATCATTGACACCTGCCCTCCCGTGACAACTATGTATATGTTTGGGGCAACTCGGCATTTATCACCCTGAGGACGGCAGCAGTGTAAGTAGCCGAAACGTTGGTCATGGACGTTGCAACCCGGATGGAATCCAGAGAAGCCTTTCTTAAACAATGATAGATTACGACGTCAATGTGCACAATTAATTATAATCTCTGCAATGGATTCATCCGAATCACAATCAGTCGGAAATCCGGTCTTCCAAGCATGAACTGTCATTTGTCCCATGTTTTTTCGGATATGATTAATGATTTCCTTTTTTTGATAGTCAATATGCTAATACGAAAATATATTGTCAGCTCTAGGATTAAAACTCGGAAACGGAAGTCACCATATAATAAAAGCAGAGTGCATTCGTCCTTCTTCTCTTCCCACGGGAACAAGTCGCACCTTGTGCCTCCTTCAATGTGACAGTCAAATCTTGCGATATTGTGTTCGTATATTTTCTTTAGATTGGAATGGTTATAAACTTATGACCTCAAAAACGTTCTCTAAGATATTGTCCGCTGTGAAAAGATCTTCATTTCTTAAGAACCTTCCAAGACTTGTGCCACCGGAGACTCAAGAAGGTAAGAGATGTCGTGTTCCTTTATTTAAGGTTTCCTCAGCTCTTAAATAGATGTAACACTTACCTGCAATTTGTATGTAATATGGGGCATCAAATTTGGCAAAAAGAAGCTTTTTATCATGGCCCTCTTCTATCGAGAATAATATATTCTGAAAAAAAGAGTGGCAAACGTGAATTTGTTCAAAACAATCGCTAACAAGCATTGTCCACGAAGTGATACTCGTCTTTTTTGTTGTAATTTAGTAAGATTATAGCTTAGCGCAAAAGAGGCGTATTTGTGAGGAATTTCCCGCAATTTTTCCCAGCCTAAATATTTGTTTCCGCTCTTCCCACTCTATTTCCACAAGCCCTACATCTACTTATAAGTGTGTTATGCAGGAAGTGACTTATCACCAACATGAACTACAGTGAAGAAATTTACTCTCTTTTAACTCTCTCTCTTTTTCTCTTTCTTCTCTCTTTCTTGGTCTCTTTTACTAAGGTACAATGGCTACAAATATATTTGGGTATTCCTCGAGCTAGGAAACGATTTCGGAAACTGCGATAGTGGAGGACAGAATAAGACAGTGATCAGTGGAATACATCATTTGTAGGAGTGATTGGCGCCCTCGGATTCCTCTTTTTCAAGTTAACGGCACTGTTTTGATTTTAGGAGTATATCGCGTCGCCGGAAGGGAAGTTGGTCACTTTTGCTGGAAACCCATGGTTCCTCTTATCTCCTGGCTACCACTTGAGACACTGTATGGTGGAAAGGATGAGAAGCCTTTAGAGTTCTTCGCCTCATGCATATGAGGCCTTCTTTACATCTTTGAGAGGGTTTCATGAGGAATCTGAAGACGAGCCATCTATTACAGAAAATGCGAGACGATATGCCAGATATTAGATGTCAGGATAAGAAATGTCCAAAAATCTACCAATTAGACGATAGAACACGCAAATGAATTAATGGCTTGTTAAGTATGATTCCTGCAAATGTTGCGATATGAGGCGCAATCTTCATGTGGCCTCGTGCAGGTATGCCTTCTGGACTTCACTTAAATGAGGCATCGGAGCGAGAATATAGGGAAATGCAAGAGAGTGCAATTCACAGGGAACGATAGACGGGCAGAACACGAAGCTTGGCGTGCGAATATTTCATTCCCGACAAAAGAAGCATTCAGGACGTGAATAATGAAAATATCATTGTACTGTACGAAAAATTCATTTAATTAATGAGAATGACATGCACTGTGTTTTACATGGCGCAGCTTCATGGATTTGAGGCCTCTGTTACACCTTTGAGAGGCAAGTAGCGAGACAAGTAGAGTAGAGAGACGAGAAACAAGGGACGAGAGTAGAGAGACAAGTAGCGCACATCAGGTCTTTTAATGGGAACTCAAATTTTACAACTTTTACTAAGATTCCGCATCACAATTTTTTCTTAAAATAATCTTTATGCTGATTTCACCAGTGGATCTATTGATAACTTAAAGGAAAATCATATCAAATAAGCAGTATCTAAGGCTTTTTTGCATTTTATTTTTGTTTTTATGTTGTCTGACGTTTTAATTATGAGTATTATTCATGTAATGAAATTATATTGACAGACGTCCTGAAAAATGATGTTGCGAGAGAAGTAGAGTAGAGAGACGAGAGTAGAGAAACGAGAAACAAGGGACGAGAGTAGAGAGACAAGTAGCGCACATCAGGGATATTTATGGGAACTCAACTTTTTCAAGTTTTTACTAAGATTCCGCATCACAACTTTTTCTTGAAATAATCCTTATGCTAATTTCACCAGTGATTCTATTGATAAATTAAAGGAAACTCCTATCAAATAAGCAGTATCTAAGGCTTTTTTGCTTTTAATTTTTGTTTTTGTATTTTCTGACGTTTTTATTGGGATTATTATTCATGTGATGAAACTATATTGACAGGCGTCCTGAAACATGATAATGCTCCAAAAACAGACTAGACTTATGGGATATATGTTGAGCATTATTATTTTTGTATTAATTTTTTTTACTAACCTGTTTGAAATAAATTCATTTATTCAGGTCAATTAAACCGTTCTATGCCTGTCCAAAACGTACATGTATAGCTGAAGCATAAGTTTCTGGTTAGGAGCTGCACTGCAAGGAAGGGAGGTAGAAGTAGATCGGGTGAAGGAAAAGGGCGAATGGGAAGAGAGAGAGAGACAAACTTCTTTGTGAAATAAGATTAGGATAGCATAGAACGGAAGGCTATTGGACCAATGGTTAAAACCATCCATTTCTGTGACAGTAACGGGGGCCCTATTTTGTGGTCTCATAGATGAGACGGGTCAAAACGAGATGGCAAGCGGAGATGGATTGCAACTTCCGCCCTGGTCTCAAGCTTTCGCTTATAACCGGGGCTAGGAAGAGGTGGAAGGAATTGATGGGTGGAGAAGGTTAGCGGAACCGCAGCCCCTACGAGGCCGACACCAATGAGGCGGATTGAGGTCAAAAGGACCTCAATTGGGCCTCCGCCTCCCCGAAGTGCTTGTATTAGTTTGGTTACCCCAAACAACAGAGACGAGTGACCGTCGGTTTCGCTTTCGCGAAAATCCTACCGCACATCATTGTGAACCGAGAGAGCCCGTTGCCCAAATATTTGGGATTAGGTGTCTCTCTGACTCGCTTTACGGGTTGACGCTGTGCGGTCTGCCGAAGTACGTCCTCGAGTCAAAGTGTGAGTACATCCCTCCTCTCAGTAGTTCTCCTCAACCCGTACAAAACGTACTTGTTTTGCAGTGATGGAAAGGTCTACGCTCTGTAAAACCTAAGCTGGATTCACAAGAACGGAAAACGACACGGAAAAACGGATGTCAATCTCAAGCCGGCGAAAACCTTGGAGCTTAGGCCGGCGGAACTGGCGGAATTATTTTTTTTTTATATTTTCCGCCTTCCGCGAGCGGAATGTGACTTCAAAAACGATAAAACAACTTCCGCCGTGGTGCGGGGAAAGTATTCAAAACCTTGGAAGAAACGTTGGAAGGTGGGCGAAAGACAACCGACAGTCGGCGGAAGGCAATTCTGACGAGGCGAAGGAAGAGGAGACGGGTATTACTGATAACACGAGTTCCGAGATCCCGCAGTCGTGCACCACAGTGTCTCCAGGGGCAGGCCAGGCCAGAATTTGTCACCGTCCTCCTCAAAGGTGGAAGTACCGCATCATCGACACAAGCCTGCATCCTGCCAGGGCCTCAGCACCAGGGACGGAGCCTTCCGGTGGTCACCCGGTCACGTAACGTTGCATTGCCACGACCCTGACCCTAGTGTGATCCCCATTTTCTTCGTCCTTATTCCCCCCCATGGGTCTCATCATGCCTCCGTCTCGGTGGTCCGACCACCGAGCGATACGTCCACCGACTGACATACTGTCAGCAATTCGTCCAACTCCTCCACGTTTCCACCTGTTTCCCCATTTCGAGAGGAAGCCGAGATCATTTTCCGGGACGGACTTTCATGGACTCACTTCCCGCTTCGATAAATGAGACCTGGATCACGTGTTAAATAATTAAATCTGTCATTTTATTATTGAAATGCTCACATCATGAGCCAAGAAAGGCAACGTTGTTATTAAAATATCATTTTTCGCCATTATTGTTTTTTTGTTAGAGTTGTTTTGCCATTATTGTTTTGCCATTTTTTCTTTTCACCTAAATCATTGCTAACCTCATTTGATAATCACATAAAAATTTTTCATGGTTAACGGAATTCTGTCACTTGATTATGCTTTGCAATATGTCCCAGGAAAAATGAATACATGTTGAATTATTATGATATGAAAGGTTCCTTTTTTTTTCTTATGCTATCGCCGAACGGAACACCTCCCTCTAACCCGAACCCTTCCCCCAGTGACAGCTGCGCCGTCATTCGCCCCCCGCTTTGTTAGATAAAATTAATGAGAAATTGGAAGCAAACGGGAACCCCCCGAAAAGGAATATTTTTTTAATTCTTTGGAGCAGCTCGTCACAAGACGACGCGGTAGTCTCGGGGACTTCATTATCGTACACGATTCTCTCGGCTTTAAGCCGGGTGACCGAGAGTAACCGTTACAATACGGATATTTTATGTTGTAATTTTATGATTAAATTTTGATTCATAAAAGAATGAACATTATTATTTATTGCAATTCACTTTTACTCCATTATCTTTATGATTCCGTAGAGGAAATCCATACCAGTGAAAGTCAATTACTTATATCAAATTTGTTCCAATTTATGGTATCATGGAAGTATTCAGCTTTGGTCGCCATGTTGAGGAAATCATCGATATTGTATTATTCTGGTGATTGAGAAAGTGTTTCCTTACGGTGAAAGATATTCGAAGACGTGGTATAAATGAACCATTGTTCCTCAACCTTGATGTGAACCCTATTGAAGGATTTATTTTGAACATAAAGCCAAAAATTCTCAAGGGAAATGGTATCAGAGGGTCGTTCATTTACAGTGCAACAAATACGTATTTTTATGCTAATCAAGAACGGTAACAGCTCCCTCATCTTTGAGTTTTATATAAGTAAACATTTTCAGCATAGAAAAATAGATTATTTACTCATAATAAAGTATAAATACAGGAGAAAAATGGTGTTGATTTTTCATGAAGAACATTTGACAGCCTACCCTCTCCACCGAGTTGCTCTTTATTTTCTTATTACGAAGCTGCGTGACGATTCGTTTTTTTTACGTGACAGACACAACAGCTTTTTTTATAAATAACTAATTTTGTATTCGTATTGTCATATGAGTTTTGATTTTAAAATAGTCCAATACATCTACCAATCGCTGTTTCCAATATAAACTACGGGTTTCGCACCAAATGCTTCCACAGGCCTTGATAATATTTTGACGACCGTATTCACTTTAATTTTGCCTGCTGATTCTTGTCCAATTTTCTCCATGTCTTCGGTCCCAATTTCCTTCAAAGTTTTACACATTAGGTGGTTAGGCATTTATTACAAGGCCAACAACTTTGCTGCTATATCGTTAATTGCTTGTAATAACAACACACAATGCAGTGAAGTCGCTTTTTTTACCATGTGACATCGCCGGATACTTTCCTGTGTGCGGTTGGTCTTTCTTTGTTATTCTTCTCTTCCTCTCCTGCTTTCTACCTCATGAAGTCCAACAATAATGCAGTCCCTGAATTGACATGCCGCACATTACAACGGTACTTTGCTTTTAATAACAATTAGCTCAGGTTCACAAAACGACAATATTAAAGCCATCCAGTACAACTCTAAGTAGCCGCATAACGAACATAATTTCTGTGTTTAGTGAGTGCTTGGTGCTGATCAATGAACTGAGTTTAAGTTTCTCGGCTACTATTCCGATACAAAACAATAAGTTGAAACCTACCCCGCGTTGACGACTCTTCTTTAATTTATCCATTTGCTTGCACAATAAAAAGATTAGTCTCCAAAAGTATGACTGACCAGTCAAAATTTCCACTACTCCATTATTGTGGAGCGGACTTTTATGATTAATGCAAAGATGATCCGATGTTAACTCCAAAATAATATCTAATTGTTCCAAGTAAAAATCCTTTCTCCATCGCAATCGCTACTTAAAAACGTTAAAAAGCCATTACCATTGTGGAGAGTGCAGATTAGCTTCAAGGATAAAACAACATTGCCTGGTGCAGACGACATCTCACAGAAATTGGTCTTAATTTACCTCGAATTTGGTAAAAATATTAGCAATATTTTATGCTGAATACTGGAATAGATTGTTTTGCTCAACATGTAATAATATTCAAAGTATTCGCAAACTTCTGTCAGGTTTTTGATAGAGTCATTACATTATTACCCTCCTCATTTATGTGGCGAATTTTTGAAAAAAATTCATACATTGACAAATAAATGAACTTATATGATCAAAGGAGATGTTTTCCTTCATTATGCTAAGAAGCTGACCAAAAGTTGTAACGGAACATGCTACCAACCTAATCCGAGATTCCGTACTGCCTTGTGACATCACATAGAGTTCTCAACATGACCGCCCGTTTTAGTGGCGCTGCTATTGTCTTCATTCTTCTGAGGTTTTTCAAGCCTGGGAAATGATTTTTGGATTTTCAATCTGGTTACATTATGTATTGACACTGAAAGATATAATTTAAGACCGTTGCACCCGGCATTTTAAGAAGTGTTGCACTATTAGGTTCGAGACTCGTATGTTGCCAGAAAAATGAGAACAAATTTAATTCCAGAAAATCACTGATATCAAACATTAAGGCTAATTATCCTGGAGGGATCGAAAATATATTTTGTGCGAGATTATTTGAGAGGTAAAATATCATTCATTCAGAGGGAAAATCCTTCAACTTTGCCCGGATTCGAAACCGGATCTCTTGAACCCCAAGTGAACATAAATGTGTATCTCCTCGCTGAGAAACACATGCTGATGAGTGTGTATAAGTGATGCTGTAGCTAGTCTGGGTATCCTTCGATTTTGAAGATAAAATATTTGGGAAAGCGGCTGTTAAAATGTAATAATTCCTATTAGATTCTTATTGTAGAACTGAGAGGTTTAAAATGCCGTTTATCCTGCAATCGATAATAGATCATAATGGCTGTGTTAAGACTTTGACGTAGGCTAGTTGACAGGTAGAGTAGCTGATTAATTCATATGTACCCTAATGTATATTTCTAAATCTACTGAGTAATGCTTACAATATGTTTTGCATGATTCCTGCATGACTCTTGTGTCACGTTTACATAGTTAAATTAGAATAGAATAGGTTTAATTATGCTCTAGATTTCCTCATAAGATCATAAAATAGAAAATACATATAAAATTCTGCTTAGAGAAAAAATAACATAAAAATATATACACCTGGCCAACATCTCACAGTATTGGAAAACTAAAAATTCACAGTAACAGATAATTAACACTAAAAAAATGGAAAATATAATATATAACAAACGAAAATATAATATCAATCACAAAGAGAAAACAAAAGACAATAATTTCTCCGATCACTTTGGAGACATATACATCTGTAACAGGTTACATAGTTCTATTGTTGGCATATATGCTACAATTGGTAATCATTTAAAAGTTTTCCTTAAAAACAGACAGCGAGGAAGTATCTTTTATGGATAATGGCAAGGAATTCCAGAGATTAGAACCAGAGATGAGAAATGATTTAAGGTATGTATTTGTCCAAGAGGTAATAGGTAGGAGTGGTCAGTTCTAGTGGTTCTAAGAGCAGAGACTGATTTGGATTTGAACATGGAAAAGATATAGACTGGATATTTATTGCAGAAAAGAGCGAAGAGAAATGACCCAAGTTAATGTTTCCTCCGATAAGAGGTTTCAAGCCATGACATGTTGTGAAGGTGGTGGGAGATATGCTCGTCTTTACGAAGGTCAAGGACAAATCTTGCGCAATAATTTATGAGCCGCCGAAGCTTATTTTCTGATTCCAATGGAAGGTCATCATAGATTATTTTAGTTGTTTCTGTAGCATTTACAATGTACCGATACGTGGTGCTAGTTGGTGAAAGTAAATTTTTCCATGTAGGTCATTATGTTGATCAGTCAACTCCTGCCAAACACCTTTTGGTAGTTTTCAAGGTGATAAGTAAATTTATATTTGATAAAAATTTTAAGAATAAAATTTTCTTTTCTCTCATATAGAACGCCGTATCCAAGGAATCCTAAGAAACGATGGATTGCAACAGGACGAAAGAAAACTGCCTCACCAAAGTGGATCGGGTGAACTCCACATTAGAGTCCATCCCAGAGTGGGAAGCAGTCGTTACTGGTGTGGTTCTCTCCGCCATCACTCTCTTCACCATCGTGGGAAACATCTTGGTTATACTATCCGTCTTCAGGTACAGACCGCTTCGCATTCCTCCTAACTACTTCATAGCGTCACTGGCCGTAACGGACATCACCATCGCACTGCTGGTTTTCCCATTCAGCATAGGAGACAGTATCAATGGAAGATGGGTGTTTGGAGCAGAATTTTGCAAGGTTTGGTTGGCCCTCAACGCCCTTTGCTGCTCCGCATCGATATTCCACTTGTGTGCCATTGCCTTAGACCGCTACTGGGCTATCAAGGATCCCATCGCTTACGCTGAGAAGCGGACAGTCCGACGTATTCTCACGACCATTGGTCTAACATGGTTCACCGCCGGGGCACTGTCTTCCTTTCTCCTATTTGATGCCAAAGAGGAGGCAACGGAGCTGATCGAGAAAATGTCAGTCTGTCTCCGCGAGACGTTCAACAATTTCATCGTCTCCATGATCATTGCTTTTTTGTACCTGAGTCTCTGCGTCACTACCATACTTTACGTCCAGATGTTCTTGACGGTGCGACGGAGGATTAGGGACCGAGCGAAGATTTCATATACAAACCACCACACTCAACGCAGCCCTGGCACCAGTGCCAAGGGAATTCAGAGGAAGCCCAGCAATGCTGAGGGGTCTGACTCAACCACCTCCGAAGGGGAGAAGTTTAGAGTACAAAAAGCCTTAAACAACGAAACCGAGCTCATTAATACCCAATCGACGGTCTGCGGTCTGGAGTCAATTCCTGAGTCAGGCTGTAGCAGGGGTAAAGTCCTGGAGGATGCAGACAGAAACATGAATAAATGGTGGCTGAGAGTTAAGAAATCTAGAAACTGTAAAGATGAAGTGACTCACTTAGAAATGGTTGATTTGCAATCTCCGTCGTCGCGGGAGAAGCCTGCTGTGCACCTATTCTTCGAGGAGAAGCAGAGGGTTTCCCAGAGGAAGGAAAAGAGGTTGGCGAGAACACTCGGGTTGGTAATGGGTGCATTTATAATGTGCTGGCTACCATACTTCATATTCCACCTCGTCATTATGCTCTGCAAATCTTGTCCTCCGTCATTTAAAATAAGAAAATCTTTGACGTGGATGGGATATATTAACTCAACTCTAAATCCTATTATATACACTTTATTTAACGCGGAGTTTAGGACCGCGTTCAGAAAAATTCTTCATTTATAAATGAAAAATGTATATCTTTTACAATACCACAAATAAAAAGAAAACTGCCACGACCCGTGTTTCAGTGCATGAGCACCATCTTCTGGTGCAGAGTCATTGCCGGAATCACTTTCAATACAAAACCATTGAAGGGGGAGGAGAGAAATTAAGGGGGAGAGGAGGTGGGGGTAAAAAACGGGAGGGGGGGAATTCAAGGATCGAGGTTAGTAAGAAGTTGAAAGGGAAGAATGCGTCACAGCCTCAAGGATAGGGAAAGGGGAAGGAAACTGACACTCATTAATGACATTGACGTTAGGGTTCCGAAGTCTTTTTAAATTTTCTAATTACTCTAGAGCATTAAGCTCACGTCGATTATTATTAAAATGTAAAATGTTATCATTAAAATTGCTATTATGTTCAATACACAGGAGGAGTTACTTCTGTTTTCACGATTATTTAAAAAAGCATTTAATAATTGTGGAAATTAGTCGTATAAACATTGGATAAATGATGTAAAATTAATAATATTTTGAAATTAAAGTTTGTGTGTTTCTACCAAATATTTGTTTTATTGCACTCATAATATTATTCTGTATTACTTCGCATCTTTTTAACCATATTTTAAATCATTTCTCTATCAGTTATACATTATGGTATTTGGCATTTATCATTCCGATCATGGGTTCCTCTCAAATCACCTTGAATCTGACCGTTTTGAATTTCCGAGTGCCCGCACATTTCTGATAGTGAAAAAAAGAAACGCTAAGGGACGGTGGCTAGTATCGTCATTACTATTCAGTCAGTCAAAATAAATACCTTGATATTTTCTCTTCCTGGGAGAGAATCCAAGTTGTCGGTGTAGTGGAATATCCACGACGCAGCCAGACAGTTGCACCTGTGCGAGATTCAAAAGTAAAGCCACGTGGAAATAACTAACTGAACCACATACCATAGTTAAATAACAAAAGTTGGCTAATTAACAATATAGAAATAATTAACAATAGAGAAAAACAATAGAGATATAATCCCATCAGGCAACGTAAAAATATTTTGTCTAATAATTTTCACAGCAGTTATTACAGAATTTTGGGAAACAAGTTGCCGCAATGAGAATTTAGCTTGACCAGAAAAAAAGAGATCCATCGTGTTCTTCAGAAGCAAACGTTTCGGACGGAACAAGCACCAAGCGACAAGGTAAGATAACACACATTGAAACCTTTTCCTAAAATATGTTAATGCATGCGCTTCCACAGTTTTTTTAACGCAAAAGCATTTAAATTTTTATATACTCCTTTTGCTCCTCATAAAATTAATTTATTATGTAGATACTTAATAAGCTGCCAAATAGTACATGCGGATAAAGGCCAAAATTAGTGGTGAATATTTTTGTGGGTTCTTGTACCAATTTCTCTATGAAGTGACGATCATAAATAACATATGCAATTTTTAGTAAATATATAATGGAGTTCAGTACATTTAATACAACGAACTAGAGAAATCAACGAATGGCTTACCCCAGATAACATATTCTGATGCTTCAGGGCGAATCCCATAGCTCCTGATGGGAAGAATTTTGAAGATTAATTTCCGGCCGTTCAGAAAATCACTGCCAGTACTCACAAAGAAAATTTAAGGAGAGTCATCTAAAAGAAGACCTTCGAACAAAGGGGCCACTATGGATTCTGCAAATAAAAATTACTTGCATAGACAAGAAAAACAAAAAGCCGAATGCAATGCAAATTTTCAATTTCGATTGGTTCAAAGTGTTTGAAATGGAGATATAACGATACGGTAATACAGTGCATATTTTAGTGCAGATATGAACCTAGATTCATTTTTGCACTATTTAAAATAATTGATGCAGCTTGAACATAAATTTATTCGGTCTTGTAGGTACATGAGTTCCTTTCCTGGGAGACTGATGGAGAAAATTGAAAATAGTATGTGTATTATCACGAACTTATCTCAGAGTGTCAAAACGAATTACTCCAGATGTCAAAACGAATTACTCTTATGGCGAACGATCGGAGAGGTGAAACCTAAGGGTAAGCAGAGACAAGGAAAAGGGAATTCTCATCAGCAAAAAGAAAAAACCCGTATTTCGTACCAAAGGGCACTGACAAAATTTTACTGTTGTGCGCTTGAGGCCTGGAGATACAGTTCGCAATGAAATGAAAAATGTCCGATCGAAAGGGAACTCTCTCCACGTTTGGGAGGAGGGGTTAGTAAAACGGGGCTTATTTCTACCAAGGTACATGAAAGTTAACACAAAAACTAATCTTAATAAACAAAATAAAAATGACTGGGAATAATAACCAGATGTCATCAATTCACAATGCTCAATTTCCTGACTGTCCGATTACAAGGGTCAAATAATGAATCATCACTTCAATGACCACGTTTCGTTGGGTTGCAGTAGGTTCTTTGCCCTCTCATTTGACAGACAATTTCCTTGGGGTGCTCAACCGAAGTTCACCATAGGGATAAAGGGGGAAACACTTCGCTTGAGCTTTCAGGGAGGTGTGGACGTGACCTCCCGCCTTACGTGCGATCCCACCGGCGAAGACTGTGAGGCTGCTGATCTCGATGCATGGACCCCTTTGAGGTGGGTACCATGACAATCAAAACCTCGGATCGGAGTAGCGATCAGCTTCCCGCGCCTTCAGTGTAGAGGGACCCGCTGCCTTTTATGCCAGCCGGAACGTCCGTGTAGAGCACCTTGCATACCGGGGGCTTCCAAATTATGAGCTGTTAGATAATCCAGCTTCCACGCCTGTCGGCTCCCTGAAACATAAAAGTCACATCCGTCTCCTCACTGACCTCGCTTCTTCTCACGGTGGTCACGTGGCGGAAAATCAGCACCGCCTTATTAGTGATTTCGTTGTGCCTCGCGCGCGCGCTTTTAAATCACCTAAAGTTGGGGGGGTCGGGGATGCGCACACACATTGGTTGGCTGCTTCTAAAGCACACTATATTATATTACATCAAGCAGTACAAAAGAACACACGTTGAAAAACATGTAATGCTAGGGGAAACAAAACGTGAGAGATTTCAGAAATAATGACGAAATATAATAACCAAATAACGAAAAAAACGACTGAATCCGTGGAACATAAAATGCAGGTGAAGCGCTGCCGTTTAAGTACCTAAACAAATTACCTTGCTATATAAAATTTTGGCATTCCGTTTTAGACCAGTAGTGGCGTTCGACTCCCGTTACGAGGATCGCAGATTTGAGACCAAACGACGGAAAACATGTTATCTATCCTAGCTTGCCAACTAACTTTTGCACGCAACTCGAATTTGACCTCAATACTGACAGAAAACAGTCTCAGCAAAAGGCATCGATGGCGCAGATGAAGAAGATTGGACCGGTATCAACAGTTACAGCTTCTTCGAGTGTAAAGGTTCACGGAATATTCCGGGGTACCTCGATGTGGAAGGCAACGGGTAAATCACCACATTAGTATTAATAGAAGTGGCAGCCCTGCATTATAACTATATATGACGTGATCGCATTCGTACCAGTAAAATATTCCGGAGGAAAAATAGTCCCTTAATCGGATCTCCGTATGGTGACTCCTCTAAGGGGTACATCAGTCAACCAGTGCAAACATAAAATTTTATCCTCGTAAACGACTTGCCAGATACTTTTCTCATACCTTCTGCGTTTACTCTTGATTTTTCTCTTTTTCCGACAAGACGCTGTGGTAAACCTCCAACTTGGGAATTAGCGATTTGCTTGAGCTATCACAAAGGAAAGGAATCGTCGGCCAAGCAAATGGAATTATCTACGATGCAAATTTAACCTAAATGGATTTGAAGCTGGTGTGTTTTTATGCTTTTATATCTTCCTGAATCTCGGGTCGCGAGTGATGACACTCACGCACTCCCGTCGCCCCAGTGAGGCTTAGTGAACCTCACGCCGCTCTCGCCCCCGTCATTATTAGAGTGCTCGGGAGCCGTATGTCAACGCGGGTCCGGAGTTGAGCGGGAATAGTTTCAAAATTTAATGCCTCTGCCTTGGAATAAAATAATTTCAAAAAAAAAAAATACTTGGGATAATATACGGAACTGACCAAGGGCGTGCACCAGCCAATGAAAGATAACTACGAGTCTGCGAACAGTTAAACACTTTGCGAAGTGAATCACTGTGACACGATAGGACCATAAGCTCGGCCATGACGTGATCAATTAAG
Organism: Ceriagrion tenellum; assembly: GCA_963169105.1. Classification (NCBI taxonomy): domain Eukaryota; kingdom Metazoa; phylum Arthropoda; class Insecta; order Odonata; family Coenagrionidae; genus Ceriagrion; species Ceriagrion tenellum. Next base: position 33,845,567 of record OY720635.1, on the reverse strand, counting down.
TCTTCCTCTTCTTTTTCGGATGTTTTTAATGATTTCCTTTTTTTATTTTCGAACCACTGGAGAGGAATCCCTTGACAAAAATGGGTGGAAAACGCGTAAATAATAGAGCAAATATTATGGCTTACAATGCATCATGGAGCGGGAATTACGAATGTATTCTTCTATTTCGCTGAACTACCATTCTACGAAATATCGAAGAAATCGGCGGGGGAGAATTTTTGAGTGATCTTTGTAAGTAGTATGCAAAAGGTTATCAATTTCATAGTTTTATGAGAGTATTAAATACTCAAATAAAAAAAGAGAGAAACGAGAGATTTGCATCAAATCGCGAGACAATGCGTTTACATGTAAACTTATACAATACCCTGAAATTGTCTGTTCATTAGAAAAAGGTTCATTAGAAAAATGACATTGCTAGTTAAATCATTAAAATATAATTTTGTCTGCATACATTTTTACGATTGTAAATATGTAAAATAAGTTTTTAATATGAAATTAACGTGGTTATTCCGAAGAATTAGTTTGATCTTATTGTATTAACGAAGAATCTGAGATTGTTGAGAAATAGGTTACAAGGTCAATCAAAAGCCTAGACATATTAGCAAAATGATCATTAAAAGTTTTTTAATTGGTTTAACTTTTTTGATAATTCAATCAAAGTGGGTGTTAAAGATCTTTTAACTCTACTACTTATTTTCCCACTGTCATCTCTGGACGCAGTTTCTGTTAGGCGTCTACCGTTCCTATGAACATACTTGTCCACCGTTAAGCCAATGCTATCATGGAATTGTCTGAAAGTGAGACAGTTCATGCCCCATATTTTAGGTCTACATCGGCTTCCCTTTTGTTCCCTAAATTCATTTCAAGTTTACCTACGTAATTTTTAAGTCTATACAATACTAACTCTGCTCTGTTGGGCAAATTTTGATGTTTCAGTGACTCTTATTTCTCTCAATTTGTCATTTTTCAGCGTATCTGTCCCTATTTGCCATCCCATTCATTTTTTTCCGTTGAAAGTTTGCAGAGGAGAAAATTTTACCCGCGCAACCGTCGGCATTTCACCGACTTGCAGAAGACATAGACTTTCAAAGCCTGTCAGCCAAGGAATTGGAATTAATGACGAGTTCATTAGATTCTCAGAATCAAAAATATTGGAAGATAATAAGTCTAAAGCGTCCGAACAATCATAAATGGTCATTCATTGATTGTTCAGATTGGTTGAATAAAGCAATCCACCCTTCACTATGTAATGCCAGTTCCCTTACTTCCTTGTATCTCTTCCAATGCACTTTCCTCTTTATTTGGTTCATGAACTTATTCCTTGTTCTTCATCTGGGTACTTATCCCTTTATTTTGCCTTCTTTTATGTTCCTCAAAAACCAATTGTATTTCAAGGTGTGTTCAATCCATCTCATTCTTCTTTTTAATGGTGTTCGACATTGTCCTTTCCTCTTCTATTCTTCTGACACTTCATCGTTACTTAACCATTTGAGTGCGGCATGACGTGATATCACGTCATGGTTGTCTTTACTCTGGTGCTGATGACGTTATACCACGTCATGAGTACCGTGTGTGTTCCAGCTTTTACCAGAGAACTTTAACTTGGCACATTAGTGAAAGCGAGAACACTTATGGTACCCATGACGTGATATACCATCATCAGCACCTGCGTAGAGATAATCATGACGTGATATCACGTCATGCCGCACTCAGAGGATTAATTTTTCCGTCCATTATATCTTCAGCATCCTCCTCCAGCACTAGGTTTTAAAGGTCTCTAGTCTATTCTGGTCAGATTTTCCAATGGTCCACGCTTCCGATCCATAGTGTGCTACGCTCGACACAAAGGTTTTCACATACTGTTTCCTGGTTTGTAGTCCTGTCTTCTTTGAGCACAGCAGTTGTCTTTTTCCAATGAGCGCCTTCTTAGCTTTGAACGCCATCTTAGCATAATATAGGCGATATATTTATGATTAATTACAATCTTTCTTAATATTTAGAAGAAACGGGTGAGTGCTCTCTCGGGCATTCAAAAAGATGCCTTGAATGTATTTAAAACGAAGCCAGCCAAATACTATTGATCAGTTTATAAGATATGCTTTTTCCCACCCACAGAATAGCAACCTTCACATTACTGTCAATGATTTCATTATTCTCAAAATTTTCAGTGCAGTTATTGTGGGGAGAAAATAAAGAACGCCAAGAAATATAAAAATATATATAAAAATCACAAATAACTTAAGTCACTAGTAGAACACCAAAAATATCATTAAAAAAATTATTATAGAAAAACATATTTAGAGCACACGGATGTGAAATGGGAAGGTAAGAAAATAAATTATGTTCAAAATGCAAGAGAGGTGAAATCAATCCCTTTTTCTGCGATTAGAATCCGGATTATTTCAGCCTCATGTACACATGAGTGATTATCCAAACTTTAGTGTACATGCGGCTAACTCTGAGAAGGTAACCACGAGCCTAGTCATGACATCATCAGATTTCGATAGAAATATTCGGGATGGTTAAATAATATTATAATTCCTATAAATCTAATATATGAAAATGAATGTGTGTCAGTTTTAACGGCACTGCCCGGAATGACGTATAACTTTTTTAGCATGATTCATTGTGTCAGTCGAAAGGTTTATGGCTAATTTTTGTTTGCCTAATGGTCTCCGGTTCCACTCCAGACGAGAAAAAGCGTTTCCATAAGAAATACTTGTAGAGTCCGTTTGTCTGGCGTGAAGACTGTTCTTCTTTTGCGTATTGAAATTAGAAATAATAGTCGCACAAAGAAATTACAGAGACCATTGGCAAGAAAAATAAATGAACACTCTTATTTTTGCAATTAATTTTTGTTTTTCTCCTGTTTTAATTTAAATTTGAAATAAAAATCAGAAAATTTCTGAAAATTATGCGTGTTCGGTAAGCTGTCCCCTTGACGAGCAATGGCATTGTTGAAGCCAAAGCTTATTTTATATATGGTGCATATAGGCCCAGAACGTATTAATTAAAATAGAAGAATCCATATAATTCATAATAAAAACAATGTTCGCGATATATATCGATATATTTCGGTTTCTATCGATAGTATTAAAAGTTTAATGTTTTTCACACCCATTGAGTTTCAACGGGTACCTTCCGCTAGTACCCGATAACATCAAAAGCACTTATTTTTTTACACATATAGGACGCCAAATCTACGGAATATGAAAACACAATGGATTGCAACGAGAGAACAGAGAACAGCACCATCCTTCTGGATTGTATGAACGCTACATTGGTGTCCGTTCCGGAGTGGGAAGCCGTGGTCACTGGAATAGTTCTCTCCACCATCACTCTCCTCACCCACTTTGGAAACAACTTGATTATTCTTTCCGTCTTTAAGTACAAACCACTTCGAATTCCACCTAACTTCTTCATAGTGTCCCTAGCCGTGACGGACATCAATACCGCGCTGCTGGTTTTTCCGTTCAGCATAGTGGAGAGGTTAAAGGGAAGATGGTTATTCGGCCCAGCAGTTTGCAAGGTATGGATGGCTCTAAACGTACTCTGCTGCTCCGCATCGATATTTCACTTGTGCGCTATCGCCTTGGACCGCTACTGGGCTATCAAGGATCCCATAGCATATGCGGGGACCCGGACTGTCCAACGTATCCTCACGACCATAGGAATTATATGGTTTACAGCAGGGGCACTCTCTTCCAGTGTGGTGATTGGTTCCACGGATGAGTCAACGGATCTGATCGAAAAACTTGGTGTCTGCTCCCTAGAGACGTTTAGTAATTTTATCGTCTCCATGGCCGTAGCCTTTATCTACATATGTCTCTGCATCACGACCATAATTTATGCCCTACTATTCATTACAGTAAGGCGGAGGCTTAGAAACAGGGCAAAGGTTTGTTACTTAAACTCTAAAATATGCGGCCCTGACACCAATACCAAAATAATTCAGAGGAAACCTAATGATGGAGATTGGGGTGACTCGGGCACATTTTTGGAGCAAAAGCACAGAATGGAGCAGGCCATTGAAGTGGGAAGAAACCTCAGCAAAAAACAACCTACGAAATGCGAGCCAGAATCCACGCTTAAAGGAGGCTGCCGGAGGAACATAGTGATCAAGGTTGGAAATGGTGATCTGAAGAAATGGTGGCAGAGATTAGGGAAACCTAAAAAATTTAAAGATAACCCAAAAATACAAGAAAATCCATCCACAGAAATGGTTGACATGTCGAGGGTCTCCAATTCCGACTTAGACTGTGATGTGGGTGAAAGTTACAATTTTAATACCGTCCCCAAGGTAACTCAAGGATTATCACCGGAGCCAACGTCTTCACGGGAGGAGCCTACGGTGGATATATTCTTTAAGAACCAGAGGTCTTCCCAGGGAAAAGAAAAGAGGTTGGCGAGGACTCTTGGTTTGATTATGGGTGCGTTTATCTTATGTTGGCTTCCGTTCTTCTTCCTACAACTCGTCAATTTGCTCTGTAATACTTGTACTCCATCATTGAAAATGAGGATATTTATCAGATGGCTGGGATACATTAACTCAACTCTCAACCCTATTATATACACTATTTTTAACGTGGAGTTTAGAACCGCGTTCAAAAAAATCCTTCGTATTTAGATAAAAAACTTTCACTTCTAAAGATAATTGAGGATACATCGAATAAAATTAATGGTTGAAGGCGTAACTTTGTGGAAAGTTTCACAGACATGACGAAAATATAGCTTAGTACGTTCCACACTTTTTCCACACTTCCGATTACCTAGCAATCATTTTCGTCATGGCAGGATGCGTTGAAGATAAAATTTTGACTAATATGTTAAATAGAATGTAAATGGGAAATAAAATACTTATTTTATTGATACGTAATCATATCAAGCCTATTTTAATCCTAAACGTGTAGCAAATAATTTCTCGACTTAAAAGTAATTTTGGAAATGGTCAAAATCCTAACATTTAGCTAAATACAATATTTAACCACAGTGAAAGGAATTTAAATTTGTATTTCATTATGGTTTAGTGAATAATTTCTCGCATACTTGTTTTTACTTATCGCCTTTCTACCTGTATTTAGAACTATACACACCATAACATGTGGTATTCATCAATCCGAAATGGTTTTCCCTCAAATCTCCTTAATGACAGCCTTTTATTCCTCTGGACATCAATTTTGCGTCCATTATTCTAATAATAAGAGATAGAAGCGAGAATGGTTCATCACAACCTTTTGACATGCCGCATCAGTGTAAAGTTGTATCATACCCTGAAATTGACCATTCATACGAAGTGCTTCAAGTACACAGCAGAGCCATTGCATTATGCTTCACCTCATGTGAAAGTGGTTACAGCATTTGCTGACGATATTGCCTTAATCTATGGAGGTTAAAACTGGGATAATATAAATTATGGTATGCAGTCAGATTTGATCAATTTGTGACGCTGGTTTGTTTCACACAGATTCAAAATGAACGTAACTTAAACGAAATATATGTGCTATAATTTATTTAATAGGTACAAGTTCGATAGGGTTTTATATTATCTTGAACAAAACTTACCGATAAGTTCATGCAATTCCTGTTTACCCATTGAACGGTTTTCCAGTTTAAGATACCTGGGAGTAACCCTAGACGAATTCTTAAAGTGGCAAAAGAATAATCATAGTCTAACAAATACCATGCAACAATCCTTGACAAATATTTACATCTTCAGGAATAAACGTACTTTAAATTTTCTAAAGATGATGTATAACCCTTCATTTCATTCCAGACTAAGTTATGGAATTTTTGGTTAGGGTGGCTCTGATCTGAATTTCTTTAAACCTGCCGTTATTTACAAAAAAGTCTTATTCGGGTAATTTGAGAAAAAAACCATTTTGAAAGAACCTTTCCACACAATCCTTTCTAGGGCTTGATTCAGGCACTTATATATCATTAAGGTTCTATGGCGATTTTATCTCATAAGTAGTAACTATGTATTATTTCTGTGCCTGTCTTCAATGTACGCAAAAACAATATAACCTCACGCAAATCAAATTTCACGGTATTTAACGAATGTTTTTTATGTAGATTAAAAAGTGAACAATTTATTGCCCCACTCATGCACAGATTCTAAATCTGTAAAAATACTATCGGAAAATGTACAGTGTTGACTTCTTACCAAAGAGAGAGCAGAGGAAATATTATTATGCTATATAATAATGTATTTGAAATAACTCTATTAACTGTCAATTTGTAACTTCCTGAGGTACACACAAACATTGTAAAGTGAATGTCTTTATGTCACTACACGATCTACATGTATGTTTAAGTGTAAATATAACATGTTATCATTTGAAGGTAGCTTTAAACAGGTTCTCCTTCAAGGCTAAGTAAATTTACTCGAAACTTGTCATGGTAAATGTAATTTGTGTTGGAGTAATTAACATTATTATTACATTTATTATTTAAGATCCTTTGAAATGTTTTGAAAAGATCTAAGTGTCAAGTTAGTTAGGAAAATTCGTTTGAGTATCAAAGAAAAGGACCCTTACACTCGTTAAGAGCGTCAAACATTACATTTCATATATATTCAACCCTATCAGGCGAGATATTTGGAAACATCATCGTAAATCTCAAAGGTAAAAATCTTATTAATATCCACTCGGTTATATATCTGCAGGTACAACGTGTTTCGACGCTTGAAACGTAATCATCGATGATACGCACGCAATAGAAATTAATGCTTTGAAAGCAACTCATTGGGATAGTATTTTGATTCCCACCACCGATGCAATCTCATCCTGTTCCTATGGAAGGAAAAAATCTTCTGGTTACAGACAGAAGTAACCACATGTATAGAAATGACATTAGAACTAATCACTCCCGCGTCACTGGGGCCATTTGCGTATATCATCTGGTACGCACGTATGTAGGCTTAATTTTTCGCTTACATGATGGATTTGTATCCTGTTTCAGGCATCGAGGGGATCGGGTTGGTGTGGTGGCTAGAGTACTCGATTACCATACGGACGGCTAGGGTTTAAATCCCTGCAGAGGCGGATGTTTTTCAGAGGAACGCGATCCCTACTTGAGTATCTTGTGGAGGGCACTTCAAGTACAGTACTCCGTCTGTCGGATGAAACGTTAAACCGTGGTCCCCTTGGCGCCTTTCGTTAAGAGCAGGCTAATGCCGACGCCGGGTTTCTATCCACCCTTCCTCCCTTACCTATCCCCTATGCCGCAAATGACCTTAGCCGTCGGTTGCCTCCCCAAATATCCAATCCAAATTCAGGCATCGATGCACTTAGATGTCCAACATACACACCGCTCCAACACCAACATACTACGGTAGATCTGATCAAAAGAATAAGAAAGGGAAGTAGATAGTAGAACTGAAAGGTTTCAAATGTTGTTTTTTACGGGATCAATAACAGACCGTACAGGCTGCGTTAACACTTTGAAGTAGGTTAGCTGACAGGTAGTATAACTGATAAATTCATATGCGCCGTGATTCATGTTTCTAAATTCCTGAGTAGTGCTATCACCATGTTATGCTTGTTTCCTGCATGGCTCTTGTGTCACATTTTCATATTCACATTATGGATTGCTTCATTAACTTCTGTAGCATTTGTAGATTACCGATAGTTGGGAGAATATTGGTGAAAATAAATTTCATTACTTCAGTTTATATTGGTGTTAAGTTACCCCCTGCCAAATACCCTTGCGGTGGCTTGCAGGGTTATAAGTAGATATAGATATGTTCCGGCGAATTCATGTTCGCAGTACAGCTTGATGATTAATGATGACGCTCTAAGCATGAAAACGCCGTGTACAAATAAATTACCGATTGGACATTACATATTTTTCTATCTCAATTAAACAATTACATTTCAAGAACATATTCCGGCTAATTGATGAAGAGGAGAAGTTTAGAGTACACAAAGCCTTTAACAACGAAACCGAGCTCATTAATACCCAATCAACGGTCCGCGGTCTGGAGTCAATTCCTGAGTCAGGCTGTAGCAGGGATGCCGAAAGAAATATAAATAAATGGTTGATGAGAGTTGAGAAATCTAGAAACAGTAAAGCTGAAGTGACTAACTTCGAAATGGTTGATTTGCAATATCCGTCGTCGCGGGCGAAGTCTGCTGTGCACCAATTCCTTGAGGAGAAGCAGAGGGTTTCCCAGAGGAAAGGAAAGATGTTGGCGAGAACACTTGGGTTGGTAATGGGTGCATTTATAATGTGCTGGCTACCTTACTCCATCTTCCACCTCGTCATTATGCTCTGCAAAACTTGTACCCCGTCATTGAAAATAAGAAAATCTATGACGTGGATCGGATATATAACTCAACTCAAAATCCCATTATATATACTGTATTTAACGCGGAGTTTAGAACCGCGTTCAGAAAAATACTTCATATATAGCTACAAATATATTATATCAGAAGATGATTGTGGTAGTAGGTTGGCTCATCATTTACTAATTTTTTAATCCAAAGTATAGGGGAATCAAAATATATATATTTCATCGATGATTTCCCTAAACATTACGAACACGTCGGTATACCATCGCTTTACGTATTTCTAACCATTTTATAAGTGATTTTGCTTATTTGAACTGAGACCCTCGAAACGGGATTTAAACACGCTTCATCCTAGTCATCCAGCTTTCATCCTACTTTCCTAGGCCGGCTTCATAGGCTGGCGGCGGTGGTGGAATTGAATGTACTCCGATAATGGAAGAGCTCGTTAGAAATCAAAACATCAGACCGATTAGCTGATATGATAGCGAGACGCGGCCGCGGCCGCTCCGAATCCATTGTGAATAAGACTTGCCTAGTATCGCAAAGACCACTGCCTTCCTAAGATGAAAGATAAGATGATTATTGAGACATTCTTTTTCCTTTGAAACCTTTTTTTTACCTTTTTATGTGAAATAAACAATATATATGTCAATATTTTTGTGTTTTACTTAATTATATTTTCCCGGTAAAATATGCTTTGATATCCAACGAAAATCTTCCTTCTTAAGGTTTTTTTTCATCTCTAATAATTTAGTGCGCACTCAAATCAGCAATTCCACAATATTATGGGAAAATAAATCAGTGATCCATCCTAGATACGCCAAGATACGCCTACGTCACCGTTCGCGGCGATATTATCTGTGATCGCTGCCGTCTCCGACCTATGACGCTGGGCCAAGTTGTGATCTCATTCTTAAATAAACGTCCAAATAAATGATAATATGTTATCTATATTGTGATGTAATGTGACCTAAAATTAAAAATCATGCATCTTTATGGATCTGAAACATCATTTTAATGGCCTCAAGAGAAAGAGATATCTGTTATGGGCCAATAAATAATATAATTTGTAATGTGGAAACTCCTACCACAAAATGCTCAGGGAGAGTATTACTTCTCAGAAAAAGACATAAAATGTGTGAACCATCGGTTGTCAGATTTAAAAAGAAGACTTGAATTTTACATTGTTGGGAAAGAATTACAGAACTAGTGACGACTGAAAAAAGAACCTTCTCAGTGCAAGAAATATATTGGAGACTTTACATGTTGGGCTGTGTTAAACCAAGCAGCCCAATTCACAGAAAATTTAAAGTGATTATATTATGAATGCTGATTTTTTTATTTTTACCTTCTTTATGTAAAATATGGTAGTGATATGTGTATCAATACAGGTTGGTGCAATTTAACTTGGAATCACATAACTTCCACATTTTGAGGGGTTTCCAAAGCTACAAGTCAAATGTTCTTCTGCACTGATGGTAAGTACAACAATCACACTTAAAATATTCTAGAAATTCATTTTTTTTCCTTCTTAGGAGCCAAACAGTACCTGCGCATTAAAAAATTCTTATTTTTATACTTAATACTAACTTCTCGTCATGAAAATTTGTTAAAACATTGAAACAGAGGCATATCATTTTTTTCTAATTATATCTGTGGGAAGGCCCAACACTGATGATTACAATTGTGAAACACACTTTTTTTTAGTATTTTAACATCTTTTATCTCAGAAACCATGCAAAATGCCATAAATTTTATTTTCAGAGGTGTGAGTTATATCCTTAGAATTATTAGAAAAAAAAATTAGCTTGATTAACATAATGCCTTTGATCAATAATTAATGTTTTATAGAATCTTTTTTTCTGTATTAAACTTTCTCAAATTTTATGAAACATAAGTTAATAGAGAATTTTTATATCTCTGATGATATCATTCAATTTATTTCTGCAACTTTCATTGTTTCTATGATAAAACTGCAAATTTTCATAAGAATTGGATCAGATATAAGACAGACAATTTTTTTTCCTTTAGAGGTACAAGTGCCCTCGGATACCTTGGTCAAAGAAAAACACTAAAACTTACCACTCAAAAATAATAAAAAATTGCTATTTTGGAAAAAAATTTTACAATAAGACAATCTATAAAAAAACCTATTTGTTAGTATAAATATTATTACGTAAGGAAATCTATGACGAAAATATTCATGACGGTTAACTGGCTAAAAAACTAGAACTTACCTTGAAAAATTACTGAAATTGCCAGTTCGCAGGAGAAAAGTGGAGGTTGTAGCCGAATCCGACGCGTACTCTCAGCTGTCTGATGCGACCAAGAATACTGCATTCGCGACGCAAGGACGTAAATGGAAAGCAAAAATTTCAATAAAATTAATTTAAATATTTAAACTCGGAGCATCATGTAAGAGGGCTACTACAGTCACACACTCACTTTCGCTTCACAATCAGGCGAGTGCACTTAGTTGAACCACTGCCGAAACAACATAACAAAAATTTATTTAATTATTTTTTTGTTTGTGAACATAAATTTATGCATCATTTTATGCGTAATAGAGCTCCATCCTAGAAAATTTGAGACCATAAGCCCTGCGAAATATCTTCGTCCATGTTATTTATATGATAGATGCGAAAAATGATGAAATTTGGGAGAAGCTTTATCAATCCTCGGAATTTCCCTCAAGATTTTGTGGAGTGAACTACACTGAAGATGCCTCTGAGATCTCCGTTTGACGATCTCGGTGGCACATTATGAGCTAAACGCAATCGAGTTGATATGGGCGTATGTTAAGAATAAAGTGGCAAAAGTCAATCGATCAAATGCAGACGAGAAGGGAAACGGGGAAAATGTGTTTCGAGATCTCTGCTATGAAGCTCGGACGGCCCGAGCGGGTGTACGCGGCAACACAGCACCGATTTGGCTAGGCGTTTCGCCTCACGGGACCTCTCACTTCGTCCATTATAAATATCACTCGATTTAAATTAAACGCGCTAATATATGTTTTGGACAATAACATATTGGAAACGCTCAAGGCATGCCCATTGCAACGAGACCAAGAACGAAATCTCACGATGCCCCAGTTTTGAAATGCAATAATTTTAAATAATTAATAATAACTTTGATTATATGAAACATACAAAGCTGAAACTCACAAAATCTATAGCAAACATATCTATCCTCCATTAACAGAAATATAGTTGTCATTGACGAACTTGTGTTTGAGTTACAAGGTGTCAAATTCGGAGCTTTTCCCGCGCGCCGTAAAAAACCGGTACTTTTTACGTTATAACTGTAGTAAAAAATATAAAAATTGATCAAAAAATTCAAATTTGTCATTACATAACGTAGAAATGAATGAGAAAAATGATGGTGTCGTTAGGTTTTCTGTAAGTCTTTTCGTTAACTTTTTATTTGTACCCAAACTCGAGTGCACATAATTTCTGCGCCGACAGTAGCTGTTCATATAAACTTTCCACATCTTTCTATCCATGGTTGCTATTAGGCTTGTACACCTGGACTATTACGTAATTTGTTGGGCATTCATTTATTTCAACCATTAGTATGCTGTCGCTCTGTTTAATATTTACTACCCTCATCCCCAATGTTGCGGTCAATACGTTAACTCTCATCCCCACCGCTGTAGATAACCTTGTAATTATCACTCCAATAGTCCCCACTGTCCGTCCATATCTCCTCGCACAGCCTCAAAACATCCACATTCCTGGTCTCAGACAATCCATCGCAACCGTTTTGGCGCGGGAACGTATAGGCATGAGCACTTTGGCCGTTTGGGTGCAGGGACCGTTCGGGCCGAGAAGGCCGTTTGGGTACAGGGACATTTCGGTTATCACTCAGTTAGTAATGGTTCTTTTATGATATATGACTAGAGGTAGTAATTATAAATGTGTCAAATGAAATTGTAGATAATGTATTTAATATGGTGTTGCTCATATTATTTAAGACTTCAGCATGAATTTTCTCATCAACGACCAGAATGCTTTGGCCTTCATTTTCGGCGTTTTCGATGACCGGTAAAATGGTTCCTTATAGTACAGGGAAAAAAATCTCCCCGCAAAGAAAACAATCCCATACAATTTTACAGTATCGGTAGCATACCTGTAGTGTAGCACGTTGTTGATTACTCACTCCTTCCAACCACCTTTCAGGTGACTATCACTTGTCATAAATCAAAAAAGCATCGTTCACAGCCGAGCGGTAGCCAAAATGTCCCGCGGTGAAACGTCCCCGAACACAAACGGCTTTGCTTAACCATCCCTGTGCTCAAACGACCAGCACCAAAACGGCTCGCACCAAAACGGCCGCGCCCAAACCGGCGCATGTCCCATTCCCCTGTGTATCCCTCTCAATTTCCTGTTCGATATTTTCCTAATAACTAATAATATAATGAGCAGCTCCTCTGTCCAAATTTGATGTGCTGATGTAAATGGCCTTTAAATCAAATCTGTGCGATAGGAAATAGCAAGGTCACCATTTCTTTTGGACCATGAAACACGTGTCCAACCTTCTTCGGCGTGGATTTTATTCGGCTCAAGCCTCTAGTGTGAGTGCCTTATCTTCATTTTCCCGCTTGATGCCGACTTAATAAATCTTTTGAAATAAGAGATTGTAATGATGATATGATTGGCCGCATAATAGTAAAAGTACCGGATATGCTTCGTTCCTGTTCTTGAAACGTTGAGTAATTAGGAAGTGTAACATCGGCAAATTTCCCTTCCTCGCTCAACAACCTTTCAAAATATTCATAAGCCTTTCCGTCAACTGCAGTTTCTCCTTCCTTCTGCATAGCCGCATCTCATAGACTTCTATCTTATCTTTCTTTCCCTTACAAGGTTCCATGCCTTCCAGTCTTACAACGTAATGTACCTATTACGACGACAACGACGACGAACGATGACAATGGGAAGTTGTTAAGCGAAGAATTTAAGTAGAATTCAAGAAATTTAATCTTCAGTGCAGTCAGATCTAGGAGGATGTCAAGGACGTCGCCACGATGAAGATAGGAGAAGGAATCTGAATAGGAGGAATAAATTGAATAGGAAGTTTTTTTATCCTACAACATTGTTGAGTCATAATTTTCCATCAAATGCTATTAAAACGATGCAAATACATAGTATCAATAGCGCATACTCTCATCCATCCATCATAACATATCCAATTTATTACGTATACGAGTATAAGCATTAAAACAACATAAATCGGAACTGTATCGCCTAAATTTGCTTAGCTTAAAGGCCTGGTTAAACCACAGTTAAATTGTCCTATATCTATGCGTCGCTAATTTTCTTTTCATTTTAGACCTACAGGAAAGTCTGATCGAAAAATGAAAAGGGCCAGTTATTTATGCGACTTCGGAAATAATCTGTTGAAAAGTAAATCCAGGGTAAACCAAGTAATTACATATGAAAATGCTCTTTTCTTGCGGAGATTTAAACAAGAAAAATATTACGTCTATCTTGTAGTGGTTTTCAATTTTAGTCTAAACTTTGAATCAAAAAAAGTTTACATAAAGTTAATTTCTTATTATTCATAAATTTTCTTCCATTTATTCACCCTCTGAGTATGTAACGTATTTTTGCATGATTGGGTTTCCGATTAATATTTTCAGCCCAGGTACTGCGGAATTTTTTACTGTAGCGTCACCTCCTCACTCCCTTCCACCATCACCACTGGGATTTCTCGGCTTGGGTTTGGTGGGTCAGTCTTGATGGATATTAAACCGAGAGCCTTAAAGATTTTCCACTGCGGATGAACAGAGTGCTTAAGTACATGTTATGGACCTTACTGGAAAAGTTTAGATGGGTGAATGATGGGAGGGTTACAGAATTACGATTCTTTGACCATCTGAAAATGAGAGTGATCTCAGCCGACATGCAAAGAGTTTTAGGGCGCAATGGGAACGAATGTAGTGTAGTGTAGAGGGGTACAGGGCTCTTTCGAAATAGAGGGGGAAGGATGATGCCCTGACCAGTAATGATATGTTGATCCGAAATGCGGAACCCAAGGTGGCATGTTTCTATATCTGCAGAGTAGTGCTAACACCATGTTTTGCATGTTCCCTGCATGATTCACGTGTCACGTTTTCATAGTCATATTATGGATCGTTTTAGTAGTTTCTGTAGCATTTGTAGTATACCGCTATTGTGATGTTTGTTGGTGAAAGTAAATTTCTTCCCTGTAGTTCATGTTGGTGATTAGTCACTCCCTGCCAAACGCCCTTGCGGTGGCTTGCAGGGTAATAAGTAGAAGTAGAAAAAAGCGAAATGGATCTTGGTCCATCGTCATTATTCCCCCGGCTTTTTGGATACAACGCTTATTAACCATGTTACTGGAGCTTCAGATGACCAGAAATATAGAAGTGAGGAAAGTATTCCACTTCTTCAGAGTATTAATCTCCACAAAACGCTTCGACCAATGCATGGTCAAAATTGTGATACATATCTTATGCACCACTGCGATAATTTTAAAATCTCCTCAATCGATGCTAATTACTGAAATTCGGTGTTTTCATTGTGACTCGTTTTACTAGCAAGCTTAAAACTAGCTTAACGCCCGGCTTCAAATCTCTTCACCATATGAATTTCTACAGAATTGTACGAAGCATGAAAGAAAATAACTCGGTAATTCTAACCTATACCTTCCTTTCCTCGTTACTCGAACAACACTTAAGTCAAAGCATAAATGATCCAACTGAATTATATTCTTTAACATCACTGGTGCCGATAAAATATGGATATGATAAAATCGTTCCTAAGTATTGCTCGGATTTACCTCAACTTCAACTTCTCCATCGTGGAAAGCAACATTGATCTTTCGTCAACCGAATTTTTGGACACAAAACTTATTAGCCATGCTACTGGAGCTTCAGACGACCAGAAATATAGAAACGAGGAAACTATTCCTCTTCTGCAGTGTTTTAATCTCCGAAAAACACTTCGACCAATACATGGTTGAAGGCAAAACGTGCGATTCTTCACAAAAAAAGGAATGAACGCCAAACGCTGAGGGTATAATAACCTTAAGTTATCCTTGATTCATGCACACAAGATCATCCAAAAAGTTCAGCGCAAAACCATACTAAGTTTGATAATGATTATTGTTTTCAAAGTATGGATTAATAACGGTGATGACAATGAAATCTTTTATTAGACGTGGGATGGCGCGGGTGGATAAACCTGCAATTTTGATGCAATGAAGGATTTTTAAAGCTTATTTCCGTTCACATCTTCTTATGGTTTCCTCTGAGAAAAATAATGGGATGGGACCGCATAATCTCAAACCACCTCGTTTCCCGGGGAATTTGAGTCATTTTCTGGACAGGAGATGAGTCAGTTACCACTAGAGACGGGGAAACGCGGTCATGAACGACTACTCGTATTTTTTACTTATTCCTTTGCCGATTTTACATTGAAAACCCCAAAGAAATGCGTCGCAACATCACTGAAAACAAAGGTCATATTTTCCCAATTGGCGTATACGAAGATCCCGTTATTTCCCAGCCACGCACGTAACGAGATCATCTTGTATTGTTGAAGTCCTTTGTTCGGTCAAAAGAGAATTACCCAAAGAGGTGACTCATTGGACCATTCAAACGATGAAATCTTGTCTTAAGACTGTTTTATTCCCTTTCTTCTATATAGACATTAAAAACTCGGTTGTACATCACTTCACTAGCCTCTTTTTTAAACTTTTGCCCAAGGTTCCCTGTCATCGTTCCCTCCTATTGCCGAACGCTTCTTTCACCCAGCTTTCTCAACATAACGCCTTTGCTACCGTCAAGAGGAGTAGAATTTCTTGCTCACATCTTTAATAAAAGACCATTCCAAGCTCAATGAATTATCATCGTTAGAATGTCAAGCTATAATAGTTCACAATGTGTTCTATCCGCGATTTTTCGAAATCATTGCTGTCCACAGGGTATCAAACTTCTGATAATTTTATATATATTCCACTGCGGTGGCACATGTGTTTTTGATATAATATACAGTTCATAGAAAATGTATCCCACATGTGCTTGTGTGCGTAATTCACGATGATGCAATTCATAGAATTCATACAACTTTTACCCGCTGATAAACGTGCGAAAGAGTTTAATTGTCAAACTAGCCTTTTTATCATCGTTTGAATATAATGAAACATTAACGATTACCATTGAGGCCTTTCCGATCAATATAAATATGATTATTAAAGAGGTGTGATGTTTTTATTTCTTTCACTTCCGTTTAGATGACATGTGAGAAACCGAAATGAATTGGACATAATTAATTGTGCAAGTTGCATTTACATTCAGAGTACAACGTCGGACTTGCATTGGGTGGGATTCATTCAAGGTGGAAGGACTTCAGAAGGATATTGTAGAAATATTTGAAACATGGTACGTCTCTAAGGTAACTAAACTTAAAATGGCAACAAAAACCAGCGCCGTCTTCAAATTTGTGATCTCCTTATCATTGTTGAGGCGATTTGGGCGATATTTCTCTTCTAATTACAATAGAGACCATATTAGTTTTGTATTTTTTAAATTTTAGAAGCAGCATGATCATGACGTAAATATTGTAATATAAATGGCACGAAAATATAGTTCCGTGTGACTGAGTCAGGAATTCTCAGTACATAAATTAATATGCCAATAAAAGTTTTTAACTTGACCAGTTTGTTCCCAAGCAAAACAGTGAAAACGCTTGCACAACAGATTTTTTTCGCCATTCCGTAGAAACTACACGGGTGAGTGACTAATTTATTCTTTAAACAAGTTGAGGAAACATGAAAACTACACTACATTAAATTTCTTGCGAGATAGAGGCTTTAAAAATTCCTCGTTTATGTAAAGAAGCCCATGCATAATGCATTTTCGTGCGATTTCCCATGGACAGCGGCTTCTATTTTATGGAAAATCGCCTGGAAAATTATGCGGTAAATGGCTAATATTTTGGCGTCCTCACAAAGGTCGGATGTTTTTCTTGAAAACGAGGAGGCCAAGTCCATAGGCTCAAACTACTTCGAGGGGTCTCAAGCAGCCAATCACAGGGATAATCATTCATATGTTTAATTCGCACAGTGCATCGCTTCATTCACACAGTTCATTCACACAGTGCCTCACTTTGCAAAGGGGTCACTGTGAACGCTTAAGACGCCCCCAACGCAACCGCTCACTTTTCCTCATTTAGCCGGAAGCAACTATTTATTTCCGAGTTGTCATCCTTGATGCATGACACAAGGTGGGAAAACATGTGCTTATTTTGCAGTTCAAGACGGAAATTGTGATAAAACCGGAGCGTACTCCTCTCTCCACTTGCATTAGACAGACGGCGAGCATATTGAGCGTTTGAAGATACTGTCATCTCTTTCAGTGTGTCCGTAAAAAGTGGTGAAACTCAACTCTTAACTGCGAAGTTTAAATTAGTGCTCGTTTAGTGGTGTTAAATTTTGGTCCTTTGAAACCACATCGGGACGCTGTTTGCTGTGTCAACACGAGACCGAGCATCGAACCCTGTGCCAGGGAAGATTAATCAAGGTAAGAAAATCCAAATCCTTTCATCTTCCTCCAATTTCTCGTCTTTAAGGAAACTATCAATTCCGAACGGTTAACTCTGTGGTTTGGGGCTGATGATTTCATGAGGTAAGAAATCCTTGAATTTTCGGTCAACAATGACTGAATGGTAGGGAAATGTACTTTCTCCGTCGCAATCATCAAGTGCAGCAGTAAACGATCTCACTTCTTCCTCGTACTCCCTGATGATTCATTATATTTCCCCATCTTTTTAATGTAGTGAATTTTAATGCCCTCATAAGCTGATTCTCGCAACTTAAACTCATTCGAAAATGCCTATTGATTTCCATCCATGAGGACATTTAATGCTAACATAACTTCTTCGATGCGCTTCCCTTTACATTTGTCCTTTTTTTCTTACTTCACCCTTAAGCTCACCATGATCTTATCTCTATGTTTGCTGTGGTATCTTTCACAAACCGCATTCGATTTTACGGTAAATATTATTTTTAGCTAATGGTTACTAATATTCTGTCACTTATGGTAAATTCATACGCCGGATTTTCATCATATATTGATTTATTTTTATCTCTGCGTATTCTTAATCTGCGAATAATACTTCAAATAGGTGAATAATTTAGGGAGTTTTACATAGCATTATTTTGATTAACCAGGCAATCATTTTCTGAGCAAACATACTATCCATTTAGGCATGAATTTGATTTCATATATTTAATTTTTCCAAAGTTTAAATCAAAATGGTCAATCTTTTTGGCATAGAAATCGCAAGAACACCTAGGCGGCATAACTTAACATAAGTCCCTCTGTTCCTTCTGTCGTATATGTCAAATTTAGTGGGAAGAGCAACCGCAACTGATCTTCATTTCCGTAAGTGCCGTTCCATATCATCTCGCCGGAAACGGTTGACATCATTCAAAACGCCAGCATAGCATGCAAGGCAAAGTTGTGCTTTATATTGTTCTTCGAATCTTTCTTTACTGTAATATAACGTGAAACTATCAAATATAATGGATTTTCATGATACCCTAAATTATATTTTACCGTAAAAAAGTAGAGAAAGTGTATTTTTGATTCTGTATTTTACTCTATAAAATGTTTAGAAAATAGCTTTGTTTAAAAAAAATAATTTTTAAAGAATCGTCTTAAGAGTTTTTCCTTGGTTTTCATGGGCAATGCCCACTTGTTCCCCGAAGGAAAAACGTCATCTGACAGACCCTCCTCGCCCCCCGAGGAGGATCAAACAACGACTACGTCCTGGTCAGCTTGGAAATGTCGGAAGAAAGGGCATACATATCAAACATACAACAAAGTGGTTTGACATAGAATCAGGGGCAGTGTCAAATAATCTAGCTGCTGTCCAGGGGTGTACGTAGGTATTATACACGGCGAATGAAGTATTTTAAAATTATGTCCGGGAAGAGAAGCTGGGAGAGGATGTTTAACGTCCATTATAGTGAATAGGGAGGGATAAAAAGTCATTGGATATCATTTTCCAGAGAAAAAATTAACAAAAACGGAAGGAAATTCGTGGGAAAATTTCAAAATTTGGCGCTAGGAGCTGATGAAGGAATGTAGGAACGGAGAATACGAGAAGGAAGAATTACGTCTTGGGTTGCGGGAGAGATAATTCGGTAGATACAATGAGGAAGAAAATGGAAGAATGTCAACTGTCATGTGCGTGGGAATAGATATACCTAAAATAAAATGAATAAGGCATGAGGTGATAAGACACCAGCTGTGGACGGAAAGGGAGCGGAGGGGACGAGGGTGAAGAGGACAGAGATGAATTGTACGCTAATGATGAGGCTTGTGTTAAGGTGGCTCTAACTTCTGGGCCACTCATTCAAGATTTTCGGAAAACATGAATATAGCATCTTTGAAGTGAGCTTCATCAACTGAGATGTAAAAATATTAGGGTTTCATGGTTGTTTTACTGTATTTTAGCCTTGAAAGTGGATATTTTAATAATGGGCGGACACGGATATCGTTCAGATGACACGGAAAAACGTCATTTTCAATGACAAATCATACTCAAAACTCCGAATGAAACTGTTTTTAATAAGAAAAAAGTCCGGGTAAATGGAATAAAAATTTAAGAAATAGGTACCTTATCTCATGTTTTTTAAATTATTAGCTATTTATTGCCGTAATTGAAGTCAAAATTCCAAAAGTTAAATTTTCAGGCTTCACTTTGTGGAAAAGCGACACACGAAAAGAGAACTCGCTTTGTACTGTCCACACTGTTTTATCCTCTTCGACCATGGTTTTGGCAAAGTTTTGTCATTATCAAGGTACAATATAACTTTTTCGTTGTCCATATATACCAAACAAAGGGTGAGTGGGGGAGAAGAGGGAGGGAGGGTGGAGAAAGGAACGGGGAGAGGGAACGAAAAGGTTGGTTGAAAGGAAAATGACGTCAATGGGGATGGGTAGGGCATAAAAACACAATGGTAAGGTTGAGTATATGACGAAAACAAACATTGAAGGTTGATTGACATCTGTGGCGAATGCAAGTCAAATGTGAGGTCGTTTTCAAATTTTGAATTTTGTTTAACAGCATTTACAATTTCATATTGTTCGAGGAAATATATTTTCTTGCCCTCATCCTGTGTATGTAAAATTTCAGGTTTAAAGACACTTAAATGATTACAATTTAATAAATGTTTAGACTCAAAATTCCATGTCGTTCCGTGCAAATGGCGCTGCAGTTGGCCCCTATGGCCAAGGTCCTTATACCTAGGTCATGACACGATCCCATAATACACTCTGATTTCTTCATTTTGGATCGGACTCGATGTTTCATAGCACTGTTACTCTTCATTGAGTAACCAAAAGTGTTTAACTTTGATCAATGTTACAAATTCTCTTTCAAACATAAAATTAAATTTGATCTTTAAATTATAAAAGGACTAGGTAAGCCCTAAGAGGTATATTTTGTGTTCATTAAAGATAAAATATTTTTCTCGAAGAAACCAGAACTGACTCTTACCTCATATTTTCGGAAAACCTTCCTCAGCGTATTTTGGCGCGCAGTAATTATGTATGCATGCTGATTAATCCCTAATATGATGCTTAATTATAATTAAGCGTCAATTGTTTGCAAAATAAGAACTTAACGGACAAATTTTGCTCAAATACTTACCAGGCAAGAAGGGGACACCATCCTTTAGCATTTGAGGTAATTTACGAATTTTGAGCCCCGCCAAAAATTCAATCCAAGATGGTGGATTACATTAGACAAGTGCGGGTCATGACCTAGGTATAAGGACCTTGCCTATGGCAGGAAAAAATGTGGTCTATATAAATATCTTCGTGGAATAATCTGCGTATTTTGTGTCTTAATTTTGGTTTTCAAAGGGTTACCTATTCCATAAGTGAAAGCAGGATATTTCACACTGAATAAATATTAATGTGCAACTTTGTACTTGTCTTGACTCACAGAATCAGAGCATAGCCCCCTTAAAATCCTCATTTTATGCTATAATCGCTAATGGTGCTTGGAAATAAGTAATTTTTCTATCCGATTAGAACTTATTTTGATAGTTTACTACTCTTATTTTGCCACTTCTTTCAGTTCGAGAGATTGTGAAAAATTCACGGTGAAAAAAATATTCAACTGGACTGGCATTCAAACCAATCTAGCGTTCTAGAGAAATAGCGCATGGTCAAAAAATATCTGTCTCGTCGAACTGATAATACCCTGATATGAATTTTTCCTATAGTCTTATATAAAAAGTAAGATCAATCACAAAAATGTATGCATACCCCTAGGAATTATATAGTCTCCATTAGCAAACAATCTAGCTGAATATAATAATTTTCATTGTAACGCAACTTGAGTAAGCATTCAATGATCCACAAAGGTTCATTTTTGATTTCTTATATCCTCCAAATAGCAGAAAAGGAAGTTAATTGGTATCATGTACTCTTTTTCTCAGGAGACCATGAATCACGAATCTGACATGGATTCCATGAACTACACGGAGGCCAGCACACTATTTCCTCCGGTGAACGCCACCGGAACGCGCCTTCCGATGTGGGAAGCCGTCATCACGGGCGTCGTCCTCTCCTTTATCATGATCCTCACCATCGCTGGGAACATCCTCGTCATAATGTCCATTTTCACGTACAGGCCGCTCCGCATCCCTCCCAACTACTTCATAGCGTCCCTGGCCGTGACGGACATCACCGTGGCGCTCGTGGTGTTCCCGTTCAGCATGCTGGAGAGCGTGCACGGACGGTGGATATTCGGCGCGACGTTCTGCAAGGTGTGGCTGGTCTTCGGGATCCTATGCGTCTCCGCCTCGATATTCCACCTGTGCGCCATCGCCTTGGACCGCTACATGGCGATCAGAGATCCCATCGCGCACATGCAGAAGCGGTCCTCCAGGCGCATCATCACGACCATCGTTATCATATGGCTCACCGCCGGGACTTTTTCTTCCAGCCTCCTATTCGGGGCCGAAGAGTCGTCGGAATTGATCGAGAGACTGTCGGCCTGCTTGCTCAAGACGTTTAACAACTTGGTCGTCTCTGTGATCATCGGTTTCTTCTACATAACCCTCTTCACCATGACTATCGCGTACGCACGGCTGTTCTTCACGGTGCGGCACAGCCTAAGGAGTGGACCTGCGTCTTCTTTGACGTGCTCGGGAATCCAAAGCGTTTCCACCAGCACCATGGCTAAATCGAGCCATAGCGATGGTGGGGAATATTGCAACGTGACCATTCCAGATAGGAAGCAACTCGTTGGAAGCGAAAGAGAGGACAAAAAGAGCTTCCCCTGGAATGACGAGCCGAAATCAAAGAATGAGCCCGGCTCCGAGGGATACAGATTGTCGATACACGGACATGACAGTGATAAAAAATTGGGGCTCGGGTCAGGGAATCATGGAAATGTCTCGGATAACCCTTCCTATAAAGAGGAGGCCAACACAGAGTATGAAGAAATGACGAGGAGTCATATTGTCGGCTTCCGCAAGATGAGCGACGGTTACAAAATTTCGACAGTTTCAGACGAAGTGGAGAGATCGACTTCGCAGGCCGAGTCAAAATCTGGGAACTCAAAGGAGGAAGCATTCATCGATAAGAAATACTCACAGTCCCAAACCATGGAGAGGAGGTTAGCTAGGACACTTGCTATTGTCATGGGCGCGTTCGTCTTGTGCTGGCTACCGTTCTTCATCATGTACGTCGTTATTGTATTCTGCGAAACCTGTCAGCCAACCTTGAAAATAAGAAAAGTCATAATTTGGATGACATACATCAATTCCACCCTGAACCCAATGATATACACAGCATTCAACACTGAGTTCAGGAGCGCTTTCAAAAAAATTCTCCATCTTTAGCTTTAAAAAATTGTATATTATAGAGCCAGTCTTGGGAGCTGTCCTCAGAAATTTATATTGTTATCACGAAGTGCAATGTTACTCCAAGAGTGATGAATGCATTAAAATTTTTGTTTCAACACTAATTTCTCGTTTCCTTTAACAAGTAATAAATACTGCCTTCCCATTCCTGAAATAAAGTCATTTTTTTATCTGGTATATTCCATCATTTGCAGCTTCCAATTAGGTTCACCGTCGATTACTTTCCCAATCATATTGAGATGAAATAAGATCACTTTGTATAATCCACACAAACTTTCATTGGTATAAGCCCTGGTGATCTTATTTTATCTCAATATGATGTCAAACTTCCACAAAGTAAGCTCGAAAACCATTGAAGATACACTTTCCCAATCTTTCAGCTTATCCAATTTTATTACTTCATGAATTTTCAATTTTGTTGTATCTGGAAATTGCTACTAAGAGTTACTTTCCGCTAAGATAACTAAAGCCAAATAATAAAAATTAATGGTTGGCGAGTTTACTTTGTGAAAGTTGGTCACCTTTAAAATGAAAACACTTAGTTTTTTCCACCAATATATTAAGAAACAATTCGTCCGATTTTGACCTTTTCAGGCCATTATCAACATTGCATAGCAAAATATCATGGGACAGCACAGTTTGTATAGAAACCTCAAGAAGAGGGAGATGGTTAAAAGAAGGGGGGGATGAGAGGTGAGTAAGTTTTGAGAAGGTGATTGAGCACAACTGCAGGGGAAGGAACAAACAGGAGGTGACGCCAGGCTCAAAGACTACGGGGATGGAGGTGGGGGTAAAATAAAGACAAACATTTGAATTTCGGCTGATTTTTTCCCACCACCCTCTACCCCCAGTCCTCCCGTGCTATCCTCTACCCTGCTGCAGTGCGACCTCGGGTTTATAGTTTGAAAACAAGCAACACGTTAAAAAAGATGACCTGCACACTGTCAGGAAAAAGCTTATATAAAAACATTCTCTTGGGTAAAAGAATCATTCTGTTTTTGGAGAGTTTTAACTCGTCTTGAAAAATGAACGTAATCCTATGATACAGTGAAGGATAGAAACAATGACGTGAGTCTGACGTAAATGCTCCTTAGGAAACCAAACATTAGATTGTGGAAGGATGGTGTTAATTTTCTTTTAAACAAATGTGCGAATACCGATGATATGCCAAAGAATAAAAGCAACACTGATGCGTGTGGCATAATGAATGAACGGAGATCAGGTAAGTGTGGTGGCAAGAGTACTGGCCTACCATACTGATGGCCGGGGTTTCCTTAGTCCGCGGTTCACACGGTGTTTCTCGTTAAGAGCAGGCTAATGCCGACGTCTGGTTTTTCTCCACCCTTTCTTCATTCATTCTCCGATAAACCTTCCCCTAAAGGCTGGGACACAATCAACGTGTACGTGTGACGCAAGACGTAAACGGGACAACGGGAGACGGGGAACGCAAGTCAGCGGACACAATCGACGTTAACGCGGCCAGGAGTAACAATTGGCTAACGCAGGCGCAGCTAAGAGATCAGGTGTAAACAAGTGTGGAAGTAAATAAGTTGTCTGGTCAGCGGACACAATCGACGTTAACGCGGCCCGGAGTAACAATTGACTAACGCAGGCGCAGCTAAGAGATCAGGTGTAAACAAGTGTGAAAGTAAATAAGTTGTCTTCGCCAAGAGCTATCTTCAGCAGTTGGATGTATCTGCCGACAGATGGCTCCCATTCCCGGATTCTCAGGGCTATTCTGATTGGTTTTCCGTGTACGGGACACGGGAAGAGATGAAAGTTGCCCATCTCTCGCGTACACGTACTCCCCGTACACGTTGATTGTGTCCGTTCGCTATACTTTCCCGTCAGCCATCTTTTCGCGTATTCCCGTTAACGGCTCACGTTACACGTACACGTTGATTGTGTCCCAGCCTTAACTGACCTACCCACCTGACCTCCATGGCCCTTGTGACCTCAGTTGTCGGTCGCCTCCCCAAATAACCAGCAAACCATTAGAATGAACTCTGCCTTTCTGAATATTTGACGTGGTTGAACTTTTCAACGCCATATGGATGCAAATGGCTTTCTTCTTTTCTTATCTTTTCTTAAGGTAGTTTGAGCGAGATAGTTCCCTAGTCATAATGGAGACCATATTGGAATTATAAGTTTTAATTTCAGCAGCCGTGGGAAGAATGAATGAAATATTGCTTCATAAATGGTGCAAGAATGCTTATATGACTGAAATTCTAAGTAAGTAAATTAAAATATCTATATAAGTCTTTGAATTGACTCGTTTTTTCGCGTTTTACGTTTAAAACTCCTTCACAAGGGAAGGTTTTTCTGAGATTCTGAAAAAAAATTACTTCGGTGACAAAATGATTTATGTTTGCGCATCCAAAATATCGTAGATGATTGCGCAGTCGACCTAGCTATGATGAATAAGAAATGTGATCACATTTCAATTGAATGTTGATTTATATCTCGCTCGCCAACGGACGAGCCGCGCGACGAACGACCACCACACGCTCTCGCAGCCGAGACACAACTGATACTGAAAAAACGTAAAAACCCAGGAAATCCTAGCGTCACCACGCTACGGACCGCGTGGCCGAACAGGAAGGGTCACTGCACTCTTGGCCAACGACGCCAAGGAATTCCCAAAGCCTTAAAGAAAAGGCGGGAGGCCTCTTAGTAAGCGGCCGGGCGAAAGAAACAATTGAAGTCCCGCCATGCCCAGGGAAAGCCCTATGGTCGGCGGTGGGTGCGGGGGGCAGCCGTTGCCCATACCGCGCGGGTCAGGGACTAGTGCGTGGCCCGAACAATTTATTTAAAATAAATAGTTGAAAAAACACACCCGCTACACACTATTATTTTTTTTACGAGGTCTAGGTGTTAGAAATTTCTCACTTTCTAAATTAAGTCTCTCTGGAATGCACAGACGTACCATTTCCCTGATAAAAAGGATATTATCTATTAGCAAATATCTCGGAAGGTAGTGCGTTAAGGGGGTGATATTTTTGCGTCTTCTACTTCTACATACTACCCCGCGAGCCGCAGCATGGGCGTGTGGCAGGGGGTGGTAGGTCACCAGCCGTGTAAAAATGTAAAAGTTTTGGAAGTGAAATGGTGACATGTCCTATGAGGGTGTATTTGGAGGAGCTGAGTGTTTATTGTGGTCGCTTATTGTGCACGGAAAGAACGAGTTTTTGTACCTATCTGTTCGGCAGAGTGTCTCTATTATTTTATCGCATCTGTCAGACCTAGAAATGTAGTTAGGCGTCATGATAATATAGTCTTTGGAAAGGTGAGGTATTTATCTATAAAATAGAGGCTAAATTAATTGAAATCTAGGTGAAATAGTATTTCATAAACTAGATAGAATAGAATAGACTACAATAAAATAATAGTATTTAATAAACTTCCTTAACTTAATCACCACACGTATAAGTTATCACTATATTTCATCCTCTTTCGCCATGAAGGTGCCTTCAGTTACAATTCTGATAAAAAATATGAAAGGGTTGTCAATTAGTTTATTAATCGGCGACGAGTATCTTAGTGTCTGTTGAAATCGTTTATTTCAGACTGATGATTAAGCACTTAAAAAGGAAACCTTAAGACCCGGTTTAATGAGATCAACTACACCAACAAAATACCTTGTAAACCACCTCCACAACAATGGTTGTGGAAGTGGTTTTCAAGATAATCTATAAAAATTCTCTTAAGTTAAGTGACAAAACAACGGAGCTTGCAGAGAGAGAAATATGCGTTGCTCAACGCTCAAAAACGAATAAAATAAAGCGCGCTACTCTCCAAAACTTCAAGAAAAAAAATCTTCGGTGAATTACTAGACGAAAACCCCAAGTATTTCTGGTCTTACGTGAGAGAGTTTCAGGGCGAATCTTCGACAGTAGAGTCTTCAGGGGACACAAACGGCAAAGTGATCACCAACAGTATCGACAAAGCCAATGTATTAAACCACTACTCCGAAAGTGTACTCACTAAAGATGACAAAATTCACAATTTACACATTACTGACTTTACTGAGCCGATGGCTGACATAACAATTGAACGTGATGGAATAATTAAACAACTGCGTTCGATAAAAAGTAACAAGTCCTCAGGTTCAGAAGAAATACCTGCACGCTACGGTGCGGCTTATTTTTCGAAAATCGGAAAAGCTAAAAGTTTCACCCGCTAGAACATTCATTTTAATGAGAAAACACATATGTGAACTTTTTGTTGAGTTACGATTGCATTAACACGTGCCGCATGGGGTCTGAAATACCCCACTCGAAAAATTGAAATTTTGCTACACAATAGCTTCCTCTAAGGTAAAATCGTGCTTTCACGAAACTTCAGGACCGAAATTTCATTATTTTTATCTATCTTTAACCGTTTAAGAGATACATGAGAGCGAACCGAGCTCACAATGCATAAGGGCGCCGCGCCGGGTGCACCTGTCCATGGACCCCCATCCCCTTACTGGCGCACGATGCTGGCAACGTTCATTCGTGGTGCCAGGAATGGGGGTTAGAATTAAATATTAGTAAATGCACCACAGTTCACTCCCTGCGAAAATCATCACAAAAATGCCATACCTATACTGTGGGTTGAGTAAACATAAAATCTTCAGATACAGTAAAATATCTTGGAATAACCTTAACATCTGATATATCGTGGGGATGACACATACAGAACATGTGTGGCACAGCCTTAAAGAAACTAGATTTTGTTAAACGTATAATAGAAAGGTCTTCGGATAAAAAGTCAAAGAGAGATGATACTTCGCTCTGGTTAGGCCACACCTCGAATACGCCGCGAGCATTTGCGACTCTTGTCTTAAAGTTTTAACCAAAAAAATTAATAAAATACAAAGAAAGGCAGCGCGTTTCTGCTACGAGCGTACATATGTATAGAGTCTCACAACTTTAAAAGGGATTAATTTGGGAGCCCCTAGAGACTCGGAGGCTACCCGCTAGGCTAAGTTTGCTTGAGAAATTCAGAACTAATATTTTTCAGAGCGGCATAGAGAATATTATCATGACTCCTCACTACATCTCTAGGCCTCACAGTTGCGATAAAATAAAAGAGATACACTGTCAATCAGATAGGTACAAAAACTTGTTCTTTCCGCGAACTATAAGCGACCACAATAAAAATTGAGCTCCTCCTAATACACTCCTTTGGAGATGTGTGTGTTACCATTTCATCTCCAAAAAACTTACACCTTTACACGACTGGTGACCTAACACCCTCCTGCCACACGCCCATGCGGCGGCTCGCGGGGTGTTATGTAGATGTGGATATAGATAGAAGGCGTCGCTCTACACAAATGTTTTCCACACTGCTTTCTCGTTTGAAGTCCTATCTTCTTTGAGCACAGAAGTTGTCTTTCTCTCTTGAACTCATCCTTAACTTGGGTTATTTTGGCTTATAAATGAGATAGCTGTCGTACAACTTAAATAATTGTAGAAAAGTATCAATAATTCTTTTTAATGTTGATATTTATGCTAAAATCCTCTACAAAGTTAAGCCTAATGTCGTCAAATTTAACCTTATCTTTGTTGGCACTCAGTCGTCATAAAACTAGCCTGTGATTCGTGAAGGTTCAAAGGTTCCTATATGTGCGGTACTTTTGTGACGACGCCGAATTGCCCAAGAGGGCAGAGGCTTATTATACAAGGCGTCAAGTTTGCTACAAAAAATACCACAAATAGTTGTGCAAA
This sequence comes from Ceriagrion tenellum, assembly GCA_963169105.1. Classification (NCBI taxonomy): domain Eukaryota; kingdom Metazoa; phylum Arthropoda; class Insecta; order Odonata; family Coenagrionidae; genus Ceriagrion; species Ceriagrion tenellum. The sequence goes on along the minus strand of OY720635.1, from coordinate 33,816,655 downwards.
GAATCAAGCGACTCATTATAATACGAAAACTGCATATTTTCCCCAAATAATGAAAAGCAAGCACTGATCGTTTACAAAGGTAATGCTCAGGCTAGGTTCTTCAGATATTTATTTGGCGACTGATTTCGACACAGGGAGTCATCATCATTCTTGTATCGAAATCGCTTGTCGCTAAATAAATATTTGTGGAACCTTGCCAATGCATTTCCCTTTTTAACAATTGTGAAGTAGTTCTTTCATGCTCCGTCTGATACCAATGAAAAGCAAACGTCTTTTTATTTCCATAATGCTCAACTAATTCTGCCAAGTAACTACGCAGTTGTATAAAATATACACGTGAAAGAAGGGCCACTGACTGACCATTAAGAAATATTAAAGATAGTGATACCTCTTTATGTGAGTTTAACTTTGATTTGAATCAATGAGGCTCGCAAATACATAAAAAAATTGTTAAAAGTCCCAGTTTCGCATAAAAAACGGAATACAAATATGACGTAGATGCAGGGAAGGAGAGGATAAAGCTTGATACTCATAATAAAAGATACTTGGTTTTATTCCAACTTTTTTAGTTAATTTATTAATTCAACGTGTCGAGTAAGTCAAGCTTTATCCATAGCTTCCGACTTCACCTGCTGGAAATTTATGATGTCACTCATAATAAAAGATACTTGGTTTTATTCCGCACTATTTAATATTACTCAAATCGACCATGGTTTCGACACCGCGTGTCATCCTTAGGTAAAGCTTATATGCCGCGTTCCCCTAATGCATAACAAACACACACAAAGTATGGAGGGGGAAGGAGGGTGAATGGAAAGGGGGGGAGCAAATTGTTAACGGTCACATTTGAAGTTTTCATTCACATTTCACATTTCGAATTCAAAATTCACATTCACATTTCGAATGTGACCGCAAACAATTCGCTCCCCCCCTCTCCCTCCACCGTCCTTTCCCCTCCATACTTTGTGTGTGTTTGTTACATATAAGGGGAACGCGACCCAAAAGATTTACCCGAGGATAATACGCGGTGTCGAAACCATGGTCGAGTTGCGTCATATTAATTAGTGTGGTATAAAACCAAGTTTCTTTTATTATGAGTGACATCATAAATTTCCAGCAGGTGAAGCCGGAAGCTATGGATAAAGCTTGACTTACTCGACACGTTGAAGGGGGTCTACGTAACAAGCTGACGCGCTACTAGGTTGGATTTATGATAGCGGTATTCGACGTGTTGGTATATCTCAAGTTGAGACACCTTCGCGTTTAAATTCAAATCAAATGCCATCTCACATCACTCGTTCGACATGGTGAAAAGATTGAAAATAAGTTGGATGGACGAAAACCTACTGAATATATGTTTTCTCTCGATAAGATTGTTAGCATAAGTCGCTCAGTGCCTTTCGTTGTCAGATGGTTTAGTTTAGCCAATTTAGCAACAATCCAATGAAAATTTACGATACTCGGACTGCAAAAATAAGTAATATCTAGATACACCATGAAGCGTATCTTCCGAAGCGCAGCTACGATATGCCGATTATGGAAGTAGAAAATGAAAGCCGAAGTATTGTAGCAAAAGAAAGAGTGGAGAGAAGGTCAAATATGCATTTCCCAAGATAAGAAAGCCATGTAAAAACCCATTATTGGATGGGAATAATTCGGGTCGATATACCTTGGCAAAAAAATGTCCTTTCGTTTTGGACTCGTCCGAAAAGTTAGACTAAGAAGCGCAGGAACATATATCGTAGTGGACTTTTTTTACTGTGGCCAGAGGAAATACTTGACCTGCCACGACTCATTCCATTTCAACAGCAGCTATTTAGTCAAGGAGCATCTTTCGTTGGGTCGATGGTGATCGGTATTAAATGGGTAAACATTTTTGAGATGAACCAAAACGGTTTGGTACGGTAAAGTTTACTATTTCACCCTCAACGAAGTTTCCTAGTTTATTCTTTGGGTGAAGCCTCGACAAAAGAGTGACGGCTGGGAAATAGGCTAAGCAGGAGAAAGAAGGGTTGGAGGAGGAGAGGGACGTAAGAGTCGTTAACAGGCAGAAGGAAGAGCTGGAACTGACGGGGAAACATTGAAAAGAAAAAGACTAATTCACCCAAAGATTACACTAAACCTCTTTATACCGGGCTGGAGATTGGGTGCAATAATTTAAGCTTATATGAAACAATACGTTTTTAAAACAAAAGAATGCAGTCCCCACTAAAAAAATGCGTTTTCTTGCTTCACCTCAATCGACCGTAACGCGAGAGAGAATCGCCGGAACAAATAGTGGGACTGCATTTTATTTTGGCTACGGGCCATGCATGACTTACCACAAATCGTCTCTGCCTCGTAGAAACTTTTCACGGGTTGTCCTCGGAATGGGCTCTCTCGCACTCAGCTCCCGAACAGCTTGTTCTGGGAGGAACTACCGAAAAAAGAGCAAATGGCTCAAGCGTTAGAAAAACTCCCTACAGAGGTCAGTTTAATTGTAAGCCAAGTATTGCCCCCTAGTGGCCAATACAAAAATTCAAGCTAGCAGCGCGAATATCAAACCATTTGCATATCTGGGACATCACGGAACACCGATTGAAAGGTGCAGATATACGAGGGTAAATCAATAAACAAGTCGCAAACGTCAGCGTTTCATCATAAGCAACAGTTGTAAACATTTCATTGGGAATGCTTGGAACGTCCACTGTACAGTCCCGACTTAGCTCCCAGTGATTTTCATCTGTTCGAGCCCCTAAAAATCATTTGGGTGGCCGACTTTTTGAAAATGATGATGCCGTAGCCCCAGAGGTTGCTCATTGGCTGTGACAGCAAATAAAAGACTTCTTTGCTGCCAGCTATCAAGGACTTGTAAACAGATGGGATAAGATTCTGAATATACAGGGTCAATATGTTGAAAAGAGAAATACATTTCAGGAAGTTGCTTTGATTAATATTGACTAATCCTCGTAATTGCATTCACATGTACAGTAAACGGAAGCCAATAGATTTAAAAGTTATTGCATTTCGAATTTAACCTAATTTGACCAAAGCAGAGGAAGTCACTGTGTCATTAACATAAGACACATATATTGTATCACTATATAAGCGGATAATACGATGATTATATCTTTAGAGAACATTTTTATCGACTACATGAGCCGAATTCAGCGTCAAACTTAATTAACTAATGCATTTTCTTGGTTCCGAATCAATTATTTTCCATAGGGTCTAAAATAGATATGGAAAGATGCCTAAACTTATATATTAATTAGATCCCTGGAAGCAAGTGACACATAAACTTTTTCGTGATGAAAAATGTTTTATCAGTGAGAGGAATGCTATTTTTATCAATGCTTCAGTCATTCTTTCATTTCACCGTTTGTAATTTTGGTTTCAATATGCGATTAAAGTGGCGTGGATAGGTAAGTTTTTTAATAAGCATAAAAAGAGGACGCATTTTCCAATTAAAAGGGTATGAGCTAGATGGCATTTATGGCACTATAAGATGGAGCTCAGATGATAGCTTGTGTACAGGAAGTGGTATTAAGAGTCATGATCTTCGACAGCCTGCTCATTAGGCTGGAACATATATATAACCTTAAAAATTCAGATGCAATTCCGTCGGGAGGCAAATGTTTATACCTCGTCACTAGTCCGTCGCTATCTCGTTTACTTCAGAGCCGACTCTGGCGCTATTAAGTTCACTTTCAACCGAGAATTGGTATTTATCGATACCTTTGCTTACCATTCACATTGCTGGGCTGCGTCTAGCTATCAGTCTTCAAGCAGCCACACAGCACTTCTAGGTGATTTTCCATTGCAACTATTTTGGTCAGTCGTTCCATTTTCGTATTTCATATTCACGTATATTTTTCTAGAATATACCGGAAAAAGACCTTTTATTTTTCATTTTCAAGATTTAAATACGGAGATAAGGGAGACACCAGATCATCAGAGGCTGTATGCTGATCTATCTACATCTACATATTACCCTGCGAGCCGCCGCATGGGTGATTGGCAGGGGGTGTTAGAGCACCAGTCATGCAAAAATGTAAGGGATAAGTTTTGGGAGGTGTAATTGGTGACGTTTATAATGAGAGTGTATTTAGTGAAGCTTAGTTTTTATTGAAGTCACCTATTTTGCATGGAAAGAACAAGTTTTTTTACCTATCTATTCGGCAATGTATCTCTCTTATTTTATCGCTGGTGTCTATCCATGGCTACACTAAATTCAGACGATTAAAATTTCAGGATTATCCGGAGGATATCACTAAAAATCTTATCCCTTAGAACTTTAACACAAACAGAGGTTTTTAAGTTAATAATGAATGGAAATTTTTCAAAAAAATATACGGTCAAGATGACAGAAAGTTGAAGGAGCGGTTGTAATTATTCTCTCGTAATACCTAAATTAACTCTTTCCGGTCCTGTGATTCCAAATGAAATTACGTCGATTTCCTGCGTCGAGCGTCGATTTTTTCAAATGACTTTCATTAATTAATAAATTTATTTATCTCACCACATATTTTTACCTTACGTAGATTACATCATCTTCTTCATGAAATACATGTGAAAAAATCGACGCTCGACGCAGGAAAGCGACGTGATTCCATTTGGAATAAAAGGACCGGAAAGGGTTAAGAGTATTCAAAGTTCATATTGGTCAGTTATGAAGTATAATTAGTCTCAGAGGTATGCCGAGTGCAGCGTAGAATAACTAGATAAGTGAAAGATATTACTATATAGCATTGCAGTGCAACCGAAGCGTTAGATATGTTAGGTTCGGAATCTCGAACTGATCGAAGGAAGAAATATTGGTCGAATAATTTGCTTAACTTTTTAACTCAAATATGATTTAGTTCTTTTTAACTCAACTTTTTCAATCATTTACTTAACTTAATTTGCTATACACCACGATTAAAATTGCCTTAGAGAAACAAAGTAAACCCGAAATTATATCGAACTATAATACCACTAAGGGTGGCATAAATTTGATGGATCAAATAGTTAAGTCTTACACATCCAAAAAGAAAACATACAGATGGCCGTGTGCAATTTTTATGAATCTTTAAGATGCGTGGAGAATTGCAGCCTATTTGATTTTTACTAAACAAATATTCCCAGTTGGAAGCAAATAAGTTGGACCACCGGCATAGTTGCCTAGAAGAATTGGCAGGAAATATGATGAGAAAACACGCACTGAGACGGATGGACCAAGTGCGATCGAAAACGGTAAAAAGGCATATTTCAAGCATTCAGGGTAAACCACAAGAAAGATAAGTTGACAGGAAACCTGAGCCAAAAAATGTAAGCGATCGTAATGCTACTTGTGCAAAGTTAAAAGACAGATATTCCAAATGTTATGAAAAATTCCAAATGTGAATTTTGTTACAAAAATACTTGCAAAAGACATTCCAATGTATTTGTAAGGCATGTTCACACAAATGCTACAAAATATTTACTTGTAATTTTATTGCAAGTGCCAAGTCCAAGCTCTTTTGTTGTTTTCTGTCCTATATTACTCCGTAAGATATCTTTCAGTTTCAACAAATATGAAATAAACTTACAGCATGTAAGCAATTTTTCCTTAATGGCGACCAAGCGCCGCAGCGGAGCCGATAATCATATTGCGTAACGAAATTCAGGAATCCGTATAAGTGTTAATTTACAAGCTGACTATTTTCTGGAGACGTTTACTATACTTGACAATATACTTCGCTAAAACCTCTTCGGTCCACCTGTCTTCATATGTGGACATCCAGTTTAAGGATTTTTGAGAGCGCAGCTGCTTCTACTCGAATACTATTCTGTTTGTACGCATCTGTGGTTACATCTTCTGACCAATTTCCCACGAACAGTGTCACTCAAGGTGGAACCACGGAGTAAGTAACTTGTTTACACTTTAAGCGACAATATTCTCCAGTTGTCATACAAAAATTAGTTCGGAAGACCAGAAAATATTAACCTTATGCAAGTACAGAGATGCTTACCTTAGGTTCCTTAACCCTTTGAGTGCCAACCGATTTTCTAGGTACTATGCTAAAATTGCCGAGGCATTTTTGCTGATTTTACAGTAGTTATTTTTTCATAGTTCATTGCAGTAGTTATTTATATTATGACGTATTAAAAATATTTTATCTTTAACTGGATATTTCGGATTGAATTTCGGAAAATGAAAAATATTTTAGTAATTTTTCAGTACACCTCTTGGCAATATTTACTCTATTTCTATTTGAAATCCTGTGCGGAAAGAAAGGTATTTGTGATCCAGAAATTCATAAAATGAATTTGGAAAATATAAAGTTTTATTCATTTTTTGAAAAAAATTATGTCTCAAATACAAGTGATGGTAAATATTCAAAAACTCAAGGAAAACTTTATTATATGTGGTTTTACCTTTTAAATATATTATTTGACGATTTTTTTTACAAAATCTGCATCTGTATCTGTAATCTGCATTTAGGTGCCATCTGTGGACAATCAGTGAAATACCAGCATCTAAGAGTGGCATTGCAGGAGGAGCGCGATAGCGCTCCTGGCACTTTTCGCGAGAGACAGTAGGAGCGCGATAGCGCTCCCCGGCACTCTAAGGGTTAAATAGGTAGGTATTTTTCCAGCCATTTAAGCTCGGTTGCATTCAATTGTAGTCCGGTATCCACTGCTGTAGTCCAAAAGAAACACATGCCACTCATTTCAAGGTTTGAGGTTGACCAAAGACTATAATCGTCGTCAAAACCGCCACAATTTCAAAACAAAAAATGCTCTCCACCGCGCTAACATCAGGAAAGAGCTTGAATCCTCTCGGATGGTACAAGGATGACTGCTTACAGCGTTATATAGGTAAGTTTTAAACCATTTCCCGCCAAAACACCTTGCTTTACATCCGGGCTTGTTTCCTCCCTTTTTCCGCATTCCGATCGTACCACTGTCTCTACCTCCCTGGGTGGAACGGAGTTTTACACATCCTGTTTTAATATTCAAAAACCAACATGGCAGAGAACGATAAGTAATGGAAGGTGAGTAAGCGGTACGTATTTCAACTAATATTTACTTAATATTGGTAAAATGTTTTCTGTAGCCTACGGAAAAGTCTATTTTATTCACTGATTACCATATTTAGCTTATGATTTGAAACTTAATTCTGATCTTTCGATGAATAAATGTACTCACGTGTCAACATCAGCCTTGCCATGCTAGTGAGAATTGTTTAAGTTCTGTCTGCTGATTAAGTATTACACCTGTTAGGGGAAAGTGATTCGGATATTTCGTGAGAATTATCGAGTAACGAGGAATATGTGGGAAACTACGATGAAGATATCGGTGAATATTCAAGTGAGAATAATCTACCAACACTGAACTACTTCCCTCAAATTCAAAAAGTATAAAAGAATATAATACGTATTCATAAATAAAATATGTAAGCAACTTAAAAGAATAAAAAATGTATTCAGACTCTTTGGTCCACATTATCATAAACAGAAAAAGAACAATATAATATGTAAAAGCGTTTCAAATATTATTTCTTGGTAGTAAAAAGTATACCTATCTTTTGAATTTGGATGAACATTTTCAATTCAATTCTGAGGACACTTTTCATTTGAATTTAAAATGGATGCACTCATTAAATCGTTAAAAAATAAAATTTTTCACACAGTACTATTGTAACCAAATTGTCCGCCATAATTAATCTGAATACCCTTGATGTCCCCGTGTGCCGATATGCAATATTTCAACCAGAAACAATCTTATGCATTCTCAATCGGTGACTTTATTTGACCCATATATCTGCAAAACTATCGAGCAAAGAATTTATATGAGCCATGTAATTTTCAGGACCGATGAGGATAGAAGCAGTCACAAGCGTAAGATAAGCGTAAGCGCAGGTACACGAGGGGTACATAAAAATAATACACCACATTTTAAAATCAGTTTTATTGAATTAGCAGTATTAGTTATAAAATTAGAGTAATTACACACAGGGAGATAAAGAAATGCTAGAAACTAATGGTTCTTGAAGAATTTCAAAGTTTGCACCTCCCTTGAATGTCTTCAACCAAAAAGAAATGCAGAAGTGCTTACCAGTTTCGACTCCATCAGAGGAGGACTTTGGGTACCCTTCCGATTTCATTTAAAATTTAATGAACCTTTCAAATAGGAAGTATTCTTATTCATATTTTCACAGAGCAATGCCGTTGCGCTAAACATTTCGGAATCATAAACTCAAGTTTCACCGCAATAATTCAACATAAAAGTAGTCGTTTCTTTATGTTTATCAACCATTAACTTAGCCAGATGAACGTCCCTCTGGTAGCGTCCACTTTTTGACTAGTTTTAACTAGTTCCCGGATAAGTAACTTAGCGCATTGGATGATTTCAGTTCTTGGCAACATTACTTTCACATTGATTGGTGATGAACGTCAAGCGTTCGTTTCTCTGATGTTTTTAACCACTAACCCATCTCTTTTTCAGATGTGTATACAATCCTAGTACTCAATTATTTTTTAAATTCCCTGGGCTAATTGAGCAATGAAATCGATCTTCTATTCCTTGCTTACATTTTATAAGTCCCCAGTTTTATATGTCGCATTTCCAATCAACCCGAAACGACTGCAAATAGAATGATATCCTATTGAGTCACATAACAAGTTGACGCGATATTCCTCGATTATAAGAAAGCTTTCGATAAGGTACCTCACGTTAAGTTACTCTCAAAACTAGAAGCATATGAAATAGATAAAAACATTAATAGTTGGATTAATCAATTCCTACATGGACGGGAACAAAGGGTTGTCATAGACGGTATCATGTCAGACACAGTTAGCGTTACCTCGGGTGTTCCTCCGGGAAGTGTCATTGGTCCACTTTAATTTCTCTTATACATAAATGATATTAGCAACGTCGTTAAAAATAAGCTTAGACTCTTCGCAGACGACGCGGTTTTGTATAGGGATATTGACGATTCCGAAGATAGCGACTCGTTAACAATTGACCAACTTGCTATTCATGCTTGGAGCGAAAAGTGGTAGCTGGAACTAAAGATAAAAAAGTGCGAAGCAGTCAGCTTTTGGAAAAAGAAAAATATGCCAGGTAGGGCTTACAGAATTAATAATACGGAAATTATTCACGCCGAGTCTATCAAGTACTTAGGGGTCACAATTACTCACGACATATCTTGGGGAAAACATATTCGGGAAATATGCTGTCAAGCATATAGGAAGCTAGGCTTTATCAAGAGAGTACTCGGAAAATGTGATGAGAAAGTGATAGAATGTTGTTATTTTTCAATCGCTAGGTCTCATCTGGAATATGCTGTTGGTGTATGGGATCCATACGAAACCGGGTTGATATCAGAGTTAGATCGCGTACAGCGAAGAGGAGCTAGGTTTGTGAAACGATGCTACGATAAGATTGCTAGTGTGTCTGGATTGTTAGAAGAATTGGGATGGAAATCGCTATCACAGCGTAGATTAAATTATAGGCTTAACCTCCTAACTAAATTTCAGGAAAAACATTTCTCTGACGACGTAAAAAAACATACTATTAACCCCCTTGTACTACGGCAGATTAGATCGCGCCAATAAAATTAGAGAGATAGATTGTAGAACCGATAGGTATAAAATGTCATTTTTTCCGCGTACCATTCGGGACCATAACAGCTGTGATCGTCGTCATGAATAGGTCGAATAGAGACAATAGGTAGACCTTTCTTTTTATATTCTCGATTTTCTTATTTATGCATGATAGTTTGATCTGTAGGAGTAGTCTTTGTATTCCTTGTATGTTGGAACGATTGACAATAGAATGTTTCTTGGTTGGTAGATTTTAATGGGCGCGCTGCATGTGTGGTCCGCTGGTTTCAATGTAGCTTCGGTGTTCTACCGTATAATTAATGCGTGCCTGGCGTGGAAGCATCCCATGCTACACACCCTTTGGGTAGCTTGCAGGATACGACGTAGATGTAGATAACGGAACAGCCACCAAATGTCAAGCTTGGCCCTCACCACGTGTCAAAGGGGGCGTTTAAGGCTTGACCTTGTACTGAGATATTCATTAGATGCCTGATGTAGAAATATCCCGTGCCACACACTAAGTGTGCTTTCAACCAGATGTGCTACATCTCCTCTCGCTACATTTTTGCAACTGGTGGGCTACATTTCACAGGTGAGCTGCCTATTTCATCAGACTGATCGAATGTCCAATCTGAATTTTCCTCTCTATGATGAGAGGTTAGCATTTACACCAGGATTGCTGTAATTATTTGGGAGAGGCTATAATTATGTCTACTTGACGAAAAAGCAGTCGTAAACATAAATGGGTTTTATTTGTAGGATTTAAAATCAAAATTTTGGTGAGGAAGCTTAAAACTACGGCGGAAACTCGTGAAGATACCATGGCTTGAACAGCGGCTGCCTCCCAGAAAAAAATAGTTGTTAAACCACAGGATTGTACGGCCTTCTCCGTAAGCGTCAATGTGAAGGGGTCCATATTGGTTGGTACAGCATCACTTACAACAATGAATGTGTCGAATTAATACCCTACGTGAGGCAGAAACGGTAAATATTTAAGGTGTGTGTAAAAATTAACTATTCAATAAATGCTGACTTATTAGCGTACATAGGATGACGTGACTTGGCCAACTACAATATATCTCAAATAAAACGATAATTATCATCAATTATAGCTTTAATTCGCCTACTTCAAAATGATATAAAGTGGCGAACTAAGCAGTAGAAGTAGTGACCTTGGTGAATTAGACGAACATACATTTTTAGAAGCACACACGAAAGATTGTTAGTTAAAGATGAAGAATCTGTTTGAATGCCCTTCTGAACTCTGCATTAGATACCACATATATAATGGGGTGGAGGGTCGAATTAATAAATCCCAGCCACGAGCTTAAGTTTTCGAGCTTCATGGGTGGGTGACAGTTGTCACAGATCAAAGTGACTAGATACAAGATAAAGAAGGGAAGCCTGCACAAGACAAACGCACTCATAACTAATCCGAGTGTCCCCGCCAGCTTCATCTCCTTTTCCTGGGACAGCCTCTGCTTCATCTCAAGCAAATCGTCGTCTGTTGAGTCCCGGCATAGTGGCACAGTCACTGGTCTTGATTTCTTTAGCGGTCTCAAGTTCTTGACTGAAGAGCTGGGAACCTCTGAGTCATCGCCTACCTCATCCCAATGGCGGAAATTTGAACCTCGACCCTCATCAACCGACAAAGCGTAAGAAACGACTTTAGAAGAAGGCTTACCGGTGTGGCTTTCCAATTTTTCTGATCTCAGCGACCATTTCCTTACGCGACCATCCCTCCACGTTGAATCTTTTTCACCATCGTAACATGGCTTAGACATTGGTTCGTCATGCTGCGAATATTTATTATTGAGCCCATTCGCGTCAAACGCGTCTCCTCCCGTTCCATGATCGATTTCTTCCGAAGAGAACACTTTAAATCGTTCACCAACATTGGTTCGGTCCTTCAGTTCCGTGGAACTCAGTTCCGTTTCTACATTCTTGGCAACACCCGGAGCTCCTGCTCTCAACCTGCGCCGCACCGTGACGAACAGTCTGGCATATATGATGGTCGTGATGAGCAGACTTCCGTAAAACAGGCCAATGATGACGGACAACCCGAGGCTGTCGTACATGCTGAACAAGCACGCCGGGTGTTCCTCGTTCCATAGCGACGATTCCTTCCCGACGAACAGGAGCGAGGAAGAGAGCGTCCCGCAGAACAACCAGATGAAACCGATGACCACCAGAATCCGACCGAGCGAGCGCTGCCGAGCGTACGCGATCGGGAACTTGACAGCGCAGAAGCGGTCAATGGCGATGACGCACAAGTGCGCTATGGATACAGAGCAACACAGGAGGTTGAGTGCCATCCATGTCTTGCAGAGCTCAGCGCCGAATATCCATTTCTTCATCATGCTGTCGACCATGCTCATTGGGAATATCACCCCCGACACAGCTATGTCTGATACTGCCAAGGACGCTATGAAGTAGTTTGGAGGGATGCGTAGAGGCCTGTATCTAAGGACTGAAAGCAAAACTAGGATGTTTCCCCCGAGGGTAAGAAGCATGATGAGGGAGAGGACCGATGCAGCGATGATAACGAACCGTCGTGGAATGGCCTCCTCTGCGGCGCCAGTCTGAGGAAGTGGGACGTTTCTGTTTTCTGTTACTTCCCAGGAATCCATTTGAGTTTTCCGGAATCAAGTAAAAGGCGTCCTATGAGATTGTAAAAAGATGTTTGATTAATTCATTTTCATTTTATTTATGGGTAAAATGAAGTGAGTACGTTAACAAAGTTGTCTATTTATATTAATTAATCGAAGAGAGATTTAAAAAGTACTTGGAAATCCGTATATTTTATTTCTCAAAGGTGTTTTTTTATTGATAGGCCATAACTCACATAATTCCTCATCAAAATCAATGATTCAAACATCGTTTTAAAGCTTATGTTCCCAGATTTTGACGAAAAATTAAACCGTTATTAATTAATGTATCTCTTTGAATGATTAGTAATCATATATATTATTTAGATCCTGGAGGTTCGGCAACCAACCAATCTGTACTGATGTGCGGGTTGCGTGAGAGCAATGGTATTCGTTCCTCCGGAATCCGTATATACTATTTCTCAAAGGTATTTTTTTGTGGCGACGCCATAACTCCCATGATTATTCATCAAAATCAATGATTCAAACATCGTTTTAAAGCTGATATTCACCCATATTGATGAAAAATAGACGAATTGTTTAAAATTAAAGTTTTTGTTAAAAAATGATACAACGCCATCTGCTGACAATATAATCAACTAATAAGTTGGCAATGGTTACGTGCTTAAAAGACTGTAGGAGGCGCCATCTATTAGCACATCGTTAAGTTAGATTGTTTACATTCTACATGCAATTAGTGTGTGGCCATTTAATGTTTAAGTTTACGTTATGTATCTGTAACACAAACAAATAACATATAATTGTCAATGGGAAGAAACAGGTAAAAGAATGGGAAGAAAGAAGGAAGAAACAGGAAGAAGCTGCATACTGTGCGAAATATTCGACAGGTAAAAGAACAGGAAGAAAGGGGGAAGAAATATGAAGAAGCCGCATACTGTGCGAAATGTTTGCACAGGTCAGCTAGTTGTAATAAGAAAGCGCCAACGAAGGACTTCGAGGCTATTCAAACTTGGTGCGATGTGTGCCAGCTAGACTTGAATTTGAAAAGATGTATCGTAATGAACTTTTGGAAAAGAAAAAACTCTCCCCAATACAGCTTTACAAACAGCATACCCAATTAGACATGTAGAATCTATTAAATACTTTGGAGTTAAATTATCTAATGATGTCTCCTGGAGAAAACATATGCGGGAAATGAGTGGGCATGCTAATCGTAAATTGGGATTTTATTTTCTGACGAAGGGATTTATATCTTACGAACTCAAAAATACTACTAACTACATCTGATCATGAGAATAATAAAAGAGATGTGGACTGCAGAACATACACGTTTAAAATATAATTTTTCCCGTTATCTAAAAGAGACCATTATGACGACTGATGAGACTTAAAAGTAGGTTAGTCGACAGCTAGTCTAGCTTTTATTTATTTGCTCCCTAATGCATGTATTTTAATCTCCCGCGTAGTACTTGCTTACGTAATTGCATTACATATTAATTCAATAGTTTCTGTAGTACTGGTAGCATACCTTCAGTGCAATGTATGTTGGTGAAAGTTAGATGTACATTATACTGCATGTTGATGATAGCTCACCCCATGCCAAACACCCTTGAGGTGGCTTGCACGGTGATATTCACTGTTTCCATGAGAATGTAATGGTTGAAGCGGGTTCCGAACACACCATTGATTATAGAGGATATATTCGATATTCAAGGGTTACATAAAACAAGAGCAGGAACTATGATGTTTGTAAAATTTTTTCACGCGAAGTAAAGTTGCTGGGTGGACAGTTTGGGCACTAAAGATAAAGGGAAGAGAAAAGATGGTTGTAAACCATAGTGTGCAGAATGGCGCTGACTCGAAGACTTGGCTTTTTTGGGAAGAAGAGTGCCCCTGTGAACCATAATTACCCTATACCTGAAGCAAATAGCCCAAAAATTTGTGAAACAATGAGAAATATAGTCATACATCCGGAAGACGTAGTCTACTGAAGGCACATGATAATATCAAAATATCTAATAGTGGAGCAGATGCCTGCACAAATCTACAACGAGCTTGCCTCGTAAATCTTGTCGTCTCTAGACACCACACTTATAACGTGATTAACGCATAGTTAAGGGTATTACTTAAGGTTATGAGAAAAATCTCGTGTAGAGTGTAGCACTCTATGAATTGGAGTCATGGACCATTGGAAAATCTGACCAGAAAAGGCTAGAAGCCTTCAAAACCAGGTGCTGGAGGAGGATGCTGAAGATGAAATGGACGAACAAAATAAGAAATGATGAAGTGTACAGAAGAGTAGAAGAGGAGAGAACCAAATGGAATAGAAGAACGAGATGGATTGGACTCACCCTAACACATAATGGGTTTGTGCAGAACATAGTTAAAGGTAAAATTGAGGGAAAAGTCCCCAGAAGAAGACCCAGGAACAAGTTCAGCGACCAAATAAAGAGAAAAGTACATAGGAAGAGATACCAGGAGGTAAGGGAAGTAGCATTGGATGGGGAGGATGTAGAACTGCCATCAACCAATCTTAGGATTGAACTACCAATGAATTAATGAATGAAGGGTAGAACTAGACAGGAAAATATGCCAAACCAGTCATCAAAAGCGATCATCATAGAAGAAGCGGACGTTTATAATGAACTTCCCCATTCTGAGAGATTCTCAAGCGGCTTTTGAACATGTTTTCGAATGAAATACGTTATTTCTATGTAATTGAGACTTCTTACACAAAAGTGAAATAACTTCTAAATAATTTTAATTGGAAATGCATTTTAAAATATCAACCAATATCCTAACATCAGACGAGACGTAAAGTAAATGGACACTACATTTTGGGATTGCAAGAGGGCATTTGATGACGTTCAGCACAACAAACGAACATCAACTGCGGGATCGACTAGAATAAATGATGTTATAGTGAATTGGGAATGTGGTTTTCTTGTCTGTCACAAGATAAAGTAGTAATTGATAAAAACAGTTCCAAAATATAGTCTAATTAGGATTTTAACGTTGTAAAGTGCAGAAACGTGAAGGTGAGAGGATTAAAAAGGCTTCAAGAGTTTGATATACGCTGTGTGTGGGATGAAGTAGAATATGCGATGAATTAAAAAAAGAGAGAATCAAGACTTTCTTCGCATAGTAGGTGAGAGTAGAAAAAATGAAAGAAAATGAAGGTCAGGCGTTTGGAACCCATAAAGCGAAGCGAAATAGTACTCAATGCCGTAACAGAGAGGAAGAAAGATATACCATTTATTAAAGGGATGAAGAGAAAATGGGGATTACGCTTATGTGATGAAGGAAATATTGAATACAGACAAATACCTCTGGCAGAAAAATTATTATAGGTATTACCTATTCCATTTCTTCCCCTTCCCTGCTTGCCCAACATCCTTCTATATATCACATTCTTAAGAAACCCATTTCCCTTCATTACATTTTTCAGCCATCTTCAATGCCAATTTCGGATTTTATTCAGTATTTTTCTTTCCTCGCCCACCTACTTGCTCCAATTTGTGTCCAAGATGAGTGATATTTGTCTATTTGCGTGGATTTCGCAGTATCCATTCGTCAATCTGTGTATTTTTCCGGGTCTTCCGCTGTGTATTTTGGATGTATTTTCAAAAGTTTCCCTAGCGTTACTGTTAGCATCTGAAAGGTAAATGTTTCCGAACAGAAGACTCAATAGACGGAAGGAACTACGGGAGTTTCGGAAAAATTACGAGATCGAATTCAAAAGATGAAGAAGGTAAATACCTATTTTCAATGCTCTTTTGTTCTAATGTGATCCTTAGACTTCCGCGAGTTTTCAGACACAGCAATTGAAAAATGTCTCACATTTGAATAAAGCCTGATGATTTTACATAATTAACACCAAAAGAAAGATGGAACGCTTTGACTAATCTCTCATTTCTACACAATTGGGAGTCATGACCACTAGGGACGATTTATGAAACTACAATTTACCCGGCGAGTCACCACTAGAGTGGATGACAAAGGATAAGTTTTCACCGACGTGAACTTCTCTATATTCAGCAAATGTTATTAATCCACAACGAGTATTGTAAGTAAGGTAAATTTTAACAGATGTATAAAATACTAGGTAATAACCAAATTACAAAAATATGGAAATTGATGCATTCTGGAACAACATGCCTTCACAGAACCATGAGTTACACAGAGAGCAGGATAGTTATGCAGGGAGTGGTGATACTTCTCATCAAAGTTTAAGCAAATTAAAAGAAGTAAATAACAGACCCCACTTGTTATAATAGAAAATACCAATAATAAAGTCTCAGTAACAAGTAGAACCGACATTTTTTAAAAAATCTTAGCTTGGTGAGTTGTAATAATTTGATAGTATATAATTATAATGTCAAAGTCTCTAATGACTACCATTTGAGTCTCAATATAGTTTTTTCAAACTTTACCTCTATATCTGTGCCAGCATTATAACCTGCAAGTCATCTCAAGGATGTGTGGCAGGAGAAAATCGATCACCAATTAACAATGCACTACAATAGCAGAAGGGATCAGCAAAAATACAAACAGAGAAAATCAGCAAGGTACACGAAAGACCGTTATGATGGCCTTGTTAGTGTTGCTGACCTCTTGCAACGGCTTGGATAGGATTCGCTTTCAGATCGTCGATTGAAAATTACACTCAATTTTTGATGCAAATTTCAAGCCAATTTATTTTTCAACGAGATGATCAAATTCTTACGAACTTAAACATACTATGTTAGCTCATATCATGAGAATAAAATATGGGAAATAAATCGTAGAATAGAAAGAAAAAAATGTCTTTTTTTCCGCTATCGATGAGAGACCATAATGGCTGCGTTAGGACTTTGAATAAAGTTAGTTGACAGTTAGTGTAGCTGCTTACTTGTTGTGCTCCCTAATGCATGCTTCTATATCTGCCGGGTAGAGCTAACATCATGTTTTGCATGTTCCCTGCATGGCTCTTGTGTCATGTTTACACAGTGGCATTGCCGATTGGTTTTGTAGTTTCTGTAGCATTTGTATCATGCCCATTGTGTGGTGCATATTGGTGAAATTTAATTTCTACATTGTAGTGCATTTTAATGATATGTTGCCCTATGCCAAACACCCTTGTGGTGTCTTGCAGGGTAATTATTAGGTGTAGAATCGTGAACCATTAGCTCTGGGGACAGCAGTCCACGACTCTTACAATCTGTGGGGTTACATTTTGGTAGTATGTAGAGGTAAATGTTGTATAACGGTCTCTAATCGTTCACGGAGAAAGAATTTGTTAATTTGTCAACCTGCAGTCTATTTTCCAGATTTATTGCTGATGATAAAATCTGACACATTAGTATATCGAGTTTTGTTTAATGTTTTTGATAAGGTTACAAAATAAATCGTCCTGGCAATTGCTTCAACGATTAAGTGCAAGTTTTTTACAGATGGTAAAATAGAACTTTCAATGCTAGTGATGCAGTAGACCTGTGACAATAATGAAGATATAGTAACAACCTATTCCCAATTTTAATTCCGTATTTAAGTCTCATCTCAAGTGATCACAAACGCTGTCGGAGCAATTTGATTTAAGTCTAACAAGGGAGGAGATTATGATGAGGGAAAGGGTTGGTACAGCATCACTTACCGCAGGGCGTAGAATAAAAGTCCCAAGTGAGGCGAAAATGGCAAATATTTAAGGTGGCTGTAAAATTTGATCATTCCATTAATGACTGCTGATGATCAAGAATAATGCATAATTAATGACTTATTAGCGTAGGATGACGTGACTTGGCCAACTACGATATATCTCAAATGAAACAATAATTATCATCAATTATAGCTTTAATTCGCCCATTTCAAATGATATAAAAAGGCAAACTAAGCGGTAGAAGTAGTGGTGTGAATTTGGTGAATTTGGTGAAACTTGGTGAATTAGACGATCATACATTTTTAGAAGCACACACGAAAGATTGTTAGTTAAAGATGAAGATTCTGTTTGAATGCCCTTCTGAACTCTGCATTGGATACCACATATATAATGGGGTGGAGGGTCGAATTAATAAATCCCAGCCACGGGCTTAAGTTTTCGAGCTTCATGGGTGGGTGACAGTTGTCACAGATCAAAGTGACTAGATACAAGATAAAGAAGGGAAGCCTGCACAAGATAATCGCCCTCATGACTAATCCGAGTGTCCCCACCAGCTTCCTCTACTTTTTTGGGACATTCTCGGCTTCATCTCTTCTTCTTTTGGATTTCCATTAATCTCTTTCCAGAAATTTATCATAATGAATACATTTCAATTGAATGATACATTTCATGCATCGTATCGTTTTTGGATTATCACAAGCTATTTGTCAAGCGTTTGCTCGTCACAGTGGCAGCGGATTTTCCTTAACGCTACTGCGTCGTCTGTAAGTAATGGAAGCACACGGTCAGTTCCTTCCGCCTGGGCTTTTGCTTCCGCGGTTATCGCATTTCCTGGAATGACTCATACCTCTCCCATGAATAGTGAGGTTATCTCGGCGTTGCGGTTGCGGTTCCTAAAGAATTGGATTCCAGTCCATCGGAGAGATCCCCGTCACTTCAGCCAAGGAGGTATGTATTGGATCTTATTGTATGAATAAATATGAACAAATATCACAAAAATGGATGGCAATGTGATGTAAGAACAAAACTGATAACCCTCTCCCTTTTTATGAGAACAATTTGTTCGGACGAGGAGAGTTTTTCCTTCCTGAAGCCGATCTAGTTATCATCAAGGACTGTGATACAAAATGGTGTGTTGCCATCGTAGCATTATTCAACCGAGAATAATGAAGATTGCTCGCCAGCCTAACATTTCCAAGGATCTCCATTAAATGTAAGCACATCCATGGGCGAAGCCAGGATATCATCCTGTTTCGCTCGGTATGGCAGATTCGGAATGAAATGTCTCGTTCATGTTAGGCGGCTTCCCCCCACTGCCTCCTTCAGGCTGCACTCATGAGTTCATCGACAGAAGAATCTATAACTACTGTAAATATGGCTCGCACGTGTTCCAAAATCTTAGTTTCGTCTTTAGAGAAAGGTTGTTAAATATCAATGGCATGATATATCAGTTCAAACTGCTGCAAAAATGGAACCAAAAGGAAATTAAATCATTTTCATTTATTTTATTAAAAAATGTCTTTTGCTATTGATTAATGTCTCTCAACCACAGGATAATACAGTCTGTTTTCAAACACAATGAATCGAAAATAGAAAAGTTTAAGTCGAGCAACCCCCAACCGATTCGCTAACCAGACATAAATCGAAAAATTCTACTCACTGAACAAGTGACTCCAAAAATCACAAGAATGTAGTGTATTTATGCGCGATAGAATTTCACTATTAACAGCATACTATTTCATCACTGGATAATGCAGCATCCATTTCCTATCAGCTCCTAGTCGAATCAAGTGAATCAGCGTTGAATTGTTATGCCATGGTTACGTACCTGCCACGTTGAGTAACACTTAGCAGTTGGTCGGGAGCATAAAAATAGTGTCATGAAATGACTGCAAAAGAAACGACTTATTTACTCACAAATTAAGACATAGAGTACCTAGTTGTAGTTATGTCCACTTTGCACACTGACCGTAATGAAAACTCTGCTCCCCCGTCAAAATGGAATTTCGGAGGTGCGAACTTTTCACTTTCCCGATTTGAGAAATAAATTGCGCACCTTAGTAGTAGGAAGGGCCTCTCTCATATGACCAGTAAATTTCTCTCTCTGATAATGTATATTTCTGTGTTACATAAAGCTATATTAAGTGGTTTGTAAAGATCAAACACGACTTCAAAGTTAAATTAAAACACCAAGGATTAAATGCCAAAATGATTCCTTGTCCTTGGGAGAGACAACCCGAATAATAGCACCGGGGTAAAAGCATTATGTTTGTTGACGAGTAGTGAAGATAATAATTAATCTGTACTTCCTAATGCTTAGAATACTCTGCCAGTGTTTGAGAGCCTCATGAAGTAGGCTTAAAAACAGTTAGAACGCGTGCAGAGAAGGTCAGCAAGATTCATGAAGGGCCGTTATGGTAGTCTCTTTTGTGTTACTGACCTCTTGCAACGACTTGGATGGGATTCGCTTTCAGATCGTCGATTGAAAATTACACTAAATCTTTTATGCTAATTTCAAATCAATTTATTTTCCTACGAAGTAATCAAAATCTTACGAACTTCAACATACTACGTTAGAGCAGGTCGTGAGAATGAAATAACGGAAATAAACTGTAGAACAGAAAGGATAAAAAGGTTGTTTCTTCCGCTATCGATGATAGACCATATTGGCTGCGTTAAGACTTGGAATTAGGTTATTTGACAGTGTAAGCACTTTAATTGATGTGCTTCCTAATGCGTGTTTCTAAATCTGCCGAGTAGTGCTAGCACCATGTTTTCTATATTACCTGCATGACTCTTGCGCCACGTTTACGTAGTTACATTATAGATTAGTAGTTTCTGTAGCATTTTCTAGCATACCCATAACAGTGGTGCAAGCTGGTGTAATTAAATTTCTACACTGTAGGTCATGTTGGTGATTAGTCATCCCCTGCCAAATACCCATGTGATGGCTTGCAGGGTAATATGTAGACGTATATGGAATGCTTGTATAATTATATGCTTTCCCAGTACCAACAGTACGCCGTGCATGTATGCAGTGTTACTCTTGTACTCCTGCGCATTTGTGTAGTCGTAAAAACATTAATACAAACTGTATTACATCCATAGCTACGTTATAGTGCTGAACATCATAGTGAAATTTCTCCTTTCACAAGTTTTGTGAAGTTTTCCTAGAGTATTAGTAGACGCACATACACTTCTATAGGATTAATGAATGTTGGCGATAGCTCTCTCACCGCCATCCACCCTTAGCTTTGCTCGCAGGGTTTTGTGATGATGAAAATGTGATGTATTTTAATGATGAAATAACTTGTTTGTTCATTTGATTGTTTGATATGATCATTTTATACTAATGAGAAATATTAAGAAAATTCCCAGAATTTTGTCCTAGGGAGGTCTCTGCAATGCTTTTTGCTGAAAAATGTGCCCTCCTATTTTTTAACTTATCAACAAGTCATTTTTGCATTGATTTTCCACGAATAAAAGTTGAATTGAAAGTGAAGATAAAAATAAATTTCTTCCACTCAGTACGATAGACATATTTTTCACAAAAACTGATGTATAGGACAAAAATTTCATAGCTGTTAAATCAAATGAAGACACCGATGCACTCTATTAATGAGTTTAACATTTTTTATTGGCAATTAACAGCAGTTTTTTAGCCAAAAGGCATCGCATCAATAAAAATGGTGCAGCTATTATTTTGTACGACTGATTGGGTATGGTTTGAAAAAAAATGTTTGTAGACTAATACGCAACAAAGTCTTACTTTTAATTTTGATGTTATTCTTATGCTTCGTCATTGAAAGCAATCTTTATTAAACGACTCAATTGAACATTTTCAAACTTATTGGAGATGGGACCTCCGTTAAAAAATCAATTTTAAGGTAATCCATAAATAAAATACAATGGCTCCATAAAATTAGAGTCGACTACCTCTATACTATTGATATCTTACTACTATTTGATTGTAAATGGAAATAATGTGCTTGAAAATTACTATGTACCTATTTTTCCACAAATAAACGTATTCCCTAGTCTCACGGATAAAGAATACGCCATGCCATCCTTCCCTAAATAAATTGAGTACAAACTAGAAAGTGAAATAAAATAACCTTTGTAACTTCCTCGCTAGCTTATTTATAGGAACCTCTAACACTCTCTATTATAAAGTCTAATTTCCGCAAATTTAACTCTATAACGATTTAATGCATGACCAAACTTGCTTCTCTAAAAATCTTCTACTCATGCAGCCCATTGCAAGTGTCCAAACATAGGATTGATGCACTTAAATGGGGAGAGAATCAGAGAAAAGTTAGTAGGAGAGAAACATTTGACAGAATGGTGAATTCCTCACCTAGTTGCCGTCTCCTTAGTGCCAGCCCTTTCTCTCCTCAAGGATCACACAATTTGACTCTTCTTTCTGTTGAGCGTTATCTCAAATTCTCGATCATTCCTCTCAATAACCACGAAGCGTGAGAAAATACATTGAGTGAGCGGATTCAATATCACCACCTCCGTTAGATTTGAAGAGTTGGCCTTTGAAGTTGAGTTAGAGTTGATAAGTTGTTCGTAAATGCTCTTGTGAATCCACCGTAGGTGATGAACACTGCTGGTAATTTATACGCACTGAAAGACGTCTTTTACGGTGCCTGTCCAGTGCAACGTCTTTCTTGACTGCCATACGGACGACCACTCACTTCCTCAAGGGAGATTGCAGTAATGGTGGAGCTAGATTGCGGAAGGTTATTTTCACATAAACTTCCGTTTATTCGATGCGTGCACATGTTGTTCAGGTCTCCATAACTAGCAAAAGCGATTATATCACCTCAATTCAATCGCAGATGAATAAACGTCTTCGAGGATCACTTTGTCACAATCTAAGGCGAGAGGAGTGGCTATGGATGCCGCTGCTGACGTACCATTGCATTTCAAACCCAGTGTATAGCCCAGGAGCATACTAGTTTAGGATAGGGTACTGACTAGGTTAAATAGGTTTTTGTACTAGTGTTAAATATCCTAACATCATTAATAGTTACTAACCTCGCATGCAATCTCCGGCATGATATAGCTCTTGCATGATTTTGTACCTGTAGAACTATCTATCTGTCACAGTAATTATAACCAGTAGCCGTATCTTAAGTAATGTACTGCATGGTAGCTGTTCGTCCATGTGGCACTGTCCTAGTTTCTGGTCTGACCGCGTATAGTCTTCCTGACTGCTTTTGGCCTGCGCCTGGCATTCCAGGGAACGTGCGCGGTTCGGATTTCAGCTGGAATGAGGGCTTCATATCTGGTATAGAATCACACCGTGCCACTCACCCTAGGGGGGGCTTGCACGGTATTTCGTAGATGTATACGTAGTCCTCACGCCTCCATCCGCCTCTTCCCTCCCCAAATATATGACTGGCAACTGAGATACAGGTTATCCCGTTAGTTGGCGCTCACTACACCGTTCCGAGAAGCACTGACGGACGTCTCGCCCGGATGATGAGGAGTGAATTGGCTTCTTTCTGTCTCCTCCAAAATCGCGGAGTCTTGTGAATGCACAGTAAACTGCGGACAATATTATATTTTCTTGACAGTCATCAAAACTTTTTCCCTCAGAATTTGGGGCATAAAAAGTATTGAACGTTTCCATTCGGGCTTGCAGTGATAGAGAAATACGTCTGTATGTTTGCCGAATGTGGTTGTTTGATAGTGAGAGAATTTTATCACCACAAGTATTAAAGAAGAAAGCCCAAGTTATCACTCCGAGGCACTTCAAGGCCTCAAGCTCAATCCAAAAGCGCAAAATATTCTCACTATTTGAAAATTAAAAAACTATCTGATTCTAGAAATGCTATGAGATAACGTTTTCTGCTTTCACATCCTGATTCTCTTATTCAAGACAATAGAAATCACATGTTTGAGTTCAGTTGGTATTTAAAAAAAGTTACATCACTGTTTATTGTTATCTATCGAAAAGCCTATCGAAAAAAATTTCATTACGCACTGAAACATAATGGTATGTAATTTTTTATCACTCTACATATCTTTTCATAATTTTTTGTCTTCGTTCTCAATGTATCTCAACTGCAATGAACCCACATGATACACTTAACATTAGTTGTCGTAGCCGAGGTACCAACATCACGTTTTGCATTACCCCTTACATGAATCTTGTACCTCGCTTATGTAGTTGCATTACTCATTTACTCAATAGTTTCTGTAGCACTGGCAGAATATCTAAAGTGTAAAATGGTTAATGATTACGAAGAAAAAATGCGACTGGATACAACAAGGATAGTATGGAGAGTTGCAAAATACATTCGAATTGATTACCTACGTATCATACGTCACATTTTTTAAAAAAACCTGTACTTATAGGAAGACGTGACAAATAAAAATAGTAACTTAGGTTAAAAGAAAACAATTAACTGCAATATAATAAACCATTTAATTTTCTGAAAAAAGGACAACAGTGCATTGTGTTATGCTGTCGTAGGCTCAGACTTGTCAGTTAGCGTGAATAACATCATTTAAAGCTAAGCATGAAGAATTTTTTGAAAGAGTTTCTAAACTCCTTGTTAAATGCAGAATATACGAATAAACCACTTTTTCAGTCAATAACTTGATAGCACCCCCCCCTTAGGTTAACCACATTTTACATGCTATATATTGAAAAACAAGAACAAATTTTTAATTTTCTTTAATCTTAAGATAATGAAATATTGAAGTATTGTTTACAGAACGATTAAAATATGTTATTAATAATTAATATAATATTGTTAATGAGACAGCTGAGCTTGATGCGATGAAACTAATTTATCAATATTTGGTGCCATTTTTGTCATTAATAACCTTAA
The DNA here is from genome assembly GCA_963169105.1 of Ceriagrion tenellum. Taxonomy (NCBI): domain Eukaryota; kingdom Metazoa; phylum Arthropoda; class Insecta; order Odonata; family Coenagrionidae; genus Ceriagrion; species Ceriagrion tenellum. Next base: position 33,792,012 of record OY720635.1, on the reverse strand, counting down.
GTCTCCGCGTTCCACTATTGACAACCTGTTTCTTTTCTTAGTTAATAGATTGGTCACCATGCTAAACCTTCTTTCTGCTAAATATGAGAACGGAAAAGCAATGAAAAATTTCTTTACTGCAGCCCATAAGGCTGGATATAATATTGGAATTTGACGTTGAAGCCAAAATTCTTGATATCCATTTTTTAATTTAAATTTCAACTCTTCATTTGTTGACAATTCAATAAACTCCTCCTGCAGGATAATTCTTTGATTTCTAAGTTAGAGGATGGTTCTATGACCCAATCTGGAATGACCATATTGAGTAAATCCTCAAATCTAATTGTAAAGTCTTCTTTTAGTGCTTCCAAAATGCTGGCAGTAAGCGAGAATGTCGTTATCATTAGTTTCCATTGAAGAAAGATTTGGAAACTGATGAAATTGTGTTCTACCTAAATTTTGTTTGTACAAAGCAAGTTTTGACACAAACGCAGAGATAATTGCCTTGGCTTTGATCAAATTCAAATCATTCCCTTGCAGTTGTAGGTTTGTTTCATTAAATGTGTTGTATAAATCTGTCAAATAAACAATATCGCTCTTACATTTCAATAAATTCACTCTTAATAAATCATCTTTGCTTTCAAAAAACTTAGTAACTGCTTCAAAGACTTCAAAAAATCGTTTTAGACAAGTACCTTTTGACAGCCAACGAACTTCTGTGTGCAATAGTAACCGATTAAAGTCTTCGTCGTTTTCATCACAAAGCTTTCTAAATAATCTATTATTGAGAGCATTGCTTCTGATCCTGTTAACTGCAGTAATTACATACTATAGCGAGCGGTGAAGGCGATCACTAAGGTGTTTTGCTACCAAATGTTGTGGGTGAATTACACAATGCACGGCGACTACATTTGGTACCGCTCTTTTCAAATATGAAATAAAACCACGGTGACGTCCAACCATTGCCGGAGCACCATCGGTAGCAACGGACAAGATATTATTCAGAGGAATTCCTTTTTATTCAAAATAGTGTTCCAAAATGCCAAAAACAGATTTTCCTTTAGTGCCCGTTTCTAATGTTCTTGCGAATAATAATTCTTGACAAATGCTTTCATCTTTTATAAAGCGAACGTACACCAGAAGTAAAGACTCGTTTTTGGCAAAGTAGATTCATCAAGCTGTAATGAAAACTCGGTAGTCTTAAAAAAATCAGCTAGACATCCTCGGACATTTCGTCTATTCGCCTCTGCACTGTATTATTACTCAACGGAATTTTTTTTATTATATCAGGCGGTGGCTTATGCAGCACGGTACTCAGAACTTTACTCAAAGCTGGAATTATCAATTCTTCGCCAGTTGTGTGTAGTTTTCCCGATTTAGCAATGAGTAAGGAAATATTATATGACGCACGTAAACCATCATTTTCTTCTTTTGATGCGGCCGAAAACATAACACCCAAGGTAGGACGTCTCGAATGTTGATCTCTGAGCATTTGAAAGTAAGATATATTTTTTCTCAGGATGTATTTTGCTCAAGTGCTCTTCTAATCGCGAAGGTTTCATAGCTTCATTGGAAAACACCTTGTGGCAAATTAGGCACATTGGTAATGTCTTGTTTGTGGGTGATTGAATGAAACCATATTTTAAATATTCGACATTGTATTATCTACATTTTTTCTTTGGTTCCGACATGGATCTATCTGCAGAAATAACACAATAATATGATTATTACGAGATAGATATGTACGAAAATATTGTAATAATAAGAAAATATGTTTCGGAGATAAAAATTTCTGTATTTACTTATTTACAAATCAAAGCAAGGTGAATAATTAATTTGCCAACAATTTTGAAAAATTAAATGAACCGCGGAATAGCGGAAATTTAACCATAACTGCTTATTTTGAAAGAATACCACAAAAGAAATATCATTCGTCCAGACCGGGACACGAACCCGGACCACCCGATATCGTGCTAAGTATTTTAATCAGTTAAGCTACCTTGACATCCTTTTTCCTCTGGTTGTCTGGGGCTTAAAATTAACTACATATCATGAAGAACTGCCGTACAGAAAATGTGACCAAACAGTCTTATTCATGCGCTTTACGGTACCATCCTCGTGGTTAATGCCAACTTCAAACACGGAGGTGTTTACTTACTATGCCGAAGGAACCGAGTACTGGCACGAATACGACCGCTTCCTTTGGTCCCAGAAGCTTTTCTATTGACGTGTTTCAGGCAGAGCTAAGGGCTTACGCGCGTAGACTTTACGTGTGAACTGTTCTCATAGGTGCAGTAGAATCTATCTACTCGAGGAAACCACCGACTAATAATCTACGCGAGGAAAACAGCGACTCGCTACATGGTGTACAGAGATGAAAACCATGCGACTGGGATGCTATCATATTCCTGAGCGATTAGGTAGGCGTTCCTAGCTAATGTGAGCTCGTAATGTCTGTCTAATTCCGCATTCTATTTTCTAACCCTATCATTCTTGAACGTATCGTATTTTCATTGCTACTAGCTATCTGATTATTTTATATTTTTAATTATAGGCATAATTTAATTCAATTGAAAGTTATGCTTATGTTTTATGGTAAATGGTAATTACATTTTCAAACTAAAGTTGGATACGACAAGTAGGGACCGCAGGACAGGATAGTTCACTCCTTTGTAGTACTTTGGGTTTGGTTTCAGTAATTTGTGCAATAATTATTGGACATTTAATAATATCTGCACGAAAGTTCACTAAAAAAATTAGCAATTTCACTATTCAGAGAGGTCTGAAAACACAGACATATCTATCCGTTAAGTTGGAGGAACGGTATTGTAAGATAACGAAAACTTATGCTAGATAATCTGTAAGGTTATAATTTTTCTCACTGATAATGTAAGAAAGTTGATATTTCATTCATAGGAACGGTTTTTAAATGAATACCCCGAGTAACTTCTTGTCAATTATTACGGAGTGCACTTTAGTGATGATTGGGCGCGTCAGAGCAGAAATCATAAAAAGTTTTGTTATTATTATTTTCTATTCTCTGCGTCATTCATTGTCAAACTTCATTAACCAAACTATGAGTAAAAGCCGATGATGTTATCACACTGTATCAGTGTTAACCAAATTCGATATAGTTCACTGATATGTGGAAGACTTTTAAATTAAAACGACGATGAATAAAATTGAGTCCGAGTCCCAGTTTGAGAAATATTCTTTTCTCACAATCAGTGGTAATATTTCAAAATACTGCTATTTGATTATGCGACCGATACACTTATAATTTGTAAATTTAGTGACAAAAGATATATTTTTTCCTTTTCTTTCTACTTTTACATGCCTGCTGACAGAGATGTCTATGTCCAAAACATGTCGCTTTTATTAAAATAAAATTTCATGTATGATAAAAGCTATGATGTATGCTATTTTAATTGAATTAAAAATGATAATAATAAATACATTCTTACCTATGTGATAACAATTATTGCGCCCATATGCACTTGCACTGAGGAAATTCCGAAACTATCAGGTATCAGTAGGTACTACAAAGACGACGGGCGATGGATGGCTGATGAATTTAATCCTCTCACAACTTCTCACATACAAGCTCCTGGCAGATGCACAGAGGACGATCTGGTGCCGGATATGTCCGTTTTCTAAAACCCGGTCACTGCGGTTGGAAAAATAATGACTATATGCGCCCCTTCCTATTTGTCTCTTCGCAGACTTTATTCTAATAGTACAACGCGATTCGACGGTAAGGTGTACATGAGAATAAGGGTACCTGAGGATCTAACGTCGAAACGCGTTGTTCTGTTAAAAAGAAATCAGTGAAAATTTACATAAATTGTGTATATTCATTCTATATGTACAATTTTTCTATTTTAATTGAATTAAAAATGATAGTAAAAAATACATGCTTACCTATGTGATAATAATTATTGCGCCAATTCGCACTTGTACTGAGGAAATTCCGAAACTCTCACACAACTTCTCGAGTACAAGCTCGTGGCAGATGCGCAGAGGACGATCTGACAGGTCTTGATTTCTAAAACTCGGTCTCTGCGGGTGGAAAAATAATGACTGTATGTGCCCCTCCCAGATTGCCTTCGCTGCTCGCTTCAGAATGCTACTATTTCTATCTGTAGCTACTTTGTTTCGCATTGGGTGGAAGATTTCGGGCCTCGAGGTATCTTTTATCCGATAGCCTATTTGTTATGAATTGCTTCTGGCCAGAGAGGATACCTTCTTTGCTTTTATAATTTTACAATGTAATGTTAGCTCGAAGGTTTCCGCGGCGAGAGCTGAGAAAGCATTTATAACAATGTTTCTGACACCTGGCACCAAAAGGCTGTAGCGTCAAAAGTTAAAGAATCGAAACAAAGATGTCAGTAATGCCGTCAGTGGCCATTAAATACGCCAACTGCTCAAGGGGGCGGCGGCTGGACCTCAACGCCCCCTCAATATGACTTGGGCACAGAACGCCCCCCTCAGATTTCTCAGCACCGGGGGGCGGTAGCGCCCCCTTTGGGAACCACTGATCTATACTGAGCAGCAGAGGACGTTGAGGGCCATCCACACCTTGCAGAACCTCTCTCCGAACATCCATCGGCCATTTATGATTTCCAGTATGCGTATCGGATGACCTAGAAGCCCTATGGTGACGTCTGACGCAGCGAGAGACGCTATGAAGTAGTTGGGAGGGATTCGAAGTGATCTGTGCTAAAACACTGACAGAATGACCATGATGTTTCCGGCGAGAGAGAAGATCGTGATTGCGGAGAGAACTATTCCGGAGACGATGGCTTCCCACCTCCGGGATGTGCACTCCAGTAACATTTATTTGAGAGAGATGGGTGGTATTTTCTGTGATTGCCCCGGAGTCCATTCATGTGCTGTCCTGAGAAATTAAAAGCAACTGCAATTTAGTTACTTTTTCATTCCTCATATAAAAGATATTAAACCTACGGAAATCAGTACTAATATTAATTGTGTAAGGTTCACCGTCACCATCACTCCTTTACAGAAGCCATTTGGGTGGTTGAGGGAAATCAATCGGACATATTAATTACTGGGAGTGTTCCTATAGAATCTATTCAAAACATTATTCCACTCGGACTGCTTTGACACTGTTTAATGCATTTATATTCTAACGATTGCACGAAGAAAACCGCTGCAGATCAAGAATATTGTCGACCTGGTCAGCTCCAGTGATTTAATTTATATTGCTGGTCGCTTATACCTTAAAGAGTGTGCGGTATCGTAGAAAACAAACAAAAATGTGAATGAAATTCTTAAAGTGAGTTCGGATTGATTTTCCGTTTCAAATTATAACATGCTTTAAGGGGAGTCAAATCACCACCTATTGCGTTTAGAGGGGGTCATTTTGTGCGGGAGTTTTAGTGTTAAAAGCTCAATTAATAAACCCCTGAACTAGTATCATTTCACTCGATCGAATCCAGGTCTCATTAATTGTCGGATATGTCCGTTTTCTAAAACCCGGTCACTGCGGTTGGAAAAATAATGACTATATGCGCCCCTTCCTGTTTGTCTCTTCGCAGACTTTATTCTAATAGTACAACGCGATTCGACGGTAAGGTGTACATGAGAATAAGGGTACCTGAGGATCTAACGTCGAAACGCGTTGTTCTGTTAAAAAGAAATCAGTGAAAATTTACATAAATTGTGTATATTCATTCTATATGTACAATTTTTCTATTTTAATTGAATTAAAAATGATAGTAAAAAATACATGCTTACCTATGTGATAATAATTATTGCGCCAATTCGCACTTGTACTGAGGAAATTCCGAAACTCTCACACAACTTCTCGAGTACAAGCTCGTGGCAGATGCGCAGAGGACGATCTGACAGGTCTTGATTTCTAAAACTCGGTCTCTGCGGCCCTCATTCCCGCAGAAAATTATTCCTCACCAGTGACCACTCAGACAGATACACACACCCAGCCCAATGTGAGATCAACTGGTAAAAAAGACCCCGTGAAGGACGCCTGGATTAGAAACACAAATATACTTTCTGTGAATGTATAATGAGAATTAAGGTAGTGCGAGCGAGATAGTTACCGAATCATATTCGAATTATATGTTTTAATTTCACCAGATCTGAGACACACGAATTAAATATTGAATTAATAATGGTGCAATAATATAGTTTTACATGACAGAAATTATAAGTATTCAAATGTAAATATCTAAATAAGTCTTTAGCTTGACTCATTTTCTTCCCGCGGTGCGTTTGAAACTCCATCAAAACGGAAGGTTTCTTGTAATTCCGAAAAGTTTACTGTGGTGACAATATGATTAATGTTAAAAAATAGTTGAGAAAACACAAACTACGCACGGTTGATTTTTTTACGAAATCTAAGGGTTATAAATTCCTAATTTTTTTCAATAAGGTCTCTCTGAAATGCATACATGTACCATTTCCCATGTAAAAGGGCTGGTATTATTTGCCCAATATCTCGGAAAGTAATATGGTAAGGGGTTAAATTTTTGGTGTCAATTGAAGAGTGATAGATTTATCTTTAAACTGAGAACAAATTCATTGATTAGTTAATTGAGGTAAAATGTAATTTCGCTCCAACTACCTTAAATTCCACGCCAGGGACAAACACAGAGCAATCCGGACACGTGTTGGAAGGAGCTCTTTAAATTAAATGGAGTCCCATGTGTAATTACAGGCGGTATAATACCTATACGATCGTTTACTGAAGTGTTCATCCGCCTTAGACGTTTCATTGTGAAGGAGTCTTTGACGCCTATTCATGTATACATACCTCTACTTGAGATATCGCCACACCGTACGTTGGACCGCATTGACGCAGGGAACATGTGATCAGGCGCTTTCAGTATAAAATAATAATAAATAATTTACCCATTGTATGAACATTTCATGCAGTCATTACATTGCAATAGAAAGTATAAATTGTGAAGCCCTTTTTAGGCATTGCCTGTGTTTGTGATGACTTATAAACAAGTTAAATTTCGGATAGTCGAGAAATTATAAAAAAGAACTGACATCACATACATCACAGAAATATATACATCAGAAAAGATAACAATTTTTGACCACAACTTGTCGTGCATACTATTAGTATGAGTCTTTACAATAGCTACTATTTACAAAAAAAATATATCAAGATTTTATGCATTACGTAACAATTTTTTTACTTTGTTCAGAAAAGATGTTAAACTAGTTGTACCTCTTATACCATCTGATAAAATAAGAAATAGTTTTGGTCCTAAATAAATAAATAAGTCTTAAATAACGACCAATTAGGCTTGGGAAAAATTTACATATTCGTTGATCTTAGATTATATTAATTGGCTTTTGGTTCTACCTTAGGTTTCTTTCCTCTTTTGAGGTAGAACGCTGTCAATACTATATAAATATATAGATGACGTTCAATGAGTAACTGTAAGTCTACAATTAAGGAGAAGGACGGTTCAAATTGACACTTTCTAGCAATTAGTCTCACTATTGCTTTTTGGAGAATCAGCAGCAAATTGAGCGAATTTTTGCGGGCATCTCTCCAGCAGATTATCCCGTTGTTTAGTTTTGGTTGTACTCATGCATAATATGATGCTTTAATGAATCACTGGGGACATTTATTTCGAAGGAAATAAAACTTCGCATGGACAAATTTAAGTTCCCTTGTCATGAGGTGAATATCCCACTTTAAATGGTGAACAACAGTCACTCTCAAATATTTGTATTCAGTGACACGTTCAATGTTTATACAGTTGTTACAAGAGATTCTATCGCAATTCGGTTTGTAATACGTTAACTGCCATTCAAAATAAAAACGATTACAAACATTAAAACACAAAAAATTCGTCTTTTCACTCAGCAATAATTTGTTGTGTTCAATCCATATACTAAATATACATAAATCTGATTCCATATTTAGTCTCACCTCTTCCAAGGATGAGCCCTCTTCAATAAGTGCAGAGCCATCAGTGAAAGAAATTAATTTTCCGGTGAATTTACAATCACATGCATCATTTACATAGATAAGAAACAGTATTGGGCATAACACTGACCCTTGAGGCTCACCTGAACAATTGGTTTCATAATCACTGACGCAATCATTTACCCATTCACAATGTGAGCGGGAATAAAAATAACTCTTAAACCTATTCCATGGTATTCCACGGACACCAGTTTTACATTTTAACTTTTCCAATAAAATATCATTATTTATGGAATCAAAGGCCTTTTTAATATCTAGGAACAGGACTGCAACATGTAAAATTAGTATAAATTGCGATGCATACATGTATCATGAAGCTTTCTAAGGCAGTTTCTGTTCTTTCACCCTTTATGAAGCCGTATTGGTTGCAACTCAAGAATGTTTGCTTGTCCAAGTAGGACAAAAACTTTTTTTTGCTGCTTCTGCCGGGTATTACATTTCACTCCCAGAAAAAAGGAAAAATGAGGCACCCAAGTAGATACTATTCCTTTGAAATTATGTCCGCTTGCAAGGAAGTTTAGCTATGTAATCAATAGATAAGAGATCCATGAAGTTATAGACCTACTATAATTTTAGGGGTACAGGAACACATCTATCAGTTTTTTAACTTATCAATCTATAGTTAATTGCTTCGAATTTTCAAACTTATCTTACTTCAGTGGACGTAATTTATAGTGTGTTATCCAATGTATCGTTACAAGCGCACATAATAATTTTTCAATGGGAGTACAAAAACTGGCCACTCGTCTCAAACAACAATTTTATCAAGAATTTAAAACTCCAGGTGGTTCGTCGCACGTCCACCATCTTGGCTACTTACGGAGCTCATTAACTCCATTCCATAAGTTATGAACCCATTATTTAGCCAATAAATACATCGAATTTTCCTGCAACGCTTACTGAATGGTCCCATGTCTCTATGGAATGCATATGTGAATTTCCTGCAACTGGCCATTAGTGAAGAATTATTTAATTCCCTTTCAAACTTATTCTAATAATCAACGAGGAATTAGTATGGACAAAGGATTTTATGAAAAGTCAAAATACCTCATAACGATCAAGTCTTATCCCCGAAGCGGAAGAAAGCGTCAGAATGTGAGGATTTAAGAACAATCAGTTAAGTTACTCACGAGGGAAGCGTACTACTTAGAATGATAAATCACACTTTGGAAAGTAGAGCAAATTGATAGCCGGTTGTTGGCCGGTTAGTTTTATGTAGGGATGGGCCACTCAAGATGCAATTGCGGTGATGTCATCCGTGATCGATAAAAACAGAGTATAACCAGGATATTTTTGCCCCATTGATGGATTTTGAAAGGTCACTTTACAAAGTAAATTTGGAAAAACGAATCCAGATACTGTGTAAACTAACTCAACCAAAATCTAAGGGGCGGAACCTTGTCGCATAACCCCTTTTTTCTTATTAGTAACCCCTTTATTTAGTTACAACACGGGAGGAGAATATCAACAAGATATTGGCCGTTATGATAGTGTTGTTAGTGTCCTCTTGTAACAACTTGGATGGAAAAAGCTTTCAGACCGTCGATTGAGAATTAGATCAACTTTTTATGTAAATTGAAAACCAATTGATTAACCAACGAAGTTTTGCAATATCTTACGTGATCCAAAATACTACGGTAGAACAAATCATGGGAATAAAATAAGGGAAATAGATTGTAGAACATAAAGGTTAAAAATGTTACATATCCCGCGATTGATAAGAGACCACAATGGCTTAACATAACATAATGAGTTAAGACATTCAAGTAGGATAGTTGACAGGTCTTGCAGCTGTAAAATTTATGTTCTCCGTATTGCATGCTTCTAAACCTACCGAATGGTGCTAACACCATGTTTTGCATATTCTCTGCCTGACTCATATGTCAAGTTCACATTGCCACATTATACATACATACATACATACCCATCACGCCGTTCCCTTTCGGGGTAGGCACAGTCAAAATGTTTTACTCATTAGTGCATAATTGTACACCTAACTCTGCTTCAATAATTTCCTCTATACTGACCTATCCTTGCAAACCTCTTTTTCCTCATTTACCCCCCATGTACTGTTGCATACACGCCCTCCTGTTTTTAAGACTCCTAATATTCCCCCTCCTAAGAATTTCCTCTACCACATTCAACCACAACTTTCTCGGCCTACCTCTACCTCTCGCACCATTCATTTCACTCTTATACAACTGTTTCGTTATTCAACTCTCATTCATTCTCTCAACATGGCCATAACAACGAAGCACACTCTTTTCATATGTGTCCATTACTGCAGCATCTAACCCACATTCATTTACTACCCACTTATTCCTCACTCTATCCATCCTATTTTTGCCGCAAACATTCCTCAGATAACTCATACCCACGGCGTTTAGTCTACTCTTATGTCTATCCTGACATACCCATGTTTCACTACCATATATCAAAGTGGGGAGAAGTACACTTTTGTATACGGCAATTTTCGCTTCCCTAGACAAGCAACTCATTCCTTGATATGCTCCACAAGCTACCTACCACTTTCCTTCCAGCATTCGCACGTCTCTTTATCTCCTCATCTATTCTTCCATCTTTAGCATACATCTTAGATTAGTTTAATAAGTTCTGTAGCATATTTAGCATACCCTTAGTGTGGTGCATCTTGGTGAAAGTTAGTTTCTTCACTCTAGTTCCGTTGAAGATAGGTCACCCCCTGCCAAAAGCACACTTGCGGTGACTTTCTGGGTGTTAACTAGATGTAGATGTTATCAAATAACCTATGGCTGATGTTCAAAAGTTTATTTGACAGAAATATGCACAGATAAATTTGAACGCTATTTGACCACGTCTTTTACATACTTTACCTAATTAAAAGGAGAAAATGGATAAATTTACATTTCAAAGATCTGTTACTTGAAATCATCAAATTAGTTTTGCATTCTTTCCTTAAAGCAGATGCGGGAAGACCTATCTCCCCTCTCCAAGGCTTGAAGTACATTAGCGGGCGTAGGGTCTGTGGTGACTGTCTGCTGCTATCTGGTTGGAGCGCCACGATAGAGGATCGACCTGAGGATGCTGGTAGAGATCTCCTAGCGAACGACGTAAATAAACAACTCACACGACGCGATTGTTAATTAACTTAGGACGCGCCATTCAAACCTTCGGAATTAATGGTTTTCATCGAACTTCGTTTTCTTATTACTCTCGCCTACCAAAGTGGTGACCACAAAACGAGTGGTGAACGTTTACGTGAGTGCTTATTTATCCGGAATAGGAAGACTACGCCGGACGTCTTTCGTTTTCGCCATGAATTCTGACGGTGAAGACACAGTGAGCGTAAACCGCGTTATCGTACATATTCCCGCATTCTGGGCCGAAAAGCCGGCCCTATTGTTTAATCAAGTGGAAGTGCATTTCCGATTGGCAAATTTTATAAATGGCGTTACGAAGTTCTCGCATGGAGTTGCTCAGTTGGGCAGCCGAGACATTGAAAGATTCGAGGACATCATCATGGATCACCCCGTGATTGGCCAAAAGGAAATTCTCAAAGCAACCGTTATCATCCGGTTTTCATCGTCTCCTGAGCAGCGAATACGACAGCTATTGGAGCAGGAGGAGTTGGGAGACAGAAAACCATCGGAATTCCTTCGTCATCTTCCATCGCTGGCTAGGGCATCCATGTCTACCGATTTCGTCCGCTAGCTTTGAATGAGCCGCCTTCCGGCGCAAATGCAAACTGTCCTCGCCACACAAAGCTCGGCATATATCAGTACCGCCGCTGAAATGGCGGACGAAGTCGCGGAAGTGACATCACGGCCCCACGTTGAAATGACCTTCTCAAGCGTCAGCATGGGAGAGCTCCCTGAACCCGTAGAAGACCTGAGCCGAAAATTCGCGGAATTCTCCACCTCGGGGGACGCACCTCAACGATATCGCCTAAGGTCCCGCAGTAGGTCGCGAGGCCGTTCATGCAGAAGCCTCCGAGACGACTCCCCTCATCAAAGTGGAATGTGCTGGTACCATGCTAGCTGTGGCCCCCGAGCAAAAATGTACCGCCAACCGTGTTTCTACATCCCGGGGTACGACAGGGGACATCGGTTGATGCGGCCGCCGATGTCTGACCGTCCGCATGCCGCCTCTTCGTGACGGATACAAACTCAAAATACCTATTTTGTAGTCGACACAGGGTCCGATCTTTACGTTTTCCCTCGGTCGAGGACAAGAGGACGACAAGTACAATTGAACTACGAACTATTCACTGCAAACGGTACAGAAATCTCTATCTACGGGTGGTTGGACCTCACTCTGTCCTTCGGTTTGCCCCGAGTGTTTACTTGGCGCTTCGTGGTCGCCGATGTATCTAAACTCATAATCGGAGCCGACTTCCGTTAATTCCTCAAAACCACGAACAGTGAAGGAATTACGCCCTTTCCCGGTATGATTGAATTTTTCAGGCGTTCCATCCCAAACGCTGCCGTTCTCCAAGCGCCTCTGAATGATATTTTGCGTGGACCGAGCCTCAAAGGGAATGCCCCCGCGTCGTGGCCCCCAATGGCGGACCTCGCGTTTGATAACTGCAAGGAAAGCCTCGCTCAGGCAAGTGCGTTAAGCCACCCTGATCCGTCATTGACGTTGGCAATTTTTATGGACGCCTCCGACACCTCCGTAGGTGCCGCGCTGCAGCAACGTTCCAAGGGCGATTGGCGGCCCCTTGCCTTTTACACAAGGAAGTTATCACCCGCCGAGCGGAACTACAGTCGCTACGATAGAGAATTATTGGCTGTGTATAATGCCGTCAGACATTTCCTTCACATGATCGAGAGCTAAACCTTCGCCATTTTCACTGACCACAATCCTTTAGTGTTTGCTATTCGGCAAAACGCGGACAAAGGTTCACCGCGGCAAATCCGCCATATATGTTAGCTGTCGCAATTTTATTACCTGTATCTGCCATGTGTCAGGGGCCAAAAATGTTGTTGCGGGCGCTTTCTCTTGAGTTGCAGCCATTTCCACGTCAGTGAACTACAGCGCCTTAGCACGTTCGCAGGCTACGGACGCCGAACTTTCATCACTCCTGCAGTCCGGATGTGCATTGGACTTCCAGAAAATGTGTATTCCAGGAACAGAGCACGAGATTTACTGTGATGTTTGCACTTCAATCGCTCTCCCTTTCCTCACTCAGCCTTTTCGGAAGAAGGCTTTCCACAGCCTCCACCAGTTGGCACACCCAGGCATCAAAGCCTCGGCTAAACTTGTAGTCGAGCGTTTTGTGTGGCCAACAATCCAAAAGGATTGCAGAGCATAGGTAGTGCCCATTGGGCACGCGCCTGCCTTCCATGCCAGCGCTAAAAAATGTACACCGGCACGTTTTGGCACCGATTGGTACCTTCTCCAGCCCGAAAGCCCGGTTTAAACACGTCCGCTTGGATATAGTTGGGCCACTGCCACTCTCCGCCGACCAGCGATACTACCTCACCTGCGTCGATCGCTATAGTCGCTATATAGGACGCCCTTCTAGTTGTACCTCAAGGCATTCGGGTAGCCTGGAAGGAGGACATCAAGGCCACTGCAGCCGAGTATCCGGAGGCATTTCCAATGCCCGACGCAACCGCCGAGACGGAGACGAGCGCAAAAGAGTTTTCCGAGGATGGATCGCCCGCTTTGGTGCACCTTTATGCATCACTACGGATCAGGGCCGGTAGTTTGAGTATTCCCTTTTCCGTAGATTGGCTATTCTGATGGGGACTAGGCTTGTGCGGACGGTGGCGTATAATCCCTCTGCGAACGGTACGGTGGAAAGGTTTCACCGACAACTGAAGGCTGCATTATGTATCGCAAGGACGACCGTTGGACGGACGCCCTTCAAGTTGTACCTCAGGGCATTCGGGTAGCCTGGAAGGAGGACATCAAGGCCACTGCAGCCGAGTATCTTCTCCCAGGACCGAGAGCGACGCCACGGTCTTCGCGGACCAGTTACGGGGACACATGCGGAACCTGCGCTCAGTACCAGGCGCACGCCACGGAGAGAGAGCTGTTGTCCCCCGGGATCTGTCCACGTCTTCCCATGTGTTCATCCATCACAACGTCCTCAGAGCAGGTTTGCAGCCTCCATAAGATGGACCATTTGAAGTCCTCCGCAGGACGCCTGAGCATTACGTGGTCCGCGTGCGAGGCAAAGAAACAACCGTTGCTCTGGAGCGTCTCAAGCCCGCCTACGTACTCGATGTGGGAGCAGACAGAGCTCCGGCGCCGCCTGCTCTGATTCAACACACCTCGGAGGACACCGCACCATTGGAGCATCGACGTACAACCCGATCAGGGTGCAGGGTGCATTTTTCTCCCATTGTGGCATCTACAACACCAGATAATCCAACCTTACCCCAACACCGCCCACCCCCATCTTTAATTTCGTCTCTTTTTCTGGTGCCCCAAAGTACTACCGAAGGGGTGGTATTGTGACTGTCTGCTGCTAGCTAGTTGGTCCACCACGAGAGAGGATCGACCTGAAGAAGCTGGTAGAGATCACCAAGCGAACGACGTAAATGAACAAGACACACGACGCGATTGTTATTGAACTTAGGACGCGCCATTCCTAACCTTTAGAATTAATCGTTTTCATCGAAATTCGTTTTCATATTCACTCTCGCTCACCAAAGATTATTTAATTTCTCAGCAAATCAGATGGCAATCTGAAAAATATCTCATCGATCTCTTCGGTCTAAATGATCATGCCATGTTTGTGATCGTTTCGCTTCCCGAAGATGTCCATTTAAGAGGTCTCAAGATGCTCAGGAAAGATTAATGAGATTGTAGATACATCCAAAACGTATTTGTACTATTGGCGCAGAGAGCAATGGTGGGGGCAGCTGACCGCGAATCAGGATGGGGAGATCCCGGAGTAAGCCATAGTGTGCTTCCACATTTTAATATTTCTTTTGAGGAAATGGCAATGGAGGGATGGGAAGAGTTACATGTGGGAATGAAAGTAGGAGGCCAGCTATTTAAGTCTGATGGATTCGTGGGCAACAACTGGTGTTGGTTACTTCATCATTAAATATACTGCAGGCTCTTGTAGATTCATTAGAATTTCAGAGCGCAAAATAAGGATTGTAGCTATATCATTAGGAAACAAAAATGACGACATTCCATTGGTCAAAGGCGAGATCGATCGGAAAAGTAGGAGGCCACAAAGTGGAGTAAGCAGATTTATTTAATTACTGGGATGGTATGCTTTTAAAAGTGGGAAAACTATCACCTATATTAAAAGGAGAGTAGGAAAGACTTAGTAATATAAGGGAGCTGTTAACGGGGACGTTCAGTAATGATTGAAAATATTAATTTACAGATTAAACTCTTGATGTAGGAGGACAAAGTTAAGTCTTTCTCCAATTGATACATGTTCATCAAGAAAAAAATGGATATCGAAGATCTGGTATTAACGAGAGTAAAACACTTCAACACCTGGCCATAATAACAACGCCAGTAATTACAGCAACAGGTAGAATAAATACTTTATTGGCGATTAAATGGCATGGGAGCCGCCACCTCTTGCAAAATCCAAGGTAACTCTCCCATTAAAATGCTTAGAGCTTGATTTTAACGGAAAACTTATTTCTATAAACTGCTATTTGCGACGAAAAACTGGTCGTTTTCAGAGGGATTACATTACTTTCTTGGCTTAAAAACGCCCTTAGAAACTTTGTAAAAGGGAATGCAAAAATAATCGAAAAATTTTGAGTCATGACATTTAAATCCGGATTGTAAAATATGAACTAAGTCCTGGATTTAAGGGAATGGTTATTTAGTTGAAATATTATGTATCCCATACTGGACAGCCAAACAATGGACTGGGTTTCTTACGAGTCCAACATTATATCGTATGCAAGCAATCGTTATTTAGCCGAAAATATAAAATATTGAGTACATATATACATGCATACCAAATACACCGTTCCCTTCCGGGGTGGGCAGAGTCATTAAGTTTCACTCATAAATACATATTCGTACACCTAACACTGTTTCAATAATTTCCTCCATATTGACCGATCCTAGCAAACCTCTTTTGCCTCATTTACCCCAATAACAGCTTCATACACGCCCTCCTGTTTTTTAGTCTCCTAATATTCCTCCTCCGAAGAATTTCCTCAACCAAATTTAATCACAACTTTCTCGGCCTACCTCTACCTCTCGCACCATTCATTTCACTCTCGTATATCTGTTTCGTCATTCGACTCTCATCCATTCTCTCAACATGGCCAAACCAACGAAGCACACTCCTTTCATAATTGTCCATCACTGGAGCATCTAACCCACATCCATCTATATTGAGTCACTATGAAAAATTCATCTTTAATGCTCTAGATAGTTTGGGAATCTAAAACAGTTAAGATCAACCAAAATGCTGCACTTTTCCTCTAATATTTCATGTAGCACTCTCGAGTAAAATATATCGACGGTGCTGTTACATCAGCAATTATCCAAGAAAAAGTTTAGATCAACCCACTCCAGGGTAATTGGGGGTATACTGTCTCACCATATGCAGGAGACGACGAAAATATCAGAAAGAATGCATCAAGATAATTGGCATCAAATTAAGCCCAGGGAACCCTGGGTAGTATAGAATAGAATAGAATAAACATTTATTATGCTTTGGGATATGTCCCTTAGAGCAACAATGCAATAAAATAAAATATCAACGATGTACTTAACAAATTAACAAATTATTTTTTTCAAATTAGAATATAAATGGAGCTTAATAGCATACAATGTATAGAAAAAAGACAAAAACAATTACTCTCATTGGAAAACAATTCCTGAACAAGTTATACAGCTGAACTCCGAGATGGGTTTAAATGCAAGATATACATAGACATATGATACAAGATACAAAATATAAACTGAGCATGAGAGAAAAAAACAATTTTTGTATAGAAAAAAAAGAAAAAAATGACAATGTGAATTTAACACTGAAATGGCTGAACTATTCTGGAAAATATTCATTCAATAAAATTTCATACAATTTATATTTAAAAATTGCCATGGAACGAGATTTCCTCAAATCAATTGGAATAGAACTCCAAAGTTGTGAGGCGACCACGACAAACGACTCGTAAAAGGTAGTGGTTCGATGGACCGGAAGTAGAAGATTACTAGGTTCTGTTACAGTAACAATTATATGAATGGTTGTTATTTTAGGAAACATATTATCATTATATGAACATTAACATTATGTCAATTAGATAGGAAGGTTCGCTGCTGGCAATAACAGAAAAAAAGAAATGTTTCAAGTAGGTTATTTACGACATGAGCAGGAACAGACGACGACAATTTACGACATTACCAGGAATGTCAGACTTAAAGACGACGCCAGATACGACCAACGCGGCGAAACTATCGTCGATGAAGGTGACATCACGCGGATGACATCGCAGAATTCCCACTGCTTCAGTCACATTGGTTCAATATTTAACCAACCAAGTTTTTTATAATGGGGTGAGGTGCTCATCGTTGCGAAGATTAAAAATAAATCGAACGATCGAATTAGGAGACGCTGATGTTTGAGACGTTGATGTTAGGAGACGTTGAGTTTAATGTTCTGCTATGTTGTCAAATCGTTTTAAAAAAGACAACAGTAATCAGAATTAGGAAATATTAATGATTTGACGATTAATGATTTGATGGGTAAGACAGTATAATACTACAGCCATTCATGATTGATATTAAATACTACCGAGAGCCACGAAATTCTGTACCCTAGCACCGCTAAGATACACCTGCCCGCAGGTGGATGAAAAAAAAGAACTAGACACTTTTTTGGAGCGAAAAATCCATCGTAAAGGTGTCACTCAGACCAGAAATTCAATATCGGAAAACTTATAAAGCAATATGATATCCATTAGCACAGAGATGAATACCACCTTGAAAGTATTAACGGGGGTGTCCGCGAATAGTTTACAAAAACAGAGAGATTACCAGGAACGTCAGACTTAAAAACGATGCCAGATACGACCAACGCGGCGAAACTATCGTCGATGAAGGTGACATCACGCGGATGACATCGCTGAATTCCCACTGCTTCAGTCACATTGGCATTTATGAAGAAAAATAACGTGATTCGATCTGCATAGGGTGAATCTCTGAGCAAGGTGCCCGTGTGCTCTATGAATATGATATAATTTTCCGGGTGGTTGACGCCGAAAATGGGAGGTATGTAACCATGAATACGAGGCAGCATCCTCTTTCACTTGATTACGCCGGAAACTGTGTGCAATGGTAGAACACTCTGGTGGCGCCGTAAAAGTAGTTTATAAACTATTATCGCTAGGGTTCCTTATAGGTCAACGGCAATGAACCATATAAGTATCTTGAGAAGTTGCAACTCACCACTTTACAAATATTCCTTTAATACTTTATGGAGTACTCTCCATCCAGAAAACTTTGCGGAAGTGTTGTACATTAGTAGCTATACTTCTTTACAAGTGACTTGGCGTGTGGTAAGGCAGGGCCAGCCGGAAAGAGGAGTCTGAGGCCCGTCATATGGTCCTGAGGAAACAAATGTAAAAGCGGGTGAAGAATTTCCTTCTTCCGAGAGCTCAGTCTCACAATGGGTTTTGTCATGTGAAGATCTACTCACTGCTTGCTGTGTTAACACGTGATCCGCGGATTCCCCGATGCCTACCAGAAACCTTTCGTCCTGACTAGAGGCACTGTATTATCAATAATCCTAATACAGGGCCTCTAATTCTTACTAACGCTCTGCCTTAGCTATGACAACGCCTTGCTGGCATTCGCCCCTCCCTCTCTTACCTCGCCAATTACACGTATTTCCCATCTTGCAAGAAAATAGGCGGGCGCTGACAGAACTACCGAACTTTCACACGTCATGAAATTTGAAAAGGACTATAATTAAGTATTAATTTAAATAAAATTTCCTTTTTAAAAACAACATAACACCAGTCGTCTTCAACAACATTTAAACAGACTAAGAATTATAAATTAATTTCTCCTAACCCCATACAAATTTATAATTACCCAACAGATTCCTAACCCCATGCGCATTATTACCGCATATTATAGCATTGTCATCCAGTTCTGAGCCATGAATTAAGTTTATAAACTCTATTTCATCGAGAGGGTTTGAAATCGATTGCAAAATTTGTGCCAAACAAACATACGGACAAGAAAGCGAGTAAAAAAACGGAGCAAAAAATGACTCGCGGGACGGGTATGATACGAGCCACAACATTAGTGAGAGGAATCAACACCATTCCGGTGAATTTAGATGTGAAACACTTCGGAAAAAGTAATGCGAATGGCTATAACAAGGATATAGTTGCAAAGTAAATGCGGATTGATTTCTTTTCATGATGACGTACGTATTCTATCTCACATGACAGAAAAAAATATGTACTTACATTAAGACGTAATAGGTTAAAATGGTATCTTCAGTTAAAGAAAAACAAATATTCAGAAAAATAAAAAAATCATTTAATCTAAATAAATGACAGCATTGCATTTTGAAAAACTTGCCTTAGCCCAGACTTGCAAGTTAGCGTTGCAAACATTTCATAGAAATATCAACCTTTAAATTTAAGCATGAAGAAATTTTTGAAAGCGTTTCTAAACTCCTTGTTAAATGTAGTGGATTTACGGCTGAATTGCTGTATCCTATCCACGTGACGAATATGGCTAAAGGACGGCTCGTACGTGTCACAGAATAATATGACCAGACGAAGGATGAAGAAAGGTAGCAAGCACACGATATACGAGCCTGTTATCAACCCGAGAGTCATAGCCAACCTCCTCTCCTGTGACTTAGAAACACTTTTCTTCATCTCAAAGAATTCTTCAATCGTAGGCTCATCACATGGTGACGGAGTCTGCAGTGAAATATCCGTCGTGATAGTCTGAACTTGGGAGCAACTGCCCACCTCGTATTTCGAGTCTATTTTGCTGACCATCCCTGAGTCACACTTCACAATTGAACAATTCATTTTTCCAGAGCTTACAGAAAAATGTGCAATTTCATGTACTTATATATTTGAATCCCGTGTGGATGCTGGTAGGTGTAAATCGGCGAAACTGGCCGCACCATAGAAAACGCCTGAAAGACATGAAATTCTTTTCATCAGATTCTTCCACCCCGAGAAGTCCGCACAGTAGTAGCGGAACACAGCCTTGAGAATGGACACAGGATCAATTTCTTAGGGACCTAGATACTTCAGCGCGCTTCTAGTTATCGGGGCCGGACTGTGAAGGAGGCTGTGGAAATCAACAACCACAGAGACAACATCAACAGAGAGAGATCTTTTCAGTTAAGCAATGCGTGGAAACCAATCACGAGACTCACTAGTAAAAGGGCCAAGAGAAAAGAATGCCAATCAGAAGCAAGCTGAGCCAATTCACAGAGCATACATAAAGTGACAACCTCTTGGCTAAAAGTATCGCCCTGAGGACGATGGCAGACTACGCCTTCGAAACGTCGGTGCAACAAACCATCACCAACCGGTTGGAAACCCGAGAACTTTACATTCGCCGTGAAAGTCTTAAATCTTATATAAAAGAAAACAGTAAACGTCTCATTAAACCCAGCACTGACTTGGTTTCTTTCGTGCATCCACGGTCACGGCGGGGACTGGTTGACGGCGTTTACACCGTTCACGCTTCTCTTCGTGTGTTTACTTGGTTCAATTATACCGCACCAAAGATCGCCACTACCGCGTTCAAATTCGGCGACGTAGCATGAGAGACTTCGAGCGTCCGTCGCGGTCAAACAGGGTCGTGGACTTAGGGCCTTATTCTGAACGGAATTGCGACCGCGCTATACGCCAGAATTTCGACCCAGCGCGCTGTTTCCATGGTAATAGCGACCCAGTCGCTATTCGGTATTCTGAATATTTATATTAGCCACCGGAAGTCGAAATTTAAAGCGCGGTCGCAATTCGGTATTCTAAACGGTGACTAGCGACCGGCTGGGTCGCAATTCTATAGCGCGGTCACGGAGACCGGGCAATTCTGAATAGCGACGGCTATTTCTCATGCACTCGGCAGAATATCCGCATTTCGTAATGATTTCAAGCATTTTTCAGTGATTAAATGAAAAACTTACAGTTAATTAAGGACCCAAAATCGCTTTTATGGCGCCATAATGATATGTAATTGAGATTACAATCGTTTATATGCCAATTAGATGCGTTATACAAAAAATTAACTAAATCTATTATTTTCCTCTGGCCACTGGATAATATCACTTTAAAAAGTAATTATTTCATACTCTTATGAAATTCGCTTGCAAGGGGCAAGTATAACATCGCTAGTCATATAAGTAAATAGCTACAATTCTTGGATCTCGGCTATATGCTAGATATTTACAAGCACGTATGTACGCACAATAAATACACAAGGGTTGAATTTCAACGAGTACTCAAATTCAGATGAACTTGCTGCTCTAGCCACGTATTTTAATGATAACCGTGAGTAAAAACAACACGTAACAAGTACAATGAAGCCCTGCGAGACGTATGAAAGTCACGAAAAATAACGTTATCCGTAATGTCATATGAATCATATAGTGTCATCCAATACGAACACTTTTGGAATTTACTAAATAGCCAATCTCTTACAGTTAAAAATGCAGTATATTAGTTTATCTCCCATTCAAAATAAGGCCGAAGATAAACACTTTCTATGCCCACCTCTCGCTCTCATTGACGTCTAGTAATCATCCCATTTTAAGCTTTAACAATATGCAGTGAGACCTCCCAGCCCATTACTGCCAACACAAAACATTATCACTGAGTAGAATAATGTACATTGCAATACTGGTAGTCCTCTATCGAAGGAAAACTGACAAATTTGCATGTAAAACAGTGCCTGCGGATCAAGTGCATGCGTCGAGAGAGACTGTTGAGACCTCCCAGCCCATTACTGCCACACAAAACATTATCACTGAGTGGAATAATGTACATAGTATAATACTGGTAGTCCTCTATCGAAGGAAAACTGACAAATTTGCATGTAAAACAATGTCTGCGGATAAAGTGCATACGTCGACGCTACGAGAGGCATTCAATAAGGGACACTGCTTTCCCAAAACTGACACAGGAAATGATCACTTCACATGTTATTTAATCATAAGGATAGCAAGCATAATTAACATTTAAAAAACAAATTTTAATGCAGATCTCACAACACCAATGGACTCACGCTAGCATGTTTACCTTGATGTTTACATACACCGTTCCGCAATATTAATTTCGTTAGTCATTTATCAGAATATATGACTTTATGCATTGATTAATATTTTACAGCTTATAATACGTTATAAGTAATAAAGTTATAATTTAATGTATTTATGAGTTGAAAACAGTCCTACATTACAATCGGGAAATAATATTTCATCAAAGGGAGAGAGAAATAACCACAGGCTTGCATCTCATTGGCTGCTGAATTTTAAGCTGAATATGACTGAAGAAGTTGTCATACAGGAAGGGGCGGGCTTTATTATAGAGACTCAGAACTGGGCTATATATTACCCACCTCGATTCAGAATACGGATCCGGGCTATTCTGAGCCTTGGAATAGCGCGAGCTTGAAATAGCGACCCCAGATTCAGAATAAGGCCCTTAAGTCGATCATCGCGGCGAAGCACAAATATTTGCCGATCGACTTTTGTTGACTATCACGGTGAAAGGGTTAAGTAAAGCAATTTGGGAGGTTGAGGGTAAAAAATCGGAGATAGTACGTAACTGGGAGTGCTCCTACACAATCTTTTAAAAGAATAATCCATTCGGCGTGCTTAAAATGGCCAATTTAAACCTCCAGAACCTGGTTTATTTAACCCGATCGAATCCAGTTCTCTTTTGTTGTCCTAGTCCTTGCACCACCTTTTTTTAAAAACATTTTTCATACGTAAATAAACAATTTTGTACAACCATCCTAACATCTTTGAATTTTAGTTTGTCGGGTAACCCCTTTAAAACCAATATATTAAAATATGTCACTAAACAACAGAACCTTGAAATCTTTCGTCTGCTGATTATGCTTTTAATTTTATTAAGTACTAGCAAAGGTATACCGTTGAAATTCAATGGAGGATGAAAGAAAGACAGGGCATATAGGTTGTAGGTTCAAGTCGCTCATGAGATGTATTTTTTAATAGGCTAATCAGCTATAATTTTAGTTTTATTTTTTACTTCAGCAGATGAAAACTGCATTATATTATGCTTACCGAGTTTCGATATTCTGTTGCAGTAACATATAGAAATTTTACTACAGGCCATTTGCATTCCAGAGGCTAGTCGAATTAACATAACTTCGTGGCATTCTCCTGTTTTACTCAGCTATAATTTTAGTTTTATTTTTTAATTCAGCAGATGAAAACCGCATTACATTATGTTTACCGAGTTTTGACATTCTTTTGCAGTAACATATGGAAACTAAACTACAGGCCATTTGCAATCCAGAGGCTTTCCGCATTAATATAACATCGTGGCATTCTCCTGTTTTACATGGGTCCAACTTAAACTAGTCCACTTGAAATGAATTTTACCAATTTTAGGCAAAGATATCCCTGAAAATATCGTAATCAGCAGCATTTCAGTATACGGCCTAGATTTGCACTGTTATACATAACTCTAAATATAAAACCCAGTCGCCATTGTAAAGGCCCCATTTCCCTTCCAAAGCTAATGCTAATTCCACGGTTACCAAGGAAATATCCTATTGATGACAGAAGTAAAATTCATGATTTTGACATTAAAAACGTGATTTATAGGTAAATTTTATTCTTTAAAAAAATTGAATGTCAAAATAAGAAACTGAAATCTTTTATCCATCTAAAGGCGATAACTATAGCCTTCTACCTGTAGAAGAACTAATTAAAATATGCAAAAAGAGAAAGTTATGTAGTAAGGGGTTGAGGTTTTGGTGTCAATTAACGGGAGAGGTATTTTTCTTCAAAATCAGACCAACTTCATTTACCTCTTTGTTAAATGATATTTCGCTCAAACTACCTTAATTGCACAGAATTTTCCTACTTTTCCGGCCTCAGCGGAGGTATCTCTCGCCCCCCCGTCGACATTTAACTCGCATGCTGTGGCTTGGATGTCATTTTTATCGCAGGTGATATTTTCTTGCCCAAAAAGAATACATTTGCTTCAACCGAGCTACAAATATATTAATTGATTAATTATTTTTTAATTAATTAATATAATAATGGTGTCTTTAGTCAAAATTTCGAAACTTCGAGACAAATATCCTCACAGAGGATACCACCTGATTTGGAAAAAATATATCTATACATACCTGTAATATCCATGCTGGTTAGTCACATCTGCCGGGTATTAAATTTCGCTCTCAGAAAAAAAATGGCAAAAGCAGGCACCTGAGTAAATAATATACCATTGGAATTATGTCCGGTTGCAGGAACGTTTAACTATGTAATCAATAGTTTTGAGATCCATGAAGTTATTGATTTCAAAAAAATATTCGGGTTGCAGTACCAGTTTTAAGCCTCATCAACCAATTGTTATTTGCATCGAACTTTTCATCTAATCTTCCTTCTATAGGTGTAATTTATGGTGGTATAATATGTATAGTGGTGTATCCAATGTTTAATTGAAAATGTATATAATATTTCAATGAGAGTATACAAACTAGCCATTCGTCTCAAATCAACTATTTTAGGATAGATTTGATTGCATATTTGGGGAGGCGGCCGACGGCTAAGGTAATTTGTGCCAGGTAAGGGAGGAAGGGTGGATAGAAACCCGGCATCAGCATTAGCCTTAAAGAAAGGCGCCAAGGGGACCACGGTTTAACGTCTAATCCGACAGACGGAGTACTGTGCTTGAAGTGCCCTCCACAAGACACTCAAGTTGGGATCGGGTTTCCTCTGAAAAACATCCTCCTCTGCAGGGATTTGAACCCTGGCCGCCCGTGTGGTAGGCGAGTACTCTAGCCACCACACCCGATTCCCCTCAACTATTTTAGTTGCAATAAAAACTCCAGGTGGTTCATCGCGCCTCCGCCATCTTGGCTACTTATGGAGCTCATAACTCCATTCCAAAATTATGAACCCATTGTTTTAGCCAATAAATATGTCGAATGTTCCTGCAAAGCTTACTGAATGGTTGCCATGGCTTATGAGTCCCATACCTATATGGAATACACATGCGTCGTTCCTGCAACTGGCCATTAGGGAAGAATTATGCATTAGGGAGTATATTCCCTTTCCAACTTATTCGAGTAATCAACGAGGAAACAGCATGTCCAGAGGATTTCCTGAAAAGTCCAAATACCTCATTCTGATCAAGTCTTCTCCACTAAGTGGATGAAAGCGTCCAAGTATGAAGATTAATGAACAATTAGGTAAAGTACCTTCTCACTTATGTATGTGTTCTAATTAGAATGATGAAACATGGTTCGGAGAGTCGATCAATTTGATAGTTGGGTGGTGCCCAGTTTGGTTTTAGAAAGAGACGGGCCAATCCAGATGCAATTGCAATGATGAGATCCGAGAAAGATAGCAACAGAGTGTAACCGGGATATTTAGCTTCTTTAGTGGATTTCAAAAATTTACGTAACAGAGTAAATTGGGAAAAACGAATGCAGATACAGTGTAGCCTAAGTCATCCAAATCAGAGGGGACGCAACCATATCGCAACACCCCTTTTATCTTGTTTGGCTAATGTACTCTTGATTATCCCGATTAAGGTTTTTTACGACTTGCTGGAGCTCTGGAAAAATTAAACAATGGCGAAAATTAATACCCTTTGCAAACAGAGTTGAAATAATCTGAAGTTGTAAATGAACACATTACTACAAATTAAGAATAGAGTGTCATGCAAGAAAATACTACCAGTGTAATAATAAAAAGTGTGTGATTTCCTTAATTAACCTTAGGCAAAAGATCGTGAAATATTTTTATTGGATTGCTAAACCTAAGATTTTCAATGAAATATTGAGTGATTGATGATATCCTTTCAATAATTTGTTGAACTTTGGCTACACATCACTTCACCTTAAAGCTAAACTCTAGCAAAGAGATGTTTCAAGGATTCTAAAGGTATAAAATTAAACCTATATTAAAAACTCAGACTAGAAGACAAAACATGCATTAAGAGTAAGTTATTTGGTTAAAGACATAAAGCCTTTGAAGGGAAGTGACTTTTTAGAAGCATAACCAAAAACATTTTTGGGTTAAAACATTATCTTTTATGCCTTCAAGATATCAAAAATATAAAGGAAAACCTTACGAACCATTTCATACAAATCCATCTCCAAAAATTCCAAATGGGATGCCAAAAATGAGGATGGCTATTGGGAAATGAGCATTGGCTCATTGGAACATTTCAGAGTTCAGTATGACCGCAGAACTAACTCATGCTACATGATTTTCAATAGAAAAGTGGACAGCATGTTAGAGCAAATGTACAATGCCTGATGGTGGCTTCTGCAAATAAACACGACTGATGTGAATGCCCATGGCTGATACTACCACAAATCACCATAAATCTTCTTAAATGCTCTGTTTTTGTACGAGTTTTAGCAGAATATTGACAAAGTTATCATAATATAAATAGACAAATGATGCCTCCCTTAAAAAAAAGGTAAAGGTTAAAAGCTTGGACATTAAAACTAGTTCCCAGTTGCTGGTGCCATCTTTGATGGACCGCAAGGGCCTAAGATCTAGTTGCCTTGTATCCCTCAAAATTGCCATGGGAATTAGGAAGCCTGGATATCCTAGTGGTCTGCGCATTGGTCCGGCAAACCAAAGGTCCGTGGTTCATTACCCGGTCCAGGCCGAATTTTTCTCATAGCAATTTCTTCAAAAAATAATCACCCACCATGTTTGAATTTCGAATCAAAACCAGTGTTTAAAGCTTAATACTGCATCTCAATGCATAAATATCCCTTAAGCTACTTACAAATAGTTACACTACAATTATCAATCTAGGATGTGCATCATTAAGCATTTAACTAAAGAAAATAAATTAATTTAAAAACCACATTCAATATGGGTCAATATCCACACATACATATACTCTTTTATTTAAAGCTGGATATTAAAATGTATGCTTAAATATTTGCAATAAAGAATTCTCTAATAATTAATTTCATAGTTACATGACGTTTATGGTCATTCTCTATGAAGATAAAGTTCAGATGAACATGTTAAAGTCAAAAAGGTAACGATTTTTGGTGTCACACGGTGGAATTTATCCATCATGAAGATTGGAAAAGAAGACACTGCAATTCCACATAAAATTTTATTTTATGACCATGGTTTTGCCACAGTGCAGCATCATCAGGTACAGTATTCAAAAAAAGGTCACTATATTCAAAAACGTTGGCGAAGGAGGGGCGGGAAAAGACCGGTGGGGGAGGGTGAGGAAGGCGTTTTAAGTTGCGTACAAATCCCAAATCACAGCCCTAGAGAGAAGGAGAAGGCTGCTGCAATGGGGGTTAAGTGCAAACTTGGAAGGGTAAGCGAGGTTCGGGTGAAGGATTAGGGAAGTGGAGAAGGCACAACGATATCTACCAAAAGGAGGAGTAAGGGCTGCCTTCTACAATAGAAACACTCTGATAAACATGCCTGAGTCTAACAAAGGCAGAATAAACATTATAGAGCAAAGCGAAGTTTATGAACTCTACTGCAAGGACTGTAATAGGATACATCTCGGACAGATGGGTAGACTTTTCCGTACCAGTGTCAGAGAACATGAAGGCAGCTTCAGAAATAGGAACAATGCCTCACAGTTCACAAGACATTTGGTGGCGCAATACCACCAGAGTGACTTCATCACCAGAATTATGCATCTCGCAAAGAAAGGGAGGAGGTTGGCCATGCTAGATGAAATAGAGATTTTATGCTTTGAAAAGACTATTATTAACAACATGTTATACCCTACTCGCTCACCCCTTCTACACTTCCCTAATCGTTTGCCCAAACCTCGCTTACCTTCGCAAGCTTGCACTTAACACCCATGCAGCAGCCTCCCCCGTCCCTATTGGGTGGTGACTTGGGTGTTGCACGCAATTCAAACTCCACGCTTTCTGTCCCCTACCGGTCCTTTCCTGGCCGTGCTCCCCCAACTTTTTTGTATTTACAGTCACCCTTTTTTGAATATTGTACCTGATGATGCTGCACACTGGCAAAACCCAGGTCATAAAATAAAATTTTTCAGTACCTGGCATTGCAGTAACTTCTTTTCCTATCCTCATGATGTTAAGTTCACAAAATACATTTTAAATGATATGGCAGAAGAAATACAACAAATAAACCCAAATATTATAATCAAGAGCAAACTTCAATGCATGTGGTTACTTTGATTGCTGAACACAGTTTACCTTCTCCAAAAGGAGACATATTTTCAAAAAACAGACAAATATTCAGAGGACGTAAGTTTTAAGGAAAAAATTATTCACCTGCCTTGGTGTGTATTGCTCCAGGACGTGGAGCAGCTTTTGTTGATTTCTTGAGACTCCGAAGCCTTGACAGATTAGGAAGCTTGCCATCGGCCGATGTAGGTGTAACTGATACCTCTGATACGGCCCTAAATTCACAAGGTCTTGCTGCAATATGAAGAAAATCAATTTTTATTAAAAACTTTCATTCACGGTCAAAATTTTGCTTAGTGATTATTTTACCAATCTTCTCATTTAAAACTGAAAATTTTTTAGAGGTTTCATGAGCTTATTAAACAACTCCGTTATTTTGTTAGATACAGTTTAAGAATGTTATGAAAAAAATTGTATAAAAGGCGAGAAAATATGCCAAAATTGAAGGTATATGCTAAAACCTTTATTGTAGGAGATGATGCAATGGAACATACAAATGTAAGTGGTTTCATTTTAAAAGTTGCAGTTCTGGTTAATTATAATATATTCTACATATTGTAAAGTTTCATTCGCTAATTTAAGAATTATAGATATTTAGAACTTTCATTCACGGTCAAAATTTCTTACTCATAAATTCATATCAAACCGTTTCACCACAAACAACTCAATAACCTACTAAAGATTTTCAATGTATATGAGCAAATATTGTTACAGGATCTTCTCTCAATTATTTCTGGGTCTTCAACATATTACAATTGTATTACAACACCTTAATCACCGTAATCATTTACACCGTAAAAAACCTTAATCGGGATAATCAAGAGTACATTAGCCAAATGGCAAGGAATCATGAACTGGCATTGAATACTTTGCAAGGGGAATATGCAGAAAAGCTTTGCATATATAGAAAGTATGTGGCACAGCTGGAACAAAAGGTTCTTCAACTGCAAGAGGATTTGAAAAAATGCCCGATATTGCAGGGCATAGAGGTTAGTGGCATTGCTGAAATGCCTTTCCTTAAACTCAAATCAAAATTTTTCTATTAAAAAGGCCTATGTGATACACTCAATTCAATTATAAAGATAAATTTAGGCTTGCCTTAGAGGCTGAATTTAGTGGCTTAAATTTAGGCTGCCTGCTTTAACTTAGAGGAGATTAACTAGATTGAGCATTAATTATGAAACAATTTCTATGATTCCACACTTTTAAAGCCTCGTTAGATTTCAATGCCTATGGCATTGTTGTCATGGCACCCTGACCAATAAATGTAGAAATCATTTTGGTTAGCAATAAAAGGAATCATACAAAGTGTTTGATGAATATGGCTAGACCTAATCCTACAATAAACTCTGATAGTGGAATCAAAATTGGATTTTCTTTATACTAACCCATATTTTTTAATTCTATTTTTCTTTAATATTCACCTTTAATTAAAACCTCAGTTTTAAGCTCTATTTTGTATATCTTTTTCAAGTATGATGCTAAAACTTTTCTAAAGAAAAGAAAGGCAGATCATTTGCTGGAAATTTTGCATTTTTATATAGTTGTCTGGGTGGTAAAAAAAATCCCGTTTATCTTAACAAGGTAACTTTATTCTTCAGTCATTTCTCCTTCGATTGCTTAGCATTTTGGGACAAAGCTAGGACTTAAAATGGGAGAAAATAATTTTTTTTTGAAACATGAAAATTTCAGAAAGTAAAAACATCTGCCTTTATGTAACTAAAATCTGAATTCCTCGATATTGTAAGGAATCCCCTAGCCAGTGAAGCTGCCACAGTATCCTTCTCCATGAGTAGATTTTTCCTGGCTTTAAAGTAGTTGGGAGGATACTTTAACTCTCTGCATTAGCACTCCGCATTGTATCATAGTATCTGGTTTGCAGACCACATCTTCATTATTATTATCTCTAAATTTTACCCACTTACCATATTCTGAGATGAGAAATAGGCTAGAAAGTACAATATCAGTTAATTTCTTGGCCAAAGAAAGGAAGTCATCAAATTTTAATGATTGGCTTTTTTCATAGAAATGCCTTCCTTTAATTGTTTGTAGTATAGGTACCATAATGAAGTTGGGTATTTTCTTTATGGGGCATCCAATGAGTAGAGCTCAGTGATATCTATTTAACTGACATCTTGTGAGCCTTAAGTGTTAATGATCTTTATTAATTGACGCAGGAAAAAGAGGAAGTGGTTAAACTTGAAGTAGACAAGACAGGGTCAAGGTTCTCGTCTTCGCCACCTACATCAGCGGCATCAGCCCTGAAAATAGACTCTCTGTCGGCAATGACCTTGACCTTGGCAGCACCATTTCTCACGAGCCAACTTTCACCTCAACCATCTCCCGAGACACAGCTGGCTCCCACAATATTGCTCAACACCTGCGAAGGCACGAAGACAACTGCATTTCCCGTGAAGACCACATCTACTTCTACGCCAACTCCTCCCACTCTGCAGATGATGGATGTGGATGGACCACAGCCACCTCCTCATCCAGGTCCCCCAATATTATAAGGCCTCATAACAGGCTCATGTGGCCTAATAATATTAGATTCCTAATACAATCGAATCAACCAATCAAAGAAGGCCTTAATCAAGCCAAATTTTATTTATTAGTAATTACCTCATTGGACATTCTGATTTTCTTGAAGGAAAATTAAATAAAATTATCATGTGGCCTAATAATATTAGATTCCTAATACAATCGAATCAATCAATCAAAGAAGGCCTCAATCAAACCAAATTCTATTTGTTAGTAATTGATTTTTTCCCCTCATTGGACATTCTGATTTTATTGAATGAAAATTAAATAAAATTAACTTGAAAAGCAATCCGAGACTCCAGAATGGGAAGGCACCATCTACCGGGGAAAGTTGAAAACGCTGGAACGATGATACTGCCAGTGGGCGTGCCGTGCTTTTATGTTTATCGTAGAGGTGTATTTGTTATTGAAATATTACATGTTTAATTTTACAGAATATCTCTAGACATGCAAGAAAAATTGTGCTTTTAATTTAGAAGGATGGGTGTAAGTTGTACGAGTCATATAAACATTGAAATTGACGATAAAACATACGTCGCGACGAAGGGAAAAAACAGAGAAATCCGGATGTTCGTATTTTTAAAATAACTTTTGATGGGGTATTTTGGAGTTCACTATGATATATATATTCCCATATATGTTTGATACCGTGAATTATATCTGTAAAGCGTCTATTGTTTAGACGATAAGAACTTATGGGGAAATTTCCCTCACCATGTCGGCAAGCAATAACGGGATACCTTACTGAGTTTATATTTAAATTAACGATTGCATTACACATTCCCTCCAAAACTGTGATGAATAGCTAGTTATACGTAAGCTATGATTGCGTTTACGAACAAAAAGGACTCACAGGAATAAAATAAAGAAATATAATAGCAAAAAATAACTTGAATATGGGACTAGCATGCAAGAGGGTATGCCATCATCCGACGTCTTTAGATGATATTTTTCCCCACCACAACAAAATAATAAGCCCATTTTACTCAGGAAACGAACAGCAGAATTAAAACAGCATGATATCCTCAATTTGTCGGGCAATAACTATTGAATTAAAGCAGGGGATATTTTACCACCTCGCGTCCATGCATTCGCGCACGAATTCTTGTAATTCTTAACTTCAATAATTAGCCCCACAGCATAGATCTGACTTATAGCCCGGTGCGTACCGTTCTTGTCTCTCATATAACGTTGCTTCGGTTTAATTCTCTTTAATGCCGGAACATTTTTAGTCATAATGTTTTTTTTTAACTTAAGATATGAGTGATTTAAGTGCAATGCCACCAATTTCATTCCACTTATAATTGAAACTACATGCATTAACCTTCGCTTCATCAACATTCACTATTCGTTTCAAAAATTTAGAGTCAACGACATTACTGCAGTATCTTATTTACCTCTTTCGATTTCAATGGAACTCAGTAATCCGACCGCTAAAATTGCCGTTGAACGGCTGCCCATCAATCCGAACACTTTTATTTACTAAAAAAAGGCCAAATACGCATGACGTGAAATAAATGATTTCTGGCAAACATTTAAATTAACTTTATGATGAAAATCGTCTTTAAATGTTGCCAAAGAATCTACCTCTGGCAAATGGCTAATTTCCTCAATGAAGGGGATTACATGAAATGATTCTCGTTAGTTTATTCCAGAAAGAATATCTTTCCAGACAATGACGTCAATGCAAGATACAAGTCTTCCCAAGAGAGCTCTTCAAATGTTACTATACTAGATACCCTTCCTCCATTAACTTTCCTAGACCTGAAGTCCCTTTAACCAACGATTAATTATTAGAGCTTCCAATGGAAGTAGCTTTAAAGACGACGTTTTAACCAGTTAACATTTTTATTGACATGCAGTGACTACCACTCAAATCCTCCTGGGCACTTGGAGATATTTCTAACAATTACCTACCTACGTCTTAGGAATGCGAATCAAACAAATTCTATAAAATTGGTTACAGCACCAGCCGTAGTTTTGAGAAAAGTTTTCATTGGTCGTGGGAATTACATCAATAAAAGTCATTAGAATAGGGAATGAGAAGTTGAGCCATAACTCAAGTGATATTAAAATAGTCATCGACGCACCTAAACAACTATAATTTACTGACTTCAATATACTGACACATGTCCTTAAATACGGCATTGTACGCGCGGTTTAAAAAAAATATATCGTACTATCTTGATCCTACATCGTTCTACATAACAAGTCCCGCGTGGTGAACAAATATTCGTGCAAAACATTGTTAAAGCTGCAAAATCTTCGAACTCTCAAAGATATAGATGTTATTCTCCTCACGAATTGAGGCCAATCCGAGTACTTTCTAAGGCGTTAAATCAACGGATATTCTGTATGTTCCATTGTTTTTATATGCTACCTCGGTTTCTGTAATTGGGGAAACAAACGTTAAGAGTGAGCTGTGGGTGATTCATGAAAAGACTCTATTTGGAACATTTAGTGCCACCACTGCCACCTTCTACGAAGCATAGTGACGAAAAAACGGGGTTTTGCATTGGTAGCCGGTAGGAAAACCATGTGACGAGGCTAAACTCCTTTGGCTACATTTGAAGAATCGCACCGAGAGAAATTTCGTCATTATTACTTACTTCCGCGGGTATTCACCTTGCTCTGTCAAATGATTCCATATGACATAAGCGTTCATTGCACTGATATCAATCATGTTATAAAAGAGTGCAAGAGGCCATCTTCGCGTCATTCTTTTGCCACTGTAGTTGCGGACCATTTTATCAATGGTATCTACATCACCCTTTGTGCTGTGATTCTACTCTGCTCTAAGAGGCTACACGGATTACAGGCTATTGTCTTACAAGTGGATTGGAAGAAAGTAATCATCGTTCAAAGAGAAAGAAGGAAAGACCGAATATTATAATCATCGGACCATTAGCTTATTGAGCGTTCCAGGAAAAGCATTCAGCAAAATTTTAATCGAAAGAGTGAGGCATATTACTTCTCACAGCGTAAGTGATGTGCAATGTGGGTTTATGCCTGGGAGAGGATGCGGTGACCAGCTTTTTGCCCTTCCGTAAGTGATAGAAAAATGTATGGGCGTCCTAAAGTAAGTGTATTGTGCGTTTGTTTTTATGGATAAGGCATATGCCTTATCCAAATCCTTATCCTTGTATATGACAGGGTAAATAGAAAGAAGTTGCGGAAGGTTTTGAAGGACAATGGAGTGAATGCGCAGTTATTGAATGTTATGATGGCGATGTATGAAAAAAGTAAGGCAAGTGTAAGAGTTAATGGGGTTGTGAGTGATTGGTTTGCAATAAAACAGGTCGTAAAGCTAGGATGCGTAATATCACCATGGCTGTTTAATGCATTTATGGATAAATGTGTTAGAGATGCATTTAGTGAAGATACAGTGTAGTGATTGGAAAATTAAACGTGCGAGTTCTAGTATATGCGGATGATACTGTTTTGATCTCAGAGAGCCAACAGGGATTAAAAAAGCTCGTAGATAAGGTTTGTGACCCAACGGAGAGGTTGGAATAGAAGTTAAATGCGTGCAAGACTAAATTTAAAGTATTAGTTAAGGAGAATGTGGAGAATTACTGTATGATGAGGGCGGATGGTGAATTAATTGAACAAGTAGATTATTTTGAGTACTTAGGTATGATGTTTACGAAATATGGACAGATAGATGAGGAGATAAAGAGACATGCGAATGCTGTAAGGAAAGTGGTAGGTAGCACGTAGAGCATATCAAGGAATGAGTGCCTGTTTAAAGGCTACTCTGGTTTTCACCTGTGTCAATCTCTTCACCCCTGCCGTGATTGAGAAGTTGACCCTGTGGCAAACCCGAGTAGCCTTCAAAGTCACAATACGCCGTAAAGCTTTAGAGCTTCCTTCGAAAAACCCTTCTCATTTTATACTGCGTGAGCAGTGGTAGCCAA
The DNA here is from genome assembly GCA_963169105.1 of Ceriagrion tenellum. Lineage (NCBI taxonomy): Eukaryota > Metazoa > Arthropoda > Insecta > Odonata > Coenagrionidae > Ceriagrion > Ceriagrion tenellum. The sequence continues at coordinate 33,757,254 of OY720635.1, read as the reverse complement.
CAACATTCCGACCTAGCGGATTGACTATTTATCGGACATGTACTACATTATTGATATTCATGCGACACCCAGGACCGCTTTTTTCTTATAAACTTATTAATTTCAGTGATAATTTGAGCTCCGCTCGCATTACTAGCTTTTCACCGTGGTGAAAGGGTTACATTTGTCCACTCAAACGGATGCTACTCCTGTGTCAGTCAACACCATTTGATCAGAATTGGGACGGGGAACAATTTATAACTATTCAGAGTACACAGAATTAAAAGTATCGTGTAGGATATAATTTTCAAAACTCCTTCTCTAATTACTTGAATATATGCAAATGTAAGCTTGTACTAGAATTACTTCTTCGCCTGAAGCCGATCGGTGGCTACTTCTGGTTGGATATAAATAGGATCGGATAGATATGCATGAACAAAGGCTTCAAAGTAATTAAAGTTTATTCGTGAAATTTCAGAATAATAAGATAGGCAGTCTCATTAGTTACACAACGAGGTATTATAGTCTACTGAAAACTATAATCGGAAGTGAAACGTACAAAAGGAATTTCTTCGGAAAATTTCAAGGTACTACACACGAACCAATGAATCATGATTGTGAAAAAAGATATCACATAACTATATGCCGCCTCCAGACATGTAGCGTCTCCCCCCTCCTTGTGCATGCTCATGGCGTCAGTTCCGCCGCATCAGATAGTCGTCTACTGGGTATCCTTCCGCGGTGAGGTCCCGTTTGCGCAAATTCAAATATCGCCGCTAACGATAACATGGCTCGCGGGTTGTATATGATACAAGCACGTAGTAGGAAATACCTACTACATAGATACGAGTCACAACCATACTGAAGAGGGATCAACAGTTATCCCCGCGCAAGATGTTTGATACTTCCGAATAAGTTTGCGAATGGCTATAACATGGATAGTAGGTATATAGAGTTGCAAAATATTTGCTGATTGTTAATCGATTGATGAATTTACGTTATCTTTGTCACATGACTGAAATATAAGTGTACTTGTAAGAAGACGTTACTGTAAAAATGGTATCTTCGGTTGAAAAAAAAACCAATTATTCAGCAAATTATAAAACATTTAATCTTCTTAAAAAATGACAGCATTCCATAGTTAACAACTGGCGATAGCCTAGACTCCTAATTTAGCGTTGCTATAATTTCATAGAAATATCATCCTTTGAAAATAAGCATGAAGAATTTTTTGAAAGAGTTTCTAAACTCCTTGTTAAATGCAGTATATATTATTGGATTGACGGCTGAGTTACTGTATCCCATCCACGAGATGAATGCTCTCAGTCTGAAGGACGGCTCGCACGTGTCGCAGAATAATATGACCAAATGCAGGAAGAAGAAGGGTAGCAAGCACACGATATTCGCACCCGTTATTATACCGAGAGTCATGGCCAACCTCCTCTCCTGTGACTGGGACACTCTTTGCTTCATCTGCAAGAATTCTTCAATCGTAGGATTATCACATGTCGACGAAGTCTGCAGTGAAATATCCGTTGTGGCAGTTTGAACTTGTGAGCCCACCTCGTATCGCGAGTCGATACTGCTGACTATCCCTGAGTCACCACAGCTTGCAAACTTAGGTTCTTTCAAAGAAGCTCCACCTGCAGAGTTTTCAGATCTCAGCCCCCGTGCCTCTTCACCGCTATCTCCCCTCATCGATGCTTCATCGACAACGAAGTGGACTGTAGTCTTTTCCCCGGGCCTGGGACAGCTCTCATTGGAATCTCCTTCCGTCACCACTGCTTCACGCATCTTTTGTTTCTCTATCTCTAAATCGACCTCGTCCGGAAGTCGTTCACCTTCGGTTCGGCTCCTCATTCGTGTGACGTTGGAGCTGGAGAGATGTGTTTCCGCGCTCTTAATAGGATTCCCCTCTGATCTATTCCTCAGTCTGCGCCTCATCGTGATGAACAGCCGTGCGTATAAGATAGTAGTGACAAAGAGGGTGAGATAGATGAACGCTATTACTACAGAAAAAGCGATGTTTTTATGCGTCTTGAAGATGCAGTAAGGGAGTTCTCCGTATTGCATGGTCGACTTATCATCACCAAATAAAAATAAGATAGTCAATGCCACGGAAGATAGCCATATGATTCCGATGGCTGACAGAATGCGACGAAGCGTCCGTTTTCCCTCGTACTTGATGGGATCCGTGATAGCCCAGTAACGGTCCACGGCGATGGCACACAAGTGGATTATCGATGCTGAGCAACACAGGACGTTGAAAGCCAGCCACGCCTTGCAGAACCTCTCTCCGAATATCCATTGGCCCTTCATGATTCCCAGTACGCTAAAAGGCTGAGCTAGAAGCGCTATGGTGATATCTGACGCAGCAAGAGACGCTATGAAGTAGTTGGGAGGGATTCGGAGTGGCCTGTATCGAAACACCGACAGTATGACCAGGATGTTTCCGGCGAGAGAGAAGATCGTGATTGTGAAGAGAACAATGCCGGAGACGATTGCTTCCCACTCCGAGATGTGCACCCCAGTAACATTTTCATTGGGCTGATGGGTGGTGTTTTCTTCGAGTTCCGTGGAGTACATGAGAATGCTGTCGAGAAAGATCAAAAGAAACTGCAATTTAGTTATGTTTTCATCACTTATAAAATATAAATGATATAACCACAGAAATCATACATACATATATACCAATCACACCGTTCCCTTCCAGGGTAGGCACAGTCATAAAGTTTCACTCATAAATACATATTTGTACAATTAACTCTGCTTGAATAATTTCCTCTTCCTTACTGACCGATCCTTGCATACCTATTTTTCCTCATTTACCCCCATACACTACTTCATACACGCCCTCCTGTTTTTAAGACTCCTAATATTCCCCCTCCTAAGAATTTCCTCAGCCACATTCAACCACTACTTTTTCGGCCAACCTCTACCTCTCGCACCATTCATTTCATTCTTATATATCTGTTTCGTTATTCGACTCTCATTCATTCTCTCGACATGGCCAAACCAACGAAGAACACTCCAATCACATACGTCCATTTCTTGAGCATCTAATCCACATTCATTTATTACCCACTAACTCCTGATCCTATCCATCCTACTTTTGCCCCAATCACTCCTCAGATAACTCATTCTCACGGCGTTTAGTCCACTCTTATGTCCATCCTGATATACCTATGTTTCACTACCATACAACAAAGTGGTGAGAAGTACACTTTTGTACATGGCGATTTTTGCTTCCTTGGACAGGCAATCATTCCTTAATTTCCTCCACATTCCTTAATTTCCTTCCGCTACTACCACTGTTCTTCCAGCATTTGCACGTCTCTTTATCTCCTCATCCATCCGTCTATCTTTCGTAAACATCATACCTTAGTACACAAAATCATCCACTTCCTCAATTAATTCACCATTCAGTTATCCATCAGTCCATCATACAGTTATTCTCCCCATTCACATTATCTAAAACTAATACTTTAGTCTTGCACGCTTTTACCCTCAATTCTATTCTCTCTGTTAATTCACAAAACTTATCTAGGAGCTTCTATGATCCCTGTTGGCTATCTGAGATCAAAACAGCATCATCCGCATACAGAGAAACTCGCACGTTTACATTTACAATCAAAACACCTTCGTTTTCACTACATGTATCTCGAACACATGTATCCATTAATACATTAAACAGCCGCGGTGACAATACGCATCCTTGCTGAACACGCTGTTTTATTACAATCTAATCGCTTAGAAACCTGTTAACTCTCATACTTGCCTTACTATTATCATACATCACCATCATAACATTCAATAACTGCCCATTCATTCCATAGTCCTTCCAAACCTTCCTCAACTTCTTTCCATTTACCCTGTCATATGCCTTCTCGAAATCAACAAACGCACAATACACTTTCTTTCGGACACCCATACATTTTTCTATCACTTGCTGATGTGCGAAAAGCTGGTCACTATATCCTCTCCCAACTATAAACTCATACTGCACACCCCATCTTCTGTCAGAAGTAATATTTCTCACTCTTTCGATCAAAATTGCTGAACACTTTTCCCGGAATGCTCAATAAACTAATGGCCCGATAATTACTATATTTGGTCGTTCCTCCCTTCCCTTTGTACAATGGAACGATGAGTGTTTTTCACAGAAATCATCACTAATATTATTTTTATAAGGCTCTTCTCCAGTATTACTCCGTAACTAATGCTATTTCGGTGGTAGAGGATAAAAAATCGGAGATATTACTTAATGGGATCGTTCCCATACAATCTTTCCACATCAATAGTCCATTCTAACTACTTTAAATGAATATAAATCATTGCGCCCGATAAAATCCAGTTATCTTTTATTTTACTAGTCGCCACACCACCTTTTGCAAAACTTTTTCGAAAAAGGCAAAACATTTTGGAACACCAGCCTTTTCTTTTGAATAGTAGTTAATCAGGTAACCCATTGAAAATCAAATCATTAATATTTTTTGTAACAACGGAATCTTGAATTTTTTTATCTGCTCAAAATGCTAAAACTTTTATTAAACACGTAAAAAATGCATAAAATATTATTTTATTTGCATTTTCTAATAAATGTGATTGTTATTTAAAGAGCAATCAACCTTTATTTAAATGCTATTTTGTTGGAAATATGTCTTCAACTTGGAATATATCTGCTTGAGACATTGGTTAAAGATAATAATGCACAAATGTTATTGATAACTATTTCATTCGTAAGAGAACTGTATGCAATAAAGTAGAGACTTAACTATAACATGATTTACTGAAGTATAAAATTAGTACAATATTAATTTAGTCTCAAACTAAATTTTTTTCTATCTGGTCCACATATGCGAACTTATTTTGAATCTGAATTAATATGGAAGCCACTCATTTTTAACAGCTCCCCAAATGGAGTGGATCAAGTCCAAAACTGGTTGATTTAGATTAATGAGCTCGTTTAAACTACGATATTTTTCTCACGAGTACAATCTCAGCCTCTTACTTTTTACCGTCTGTAGAACTTAAAAATATCTTCACATTCTCATAATAATACATATTCAGGAGCTCCCCCATGTGAAAAATGACGTCGACTTTATTTCACCCCCTCGCCGCTGCCGATCAAAATCAAGACGGCGCCCATCTCTATAACCAAGCATATTCATCTAATCATCAGCATAATCATTTATAACTTTAGGCACATGAGCCTCGAAATTTGAGACAGTTTTTTCACTTTCGTATAATTTTCTCGAGTCGAAACTAGTTTTCTTGAAGGAAAAAAAAACAGGTTTTGATATTTGTTTCAAGATCCATTTCAACAATGAAGAAATTTGAACATAAAAAAGAAAAATTAAATGAAATGTTTTCCATTATGTTTATAACAGTTTGTTTTCAATATCTCTCCTCTTTCGTATTTGGTTCTCGAGATAAAACAGAGTGAACACCAATATTTTCAAAAAATGCTCTTTCGTAATCTTGGAAAAATTGCTGCCGTTAGAAAACGAGGAAGGACAACGTTCTTGCAAACGTCGCTTATCACTGCCAATGCATGTGGGTGCTCGTGATCAAAAATTAACTTTTTCAAAAATGGCCATACAAACCACCATTGGATCATTTTCAATGGAATAACACTAGTAACAAGATCTTACCATACAGCATTTCATGAGGAAATACAATTTTCCGCTCCACAGAATATTCTCCTATAATACACGTCATTATTTCATCTTCCAAAACCTTACATTTTTACACGGTTAGTGTCCTAACACCTCATGCCACCTGATCGTGCGCCGGCTCGCAGGGCAGAATGCAGATATAGGCCGAGTTCCAATCCGTAGGGTGCACCCTATGCACTTACGCCCTTATGCCCTATCCTGTACTTCACGCACTAGGTAGCCAGCGCCAATGTCTCCCAGTGTCCAATGTCGGAACTATATCAGAACCGCCTCGACCCGTAAGTTGGTCTGTGTACTTCTTCCGCAGGCCGATGGATTGTATTATCCTTTCGTCTGTCCCTAGTATATCAGAAGAACATTCATTAGTCACTCTGAATTGTAATTTATCGCAAGACTTCGCATTGGAAATTCGCATTATTCACGAATGGGAAATTCTTAGGGCGAAAAAGGGTGCATCGTCATACACTTACCTTCTATGTGCACTAGCACCCTAGCCATGATGCGCTCTAACGGATTGGAACCGCACTATACGACGTCACATCCGGAAAATGACAATCGAAAAGAGCGCATAAGGGTACGAAGTGTGCATAATATCGGATTGGAACACGGCCATAGAAAAGTCTCATTTAATATCAAGTCAGCGAAAAGGGTGTGTCATATTGCGACTAGCGTTGGCAAATTAATTAACGAGTGCATCTACACGTGATGCATTTTTAAGCAAATATTTTTCGAAACATTTTCCGATGGATTACTGTAACAATTTTTGCATGGCGGCAACAGTGTGCAAGAACATAAACAGAAGGAGAATGAATGCAATATATCTCACCTATTTTTTTCCGTCGCTGACGAGTCTTGGATTCCTCGGAGAGTTGGGGTTTCAATTCCGGCGTGGATTAATTTTTTTTTAATTCAGCTTGTAGTTTCTCGTATGGATTCCATTTGACAAACTGATGACACAAATCGCCCGCGGAAATTCTTTTCCGACCAGTCACGAGAAGAAACTGCCACCTTCTTGCGAATGTCGTTGGACGGTTATAACTCACTGAGGGTAGAGGACACATAAATTTGTTCTTTTTTCATTGCAATTTCCGTCTTTTCATGAAGACGCGAAGACTTCCTTTTCCTCTGGCAGATAATGAAATGGGAATCCAAGAAATATGATGCTCACTCCGGAAAAACGAGGAAGATAAGAGTGACTGATTGTTTCTGCGGCCATTTTAATTTTAGGCATACATCCTATGCCTTGTTTTGATAGTTAAAAATGATAAATGCTTGCTGCTCTACGTAAAACCGAGGAAATATCATGATTTTTTGCCTTTTTCAGATTTTTTCATCTCAGAGGAGTATGATTAACCTCTCGTGAATCCATGGCAGTCGCTTTACAGTGATTTCCATTCATTTCAACTCCTTTTATTTTTTCCACATGCCTCTAAATACATTTTATTAGCCTAGATAACTAAAATTAAGGAAGCTTGAGCTCTACGGCCTCGAAACGTAACAAATGTATGTGAAATATTTACTCTCATTGTCGTAAGTATTGGCACCACTCGTCAAAAGATAGCAAAATAATATTTGCTGTGTTGGTTTAACGGAAATGTCTTTGACTAACCGCATTCTCTCAACCAAAAAACCCCGTGTGGTATTTTTAAGGGAATGTTAGTTCCACCACCATTGACCACCCACAGTCACACACACTCAACCCAAAATAAAATCCTTCACAGGATACAGGGTTGCACACTGAAAGTTTAAATTTTGTCATCTTATCAATGAGGACTGGGCATAGAGGATAGGGCTCAGGGATCATTTTTAACCTCTGAGACCAATTTGTTTCTGAGAATTCTTTTTGATTTCAATATATGGCCCTGATGATATCAAAGAGGCTACTTTGTCGTTATAATCTTCTTTGTTCAAAGCCCAGGGGGCAATGGTTGGGGAAGCTGACCAAGAATCAGGCTGGGCAGATCCCTGGGTAAGCCAAGGAGCGCTTCCGCATTTTTATGTTTATGTTGAGGACAGTTGCAAGGCATCCGGTCATCTTTGGATTCGCCGATAACTAAACCAAAATGAAAAATATTAAAAAGAATTAAGAAAAGGTCAGAAAACGATTTAAAGTAAGGTAACGACGGCAGTTGTTCCGTTTTTTGCCGAAGAAACGGCGTAAAAAGATCGAAATCAAGTCACGGATTGGCTCGTTTTGGAGAATCTGTTTCGGCGGCGATTCCGCTCCCCGCCCATCCTCGCCCATCCCCTCCACTGAAGACGGCTATGGCGTTTAGGTAGGCTAGTCATCTCTAAGACCAGCGATTCCCTGCTCATTCAGCTTATCTCGATCACGCTCGGCAGCTCTCGTTAGGATAGGGGAGCCAAGTTTGACCGCACGGATGTTCGGCAGCTGTGCCTGAAACGCAGTTGGATTTGTTTTGGTGCGTCCCTTGAGTACTTCTACAGTGATATTATTTTATATATATTATTGTGTATGTCGGTTGTTATTATCTTAGGATATCAGTGATAATACAGAAGAAAATGGTGATTTAGTGGTCAAGTTGAAACAAAAGCCTTTTTGTGCTCTTGCATTTGAGCAGAAGCTGGCTATCATTCAAGGTGGCCGTCCGAGTCCCCCATTATTGAACCTGACCTGTAGAGTGACCGATAATACTAGATCGTATACTAGGCACTTTAGTGTGTCGAGCTATGTTTACTATACTTGGATGTGCGGGAGTGAAAATTGGTCATTTTATTTTGCTAGCCTTGCCTTTTATTTTTAAAAAATCGGACAAAAATATTTGGGTTTCATCTGGTTTTTGCAATTTAAGTGAAATCCTCAAATCTGCAAAAAGTCATGAAAAGTCATAAAACCATCTTCAAAGTGTAATGGATCACTATAATTTCGCAAAACAAAGAGTTGATGTAGGCTTGAGCAACACACTCAAAGTAAATAATAATTCACATAATCAAACGGTCCAGAAGAATCGGGAGATTTTAAAGCGCTTAATTGATGTTACGTGCTTTTTAGCCAAACAAGAACTTCCGTTTCGTGGACACGACGAAAGGAATGAGTCTGTGAACAAAGGAAATTATGTTGAAACTTTAGATCTCTTGAAAAGGTGGGATCCATTGCTTCAAAAGAAAAACAGCATTGATAATAGTTTGCAGGCTATCGGTGGTGACTCAACGAATGTTAACACTGGTTGGGAAGGAGGAGTCGTGCATTGGGCTGAGGCAAAGCTGAATCGTAAACTCATATGGTTGGTTTGTGCTCTTCGTGCTAATGAGGTATCCTTGTGGCACTAGATCACAGATTTGGATGGAAAAACTTTGTCCGACAACAAGCGGAGTGGTACAATTGGCAACATGCTTGATACTGCAACAAAACTTGAAATCAATGCCTCATTTGTCAGAATATCCTTTCCAGAGCCTTTGGTTCCATTGAGTGACAATGTTGTCAAAGATCTCTCTACGGATCAGGCTTATGGTTACAGAATAACTCAGGCCATAAGGACAGGTGTACTTCCAACTGATCTGGCATTATTAGAAATTGGTCTTGTAAGCCACTCTCGGTGGTTAACAACTGCAAATAAAATTTGTCGCATATGGGTTTCAAAACACGACCTTAAAAGCAACAACTTGAAGGCGATAAAACTTCATGTGGAATTGTTGGCGTTTACTATCCCTGCTGGTTTAAAATCAAATAGAAATTCTCTTCGGTGGAAGGACATCGCCACATTCTTTATCCATTGAAGCTCCTAAAATCTAAGAAGAAGGCAGTAGCAGATATTGTTCTTCCAATAATTCAACGTACATCGTGGTTCGCATTTGGTGAAATGGTGCTTCGGACACTTTTATGCTCGGAAAACCAAGAAGAAAGGAAGCAGGGGTCCAGAAGATAACTAAATTAAGGAATGAAGATGATGATACACCAAAAGACCTACCTGTTCAGCCTAGGAGAACACCTGTAGTAAATCCAAATGCAACCTCCCTTTTGGAACTAATAGACTGGTCAGAAAAAGTATATGAACCTCCACTTACTTGTAAACTCAAAATATTAGAAATAAGAAAGTTTGTTGAAGGGCCAATGAAAGTTCCAAAGTGGCCATGTCATGAACAGTCCATAGAGAGATGTGTGAAACAAATAACAGAGGCTTCTGGCAAAGTGTATACTCATGAGAAACGAGAGGGATTCATTAGAGGCCAGGAAGCAAGCTGAAGATCGATGTTTAGGAATGAATCGAAGCAAGATTTGATGAATATTGTTGGAACTTTTTACATTTTTTCATGTGTTTTTAGTGTTTAATGGTAGAGATATTATATATATATATATATATATATATATATATATATATATATATATATATATATATACACGATGTGGATAGGATGGAGGAGATAGACACACAAAAAAAGAGACGATCACACTTACATAGCTAGCTTTCGGAACTAGTCCGTCTTCAAGGCGTATCACGGAACAAATGTCGTGTGCGCTGGTGAGGATAGGGGTAGGAGGGGCGGTAGGTTAGGGGAGTGGGGATGGGGGAAGGGGAAGGGGTTTTTCCCAGCGGTTGACGAACGGTTCTTGAAAAGGGGAAATTTTTACCAGCTCGTGTCTTGGCCGGAGAGAGCGGAAGGGGTCGCAGTGAGGGTGGGGGGGGGAGAGGGAAGGGAAGGGGGTAAATGGAAAACAACGGGGAGCGTGCGATTAATGTATTTTATTTAATCCGGGCGCGGCGTACGATTTTAGCAACCAGATTATGGCCTGCTCCTTCTGGCGCACTTCAATTAACGGGGCGTCCGGGGGAAGGGAGATCAATATTGCCACCTCAAAGCACTTGTCAAAGGACAAGCCATGCTTCCGCACATGAGTAGGGACGGGAAAAGTGGAAGATGGGACTTTACAGGTGCACCGATGGTTATTCATTCTAATATTAAGGGGTGTAATACATTCGCCCACATAAAAACCGGGACATAGTTTACATTGTAACACATAAACTAAGTTGTGGGAGTCGCAAGAGCCGGAGGCTTTGATGTCGAACGGCGTCTCTGTGTTAGGACTCTGAAATGAGGAAAGGGGGCGAAACATGTTGCACGTTTTGCACCGTGGTTTGTTGCATCTCTGTGTGGTGGGACGGGGAGTGTCATTCGATGTACCCTCTCGCGAAGAATTGGAGCGAAGAAGATTGGCTAAGTTAGGTGGACGTCTGAAACATACTGTGGGGCATTTGGGTAGGAGATTGGCTGGCCGAGCCACTTCTAAAAAAACGTATTTTACCCTCCTCTGCTAATTTCACCCCACGTAAAAAAGACACACCCCTGGACGCCCTAAATCTTCACATCACATATTTTCCTGGCGTCCAAAAACTCAAGACCATCCTCAAAGACTTATTCCCAATTTTAGATACTAACAGATCGACAGCCAATCTCCTACCCAAATGCCCCACAGTATGTTTCAGACGTCCACCTAACTTAGCCAATCTTCTTCGCTCCAATTCTTCGCGAGAGGGTACATCGAATGACACTCCCCGTCCCACCACACAGAGATGCAACAAACCACGGTGCAAAACGTGCAACATGTTTCGCCCCCTTTCCTCATTTCAGAGTCCTAACACAGAGACGCCGTTCGACATCAAAGCCTCCGGCTCTTGCGACTCCCACAACTTAGTTTATGTGTTACAATGTAAACTATGTCCCGGTTTTTATGTGGGCGAATGTATTACACCCCTTAATATTAGAATGAATAACCATCGGTGCACCTGTAAAGACCCATCTTCCACTTTCCCCGTCCCTACTCATGTGCGGAAGCATGGCTTGTCCTTTGACAAGTGCTTTGAGGTGGCAATATTGATCTCCCTTCCCCCGGACGCCCCGTTAATTGAAGTGCGCCAGAAGGAGCAGGCCATAATCTGGTTGCTAAAATCGTACGCCGCGCCCGGATTAAATAAAATACATTAATCGCACGCTCCCCGTTGTTTTCCATTTACCCCCTTCCCTTCCCTCTCCCCCCCCCCACCCTCACTGCGACCCCTTCCGCTCTCTCCGGCCAAGACACGAGCTGGTAAAAATTTCCCCTTTTCAAGAACCGTTCGTCAACCGCTGGGAAAAACCCCTTCCCCTTCCCCCATCCACACTCCCCTAACCTACCGCCCCTCCTACCCCTATCCTCACCAGCGCACACGACATTTGTTCCGTGATACGCCTTGAAGACGGACTAGTTCCGAAAGCTAGCTATGTAAGTGTGATCGTCTCTTTTTTTGTGTGTCTATCTCCTCCATCCTATCCACATCGTGTGTTCATCGCCGCATGGCTGACTCCAATCCATCAACGTATTTATATATATATATATATATATATATATATATATATATATATATATATATATATATATATAAATACGTTGATATATATACACTCACATAAATATTTATACAGAAAGGTAGAAAGAAAGTGGATAGGAACACATAAATCCTTTGTAGACTGGGTAGCTCGGTGGTCTGAGCAGTGGACGCGACATCCAAAGGTCCGTGGTTCGATTCCCGGTCCAGTCGATTTTTTTCTGCTTGGAATCGGCCATCATTTCATCTTCACACCACCATTGTGTTTGTAAATTTTATGTGTTCCTATCCACTTTCTTTCTACCTTTCTGTATAAATATTTATGTGAGTATTTGCCGCTATGCGGTCTGAGTGAATGAGTGAACGATTATATATATATATAAGTGTTTGAGTTCATTAAACCACTTTTGAGCAAATTTTGTTGGAGTTTTAAATTATCCCGTTTTATCGGAAATTTAAGTATAAATTATAATAAAGTGCAAATTTACCAAGGTAAATTTTAATAAATATGAAATAATCTTTTACTTGAGGATATGTTACATCAAAAGGCAAATTTTTAGACCCCCTAATTCTCAAAAATCACGAATTTTTATTTTTGCCCTCCAAATTGACACGCCCTAATGCACACGGATTAAACTTCGTCTCGTCGCAGAGAATGGGTGACATCACTGAATGTAAAGCATTTTTTTCAACTCTAACTGGAATTTCCACTTTCTCGTCTCACTCTAGTAAGAGATCATTTGCCATTCAAGAGTACTTAAAAAGGTCGATCCCATCGTTTGCTCCCACTGGATGGTGTTTTACTTCTCGAATTGTCAGCACCGTAGAAAAATATCGGAAACTTATTATTCAATTTTTGTCAATTATTCATGAAAATCCTGACAATGAGTGGAAATCAGCCGACAGATATGCAGCATATGGATTCAAGAAGTTGTTGGAAAGTTTCCAAAATATATTTCTCCTACACACTTTTTCCCCATTGATCATGCAAACTGATATTATTTACAACATATTGCAAAGTGAGTTGATATTATGACTTGTTTCAATGCTATTAGAGACTTTGAAAACCAGCTGATAATCAATAGAAAGGGATTTGAGCATTGCACTGCATGCAAACAAAAATTAACCGCAAATAAAATAACTGAAGTTGACAATTGTACCAAGTGTGAGGCAGTTGGTTTTAAGCCAGTTTGGGAGAAAACTGTTTCTATGCTAGGACCTCCCTCTTTTTCTAGAAAACAAACTATCAGTGAAACCAACAAATCTCTAACTCCCGAGGAAAAATATAGATACCTTTATTTCTCAATAATTGATAACCTTTTGGGTCACTTGAAGGAGCGTTTCTCATCTTTGGATAAATTACAATTTTTTGAAATTTTAAATCCTAGAAAATTCACAGCTATTTCAGAAGCACAAAATTTTCTAGAGAAAGTGTTGAGTGACCTCCATAAAATATATCCACTCATTTTTGATCAGCAAGGACTCAAAAATGAACTGTCTGTGCTTTACCAAACTGCCGCATTCAAAGAAAAAAGTCCTAGAGCCTTAATGCGATTTTTGAAAGATGAACATCTAGAAACCGCTTTTAGTGAATTGTTCCGCTTGGCTAAGCTTATCTGCACGATACCGGCCACAACTGCCTCAGTGGAGAGTTTTTCTGCGCTTAAAAGAATACATACTTTCAAGAGATCCACGCAAGGAGAAGAACGGATGAGTAACCTGGCTTTGCTGTCAATTGAAAAAGAACTCTTAGAGACCATTAGAGATGAATGATCAGTTATTCAAAAACGCGGAGAATCGAGTTCATGTACAAATGAGGTAGGCATTTTTTGCTTATTATAACCTAGCGTATTTTATTGGTATTTATTAGCATGTATTACAGCATATTGATAATTGCTTGAGCAGACTTTATAATCGTTTAAGTCAATTTATTGATTATATTTTATTAGAATCACATAGCGGAAAACCCGTCGTAATGCATTTACCCGTCGCCGTCTGTCTGTGCCGCATAAGCCCATTTCAACACTTACCACCCAGCAGCGATGCGACACCTGGCGGCAAGCCGGAGGACGCCGTCGGCTCCACCCGGCACAGGGGCAAGCGAGGCAGGCCTGAGGGCACGATGGCGTGTTCAGAACTGTTAAGTACTGCGCCGTAGCTCGTCAGTATACCCGCCGATACCCGCTCTCCACTCCGCTGTGCAAAGGCATTGTATCGTGTAACTTTCAGGTGATCCTTGGGTCGACGTTCCGCAGGTTATAAGGGGCAGTCTCCACTTCCGTCCCTCTCGGATGGACTAAATGGTATGGTGTCCCAATTAAAGTTATCTAGTGAAAGGATATTGCCTAAGATGGGCCAATTTTCGAGTTTTCTTTGGCACGATATCTGCAAAGCAGAAAAAATTCTAATATCTTAGCGTATGATAGCCATGACTACGATTGTGCAACAAAATTAATAAAAATATTCGTGAAAGGCGAAGTCGAGATCCCCGCAACCCGCCACGAATGCGATGACTTAGCTTCAACGTCACGCTTCGCCACTGGTTGAGGAAATGGCAAAGGAGTCATGGGAAGAGTTAGATAAGGAAATGAAAGTAGGGATGGAATGGAAACATACCACCAAGTTAACCAAGATACTGTTTTATTAGTTCGTGAAGCTAGTACAGCTTACCAAATGAAGGCATATCAGAAACTCTCCCGTAAGAAGCGGATTGCGTCCTTAAATATCTATTTCAACAGCCTGTGCCAACGGTTTCATCTCACGCCTATTTACGTGAAGATTTGGACCCCGCTAAGGATGCTTGGGGTTATAACCTGGGATCCTTCGAAGGGCTAATGAGACCCCACTAAGAATGCCTGGTTATTCACACATTTACTCTCACAAACACTCAAAATCACTCACTCACACACACATATGGGCCCAACTTCTGGGAGAATCTAGCTCAAAAGAAGAGCGTGGTCAAAAATACACACTAAAACGGACGAGGGTGAGCGTCGGATACGCGTAATTCGGCCACAAGGTGGCCCTCTTCAGCGAACTGAAGGGAAAAAAGTGCGTTCCACATTTGGTTGACAGTACAGGCCTTATGGAGTACAATGTTGCCAAACCTACGCTCCGTCATCCGACATCCTGATGGTTTAGGCCACCACTCATAACACTGCGCCAAAATGTCAAATTTAAAAAGAAATAATTGAGGCCCTCGATTCACGTCATTCCGATATATATTTGATTCTATATTATGCGTCGTAAATAGCGGTTATTAAATTCTAAAATTCAATACCACAGCGCGCAATCATAATTTTTATGTTTATACTGTAAACGTGCATTAACCCCATCATAAAAGACCAATTAAATATATTTCTTCTGAGTAAAGGAGTAAGAATGAACGTAGGAACTGGTAAATAACTAAATTTAAGTGGTCACGAATATCTTGTTCTGTTTTACGTCCATTGGATTTTCTTCGCACATCGTCAGCACGCATCTCCGACTCGGGAATCGGGTACGGAAAAAGATTGATAGAAATGGAATTATGAAGAGAAAAGACATACTATTTATTAAAATATGAATAGAAAATGTATTGGTTTTAATAGAAACTTTTATTGATGGAAGTATTTTTTCAGAGAATGTCCCAGGAATTTGGGGACAATTCAATTCTGAAGAAGGAGAATTCATTGGTTAATCAATTTGGTTAAATCAAGGAATTTGTACATGAGAAACAACTATCCCAAATGTGAAAAGTAGGGCCTACTCTTACCGTTTCACTGTAATTTTTGAACGGATCATGGGGTAGTGTCTTTGGGGCCTCGAGTAACGAATATTAAAAAAAGTGACAGTCGTTGTTTACAATATTTTGTGGATTATTTTCTAGCACCAATCGAGGCAATCATTCTCCTCAATGAGCTTAATGATCCTGCATATTTTTTGCATGCAACAGCTATTTCTACTTCCTTGACGCGCAGACGAAAACTGAGGAGCGTTTCTCATTTCTTTCTTACTCCAAGTCATGTCTGCAAATAGCCTAACATTGATCCATATCTCTTCTGTGAGCGCAAAAACTTTTTTCACGATAATTTTTAGCTGTCTACATTAATTATATGGCAATTGTATAAAAATTGTTCCTTTTAATAAGAATGATTCGTTTCCCTCTGCAGTCGCATACGCAGAGCAGCCCAGAGGTAGGGCAAGGGGGGAAGTTTGCCCCAGGTCAGCGCCTTTTGAGCCTTGAAGTCGCTAAATTAAAAAAGAGCACTCAATATTTACCATATTCTGTGGAGTAATTTCTATTTTCTATTGAGACAATAAGCAGAAAATACACAACACTCCTAAAACCTCGTTTCCACCAGATTAGTGAGCTATAGCATATTTGATGTTGGAACTAACTTTACGCAGAGCTACACCAAAATCCACAGCTAAATAATCCAGTTCTCTTGAGGTAATGGGCACATTTGAGGCGTACTTCAAACCATCGTTATCTGGTCGTTGAACTGGTGATGGAACAGATTGAGAACACGATCGTGCAATTTATGAACATTACACCTAGATGAGTCATACTTTTTGTCAGTTGTTTGGTTTCTTTCATCCGTAGTAATTTTTCGCTGATCTTCTCTCGTTTTTTGAACGTCGCAATGCTGTCCAGTTGACGAATGAAGTCATCAATGGCTAACCATTCCACCCGATGTAAGGAATGAGTAAGTTCTTTGAGTAGTACGAAGAGGTAGTAGGAGAGGTTGTTACGTATAGCGTATCACTTGGGGAGTTCTTTGCGAATCCATACTTGCGATGCGAACTGCATGTTCATTTAACATGCAGTTCGCAGTTTAGCGCCGCCAGTTCAAAAAGCCCGTGCTCCCGGGCCTACGCGCCGCCCCCCACCATACCATAAACTTATAATCGACCCACCCACCACAGTTAAGACGTCTCAAAAGTGCATCAAAATCCAGAGAATATGTCATAACTTATCGAGCGGATGAGAGCTTCGGATTGACTGCTAGTGACCTGGATGAGATTATTTCCCTCAGATTAGTGATGGTGAACACTGCCTAGGCCTGCTTTGGAACCCAATACTCAGACATAAACCACCAATTTTAAATGCAATAAACTAAACTGTTATAGAGCAGGGATGTGTAAAGTAACAGCATTGTTTATACAGTAACAAGATACCAACCTCTCATTTTCCTGTTTGTTGCAATAATCAGTCCTAATCGACGACAAAAATGTCACAGTTAATTTAGTCTCACATACGAATCGAAAGAGTGGTATGATACAGAAAAGTGGTCCCTCAGAAAGGAGGACGAGAATATACTGCTGGCTGGCATCCGGCCGTAAGGCGACAAGTAATTGTCGGTCATGAGGGGTATGTGGCATCATGGATAGACCCGCTCTCACAAACGACCTTCAAAATCATAAATGCAAAATGTTTATGTTATAATTGTTTTTAGAAATTACGATCTCATTTTGATTAGTTACATAGCATAGAAGTAACCAACCGGTTCAGGTAGAGTTAAATAGAAGAGAGTATGAATCCTCTGCGTTTAAATCCTTTTATATGGGCCTATCTTCCTATAGTATTTCTTTTTTGATCTTACCGTACGTACTAATCTTCTTCATCCAGTCCATACACTCTATTTACCTTCTTTCCCCTTTGCCGTCAGGTATCCTCCCCATCGGCCATACCTCCAAGCATTTCCTCGCATATTTTCCTTACCGTCTACTGCCCATTCTCCATCCACCTCTACACCCATAATTCGAACATAGTAGCCTAATGTCGTGTTTTTTTATACTCCTATCAGTCCTCGTTACTGCATTTACCAATGCTCCTCTGGAGATTTCACTCATTACTAGTCTCTTCGTTATAGTCTTACCTAAAGTTGTCGTCATCAGCTCCTTCTTGTTGCCACGCAAGTCAAATGATAAAATTGATCCATTTGCTCCAGTTACTGTCCTCCAATGTTGAGATCAACCTTGCAAACTCTAACCTATATAATCTCATTCCTACTGTATCCATATGACTTATCATCATTCCGTCACAGTTATATAATGTATTTTATGAATTGGATCAACATATCTAAGATACCTACATATATGCAGTAGTTTCAAAAACTTTCGATAGATCTCTTACAATTACATTTCATTGATTGAAATGTTTGAGTTTCTAATTGAACGTTCTCCTCAACTATAGGTGCAAAATTATTCAAACATTCATCAATGCCGAAATTTTTTCAGAAAGTCAGTCGTAACTGCTCCGATTAGAGAAGGAACCAGAATGAGTCAGGTGGAGTCATATATAACAAATGTTGCACGACTTGGGTTTCAGTGGAAGTCAGCCACTTTTGTTGGAAATTTTTTAAGTGATCGCATATTGTCAAAGGATAAAGGGTTTCCAGTGAAAGAATAGAGTGCATCAATTTTATTCCAGTCACGGGTCACTTCATTCAAAATTAAGGATTCACGAATGCGCTTGCCAATAAAAGTTCTTAAATCCTCATTTAAGTATAATTCGCTGTGCCCTCACCTTCCAATAACTGCTCATTCAATCCATGGTCCTTCAAAACCTTCCATTTTTATTTGCTTATTTTTATTTGCCCTCTTATGTACCTTCTCTACCATTATATGGGATTAATGAAGAACAACGGACATCAAGCGAAGAATAGCCCAAACTAAGACGGCGTTAATGGTAAAACGACCACTACTCTGCTGAAACTAGAAAACAATATGTGAAAATATTTGTGTTGAGAATGGAACTCGACGGATTAGAAGCGTGGATCGATTGAAAAGCTAGTCTAAACAGACATGAAGTGCGTAAAGTGGTGCTGGAGGAGGATGTGAAAGATAAATAAGACAGAAAAAATAAGAAATGAAGTTAACAGAATAGTAGAAGAGGAAAGGAACCTATAAAATACAATATTGCGATTATGTCACAGGCCTTACTGTTTCTAGTGAATTCATGTTTTAAATTTCTCTAAATTTAATAGGATATTCTGGCTTATATCCGTTTGCTGGTGGCGCACAAAATTTTACCTGCTCTTGAGGCATGGTTTTTCAGAGCACGTAAAATGGTTAATATTCATCGTATTACAGTGGTTAAAAAACCATTTTCGCCAGCGTGACTAGTGCAATACAAGAAAGAACAATATTCGGTTTCATGGTTAAAGTTTAAAATTTATAAACTACTAGCTGTGCCCGGCATGCGTTGCATTGCCTCTTTTTCTTTCTTAGCAGGCACACACATAAAAAGTACACACTCAACAAATTCAATAGTTTTAGCCTTAAATTTGTAAACTAAACCGGTCGTGCAATAAATATTCTGAGAAAAACTTACAAATTATGCTGATTCCTGAACATGAAAAAAGTACACACATTGACATGTAAAAAATTCCTCCAATTGCCTACTTTTATAGCCCATAATTTACTTCAAAACCTCATTGATTTCAGTACATATTATTATATTCTAAATTTGAAAAATATAATACTCCATCCTGAATTCCCCACTGATTTGTATACTTTTCATGGTTTGACCAACAAATATTTTCCGGAATCAAAATTGGTCCCTTAACGACTATTAGACTCAGTCCAATGAATTCCTCGTACCTACAAAGAAATTTGTAACGTACAAATGATGCCATGAGTTTCCATTCCATGCCTATGCTGGAACTTCCAAGTAAATAAAATATTCTTTTGCTGAAGCAGTACAAACATTAAAGATTTTCGAGCTAAATTGCACAATTTTAGAAAAAAGCGAAGGATATACGAAAATCGAATGCAAGAATTAAAAGTAATCAAACAAAGATCCCACTGCACCAAAACATATATTACGCAAAAATAAATTACGTAACTTTTAAAACAAATTATGTCTCACTAATATGATTCTGATGCACGTGATTGAGCAACTCGTAAACGATCTGCTTCAATTGCTTGATTGCCGCTCCTCGCTTTTTTGCGAAGCTCGCGTGCCAACACTAATATTTTGAAACGATGGCGCTCCACCTAATGTAAAATGGATTTAATAATTCAGAAACCTTCTGGGGCGAGCGCATAACAATTTAATGGTTTCTCAATTTCTATCGGTTAAAATAAGAACCTCTCTCATTGGTTAAAATAAAGATCGTATTTTTAAATTTAATAGTATTTGGAAAATTAGGTTAGGATTATTAGCTTACCCGTCGGGCGTTGTTGCACGAAAATTATTCGAAAGATTAAGAGGGCCTTTAAAAAATTTTTATACCTTCAACCTTCGAAACCTTCGCAAGAGTGTACTCAACAACTTCTTTAAGTTTCTTGGCGATTCGTTAATTAAGATTTTATTTTTATTTTTGTTTATTTATTTGGTTGTCAAGGAAAATGCGTATAAGAAAATCGATTGAAAAAGAGAGAAACTTCATTCTTTCGGGCATGATAGCACTAATTTTAGTAGTATCATGCTTTCGGGTATGCGATAAAATGAATTTCAACTCTCTATCTTTAGTTCAAGTTGTTTTTAAAAGGGAAATAATTAACCGCTGCACAAATTCCAATGCTTAGAATTCCTAATCGGCTCAACTAAGCAATATGAATTCCAACAGCAATGACCGAAATCTGGTTGTCAAGCGAATATGGTATTGTTGATTTCGCAGAAAAATATGTATTTATGCAGCTAAAAACGCAATTTTCAGTCAATTACGAAGTAAAAAGCATAATTAATTGAAAGAATTACAAACTTCATTTTTACAGACATTTAATTAAAAAAATACCAACTCTCTATCTTGAGCGGAAATAATTTTAAAAAGTAAAAAATGAAACCACTGCACAAAACCCGATACGTACCGCGAACCACCCAAGGGCCCTGAGACTCCCGCCTAAAGGGCCCACCTAAGGGCCATGGGACTTTTATGGGCCCTGAAATCATTTTAAAGTAGCCTATAACTTTCCTCCTGCCTTGAACTATTACTCGGCAAAATTTCAGCAGGATAGGGTTAAAACTGAGTTTACGATTATTAGCTTACCAGTCGGGCGTTGTTGCGCAAAAACTACTCAAAAGATTGAGAGGGCCTTGTGGGGCAAAATTAAAAAAAAATTTATACCTAAAACCTTCGAAACCTTCGCGGGAGTGTACTCAACAACTTCTTAAAGTTTCATGGCGATCGGATCAACGGTGTAGTAATGCATACAGGACACACAGACATACATTCGTTTTTATATATATAGAAGATAGAAGATAATGCGGCTGGCCAGCAGGCGCTATTACCCCCCCGCGGTGAGGGGTCGACGCAGAGGCTCGGATTTGAATTTCGGGTCCAGCTAAATGCTTGTTGACCCTTCCAAGGGGCCTCGGGAGCAGGAGTGAAATTTTGTGCGGCCCCAGAAAACGGATTTAAGCCTTAGTCTTATTCTCAAGTTGTTACTAACAGGATTTTTACAGGGAAGACGTTTAGCCCTTTTACTAGAGTACTTATGTACTTACAAAGCAAAGCCTCTCCTTTTCCATTATATTTGTTTTCTTATTAGCACACCTTTTTCAGCAAGGCCATTGCTCCGTTGGTTATGTAGGATAAACAGGCGATAGATGTTAGGCTAGTAAAATAGCTGTCTGGCTATTGTGTATGTTCTCTCAAATCCACAGAGACATTAATATAAAACCATTTACATATAAGCCTGCAATGCCTTTGGCAGAATGTCCCAGATAAAAATGTTAGGCCTGTAACCCCTCTGAAACTTGTCCATCCGCTATGAAAGACAAATATCTGACCTACTTTAAGAGATGCATTTTTCTGAGTTGTTATCTGTTTCGACAAATGGTGGAGATGGATACAGGTTTGGCGGACTAAAAGGAAGACTAACTAGGAAGTGCTTGAGATGGTGGGCGAGCAAAGGAAACTTCTAAATCAAATCCGGGATAGGCAGGGTAGGTGGCTGAAGGATTTAATTAAGGGCGATGGGTTGCTCAAGAGCGTGATTGAAGGAAGGATGTAGAGCAAGCGGGGAAGGAGAAGAAAGAGAATAGGTTTCATGGACAGGATGAAGAAGGGTAGATCGTACGCTGAGGCTAAAATGGATATACTAGAGGGAGATAGGCCCCTGAATGTGTAGAAAACCTACCTTTGCCGGTACAATAATTTTAAAAATACAAATCGATTGCCTGCAGCTACATGAGCGAGTTAAGCAGCCAAGAGCAGTGAGCAGCATATTAAAAGCACAAAATAAAGAAGGCTTACAAAATAATGAAATAGAGACATATCAGAATTAGAATCGAGAGTATAAACGAATTTTAGGGTCGATAATGGTGTTTAAAACATAATAAAAGCAATTGAAACATTGAACAAAGCTGCAACGTGATAACGTATTTTTGAAAAGGAAACAATAAATTAGTGAAATGCATATTTTAATACCATAATTACAATTAATTAGACTAAATTTAATTAAAAAACATTATTAGGTAATATTGAGCACAGTGAATGTCTGCCACCTCCGTTTCCACAAGCGCGAACTCTTTCATTAAAGATGAAGAATTTTTTTAAATGCACATTTAAACTCTAGGTTGAATACAGTATATATTATGGGATTGATAGCCGAGTTAACATATCCCAACCACGTGATGCCTTTTCTTATTTTCAAGGGTGGTTGACAGGTCTCGCAGAGCACGGCCACGACATGGAGGGCGAAGTAGGGTAGCCAGCAAATAATGAATGTACCTAGGACAATTCCCAGGGTCTTTGCCAACATCCTCTCCCTTTTCTGGGACAGTTTCTGTTTTTTTATGAGGATTTCGTTCATTGTAGGCCCCCCGCAGGGCGACGAGGTCTGAGGTGAAGATAAATGCGCCGCCCCTGAGGAGGTCTGTAAATTGCAACCCTCGCCCACTTCGTCCTGCGAGCCGCAATCAGGGCCCCTCGACAAGTCCACAATCTGTACGTTAGAGTCCTTGTCACAAGAAGAGATATCTTCACCGTTTTTATATTTATTCCATCGCAGCCCGAAGATTTGAACACCACCATCACCTCGCGTTCGCTGTTTGTCTCTCCTACGTTCTGTCATATGCTTTGACTCAGGTTCGTCTTCTCTCGAGCCCCCATTGATGGGATATCCTGTGTTCCCAAGGCGTTGTGGCAATGTACGTTTCTTCCGCTCAAGGGTGGTCATATCTGACACGTCTTCATCGGCCGTTCGGCTTTGCATTTCCGCGGCACTGCTGGTGCAGCTGCGGGTTCCCGCATTCGTTTGAAAACCTGCGGTCTTGCTCCTCAACCTCCGTCGCACATTGACGAACAGCCGGACGTAAATTATGGCAACGAAAACGAGGTTCAGGTAGAAAAAGAACACGAATATCGAGACTATGAGGCTGTCTAGCTTCACGAGCACGCAGGCGGAGTGTCTCTCAATCCTTTCCGAAGCTTCCTTTCCGCTGAACAGTACACAAGACGACAGGGCTCCGCATGAAAACCAGATGATGCCGATGATCGTCAAGATCCGACGAAGCGTCCTTTTCCCCTCGTACCCGATGGGATCCTTGATGGCCCGGTAGCGGTCCACGGCGATGGCGAACAAGTGGAACATAGACGCGTAGCAGCAAAGGATGTTGAGGGCCAACCACACTTTGCAAAACGCAACGCCGAATATCCAACGTCCCATAATGTTGTCGACAATGCTTGCGGGAAACACTAGTAGAGCGACCAAGATATCCGTCACTGCCAGGGACGCAATGAAGTAGTTGGGTGGAATGCGCAGCGGACGGTGCTTAAAAACAGACAATATGACCAGGGTGTTTCCCGCAACAGTTAGGAAAGTGACGACGAGCAGTGTTATACCCTTCAGGGCTGCTTCCCATTCTGGTAGGGGTTCTGCTTTGTAGTATATTGGAGGATCGGTGGTGGTGAAGTTATGTACCCTCTCTGTAGTTTCCATCGACTTCTCAGGTTCTCTCACGTACTGGAATGTCGAAACAGATAACAACTCAGAAAAATGCATCTCTTAAAGACTGCAAAATTCTAATTACTAATAATTATATTCTATTTATTACAAAATTCTATTTACTAATAATTATAAAAGAGTAATGCCAGGTTATTTGTGAAATGTCTAAATAATGAAGGCAGAAACCACAGTCGGCCATCGGTAAATAAATGTATTTTGACCTAGTTTTTGATAAGACTACGTCACCATCACCCGATGATGTTGATATATTAAATGAAAACCTGAGTTGGAATAAATTTATTATCATACCGTGAAATAAGCGAAGACGCGGACTTTGAAGTTAAATCTTCAGATACAGTAAAATGTCTGGGTATTACCTTAACTGCCGATGTATCGTGGGGAACATAAATACAAAAAATATTCGGCACAGCATTAAAAAAACTAGGTTTTGTGAAGCGTATAATAGGAAGGTACTCGGATGAAAAAGTCGAAGAGAGATGCTACTTCGATCTGGTAAGGCCACACCTAGAATACGCAGCGAGCATTTGGAACACCGGTCATAAGAATTTAACCACAAAAAGTGATAAAATACAAAGAAAAGCAGCACGCTACGTCCAAAACTGCTACGAGCGAACATATAGTGTCTCACAACTTTTAGAGAGATTAAGGTGAGAGCTCCTAGAGACTCGCAGGCCTCACGCTTGGCTTAGTTTGCTTGATAAATTCAGAACTGGTGTGTTTCAGAGCAACACAGAGAATATCATCATGACGCCTCATTATATCTCTAGGTCCGACAGGAGCGATAAAATATGAGAGATACATTGCCGAACAGTAGGATACAAAACTCGTTCTTTCCTCGCACAATAAACCACCAAAATAAAAACTGATCTCCACTAAATACACTCCCATATTACACGTCACCACTTCACCTGCCAAAACCTTACATTTTTACACCGTTGATATCCACCGCTAGCCAAACGCCCATGTGGCGGCTCGCAGGGTATTATGTAGATGTAGAATTATTCCGTCATCGATGTTCAAAGAACAGCCCTTGCACCCGGATGGATTGTACGAGATACCGAGCCAATATAACTGCGACGGCAGGTTTTACGGGTCTCCCCGCGGCGTCTAAAAACCTCCCACTTGGTCTCAAGCCCTCGCTTGTAACCTGGTGGGAAGTAGTGGGAAAAGGAAAAAGGAAGGGAAGGGAAAGTAAGCGAGCCACAACCCCTTCGAGGACGACACCAATGAGGCGGATTGAGGTCAAAAGCACTTCAATTGGGCCTCCGCCTCTCCGAAGTACTCGTATTAGTTTGGTTACCCTAACAACGTGAGACGAGTTGCCGTCAGTCTCGCTTTCGCGAAAACCTACCGCACATCTTTGAGAACCGAAAGAGCCCGTTGCCCAGAGATTTGGGATCAGGTGTCTCCCTGGCTCCCTTTCCGGGTAGACGCCGTGCGGTCTGCCGGAGTACGTCATCAAGTCGGGGACCACCCTGGAGAGTCAATTCGGACCAATTCTCGTCAAAGCGTGGGTACATCCCTTCTTTCAATACTCCTCGTCTACCCATTATTATATTATTATTATATATTATATTGGGCACACTTACCGCCCAATTATTGTTGAAATGTGCTTGCAGGCATGGTTCTTTCCTGATTAAATACTCACACTCGATGCCAAAGATTTTATTCAATAGAACTAGCATGTTGATACTGATGACACCCCTAAACACTCTAATTAACAGATGTAACTATGTAAAAATAGATGATAAATAAATAATATTAATAAATATTAATAACAACAAATAATAACTGACAAATAATAAAATCTAATAATAACATCTAATAATTTGAGCAATAGCTTTTTCCAACAATTATGACTAGGAACAAAGGAGAGACGTGAGGAATAGACAATGGCAAAAATCCGTCGTTGCCGTTCAATTTATGCCCGAATCCGGTCACTTCATTGTGTTTGAAAAGACAAAGATGATCGCCAGAAAACAATTTCATATACCTCGATTGATTTGCGAATCAAAATATATTGCAAAAAGAGCAAGAACTTTTAAACCGTGATGATGGCTAATAGCTTTCCCTCCTTAGGACATGCCTCCCAGCCGGACAATTAAGGCGTCTTTATGGGGGCGAGATTGAGACTAAGGTAGTCCCTTCTTCCATCTAACCCCAAAATAAATGCCGCGAAGTGAATGCGATCCTGCCACGAACGGCGAACATATTCAGTTAATCAGACGTAGTGAACTGCGCCGTGACTAACCGTGACCATCTACAAAATGATTAAATTAGACCACGCAGCTCAACGATATTAAATATAACAATATCTCGGCAACAATCACTTCACCCCTGAAGACGTTTGGTGCAACTAAGTGAAACGTTGGACCTAAAATGCTAGAGACGCAGTCTAACTCAACAGCTTCGCCAAGATTTAACTCTGACTTGTTATCTAACCTACTTATTGAAATCCACTTTTGATGGCTTGGCAGGCAGAAAAAAAAGTTAAAACCCAGAAAAGGGAAGAAACATTTCAGAGAAGAGCATACAACATATGTGAACAGCAACAGTTTCAGCATGTTACGTAGATTTATTTCGATGGAAAACTTTGCAGTGTATAAATAAAATACTTGTGACACAAGTGATTGGAATATGTAATGAACCATCCATGGTTCATCATATAAAGGATGAACATCCGTTACAAAAGCAGTGTAGCATCCGTTACACATTTAGATTACTTTTTCATAATAACTTCTCATAAAATCTATTCAAATTATTGACTAAAAATTATAATAATATTCCGTGCTACAGAA
The DNA here is from genome assembly GCA_963169105.1 of Ceriagrion tenellum. Lineage (NCBI taxonomy): Eukaryota > Metazoa > Arthropoda > Insecta > Odonata > Coenagrionidae > Ceriagrion > Ceriagrion tenellum. Next base: position 33,730,575 of record OY720635.1, on the reverse strand, counting down.
ACTGTTTTTACTTTTTTGATAATTATTTATTTCATTTTTATTGATTTCCCTGAGACCCCAAAAACATGATCAGAAATCATAACGTCCATTCCACATAATACTTATTTACTGTACTTTAATGAATTCAAATGTGGCCACTAAACTTGCCATTTTTACTGAGATCAATCTCTTATATTCTATTTCTGGTCTCGAAGGGGATTGAAATACCATTTGAAAGAAAATACACGTTATATGAATTATAAGTACAAAATTCGTTAGACATGGATTGGCTGGAAAAGGTAAATAGCAATAATAATCATAATCAGGCTTCACTTGAAGGAATTTAGAGATACTCATTTTGTTTGTGAAATGTTATGACTTTCCCCAGTTAAGGTAGTTTGAGGAAGATAGTTCCCAAGCCATGATAGAGACCATATCCGAATCATATGTTTTAATTTCAGCAGCTGTAGGAAAAATGGATTAAATATTGCCTTATAATTATATTATTATCATGTGATTATATACTTATTATGAGAGAAGTTCTGAGATTTTAAAAGAAAAATATCTGCTTTAGTCTTTAACTTGACTCATTTTTATAGTGCTGTTTGTTTGAAATTCCTTTTTAACGGAAGGTTTTTTCGTGATTCTGAAAAAAATACAGCGGTGACAATATAATTAATTTTCAAAAATAATTGAGAAAACATTCAGACCTGTTAATTTTTAGACGATATCTAGGTGCTACAAAGTCCTCATTTTTTAAACTAAGGCCTCTCTGGAGTGCATAAACGCACCATTTTCAATGTAAAATGGCTGGTATTTTATGACTAATATCTCGGAAAGAAGTTTGGAAAGGGATTGATATTATACTATCTTTGGAAGGGTGGATGCATAAAAAAATGTGACTAAATCCATTGATTTCTAGGTGAAATGATATTTCGCTCAAACTACCTTAAAAACAACTCGGTAAGTACTTTCGTTCTCGACGAGGCGATTCCTTCCTGGAAACATTATTCCTCAGAGGTTCATCAACACTTAACTGATTTCATTCTATTCATTTTAAGATGAGAACTATAATCCAAAGGTTACTTATCCTTTTGAAACTTAAAGTCCAGATGATCAGTGAAAAACATTCGGTAGTGGCCGTATTTTATGGGAAGAGAAGCTGAATGAAGAAGATGAAAGGGATAGAGAACTGGGATGGTTGATTACTCACCTGCAAGTTCTGGCTGAAGTCTTGGTTGGCCCGAATGTTGCAGGTATCGACTCTCGTTGCAGTGGTGTCGCAGCAAGGAGAGCCACACAGATTCTTGAAATTCAATAGTGAAAAATAATTTCATTGAAATTATGTACTCAACTCAAACACTGTGGCCAAAGGTAAACATTTAAACTTCGTTTAAACGGCTTTTAGAGTCAACTTGGATGGATTGCGGCTATGCCCGAGCACTTGAGACGTTCCACTAGATCTTCGTGTATTTACAGTTCATGACATTTAACTTCCTTGGGGAAAGGGAAACGAGAATCATCCCTATTATCGTGATTTCCGTCTCCGGCAAAAATCACGTCTTTTACCATCTCCCTTCATCCCAGTGATATGAGCGAAATGTTTCCCATGATAAGTCGCTTCCTGCATAACGAAGGATAGTGGTATGTTTTCACTGTCATTTCTAATTTTTTTGTCTCAGGGCACGTTTTTTTCATGCATGTTCACATATCTCTTGAAATAAATCTGCCATATAATATAGCTATTCTTAATGCTTAGGAACCGTGAAAGCGTTGTACGAACAAAAATAAGAAACTACAGCTAATATTAGATGCCACAACTGAATTACTTATTGACTGAAACCCAGTTACTCATTCACATGAGGCCACACGAAAATGGTGTTGTCGACGTATTTCTTCCACATTGACGGCTTTTTCAGGTAGTTGTGGATGGCTGTTTGTTCCAAATCCTCCATTGAGATATTGGCTACTATCGGCGACAGAGGTGACCTCATAGTAGCACCTTGGTTCTGTTGGAAGTATTTCCCGTTCCAGGTGAAGCAGATGCTTTTAGGCAGAATTCTACAAGGTGGAGGATGTTCTTGGGTAATCCTTTCTCAGTGAGATCCTTGATGAGGCGGAAAGAGTCATCGATAGAGCGAGATCGATATTCAATCGATCAAATACATCGATAGTTCGAGAATAGAGAAACAACATAGAAGCTCACCATCAGATCTTGTTCTCGGAGCTTGACATCTTGGATGACCTAAGTGAAGTGCGTGGAGTTCTGCACATGTGAATTGGTATTCGCTGTGAACGGCTGCAGAGTACAAGCTATGTAATACGCAACCTTACATGGCGCCGTACCAATGTGGCTTACTATGGGACGCAAGGGGGCACCTTTGCGAACCTTTGGTAAGCCGTAAATTCGTGGTGTAATAGCTGCAGATGGTATTAGCCTCTTTTGGTCTTCCTAGGGTATGTCTGACCGTTTAATTGGCTTCGTTTTCGATGTTTATAACTTTAATTTCCGTCCTTAAGCTTTTGTAGTGATTTAAAATCAGTTTTGTGTCTTTCCAATCCAATCCTACCTTACCCATCGCAAAAAATAAAATCTCCAGTCAACGTTGTCGAAAGCCTTTTTCAACTTAAAAAACTGCAATGAATGTTTTCCTATCTAGTCTCCTTTCTAAAATTTGGCGTAGTGTAAATACCATAAACGCCACTCCAACTTCTGTTCCCACCTCTAACACCCATTGCGGGTATTAGAGGTGAGGGTGTGGGCCCCATCTCACCCCGAGCGACTGAGTAAGTTACTCGGCATAAGCAGCTCGGATACCTACTCATCTCCTCCCTGTTCCCAAACTTTTTTTCCGAGTCATGGGATTCCTCAACTGACGGCGACCGACGATTGAAGCGAGTCGCCTCTGAATCTTTTACCCCCTCTCATTTGCATCCCACCGCGACGCGGTTCGATGCAGACCAGCCCTTGATGCCTTCGTAAACGATCTATCAGGGGATGTGGGCAGGTAATGCCGGTTGAAGTTACCTCAAACTTTTGACGAGGCCGCCCTTTGGATCGAGGATGTGGAGATGCGACATGTCAGAGCGGAGCCTGCTAGCCGCCGCGCCGCGACTCCCTGGCCTCGAAGGACGGTAAATGCTTCGTGGAGAGGCAGGACGCATGGGGCGAGGGAGTGTCGCAATCGGAGGCGGTGCTTCGACTGCGGAGGTGAGGACCACGTCACCTCGGAGTGCAGGCCAAGGGAGCCTTCGACGGAAAGCATGTACGAGTTACCAGGTTTCCCCATAGTGGTTCAATGAATCTTAACTACAAGGATTACTTTTCTATTGTTTTAATGGCAGTTACCGATGCAGACTACAATTTTATATATGTTGATATAGGAGCCTGCGGAAAAGATTGCGACTCCTCCGTTTTTCAATCGACCACTTTTTTTTTAAGTTAATGGTGAGGAATCAATTACATATTCCACCCCCTTGCCCCTTGAACGCAACTGATAATGAAGATTTTTCATTTTTACTTGTGGGAGATGAAGCATTTTCGCTGTCAGGAAACGTGATGCGACCATATGCAGGGCATAACCTCGTGGAAAAAAACGTGTTTTCAATAACCGATTATGTCGGGCACGAAGATACGTTGAATGTGCATTCGGTATTTTGTGCAGAAAATGGAGAATTTTCCATAGAGCCTCAAATGTGTCAAAACAGTTCACTAAAGACATTGTAAAAGCATGTGTGATTCTTCACAATGTAGTGTAAGTAAAAGATGGGTGCAGCACTGAAGAACTGTATGAGACCCAGATGTTGCATGTGGTGAACAGAAGTCCATGTTGTCGACGAACAAGAACAGCGATCGGTTTAAGAGACCATTTAGCAGACTATATTATGAGCCCTGAGGGCGCTTTGTCCAGGCAAATGAATAAAATATAATGACTAAGACATAGACATTGTTATTGTAATAAATATTGCCTCACCTATTCTGTGTTCTTTCTTTTCCATTTCAAGAAAATTAGGTTCAAGAAAGGTATAAACTTCTCTCCACGCCATTTTTATCCAGCTTATCTTAAAAACTGTCCGCTGTCTTGTCCCATAAACATGGCCTACTCTCTACTAATTAAATCAGTGTAACAACGCCGTAATTGAAATAGCTCATTTTGAAATCTCAGCACTGCAAGTTAAGAAAACAACGACACGATTGAATAAAATAGCGACTATTTGCTCTCCGGCACCGGCAAATAAGACGTGTGGGCAAGTGTGCATTAAGAAACATTGCAACCGACAGCCGGTGCCGGCTTCCGATTTACCGAATTCATCGCCGGCTGCACTTGCCGGTGCCGTCGGTTGCGCTGGCAATTATGCCGGACCGGTAAAGGCTTATATTTGATTACATTGCATCCGGCGCCGGTGCCGGAACCGGCTTTGGCGGTGTGTGTGAAAACGGCCTTACGCTTCACACGCAATGGAACAATGAGTCTACGACTAAAGTAGGGACCTTACATATTTGACTCCTGAAAAATGGGCCATTAGCTTGGAAAAGGGAATATGAGAGATATTCTTGAGATATGTTCGCATTTATCATGATGACTCTTTTGCAATCGAACTGGAAAATTTTCATGCATAGATTTTTTAAAATCGGTATTACCTAGAATTCAATGATGCGGTAATCTATATCATGTATAGAATTGAAATCCACTTTTAATTGAAATCGATTACTTTTTAAAAAGTAATATGACATGTAATGGAATACTCTGTTGATGTAGTGATAATAATGATAATATAATAATAATATAGCGAACATGGATGCAAAGGAGGCCGAGAAACGGACGAAATATCAAGACCTGCTTTTTTGAGCTTCGACAAATGTACCCAGGACACTCTGTTAAACTGGTAGTCCTCATCATAGGTGTGCTCGGTGGAGTTAAGGGCTCGCTGCTGGAGAGCAACAAGTGCATTCCGCCCTGCGTGGCACAGGCGGAGTCACTTGCAGCTCGCATGCAGAGGGCCGTTATACTTGGGTCCCTCCGTATACTCCGTACGTACGATCCAACCGCAGCGTAGCCACCGATCCGATGGGCGTCGGACGTGGCTGCGATAACTGCCAAACCCCTCCCGAGTCCTCGGCCGTTATGACGGCAGTAAAACCCGATGCTCGCCGAGGACTCGGAGCGGGAAAGTTACCAAAGTAATAATATAATAATAATAATATAATAATAATATAATAATAATATAATAATAATATAATAATAATATAATAATAATATAATAATAATATAATTATAATATAATAATAATATAATAATAATATAATAATAATATAATAATAATTTATTTCATTCCATCGGCCAATAATGGCATAGAATACAGTCAATTTTGTCAAAGTAAATGTCAGTTTAAAATAATAATAACAATAATATATACAAAAAATTACATTGCTACAAAATACACTTAGGGCTTCCTCTCATTAAGGAAGTCATTCACTGAGTAAAAACAGTTATAAAGTAGGTAATTTTTTAGATCTTTTTATATAGATTCAAAGAAGAAATGGATTTAATTTTGTCAGGCAGCTTGTTGAAAATGTTAGAAGCTGCATTAAAAGGACCCTTTAGGCAAACAGACAATCTACACCCCAGGTGATGGATGTCATTTTTCCTTCGTGTGTCATATTTGTGATAGCTGGAATTGGTGGGAAATAGGTGGGGGTATTTTTTCACAAAAATGGCCCAGGGTAATAAATGTGAGGGGAGAATTTGTAAGATCTGAAAATAGGGTTTGCCATGGATTAATAAAGGTACCCTACACATAGCCTTTATTGCCCTTTTCTAGAGTGAGAAAGTTTTGGCAGAGTAACCATCATTTCCCCAGAATATAACTGCATAAGCCAAGTATGAGCTTATTTTGGCAAAGTATATTAATATTTGTGTACCAATAGAGACCACATTAAGTAGCTTTCGCAAGAAAAACTTTTTCAAAAATTTTTAAAAATACAGAAACTAGGTACTGAAATGGGCCTGTAATTATTTGAGTCAGATGATGAACCTTTTTTGGGAATATGAGTAATAGATGCAGAATTTAAGTTACTAGGAAAATAGCCTTCCAACAGGGATACATTGATTATATTGGCTAGGGGTGGGGCAATGTATTGAATACAATTGATGACAAAAATTGGAATTTCATCAGGTCCACAGGCTAAGGAAATTTTAAATGAGCCCACGATTTTTGTAATTTCAAGACTATTGGTAGGGTAAAGAAAAACAGATTGTGGGAAAGAACTAGGCGTAGAAGATGGGGGCCTCTTGAGTTTGGTAACAGGAAGAGATAAATTACAAAATTGTTCGTTGAATTTACTAGCTATTTCAAGGGGATCAGAGGTGGTGTACTCATGAAATGTGATATGCTTCGGCTGATGGGACTGAGTAGATGACAGTGTGTCTAGTTTCATTATACTACAAGCAGATTTAACAACATTATCTGAGGCTTTAATCTGATAATCATAGAAAGATTTTCTATGTTCAGCAATTTTAAATTTAAAATCCTTCATGGACTTCAAGTATTGCCCTCGCAAGTGAATTATTGATTGATGAATTTGCCTTCATAATGTAAGCTGTTGACTCAAGTTAATCAATTTGTTTGAATAAATTTTCTTTTTACAACCCTTATTTACTTTAATTTTTTTTGGAGGGCAAGCAGCATTGAAATGCATCTTGAATGAATTCATAAATGAATGAAACATAGTATCCACTGAATTTGCATCATCTACGTCTAAACCAAGTCTCTTGAGAAATTAGAGAACAGAATTCGTTTATAGAACTTAGATTAAAAATACGTTTATAGGTATAAAATGGATTGCAATATAATGCTTATGAGGGGTTTTTAGTGTAATATTAAGTGATAGATGGTCAGAAAGAGGAGTATTAATTGAGGTGTAAATCAGAGGCAGGTCTGAAATTATTAAATCAAGTAATTATAAGTAGATTTGGTGGTTGGTGTGTCATTTACTATCCTGAGACCAAATGACCACAACAAGTAGAGAAAGTCAATTTTATCGGGAGATTTATCATTCAGTAGGTCAATATTTAAGTCACTACGAATAAGTATGCCCTGAGGTTCTGTACTCATCATGAAAGTTATGGTTTCATTTAGATGCATAAAAAAGTTTGACAAGTTGCCACTTGGTGAACTTGGTAGACACAGCAAACACCATATTATAACCCTTAAACATTGAGGATTGCCATGCAACACTCAAAATCCTTGTCAATAATATCAAAATAATTTAAACAAGAAATGTTAATATTTGGTCTTGAATAAATAGCAACACCACCACACTTTACCTTAGAACGATAGAAATGAGATATTAAATTCATACCATTGATATTTTGCGCTTGAATTTCATTTAGCTTTAGCCAATGCTCAGTTAAGAAAAGAATGTCACTTCAGTTCTTGTAAGAAAACTTCAAGTTCGAGAGTCTTATTAAGAAGTGACCTGATGTTAAGATAAATTAACTTTAGGCCATCTAGTCATGACCGCTTTGACTTATCTATACCACCCTTCCTTCTTGTGACGATTCCAGAAACAGGAGCATCACAGCTGGCAGAATTTCTACCTTTCTCCGGAGGACCTGATGTAACGCTAATGACAGGGGGGGCACTTCCAGTAGTTGCAGGTGAAACACGGGATATGATGTCATCTTTAGCAGTAGGTAGAAGGCACACATCAGGGGAAGCACTATTGGAACTTAGGGCAATCTCGGAAACAGATTCCGCGACCACATTAGAGCTCAATGGCTAGATGTTTTCGGAGGAAAAAATTGACCCACAAAAACTCCTTCAGGCCAAGTGGTTTTGGCAAATAAATGCTCACGTAAGTACATGGGAGCAATGACCTTGAATGAGCAGGAGTTTGAACCAGCGCGAAACTTTTCGCAAATAATATCACTTTTCGGAAATTTTTCAGCAAGGTATTTTAAAATATCATCAGACGTGGTTTCTGTACTAACACGGCCAACGTATAATATTAGTTTGCGAGACACTCCGGCGAAATTAAAATCATACGATGTAGAGTTATTGCCGATGACTTTTTGTAGATTCTTAGGCTTACGCCTTCGGTTTTAAACCGTTTGATAACCGTCTTGATCAACTTCAGCTCGATCGGAGCACTCATTAGTCACTTTTACAGACACCACGTTATTATCCAAGGAACGGAAAACCGGGGTTGCAGTATCTATTGGCAACACAGGAGATGCATTGCCGGGAGTTGTTTCCGGAGGCGGGGATTTCTCCAAGGTGTGACCGTTAGAGCAAACTTTCTGCACCACAGGAATAATGGAATTTTGCGTTCCTTCTGTTGTAGAGTCCAAAATGACGCAATAAATATTAGGTTGGCCGCAAGGCTTGACTAAGGATGAATTCAACTGCCGAAATTCACGTAATTCGGCTTTGATAGCACGAATTTCTTCCGCCATCTTGGGAATATTCCTGTAATAATTAACACGACACGAGAAACACACCCAGATACAACTAGGAGATTTATTAAGGACTTTAAAACTATCCTCGGAGATAAGGGCACATTTAAAGTGAAATATTGTGTAGCAGTAATAGCAGGAGATAAAAGAATCCCCTAAATTTAAGCCCTTTTTGCAGGAGCCACAGTCCAGAGAATTACACGCGTCCGCCATCTTACATCCAGGTTCTTGAAGTAATCATAGCCAGTCCCGATCGCTTTCTTCGAGAAGTTTTCCCAACACTGAAAATAACAAAAAACATGACCAACCCTTCGACAGGGTCAGGAACTGTCGTTGCCGTGAGTGTTATCGTGTCTCAGGTTTCCTGCGAAGTAGTTGGTACATTAATTCAGAATACTTCGAAAGTAAGCAAGTCGATTTCGTTAACTAATGAGGAGAGGGAGCAATACACTTCTTTTGATTGAATAGCTGTTCACGGAGCTACTTTGCCCCATTTTACTCCTCATAAATCGTTTTAATTGTCGCTCAAAAGAGTTCAAAGTCATAAAAGGAAACATTTGATGCTGGACCCCTTATTACAATTCTAAGTTTTCACGAACACTAAACCCACCACATGATAAATTACAATAATTTTCCACATAAATCTTCTTCCACAGCTCTACAGTCCGATGTGAGCCTTGGCTTCCTCAGCTATATGCCTCCATTCGGCTCTCCTTTTTTCTTTCTCGCTCCATCTTCCAATCCCTATATTGTCTTCAGGTCCTCTTCAACATCTGATAGTTATCTTTTTGCGTGGTCTTCGTCTCCTCCTACTCCCCTCTGTCTTGATATTAATGAACAATTTTGGCATTCTGTATTCTTCCACCCTTTTAATATGGCCCAACCATGACAGTCGCAATGACTTGGAGAACCTAACTATATCCTTCTCATCCAATATTTCATTTATTTCGCAGTTCATCCTTATTCTCCATATTTCTCCTTCTTTAACTGGGCCATAGATTCTCCTTATTATTTTCCTTTCAAATCTTTTTAGTGTTTATTCATCTTGTTTGGATGGGACCCATGTCTCAGCTCCAAATGTAACTACTGGTCTTATCAATGATAAATTTTCAATTTAGTTTTCATGGACAGAAGAGTTGATTTTAGGAGGGGTAAATTTGCAAAATAAGCCTTGTTACCTTGCATTACCCTTTGATTAATCTCCTCAGAAATCTTATTTTTATTATTTACTATTAGATACTCCAAGGTAAGTAAAATTTTGAACGCCCTTAAACTTGTAATTCCCAACAATTAGGTTTTGCAGCTCGCGTTTGTTCTGTGAAGAAGACATTTTCATATATTTGGTCTTATCTTACTTTACATCGAGGCCCATTATTTTCCCAAAGATAGCAAACATTTCTTTAAGCTCCTTCACACTTCTATCCATCAGAGCTATATCATCAGCATATGCAAAACCTTGTTTCGATTTATAAACAAGTACCTGGGGACCGAGCTTTGCTCGCTAGACAATATGTATCATTTTCTTTTGAATAGTATGGACACAGTGGCGTAGCTAGGGGGGGGCGGTCCGCCCCGGGCGCGCACTTTTAAGGGGGCGGCACTGTTGGGTCTGCAGAAGGCTATTATACTATTAAATTTTTTATTCACAGAAGTATTCTTTTGCTACACTGAGTTTTTTCTTTATGTTTTATTTGTCAAAACAGAGTAGAATTTGTGGCCTGTCACTTTCATTACAAATCTTGTGATATTAAGCTATTAATTATGAGAATCCGACCATGAGTCCAGTGTAGATCACGTTTAAAATTTCACACAATGGAAGGGATTGGAAATTAGGATTGCTGGTGGAACAACAATTGATAAAAAAGAACAAGAAGTTGTTGAAAGCCAGGTGAAGAAGTGAAAGTCAATCCTTACAAGATTGCTTGATATTATTAGATTCCTAGCTAAACAGGATTTGGCTTGACGAGGCCATCGAGAAGGAGTCAATCATAAGAAAAACGAGTGTGATGTTGAACTTGAAGCAACAGAAAGTAGAGGAAATTTTTTAGAGCTAGCCCATTTGTTGGCGAAATATGATCAAGTGCTACGTGAACATCTTCTGAGAATCCAGCTGGGAAAAAAGTTTGCTACATCCTATCTGTCTCCTACTACTCTGAACGAGTTTATAGAAATTTTGGGAGAAAACGTAAGAAGCAAAATCATCAATAATGTAAAAAAAGCCGAGTACATTTCCATGATATTTGACAGCACTGCTGATATTTCACATAAGGATCAAACGAGCCAAGTTTTACGCTATGTTGTGATCGACGGAGATGAAGTGAAGGAAGTGTATACTGGTGTTCAGAAACGGATCAAGGAAATTAATAAAAAAGCAGAATTTGTCGCTTGTACAAATCACTCGCTGAATTTGGCAGGTGTTCATGCAGCTTCTGTTGGTGTGAATTCTATTACCTTTTTTGGATGCGTGGAACGTTTGTCTGTATGTTTTTCTTCATCAACTTCTAACTTCAGTCACTGATCAAAGTGTGAAGCGCATAATAGAAACTCGGTGGAGTGCGAGGGAGAAGCTGTAAGTGTTGTAAAGAAATATTACTCTTAAGTGTCCTAGAAATGTTAACTAGTGATGCAGAAAATACAACTACAAGGTCAGATGCTGGTGTTCTACTTGGAGCATTGCAATCATTTTCCTTTTTGTGCTTTCTTGGCCTGTGGGGACCCGTCCTTCTAGAAATTAACGAGACACTGACTTATCTCAAAACCAAAGGATTGAACATACAAAAATGTGATATAAAACTAAGGGCATTAAAAATATTTCTATCTGAAAACAGGAACAAGCTAGTGAATAATGGTCTTAACTACGCCAAAGAAATTTGCAATGATCTTGGAATAGTCATGGAGCGTCAGCGTCGACCCAAAAAGAAGAAACAAATGTTTGGTGAAGGATCACAGGACGCTGAATTGCCATTAGACATAGAACTAAGGACAGAGATGTTTTCTTCACTGGACAGAGTGATCCAAGAATTAACTTCGAGATTTCAACAGCTGCATGCACTTGCTGAGAAATAAGGCTTTCTTACCCCGTCGAATCTTTTGGATGATGAATATAAATGTCAAATAGATCACGATCACGATAACATTGATAAAGAGGAGTTCCTTAATAAGAGAAAATGACTTCAGCATTTTATTGCTGTTGCTGATATTGAAGAAGGAATAAAGATGGGGAAAGAAGGCTCCCTTGAACTTCTGCAGTTTATTCAAAAGTATACCCTTGGGAATTCGGTTCCAAATGTAGTAATAATGCTGCGGATTTTCCTCACAATTGCTGTTAGTGTCGCTACCTGTGAGAGGAGTTTTTCGAAACTAAAACTGATCAAGAATTACCTAAGATCTACTATGAGCACCGTGCGTTTGAGAAATCTTGTCATACTGTCTATAGAGCAACAATTGACAGAAAAAGTAAATTTTGACAGGGCAATTGATGAATTTGCAATCAAAAAGGCAAGAAAAATTTCTTTGTAGACATTTGTATTTTTAATTTTGGAATTAAAGATGATCTTCATTTTGTACAACTTTTTACTATTTTCCTCTCTATGCTATTTAGCAAAAATAGCATAGAGAGCTTTAGCAAAGCAAATATTTAGCAAAAATAGCATGCTTTTTTGTTAAACACTGTTACCTCTAAAGTACGGGAATGTAGGATGTGTATTTAAAGCATAATGAATATGAGCATGTGAAAATAATATCATAATTGTACTCAAACTAGTTAATGTATATAAAACTTAGAGAGTGTGTCACTGTGCAAAATTTATTTCTTTGCGGGGCCGGGGACGCCAACTCAAGGACCGCCCCGGGCGGCACACGCACTAGCTACGCCACTGTATGGACATCTATATTATGTAATATAATTTGTTATGTATTTCATCATAAATTTACAAAATCTCATTAATCTCGCCGACACACGTTTGCTCAAAAACAGTAACAGAAAGATGTTATTTAATTGTGAATGTCTGCTAATAAAATGGTTGCGTCCATTCAGAGGTTTTGAAGCATTTGAAGAAGCAAAATAAACGAATAATTAAATAAAGCGTGGCTGAGGAGCCAAGCAAAATTAATCGATGCCTCTGTCTATGCGCTTTTCATGGGAAGTTGGGCCCTCATTTCTGCATAAAACAGATTTTTTGGGTAATGGAACCTGTCCCTATCGAAATATCGCACCGCAAAACCGTGAAATGCCAACATTCGGGTAGATCGGATATCCAGTTTTGACAAAATAATTACATAGCGCATGCGTATATATAAATACAGCTCAATTTACAGTGTACGAGATTAACCTCCACGTCAGTATGACACTTCCTAGATATGCATACTTCCATGCGAGCCGCCGCATTGGGATATGGTAGGGGGTGTTGGGACGCCAGTCGTGCTAAACGCTGGTTTCATTTTCAGAACTGTTTTCATAACAGCCCGTGGTCATAATATTCTCTCTGTAATAATTTTTTCGTTTTCATAATAATACCAAAAATGTTCGTCGCCATTGAATCTCTACGTGATTTCTAAGCCAACAGAGCGATTTTACGAGAATTAAACTTAGCCCAATGGATTCCTCATACCACAAAGATATCCACTCTCAGGAGAATAGGTGCGGTAGTTATCGAGGAAATGTTTGCATAGTCATACGCCCAATTCAAGAGATCATACCAAAAGATGTGATCCTATTTATCGATATTTCATTTCTTCGTAACTGTTGCTGGTAAGACAATGAACAAAAACTTCTTCAATATAATTTCCGTTGTAGATAATATCTTCTGGAATTTCTATGTCTTCTTAACCGACCTTATATTTAATTTACGTTAATAACTAACGTATTAACCGACAAATCTCCATTCCCAAGTCTTATCAAACAATTTGTAAAATATCTTTCTTATTCTTGATCAACTCGCGTATTTTCCGACAGTGAAAAGAACTTAATATTGTTCCATTTTGCACTTTTTCAATTGATAGGCCTAAAAGTTCACTTCGGTTGGCTCTAGCTAACGAAAAGAAAATTAAATCCCACGACCGATCGGAGATATGCCCCCCTGAAAGGCCCCCCTGGTGGTCCATGCTGAGCATTGGGTTTGGTGCAGTTATTCATATAAGTTTCATATTTTGCTTTCAAAAGTACTTTCACTCAAGATTGAGGGCTGGGATTTTTTTGTCAAATGGCTGAATAAATGAAGTTTCTAATTCTTTCCATCGATTTTCTTTTACGTATCGTATTCGTCTAAAAATCATGTTATTGGCTGAAAAATCTCAATTTTTCATTTAGTATATTTTATTTGGAGTGTTTTGCTTGGCAGACTGCCTTTCCGGGGCTGCGTCCCATCTATATACCAAACCAACTGAAGACGAATCAACGGCTGAGCTGGCATAGGGAGGTAGGACAGTCCTGGAAGGATGGTCGGCCAAGTTGTCGGGTGAGGGGATGTACAGTGGCGGAAGAAATTAACGCAAAATTTTTCGCGCGCCAGATTGCGGCATTTTTGGGAACTTCCAGGAGCAGTACATACTCGAAAGATTGGCAACACTGAGGAAAACATCGTCTACCGCAAATATTTGAAATCCGCAATGGAACTCACATTTGTCGGAGCCTAGAACTTAGTCATCAATCGCCTCATTTTTGAGCTTTCGTCTCATATCATTCGCACATTCAGTCGCGTTTCATCGCTGTGTTTGTTTCAGCATGGCTCTTACGTCTAATGATGTCATTTATACAGAAAGACTGATTATAAAAAATATTCACTATCCCACCCAATTCAGTATACTATATGCTAAAATCTTCATCTTCTACCACCAAGGGATATTTATCGTGGTCGACTTTCCGAGGATCTTTTTGAATGACGCGTACTGTGTCGGTTTCACCGAAATGATATAAATCGAGATTTATCCGCACCAAATCCGCACCAAATCCGCACCAAATCCACACCGCACCGCACCAAAATGTCGATCCGCACCAAAATGTCGATACAAAAAAGATTTAATTAAAATAAGTATAGTCTACGTGATGTAATTTTTCACGATTTTCCATTTGCAGATTGATGAAGTTCCTCAAACTGATATTGATTAAATTCAAAACGGATATTTATAAATGAATCGCTCTTGTCCCAATATAAATCCGCCTTTAGTTCGTCAGAATAGGATTAAACTATGAAAATATACGTAAATATATATAATTTCATGAAATAAAAATAAATGTGCTCGCATCGATACCGCATAACCTAGGCGTATTTTCCCGATATTTCTTTCATCTTATCACAGGGAGCTTGGTGACGAGCTGTCCACTGTTAAGCTTTACCTACTAAGTGCAGGATATACGAATAAACATTTAGAAAAGTTTACCCAAATTAGGTGTAGCTACGGATAAACAACTCTATTACGTCTAATTGCATAATATTTTATATGCTTAGCTATAAATTCGCCGCACATATAAAATTAAAAAAAAGCCTTTTAAAAGACTTCAGTTTGGAGTAAAATATCATTAATGAAATAAATTAATATGTAACGGTTAATTTTATAGCTGTCAGATTTATTTGGCTCGCTAAAGAGTGGTCCGTGTTCGATTTTTAATGAACGCAAATGAGTGTTTATATAAATTTCCTCATATTGGCGATATGAATGAATGTATTGTGTAGATGCAATGACTGGCTGATAACATGAAATTTTTAAAATACAAAAGAGATAAAATTTGCCGAATAAAAATAATTTTACTTGACCAGAAATAGAATGAAAAACTCAAAAATGTCTCGACCAGGGGTGGAATTACGGTTCTTTTCTTTTATGGTCATTATCGTCATCCAAAAGGCAAGCCGCATTGGTAGGGCAATGCTCTAAGTCCTGGGAGCGCACTCCACTGCTATGTAGCACTCGGTCTTTCTTGATGACGATCATGTTTCCGAAATCATAAGCGTACTCGAGCAATGTTATTACGTAGAACCATGATTGCGATTCAGGTTTGCAACCCAGTAACAACTACTGAGCTTTCTAATGTCAAGGCAAATTTAAGATGATGTTTCGTATCCTTTCGGTGAATTTATTTGCGTCCGTATGCATTACTGTGAACTATGTTTCTCTTAAAATGAGTGGTGGTATTGTCTACGAACGTTTAAAATGACTATAAGGATAGGAAAAAGCATACTACTCTCCCGGGAATACAAACAGAAAGAAGTAGTTCTCGGATTTCACCTCATCAGCCCAGACCATTCCAATTAAATACCATTAGTTCCCCTCATGCATGTGTTTGGAGGCCGGCCACGTTAAGCCTGAGTTAAAGCAACGAGCAATCTTGGGGGACTCTCGAGGATCCCTAGAGGTTTCCCCGTGTCGATACAAAGCTCCACCAATACTAATCCATTCAAAATCGGAATGTATGAAGGGCGCATTATATTGATTTGGGCAATAGTATGCCTCTAATAAGAACTTACTTTCCCCTTGTGTTGCGGGCGATACCTTTTCTGCCATGTATAATGTTTCGGAAGCCAGGCGTGTATCTCATGGGAAAGAAGTGGTATTTGACTTCTCTCACGCCCTTAAAAGTATTTGACGGGGGCTTTCGATTTTTTCGAAGCGCCACGAGCCTTTCTTTCTGGTGCAGCTAGTATTTGAAACCTGTGCGTTATTTACAACAACAAACCACCCCGACCATCACCACTCGGAACTTGGCCAAGGTTTACTGATGACTACTTCATTGAGACGAGCGTCGATAGACGAACAAGCAGAGCGGACAGCGCAAGCAGAGATAGTGTTCAAAGTTTTAGCGGCCTCTCCCAAAATTCTTGGAGGAAAAAGAGATGTTATTAGCCTCTAAGTATGCCTCATTTTTCTCCCAGGCGGAGGAATCGGATAGTAGGTTTGTAAAAAACGGCAAAAAAAACTGTCGAAAAATTACCCGAAGAGGTGTTGCGCCTTCGACTTTCACCCCCTAAACATTTATTTGGTGTTTAAAAGTAAAAAAAAAACAATTTCTTACTTAACGAAATTCATTAAATTTATGTCCGCTATAATAAGAACTATTTTAATCAAATGTTTACCAATATTCATTTTTCGCCCGCAACTAGGAATACTTGCGAGTTCACAAATGTCAAAATTATAGGAGATGGTTCAAAACAAATCATGTAACATAGGTGGAGCGGGCTGCACGGAGCGCAGCGTTCAATATGAGAAAAATGCGAGAAACAAACGTTTTTCGACCCCCTCAAACGAAACAACCCCAAATTAAGATGCAATGAGGAAAATCGTGGAGGAAGAATGGGAAATGAAGCCAGTAAAAGGATACCAAAATGTGGACAACTCCATGTCACAAAGACTCAGTCAGGAAATCGAGAATGGAGGGGGATGGATTGATTATAAGGCTAATAAACATCTACATTCTTTATGTAAATACCAGCATATTTCTCGATGATCAATTGATGTGATCATGTGCACACATAACTCAAATTGAGAGAATTACGCATACATTTTAACTTTTTCCACTCGTTATAAATAAAGCATTATAGTGTCCCTTTTCAACATCCGTTAAAATTCATGACCACTGAGAGATGAAATTTATGACCCAGTAAAAAGTCTGTAAATATCTTCATGTGGGGCACTCACAACTTTAACTTTCATTGAAGCAATAATATGACAACACATTTGAAGAGAAATAGATTCTTTAGGAACGTAGCAATCGTATTATCTTTGATGGTGCACGTTCCTAATTTTCACTACATTGACTACTCTGCGGATTTATAAGGAATATACAAATGACCATAGGGAAAATATCTAAATCCTGCTTAGTCGCCACAACAAAAAAGGTGATTTTTTAGTATTTTATCACTTTCACAGGTGAAGATACGCGATGCATTTTTGTATGAGTATTACTTACGCGTGGGTATAAAAATGCTCCTCATAAAATTTAACTGCGTAATTTTAGCCAAATATTTTTCACTGCGAATATGCCAAAAGGTATTTAAGTGATTCATTAATTTACCTTATCCTCTAAGTATTATCCTCCATCCTATAAGTTGAACTGTTGAACTACACGGTTAATGTATTGCTCATAGCAAACCTAGAAAACAATGCTGGGAAAGCTTCAAATACCGATTTAAAGATAATTTGAAGGAAGTTCCACACTTGTTTGGTCTCTCACTGAGATAAGTAATCGGTATTTATAGTTCGGCAGATAGAACCAAACTCTAATTCCTAATAAAAATAATTGCCCTCTTTACTAAATCATTTCAAAGTAATTAAAATGTGAATGTAGCATCAGGTAAGGTCATTAAATCGAGTAACTGACACAACCAGAGATCCGGTCTATTCCCTCCTTCATGAATAGCTTTTCATTGAGTGGTAAATTGGCGAATGAGTGGGTATGAGCATCATACGACAGAAAGGGCGTAGAAATCAAGTGGGGTCGAGTACCCGAGAATGGGAAGTAAACATCTCATTCGACGACCAAGGAGACCGCTCTGATTCTTTTATAAAGCCCGAATATGCGTAAAATCACACACTCATGGTTGAGGTCAATATCCAATCCCTGGGCCTTCCGCGGATACCTGCGAAGTTTCGGCTGCAATAAAGTTACATCGCGTAGATTAATTATAAAGGCTCTAAAAGAGGCTACGCCAGGATTTGAACCCCAGGCATTCTTGGCCGAACACGAACGCTCTCCCTCTAGGCTACTTCATCGATCAAGAGAAATCCGCGTCCAGTGGTTCTTACTACAGAACGAAAAAAGGGAATTCTAATGTTTCCTTTGAAATCTGGACCAAATAAAATATTCTGGATTTTTGAAAGTAGTTTTCAGAATGTAAATAATATTACGTTAGGAGGATTTGAGAAATGTAAGTATTTGAGACGACCTGTGTGCACGACGGCGGAAACTTACGTAGGGTTTTAGGCATTGGAAATACTTGTAGAGAAAAATTTTCTCCACATGGAAACCATTCTATTCAACCATATTTCCCATACTTTAACTTGAAATTCACAGGATATTACGCCAAAATGTTAATTGTAATGCATTATATTTCTCGGAAGAAGTTTGAGGCGTATTAAAACGATGTTCATCCACAGCTATTCCCTGCACGCAGAAATACGTTTTATTGTAAGTGAATTTGATCTGGAGAATAAAAAATGTTTATGTCCCAACAAATAATGCTTTCATCGTATTGTTCCTTCAGTTTCAATCAAGAAAATTGTTTCAAACGTTCCAAAGCTCTAAAAAAAATATGGTAAGCATCTCTACATAATCAACTACGACTTCGGAACCTCGACTGGCTGCGGGGCGAAGCAAACTATTCACGTTTATAACTCCTAGACGATCTCGCGAATGTAAACCTTTTTAGTATGGCTATTTACAATCAAATAAAATCGATATCCATTCATAGAGATTTTGAATATTCCCGGTTTCCATATACTGTCTCATTGTTGTCAAGTTTTCGAAGGAAAAGCGATTTCAATTAGTTCCCGTGTACGCCGCCTTCAGACGCCAATGAGTTTTGCGTTAATTTTTTCCGCCACTGTACCACCAGGTCAAATTGTGTGACTGTTCCTTTATTACAGATAGGTACAATGTTTTTACTTCAGGTAACATAAAGATAATCCCTTTTCCTTTTGCAAGGAAAACAAAACTGCTTGATTGTCCGTGTACACATGAATTTCTGAGCGATTGAGCATGCGTGCATTGCTGCCATGAGTGCGGCCAGGGCTTCTGCTTCCACAATGGGTCTCTCCGGATCCAGCGGCCACGTCTCTGTCAACACTCCCATCGTGGGAAATACCCATGCCACTTGAAATGTGTAGCATCGGCGTGTACATCCAACACATATTTATAGTTAATAACGAATCTTGGGGCATGCCATATTTATATACATATAAATATTTAAACAGAAAGGTAGAAAGAAATTGGATAGGAACATATAAAAATGACAGACACAATGGTGGTGTGAAGGTGTAAAGATGGCCGATCCTAAGTGTAAAAAATTCGACTGGACCGGTAACCGAACCACGGACAATAAGGTTTCTCGTCCAATGCTCAGACCAACAAGCTACCCAGTCTACTAAGAATTCACAGAACAAATACCCCCAATGCATGACCCGCCAGAGCGGCCAATAGATGGCACTAGAGCCGCAGGTCACCCACTGGCAGAGAGAGAATGACACACACAGACGGCGAAATGAAAGAATAACACAAGCACACAGACAGTGGAGAAAGAAATACAACAGGCGTTTCTGGGTACGCAGAACCGAATAGGGAAAAGGAGGAAAATTTGCCGTTCAGGTCTTACAATCATTCGTTCATTTACTCAGACCACTCAGCGGAAAATACATGCATATAAATGTTTAAACAGAAAGGTAGAAAGAAATAGGATAGAAACACATAAAAATGACAAATACAATGGTGGTGTGAAGGTGTAGATATGGCCGATCCCAAGTGGAAAAAATTTGACTGAACCGGGAATCGAACCACGGACCTATGGGGGGAAGAGAGGAGATTAGATAAGTAAGGGGAGGGTGGAGAAACGGGAAGAATTAATTCCTCTTCTTTCCGGAGAAGATTAAATTCAGTAATTTGTAATTAAGATGTCTCATTTGGAAGCGGATGCATGACCTGTTCCTTATCAAAAGCGGAAGCACCGAAAAAGCGGGTCTTTATTCGAAAATATTAGTCGAAAAATACGAACTCTAGAAGACAGTTGTCTCTCCCTTCATGAGATTGGATAAAGATGAACATTTGACCATTTCAGTCGCAACAAGCTAAAATCCTCACTGATGTGGAAGTGTTATTTTTAACTAGTGACTTGAATCTCAATTAATTACTGCTAGTTGAGACAGCCCTTCTCCGGATATCGGAAAGTCAAATCTTCGAGATACAAAAGACCTGTACCAGTAAGGACTAAAACAGGTGAGGGATACGACACAAATTATTTTCACCATTGTATTTCACCTTTAACACTAAAATCTATATATTCCCAAAAAAAAAATATTTCTAATAAAGGGTTGATTTTAATCATATTCGTCAATGGATTTTCAATAAAAAGAAATGATTGTACAAATGCTTTTTTATGAATATAGATCTTGTGATAATCATAATTTAGGTACCTGATAATGGAGGTGCATTATCGTGGTTCTTAATTTTATTAATTTTAAGTAAAATGGAATTAATTCAATCAGTGGTTTACGGAACGCCTTTTTGATTCTGAAAAGTGGCTGAACGTGAGATCATTTTTCAATCAGCAATTTCAATGGAACAGCCCAGTCTTTCATTTTACATAATTATAGACACGGTCCAAGTTGAGGTAGTTACAGAAAGATTTCACTCCAGCCACAATAACGACTATATTCGAATTTGTTCTAAAATCCAAACAAATCTATAGAAGCTGGAAGTAGATGCTGCAACAATAAATATGCGAGAATTTTGTTTGAGCTTTAATTCTCAGTCCTCAACTAAACCATCTTCTTCGAAAGTGAATCTTTACTCAGACAGGTTTCAATTGAACTGCTCCTTCCATGTTCTTCTCTCCCGTGTGTCCTCCCTTAGCTCTTCGTAACTCCTTCCATTCATTATATTTGCCAACATAATATTTCTTCGTCTTCCTCTCCCTCTCTTTCCCTCGATCTTTTCTTCTAGTATTCACTTCAGCAGGCTATCTTTCCTAAGGACATATCCAATCCAGTTCGCATTCCTCTTTCTAACTGATCTCAAAATATTCCTTTTATCATATATCCTTGCCAGCACTAGAGATGAACGCCGCACAGCCCGCCGGCAAATTTGGCCACGCCGCCGCCGTCAAAAACTCCGGCGGCGGCGCCGTGGCGTACCATACTGGAGTGGTCCTTATTTTTCTGAAATCTGAATTTCTTTTGGAACATTGACTTGATTGGTGCCAATGGGTCAGGAAATAACATATGTAAAATACTGTCATTGAGGAAGGAGAAAACGTGCCGAATCGCACCTTAAGTTATTAAATTGCGCCATATTTTCCTGTTTTCCGGTCATTCCTGATGATTGAGGAACCCTTGGGGGTCTTTAATTCCTTTTCTGTAATTACAAACGTTTCATTATATATTTGATATGTTCCATATCGAATATTTTCACTATCTGCGCAACAGTTTCCGAGACATGACACCGAGAGAGCGCAGACCACCCAAGTTTCCTGTAGCGCCTAAGAACTGGAATCGTTCCGCAAAAGTCGACTTTAGACTTCGGTATTGGACGCTCCGATCTTGAAAATAGACTGGACGACACACTATTCGACTCGAGCTGAAGTCGAAAAAGCTTCTATGCCACATGCACAATGCATAATATATGGCATTTAAATGCTAAAAAATATAGGCTAAAAACATACCCTAAACCTCGAGAGTCAAAAGCAATCGGGCGGCGATCGAACCCTCGATGCACTTGCTCCAGCACAATCACACCAACCACTCCGCCACCCACGCTCTGGCCATTTCAATGTTCATGGCTCATCTAGACTTCTATTCCTCTCGTTATACATCAGATGTTGCTAGATCTCGGTCAAACTTTGTATGTGAAATTCCTAAAATCGTCCACCCTATGGCTCAAAGCTAACACATTATCAAAAAAAATACTATAAGCATTGGTTCATACGCTAGATCTCCAGTCTGCGCTCAGCCAGCATCCAACTACTAACTGCGATGTGGCAAGTATTGGTCACGAAACGTCATCTCCAAGATAATGAAACGCAGCGAAACCCGAAAGCAATGGAACACCCGCGAAAATAAACGTCCTCCTGACACTGTTCATTAGTGCCTCCACAGATTTCCCCTGGGAGAAAGAAAAAATAATGACTCTTGGTAAAGAAACAATTTAGTATTCCCAGGAAATACTAAATTTTTCTTTACCAAGAGTCAATATATATTGTTATATAGAATCGGAATTACGGGGGGTGGCATCCCGGACTAAGGCTGGGCAGTATTTGAATCCCAATATCAATTTCCATTATCTTAAAATATTGAAAATAGACCAATATCAATAACCTGTATTGGATAATTGAATATTGGAAAGTATTTGCATATTGAAATATTGAAAATATAGAAAAAATAAAATATTGGAATATTGGAAAATATTGGACATAGCAATATCAACAGGTAAAAAACAACTAATGTATTAGTTCTTCAACATACAACAATGTCGAAGCTTTTGAAACCTCGTGCTGGAGGAGGATGCTGAAGATTAAATGAACGGAAATAATGAGAAATTACGAAGTCTACAGAAGAGCAGAAGAGTAATGGATCATATGGTGATATACATCATATATTGAAGTACTAATATATTAGTTCTTCAATATATGATCTATATGATATTGTATATTGTATACACAATATTCCAATCACAAGTTAATTTTTTCCGCCCAACAATATCCGATACAGGATATTGGCATTGGTCGTTCCGAATTTGTGATTTCAGAATCCCAATCTTAAGGAGCGACGCTCACAGCTTCGTGTCAACTTCACTTTCTTCCTTAACTTCTGATTCTGCGTCCTATTGGAAAATATCGAATGTATCAATATCAACCGGTAAATAAACAGGTGAAAAACAAAACACGGTGGCAGAAGTGTATTAAAGCCGAAGGGGGTTACTTCGATAAAACAGACTTTATTCACTTTGTAAAAGTCTTTTATAATACAAGAAAAAGAATTTAAGCGTCTTTTCTCCAGCTATTGCTATGGATAATGGTGGGGAAAAAAGTGCTGCTCTGAGTGTCACGCTCGCCAACTCTACTCAAAGATTAGGGCGCCCTAAAACCACCTTCCTCACCGGGTTCCAATATTCAAGATTAGAAATTTTAATATTTGTAATCCAGTATTCAATATTCCAATTGTAAATATTAGTTCTTCAATATACAATTTTCCTATTGCAAATTTGATTTTTCCGCCTATCAATATTCAATACAAGATATTGGCATTGGTCGTTCCGAATTTGTGATTTTAGAATGCCAATTTTAAGGAGCGACGCTCACAGCTTCGTGTCACCACCAATTTCTTCCTTAACTTCTGATTCTGCGTCCTATCAGGAACCAATTCGTCTCCTTGTAACTATTCTGTTCAGCCCCTCTGCCCAATCTTACTCGAAGCGATTGACGAAGGAAAAAAAGAGCCTCCTTTCTGGCGCACTCTCTCTTTTCATACGTTTTGGAGAAGGGAGGGGAAATGGAAGGATCGGTTCTAAGTTTATCAAGGAGGGGGAAGGGGTTGGCCATTTCACTGGGAATCGGGGAATTTAATTTTTTCTCATTACTTGGCATCGAGGTGGGGTCACACATCACGAGAATAAAAGAAATAGGGGTGGGTAAAAACATCACACCACACTCACTCAAAAACACAAGGTCGTCCTCGCACTCGGGCTTTCCTCATATTCTCTCAGGCATTATCGTGATTAAACAAAAAGCCATTTCATAATTGGTCATACAATCATAAGATTGGTTGACTCTTGCCCTCCACCCTTCCCTGTTCAATGCTATTTCCCTTACCGGATTGGATTGGAGATTTGGGGAGGCGACCGATGGCTAAGGTCATTTGTGCCATAGGGGATAGGTGAGGGAGGAAGGTGGATAGAAGCCCGGCGTCGGCATTAGCCTGCTCTTATCGAAAGGCGCCAAGGGGACCACAGTTTAACGTCTCATCCAACAGACGGAGTACTGCAGTTAAGCGCTCTCCACAAGTCACTCAATTAAGGATCGGGTGTTCTCTTGCCTCGTGGAATCTCTTCCTACGTACTTTCCTCTTTATTTATTATCATGAACTTATTCCTGGGTCTTCCTCTGGGGACTTTTCCCTCCATTTTACCTTCAATTATGTTCCTCACAAACCTATAGCGTCTCGGGATGTATCCAATCTATCTGGTTCTTCTTTTCTCCATGTGTACTATATGATCCATTCCTCTTCTACTCTTCTGTACACTTCGTCATTTCTTATTGTTCCGTTCATTTAATCTTCTACATCCTCCTCCATCACGAGGTTTCAAAAGCTTTTAGTTGATTCTGGTCAGCTCAAACAAAAAAATATCGAACGAAAAAATCAATTAGATTTCCCTTAGCCTAGCAAAATCCCGTTCAGCTCGCCCCTATTGTAACGTCCTAACGAGACAATTTACAATGTCGGGTTGGTATACTTCCGGGTTCCGCTGCGATGTTATCTCTTTCCAGTGATGACTTCCGGTTTCCTCTGCTGTGAGTATTTACTGATCACAATCTATTGCCTTATGCTAGATATCGGCTACATAAATATCAATATCAGGGTGGATTCCTCGGACCGTCTAACACGAAAAAACTGAAATTTAGACAGGCATTTTCGACAATTATTCATTTCTAAGAGTTGAATAAGAGTTGTCCGTCGCCCATGTTGTTCTTGCTTTTGCCACAACTAGGGTGTAGGGTGCGGAACTAATCCCACCTGAAATCAGAACCGTGCACCAATTTGGATAAAAATGTGCGGCCAGGTAAACATCTTGGAGAATGCTACGTAGAAGAATATGCTGCCATGCAGTACACCAATTATGAGACTGATTAGTATTATTAATGCGGCTGATAAATAGCATTATAAGACAATAAATCATACAAAAGCTAAATCGTGACGGAAATTTCATGCGGGGTGAGTTTTTTACAATAATAACAAGATTTTTGACGCAAGTTTAACATTTACTATATCTTTTGTGCGAATGCTATAATACTAACAAACCCCAGCCGTCTGACGCTATCGTTAATCACCATTTTTACATTCGCCATTCGGCTTCTCCATTCCAAAGGGATACAGTTTTGATACCAGGAATTTCTGGAAAATTCAACCCCAAATTTAGCGGAATTGGCCATCGAAGAGCATAGACTATTCCCTTTCTAGCCATAATTGTTCAGGGTTTCTGCACGTTATGTCCGATGGCTTGACTTCAATAACATTCCTGAAAGATATTTGCCACTAAAGGTGTAAGAGATGGAATTACACCACGGCGCTGTCAACTAGTTGACAGCATTCGCCGCTTTACTGCCACTTGGAATAAGTGAACGCATTCAATTTCGTTTCGTCATTTACCGCTTCTTTCTGAGCCCTCCGATGACTTTTTTCGTCTCTTCCGTTCAGGAGTTCTCCATTTCCTTCTCCCGAAGATCCATGAAGTTTTGCTTCATTTTATACATGTAGTTTTATCCTGTATAATGTCTTCCGTCATCCCCATCTCATCTAGGTTTTTAAATCCCTTCGACCCACTAGTTGCCGTTCTTACTATAATATTGAGAATTTATCTCATTGTTCACTCTATTGACCTCCATTGATATAGGATATTCTCCCGAGAAAAGGTCATACGACCTATCGTACGACCTCCTAGAGAGCATATCCAATAATGAGAATTTAGCCATTTGTCAGTGATAATTAATCCAGGGGAAGAACGGATTATACGGAAAGAATTTGATGAGCTGAAATTAATTCTACAATATCCTTTTTCTCGAGATCTTTTTGATATTTCCATTGAGTCATCGATAGGATATTTGGTGAATGATATCATGATATCATCAAATCAAGGCTCCGCATCCGCTCGTTGCGTTTTACGAAGAACACTCACGAATTGTTATCGCTGATTCCGTTCGTATTTGGAACATTTATTGTCCGCAGGGACAAATTAGTTTCTGTGAAATTTCGCGTGAAACTACAAGTGCAGAGTTTTGAATTAACATTTAACTGTGGACAATCACCACGCCATCATTCGTCTTCAACCAGTCCCACCACTGTCACTCAATAAATTGAGAACGATTTCCTCAAGGAACACATCTTTTGAGTGCAGATTGTAATATAGCACAAAATGAAAGTAATAAAGGGGCTCTGAATCATTCCTTCCCTTGCCATTCCTTGATTTCCCCTCGCACAACGGCAGGGCATATGCCATTGTGGACCACAAGCGGGCCAGCCTCAAAGAATTCAACAAAGCCAACAACTTGGGGAGTATGACGTCACGATGAAGTCACGCCAGTTGTTAATTCTTAAATTAGAATTTGAATTACTTCTGCTCTCGGTCCACGAGGGCACGGGGAATTCCATACTGTTGATTCATCTACATCTACGAAATACCGATCATGCCACCACTAAGTAAGTGTTTGGCACGTGGTGATTCCACACCAGACATGAAGCCCTCATCCCAACTGAAACCCGAATCACGCACGTTCCCCCGGAATGCCATGCGAACACCAAAAGCAGTCAGAATGACAATGCGCGGTCAGACTAGAAACTAGGACAGTGCTAAATGGATGAATGCCATGCAGTACTCTACGTAAGATATGACTGCTGGTTATAATTACTGCGACAGATGAATAGTTCTACAAGATTCTAAATCATGCAAGAGCTATATCACACCGGAAATTTCATGAGAGGTTTGTACCCTATAAATATGTTAAGATATTTAGCACAGATGCAAAAACCTATTTTACCTAGTTAGTATCCTAGAATTGATCAATCGCAACTATTACGGTCCCTAATTGTACGTGTAATGAATGACATTTTAAATCTATCTGTTGTGAAGTCTATTTCCATAACCATATGCTTGTGAATGTTTCAATCTTAATAGTTTGACTCTAGCCAAATATGCTGAACGTCCGAATTAGTTGAATTTGTCATGGTGAGCAATAAATTTGCCCCGTATGAACCGAATCAGGCGGTGATACTTCGTGAATGTTCCTTGCTGATTGGATGAAAATCAATTTCGATGAAATAAGAGGGAGATTAACTAATTTTTAAGCTCCTGTCACATAGGTTGGAGGGCTAAATCCATGTACATGTCTATTTAATCCGTGTTTTAGTGGACTATACTGACGAAGAAACGTTATGGAACTCTATCATAATGAATTTCAGGTAGTCCGTACTGATTATGTGCTGCAGGGATGAGTGATTCATGTTTTCTCGCTGTGAGGGATGAGCGTTTTAAACTGAGCCTTAATAAACCGGTGGACTTTAGCCTCCAGGTCCCTCTCTATCTGGCAATAGATGTCTTCAGCCAATAGCTGCGTAGAGTCTTGCTTTCTCTCGCTTGGGAAGAGTAAATTAGACATATCCTTTTATCAGCAAGAGAAAAATATATAAAAAGTACACAAAACCGATATTGAATGGCGCTACTTGTTTTATTTGCCTCATTTCAAAAGAAGAATAAAAACAACAACAATGGACATATATACAAACTACTTTAGAGAGCGTTTGGTGTACCATCAAGCTACAAAACAAAAGAAATATGCATATATGGTCATTTTACAGGCCACCAGATTCCAAAGTCGACGTTTCGTACAAGTTAGACTCAATTGAATTTACCTCGAAAAACAAAAAAAGCGTGATAATTATCGGTGGGGATTTCAACCTCCTTGCTATAAATTGGAAAACCAATAGCGTTGAACCAAGTTCGACGAAGCGTGATATAAGCGAGGTGCTAATAAGAATAAGAATACTTTATTTGCTCTGGGTACATCACCCCTAAGAGCATTACAAAAATTATCAAAAACAATTATCAAACAAAAATTATCAAAAACAATATACAACAAAATAAGCACTAAAGGAGAAAGGAGAGGTGCTAAAGGAGAATAAATCATGCGGCGTTAATAGAAAAGTAGTAAACTGGATAAGGGACTTTCTCAATGATCGAAAACAAAAAGTAGTTATTGAAGGCTTTAGCTCTGACATGGTCGAAGTCGCATCCGGCGTTCCTCAGGGAAGTGTGATCGACCCCCTTTTATTCATTTTTTATATTAATGACCTAAGTTCTAGAGTTAGCAGTAAATTAAGATTATTTGCAGATGATTCAGTTATCTACCGTAAAATGAGCGAAGACGCGGACTTGGAAACTCTGTCATCGGACCTTAACAGCGTTCATTCGTGGTGCCAGGAGTGGGGGGTTAGAATTAAATATCAGCAAATGCTCCACAGTCCACTTCCTGCGAAAGTCATTACAAAAAAGCCATACCTATACTGTGGGTGGAGTAAACATAAAATCTTCAGAGACAGTAAAACATCTTAGAATTACCTTAACATCTGATATATCGTGGGGGTTACACATACAGAATATATGCTACGCAGCATTGAAGAAACTAGGTTTTGTTAAATGTATAGTAGGAAGGTCCTAGGATGAAAAATTAAGAGAGAGATTACTCAATTCAACACTCGCGATGAAGACCCAGATTGTGGAGAACATGTATATAAATATAATATGCAAAGGTCTACGAGAAATATAATATGAACTATAAAAAGAATTTATAATTTCCAATCAATTAGGAAAAAATGGTAAGTGTGTCAAACTTATTTTCCTTCCTCTATTACAGAAAAGCTCGAGCAATTCTCCAAAATACCATCGGAAACGGATTTGAAAGTCATTCAGATGAATTGAACAACCCATCGTCCACTTCCCAAGGGACAAGACTTTTGTGTATCCAATTGGGGAAGCCGTAACCGCTCTGACCCCAGCTCATCGACGATGTCTCCCGAGGACTCCGATGCGTCGAACGGCACATCAGGCGATTTGAATGGCACCGTCCCGGACGTCTCGAAGGGCGAGGCCGCCGTTACGGGCGTGTTCCTCTCATCTATGACCCTCCTCACCGTTGCGGGAAACGTCCTGGTCATCCTGTCTGTTTTAACGAACAGGTCCCTTCGCATCGCTTGTAACTACCTCATCGTGTCCCAGGCCGCGACGGACATCTGCGTGGCCCTGCTGCTTTTCCCGTTCCACATAGCAACCAGCGTGACTGGTCGGTGGATTTTCGGTGCTACCATGTGCAAAGTGTGGACGGCCATGACATTTCTTTTCTGCTCGGCCTCGATAGCTCACATGTGCGCAATCGCTCTGGATAGATACCGGGCCATCAAAAACCCCTTCAAGTACGGAAGGAAACGTACTATCCGCAGATACCTCGCGATCGTCGCGATCATTTGGGGGCTCAGTGTATGCTTGTCCTCCCTTATAGTCTTCCAGGAGCGGAAGTTGGCCGAGCGATTCAGCAAAATGTCCATCTGCACGGCCAGGACTTTCAAGAGTCGAGTGGTAACGGTGTTCGTTGGTTTCTACTACGCTGTCCTCATCATAGCCACTGCTATGTACTCGCGACTGTTCGTAACAGTGCGTCGAAGATTGAGGCGCAGGAGGCCCAATGGGATTTTGGCCAAAATAACCACTTGTCCTGTCGACTCTAAGCCTAGAATCCAGGGCCAAACATCTTCCGTGGACCAAGCCGCATCGGTGCCGTCCGACAGTTCGCGACAAACGACGATTTTGCAAGTCGCCGGGAACGAAGGAACGCCAACGAACTACGGATCTGACTGCGAGTCGAAGAGCGTTGCCTCTCCAGCCAACAGCAGCGACCAAGTGTTAACGCCCGGAGACTGTGGAGAGAAGATTGGCGAACCGAGTTCGCCCAGCTTCGACGGAGGTACCAGTGATTTCAAAGACTGTACCAGCCACAGGTTGAACGATGAATGTAAACAGACGAGGGCAAAGGACGAGATGGGCGGTGGACCATCAGATCCTAAAATAGTCACTTCTGCTGCCGATGAAAAGTGTAAGGCTGACGAGTGTCCACCTGCAATGTTTTCTGAAACACCTTATGTTACTGTTTCCTTTAATCAGGAGAAAAGGAGAAATTCTTTGGAAAAGGAGAAAAGATTGGCAAGGACTATCGGGATTATAATGGGTGCCCTAGTGATCTGCTGGTTACCCTACGCTATTTTGAACATTATCCCGCTCATTGACCCATCAATTTCTCCGTCTCAGAAGTTGAGGACCTTTATCTTATGGTTGGGATACTGCAACTCAACCCTCAACCCCTTTATATATACTATATTCAACAGGGATTTCCGAGCAGCATTCAAAAAACTACTCCGTATCCGTTAGCCATATCACGAGCCGGATCAGATCGAGTTGGGATAATTGCTTACAATCTCGTTGATTTACATTTGCAAAATTTAAATGCAAACACCAGAGCACTTCCCATATTTTAATTATGATTTCACCAAAATCAAACATTACTTAAAATTCCCAATACGGCAGTCCATTTTTGTTGACTTTCCGTAGCTCTGTGGTTCCTGTGTTCCTTTGTAGATGAACGGTTCTCAAAAGACCGATATTATTTAAGTAAACATTAGTATTTACTCCATGTTTACATTTTTTTCGAGTATAAATATTTTTGTGTAACAGCTTAATTATTCTCACTCAACAGAAAGAAGAGATATTATTAGAGTAAATGATTTCATGAAACGAAGGGTCTCCAAAAAAAGTTTGCAAATATGATACAGAAACCATGATTGCATTCACTAAGTTGTCCTAAATAAAAGTTGTCGAACTCACTAAGTTGTCCAAAGATGCAACAATTGCTACGAGAGATACATTGAATGTACATTAATGCTGATAGAAGTATGAATCGTCATCGAAACAAAATTGGAACCCTTACCAAGGATTTGAAATGGTTATACAAATTTTTGACTGAGCAGGAGATTAGACATAAATTAATTCTACTAATGAAAAACAAGTTATGGTAGTCCATTCCGATTTCGTCCTTTTTCTCAAATGGTTTCACCGATCCGCTCCGGGTATCTCTGTCACTCCAACGTTAATAGGGTGGGGAAACCCCTGACCGCGACGTAGAGAAGATAAAATAGAAAATAAGTAGGCGGAGCATAGCATCCGACCATTTCACTCACCCTCAAACATCTGCCGAATCGACCCATCCATCACAACTATTATGATCCATTATTGTACTTTGGAAAATGAAATTGTAAATATATTGATTCTATAGTCTATTTCCTTGATTTTATGCTTGTGATCATTTCTAACGTATTAGCTTGGCTCTGTCAGAATATGTTGAACATCAGGCAAAAAATAGTCTACATCAATTTTTCGTAAACAATTGAATCTATAATTTTCCCTTCGATCAGATAGTGTTTCCATCCTAAATCCATCATCAATTCAGCAACATTACTATGCTTATCGTAACGATTTTAAAATAATAATTCTGCTCTCCGATTGAAAGTTTATTTATTTACAAGTGGGTCATTCCACGTCAGATCAGCAGTGAGTTTTCCCTTGGTGCGAGGCCCGAGTGCGAGGACAACCTTGTGTTTCTGAGTGAGTGGTGTGATGTTTTTACCCACCCCTATTTCTTTTATTCTCGTGATGTGTGACCCCACCTCGATGCCAAGTAATGAGAAAAAATGGAACCCCGATTCCCAGTAAAATGGCCAACACCTTCCCCCTCCTTAATGAACTTATAACCGATCCTTCCATTTCCCCTCCCCTCTTCAAAAACGTATGGAAAGAGAAAGTGCGCCAGAAATGAGGCTCTTTTTTTCCTTCGACAATCGCTTCGAGTAAGGTTGGGCAGAGGGGCTGAACAGAATAGTTACAAGGAGACGAATCGGTTCCTGATAGGACGCAGAATCAGAAGTTAAGGAAGAAATTGGTGGTGACACGAAGCTGTGAGCGTCGCTCCTTAAAATTGGCATTCTAAAATCACAAATTCGGAACGACCAATGCCAATATCTTTTATTGAATATTGATAGGCGGAAAAATCAAATTTGCAGTAGGAATATTGTATATTGAAGAACTAATACTTGCAATTGGAATATTGAATACTGGATTACAAATATTAAAATTTCTAATCTTGAATATTGGAACCCGGTGAGGAAGGTGGTTTTAGGGCGCCCTAATCTTTGAGTAGAGTTGGCGAGCGTGACACTCAGAGCAGCACTTTTTTCCCCACCATTATCCATAGCAATAGCTGGAGAAAAGACGCTTAAATTCTTTTTCTTGTATTATAAAAGACTTTTACAAAGTGAATAAAGTCTGTTTTATCGAAGTAACCCCCTTCGGCTTTAATACACTTCTGCCACCGTGTTTTGTTTTTCACCTGTTTATTTTACCGGTTTATATTGATATATTCGATATTTTCCAATAAACCAATAATTTAGTTTGCACTGTTTCCAATATAAAAATATTCCAATATTCAATAGTCCAATACAGATTATTGATATTGGTCTATCTTCAATATTTTAAGATAATGGATATTGACACTGGGATTTAAGTACCACCCAGCCTTAGTCAGGGATGCCAACCTACGCAACCAAGCAGTCGCCAGCCCCAGCCGCCACCGAAGGAGCCGCTGTTTTCATCGGCGCCAAGAAGATTCCTTGATAGGTGCTGTCTTTCGCACAAAAGTCTCCCCCTTTTTTTCCCCGTCTATGTGATATATCAGTGATAAAAGAGGTGTCATTCGTTTCATTTTTGTCGACTTAAATTGCGCCATATTTTCCTGTTTTCCGGTCATTTCTGACGATTGAGGACCCCTTGGGTGTTTTTAATTCCTTTTCTGTAATTACATACGTTACATTATGTATTCGATATGCTTCCTATCGATTATTTTCAATTTCTGCGCAATAGTTTCCGAGAAACGGCACCGAGATAGCGCATGCCACCCAAGTTTCCTGGCGCGCCTAGAACTGGAATGGTTCCGCAAAAGTCGACTTTAGACTTCTACATTGGACGCTCCAGCCTTGAAAGTCGACTGGATTACACACTGTTCGACTCCAGCTGAAGTCGGAAAAAGCTTTTATGCCACATGCACAATACATTATCTATAGCATTGAAATGCTAAAGAAAGGCTAAAAATATTCCCTAAATCTCGAGAGTCAACACCAATGTGGGGGGGATCGAACCCTCAATGCTAATGTTCCAGCGCAATCATACTAACCACTCCACCACCCATGCTCTGGACTGTTGCCTGACTTCTATTTCTCTCTGCATAAATCAGGTGTTGCTAGATCTCGGTCACCTGAAACTTTGTATGTGAAATTCCTAAAATCGTCCACCCTACGGCTAAAAACTAACACATCATAAAAAAATACTAAAGCAGTGGATCTTACATCTCCAGTCTGCGCTCAGCCAGCGCCCAATTACTAACTGTGATGTGGCCAGTATTGGTCACGAAATGTTATCTCCAAGATAACGACACGCAGCGAAACCCGTAAGCAAGGGGATACCTGCGAAAAGAAACGTCCTTCTGACACTGTTCATTACTGCCTCCTCAGATTTCTCCTGGGGGAAACAAATAATAATGACTCTTGGATAAAAAACAATTATTTCCTGAGAATGGAATTTTAACAAAATGGAAACAAATATGAATCGATACACCTTTCAAATCAACCCAACTTATTCACACTATTCAACGCACACACATACGACACTTCAACGGGGAATTTAATAACTTTAGGTGCGATTCGTCACGTTTTCTCCTTCCTCAATGACAGTATTTTACATATGTTATTTCCTAACCCATTGGCACCAATCAAGTTAATGTTCCAAAAGAAATTCGGATTTCCGGAAAATAAGGACCACTCCAGTATGGTACGCCACGACGCCGCCGCCGGAGTTTTTGACGGCGGCGCGGCGTTCATCTCTAGCGCTGGCAAGGATGCATGAGAAAAGGAATATTTTGAGATCAGTAAGAAAGAGAAAG
Organism: Ceriagrion tenellum; assembly: GCA_963169105.1. Lineage (NCBI taxonomy): Eukaryota > Metazoa > Arthropoda > Insecta > Odonata > Coenagrionidae > Ceriagrion > Ceriagrion tenellum. Next base: position 33,696,638 of record OY720635.1, on the reverse strand, counting down.
GCGAACTGGATTGGACACGTCCTTAGAAAAGATTGCCTGCTGAAGAGAATATTAGAAGGAATGATCGAGGGAAAGTGGGGGGGAGGAAGACGTAGAAATATTGTGTTGACAGATATAATGATTGGAAGGAGTTACAAAGAGCTTAGGTAGGCAGCACGGAATATACGAGCATGGAGGGAGCAAAAGACTGACAATAAAAGCAACAAGAAAGTTCTGGCGTATTTATTGTTACAGTGTTTACTTCCAGCTTCTATAGATTATTTTGGATTTTAGAACGAATTCGAATATGTTCGTTATTGTGCCTAGGGTAAAATCTCTCTGTAACAACCTCAACTTGGACCGTGTCTGTAATTATGTAAAAAGACTGGGCTGTACCATTGAAATTGCTTATTGAAAAATGATCTCACGTTCAGCCATTTTTCAGAATCAAGAAGGCGTTCCGTAAACCACGGAATGAATTATTTCCATTTTACTTAAAATTAATAAAGTTAAGAACCACGATAATGACCTCCTTTATGTGGTAAACTATAATTATCACAAGATCTTTATTCATAATAAAGGATTTCTACTATCATTTCTTCTTATTATGCAGATTTGGGTAACTCGGTTTAGTACTAGTTCAGTGATTACAGAATACTAAACGTATGGGCCGTTTAAGAAACGAAATAAACTCCTTTTCTATGGAAAATCCATGGATGAATGCAATCAAAATCAACCCCTGATTAGAAATAAATATTTTTATTTATCCATTTTAGAAGTAAAGGTGTAGTATAAAAATTATTGTCGTAACCCTCACCTGTTTGAGACCTTACTGCTGCAGGTCTTGTGTATCTCGAAGACTTGACGTTCCAATATCCGGAACCGGCCGTCTCCGGTAGCAAGATTAAATTGAGATATTAGTCACTAGTTAAAAAAGACACTTCCACATCCGTGTTTTTTTCTAGTTTATTGCGACTGAAATGATTTAATTTTCACCTATAACCAATCTCATGAAGGGAGAGACAACTGTCTTCTAGAGTTCGTATTTATCGACTAATGTTGTCGAATGTTGCACTACCTTTTCGGGGCATCCGGCTTCGATAAGGAACTGGTCATGCATCCTCTTCTAAATTAGACATCCAAGTTAGAAATCATTGAATTAAATCTTGTCCGGAAAGAAGATGAAATTTATTTTTTTAGAAGTTTCAGTTGCAATGTCAAAACTTTGATAATAAATGATCAAGGCACATGACTGTCAAAATATTTGGATCCAACTTGTGTTTTTTTTTACCTGTGTTGCTGTGTGTTTTCGTCTGCCTCCCTGTGGCATTTTTTTAATCTATAAGTCGTCACTCGAGTGATCTTCGATGAAGTTTCAAGGGAACATCAGCCAACGACAAAAAAGTAAACTCAGAAGATATTTGACGCTGACTAAAATAAATGATGAGTGGCTATGGAGGTTGCTTCAGTTAATAGTAAGAACAGGTAATAAAGCGGTTACATTATTTAATAACCAGCCAATGACCTAAAGATTATAAATAACCAAAGTATTTGGAAAATAAAATAAAAACATCTGGTGCAATCAAATACAAAGTACAGCACAATCCTTTAAGAATAATAAGGATAATCACTAGAACGAATTAAAATCAATATTATTATATATTTGATGATGGTTTCGGTCCTTACCTGGTAGAATTCCTTGATATCAGGGGTAGAAAAATTAACACTGCAATTCCACATGGTAATAGATTTATTCTCACGAACGGATTCGCCGCAGAGTAGCATCATCAGGTGATGTGATAATCTAATAGGATGTTAATTATCCTCAGTTTTTACTAATCTCTAATTTTATATATTAATTAATATAATAGTTTCTTTTAGTTATAAGTAATATCAACTATACATACCTACGAAAAGGTAATTTTATTTACCTCTGTAGGGTTTACTATGTCTCAGCGTACTGAGGTAAACATTTCTGAAGAAATAAATATATAAACATGGCTTCAGATGTGGTAAGGGCTAATATTAGATGCCACAACTGAAATAATTAATAATTAAAGGATATAAGAGCAACTGTCTGAGTACATGGCCGGCACTGGGAGAATCTGGGGTCAAATTTCGTCCCGCCGCAATCATTGTTGAGCTATTTTTCCATGCTGGGGCGAATGGGGCACGCCACAGAAACATTATGCGTATGCGAGACGGGGCTTGATCACCTTTATTATTGCGTGGATACTTGCCCTAGGGGTCGAGGATCGAATGATGACAAAGACGTTTTGAAAGGGAAATGAAAGTTTAATTCAATCGAGTATTTGATCATTTAATGAAAGAAATTCAAATGTGCGTCTCGAAAAGCCAAAGAAGAATATTACCACATCTCGGGAAGGAGAGAAGTTGCGGGTATAAGCACGAATGGATAGAGCTGCGACTACTGGTATAGAGTCTTCTTATACTTACATATGTCTTTCATACGCATCTAAATGTCTATTGTTAGCGTCTTGCAAGGCTACTGTTATGGAAGTGACTTCATTGTGTACACCCTCCTCTACGTTTGATTACATTGCATCCGGCGCCGAAGTGTGCTTGCGTGTGTGTGAAAACGGCCAAAGAACGACTGCCTTAAACAGTTTTCCAAGCATTTCAAAAATAATGTGGGGCACAGTCACACGCACGAGTCTATAGAACATATACCAGTGTAATTAAATACGTCATGAAAAAATAGGAAAAATTCCAAAGTTGGTCGCGCTCAAGCGACGCTTATTTTATATTTTTTTCATGTATCCCGCAAAAATATACCCAGGAGTATATTTTTTTCTCGTGCACATTATCATTGCTATAGTGTTTGATTACGTGCCGATTTTGTAACCAGATGTCACCATTTTTCTTTAACTTCACTTCAAAAAAATGAATGGATTCCAACTTTAATTTGGAAAATCAAATATGTGTTTAGCAACTCGACGGCATCAGCGCTCTGCAGAAAAATCCTTCGATGAATGAACTGTGAACTTTTAGGGCAGCAGAGGTGCAAGAGTTTTATTAAAAAGTATACAACTATCACTGTAGCACCATCAATACTTAGACAAAAGTGAGAGAAGCATCCTTCCTCCACCTTGTTTTTTTACTTATATCACTGTTTTTTCTTAGATGTTAACCCCGAGTCTCTGCCCTTACTTGGTTTCACAAAACATCGATAAAGAGCGCGAATCACATACACAGCCACCAGAATTGCAACGGTCATCACCATGAGGACAACCGCCAACACGTCCAATGCAAAATACTGATACCAAGCAAGGTCTAATCCTGCGTAACGAAGGGCTTCCACCCGCCCTCCCTTACCGTGACGCAGCGTGAACTCCACCCAAAATATCGCACGGTCTAGCGGCGTTTCCGGCTGGTCTCGTAACATACTTGAGAGCGTGTTCATGTTTCGGCGATAACTGTGAAATGAACAGATTGACATTTGCGGAAACTTATTTGTATGTACCATCTGTGCAATATAAATAGCACACACAAAGCATAAATGTTTCATTGATAAACAAAAGAGAAACCATCACATATAATTTCATAGATGCATGTACCTTAACCCTAATTGGTCTCATGGGGCTAAATAAACCCCAAACATTTTTATATGAAATTATTATAATAAAAAATATTTGCATAATATTTTTGTGCCATAACGATTATTATTCCTTTAATTTTAATTATTCGTGTAAAATAAAGGCCATTAATTTTTTTACATTTTTCAATCATCAAAATAAATATACTTTTTCGAGCGGAGAGTATTGACAAAAAATTTTATTTAAATATAATATTTCATGGATATTTTTTTCTCAGTTTTTTCTCAAAAATCAATTCATAAAAATACAATTCTTTCCGTAAACAAATTTGATTTTTTCACTACCTTAATTTTGGCGATTAGTTTTAAAATACTTAAACCATAAATATACATTATGGATTGTTGACTCGTCGCCAAAATCTGCTGTCTAGAATTCCGTAAACAAAGAACTTTTTGAATTGTGGCGCCGCCTAGTGATGAAAGACGGTAGTTCAAATGCAAATACAGTCGACAGATTTTAAATAAATACGTCTTACCGGTTTTACTTACCCGTAATCATAATGCAGTGGATAAAAATGTAGTACAATACGCGGGATGTAATTACACACTTTCTCAACAATTAACAACAGCCATTTACGATTCAACTGAAAAGACTTTTTTCTAAGTAGTGCCAAGGACTGTGTGAACTAAATGTGGGCATTTAGGCAACATGTAGCCAATGCAACAATTTCAAACATTTAAATCCATAATGCATATTTATGACTTAAACTATTAAATTTGGTTGGAAAACTGTGTCATCTTTTTCTACGATCCTTAAACAAAAGCTAAATATTTGTTAAACATTTTTAAAACTTATTATTGATGCAAGATCTCACTTTTTCGGCGCTGGGGTGAATTTAACCTAGTGTGCCCGTTATGCAATTCTACTGATGTCAGACCAATTAGGGTCAAAATAAAAATGAATGAGATCATTTAAAATTGCCTTTACATCATGTTTACTGTAAATAATGACCATTAATTGTGCAGACCCATTTGGCAAGTGTACCTAATAAAATAATAAAGCAGGAAATGATTAAAACTAGTTTTTTTTAGCAAAGGATAGCATTTACCTGGGATCATTGATGACCTTTAAAATTGTCTCAGTAAAAGATTTTGTTGTCATGGTGGCAAAATCAACATATTCAGCAACTTTCATTTCCACCATCCTTCGCATATTGGTGAGCTGGTCCACAAAAAAAGGAACTGACACCACTGGTTTGCCATGGTATAGAGACTCTTGGGTGCTCAAAAGTCCTGAATGACTCACAAATGCCAAGATTTTTGGATGACCTGTGTTGCGAAGATATGCCAGGATATATTTCATTAGATCGATTTAAGGTTTTTTTACAATTTATAATTGCAATGACTAAATTAGTTTACAGCAACACACAGAGATTACTCTATCAGAAGGGCTTATCTTCATATGAGCTAATTAATAAATTTTTGGCGCTCTCATTTCATTAGCATGCAAAAATTGATTGCCTCAGTCGGCTGCAAAGTTAACTCCACAAAATAAACATACTAATGGTACTCATGGAGGTATTAACCTCTACATATAACAAGGGTGTCGATCCCCCCCAAAACGTATAGCACAACCCACCCCCCCAAATTCCGATGTTCTCTCCTAAAATGTTGTATTGTATCTAAATCTTTTCTCCTTCCCTCCCACCAAAATATTTAGAATGTTTCAGATAAACTGTTTTTTCTCACTTGTCAAGATAACGATATATCTATTTATGCACCGATAATATGCCCCCTCTGCCCCAAAAATAATATTTTGAATGCCTCAGATTACGTTTGTCACTCTCGTCGTCCATATTTTTAAATTTCATTTTATTTATTTTTCCGCCCTTTTTATTATAATGATTTTTCAAAAATCCCCCCCCCCAATCCAGTGGCGCAACAAGCGCCATGTAACCCCCACTTAGGCACCCCTGACTTATATGAAGTAAAGTATTAGTGTACTTCTGAGACTAATGGATTGAAGAATTCAGATTGACTATTTCACCTTGTTGAGCGATTTTCGAAGACCGCCATGAGGGGAGATGAAAGACAAGTAAGTCTAGGTCACAGAGTATATACAGAGAGGACAGGTGGCGCTTTTAGCTGTAATCACCCATGCGCATTTTCGCCATGTTCTCAGTAAGTTTAACTGGTGGATACGGTGAAGCACTTCGAGTGAAGCAGAGTGAAGTAAAAGCAATTCCAAGTCTGAAAGTGTTTAAACTTAGTGAGGCGCCCCTAATTTTACTAATATGGGTGAAGAAGAGAAGGAGGTGGGAAAAAAAGGTGGATTTGCATGGTGCTCGGCAATTAATAGCCGGAATAATTCGGGAATGCCGAACAACTCGTCCAGTTTTTTCCGTGCAATTTTTTCCGTTTCCCAAAGGATCCAGTTAGGTAAGTATTTATGACTCTGTTACCCGCAGATGTGCTGTATTCCACTTGCTTATATATTTTACATTATACTGGGAATTGCTAAGACGGAAATTCGTCACATGTGCAACACTTTTCCTGAAAATGTGCACAAGTGCTCACGCTTTACATACTAGGTGCAAGGAATGGATAATGGATTCTCCAAGATTTGGAGAAGAAGAGTGCGAGCTATTTGAATGCTAATTGCAGAAAATGTGGTGTGCACTTTGAAGAAAGCATGTTCCTAAATTACTTAAGGAACAGGCTTCATGCGAATGCGGTGCTCGGCATGCCGTCGAAGTTCAATGTATCGAACCCGTAGCCACTTGTTGGAAGTTCCAGAAAACCTCTAAAGAAAAGGCAAAGTCTCATCAAATATAATTCTTTGAACAAGGAAAACACTGACGGTAAGTGTAGTTTATGACATTTGAGAATTTCCTATCATACTGAAAAAGACCAAGATAATCCATCTGAATACACGGAAATTTAGTTTTACCATAGTCCGCTATTGCATTATTGTTCCTGCTGTGACGGTCTTGTTTGTTTTTATATTGTAAATATTTCACTTATCAGATCGTTAGCCGTCCGACTAATACTTATTTAAATTATTTTCACTGGTGTTGGAACCAAATTAAATTGTCTGTAATGTGATGTTCGTGCCTGTCAAATGATACTTACCTAAACGCTAGTTCCTTGTCGGATGCAAAAAACTGGCCAACTTCCTTTTCTTTGCGCTATATACTCTGTGGTCTAGGTCCGTTAGTTCCCGCCTCAACATCTAAGAGACTAGAGAAAAAAGGCGGGAACTAGCGGACCAATCACGCGACCTGACCGTACGCCGAACAACCGATATATATTCCAGACCAGGGGCGGGATTCTGTACATGCTACCGACATGTATCGGTGTCTCTAACCCGCCCCAAGCGACATCGTTCGGTCAGAGCGATTCTGGCGACGCCTTTGACCGACACCTGTCGTTCACTCGAACGATAGTTGTCGGTGGGACCGGGTGATCCTACCGACGATTTTGAAAGCCTCGGTAGGGGCTGGCAACAAGTTTTTCGCGCTTTGCAGACTGAACGCTGGGTTAAAAAAAAATGTAAAGTGTTCGACGGGTTCGGCGTCTCTCGAATTTGGTTTTGTGATTATCAGTGACCAACGATTAGTTTGTGAAGTTTCCAACCGACAGTGATCCAGTTGACGATGTAAAACATGCCCTAATGACGATTGACGACTCGTTCATCGAATCGTCTGCAAAAATGGAGAGTTTGACCCGGTGGAAAGCCAGAGTAACCTTTAACAACAGCATTTGTCAGGAAAGCCTTAGATCTTTCTTCCCGGTTATCCCCGGTTTATGTGGACAGAAAAAGATTTTCGTTGGGTTTTCGAGACTCACTCCAGTCATCAAGGAGAAACCCCTATGATTTCTATGGAAGGTCAACAAAGAATGAATAAATGCTGAAAAACATTATTTCGGAGGTCTCTCCAAGAAAACTCGGCGTAACTTCACACAGTAGGTGGAATAGTTATCAACTGCGGTCTTCAAAAATTAGCTGCCAGGAAACGTATGGCAACTTCATTAATCTGTTGTGAGACTTCAGTAATGTGCTTTCTAGCTCATTTCGCGAACTAGTTTGGTTCCCATGCCTCGCTCTTTCTCTCTTTCCATTCACCCTTTCCCTTCATCCTACTAGAGATGGGCAAAACCGTTCATTTTTAGGAACTCGTTCACTCCCTTTTTGGGACCCATTCCTTTTCACTCGCTCACCGTTCCTTTTTTATTGGTGGTCATATATTTTTATTTTTAATATGTTCCTAGTATTGTAAGAATGTAGAAAAAAGCTATAAATACTTAATATAGGTACTGTAATGACGGAAATTAAGAATATCGGATTAAATAAAAGATGATAGGTAATAAAATCAAATTTTTACAGAGTTTCGAAGAAAGGTTTAATTGATATAAAGAAAAAAAGGAATGCCAATTACACCGCTAGCATCAATTGATGAATTTATGGGGTGTTTTAAAGAAATCCTGTCTCTGAAAGATAGGATCGAAGGAGCGAAAGGATCGATTGACCGAAAGGATCGATTGACCAAAAGGACCGAATCACGGAGTAGGATATCCTACTCCGTGGTCCGAATGATCGAAAGAAAAAAAAGGACCGAATGACCGAAAGAAACGAAGGACCGAAAGGAACCAAGGACTGAAAGGAACGGTCGTTCCCCAGAAGTCGGTCCTCGGTCCTTCCGTTCAATCCATGGACCTGTTCTTTCGTAAAAGACCCACCCTACCCGCATCTGCCTCCCGTCCATGACGCGCAGGTCTGTTCTAAGAACTTCAGCGGCAGCTAAAATACATGGCACGTCCTGCATGTTTCATTATTTTCAGGTTTTTTTCTTAAGCGTGAAATATATAAATACCTAAGTATCCTCTGCGAGCTGGTATTCCCATGACGCGTCGTAGTTGGGGTAAAGTTCGAATATAGGTAGCTCGATGCTAACAAGGTTATTAGGGGCTGTCCATAATCCATATAGACACCAAACAGGGGTGGAGGGGTACGAGGGTTGTCAATGAAGGCCCACGTTGGGGCATGGGGCGGTTGGAGGGTTATCTACGTAGACAATGGTCGAAACCATACAGTTTATGGCAAATGACAGAGATTATCATAACCATAAGAGTAGTTTTATTTTACCTACCTTTCCTTCAAATCAGCCTTAAATTACAGAAAGTCCATGACAATCTTATATTAACCCGTTTCACAGATTTTTCCACAAAAAAGTCTGCACGGACAACAGGAGGGGACGGGGCGGGTCCGGATGAAGTCTGGGAGTGTCCATGATGGAGAGGGGGGGGGTCAAAAAGTGGCCTTTTTTGTCTTCGTGGATTATGGACAGCCCCTTATCAGGGCCAGCAATTCATTCATGTAAATGACTCTGATAGCTCAGTTCCGAAATCATGGTCATTCCATTGTGATGTGCCACTGCTTCGCTTTTGTCATAACCTAGGCAAACTCATATCTTTGAGGGTCTGAACAAGTTTGGTAGGATAGAGTAAGCTGTGGAAGAACAAATGTGCACATTATGTGATATCTAATATGGTAGTTAAGTTGACATATAGGTTGTATTCTTCTAGCTACCTTCTAGCAAAAGAATAGTAGTCCTGAGGGTGAGTAAACTCATAGCTACAGACACAGTCACACAGATGGCTTAGGTTTTTAACATAGCTATTTTTCATTCTCTGCCTCACTTGTGATTTTTATCAAAAATTAGTACCTTCAAACGGGTGCTGACCCCCATCAAAAGCTATAGTGCAAACCCCCTCCAAATTCCTATTGCCTCCCCTAAAATTTGGCTATTCCTTCTGGTTTCCTTGTTTCAAATTTGAATAATAAATAAATCTAAATAATAGTATCATTGAAATGTAATGTTTAAATAAAGAAAAGGATTAAAAGTTAGAACAAAAATATTTATTTTTATCCTAAAAATCCTATCCTTCATCTTTTAATGCATAATATTTCATTTATTTCCTTCTTCCATGAAATATTTTTTCCCAAATTTTACTCCCAAACCCTAAAAATCATATTTAGAATGCTTCAGATTATATTTTTCACTCTAGTAATCCAGATTTTTAAATTTTATTTATTTTTCCATCTTTATTATTAAAATAATTTTTCAAAATCCCCTTCCCCCAATATTTCAATGGCACAACTTGCACCGTTCAACCCCCGCGTAGGCACCCCTGCCAATGCCACCTTAAGTAATTTACTTAAGGTGGCATTGCCCCTGCCCTAAAGTTAGACAGTATACAAGGAATCTATCGCCAAAAATTTGGTTACTGCAACTGATTTTCAAGTAAATTTGTTTCCAAGTATTTCCGTGGTCTGTGAGACCGCATGTCTGCGAATACGTAAGTATTTTTGAACCATTCCATAAATAGCTATATAAAAAACATTAAACATTTCCACATTTAGCTGCACCTTCATAATTGTTTAAGAAGTAAGAGTATATAAGAATACTTTCAGTAATCACAATATTTCTTTCAAATTCATACGCATGTATGGTCAGGCAGGGTAAACTTCACAAAATATTTCGAAAAAAATCCATTTCATATCATATTTCATTTGAATTTGGTGATATGGGAAATTGTGAGCTTATTTTTCAATTGAATGTCTAGTAAATTAACTTAGTGTATTTAATCAATGGAATATGAAGAAATAAAACAAGTGGCCTGGGAGTCCACAAGTCTGTGATAATATTAGAAATAAACTGTAAGAGTGTAAGAGTAAATGTTCTACTTTGACTTAAGTTTCAAATTTAGTTTTGTATGAAAATATTCTCTGCAGGATTGATGTTAGTAGAATTATAGTAAATGCTGCGTTAAAATGTGGTTTCTGGTATGGAATTGACAGGGAATAGCATTGAATTTGAATATGTAATTGGCATTTGGAAATGTGTGTGGTTGAAATGGGTTTTACAAATGGCATCTACATGGAATACATACTGATCCCCGTTTTTAAATTCTTACTTTTAAGTGGAATTGACAAACAGCCCTGATCAAAATGTCGTGGATTTGATAGCCTAAGTCATGGAGATTCCACCATTGATTTCACCTAGTGCTCACCACTTCCATCAGCTGCCAGCAGGGATTCCACCCAATTGTTATCTATATTTAATAAGTCGTTGCTCCATGTTTGCTATGGCAAGGTCAAAAGAAACTTGATATGAAAGGACAGTTGAAGGACACTAAATATATGGTCTGAGGTTAATTTAATGTAGGATTAACTACAGTATTTCCAATATTGCAGAGACCAATCCTCAAAGTTGCATAAAAACCTGAGAGATAAAATATCAAATCCAGTTGTAAGTTGTGTGAAATGGCCCCTAGGTATCATTTTTTTCTTGAAACTTCCAGGCAATCACACATTTCACCATTTTACTTTGAGGAAGGAATTTAGATCTTTTCAACAAAATGTTAGTCTGGTGCTCTGCAAGAGCAGGGTGCAAGTGTAGAAAATTGGAGAGCCACTTCATGAATCTGTTTATTTGAGAAGGACAAATAACTGTACATATTGCTGTCCCAACCTGATTGAGATATTACCCATCAATATTATTAGACTTATTTTGGGCTGAAATTGTCATTCCTTTCAAAATTTCACCCTTAAGCCATGCTTAGGTAATATAGTGAAGATGGCAAATAAGACAACTTCAAACGCAATTAAAACAAGTTAAAATACAAATGAATAAACTCACCCAGCACATCCTCTTGAGGTAGCCACTTCTTTAGAAGAACATTTGATGGAAGGCCTTCAATTGGTACTTTGGGATCAAATTTCCACAGCACACGAACCTTTGGGCCCAAAGCAGCAAAAGTTTCAATTATGACTTTTAACTTATCCTTTGGTAGTAGCTCACTCTGCAGATTGCTTCCAAGGCTGAAGAATATTGCACCTTGCTCAGCTCCATCCAAGAATGATTGTATATCCTGTAAATGAGCGTGTATGAACAGCTCATAAGTTTCAAGATAGAGAAACTGGCCTATTATGCATCTATTTGTATGTGCTGAGATACAGTTTGAAAGTATGTTCATGAGACTTACTTCACCATACATAAACATGCCTTTATCAATATCATCTTTAATAGAAAAATATTAAGCCAGGAATTATAATGGATAGTAAAGATGCCATGGGTTGTGCCGAGTATATGGGTAGGTCTTGGGCACGGGATGTTTTAGGGTTTGGATATGGGATTATTATCACATCACCCTAAATTATTTCATAAAACAACTTTTTCAGTTTATATGGTTGAATTGTTGATGGCATAGAATGCCTTTACAGTGATTATCCTCTTTACGCTTCACTTATGGAGAGTATGTATGTATCTATCAAAAAACTCTGGCATGTGATGCAAATGTGTAGTTACAACAAATTTTCAATGGACACTCTTTATCTCAACTGAAAGGTTTTCATATGCTTAAAAATTACATAGCTGACTTTATTTTGGCCAGCACTTACTTCCCAGGATGAGGGAAAGCTCTTGAAACACACTGAAATCCAATAACTGTGGTGGAGGGGGATAGGCTTTGACTTCTATGCTTCTTCTGGGTGTTACATCACTCAATTTTATCTTACCTGAATTTCACCCGAGGCAAAGAAGGTCGAATTAAAAGAAAAAAGTGTCAAAAACCAAAAAATGCTTATCTCACTGCAGATTTAGAAGTTAACTTTGCCTAGTTACTCTAAACTAATCGCTGCAAGTGGCATTTCCTTATTTGAGCATCACTTATAATCCCATTGCCATGGCTCAAACTTGATCAAATGCCATGAAAATGTCTACATGTGGATCATTGTACAACAAAATGACAGGAAATTTTGCTTTATATGGGCAATTTTTGCCATAATAAAAATAAAAGTCCATGGGTCATTGAAAGAAAAGTGATTCATATCAAAAAACTTAAAAAAAACAACTTCCGAGTGTTGGGTTATCTAGTTTGCCTGAAGTCCTACTTAAATTGCCACATTAAATTGAATGCCCAGGGGTGCCCACAAGAGGTATCATAGCACAAAGAGTATAACAAATTAATTTTAGAAAAGGGCGACTTGGGATTTCAGGAAGTTTGAGAGAGGAGAAAAAAATAATATTGCATATGATTTAGGGGAGGGGAAGTAATTGAGCCTTGAGGGATTAGCTCACACCTGAGCATGCCTGTGTTAATTTTCGATGTCCTGATGATATAGAGTGGTTCAAAGATGGACAGAGACTATCAAACGCCCGTAACAATTCTGGAATGCCCATGATAATGGTGCAGTAGGAACAAAATGTGGGATACCAATTTCATGAATCTTGCTTTTAAGAGGGGTTACCTATTAGAATGTATTATCTTAAATGAGCTTCCATGTTGGGTTCGGACTGACTTCAATTTCTCTCCACTGCCTTAACGCCATTTCACTTCAACAAAAACACCAAGCAAAAATGAAGAGAGAGCAAGAACAAATCAATGGAATCCTAAAGTATTTCATACTTTTTTACACAAATTATTTTCTCCCTTCCAATAGTCATACAATTTGAAAAATGTGCCTCAAATGTTGCAATTTCCACCAGAGATAACCAGTATGACCTCAGACAACATCCCAACAAATACTTTTTGTTCATTTCTAATAGTAGAACTATTGAAGCCAATCTACAACTTCAATCTTAAACTGCCAGGTAAGTTCTTCCATCTTAACCTTCAAAGGACTGAAATACAGGCTGTATTATCTACTGAAAACCATGCAGTTTCATTTAAATCAGTATGGTTTACAGATATGTTACTCATTTAAGGAGGATAGAGACAACTTTGGTCATTTATGCCAAGCAGTATGGGAGGGTAGTTTGGCAGAAAAGGATGAAGAGTAAAGAGCCTCAAAAGGTTTGCATTAGCCTACTAATGATGAAAAGTATGCAGGGGTCTACAGTTTTTCACCTTATGTGGTGGAAGAAGCACTCCTACCGGAAATTTCTTCACTCATAATGATGGAAAAGATTATGTCTCCTCTGAAAAATCTCTTTCATTTTGCTAAACACCCTCATTTTTTTAATTGTTCCAGTATTTGCCTGGCTTTAGGTCAAGCATAAGAAAAGTAAAATATATGGGAGATTATCTTCTTTGCGGAAGAAGTTTATCTCAGATGAAAGAACAACCCTAACTTCTAAAATATCAAAAAGATGTGCAAAAACCCACAAGGTAAACTATTACCACCATTCCCTTACAATCCACTGCTTCATCTTGGTTTCACAAATTTGACTAGTCTATTTTTCATGCTCTCATCTGCCCAGAATTAATAATTTTCAATGTGTCAAGGGGTTATAAAATGTACACCCAATAATGCCAGTTGACACCATGGCAGCTTCAGTTGGAGCATCCTTGAAAATATTTTCTCATAATTGATGAGGAAAATAATACTTAGTTCTTTTGCTAAAACTGAATTCAACCACAAATGTCAAGGAAACATTTTTTAATCATGCTGAACAACGTAAGGCTATAGGGGAAAGCTGATTTTTCATGATGAAAGCTGTGGATATGATATGTGTTGTACACAAATTCAGATACTTATAGAAGAAAACGGAAATCTAAAAAAATCAGTCATACTAGCACAAGAAAATGCTCATGTATTATTGATTCAACGATTTGCTAATAAACATTTGATGTAAGCAAATAGATAGGTTAATAAATTAAACACTGAAAAGGTATATCAGATGCTTTAGTTGATAAAGCTAAGGAAATTGCATGTTATCTGATATTCAACTCTGAGGTAAACCCATTGCACACAAATTTGTAACCATAAGAGATATGAGAAAGCGTCAATTTAGTTCTTTTCCTTCATTTTCCAATTACAGAGTGCATGGAGTTTGTAGCTCATCATTTAAAAGGAAGATAAAATGTTCAGAAAGAGAAAAAAGTTATTAATTTTTCAATTACCTTGGGGAGAGGTTTTGCTGGAGAGCACTGCATTGCACCTACTTCAACAATGCCAGGTATCTGTGCCTGGGGCCCATTAAGAACAAAATGATTATTCATCAAATAAAGGCTAATGTTAGATGCAATCTCTTGTAGAGGAGGTAGTGGCTTCCCTATTAATGGGGATAAAAAGCTTTCAAAATGAGTAACAATCACAAATAAATGTTAATGCCATTCAAAACACAGGGTTGAATGATATTCAATAAACAACTATACTCTGGATATAGCATATGAATTTTAAGTGAGATTTTTATAATTTATTTTTAAAAACAATTTTATTGATATTTAGGGTACTAGTCAATAAACAATTCTAATAGCCTCAATGCCCTGAGTAATTTTTGGCATATGAGATAAATTTTCTCATAAACCCAAAATATAAATAGATAGTAATAAATACCCATGTAGCACCAATGGTTGGGCCCACATTGGGGAACTGTTACGTGCAACGGTTGGTCAACCGTTATTCATGGCCATTTTGCCAACTGTTATCCAACTGTGATGGCCCAACGGTTCCCCAACCGTTGGCTCAACAGTTCCCCCACCATCTACCAACAATCATAAAACCATTTTTTCTATAACGTGTATTGCCATTAGACATGACATTGGTTGGTATATGCAAGTGCCAAACTAATTACCTTCCCCTTTCTCTAAGCCACCCACCTAATTTGTGATAACTCGATTCCGCCATACGGTCGACACGCTACAGGTACTCAGGCTCACATTCCTGGGGGTCAAGTTTGACTTACGTCAGAATTTATAACTCTAAGGCAATAATGATATTCCCAGAAACTGACTGTGAAGGCAAAGATGAAGCAAAAAAGCCACGATTTCAATTCGCCTTCGCCAATGAGTGTTCTCGACCATGCCTCCTCCTTCTTTTTAACCTCAATGAGAACTACCAATCCACCTACTTTGTGATAACTTGATATCTCTATCGCGTTTCCTCCTTTCGATTGCGACTTTCACCATCTCCCAACGTTGACCCAACGGATAAGAAATAACAGTGAAAAAGGCACAGTTTCCCAAAGTTGGCCCAACGGCCTAATGGTAACCGAACCATTCCCCAACCATGGCACCGTTTCCCAATGTTGGCCCAACTGTCTGTGCTACATGGGTAGAGACATTATACAGTGCAAATTCCATATGAAGTTGGAATTAAATTATAATAATATTTGATAACAATAACAAATTGTCATATTTGATCCCGGCAAGAGATCAGGAGAGCATGATAGATAAAATTTGAGCTTACCATATGCTTCTTCAGCAAATTTTTGCTGCTGAGGAAGATAGTGGTAGAGCATCCCAATCCACTCTGCAGCAGTAATCAGTGTGTTGACCATCCTTTCCTGAAAGTTCATTTTATGCAAGTATGGCAGAGTTGGAAAAGTAAAAACAGACGGCATAGTTCTGGCTCCAGATGCTAAGTCAGTCCAGGGTGCAATTCCAAAGGCTGAAATCCCAATAACAGGGATCTGTTGGAATGAAGTGTAAACATTCTCATGAATGGTATCAACTGAGCATTATTTGCTGAAAGTTAGCTATTTCTACAAGCCTCTGCCTCCATTCACTGGGTTAAATTCTTAAGCCATTTGTAGTTTTTGGGGATGCGACCAAAAGTTGTAATTATTGCTAAAATTTGCAGCTTCCCTGTCACAATTCATCAACTCCAAAGAGCAACAAAAGGGGCTTGATTAGGACAGATTGAAAAATGCTAACCAAGCCAGATGGTTGACCAATGGGAGCTAAATTTAATCACCCTACAGTCTACACTTATGGTAGAAAAATAACAACTGCCATGCAAAAACATGCTATCCCCAGGCATGCATGCAAAAAACTGCGACAATTTAACAGATCTTTAAATAAAAATATACTACACAAACTATGAATCCTCCATCTCTGGGACTGCACCATTGGTGTAAAGAGTTTATGTTCTAATAATGTACCCACGGCGGCTTAGCAGCATCTTAGCATAAGTCACTCTCTCGAGTTTTGATCAGCAGGCTGGCTGGTTTCCAGAGTGGACAAGGCTCAAAGTCAACCATTCTTAGGATTTACTGACCATTGATGGCATTGAAACAGGCTCAAAGGAATTCTAGGATTGACATAAATTTAATCTTAATAAAAGATACTGATAGCTGACAGTAAAATGACCCATTCTGACTGATAGATTACTAAGTAGTTATGTACTTCCTGCATTGGTTATACCTGAATTAAGATTCTAATGAATAATCCCTGACATTTCATTAACTTGACCAGAGTTTGAGCCATCAGGGGCAGTCTGTCCAAAGCTCCCTTCTTCTGGGGAAAATATAAAAATGTATTTCCTATTTAGATAAAATTGAAAATAAGTTTAATGGGATATTATTTTAGTACCTGAAGATGACGTCAAATGTTGAAACCCGGGTCGTAGAAAATAAAGATATGTGGAATAACAAAGTTAAGTGTTATCATTTTAATGTTAACAGATTCCACAAAGATATGCCTGATACTATCAATTATATTTTAGTTCCTTTTATTTCAATTGGAAAAAAATTAACAATACATTTTTCATATTTTTCATTTTCATATATACATAATATTGGCATGCCATTAAAATATTTTTCATTTGTTAGTATAACAGATAATTTAGAGAGATTGCTAAATTATTATTTGTGATCAAACTCGTTTGCTAGCTTTTCGAAAATTAATACTCTCCTAATTACAAAAGTACTTCTAAAGACCCCTTGTAGTGCCTAAGAGCAGTTATTCCAAAAGCCTAGAACAGAGCAACTACCCCTTGCTACCCATATTCACCATTGTTTAGATTCAAACCCAGTGCCTTAGGATAGGAGGCCAATACTCTAGCCATGACTGCAACTAAATTCATATTTCATGGGTGAGAAAGGTTTCTCACACTTGGCCCAGAGACACGTTAAATTGAACTAATATGTTAAACAGTGGTTCACTAAGTATTTCTTCTTTGACTGGAGAGCCTATTACCCTCCAGGTCACCCCTTGGTATGCTAACCAGTAGGTCCACTTAAGGTACCTGAGTAACCTTCTCACAAAACCACCATTCATCAACTTTTCTTGTGCACCATCCTTAGTAATATATAAAAATGTAATGGTGTCCGTCTGTCTGTATGTTGCTCCATCACGCAAAAACTACAGAACCAATTAAGTTGAAATTTGGCATGAAGATAGTAAATATATCTAGTCGTAAAATAGACTATTTTAAAAAGCCCTAAGGGCCCCTCAAAGTGGTCCATGCTGAGCATTGGGTTCGGTGCAGCAATTGTATTTTTTGCTTTTTAAAAGTAAATTCACTCACGATAGAGAGCAGGGATTTTTTTGTCGGATGGCTGAATGAATAAAGTTTCTACTTCTTTCAATCAATTTCTCTTATGCTTGGTATTTGTCTGAAAATCATGTTTCTAGCTGAAAAATCCCACACAATTCTTTGAAATCAACAATAGCATGTTTCCTTGACAATCAGAGATTTGATTTTCAAAGGATATTCACGCCTCTAGCATTAAAATATCACGTTTTTCTGCAGGCCCATGGTAGCAAGTAGAAAGAAAATTTGTGTAGTTGCCCAGCAAGAGGTCAATCATATGTTATCCTGGTGTACTGATAACAGGGTTGTGTTGAACAGAAAAAAATCCTCATTTATGCTTTTTCACATGTATCAAAACAAATTGATTTCTTCCCCCTTGTTGAAATTAGACAGTAAATCTATTGCTATGTCTTCTGTTACAAAATTTTTAGGTGTGTACATCGACGATACCCTGAACTGGGAATCACATATTGATTTTTTATGTTCACGAGTAGCAAGGAGCTGTTACCTACTACGTAGAATAACTCCGATCACTAGCTTAAGTGTTGCTCTCTCTGTGTATTATGCTTGTGTTTTTAGTCGACTAAAATATGGAGTCTGTGCATGGGGTCATTCCCAGCGAACAACAAGACTGTTTAAACTACAGAAGTGGGCCATAAGAATTTTGGTTGGAGTAAATAAACGCACTAGCTGCAGGTTATATTTTAAAGAACTTAACATCTCAACATTCCCATGT
Organism: Ceriagrion tenellum; assembly: GCA_963169105.1. NCBI lineage: Eukaryota > Metazoa > Arthropoda > Insecta > Odonata > Coenagrionidae > Ceriagrion > Ceriagrion tenellum. The sequence goes on along the minus strand of OY720635.1, from coordinate 33,678,104 downwards.
ATATATATTTTCTATACAATTATGTGTGTTAAAGAGCATCATCTGCCTCTTGGATTGCCCTTGAACAACGATGTTCATTCATACAATACTAGAAGAAATGGTGATTTTAAAGTGGTGTCTCACAATTTAGTGTCCTTCACAAGGCAACCGTCATATGCAGGATGCATGTTGTACAACAGTCTCCCTAGTGAGATCAAACAGACCCGTAATATTCCTGTTTTTAAAAAGAAATTGAAAGAACTTCTATTGAACAATGTTTTTTACTCAGTCGATGAGTTCTTGAATAAGTGATTGTATTTATGTATTGTGTTCTCCTTTGGAGGCGAGGATTTGTATTTATGTATTGTTTCCTTTTCCTGTTTTTTTTTTCTTCTCCTTGACTTGTCCCATACATATGTTTTTTATGTCTCCGGGACCAATAAACTACTAACTTACTTACTTACTTACTTGTATGAGAATGGCCCAGTCTCAAGGGCCCCATGTTAGATAGCTTTGGGGGAGAATTGATAAATTCAATGCATATTTAAACAAGTGTACTCTTCAATGTCTATTCTCAAAGTAGTTCTCATAGGAGCACTGCATGTATATGAGAGAACTCTTACATAGTAAACGATGCATGAAGGGATTAAAAAAACAACACACCCAATAAAATGTGCAAAATACTTATGTGCAGCAAACAGTAATGGTAATAATGCCTCTGTTGCTACAACAAACACAGCGTTGTTAATTATCATTTAATACTCAGATATAACACACGTAGTGGAACAAACTGCCTCTCATTACGATTGTAAACTGTATTTTAGACCGATTCTCACATCATTGACGTTGTGAGTTATGTTTAAAAGTATTAAAATGCAGTTAACGTTCACTCAATCATCAAGGTGCCTATTCAAGACTCTCACTCGCCGCTGTGTTATCCCTCGTTGGACTTAAAAATATATCCATCAACATGCCTAAGAGATAAAAGAGTAACTTTTCAAAAAAATCTTCTAAAGCAAGAGGAATGTCTTCCTTGTGAGAAAATGAGCCCTCACAAGAAAAGCGAAAAAGATTAGACTTGAACGCTCAAAGACATGCCCACCAGCGCTCTAATGAAACTCCTTAAGAGCGGCACGTGCAAAGAGAGCAGGATGCTGCAATACATGCTTCCCAGCGTCATTTCCCCGGTTTCCGGGCTTAACATATCTGATGTCTGTGACAGCAAATAAGTCACATGGACAGACTCTTCAAGTGGCTGGCCTTCACTTGGAAAGTCGCTGTTTCACGCTAGGGAACTTTACATGACTTGCTCCCGCGATCTGAGCGGCATTAACCTTTTTATCAACACTCTTGAGTTAAAAGCTGCAGATATAGGTTGTGTAAAGGTCCATTTTCTAATGAGTTGATACAGATGATTTAATGATCATTCGTGTTCACAAACAAAAACATCAAACAAAAAATAAAATAAAATAAAAAACAGAAATACAAAAAAAGGATATATCAAGAAAAATGGGAAGCTATGTCGGTCACCTCCCCGTGTTACTTTCTCGGGTTACGCTAAGAACCGCACAAATTTCATCCTAACTCAACCTATGGCCAGGTAACCAGCAGTAAATCTGGTTCAAATATAGACCCATCTGCTTCAAAACTTCAATTTGTTCTAAGATGGCAGAAATTATAAAGACGTCACTACATGTTCCTTACCTGAAAGAAGAATGGGAAATTCTGCTCAATGAAGGACATCCATGCATGAAAATCGGCAATTGCACCGAGAATCAAGATAGATTTTTTATTTATAAACCAAAACCAATGATTACTGCTACCCTTTACACCAATGGCGCAGTCCCAGAGATGGAGGATTCATAGGTCAAATAAACATGGCTGCTGCTGCAAAAGCTCCTTTTGACGTTGTCAATTGCTGGATTGTACCCTACTCTCCGATCCTGATTGAGATACTCAACACACATATCTATGTTAAACAGCAGAATTCAATTAGGTCATTGAATGCAAATATATTTTTATACAAAAGAGAAGCAATCAAGCTGTTCATTCATGCAGAAGACAGCTCAAGAGAACCAGAGGAGCTATTTAACCCTTTGAGTGCGGCATAATGTGATATCAGGTCATGGTTGTCTTTACGCTGGTGCTGATGACGTTATATCACATCATGGGTACAGTGAGTGTTCTAGCTTTCACTTAGGGGCCTAGTAAAAGTTCTCTAGTGAAATCTGAAACTCTCCCCGTACCCATGATGTGATATCACGTCATCAGCACCAGCATAAAGACAACCATGACCTGATATCACATCATGCCACACTCAAAGGGTTAAGTAGTAATGAGTCTGCGTGGCCCATTTCTGGGTTTCCCGTGCATGAAAGACGACCAACAGGCACTCATCTCTCTATGCACCTGGAAAAGGGTCAGGGTGTCTACTACAATGAACACAACATATGAGATAGGTTAAGATCTCCTCAAATGACCATGCTGACAGTACTCTTCAAACTTAGTGTTTTTCTTATAAAATAAGTTCAATGTTATCTTTTCTTGGGGCCCAAAATTATATCCGCATTGCCAAAAGATATTGTAACATCAAGAAGTGAAGCTATATTTTGTCAAATGCTAAAAAATGGTTATTTAATATTGAGGATGTTTCTCATTTATTATTAAAACAAGTGTAAATATGTGACAATGATACTTATACCTTTTGAGCATATAATCGCTTTTTTGTCAAAATGTAGGTTTTCTTTTTCTGTAAAACATAAATGTAATTATGTAGTATTACCAAATGGGGAGTCAACATGCAATTTTTTTCTCTTTCCTTCTTTTTATTGGGTCATCACGTCATCGAAGAGATGACAACTGTTTATAGATGATTTATCCAGTAATCCCAAAGCGGGAATTCCCAATGGGGTATATATATTCCAGGCATTTTTGTTGTTGTTTACTTATGTAATAACCCATGTATTACTTGTTGTCATGGTAAAAAATTCTTAATATCTTATTATCTTATTATTTTTTCACACCTGTAGAATTTCAACGGATGCCTTCCACTAGTAGCTACAAAAGTTCAAACTCCTTAAGGGTATGCATACCACAGATTTGGAACCGCTGGTATAAATATGTAGCTAATTAGGATGTAGCAGAAAGTCAATAGCAATAGCAAGGGGTAAATGGCATTATTAAGCCATTGAAATTGCCACATTAACATATTAGAAATAAGGAAAATTTAAAAACGAATACAACAGTCCACATGTTATATGCCAGTATTGGTATAAGTGATATTCAACAACATCTGAAAGGTCCTTTTTGCAGCCCTTAGGGTCCTGGGGCCTACACCAATTGTCATATGGCACTCTTTAGTATATAGGTATGCCAGAATCATGCAAAATCTCAGCTCAATAGGTCCTAATGTTTTTGAGGAGAGGGGAAATGAACATACAGGCAAATAGACACCTCTCCATTTTTATATGATAGTATGTATAGCTTAGTTTTGCCTGAAGACTGTTGGAGAAAACCAATTTTTACCAAATGCTAATAAAAATTATCGATAGCAACCTTTGTCATAATTTGTTGCAATATTCAAATCCCAATGCTCCTTCCTTCCATTCTGCACTACTACAGGCTACCACAATTCATGAGGTTGGCAAGGCCCTCTAGAAAAAGTCATGAAAAAAATAAGGTTGACCAAAGACTTTGTAATGTATGAAAAATTATTATGATTGTAAACATTATTATGATTATTATATTGTAATGTATGAAAAATGAATAAATATGATTGGCTAACATTCGCGCCACTTCCTCAGGTATCAAGACCCTGGATGCACAAGGCAGTCTGGGAAACCGGCTGAGTCGTGGCAGTCAATGTGTTCCTCTCACGTAACGCAGTTTGCTGATGTTTTTAATTAACCGATTCCTCAATGCCTGTACGTTACAGACTTGATGGTTTATTTACCAATATACTGTCCACTTCAAGAGAAGTTGTTATTGTAATCATATGAGCGTTCTTAAGATTCTTAAAATAAAATTTCCAGGTCAAATAAACAAATTTGAAGCTATTTCATCTCTACTGACACTCATAAATATGTATCTACTTGCATCAGTCTACTGGAAAAAGTAAACAAATTCTACTACCTTTAACTGTACTATAAGGAAAGAACACTCCCTACACAATTCTCCCATGCATATTGGAAGCAAAAATATAAGGCTGCTGCAATGTTAGTTTATTTGCAATCTTGTTCATTTTTCCTCTAAAATAGTTCCATTCCCTATTCAGTGGGTAGCTGCAATGATCTAACCCCAAACCCGATTTTTTGCCCTTGACATGTGTGTAGTAAATGAGTATGCGCTGATGAATGCCAAAGACTCAACACACTAACGGTGATAAGATAACAAGTTTACTTACCCTTGTGCCACCTCCAAAGTGATGTAAATACATAAAAAAGCATTCATTGAACAACACCTCGACAATAATGAGATCAAAAGAATCAGGAGGCATTTGAAGCAGTTCTTTGGCTCCTTTTGTTTTTATTTGATGCTGGCAAGTCTCCAAACCCCAGGTCCACAGAACTTTCAAGGAGTCAAGGGTTGACTCATGTACCATTGACTCTAAATCAAACACCTCTTGCACTCTTTCATACGAGCCCTGTAAAAAATATGAAAATATGAGGATGATTTCATTATTATCAATAACTTTCCTTCCCATGTGACAACCAACCAAAATTTTGAGTAGACAGCAGCGACTGTTCATTTAACCACATCTAATTTTATTTTTTCCATCCATTTTGCTATTAATAATACTATATAGAAATGAGTGGTATGGAATTAATATGTCAAGCAGTACATATGCTTATTGAATCTGAATCCATACCCATACAAATTTGAACCTAATTCATTTGGTGCAAATATTTTTGGCACAAATGGAAAAAATATTTTCATACTCATATTTATGCCCTGTGGTGTGCACTGTGCTCGAGTCAGGTAGACAAGGTAAAGAGACAAGCATCCTTGCAGCAGAAGCATTCACATCTACAGCCTGAATGTAGCACAAATCTTATTCCTTGTTAAAAAACCAACTCAGTCAAGAGTGTGGGGGTTGAATGTGAAATAAATTATTGCAAGCATTGTCATGTCCACATTTGCTCAAATTCTCACTCACGCTAAAAAATGTATGATGTATGTGGTACTCAGCACAATTTTTTTTGCATGAATGCAGCTTAATACACATGCAACTTATAATACGTGATAGTTTAAATTACATGATAGAGTAAAAATAAACTCATGATTACATAACAAGTAAATCTTGGAAGCATCTGAATTAAAATGTAATATAATCCAAAAGAATCACTAATAAAAGAGAAGTATTAAGACCGATGGATTGGGGCATGGTGATTAAAAAACTTCATAGTTTTTAAAAATATTTTAAATGAATTTCAATACAAATGGTTCCAATGTTATTATAATCAAGCTAAATAAGAGTGTGGAAAAGTATTATTTTTTTAAACACCATGAATCTCATCAACCTCTAATAAGTGAATTCACTGACAACCAACTTTATAATGGGGTGGAATTAGGGCATAAGGAACAGATAAATTTAAATTTTCCACAGGTAAAATGACGTTTCATCTTAATCTATCATATCATCTGTTTATTGGATCTACCTTACCAGAGGAAATTTTTTATTCCTCTCTAATATTGAATAAAAAATATATAAATAGCAAAGGAAAAAATTTAATACTACCGCAGTCATCACTTCGTGAGAATTTGGATGTCATATTTTGAATATCAACACAAATGTATTCATCCTATGAAGCACATGTTCAAGTATAACTTGGGCTATATGACTTCTCTCAATATTCCATGCCAAAATTATGTCAGTATTCAAAGTATATTCTAGCCCTCCAATGCTGACACACTGACTTGGCATCAAGACCTTGGATGTTAGATGGATGATCTATGGTCTGGATCTTGCTAGAGCGGCTTAATGACCACTCAGTGTGTGGTTATAGTGGATCATCAGGGTATTCATGTTAAATTGGCCTAGTAGCATCTGAGTATGCATGGTGCAGAGCTGAGGGTAATGTGGTGGTAAGAAAAGAAGGAATGCCCAAGGTACCAAAACTTGTGAAACAGGAAGAAGTTTGATGAGTAACAGCTTTTGGGCATTCCTCCACATTGTGACCATTGCTGACTTCAGTTTCTCCAGTTATCTTGCTGGAGCTTCATGTCTGATGTGGCAATGCCAACCTTATGACCCATCCCAAATAGTCTTTCCTGTGCATTGGATCATTCTCATTGATAGAAAAACAACTACCCGAAGGATCTGCTGAATGGTACAATCTGTTGAATGCCTGGAGGAGATATTTGATGGCAGAAGACTTGGAGAATGAGAGTATACATTATCTGTTCAAACCCTATAAATCCTGGATGGTGGGCAAAACTGTTGTCAGCAGCAGAGTAATACTTAAAAACTGTTACACTTAAAGCTAAACGCCATGGAAAACTGCAGACTATCAAAAGATGGAACGGATGGAAAAAATGGAAAGACATGGATAAGTGATTTTGTACTTTCCCAGCAAATATTATGTGTGAAATTCTCTAGGGATTCCTACCTAACCCAGTGACCTAACACCTCCTACCACAGGGATACCTAACCCAGTGACATTGATAAGACATAAGATATTTCCAAAATACAAGTCTTAATATCTTCCATCAACTGCATACAATTTTCAAAAGTAAATGTATATATATTTAGTATAAAATGAATTTCCCTCCTACCTCTAATATGAAATGCTTCAGGTTGGGATTTGATTCCATCGGAGGATCAGGACTTATAGCAGTTATCTGATGACCCCTTCTGGCCAATCCTAATGTCAGGACACTGTTCCAAATGTGATGACTTCTAGATGTGGTAGGTACAATTGCCAATATCCTTGCTGCATCAACAGCACTAGAGAGAAGCAGCAGGGTAGCCAATGTGCTCATCAATAGTTTTGTTCCCATTTCTAGAAAAAAAATGATAATACATAAAATGAAAAGTAACAGTAAGTATCAATAAATCTTGGGGTGCCAATAACCAAGCATACATTTTGCATGCATGAGCATCATCAGCTTGCTTGAGAAATGCAAAACTGGTGTGTTTCAGAGTGACACAGAGAATATTATCATGACACCTCACTCCATCTCTAGGCCAGACAGAAGTGATAAAATAAGAGGTACAATGCCGAACTGATAGGTACAAAACTTGGTCTTTCCACTCACAATAAGCGACCACAATAAACGCTGAGCTCCACTAAATACACTCCCATAAACATCACCATTTCACCTTCCAAAACCTTACATCTTTGCATGGCTGGTGACCTAACACCTCCTGCCACATGCCCATGCAGCAGCTTGCAGGGTAGAATGTAGATGTAGATCAGGAAACATTCTAATTAAATGAATATGAATATTTTATTTTAGCACCACAAATGAAAAATATGAGAAGGCTTTTTCAGCACATATTCAAAGTTTGGTTCTGCTATAAGACGATCTTATCACTTATTAAATGGAAACTGAAGTCTGAAGGGATTAAGAAGTCCAATTTTACATACAACTTGGTATCAACTGTTTATATCAGCCTTAATCAGGATGAGTTTTCAATATGCTGTGACATTTTTAAGGAGACCACGTGTACCAGTTTGGTAGGGACACTATTGGATTCAGGGCATTTACATCATGGTCCCAAAAGACAACAAAAATACCCCTTGGTACCAATGCTCAATTTTTTTTATTTCCATTAAATGAATTATCCTTCAAGGATGGAACTAAAAGTGCATAAACATGAAATGATCTTTTTCCCATAGTACCTATTTGATTTCTTTATCATATCCTTAGACTAGCTAAAGCTTCATTAATATATACCTCTCTTTCTCTGAAGCTATCATCCTAATCTCTAAAGGAAGTTGCACAGATTGACATTTAGAAAGAGTGTGATGTGGGACTCAAGACTGATCGGTATTCCAATGCCCTGGAGGTTTTTGAGAGGGCGTTCGACATTGTTTAAGCATTTTTTTAAGCTTCAATAAGGCGTCGTAAATCCTGAACCATTGCTCAAATAGGCGTTCAATAAACACAATTGTGACCGCTTAAGGCATTTTGTAAGCGTTTCTTAAAGATTCTTAGGCGTTTCCTGGGCGCTCTGTGAACGCTTATTGTCTTGGTGAGGTTTTTTTAGGCATTGTTGAGTGTTCTCGAAAATGGCTTTTACAGTGGTTCTCAGGCGTTCGTTGAGAAATGAAAACGCTTGGTGGGACCGGGTGGTAGGAATTCATATAGCATTCTGTGGGCGTTTCACCGACGCTAGGCGTTGTCTGCCCTACCGATAAGCGTTTGGTCCCTCATTGGGGACAGCCCCAAATATTTTGGCCGCGTCCATGTGACGCCAAATATGTTTCGGATCCTGGATAACTGTCGAGAAACAATGCGGTAATTACATGATTTTCTGGGCGCGATCGATCTCCTCGGTACGCCACAGTTGCTACCAAAGATTATAATACAGATTTCTATAATCGAAACAAAGTAAGAAACATGCTTTGTTGTCATATACTACTCAGTTTCCGCGAATCACCCCGTGCAACACACTTGACTCACTTGACTGAAGAAACAGTGCATGGAAAATTGCATACTGTGCAGGAGAATCGAAAGTTGTCTCGGTTCTGTGCAATACGTGGCAATGCCAACCTTATGATACATTTTAAATAGTGTCCCTACCAAGTCAAAGCATTGGGTTATAAATACTGTCGCCTTGTGTACCGGCGAAAGACGATATAGCCAAAATATTGAGACAACAGAACCGGCAGCTCAAGTCTTGGGCGACCACCCAGAGCACGTCCTCGGAGGTAGGGGGGGGGATAGAGAGGAGCACTATATCGAGGCTGAACCATTCCAGAATTAGTTTAAAGTTTATTTAATACCTACGTAATACTGCTTTTTTTAGCACAGGATGGTATAATAAGTTTGGATAGAAAGACAAAGAGGAGGTGGCGAAAAGATACTATCTATGTGAATATGTATATACGAGGGTAAGTCAATAAATAAGTCGCAAAACTGAATTGAGGCAAAAATAATTAAAGTAACTTTCTGACATTTATTTCACTTTTCCACATATTCACCCTGAACATTCAGGCACTTATTCCATCTCTTTACAAGTCCTTGAAAGCCAGCAACAAAGAAGTCCTTTGGTTGCTGTCGCAGCCAACGTGTAACCTCATAGATTACAGCATCATCTGTATCAAAATTACGGCCACCCAAATGATTTTTAGGGGCACGAAAAGATGAAAATCACTGGAGGCTATGTCGGAAATGTACAGTGGATGTTCCAAGCGTTCCCAATGAAATGTTTACGACTGATGCTGATGATGAAATGCTGACGTTTGCGACTTATTTATTGACTCACCCTCGTAATTGTATCCGTAGAGTTGCTCTTCAACAAGCATAGCTCATGAAATTCAAATATCTCGGTAAGTAAATGAGTAGTTGACTAGATAAGCAGTCGGCAGCCGATATAGGTAGGCGCGCCAAAATATTTTTATCTAAAATTTAATAACGAGACGGGCGAGTGCCACTCTTAACTCTGTATTATATCAAAACTCTGTAAAACTGTACCAGAGAGAGCACTGGGTGGGGGAAGAGAATAGGCGAAGGATCCTCATCCGACCCAGTATAATTAAAATGAAAGTCAAGTCAAGCCTTACGCAAGGGCCAAAAAATATCGGGAAGTTTCATTAAATGTCGCTTTCTTAAGCGTGCCACCGTCGACCTCATCGCGTGTCATCCTGTGGTAGGTGCCGATTGCTGAGCTGGATGGCTCAACAAGACGGCTTGTGTTAAAAAAAAGGTTAGGAAAAAGTACGCGCTTTGAATCTTCCAAATTTAGTTAATTCTTTAAATGTTTCATCCCGTTTCTGGTCAAGAAGAACACTTTTTTCTCTATTACCCGAGCGTACTTTTCATAATGATATATTAAGCATTGCAATGCACGTTTAATGCTCAGTTGTTAATTATTGCTATCAAGGTAATCATTTACACAGTACCTATGTAATGGTCCCATACGTAATCATACCGTGGGCGATTAGAAGCCAATAATACTTTAACGGTAATCATAACGCACGAAAAATGATGGTGAAGTAAAATGTATTCTATCAATTATCGTCAAAACTTCCAGCGAGAGCTGGAAGGCGGGAGTCGTAAGAAAAAGCTAAGGATGAGTCGATTCCAAATTCCGAGAATCGATCGGCTAAAGTCGATTCCGATTCCATCGATTCCAGATAGATAAATATTCAAATCAAATTTCATATATCTCATCATATTTGTCTCAGAAGTTTTGGTTGTGCGCTATCAATTTGTACTTTTTGAAGTGAAAACTTCTTATGTCGCGTTGAGCACTTTTGTAGATGGGTAAAAGACATTGGACTCGCGTCACCGTCATCGTCACCGCTACTACATATATGTATAATTATGTATATTCTGTATATACACAGTATACTCGCTATATACACAGTACTTGTGGATGGGTACAAACCATTGGACTCGCATCACCGTCACCGTCACCATCACCGCTACTAAATATATGTGTAATTGTATATTCTGTATATACACTTTTGTGGATGGGTAAAAGCCATTGGACTCGCGTCACCGTCACCGTCACTGCTGCTAAATATATGTATAATTGCATATTCTGTATATACACAGTATACTCGCTATATACACAGTACTTGTGGATGGGTAAAAACCATTGGACTCGCGTCACCGTCACCCATACCCATATGAGTGACTCGCGTCACTCATATGGGTAATGATGAAATAATTGACATTCCAAATTTTAACTTTGTTGCAAGTTTCAGAAGAAATAATCGTCCAGCAGGAGGAGTAGCTATTTATCAAAATATGAACACAGTTCATTATTGCTCAAATTATAGGGATGTGCATGCGAAATTCACCAGCATGTTTAATACTACTGCTTCTGATATTGGCGATATGTGTATATGTCGTTGCCACTCTGAGAATAATCAGTTCATTATTATGGTTGCCATTTATATTTCTCCGGATAAGTCATTGAGGGCGATACGAGACTTCTTGTATGAAAATTTATTCATTTATTCTCATGATGCATCTGCATTGCTTGAACAAAAAATTGGGAAAAGATTTGATGATTTGCCAATGATTTTGAGTGGAGATTTCAACATAAACTTTGCAGACGATAAAAATCTACCATTGATTGAATTTTTAAATAGTGAGTTTGGTTTAACGATGTCTAATGATCGCAATCTTGGCACAACGAAATATAAAACTACTATTGATGCAGTAATTACAAGACATTTAAGCAAATTCGAATCAAAATTAATCGTTTCTTACTTTAGTTACCATAATCCTATTGTATCAGTTTTAGATATTGCCGATGATGATGGCGGTGATGATGAAAGAGTTGTTGAAATAATGGATGAGAGTTGATTATTCTGAAGTGTACAATTTTTATGTAAAATAATTGTGTACAATAGCGCAATAAATGAATATTTAATTTATTATATACATGAAACTACTTTCTACTGATTAATAAAACACTTCATTAGAAATTATTCCCTACATTCAAAAATTCTCACGTTATTTCAAGTTTTCACTTCTGTCGGCACTCCCGGAGTGCCTCTATTTTTTTATCTATCTCAATAAGCTGAGGATATATTTGCTATTTGTTAATAAATATACTTTTTGAGCGGCTTAATTGCCTTTGTTATTTTAATTCAGCCAATAGTTGAATTTAAGTAATAGTAGTACGCTACTGGGATATCAATATCCCACCTGTTATTAAGAATAAGAATCGATGGAATCGAAATCGAGATTCGGGAATCAAATTGAAAGAATCGAAGTCGGAATCGAAAAAAAGTGGAATCAACTCATCCTTAGAAAAAACCAAAGATTACTACCCTTACGGAAAAAACTGTCAAATTCCAGGAAACCCCGGAAAATCTTCTAGTTCCAGCAACACTAGACGGATGGTTCCGGGTGGTGTGGTAGCTCGTCTAAGTTAAAACTCTTCAGACCAGTCGAGAGCGGATGGCAGAATAATAAGGGGCGTGTCGAGGGGCAGCGGAGACGGGCAACCGCCACTCGCTATGCCACTCACGTCAACGCTATGAAAATCCTCAGCCGGCACAGTTTTTACATCGATGTATTTAAAAATCAGTTGAAATTCCAAGCTTCATCAGGGATATTGATGACCTCTTAGGTTTTGCGGTCCCAATAGCCATGCGTGAGGCTGAGAATTTTCGAATATAACAAATTCTTTCAGATGATTTTCAGATTATAACAAATTGGTCATGCCATTAAATCGTAAGATGCAAAAATTCAACTACCGCAAGCATTGCTATGGAGACCGTATATTGAAAGAGAAGATTCGACTTTGATCTTAAAAAACATCAATCGAGAGACAGGCTTTCAATTAAGTCGTACCTGGAGACCTGTTATTGAATACGTTAAAAATATAAGGGATGAGGAGAAAATCAATCAACGGTAATTCTAACTATATCTAACTTATCTAACGGTAAAAAAAGGCAAACTAACTAATCAGGAGACACCGAATTCCCAATGTTGGAAATGAATAGCGGAGATTTAATGGCATTCTGATACCCTGAAGATATAGGGCAAGTTGCTTTTCGAAACGTCGGTAGTAATGAAGCCCATCGCCCGGTGGTGCACCCGAGAAGCTATTCTTCATTACCCTCTTCTTGAACGCGGCGGGAACTGAGAAAAACTTCTTTGTCGGGCAATTTTTAAAGACAAATAGTGTATAACGTGTAGAGAGATTTTTGTTTTTAATTACAATATCTAATTCTATTTTAGGCGATCAATTAATTAATTCGAGTTTTGTATATTCCGCATAATTTAATTTACGACCATGCTTTCAATAATAATAACAATATCATTATCAAATTACAATACATGCGATAAGTGATCATATATATACTCGGAATTCAAGAGAAATGGAATTGAATACACTTATTATTATTTCATTTACATGTACTAGTTGCTCAAAATTGCGACGACGACCTTCGGTTTTATTTCGAGGCATATTTGTAACTTAAAACGGTAACTTTTCCCGTGAAGTTCTTTCCGAAATCGCAGTATGAGGGTTATGAAACAGCCATAGCTATTTTTTATGCCAGGCTTCGGTTTGGTAATATAAACAAATTGTTTATGTTTCAATTAACCGCAAAAAATTGGCTATGTATGCGCAAATAATGGCTCTAAACCAAATAAATTCCTACCACCCTAATTGGGATTGCATAGCAGCCACTTGTCAAAATAAAAAAACTAAGCGGAGCTTTAAAGCAGGTGAATGAAATTTACTAGAATCACAAAATAGCATACTGAATTGCAGGTACCGCACATTCCAAAATTTGCGAAAATAATTATTTTCTATGCGGTTGAATTTAAGCTATTTGCGGGAAAAAATATTAGCGGCACGACAGATAACAGAGGATTGGGGGCTCGCAAATAAAGTTTCAAAATTTCCTCACAACAGCCTTTCAAAACTTATGTCAGGTGAACGAAAAGGGGAAACTCTATGCCAAGGTTTACAACAAATTGAACAAGAATAACGATTCATCGAGGAATAGAGCCATAGGAAGCAATGCCACCGGTCTAAAATTAGAAGAGAGATAATGCATTGGCAATTTCCCCTCTTTTAGAAAATGTGTACCACCCACAAATTTATTCTCTTGAATACATAAAAATTCCGCTAATAGTTTCACTATCAAGAGTTTTTTTGAGACCGAGGTTGGAGGATACAGCATTTAATCAGCATTCCACATAATTATTCTCATACACTATGTTATTTTTATATAAAATCAATTGGTTTCTTTTTTTACACTGTTCCCAATCTAAATACTAGTTTTTATGATATAATGTTTCCTTAAACGAGTCTCAGCGGCAAGTGGCACTTACCCTCATCCTGTTTAGACAGTTTTTGAGTAATTTGCGTTGCACTGTAAATAACATACACGGGTTTAATTGAGGATGTCCTAAAAGGCTTCACTTCGCTATGAGCGGGGATGCCCAGGTGTTTTGATAGACCACGTGCAAGCAACTAATTACTTACTGGACGCTACCTCGAATTTACTTTCGATTAATTTCCAAAAATTATTCCTGGAAAACTTGCGGTTGAATATCAATCTTGTTTTTCACGGTATAATTTACACTATCACTATAATCGCATAATTTTGCTGTACCCCTGTCTCATGGAATGATGCTCATCAGTCATTAGAAACAACAAAAATTTGGCGAAATTAGCTATTAAAAATCATTTTACTTGACCGGGATTCGAACCGAATCTTCCTTTTGCCAGTCAGTAGTGTTTGCCTGTTACTCCACCAAGTCATATCATTTCAAGGCGGACTTCGGCGGGGGTTTATGATTATGGCTGTTCTCGTCTCAAGTGACGAGAACATATAATTCGTTGTCTCGTCTTGATAAGAGAAAACTGAGTCCGCATGAACCCTCACCCGAATTTCGATGGATTGAATTAAGATTGCTTAGTAGAGTAACTGACTAACGCACCTGACCGCCAACTGGGAAGTCCGGATTAGAATCCTGGTTAAGTTGAATGTTTTATTTCATGGTGGATGGCTACTGCTCTGGTGTTTATCTTTGCACTCATGCGCGTGACTGCGTGTCATACCTCTTGCGCATTTCGTAGTGATTGGGTACTTATTAGTCATGTTATTTCGCTGTGGACCACCGACCGCCTTTTAGACGAAAAATGCTTATCCACTTTTGTCAAAAATTGCAGCGGTCATAATACATCAGCTCCCAGTAAAATATCTTTAAGAGGCCAGATCATAAGGCATGGGCTAATCACCTCGTGTCTGGAGAACCGCTTTGAAAAGGGGGTATCAATTTTGAGGCTGACCTTCGAACGGAAACGAAAACTTATCATCTTTTCCAAGCTCCATAAACTCGAGGGTCAAGGCGAGTGGGGAGACGATTTCGGATTACAGCATAATCTGCAATCTTTGAACCATTCAATAACATTGATTGCGTAGTTACTTGGACGAATAATTGGGGAGCTAAAATTACTTCCTCGATCTGCACGCCTTTTTGATAACTGGCACGAGTGAGCAGAGTGGACAGAGTTCATTAAATTGGCTGGAGCGGTAATCGAGGGTCATTGAGGGAACATTTTTACAATTTTTTTAGTAAGTCGAAAAATCTTTCTTGGACCTCATTTCGCTTAATTGCATCTGTTCAGTGTTGGAATACACCACATAGACGTATGATGGAAAAGGAGTTGTCTGAGGAGTGTTTACGGCAAAAGTAGGATGGATAGGGTTACGAATGAATGGGTAATAAATGAATGTGGGTTAGATTATTCAGTAATGGACATATATGATACGTGCTTCGTTGGTTTGGCCATTTTGAGAGATGGGTGAGAGTCGAATAACAAAGCAAATATATAAGAGTGAAATGAATGGTGCGAGAGGTAGAGGTAGGCCGATAAAGTTGTGGTTGAATGTGGTTGAGGAAATTCTTAGGAGGAGGAATATTAGGAGTCTTAAAAACAGGAGGGCGTGTATGAAGCAGTCTATGGGAGTAAATGAGGCGAAGTTTGCAAGGATAGGTCAGTACGGAGGAAATTACTGAAGGAGAATTAGGTGTGCACATATGTATTTATGAGTGAAACTTTGTGACTTTGCCTACCCTGGAAGGGAACGGCGTGATTGGTATGCATGTATAAAATAAATACATAAAAAATTTTTTCCCTTGGTTTAAGTGTGTATGACAGGGGGTTCCGGTATTCGGCATTTTGACGAAATTATATATAAATACGTTTGTTTCAAATATTGGAATAGGCGTGTCACCATAATATTAGTCAGCAATATTAAAAATTATGAGAAATATATTATTTCGCGATTAGAAGAATATCTGTACATATTTTATCTTTTTTAGGACATTTTAAAATTTATTTAGGATATTTTTTAGGAAATATATGTCGTAGGAATACGAGTTTAAATAGCATTGAATTGCTAGAAAAAGTGTGATTATGCAATGCTTAGTGCTATCAATCGATATTTCCTGTGAAAACACGTATGCAAAGTTTCACCCAAATCAGTCAATGAACAAAAAATATCACGACCACCTTAAATAGACCGCGTGTGGAGCCGCTAGATAATTGAGGTCCCTACGCAAGTCTTGGGCTAATAAAGAGAATTATAACCTCACGAGCGTCGATTAGATGACAAGAATATTACTTAATATGCACTTTACATTTGTAGAAAATATGGACATACATCTTCAAAAAGATAGAAGAAGGTATCCTAACCCGCCGCAATAAATTGGACAGAAATTGCGACGAGATAAAAATTAGCTTGGACCGGGAAAGGGGCCAGAAACCTATAGCTCGCCGGGTAAATGTGCAGACCGCTACGATACCCAGGCCTCCTAATCCCCATGGAAATGTTGGAGGATACAAAGGAACTACTAGTAGATGTTAAGGTAATTAGAGCGAAAAATCATTTAACATAGAAATCAATGAATTTGGTCTCTTTTAAAGAGATATATCTCACCTACCCAATGACACCAAAAATTTTACCCCTTACCACAGTATTTTCCGAGATATTTGCCAGAAAATACCAGTCCTTTTACATGGGAAATGGTACATGTATGCACTCCAGAGAGACATTATTTACAAAATGAGGTATTTGTAACATTTAGATGTCGTAAATAAAACTAACAGCGTGTGGTGTGTGTGTTTTCTCAACTATTTTTGAAAATTAATTATATTTTCACCGCAACAGGTTCTTGGGTATCACAAAAAACCTTCCGTTTTGAAGGAGTTTCAAACGCACCGCGCGAAAAAATAAGTCAAGTTAAAGACTTATTAAGATATTTTCATTTAATTACTAACAATTTCTGTCATATAAAACTATATTATTGCACCATTAATAATGCAATATTTAATTGATGTATCATAGAACTGTTGAAATTAAAACGTATAATTCTAACATGGTGTCTATTATGACTAGGGAACTATCTCGCTCGGACTACCTTAAGCTCATACGGTCCATCACGGATGGCAACACAACGGAGAAGACGCCAAAGAAGCCTCAACCCATGCGGTGTACGATCGGTGAAAGTACGTGTGATTTCTAAGCAAACTGATTAATTCTGGAATTCTCTCTCATTTCAATGCACCATTAACGACTAAAATAAAAAGAGAGCGAGGGAATAAATCCACCAAAGCAGTTTCCTCCCCTGCCTTTTCCTGACTCCTACTTCCAATTTTCTTCCCCGTCCGTAGCTGGCGTCTCTTTCTCTGGATCCGGCCCTCACAGAGGTTATGTTGATAAATACGCAATTGAGAGATGAGGAGAAGCAGAATCCTAAGCAGGAAGTCAAGTAAAAACCATGAAATCACTATCAAATAATTAAAGGTTAAGTTATACCTTTCAAGAGTTCGTATGGAATGACCGGCAGATGCGATGTCAAATCGCGGACTTATTCCCTCGGCTATCACTAACTGGACGGCTTCCGAAAGCTTTAGAGTAGTCGCCAAAGAAGTTTTTCATTAAAGGCCGCTTTACATGGTACATTTTATTGTACAAACAAATGTATGAGCTATTGCATGTGTTAAATTGTACCGTGTAAAGCGGCAAATTGTATGATTATCTGATGACTTAACGGAAAATAGAACCTGCTCGAATTCCGTTCAGTTTCATGTTCATTCTATGATACATCCGTTTGTACCATACAATGTACCGAGTAAAGCAACCTTAAGAAAGATTAGTTTGCGGTGAGAAACTTGAGAGAAACAGGAAATCTTCATGTCCTACGAGTTTCAAGCCGGATGTTCATTTCTCCCGAAGTACATCACTAGGACAGACAAAACGACGAAATAAAGGATAGTAGTATCATGTCAAAAAGGTCGAGATTGCAGGCTTCCTTCTTCCCGCGCAGTGCTCACCGTAAAAAACATGAGCAGATCAAAAAAATGATTGAACCAAAACACACCTCACTAATTATCACTTTTCTTCCCCGGTTCCTTTTTCTTGTACCATTCCATTTTCATTGTTTGTGTCTGAAGAACTCAACACGAGCTTAGTAGAATGGGAGAAACTCATTTATAAACATCCTTGGAGCACGCTCTAATATAACCGTGAATCGTGAAAAATTACCGTATCAGAACAAATAAGACAGAAAACATCGTAGTCGTGGTGTTATTGATGAATAAGACCTCTTGAAAATAGGAAATCACCAATGAGAAGTTTCACGAAGGGTTGAAGGGAAAGCTAGTGTAATGTAAACTACGACGAGGATGGGCTAACTTGTTGGACTCGTATTGTGTCATACCTCCCTCTTTAAAACAATGACGGGTGAAGGGACAAATGGAAGGAATTAACGATGAACACTGAGGATGGAATCAGGAGCAGCCATGAATCCGAAGCTCGGTTTTCTACAGCTCCCCGGTCCTCTCTACGAGTCAACCGCTTCATACCTACACACTTTTTCAATTTGACATCCTTCATATTTTCTTACGTGTTCCACTCTTGGTCTTCCTTTGTTATTCTTCAAGTAAGGCAGGGATGGATTGATCACATGACGAGAGACGTTTGAAGTGGCTAGCGCGGTAAACGAGGATCCTTGAGTGCATATTTCAATAATTTTTCGAGCAAGTCGAAATGAATTCCACGACCACATATAATTCACATTGCGTATGTATTTTTTATGAAACCCAGCAATGGAAGTTATGGAAGAATTACGCTTTAAAATTATCCCTTAAATAAAGCAGGTGACTTAAAACGACGAGAGACGCTTGAGGTGGTTAGAGTGGTAAACGAGGATCCTTGTGTGCATACTTCAATAATTTTTCGAGCAAGCTGAAATGAATTCCACGACCACATATAATTCACATTGCGTCTGTTTTTGCGGTTTAATCCAGCAATGAAAATTATAGAAGAATGACGCTTCAAAATTAATTCTTAAAAAAGCAGGTTATGACTTCAGTCTTCGATGCAGTATTCGAAATTAAGGCGTGTATTCTGTTTAAATATGTTTTTTTGGATCGATGTGACACCTTGATATTTGTCAGAAACTATTACAGTAACATAAAATTTGATATCTTGGGTTTAAAAGAAAATCTACGTATATAAAATCGAATAATTATGACAGGTATGCCATCTATAAAAAGGCGACATGTTAAAACAACATTGCGTTGGCGAAATACCAATTTGGAATGGTCCAGTTGCACTTTTATCTATCCATATCATCAGTAAGAACTCGTATGCCAAGCTTCTCGTAAACTCTCACACAGATAAAAATTGCTCCAATCGTCTAAAGTGAAGAATTGAAGACGTAAAGAAGAAGAAGAAGAATAATGTAGGAGAAAAGCGGTTGGCTGAGATGAGAGTGGAGTGGTGAGCTACAGTGAAAGGATATTCGCGTTGATGACTGCTTATTATCTACTTAACAGCCCCCTGCCACACTTCCAAGCGACAGCCCTTATGATGGTACGTAGATGTAGAACACTAGTCACTCACCGCTGCGCAATTTTTTTCAAATCCGGGCCGCGTGAAAATTTCCAGTCGTTCACTTCCTCGAATGAACTTGGGAATGCACGGTCTCACTCCTGGCACTGTCTAAGCACTGAGATGCCCGCGACCGCCGCGCGCCCGTCCTTCGACAGCCACTCTCAAGCAACAAGGTTTCCTCACACATTCACTGGGTCAGGGAGTAGCTGTGTCATTGTCGGCGGAAAGGGTGGGAGTAAAGTGCCCCCCCCGTCTGAGGGGAACTGAAGAGAAGCAGCAGAGGTTTGGGGAGAGGGGAAGGATAGGGTGGGAGGGAGAATGGGGGGGGGGAAGGGAATAAAGGGTGGGGGATAGCTCGCTTTACTACGGGCGTGACGAAATCCGTTCACAATCGCTTCAATTGAGTCGTACGGAGTGAACTTCGGTGTCCCTGGAGTCTTTGCTCGCAGCATGATTGCACCCAAGCCACGAGCGATGCTTCCTCTCGCTATAAGTTGTCTGCAATTTGAATGAGAACAGCTCCACGCCAAATAAAAAAAACTTGAAGATCGCATACATAGGTGGCTGACGAGATTCGGGTTTGCGTAAAACTTTGCATAAACGTGTTTCCATGAGTGATGTCTATAGATAAAATTGGAAAAAAATTACTTTTACCTTTTTTGTTCAGTGGCAATTCAATGCCATTTTAACTCGTAGCTTGATAGCTAATAGCCTTCATTTCGTAATCATTTAATAAAATTCGAACAGATTTTTTTCCTAAACGCGAAATAATGCATTTTTCTATTAATATATTTGTCGCTAACAACTATCAAAGTGTTACGCCAAGTCCAATATTCGAAGACAACACGTTTCAATGCAATTTAAAATATCATGCCAAAAACTCTGGTATTTACAGCTTTAATTAAGGAAAAAACTTAATGTGATAATTTTTTCCCATCTATTATTGCATAAATGATGAGTTACGACCACGGACTTAGATATTACGCATACGACGCATAACCAGATGTATTTGAATGAAAAGTGGTGCTTGTATTTTTCGGATGTATACGAAAAATTACCAAACTGTGCATTAAATATAAAGTTACCAATTCCAATCACCTTGAGTTGATCTATACATGTAGTTTGAGTAGGAATCACTTAAGCAGGAATCGGTATTCCACCAAAAAGTCTCTGTCTTTGTGACTGCCGTGATTCGAACACAGCCCCTCAGGATACGAAGCCAATACTCCCACCCGAATGTCTTTGATCGCCTCTAATGGAAAAAGAATAGAGAGTGAAATGGTCCAGGCGAAGAGGAGCCTTCTACGCTAAATGTAAAGCATAAGCGGGTGTGATGAAGCATTTCACTTTGAAGTGTTTACGGCGCATGCATTTTTATTTATTGCAGTGAAGCTTTGGGCGATAATAGCAGCAACGGAGAGTGGATTGTGAGCAATGGAATCGTAATGTGTTATGTAAGAAAGTTGAAGTTCATGTGCGCAGATAAAATCACCGACGAATAAGTTCAACTTAAAGCATGGGAGAAAACACATTTCACTAAATCTCCGCGAGGTGGAAGCGAGTAATTCATCGCGCATATTATACAGAATGATGGTCCATTGAAATTATAATGGAAGAGGAAGTGATGGGATGAATTACTGAGAAAACCCAAAGATGGAATAAATCGGGCAAGTAACGAGGAATATTTAAATCAGAGGCTAAACGTTCAGGACCAATACCCGGGTCTTCGTTTGCCCTGATACCTAGTGCATTAGCTTCAGTCACTCGCACAAGGTTCGGAAGTCTGGGCACCCGGAGAGGGTGATGGTTCCTGAATATCCAGAATTGGTTTGGAATCCATGGTGAACGTGTTTTGAAGCCGAGACAGCGCACTTTTGCTACTTAATATATGTAGCTGATAACACTAATCAGATAATATTTCTGCGAGTTGACATTATGCACAAACTTAAATTACCTTTTCTATTATAAACTGATAATATTAGGGGGCTCAGTACATTCCTTCCCGTTCCCAGTACATTCCTCATTTATCTGAAAACCTATTAATGTATTTTACTCCCGTACATTCATTCATACAGTTCACGCTACTCCCTTTGGGGTAGGCAAATCCAAAGAATTTAGTTATTATTTTAAGTCCTAGAAATGCCCCTCATATGCTAATTTCATCCATAAATCCCTAACCTTCGGTACACTTTCACTTCTCTTACACTCATTTATTTTATTCTCTTTATTCTCTTACATGCATTTATTCATGCGCACTCTCCTATTCGTAAGATTACTAATTTTTCTCCTCTTAAATGTCTGTTCCGTCATATTTACCAATGAATTTCTCAACCCACCCCTTCCTCTCGCGAAATTCACTCTCCTATGATTTATACCGGATTTTGTGGTTGTTTTCTTCGACGTTGTGAAGATTTTTAGTCACGTAGTACACTGTCGAAGAAAATTTTAGATGAAACTTTTACTGGTATTGTCCGTTTCCCTGAGCACATGGTTTTATACGAAAATGTCACTCACCTCATATACGTTTTGTTATTCGTTTTTTTGGGAACGGTTGGAAGTTCAAGCAATCACATTTGGTGCTCATATCCATAATGGCGATATAACAAAACCCATTTCAAGAATTATATCCAAAATCCCAACAGCCAAACAAATGCCTATTATGCCCTTGATGAAAAATTACTATCTGTCGACTTAGTGGCGCCTTTATGGACATATAAAAAAACTACGGTATCTAGTGGTGATGCTTGAAAATCTCAGTGACCGGATAAAAGATGGAATCCCGGGTATTTGAGTGGACGTCATACCAGGACTTCAAATTCATTTCAGGTACCTTGGTACTCGCTGTCATTCCGAGTAATTTTTTTGAAGAAAAAGAGGGGATAGTTGAAAAATGAAAATAATGGGAAACTTAAGCATTGCAGTCAAGGAATTCAAGGGATTAAAAACTGCCGCAGAGGATTATGTGGCATAACAGATAGAAACAAATTAAAAACGTCTTGGAGTCAAAGCTACAAGCCGCATTTGAGTAACAATATTCTGTACTCTACCCGAGTTTGCTGCGCAGTTTGCCTTCCTGTGGGAAGTGTGAGGAATGCTGAGTTATTCGCAGTGAGTGGATTTATTACGGGCATATGGCTTTATTTGCAGTGGGTGGACTTATTACGGGCGAATGGCTGTAGTCACGATACGAATTCATTCATTATAATGAAAAACTAAATCCATGAACCACTTTCATTTTCAGCATCTTATTTCCATTTCTCAAGACTATTTTTATTTTCATTGCATTCACTAAAGAACAGAAACAGAACATGTTAGACTAGGTGCGCCAGTGAGTTCGCGCTTCTCGAGGTCAAACATTTCATTTACAATAACCGATGCAAATTGACCTTGCGTCATCGCATCGAGTGAATGAAAAGATGACGGTGGGGAGATACTTCAAGGAAACCATTAATCTGAAAAATGCTCTCTTTTCCCTTCATCTGGCGCATATCGTTCAGAGTACCAATCTTATGCAACAACGATAGAGTCAAGCGACGATGAAGTACTTCATTTACGCTAGTCTGAAACTTCCAAAAGACACCTATTCCCAGAAAAATTGATCTATACTTATGCTTATCCTGGAATGCCCAAGTTTACTACCATTCAATAGTTGTAGTATCCCTTATGTATTTTTGATTCATTTGGTTAACATACGGAAGACTAATTGCAGAAACTGTTGATGAAGTTGACGTATTCCTGCAGGGAACGTAATTCGAATATATTAAAAGAAAAGATAGAATGTTTGAAGATAAATGAAGAGCGTGTGAGATGTAAGTTGGCAGTGGACAACGATATTATTGAGAGAGTATCTATAACCTGAATAACTTTGCAATAAAATATACAAGTTACAGTGTGGTTGAAAATCAGATGAGACAGCAAGCATTAAAAGCTACTGAAGTATCCGGTGCGCAGAAAAATTAAATTTGAGAAAACCAACATTCAAACAAGGAACTGAAGATAAGATTATATAAATTTTGTGAGATAAATTATCATATATGCAGCCGAGAACCTGGCAGAAACGAGAAAACAACACGAATATTTGAAACGAAGGGGTCGAGAACCCTGAAGAAAATTTTAAAGATGAGATTGAAATCGGGAAGACTTTAAAGGATAGAGTACGCAGCGAACACATTAGATAACAACTACAGACGCAACCATTGAACGAGTGGATGCAGACAAGGCGACAGGAATGGAACAATCACATCACAAGACTGGATGCAAGTAGAATAGTAGGAATCGCCAGAGACAATTTTACAGAAGGAAAGAGATCACGGGGAGGACCTCGAAAAAGATGGAGAGAATCATTCTAACACTTTGAAATGAACAGGCAGTGGCATATATATAAATCAAGAAGAATATTAACATTCATTCCTCGATATGCTCTACACACAAATTACGTTTCTACCAACGATTACACCCCCATTATTATTTCCGCATGCTTCTCTTGCACATACGTCAAAAAAATTGAAAAGCGTCGACGACACTTATCCTCGTTTTACGCCCTGATTTATTTCCGAACAGCATCGTGATAACCACTCCATATCACACTCGTCAAACTATAATCATACACCATCTTCACAAAACAGTAACTACTCATTCACTCCATAGGTACTCAAAATTTTCAACAGCATACTGCTGTATGTCTTGTCATATACCTTCTCTAAATTCAAAAATCACCATACACTTTCTTCAGTATAGCCATTCACTTTCTAGCAATTTTTAAGAATGACAGCTCATTTTCACATCATATTATAAGCATAAACCCACACTACACATACCATAGTCAATCTGCAACAGCTTTAATCGTTCAATTTACCAATAAATACCCGTGATATGTTTGGTGTAATTAGTTTTTCTGTATGTATTTTTGTCGTTTTTATTCGTACCCAAACTTGAGTGCACATAATTTCTGCGCCGACAGCATGCTCATCACAGTGTCATTATTATCACCATTACACCTCCCAAAAATTTACATCTTTGCACGGCTGGTGACCTACCACCCCCTGCCAAACGCCCATGCGGTGGCTAGCGGGGTAGTATGTAGATGTAGATTATTTTACCAACAAATTCTCCCGTCTACTCAAAAAACCGATTGTTCAATAATGTTTACATTTCTCATTCCCACCATTTCCCCTGTGCCAATAAAACGCATTTGCATCGTATCTTCAATCTTCGTGTGTTAGCAATCGTTTGCAATAATGCAATTAAGCGTATATTATGCAGCATTCTGGGAATATATAAGGAGCCCACACCTCAACTTTCACATTTTACCGGTCATCTCCTCTATGCCAGCAGCCTTCCCATTATCCAATACTCCCACTGCCGCAACGATCGACTTCGAGTGGTCACCTATATCGCAGTAACGAATTTAAAGTTCAAAATGATGCTGCGGTATCACTCATCGGTCGAAACAGTTAAAATCACTTACACCGTCGAAAAAACTTGGTAGTAGAAAACACAAATGTTTCCCCAGAAATATATTTTTCTGGTAAGTCCTGAACGTGACCATACCACAATTCGCTAAATGTACCCAACTCTACGTGCTATCTCTACATAACCCCTTCTCATTAAAAATAGGAGGAAAGCGACGTAATTAAACTACAATCTCCTTCTAATACTCTTTCAAAAACTATTGATGTATTTAACGATCACCGTTGCACTGGTTACTTCCATCAGCAAAGTCTACACAGGTCAAATTTTAGAAAGGAAAATACAGCATTTGGGTTGGATAAAGAGGAACGATGATTCTTGAGGGACCTATGATGTAGTCAAATAAAACGTTTAAATAACATAAGGTGGAGTACTTCCTTTGTTTCAAAACGTTTTTAAGGAAAGATTCACAAACAGGCAAGCTTTAGAATTGAACTCTCACCTTCATTTGGTAATTATGAGTTTGAAAAAACCCACTGCGGTACAGATAACTCACCAATTGTCGAGGTGCTACAGGAACAATTAATTCCTAAAGGAGTGATTAATGATTCCGATGAATGCAGCGCTTTAAGAAGCATAAACTTTGTAATGTGCAAGAAATAAACACTATAGAGTAAAATAACTGTTATCTGGAATATCGAAGGATGATATTTTAAGCACAACATTGGAATCAAAATAATCGGTGGTTTCCTACTGTCAAGTCACCGAACTACGTTGAGATAAAGAGAGGAAGTCAGAGGGAATGGGTATAAGACAGTGACTGACAGCAGAAGATAAGATAAAGGCCCGAGCACAGTGACTTCAGTGGAAGAAGTCACACTAGTTCAATGAAGCAAAGATCATCTTCAAAAATAATGTATATCAATGTGAATATGCACATTTAGAGTGATTACCTATGAAAAATTCTTTAAGACAAGAAAATCAGAACTAGAAACTAACCCCTGTCAAGACTTACCAAGCTAATTCTTCCCTTTTTTCAAACATAGAGTCAGCACCGGCATTTTTGTGATACTGCCCTGGAAACCTTACGGCCTACTGCTTCGGTCTTCAGTAATTTAGATGCAATCAAAATCCATCCTGATGGGAAAAAAATCAGAGCGGAACTCATGAATGAGTCAACAAGATATGGAAAAATGATATTACATCGCTATATTACATTAAGATATAAAATTATCGCTTTTCAGTTATTTATATTATTAGGCGCAGCTAAAATTATTCTGGAGCTAATATGATTTCGCGGGACCGAAGTATCGCCCCAACGGAGACCTGTTTCCAGTTTCCCAGGAGACTTTTCAATATAACTGGCCTTGGTAGACAAAAACACAATAATATAAGCACTAACAAGGAGACATCGCGTAACAGTAATTGAGGACGAAGACAAGACATATGTTATCTTAAAGGGGAGTGAAAATGCCGGAAATTGGTGACGTCTTTCCGCCCCAAGTTCCCGGGTTCGTGAGAAAATTGCTAATAAACATTTTCGTCCCTAACAAATACTTACGATTTACTTACGATTTACTTACTTTACTTACGAAAATAAACCGTAATTACTGTCGTATACGTTCGGAATCTGGCATCTTTCGTGGTTTCCAAATTATATTCGAGCGAAAAAAAATAATACATGTACGAGCCTCGAACCCGCGACGTCCAACTCCAACCCGGCAAAATAAGCATTGGCGCCTTAACCACCTCGGCTATTTCGCCTTGTTGAATTAACCGCGAAATCGTAAGTATTTGTTAGGGACGAAAATGTTTATTAGCAATTTTCTCACGAACCCGGGAACTTGGGGCGGAAAGACGTCACCAATTTCCGGCATTTTCACTCCCCTTTAAGATAACATATGTCTTGTCTTCGTCCTCAATTACTGTTACGCGATGTCTCCTTGTAAGCATGGGTATATTTAAGTTACAGGATCTTTCTTGGGGAAATAATTTACTGGAGTAAAGGGAAAAATCTCTTTTCCTCATCAAAAGTTGAGTTTGACAATAGCAGTTGAGTGATAACCCTTCACTTTGCCACAAGCTGCGGTTGCAAATGCTCACGTAACAATTCGATCCTCAGCAAACCAATTCCTTTACATATGCTAAAATAAACGTTGATTCTTGAGCTACACAGTAAAAACAATATTTCTATGATTCATTAACGTGATATCAAAATCCATCATCAGTAAAATTCTTGTTCAAAACAAATCATTTATCAGTAAAATTTTTCTTGAGTTCATTTTCCTCAAAAATGCACTCTGCTGAAGTGCAGTCAGGACAAAAAAATTACAAAAATACTCCATGTCACATATGTTAGTATCGAGTCTACGATTATAACAGACTGAGTTAAAATTTACGGACGGAATACGTCAGGCAGAGAAAATTATTACACTTAGTCCCTTGTGCCCAGCTAAATCATCAAAATTAATATTCTTTGTCTGACTCTTAATTAGTAGTGCATCTTATTAACGACTTCAACTTTGGGATACATAGGTAAAAAATCTTCGGTTTTATAATTCTTTTGAAATTACGCAGCCTTTAACTGAGAATCAATGGCTATTGTAAGCATCTCTGAGTATTTGCTAATTCCTCCCCATTATAGGAGTCGGGGTATGCTTTGAGAAGGAAGAGCAAATCCTGGGCCGCTTTCCTGTATGCACATTCACCGTCGTTAAACCTCGCCTTGGTCACTACTTCAAAAATGTGCAACTTATTGTGCGGTGATTGGTGGCCCGTCGTTTCGACTATTATTTCGATAGAGCTTGTGTATTTACTTTTGCAACAAATTTGCGTATTTATGTGCATCAATTGACAGTCCGTTTTCATGCGCGCTGCTTATGAAGAAAGCATGAAATCATAGCCTCTTACACGAACTTTATGACATGGTGCACCTCGGTTATGATAAAAGCAGATGATAAATCAATGACAAAAAAATATGCTACTAGTTCCTTCAGAATGTGGAAATGCTGCTAAGTATTTATTCGGCTCCAATTCGCTGAGATATATTCCGCATTTTTCCCTTACCTCTCGTAACCCAACGATTCAAATCATTGTGTGCATTCCTACGTACGGTACGATTTATTTCCTCGGGCAACGATAACGAATGTCGAATGAACCTTGCGCGGATACGTCATTGGCATCATGGAACCTGATATAACACGAAACCGTTGAAATTTTTTTAAATTCACATTTAACGATAGTGGAGCTGTCGAGTTCACGTAAGATGAGTAAGAAATATCAATTCAAAGAAAATGTTTATTAGAATGGATTTTCGACAGGCGACCGTTTAGCACTAATAGTTATGCTATGTAATATGTCAAATTATATTTATTATTTCCTTAAGAGTTTATAGTCATGAATTAACTTCATTTTAAGCCACGTAACCCTTTTGAGAATGTTAACAGACCGCTATTTCTCTGCACGGACTACTCAGTAGGAGCGCGAGATCGAGCAACAGGAGGCAGCACCGCCGCCCGCGCTTCGGGATAAAAGTGCCAATTGCTTGAAAAAATGGCTCTTACAAGCACATAATTCTTGTTTCTTCCTTTAGAGAAAAGCTTTCACTAGCCCTAGTTTATTGTCTCATCACAAGATAATGTAAGATTTTTTTAACGTCTAATTGATACCGGTAAAGTGCGTGGCGTAGCGCCATTTAATAATATTCTGTCGTTGTCACTTAAAAACGACAAGACGAGACGATTTGGCAGAGTAAAAATGTAGAAGAGATTTAAAATGAGTGGATCATGTGATTTTATGCTGGCCTTATTCGAGTTATATTTGGCTGTCTATTTGAGCGCGAGAAAATGATTTTTAAGTGGTGGCGCTGATCCTCCAGATATCAGTCTGTACTAGTCAGACATGGGTCATCATAGGATGAAATTTTATTTGGTTTGTACTGAATTGATCATTTTTCTTTTTTATATAAATATCTACGACACCAAATTCAACATTTTGAAAAATCGATTTTTGACCGCTAAGGTGGCTTCTCAGACCACTGTGTGTCGGTGCCACAAACTGTACAATTGGAAGGTGGCAGCTAAGTATGTCTAACTCCAGAAACTCCTACAAAATGTGAATGTACTCACAAATAGTTGGTGAAATATGTTGACACTGCCACAAGAAGAAAATCGGATTGGAACGGTAACCGAACCACTTACTTTAGGTTTGCCATACCAATGCGCAGCCCAGTACGATATCCATGCCCACATTAGCCCTGAAGATATAGACACAGAAGTAAGATTGAATGATTTTGCTAGGATAGTTATATATAGCGGAAAGATGACGAAAGAAAATAATATAAGACTTGTTTGGTTGGAATTTTTGCTATAATGTCACAGCAAAAGGTGAGCCTCACGCATCAGGATGCGTCAATGTCAACTGGGAAGAGGCTAATAACTGAGAATGAGGTCGTAACGGCAGTGGGAGTATTGTATAATGAGAAGGCTGCTGGCATAGAGGAGACGACCAGTGAAATGTAAAAGTTTAGGGGTGGGTTCCTTATGTATTTCCTGAGAAAGCTGCATAATATACGCTTAATTGCATTATTGCAAACGATTGCTAACACACGAAGATAGAAGATACGATGTGAATGTGATATTTTTATCACAGAGGAAATGGTGGGAATGAAAAATGTAAACATTATTGAACAATCGGTTTTTTTAGTACACCGGGAGAATTTGTTGGTAAAATACTAATGACACGGCGGTGAACATACTGTCGGCGCAGAAATTATGTGTATTCAAGTTTGCGTACGAATAAAAACATAAAGAGACCTACCGAAAAACTTATCACACCACACTCATATCACGGTCATTGAATGGTTAATTGAACTATTAAAACGGTTGTAGATTGACTATGGTTTTTGGAGAGTGGGTTTATGCTCAGAATAAGATGTACGAATGAGTTGTTTATCTTAAAAAATGCGAGAAAATTAATGACCATACTAAAGAAAGTTTTTGTGAATTTTTGGATTAAGAGAATATATATGACAGGGCGTAAAGCAGTATGTTGCAGAAGATTTGGAGTATCTATGGAGTGAATGAGCAGTTAATGTGTTGTGAAGATGATGTATGATTATAATTTGACGAGTGTGATATTGAATGGCCGTCACGATGTTGCTCAGAAATGAATCAGGGCGTAAAACGAGGATAAGTGTCGTCTCGGCTTTTCAGGTTTATATGGATATGTGTGAAAGAGAAATGTGTAGAAATAACAATTAGGGCGTAATTGTAGATAGAAACGTAATTTGCACGTAGATCATATCGAGGAATGAAATTTAATATTCTTCTTGCTATGTTTATAGGCTGCTTTCTGCTTATTCCAAAATGGTAGAAGGATTCTCTACATCTTTTTGGGGGTCTGCCCCATGATCTCTTAAGGCGGGATTACACATGAAAGTCACTTCTATATAAGTCAATTTCCCTGTGTAAACCTGCCTTTACCTTCTGGAAAAATTGACTCTGGCTATACAGGGTGTCGCATAAATGTCACGCCACAGTGACACTGGAGCTAGGGCAGCCTAAGGGGAACCGAACCAGCCTAATATGACCTTAGTAAAAGTTGCACGGTTATCGAGATATTGCCAAATTAAAGCTTTTTCAAAAAATTCACTTTTTTTACATTTATAGTCCCAGAATTCACTTGAATAGCTCTCGAATTAAGTTTTTTTATTGTACAATATCATCAATCGGTTATTAAGCTGACAAAAGGGTTATTTTATTGATAACTAATGTAAAATGAGGAAAATACTGAATTAATCTTGACTTAACTTAGTAGCAAAAAAAAAACAACTTCGACTTTAACCGTGCAACTTTTACTGAGGTCATATTAGGCTGGTTTGGTTCCTCTTAGGCTGCCCTAGCTCCCGTGTCACCGTGGCGTGACATTTTGGGGCACCCTGTATGTGTGTCTGCAGTTGTTCTTTAATGTGTTCGCTGCGTAATCAATCCCTCAAAGTCTTCCCAAGTATCTTCCTCAGGGTTCTCATCCCCTTTGTTTCTAGTATTTGTGTTGTTTTTTTCTTTTCTCCCAGTTTCACTGCACATGTGAGAATTAGACTCCTAAGACTTATGCACTTTTATCCCTTATTTCCGAATATAAGTAATTATTTAGATCCAAATGATATTATTCTACGCACCCGATACTTAAGTAGTTTTTAATGCTAGATGTCTCACCTGATTTTGAAACAATTTACTTATAATATTTTTCCCGAGGTAATTCAGGTTATAGATACCAGCTCGATAATATCGTTGTCAAATTTCAAAATACACCGCACAACCTCTTTTCTTATTGTCATCATGTTATTTTTTTTTGAAGTACTAATATTTCGTTTCCTGTTGGAATACGTTTACTTCTTTCCGGAAGTTAATCGAATGAATCGAAAATGTTTAACTTGTCTTTCCCTTATTTATATTTTATGGTAGTAAACTTGGGCATTCCAGGATAAGCATGATTGTAGGCCAATTGTACAGGGAATGGGTATCTTTAGGAAATTTCAAACTGGCGTAAATGAAGTACCTCACCGTCGCTTGACTCTTACTGTTGTTGAATAAGATTGGGACTCTGACAATATGCGCTACATCAAGTATAAAGAGAGCTTTTTTTCAGATAAATGGTGTCCTTGAAGTCTCTCCCCACCATCGTCTTTTCAATCACTCGTTGCGATGATGCAAGGCCTATTTGCATCGGTAATTGTAAATGAAATGTTTGACCTCGAGAAGCGCGAACTCACATGCGCGCCGAGTCTAACAAGTTCTGTTTCTGTTCTTTCATGAATACAACGGAATGAAAAAAAACATTGCAAAATGGAAACAGAAAACAATAAATAAAGTTAATTTACGGTTTTAGTTCTCAATCGAAATGAATGAATTCAAATCGTGACGATAGCCATTTTCCCGCAGTAAATCCTCCCACTGCAAATAAATCGGCATATCTCCCACTTGGAAACCAAACGGCACAGCTTACTTGGATGGAGTACAGATAATTTTCACTCAATTGTGACTAATATCTTCGACTTCAAGACGTTTATCATTAGTTCCTATTTAACTCACCACATAATCCTCAGCGGCAGTCTTCAATCCCATGACTGCAGTGCTAGAGCTTCCCATCATTTACATTTTTCAACTATTCGCTCTTTTCCTTCAGAACGACAGCGAGTACCAAGGTACCCGAAGTGAATTAGCAGCCCTGGTATGACTGTTGCTCGAGTACCCGGGATTCAGTCTTTTACCCGGATACAGAAATTTTTAAGCATTACCACCAGGTACCATGTTTTTTTTAATATTCGTCCATAAGATAACCATCAAGTTGACGTAACTCTTGAACTGGCTTTGATAATATCACCATAATTGACATGAATCCCAAATGCTACCCGCTGTTCCCGGAAAAATCGAAAAAAATTATGAGGCCATTGACATTTTCGTAGTAAAGCATGTGCTTCAGGAAACAATCAATACTAGTAAGAGGTTCATCTAAAATTTGCTTTAGTAGTAAACTACGTGAGTCAGAAACTTCAAAACGTCGATGAGAACGATTAGAAAAGCCGGAATAAAGTGAAGGAGAGTGTGAATTTCGCGAGAGGAAGGGGTGAATTGAGAAATTTATTCGTGAATATGACCGTAGAGATTCTATAGAGGAGAAATATTAGGAGTCTTAGGAATAGGAGAGCGCTCAAGAAGAAATGTATGAGTGTATGAGAAGCGAAGGATATATCGAAGATTAAGAAATTATGGATTAAATTAAATAAAAAATAGACGTTTCTAGGACTGATAATAATAATTAAATTGTTTTACTTTACTTACTCTAAAGGGTTTGGCGTGGTCTGTATGACTAAATGTATGTAAGTAAAATAAATTAATAGAAGTACGGAAAGAATGTACTTAGCTCCCAAACATTATCAATCGTAATAGAAAAGACATTTTAAGGGTTGTATATAACGTTAACTCGCAGAAATATTAGCTCATTTGTGTTATCAGCCTTATGCATAAAACAGTCATTTAAGTTCGCTTCCTCAGCTTCAAAACATGTCCATCAGGGGTTTCAAACTATTTTTGAATATTCTGAAACCATTCCTCTCCGTAAGTCAAATAAATGAATAGGAATACGGAAAGAATATACTTTGATCCCCAATACTATCAATTCATCATGGATGGGGTTATTTAAGGTTTGTACATGATGTTAACTCGCAGAAATACACATAAGATAAAGCGATAGACGTACCGAAGATTAGGGAATTATGGAAAAAATTATTAAAAAAGAGACATTTCTAGGACTGATGGTAATAACCAAATTCTTTGGCTTTACCAACCCTGAAAGAACTGGCGTGATCTACACAAAATGATTGCATGTAAGTAAACTAAATGGGTAGGAATACGGAAAGAATGTGCTTAGCTCCCCTGGATTATCAACTCATAAATGAAAAGGAAATTCAAGGTTAGTGAATGATGTCAAATCGAAGAAGCATAATTAATAATATATAAAGCGGCAGATGTGCCGAAGGTTATGGTATTATGGATGAAATTGTAAAAAAAAGAGAGACATTTCTAGCACTGATAG
The DNA here is from genome assembly GCA_963169105.1 of Ceriagrion tenellum. Classification (NCBI taxonomy): domain Eukaryota; kingdom Metazoa; phylum Arthropoda; class Insecta; order Odonata; family Coenagrionidae; genus Ceriagrion; species Ceriagrion tenellum. The sequence goes on along the minus strand of OY720635.1, from coordinate 33,644,565 downwards.
TAATAATTAACGTCCTTGGCATTGCCTACCCCGAAGGGACTGGCAAGGTTGGTATGAATGAATGTATGTACGTAAAACAATTGGGTACGAATACAAAAAGAATGTGCTTATCTCCCAAAAATTACCAATTCATAATATAAGAGGCAATTTAAGGTTTGTCCATAATGTTATCTCGCAGATATATTATCAGTTTAGTGTTATAAGATAATATGTCAGATAGGTTTTCCGGTACAGACCGATTTTTTCTCACGACAATTTCAATGTACTCCTTACAAATACTCGAGCACAAATGAAGCACATTTCATTATCGCCGCCATGTATTATCAAATTAAAGCTGTACTTTAGATGGAGTCATAATCCGACTGAACGTGGAATAATTAAACCACTTCCATTTTTTGTTCACGGTCTTCAGCAAGTTCTCCTAAGAACATCGAAAGAACAGTCCAAAAATGGACGAAGAATGGTTATCTGGGGCACAAACTAGAGTAATATAAATTCTGCATTGAGATAAAACCGGGCATTTTTCTTCCGTTGTTCTACCAGGCGTGGCCTGGGAACAGAGTCACATAAGATTTGTCAGTCCATTATCCACATTGGTTTCATTCTTTACTTCTACAACGGGTCAGTATGATAATTTTTTCCCTTCACGCCATAAATAGCACAAAATGAGACTTGTTCGGGAAGGCGATATCTAAGATTTCTGATAAGCGCACAAAACATTGATAATCCTCTCGAGGAGCTGTCATACAAACTCCACATTTTGCAAGAGATCTCGCGGAGTCAGCCAGAGAGATTTTCTAAGTTATTTGGAGTGTCGCCTTCCTGTTGAAGCGCTTTATTCATTCGCAGACCAGTGTGCAAGGTGCAATACCTTGCTGCTCTGCGCATTCAAGATTAAACAAGAAGATTTGGTGTAATTATCCCCGTCGTCGGGAGCCGTTTCCGAGGAGCACATCAAAGGTATGGGCGTGCCAATCGTTCAACAATTTCACCCGGTTTCAGTAACTTGGTGGGACACGGGCAAAATCTTACTTATACCTACGTAGTACACTGAAATCGCTTCGTTGCTAGAGGTGAAGCGATTTCAGCGTACTTTAAATCAACTTTCACTGTGCCATATGCTAGATATGTGACGCAAACTAAAGGTATGAATGCAATATGCATTTACATAAGTGCACCTTGGGCTTTTACTGGAAGCCTGGTATACAGGCTGTTATTGCAACATTGTATAGAAAATTGTAAATTTATACTATGTATATTCAGTATTCGCAGAAGATAGGCAAGGTTGACTGCCTTTTACAAAGTGTTTTATGGTGTTGAAGCATTATATAGCCTAAGTGTCCAGTTAGAGAAGGCGAATTATTACGGTCGTCTTGGCCATCAAGTACAAGGTGAGAGCTATCTTCTTTGCTACCAACAGAGCAAGAGACTCCTTTGTGGCGACGACTATTTGTGACTGGAACAATTTGCCTTGTGAAGCATTCAATGAATTTCCTCCCAATCTTAATGGTTTTCGAGCGAGAATTTGCGCAATATTAAGACATAAAACTAGTTACATGTAATAGCTCATTTCAATTACTGATTACGTTATATATTTTTCCCGCTGTTTTGTTTGTTTGTTTACGATTTTTATATACCTTGATCAACTCCCTCTTCCGTTGGAAATATAAAACTCCTATTGCTATGAAATGTCAAAGGCAACTATCATAAACTTGACGACATCAGACGTCACTTTGCAAAAAACTCAACATTAGTGTCAATGTTCAAGAAATATTTGTGCTTCTAATTTTTGCAATTATATAAGTTGTTCGTCAGGAACAATTGTCTGTGTGTACAATTGTACTTGACGATGCAGTAAATCTGTCAAACGTGTCATTTATTTATTTTGTAAGTCAACAATTATTGGATTTGTTCGGCGCATTTCACAGCTTGACTGCACCGTCAGGTACAATTGTTCGTACAAGTCAAATGATTCTAGAAAAGTTCAAAGCATTCCTATCAATATGGATTCTAAGGGCAACTGTGATGGTCATCTATATTTTGCGATAAACGTGACATCTATACCCTATCCGTCCCACAGTCTACATATTTTTATGAATAGTCTTTATTTCCATAATGTTTCCGCTCATGACGTGTTCTACTACAGTGTTTCGAGTTTCGCACATCATTTTGGACGCCGATAAACTGACGGTCTGATAAGCTATTTGAACCCTCGTTTCTGTAGTTGGCTTTAAATACTAATAACATCACCATAACGACTTTCATATATCCAGTTAATTATCACTCTATATGTTTTAATTCGTTTCCTGAAAGTCCTTCCATAACTCTGAAAGTTGTAGAATATGTGTCTAACGAGGGTCACTGGCATTTTACAAAAATAAGTGAAAGAGTTCGCGGTTACATTTTATCTTACCTACCAGATCTATTCTGCGCCAATTGAGAGCAAAGTTTATGGAGAAAATCGACAAATTGATTTTAGTGGTTTTGCGTATTTTGCTCAAAACCAGTTGTAGCTAGTCCTCTATTGCAGAATTTTGAAAATGGAACCTGGACGAGACCGGAAAAAATACCAGGTCGTGAGTAGCATCATGATGCTTTAGTTTATACGACGGTTTTCAATTAGGTCTAACGTATTTTGGGGATGCGTTAGTTTTCCGATATCTATTATCTAATATCCAATCAGCCGGACTCGAGATTCGAATTAGTAGGATCTGGGTCCAAAATTTTGGCCAAATATATTTTCCTCCAACTACGCTGGCAGGATTGTACCAAAGAAACTTAGCTCAAAGACGTTAACTTGAGTGCGCTAAAAAGAAAGCACAGATCAGAGAGTAAAATTCACGACACAGAGTGGCGAAGACGAAATAATGAATCACACTTTTTCATGCTTTACAATCGGATCGGTCTCTTGTCGCCTGTGAGGCCTTGATTGTGGCTGTATCTGGCGAGATAAGTCCTTCCTCTATTTTTGAAGTGGAACATTTCTGATGGATTGTGGGTAATCTCGCGGAAGCGTACCGTCACGCGACAACCAACTTTGAATGTTTAGTCGTTGCGTGGTAACTTATATGTAAGCTCTTATAATTAATGCACAATGTATACCGATCATTGTTACTATACAATAAAGGTATCATAACAAGCACTTATAATCAATCGTTTATTTATCTGTAATACAAATATTGAAGTAATTATTCATTTTTATTTACGTATAACACATGAGTATTCCCCGCTGCCAGTCATATCCCTACTCAGTGTTCCGCTTCTGTCGGCCATCCCGCGACTGCCGCGACTTCTTTTATTTTTATAGCTTCTTCCGTTGTTCCACGTTGAACAGAGATTATAATGATAAGTTTAACTGTGGAAAGCGCATACACAAGGAGAAAGTCTGGTAATACAGAGTCTTCCCATCGTCCTCTGCGCCAGAATATTAGCAATTAGATATTTGAGGAGGCATTGATTTCGAAAATTTTTGGCTACTGACATTCAGGCTCACCGAACATTCCACGCATCTGGATAAAAAACATTAAATTACAGCGATTCGAATCATACTAATTTCCCGAATATTTTCAGACCAGCAAAATACAGAATGTGAGAGGAAACGCGCTTCACATTTTCGGCTCCCCACGGCCATTTAAAATTTCCCCTCTATTTATATTCTAGACTTAGCAGTAGTCTACTAGGGCAAGGGCCTAGATTTATTGCAACACTAATTCCCGTAAGTTCACTGTAGTTAAGCAATGTTGTGCTCGGATGAGGGTTGGATGGGTGACCATTCATACCTTCACCATGGCGCTCATGTGGCTCACCGTGACTCTCTGCACGTGGCAGGCAGGTTAAACATTGGGTTGGCATAATGGACTACTCAAAGTCTAGATGCCCGAACTCTTGCCGAAGGCTCCTCCAACTAACAATCTACTAGTCTACAAGCTAGTAGTCCACTGCATGCAAGGATGTTCTTCAGAACTCTACTGGTTTTTTGTCTGGCCGCCCATTTTTTTCCTAACTGCATTTTGGCCTACGCCGAGCAACCAGGGGAGCGTGCGAGGTTCTGATTTAAACAAAGACGAATGTTGCATGCCTGGTGTGGAATGACCCAACGCCACACACCCGAGTGATGGGTGATTCAAATTTCTACATGTACGAAGTACCGGTTACACGGTACTTCGTACATGTAGAAATTTGAATCTAGAACGGAACAAAAACCCTTGGCAGTTAAATTTCCCTAATTCCTCTTGTAGTACGATGCCGTTTAGAGTTTAACTAATGATCGCTCGTGGAGGAAACATATTCGTAAAAGAAATAGTCAGGCTAATCGTTAATTGGGATTTGTCAAAGGACTACTTGAAAAGTTCGACGATAAGTTAGAGAAATCGGCTACTTCTTCCTTGTTAAACCCCACTTAGATAACGCTGCCAGTGTTTGGGATCCACGTGAGGTAGGCTTAAAAACAGCGTTAGAACGCGTGCAGAGAAGACCAGCAAGGTACTTGGGAGGCCGTCATGATAGTCTTGTTAGTGTTACTGACCTCTTGCAAAAACTAGGATGGGAATCGCTACCAGACCGTCGATTGAAAATTAGACTCAGTCTTTTAAGTAAATTCAAAACTGATTTTTTTTCAGAAGTTATCAATATCTTACGAGCTCCAACATTCTACGGTAGGTCAGATCATGAGAATAAAATAAGGGAAATAGATTGTAGAACAGAAAAGTTTCAAATGCCGTTTTTCCCGCGATCGATGAGAGACCATAATGGCTGCTTTGAGACTTTGAAGTAGGATAGTTGACAGGTTATGTAGCTGATTAATTCGTATGCCCCCTAATGCATGTTTCTAAATCTGCCGAGTAGTACTAACACCATGTTTTGCATGTTCTCTGCATGACTTTTGTGCCACGTTTATGTAGTTACGTAAAAGATAAATTAAGTGGTTTCTGTAGAATTTGTAGTTTACCCATAGTGAGGTGTATGTTGGTGAAAGGAAATTTCTTCACTGTAGTTCATGTTGGAGAAAAGGTACCCCCTGCCTAACACCTTTGTGGTGGCTTGTAGGGTAGTAAGTAGAAGTAGTATCAATGACTCGTGGTAAAAAATAATTGTCCTCCAATGATCGTGGACATGTACTTATTTCTTTCCTAGATTGATGGAACTCTGAAAGAGGCGTCGAACAGGGTCGAGGACATCCATCGGCATGTCTTCCCATAACCACCCCAAAGGACCCCTGCGGTCCCTCAGGAGGATGCTGAGCCTGGACAGGATATTCCCCTCTTCCCACGACCAGGAGGAGGAGGAAACGGGAGGATACCGGTCGAAGTCCCAGCACGAAGTGGAGGCAGGAGTCGGAGCATTGGGGAGGGCGTCCTCCACGAAACACGACGATCGCCGGAGGCAGAGCTGGACGCGGGAGGCACGGGGAGGCGGCGGCGAGGCGGTCGGCGGAGGCGTGGAGGAGGCACGAGCCAAACTCCAGAGGCTCAAGTCTCACCCACCCATAGTCACCCAACACGCGGCGCATGAGAAGAAAGTGCACATCGTAGAGGGACCAGAGTCACACCATAATGGAGGTAAGCCACTCGTATTTCGGGGAGCTGCCGGACATGGGTCCTATTTCGAGGTCCGTTTGACCTCGATATTTCCAAGCCTCATGCCAACATCGTTCATGAAGTAACTTTGTTATTCCACATCAGTTTTATTTAAGTCTTTTGTTGTTATTTATTTATTTAAGTTGATTGTTTTGTATATCTTTATATAACACTTCCAAGGTTGACTTCACTAGTTTGTAAGCCGGGGTTTCACGGTTAATTTCTTTGACTAAGGTATATATTTCGTTTTACTCTTTTAGAGAGCAATGTACGCTTTTGTTTGTTTAAGAAGGTAATTTTTAAACAGAAAATTAACTTCTAAGGTTATCTAAGCATCCCAATTCATGTTGTTGCCAATATTTTTGTACCATTGTTGGATGCAATAAATATCTATCTATATCCATCTAGTCGAAACGGGTTTCGACGAGGGGTGAAAGAGTCGAGTGGGACGGAAAGACAAAGGAGGTGTAAGGTTCGGGACAGAACCCACGCTTTAGGGGTGTGGGGGGCATGGGATTAGTTAACCATATGATACGAGGGTGGTTCAATAAGTCCCTAGAACAAGATGGAAAAATAAATTATTTTGTGCATTTTTTTTAATTTTTCATCGTAATCTCTCCTTAACTCTATACTTTTCCAAGCGTTTCTTCAACTTTTTTAAGCCGTCCAAAAAGTAGGATCTCGGACGTTCCTCAAAATAGGCATTTGCTTGGGCGATGACCTCCTCTTTCGACGTGACCCGTTTTCCGCCGAGCCATTTTTTCGAGTCTTGAGATGATAAAAAGTCACTGGGGGCCAAATCCGGTGAATATGGTGGATGTAATAATTCGAACTTTAATCCAAAATTGTGGCCATCTAAACTGCGCAGGTGTGCACCCGTGCATTGTCTTGATGAAGGATGATCTTTTTATTTTTCATATGAGAACTTTTTTTCTTGATTTCTTCGTTCAGCCGGTACAATAACGATGCATAATACTCTCCAGTTATTTTTTTCCTTTTTTCAAGTAATTGGTGTAGATGATTCCGCGCACATCCCAAAAAACCGTGGCCATCACCTTGCCGGTTGATTTCACCGTTTTCGCCTTCTTCGGAGCCCGTTCGCCTACAAAGATCCACTGTTTTGATTGTTCCTTTGTCTATGGAGTGTATTAATGTATCCATGTTTCATCCACAGTTATGTATCGACGCAGAAACTCGTCAGGTTTGTGACAAAGAAGCGCCAAAATATCCTCAGAGTCGACCACACGATTGTGTTTATTCTCCACTGAGAGAAAACGCGGCACCCATCTTGCCGAGATTTTATACACCCAATTTTTCGTGCAAAATTGAAAACACTGTACCATACGATATGCCTGTAGCCTCAACTATTTCGCACACTTTGATTCTTCGATCAGTCAAAACTATATCATGGATTTAACTAATCATTTCGGGAGTAGTCACTTCCACTGAACGTCCCGAACGATTCTCATCTTTTGTTCACGTGTTTTGTACGGCCACATTTGAATTCATTTACCCTATTGAAAACAGTTGCAAATACAAAACCAGATGTGCCATAAACTTCATCCAACTCTCCTTTGATCACTTTCGGTGTTGAGCCTTTTACATAAAAGTGTTTAATCACCGCTCAAAACTCCTTTTTTTTTCATTTTTATAAGTAAACAAAAGTTCTTTGCTTCAATCGAAAATAAAAATGAAACTATGGTGATTCAGGTAATTAAGATTTTAACAGCTGGCTAGTGAGTAATGATTTTTACTGAATCAAACCATTTTTTATACTACGAGCGCCATTTCTTAGATTTTCTAAGGACTTATTGAACGACCCTCGTAAGTTAGTCTTTAGCAACTATAGTTTATAGCATCTATTAAATTCGCTCATCGTACTCCAATTGATGAATTCAGAGTGCTCGTTTTTATCCATGTTCTGCAATGAAACTTAACAATTTTATGAATATTGTTTGTGAATCCCGTAATTAAAGGCACATTTCTCTTTCGCACAACTAAAGTGTGGGCTTGTAATGTTTTTTGGGCGATAGAGAAAAAGGATCTACATGCGTTATCATATTTCTTTTTAACATAATATATTTTGTCCACTTTATAGTGTGTTAACTTCAGGAGTATTTAATAGTAAGGTCAATTATCGAAAGCTTCTTAGAAACCAATAAATAAGTATTCCATTATTTTGAGGATTATCTTAACCTAGGAATGCATTTATAAGAAGGAACAGGGCAAATTGAGTAGCATCCGCCATATCAAAAACTAAGGTAGTGAAGCATCGGCGGTTTCACTAAACCAAATCAAAATTACAAACATGAATGCGAGGTTTTAGAATTATGAAAATAATTGATCGGCTAGTGACCATCATTTCCGCTTTAGTCATTTTTTTAACTTCCAAAAGAGGGAATGTTAGCATAAACTCGGGAGTTACAGAAAAGGTTACCATCAATAGAATTCAGTATGGTAAAGTTACCTCCTTCAGTAGTATATTAGTTAATTTAATAATCTTAAAGTAACAAAATACAGAAAATTTTTATGAGAAAGATATTTTTTTCCTGTGCGTTAAGGGATCATATCATCTGTCATTAAAACCGCCAAAATTTAATTGATAACACTATATATACAGTTTTTTAAATACATTTTTTAATTGACTTAAGTCCATCCATGCTACGCGGTGTGGTAATCTCATGTAGAAGGTAGCACTATGTTAATTGTCAAGAAACTGCAATTTGATACAAGTACTTTCCATGCTTTATTTGCTCAAATTCACATCTTCCATTACAGACAAAACATTTCTTTGCATATCTATTGTTTAAAAATGCTTTTAAAAGTTTTATACCAATCCTTATCCGAGTGATTACCGAAAACCAGCTGCGCCGAAACAGCTGATATTAGTACTTTCCATACTTTATTTGCTCAAATTCACATCTTTCATTACAGAAAAAACATTTCTTTGCATATTTATTGTTTAAAAATGCTTTTAAAAGTTTTATACCAATCATTATCCGAGTAATTACCGAAAAGCCAGCTGCGCCGAAACGGCTCGCGCGTAAACGGCCCTGTGCAGTAACGGCTTGTGCCGAGGTGTCTCATTCCCGCCCTACTGGTTCGGAATGAGACACCTCGTAGTCATTGTAGATTGATTTACTCATATTGTACGAAATGCCAATTTTCTGCCATTTTCATGCCAGCTACACACAATCCGAAAACCCTCATCACTAAATCTCCAAGGAAAGAATAGAGTTTTAAACGTTATTTCACATATCACACCATATTCTCCCATTAACTTTTTCTTCTATTAGTACGGCAATCACTGCTCCAGTTTGTTGTAACTTCAACAACGTCGTAGCACCTGCTAGCGCATTCTCAACCATGTAATTTCTTCGGACTTTTAGTGCGAAGGCCATATTTAATAGGTGTGTATAAAGCTTATCTCTGGTCCCAAATTATGTTGGTCTTAACTATGTTCAGGGTAAGAGATGAGAGTCCGTTTAGTAAGAAGCAACAGGGTGCCAATAATCTTAATCAACTAGGCAACCATCTATCTTTTAACAGTGGCACAATTTCATTTACTAGAGAGAGAATTAGTGACGTGTCTCTTTCAAAGCAGCCACGGATAATAAAGGCGAGTCAATTTATCTCACGGACTGCGGATTATATCGTTTAAATCGCACTTATCTCCCCGTCTCAACATACCGAGCACAAACTCCTCCACCACTTAACTCACCAAGATTGTAACGCCGTTCTTTGCTCTGAGGAGTAATTCCAGTTTCTCCTGGTCGGCACATCGGTACAAGCATTGTCGTCAGCTGCTCAGAGAGGAGATTTGGGAACCATTTGTTATAACGTGGCTATGAATTGGTCCTCTTTGTGTCTTACTATACTTCACCTATGATTATTGCGACGCATCGGAGGAAAACCGAAGTATTTCTACACTCGGCGACTGTAAGTAACGCATATTTCTATATGATGGAAAAGAAAACTGTCTCCTGAGACATAGAGTATGAAGTGTGCTTATTTACTGTTTGCTAAAGTAATTTATAACTCTGATTTCAATACATTTCCAACGGATAAGAACCTTCATGTTACGCGCTTGCGTTTTCCTCGCTGTTATCTTTTCCTGGCTTTAGTTGCTATGGCGAGAATTTATCGTGCAAATTTGCCCAGCTATTTGCCTTTTCGGCATCTGAGAACAAATCTTTTCCTGGTGAAAACGCATGTCACATTATTAAGCAAACGTAAATATTATTAAACGGAACTATAAATTGATAAACCTGATGAAAATTTCCGGATTGATACTTGAGGTTATGTGAAGGTTACAGGAAGCATTTATCCGAGGCTTTCTCGGCGTGAGATGTCGAGAAGCTCTATTCGTGAAGTCCACCGGGTGCGAGACTCCATAGGTGCCGACGTTTTGATGGCCGAGTCATCCATCGTTTTCAGGCCAGAATGTCGTGAATTCATGGGTTATGGAATATATAGGCCAGGCGGAATGGTCAGGAGGATACCGATTGATCAAAATCTTCCCACCTTTTTCTGACCTCTCGGATCCATCAGAGCACCGATTTCCAGGCGGTACTTAAATGGTAACCCGTGTCTCTGTTGAAAATTTTCTCCTCCAATTTAAATTCACCAAGCTATAATGGAAGTCCTTAATGTACGAGCTTCAAGAATAAGACTTTTGTGAATCGCTCCCAATGTTGGCTGGCGTGGTCGTTGATGATACTGTGTTCAGCCTTGGCAGATGTCTCCGGTTGTTCGAGCCTGAGATGTCTGTCGTGTTCCATGACCCGGGTCGAAATGGTCCTGCCAGTCTCTCCCGCGTAAGCGAGGCCATTTACGCATCGAATGCGATGAACTTCTGGGGTTAGGAGGCTACAGGAATCTTTCGTCTTCACAAGTTGATGTCTTAGCGTGGAGCACGAGCGGAAGTGACTCTCAATGCCGTGTCTGCTAAGAATCCTCGCGATTTTACCGGAAATCTTGGAAACGTAAGGAAGCCCGGCCCTGGCCACTGGTTTAGTGCGCTCTTCTTCCATTTTGCTGTCTCCAGGATTGATGTTCCTTTTCAGGGCCAAAGCGATGTCCCTCTCACTGTACCAGTTTTGGTGGAAAGTCTTCAGATGTTTTAAATCCTCGGGAAGACTCTCCGTATCGTCTATGTCTTTGGCTCGATGAAATGAAGTGGATAAGACTGCTCTCCCTTGGGAAGGGTGATGATAACTGATGTTGTTCAAGTAGAGGTCCGTATGTGTCGGCTTGCGGTAGACGCTTTGTCCCAGGCTGCCATCATCCTTCCGTTGGATGAGTATGTCCTAGAATAGAATGAGATTATTTTCCTCTGTCTCTATTGTGAACTGGATGCTCGGGTTCTGTCCCTTCATATGGTCCAAGAATCGAAAAAAAACACGTTTATTATGCGGCCACATGGACATGATGCCCTGGATCATTTTTACGGGAAGAGACGGGAAGATTTTGACCAATCAGAAGCCTCCTGACCCTCCTGCCTGGCCTAATATTCCGGAACCCATGAATTCACGACGTTCCGCCATGAAGACGATGGACGACTCAGCCATCGAAACATCGGCATCTATGGAGCCTCTCACCCGTCGGACTTCCCGAATAGAACTTCTCGGAAAGCATTTAGTTTTCAAAGGCGATGGCATAAAGATTTTGTTCGGACGTCGACGCTATTCGCTTATGGTGAAATATTTGTTTTAAAAACGATCAAACATATGGAAAATAATTTCTATTTGAGTGAAAATATTGCATATCATATTCAGCGAAATTCACAATGACAAAGTAAATTTTCTAATTTTGGAAAATTTCCGGAGTTTTTAAGAGGAGGGCAAGTTTTTCTCATTCATTCCACTTGCGCTATTATATTTCGGAATAAGAGCAGTAAATTAGCGTAATTGATGGTGGTAGTCCAGTATAATGGAATACCTCGTTAATTCACGCCCCAGGCCTAGTCAGTACAGGACGTTGTATTTATACGTTGCGTCATATAAGCGTTCTTGACGCTCCAATCATCCCTTCTCCCTTCGGTCACTTGATCATAGTGTACATTTAGTTTTCGCCAGTTATCCCTTCTTCTCTAGGATTGGGTGGGTGTGATGGCTAGAATCATGAATATACATAATGAGTTCTCGACTCGTCGTCAGAAACTGTTGCCTAGAATTCCGTTGACAAACAACTTTTTCGATTAAGTCGCCGTCTAGTGATGAAAAACGGCAGTTTAAATGTAAATACAGTCTACAGATTGTAAATAATCACGTCTCGCCAGTTTTACTTACCAGAAGTTATAATGCAGTGGATAAAAAATGCAGCACTACAAGCGGGACGTAATTAAACTTTTTTAATACTGTCCGGTATACAGATACATTTTATTCGTCTCCAAATTTAATTACACAAATGCACAATTAACTTCTTAGTACTTCGTGAATATCGTTCTGCGGCAATTTAATAATGATACGAGGTGAAAAAAGTGGAATGAATTAGAAGACGGATACAAGTACTATAAGGATTTCAAAACCAAGATCCGACAATATCATCTATTGATGAAAAATTGCGCCAATAGCTATAATTTTAATAACAAATAAAGGAGAGATTACACCAGGGTTGGAATTCGCTATGAAAAAATCATTTGACTTGACCGGGATTCGAACCTGGTGTATATGCACCGTGCGAGTGACTTCGTACCACATCATTTGTTAAATGCAATGTTTGGAAAAGGAGAGATTGTTGAACCTACTCCGAGGCCACACATGAATAGTAGGTAATACATTAACATCCACATCAATCTATCTAGATCATACCTTCTGATTTCTAAGGCTCTCAACAGGTAATAAACCAAAAATATATACCTGTAAATTAGCAGAAAAAGATCCACACAGCAGAGAAAAGACTCACGATGGAAGTTTCATATGCCTCTTACACACTTCCTGTAGTAGATATTTCCTCTCTAGCATTTACAAAGTATCTGTAGGGTCTAAAAAATAGTCAGCTATTATTCACAGCATCAAGTAGTTCATATCTCTTCAATTGTTATTGAATATTCACCACAGTCTCACGTTAACACAATTAACAACGGCTATTTACGATTCGACTGAGAAGACATTTTTCAAAGTGGCGCCAAGGACAGAGAGTACTAAATGTGGAAATTTAGGCAACACATTACCTAAGCAACGATTCCAAACATTTAAATTCATAATATATATTCATGGCTAGAATATTGGATTCAATCCCAGAGGCCCTGGATTTGAATCTAAGTGCGGTGCGCGCCGCGGCGTCTTGACGACGAGCGGCTACACGTTACACTTCGAAAGAATGGATTTTTACCCTTGGCGTTAGAATGGTCCGAACAAGAACACACAGACTAATTTGTCTAGCTTTTATTGAAGGAGCCAAGCATCGGCGTCAAAGTGCAATAAGATTCTACAAAACAAAGGAGAGAGCGTGAATCGAGCCCCGAGAGTGAGAGATATATCTAGCGCATAGTTTCGTTCCTTACCAAGGCAAGTATCTTCTTGAACTATAGGGGATGCCGGCGTTAATAGGGCAGTCCTTGCTCAGGCTCTTCCCTGTGTCTCTCCAGTATTCTCTCTGCATATCTCCTTGCTTAACTGCTTTACTGCCCTTATGCTACTCGGGTCCGCATACGTATAGGCTGACTTCGAAGCTCTATAGGAGCCTCAAGTGCGTAATTTTGGGTTGACTTTCCCTCAGAATAAACCCCAGCGTCGGGGTTAAGGGGGTACTTTTCCATTTCAACCAAATTGGAAGAGAAACGCCAAAATCATTTTAAGGAGGAAAATTAGTGGCGAAAAATAGCTTACAATAGAGAGGAAATCGTAAAATGGACTTGCGACACCTGATTGTCCTCTCTCCCCCTCTATCTCAATTCCGGCTCACAACACAAGCAGTAGAGGTATTTTTTCTGTAGGATCCCGATCCCTGCTTGGATACCAATGGTTGGCACATTCAATCAGGGTTCACCTCAGGGGATCGGAATGTTATTCCAACCAATATATCCCAGCGATATTGAAGAGACCATTTATCTTTTAAAAGTATTGGTTAAGTACGCATTCCATCTCAAGAACAAGTGTTATCAACTGCGCCAATTTGAGCATATTAATTATAACTCATCAGCGAAGTTAAAATCCTCGTAAATTATTTCCTCGCAGTATACATTCAATACGTTTCCCGTTTGCAAAGATATTACGCCGATGCCTGGTTTTACATTTTGTTCTGTAACATTTTTGTGAAACATTTTTTCTCAAAAAACCGTATTAATTCACCCTCCTATAAATTACTCTCAAGTCAAGTAACTGCTAGAAATAAATACGATCCAAACTCAGTTAGCTAAAATTTAACAAATAGACGGCGACATCTCGCGGTTAATGTAAACCAGGAATTATGAAGCCGGGCATTGGAGTTATATCATTGATAACGACTTAATGGAGAGCTTTTAATAATTGGAACGTGATTTCATGTTATTCAGTAATTAGATCGTTATGTTTTGAAGTCGTCTGTAAACGTGGATTTACCCAATCTGGTACTAATGTGACAGATTGGGTAATTGATGATAGTTCTTGAGATTTTTTCCAAAATCTCAAGAGATGGCAGCCGATTAAGATGGAAAAAAATATTATCAAGATCAGGCGAAAGTAGCCATTTAGATAATCTTAATTGACCTCTGATTTGATTATTTATGTACCACTTGTATTAAAATATGGTCCCGCTGTCGCTCGATGATGAGAAAATATCTCACATTGGCAGAAGTAAGGCCTACAAACCGAATTTTTTTGCAAGCGACGAAGAAAAGATTAACAAGTTAAGTTTGGAAATTAAAAAAAAAAACTCGGCAATCTGGAACGAATGAACAGGATATCATTTTTCACTCGAAATACATTGCTTTGAGGGACTCTTTCGCTAGGGAAAGCAGACCTTGTCCGAGTCTTTTAACAGAAGCGGTCAGTCAAAATAACTCACAAGAATAAGAAATGTTATATAAGATTTCGAAGCTGGTTCAAGCCAGAGTCGGATCGAGGGCCCCCGAAACCCCGCAAATCGAGAGGGCCCGAGGCATCAGCAATAGAATTAAATTTTTAAAACTCATTCCTTCGAAATGAGAACATAAACAGAGAGAACAAATTTATCCATTGTTCATTCATCATATTTTCACTTTTGCCTCCTGCATAGAGGAGGGAGCCCATACGAATTTCAAAATTTGTACCCAGAATTTGTAGATCTGGCCCGGAGTCACGTAATTAAATGAAAGCCAAATGAAGTCTCAAGGAAAGAGTTCTTGTCAACTTTTGTAATGTCAAAATATGACATACGTATGACAGTATTATAGAAGTTGGAGCGGGAGTGCTACGGTTTGTATGAACACCTCTGGGGCTCCACACTGACATATTCGCTCGTTTCATTTCTCTCGCCCGCAGGAGTGACCCATCGTCACAACATGAGCGAGGCGACTGCGGGGAAGGCGCGGAGGGCCCATCCGTTGCTGCGCCCTAAGTCCCTGCCCCTTCAATCGCCTAACCAGGGTGCGGTGAGACCGCCCCCGACTCCAGCCGCAGCCCCCGCCTCCAGCACCCCCAGCTCCGAGAAGAAGATTGATGAGTTGCTGGAGTGTGCCGTCTGCCTAGAGAGGCTGAAGGACCCGCGCACTCTGCCTTGCGACCACACCTTCTGCTTGAACTGCCTCAAGACACAGGTGAGGCCACGAAGCAAAGCCGTACTCGTGTCAAAAAATTAAAAAATAAAGAGGACAACTTTTACTAAAACCACTAGATTAGTTTACTAGACTAACTTTAACTAGATTAGTGGTTTTAGGAAAAGTTCTAAAATCTAGTGATTTTAGTAAAATTTGTCCTCTTTATTTTTTAATGATGGAATACCACCAAGTGATGTTGACTACAGTGAATGATATTTGTACTCGTGACGCGCTTATATCCACAATAGGCATTGTGAGAGGTCTAATATTGAAATTCAGTTCTGCGTTAGGTTCACCCGCGTTCTGAATGAGAATTCAATTCAAAATTCGTCCTTCACGCACACCTGGCACCAATTTATGTCGTCGTCCACATTTAAGGAGGAAGAATCACGACTGCGGCTTTCCCGGCGTGAGATGTTAAATAGCTCTATTGGGAAAGTCCACCGAGTGAGAGACTCCATAAGTGCCAACGTTTCGATGGCCGAGTCGTCCATCGTCTTCAGGGCAGAATAATTCTTCAGGACAGGATAAATTCAGCCAGAATGATGAATTTAGTCTGTCTTGAAGACGATGAACGACTCGGCCATCGAAATGTTGGCACTTATGGAGTTTCTCACTCGGTGGACTACCCGAATAGAGCTACTTAAGAATCACGACTGTTTGGTTGGCCGATATTTATTGATGGCTTATATGCAAGGGACGGCAGACGCTCTTGCATCCGATGGGAGTCCCGGAAGATTGGGCAGGGGGTGGCGAGTCATGCGTTGTCGCATACCGGCGGTGGAAAAGAGGAATATGTAAGTTTTCCGCTGTCGCAGATCCAAAATGGGTATGGGGAGGACTTCAATTCAAGAAAACGAATGCTGTGACAATTGGTCCTCCTCCATTTATATGAAATTACAAGGGTTCAAAGGCCGACTTGATGCATTGGAAATGATGCTATTAGGAATGACGAGAGCATGGATTTACGGGCTGACCTCACAAGGGATCCCGTTACTCTTCTTGTTTCACCTCCTCATATCCAATTCTTGACTTTCACCGTTTCCATCACTATTTTTCGTTAATACATGATGTTTCGAGAGAAACCTTCATACTTCTGGAAGTGATAGGGCATGCAACTTTAAGTCTATTCTGGTGCGACCCACTTGGGATCATGGATCAGAGTTAGAACGCGTGCAGAGAAGATCAGCAAGATACGATACGTGGGAGACCGTTATGTTAGTCTCGTTTGTGTTACAGACCACTTGCAAAAAATGGAAAGAGAATCGCTTTTAGACCGTCCATTTAAAATAAGATTCAATCTTTTGTGTAAATTCAAAGCTCGTGTATTTTCCGACGAAGTTATCAACATTTTACGAACTCCAACATACTACGGTATGAGAATAAAATAAGAGAAATGGATTCTAGCACCGGAAGGTTTTAAACGTCGTTTTCCTCGCGATCAATAAGAGACCATACTGGCTGCTTTAAGACTTATGTATGTTAGTTGACAGGTAGTGTAGCTATTTGATTCAGATGCCTCCTATAATATTATAATAAATGTTACTAAATCTGCTGAGTAACACCATGTTTTGCATGTTCCCTGCATGACTCTTGTGCCTTGTTTATATAGTTACGTAATAGATTATCTTAGTAGTTTCTGTAGCATTTGTAGCATACCAATAGAGTAGTGCAAGTTGGTGAAGCTCAGTAGATGAATATGTGGGTGTGAAGAAGGATGGAGGTGTGGTGGACGGAAAGATACAAGGAAGTGTATTGTATGATAGGTGAGGAAAGGAAACTTCTGACTGAGGTCAGGAGGATTCAGGGTAGGTTGGAAGAGGTAATGAGGAACGATGATTTGCCCAAGCCTGTGAAGGATATTGGGATAGAGGGAAGGACGTTACTCAAGCGCCGGGGGGGGGGGGGGGGAGGGGAAGTAAGAGATTGGGTTTTATGGACGGAATGAAGAAGGGGTAGACGTATGCGAAGATAAAGAAATAAATAAAAAGACAATTGGTACCTTGCTCGTAAAAAAAATCTTAAGGATTGCCTCAGACATTCGATAAAACCTACGTTTAATCTGTAGATTAATGGATGAATATGGAATCGCCAAAGCTAGTTTACCTTACTGTGGTGGCGCAAATTTTTTGCCCAATGTACTAGGCAGTTGTCAAGAAAAAGTTGAATAATGGTGATCAATGGCGATTGCAGAGATCGAAAAAATGTCTCTATGGTCCACAAGAAAATTATATTGTTCTTTCGGTGTTGTCAAACTTTCTTGTGGCACTTATTTTTGTGAAAGATGCCAGACGAGGGTGCAACCGGGAAACTATTTGGCCTCTCCTCCACGGAAATTTGAGTATTTTCAATAATAACAATGCATTTTGAAGCGGTTTTTCGATAGAAAAGGGATTTTTACACTTTTCTTCCACGTAATTTTTAAAATTTTAGGCTATATTTTTTTCAAATTGATTTGAGAACCCATTTGCTTCGATTTTATTACTGTAATACGATTTTTGTATGGGGTATTCCAATTTGGCCGAGATAATCACAAATCCTCAGACTTAAAAGTGAGAATTAGCTCTAGCAAGAAAATTTTCAATCGCTTTATAAAAAACATTTCATTTTTTAAATTTGGGCTGTGTCCGGACTCCATAAACTGGCTCCGCCCTTTACACCAGAATATTCTACCTCACTGCATTGGGCCTTTACATGGCAACTGCAAATTTTCTGGATTATGCTGTTGCAATTTGCAAGATAAATTTTTGTGTTACTCTTTCGTGGGTAAGGGGCTGCAAACTCGGGTCCATAAGGCAAAGAAATGCTTAAAGTCAATATTATATTACCCCAAAAATTTACTCAACCATGTAGTTTCAACTTGACATACCTAGGATATCTAATCAGGCCTTGCAATTGAAAAAGAATTAGAACTGATTTCTCACCTCCAAGAAATATTAAAAAGGAAATACTTCCGGATTTTCCCTAATCCTCGACAATTTCCGAAAGAATCGAACCTGCAAAATCTTTGTCAGCTGGCGATCACGTTTCTCTAATGGCAAAAAGTCAAATATCGCCTGGTTACTCATGAAGAAGTAACTGGAAATCCAGTGACTCACTCATGGTTCAAAATCGTTGACTGTAGAGGCAGAGCGTTTTTGCACTCCTATCTCAAGCTCACTCGTAAACTCATTAAGTATGTGGTATTCCACGTCGTATGCATAGTTAAAAGCCAACGGAAGAAAAGTTGAATTTTTGTACAAAAAAAATTGAACTTTTAACGAACGCTTTTCGGATCGAGTTTGCGAGCAAGAGAAGTTAAACTCTGCATATTCATTGGAAATGAAAAATATATAGAGTGCTCAGCTCTTGCTCGCGGGTATTTCACTGTCTTTCAAAAATGTTTGCCACCGTGTTATATGTGAAAGATAGAGAAGTGAACAATTTTGGCCAAAAGCTTAACTAAAAACTTGACCTAATAGATCACAACTTAAAAATATTATGAATTAAAATGGCTTATAGATATACCCTATGGCTATAATGCACATCGGGGGAAATGACTTAGAAAAATTATTGCCTTACGAGAGTCGTTCAATAACTTCTTAGAAAAAGATAGAAAAATAAATTATTTTGTTTATTTTTTTTAATTTTTCATTGTAATCTCCCTTTGACTCTATACACTTTTCCAAGCGTTTCTCCAACTTTTTTAAGCCGTCCAAAAAGTAGGATCTCGGACGTTCCTCAAAATAGGCACCTGTTTGGACGATGACCTCCTCTTTCGACGTGAACCGTTTTCCGCCGAGCCATTTTTTCAAGTCTGGAAATAATAAAACGTCACTGGGGGCCAAATCTGGTGAATACGGTGGATGTTGTAATAACTCGATCTTTAATTCCACAATTTTGGCCATCGAATCTGCGCAGGTGTGCACCCGTGCATTGTCTTGATGAAGGAGGATTTTTTTTCATTCTCAAATGAGGACGTTTTTTCTTGATTTCCTCGTTCAGCCGGTGCAACAACGACGCATAATACACTTCAGTTATTGTTTTCCCTTTTTCCAAGTAATTGGTGTACATGATTCCGCGTATATCCCAAAAAACCGTGGCCATCACCTTGCCGGCTGATTTCACCGTTTTCACCTTCTTTGGACTCCGTTTGCCTACAAAAACCCACTGTTTTGACTGTTCCTTTGTCTCTGGAGTATAGTGATGTATTCATGTTTCATTCACAGTTATGTATCGACGCAGAAACTCGTCAGGGTTGCGACGGAAATGTGCCAAAATATCTTCAGAGTCGACTACACGATTGTGTTTATTCTCCACTGAGAGCAAACGCGGCATTCATCTTGCAGAGATTTTTTTCACGCGCAATTTTTCGTGCAAAATAAAAAAAACACTGTACCTTGCGATATTCCCATGGCCTCAACTATTTCGCGCACTTCAATTCTTCGACCACTCAAAACCATATCGTGGATTTTATCAATCATTCTGATTCATTATATCATCTGGAGTAGTTCTATCCACTGAACGTCCCGAATGATGCTCATCTTTTGTGGATATACGGCCAAGTTTGAACTCATTTATCCTATGGTAAACAGTTGCAAATACAGGAGCAGATGTGCCATGAACTTCTTCAAACTCTGCTTTGATCTCCTTCGGTGTCAAGTCTTTTACATAAAAGTGTTTAATCACCACTCGAAACTCCTTTTTTTTTCATTTTTATAAGTAAACAAAAGTTCTTTCCTTCAATCGACAATATAAATGAAACTATGGTGATGCAGGTAACTAAGATTTTAACAGCTGGCTAGTGAGTAATGACTTTTACTAAAAACAAACCATTTTCGATACTACGAACGCCGTCTCTTGGATTTTCTAACGACTTATCGAACGATCCTCATATTAACATATTTTAAATTACGACGCATCTTTCCTTTTTCGGAAGAAATATTTTAGTAGCATTTTTGGGCTACTTTCTCAACTTTAAGCTACTAAGATTTATACAGATCATCGGAATTACAAAATCTTTTCCTTTCGTCAGCGTGCGATATGCACATATGTGCGATAATAACACTTTCCTTTTCTCGCTCTCCGAATGGCGGGATTAGTAAGAGCATTTGGCAGTTTTTCTCGATAATTACTCAATTTAAGATATAGGCTGGACAAAATGGTCCGAAGCATGCCAAAGCTGTGGCAAAAACTTTTTCTTCGGTTCCTTAAGGCAGCGAGATATATCCCAGAACGAAATAATAGCCGCAAGAACTCCTCAGTTGGGACGTTGGGACTCAGAGACGTCGAAGAAAAAGCGCTCCGTCAGTTATCCGGTCGCGCGAATTTTCAAGGACGGGACAATCAAGGGCTCCCATCAACACTGATTGTATTCATTGCGCATCCAGCGGAGCCGCCCTCACCGAAGGACTTTTTATCACGTACCCGTCACTCATCCGAGTCACTATCCAGATAAAAAAGAGACGAGTACCCGAACCTTCTCCTCCCGAACTGGGCTCTAAATTAAGTGGGTACTAGGTACATTCATGGGCGGAGGGATTGGAGTTAGAGACAGAGTGGTAGGGGGTAGGGGTTACGCTGGGGTAGACTGCCGTCACGTACACCATCTCCTTTAAGTGAACGACCCCGAGTATAAGTTTTACCAGTACCACGTGTGAAAATGAGGAAGCAAAGTGTGTCTTTTCCTTATCTCAAAAAGAGTGTGGGCCTTATCGTCTTTAAGTTTACCGTTGATTGCTGACTTGAGAGAGTGACTACCACCACCACCAAGCTTGGAATTTGAGCTCAAAGTGTCCCATAGAACATATTTGCATGACATTTTGTATTATACCGGAAAAAATAGTGCCCCATGATTGTAACCCCGCTTAGCGTACACAATGACATTGCTTTTCTCAAGTCGTGCTTGGGACAAACAGAAGCTGATGTCCAGAATTGATTTGTGACTATTTTCATTATTAAGCTAAGTCATTTCATAATGCACAACGAAAATGCGTTGAAATAATCCAAAATGCCGCACAATATGTGACTATAATAATCAATTGTAAGTATAATCGCCGCGATGATTGTGGGTTCGGGGGGAAATGAATCAGGGAGCAAGTCGATAGCTTGTTTGACACAGACTTTATTCCACCGCATCTACACCGCACCAAGGTCCCCGCGAGACTCCTCGAGGCACGCTACTCCCACACCCGCGCTCCCTCAGAGGGCATCACCACGGAACCACACACCTTCCAACTCATTGGCCGCCAAGTGCTGACGCCATTCATCTTACCCATTATTGCTACAGTCTTAATATTCTTCTCTTCTTCCGTCCTTTATGGGAAAGGAGATAGTGCACGGCCTAATTTGCTCCTCTCTTCCTGTTTGGGCAATGGGAGGCGAGATAGTGCACAATCTGAATGGCTTTTCTCTTCCCCTGCCCAGAAAGTGCACCGCTCAGCATCATGCCCGGATGGTCTCTCGTCTCGTGCCTTCCTTATCATACTAATAATATACTTACACAATGGTTTATCTCTATCGTCTCAGGCTTAACTTTGTGGAAGTTCATTTTATCGTAAATGAAAATGAAAAACTTTGTAATATTCCACCAATTTATTTTACGGTACAACTAGTTTCGTCGCAGCGGCTACATCTTCAGGTACCTGTAGGTAGTCTTCAGGTAGGTACCTGAAGATATCGCCGCTGCGACGAAACTAGTTGTACCGTAAAATAAATTGGTGGAATATTACAGTTTTCCATTTTCATTTACGAATTAATGGTTTCTTCAGGACCGTATTCTCCGGTCTAGCTTTATTACAGTTTTTTGTTTTTTACCAGCTAATGAAAGGTACTATTAACGTATCATCTCCTGGAAAACTATTCAACAGACAAACAGGACAAGACAGATTTACAGATTAAAAGCTTGAAAAAGGGATGCCACCACTCACTACATGCTGGATAGTCTAATGTAGGATCGCTTGTTTAACTTTAATTCCTTCATAGACTTCCTGAAGCCAGTTATTCCATGCCATGACTTAAGTAATTCATATTATTCAAAATTTTTCCTGATTTTGGGTGAAAAAAGTGACAACTCCTTTAAACCTGTTTATGGAAAAATGATTACCAAAAAGTCATAGACTAATTTTAAATGGGATAATAGGGTAGTCAATTATTGCCAAACAATGGATTTCCTCATATGTCCGTAAGAAGCACTTCAAAGAATAAAATAGTACTTTTACGCTCAAGTTGGCATTTCTTCAATCTTGGCCAAATAAAATAAGGATTAAAAATTGCTATAATATAGGCAAAATACGCAAATTATTCTTTGGCCGTCGGATGAATCAAAAATACAACTATGCGCTGAACTTACAGCCATCACTTTCATTAAATCTGCAAGGCGGGGGTGGCCAAATTTACACCCATAAAAACACATAAGAGTCCGCGACATCTACGAATTCCGGTGAAAGCCACCTCCAGATATTGGAAACGGGGTGATTAAATACCAAGCACGCAATACACGTCCCAGTTTAAATGCGAACCTCGGCAGGCTCTCCTGGCTGCGAGGCGAAAAACAAAAATCTGTCAGGAAAATTACGCAAAACCAAACAGGAATCTTGGGTGTACTGTGTTATCAAACAGGCTCTCATGTAGAACATAGATTATTATGTAAAACTAATTAGCATTAATAATTTTTTCATTCATGGATACTATGGGGTGTAAATTCGTGCAGAAAAAAAGTTATGGAAGATATTTCATGCGAGATGGGGCGATAGTAATAGTGATATTATTGAACATAAGTAAACTTTTTAAACTAAACATAAGTACACTAAAATAAAGTTAACAAACAACATTCAGGCTCGCCTTCATACCTTGAAAGTCATACTGTCATGGACTGATTTTTTAAACAAAGAGAGACTCGATAAAAGTTAATAAAGTTAGATAGGTTTTTCCGGCATTCGATATTGGATTTTTTGATCGAAGCAGCTAGTTGGTCACTGCATGCAGTCCCTCCCCTAACTTCCCAACGCCTCCATTCAGTGCCCACGGTTGAAGGCGTCAGAAAAAAATACTTAAAGGTTGCTCGTCCCGAAGTTCCACGTCTTACATTTTAAAACCCCACTCAGCTGTGTGACATCGTTTATCCAATAAGTCTCCGCTTGAAATCGTGCATTCAAATCGACTCCATTGGGTCTCCTCAATCGTCGGTCGGACCCCAAATGCATTGTCGCCATTTAGATGCAAACGAAGCGGTCTCCCTTTCGCTCTTTGTATATTTGACCTCAACAGCCAATTTAATAAACACGGAAGTCGGATTCCGATTATATATTGTTGATTTGAACAAGTAAATCTTGTCAGAGTTCCATTTTCTACCAGCGAATAATTGAACTAATTTCTTCTCGGGCATGAGTCCGGGTTAGTTGTACCATCTTCGCCGACGTTTCGATGAAATTATTATTATTAAGACATTAAGGCCATTGATGGCCCCGTTAATGATTAATAAGTCTTTCACCGAGACGTCGGCGATAATGGAGCGATTAATCTGGATACAAAAACCCGAGAACAATTCACTCCAAGTGAATCTTGTCTGAATTCTTAACTATCAGTTTGAATTAATAACCTACCCTTTTTTTGTTGCCCGAAGACCTCTTACTCAAGGGTGTGGAAGGACAATATTTCGATTTTCTGTAAGGACAGCTGTCTGTATTTTATAATGAAAATATAACGACTGCCAAGTAATGTAATTCTGAAGCAACCAGTGGATCCTTCCTTTAAAATATAATTCAATGCACGGAGTAAGCGAAATCAACTCAGTATCTAGGCAAGTGCTCTTCCCTCAAATCTCTATTTGAGTAGCAAACACAAGATTTTACAGAAAACTTTTCCAACAAATGTTTTTGTGGAGTGCAGAAGTTTTTCCCAAATATTAAAGTGAAAGAAGAAGGTAAATACATCACATTCAATGGTTGTTCAATCCTAAGATCGATTGACTACAGCCCTCCATCCTTTCCTATCTAATGCTAGTTCCTCTACCTCCTGGTATCTCTTCCTATGTACTTTCCTCCATATTTGGTCTATGACCTTATTCCCGAGTCTTCCTCTGGGGACTTTTTCCTCTATTTTCCCTTCAATTAAGTTCTTTACAGACCCATTGCGTATCAGGGTGTGTCAAATCCATCTAGTTCTTTTTTTATGGTGTTCCATATGTTCCTCTCCTCTTCTACTCTTCTGTACATTCCATTTCTTATTCTTATTTTGTCCGTCCAAATATATTTCAACGATCCCCCTAAATCGACGAAAAACAATTTTCGTGTGTTTAATTGCCAAAATGATGGGAAAAAAACAGAGGACAATGCAGGGGTACCTAGAGTCTGAATGTAAATTGAGCTGGAGTCTCTACTTTTCCATTTCGACCATTTTACTAAAACATTAGTTTTGTTTCCAGGTGTCCTCGCCGCTGGGTGCCGTCGACGGCAGTGCAGGGGTCATCAAGTGCCCAACGTGCAGGAGAGACGCGACCATCCCACGCAGCGGCGGCATCGCCTCCTTCCCGACGAACATCTACTTGCAATCCCTGCTGCAGATCCTCTCGGAGAAGGAGTCCGCCGCCTCGCCGGCGACGACGCCGCAGTCACCGCTGCCATCTACGAACGGGTGCTCGAAGTGTGGAAACAGCGGACACCCGCATCTCTACATATGCGGGCACTGCCAACAGGTTCGAATTCCTATTTGATTGAGTCGTTCTACTCCAGTCATTAGTTCGATATTGCCTCGTGGAAACCCAAGTACGCAGTGCCGGTGAGCAAATAATGCTAGCTGACATCTATGTATAAATGAGTGTAAAATTGCAGTGTAATAATAGTATTTATTGTTCATGCTCCTCTAGAACAGATATCAATGTAGGTTAATTGAAAAAAATACTATGATGTAGGTACACGACAAACGCATACTGAAATGAAAATGTTTCCGATAATCCAAGAAAGCCATTGTAACCTCTTCAAATAACTGGTGATAATGACTATAAAATGCTAGATACAGAATAAGGTAGGGATAGTGAATGGCTCAGTATTCCATATTTTTACTGTATTCTCTTCAATATACATCAATTTTTGGAATTTTTTTCCGAGAGGCGGCAGAAAATGAACTAATTAAAAATATATACATGAGTTCTGAGTCCACAAGAGATAAGTGTTGTCCGTAGTGAAGGCGTATAAGATTATTGATACCCGCTAATACCAAGCGCGTATCTTCCTTAAATGGCTCAAAGACGCATCTTGCCTGAGATTTAACAACAGCCATCAGTGTATTGCTCAACTCACATACATTTAAGAAGTAGAACTAATTTGTAATTAGAAAATTTTTTAGCCTTTTGTTTCCCAGTAGATGTTCGTCAATCTCGTATCTCATGCCGAAGGGAGAAAATACAAGCGTTCTTCAACATTCTCGTAGCACCTCCTTTGTTGTTGGCCTGACTCAAACAACCAGCTGATATATCCCTGGCGTGAAATTTAAACTTCCTCACACTTTATACTATATAAAACTTAAGTACAAGATGAAGTTTAAGAGAAGCTCTTCAATCCGAAAGTTTTGTTTTAGTCAATTACCTGCTCGGAAAATGATCCTTTTTAACAAACATTTTCATTGAACTTAACCAGAATGCCTGAGGTTAAGAGTAACATATTAGTATTTTTAATCACTCACTCTCCAACATTTAATATCTCTGATATTTTGTGAAAACGTGTAATTCTATTTGCAACATAATATTTGAAGAAATGTAAAGTTATCAAAAATTAAAACTAGTGTCTTAAATATTTAAAAAATCTAAATTCTTTAAGTGCATATTTATATCTGTTACATAGGATATTTCATATAATCTCTGAACTTTCCGTTGGCTAAAAACGGCAGACGACTGCGTAGTTGGAGGCCTTTCGTCATCGAAATGGGATCTTTCGCGAGAAGGCTGGGTGCCAACGATAACATTTTAAATTATTTAAACTATTAATATCATGTGGATGTTACCAAGCTGTATTTGTACATATCGTTTGGGTCGAAAAACATTCAGGGACGAGGCTGGTGTGATAGCAAGAGCACTGTCTTCCTATTTCGAAGGTCTGAGTTTGAATATGTCAGACAAGACGAGAAATCTTGGTCCCCTTAGCGCCATTCGTTAAAAGTAGACTAATGTCGGTATCGGATTCCCAGCACCCTTTCCCCTATCCAAAGTTCATCCACCTCTCACCATAAATCCTTTTTATCCTTAATGATAAAAATACTTCAATTTTTGCTCGCTTCTCCATGTAAACGGGATAAAACAAGTACTCGGAAACTTCTAGTCAAATATTGTAACTCATGTCCGGAGGGGGACAAGAAATTTGATTTTTTTCCATTCTCATCTTCAGGTTCTGTGTAAAGAATGTCTTCCGGAGCACTTAAAAGAAATGAAACAAGAAATGCTGGACATCCGTGAGAAAATCCAAGGTGTCACATTAAGTCTTGAAGAGGCTGAAAAGGAGTTCTCGGTAAGTGAAACAAGCCACGATATGAATTAAGCAAGTCGTAATTTAGACTCTATTCAGAGCCAGTATTAAGTTCCATACATGAATGACGCTATGCATGTGCTCGGTATGGGAGTTTACTGGAGTATTTATACACGAAACCAAAATAATTCAACGGCATCATTTAATCGCATTCATCAAATTGAGAATTTCCTAAAGAATTGAATAATAATTCCAGTAAAAGAACAATCGTCTTGTAAGCTGTGCTCCGGTCGCCTACACCTTTTTGATTAGCCTCTCCCTAAGTGGACCGTGAGTAGGACGTGGACATGTGTCCTTGAGTCCAGGGAAAACTAACACAACGCTCACCTTCTGGCATCTCTCTTATCATAATAATCATCACCTGAAATACATTTTTGTGGTAATTACATTGACAAGACACCGTCTCTACCTCGTGGTATTGCTTTAATATGCGACAGTGAAAAAATATCACTTAACAATTCCATGGTGTTTATTTAGCATGAAAGATTTGGAGAGTGTGTTAAAACTTCAGAGACTGTGCCACCTATTTGAAAGGTAAAAATAATGATGAGATGTACAGATGAGTGAAAGAGGAAATGATAATATTGAACATCATTCAGAAAAGAAGAACAAGTTAGATTGGACACACCCTAAGATTCAATGGTTTGTTAAGACGTTAATTGTCGGTAAATCAGAGGGAAAAGTCCCCAGAGGAAGACCCAGGAATAAGTTCATGGACCAAATAAAGAGGGAAGTGCATAGGAAGAATAACCAGGAAGTAAGGAAACTAGAATTAGATAGAAATGGTGGAGGATTGCAGTCAAACAATCATAGGATTGAACGACGAATGATGATGATGCCACTAATAAAGCTAAAGTGTAATCAGTTTGTAAGAAGAAAGTGATATATTACAACATAAATAGGGCATGAAAGTATTATAGACGAAAGGAATCTCAGACTTGCTAAGAGAGGTATTAGCTCGATCTTATGTGTCCCTTGTAGTGCGTTACTAATTGTTGTTCTCAGTCACACTGTACGGTACCTAAGCAAGCTGGCCAGTTCAATCACAATGAAAGAGATTTTAGAAAGCCACAAAACGCCTGTCAACTGATTCGAGTGTTCTCTCTTCCTCCCTCCCCCACCCATCGTCGAAGGCGCGGTTCGAGCAGTTGCGGTCGCAGGTGGAAGCGGAGCGGGAGCAGCGGGTGGCGCAGGTGGCCGAGGACTCGCAGCGCCTGCTGGACCGCGTGGGCGTCCTCGAGGCGAAGCGACAGCAGGACGGGCGAGAGCTGAGGCAGCGACTCAAGGGCGCTCTCGAGAACTGCTCCGTTGATGCGTTCGAGAACACCGCCTCGGAGACCAAGGTTGGTTCTTAAATTTCAATGGGAAAAAACTTTGAAATGTCTACTTCGTTATTTATTTGTACAACGCGTTTCGACGCTTAAAGCGTCATCATCAGGTACAATGATGACGCATTGTACCGGATGATCACGCTTTAAGCGTTGATACGCGTTGTGCAAATAAATAACAGATCAGACATTTCAAAGTATTTTCTTTTAAAATCCACGATGATGTACCACAATATCTCGCCGGATACCATTGAATATACTAGTTTTTTTTTACCTTTATCCGGGATCGCGGACGGTAGTTTATCGCTTCATTCATACAAGTGCGCCCATATTTGCCAAAAAAATAGATATATGCAAAAATAAAATATTTGTTTGTGAAATTCATTCCAACTTTAGTGGTTAAGGATGAAGTGTCGAGGAAAAAACGCAAAAAAGGGACACAGTTAATTGCCATCGCGAACCCGCCGTCCTTACGGAGGAGGGCGCGCCCGGAATGCGATTTGGTGGGACGGATTTACTTTTTGCTATTGGTTAGATGAATGCAAAAGTATTGAGTACTTTGAGTATTAAAAGGCTGTTAGGACGATGATTGCTTTGCATTGATTGGACCGCTCGATAATGCTCTCCTTATACATTCTCATACTATTCGGTCCACTGACTACATTGCTCATCATCTCCCGAACAACGCAAGAGATTATCGGTAATTTTCGGGTTCTCCCCGCGTTGAATCATTTTTATGTACGACCGTTTTGCCGGCATTCCATTCGGCTTCATCATATCATAATGAACGGGAAAATCTTCTTTTCTACCCTTTTAGGGGGCTACCTACCTCTACTATTCCCTTATTCGCCTCGGCATTCGACCTACCCGTCTTCATCCCTTCCATGAAACCTATTCCCTTTCTTCCCCTTCCCAGCTTGCCCAATATCCTTCCCTCTATCATATTCTTGAGCAACCCCTCACCCCTTTTTTCATCCTCCAGCCACCTTCTCTGCCGATCTCGAATTTAATTAAAACCTTCCTTTCCTCGCCCACCATCCTCTCCGTTTACCTCACCTTATCCACCCTTCTCCACACCCACATCTCAAATGCCAGCAATCAATTCTCGCCCTCCTTTCTGAGGGCCCACTTGTCTGTTCCGTACAACGCTACGCTTTATATCAAGCTCGTCACTAGCCTCCTCTTCATATCCTTCCCTAAGGTCTCCGTCATCAGCTCCCTTCTATTACTAAAAGCCTCCTTAGCTAACGCTATTCTCATCTTTATTTCATTGCTACTATGCCCATTTTCTTCAAGCGAACTACATAAGTAATTAGAATGATCCACTTGCTCGAGCTTGAACCCTCCAAATTTAATGACCAGCCTCGCTTTCTTTGTCCTAGAGAATCTCATCACTTTTGTCTTCTTATCTTCATTCCGAATTTCCTGCACTGAATTTCTAAAGCATGTACTAAAGCTAGTAGTCCCTTCGATGATCTACTAACCATTGCCTGATCGTCTGAGAATCTTACTGACTTTATCAGATGCCCTCTCGGTTTGAATCCCACGTTGAGTGCTCCCCATGTACGTCTTACCAGCTCCACGGCATAAATGTTAAAGACCAAAGCCGACAACGGGCACCCTTGCCTTACCCCGCGACCTATACTTGCCCACCCTTATGCACTGTCAGCCACATTCGCCTGTGCCCTTTACGCCATATATAGGTTTCGGATTACTCTCCTGTGACGCCAATCTATTTCGATTTTCCCGAGTATCTCCGTTAGTTTTTTTTGCAATTTACTTTGCACACCCCATTATAGCCACCGGAAAAATTGTCCCTGTGGGCAACACTGGTACATAATGCTTTGTGCATTCATCGAAAGCACCATCCAACCAGGACAAAAATAACGAAAAACCATTCATCGTCCTGTACTTTGATTAATGAAGCTATCAATGCATTAATTTTTCTGCATTTGCATAAAAGAGTTTTCTAAATAGCGGTGATAATAAAACTCGAAACCCAAGAGTCAGAGTATTCATACTCGGAATGATATTTGCCAGAAGTTTGCTCCACTAACGTTCGAACACATGCATTTTCTAAGTAATAATTACTCTTACAGCCGCGCTGTATTTCATATAGACGTTTCAATTGAGAGAAAACCGCCGCAAATGTCATTGCTGCACATTAGAATCTATTGATTTGCGGAATAAGGGAGTTTCATCATTTTTCTCATTTTTTACGTTATATACTATTTAAATCACCTTATTACTCAACTTATTTCCAATCACTTTCTGTTTTGAAGTTCATTCATATTATAAAATGACATGTTGAAAAAAGATGTATGGACTACAAAAGGAATTGGAGATGCTGTTAATCGAATACTATTTTACTTAGTAATGTTCCACAATAATTTTCATTATTCCGACCTAGGTTTCGTCTAAAGTCATTCTCAAGGTGACAATATTACACCACGAGTTCCTTATATACATTATCAGGGTGTAGGGGAGGGAAAGTATAGGATGGGAAGGCTGCCAAATGGGCGGAGAGTGGGTGACTGGTCCGAGTAAAGGGAGGGGGGGGGAAGGTTTGAGTGTTGTTTAAGGATTTGCGTCACGGGAGGGGGGTGGAAAGGTAAGGTCAGGAAAGAAGAGTAAAAAGGGGACATTTCATTTAACATACACAAATTTTGATTTTAAAACATCATTTTTAAATCATTAAATTACCAAAATACTATTTTACATTAAAAGTATGTTACAAAAATCTTGATTTAATTATCGTCAGTTTAATTTGCAAACAAATTAACTTGGTCATCACATTGGACCCGAAGCAATTGTAGAGGATAAAATGCTCCATTTGGCTTCAGGAATTTATTTCTTCAGCTTCATTTAGAAATATGTACATGATCTTCATATGCTATTCTGATTCCGACGGGAAAACGTATCGGCGTTGCTCACTACCACGTTTGCACTCAAAAGTTTAACCCTCACCTCCTTGACTCTATGCAGGTGGAAATGTTCCTGAGCGTCCGCCGCAAGGCCTCTGGCCTGCTGACGGAGGCTTCGCGCTGGAGCGAGCGCGCGAGGTCACCGGTGACCTTCGACCGCGTCAACTTCCGCGTCCTGGACCCGGAGGACGAAGAGGACGAGGAGGACGTGCACGGAGACAAAGAGGATGAGGACGGAGACGACAATGATGAAGACGGAGATGAAGTAGAGGATTCTGGGAAGGGGGAGAAGGGAAGGAAGGGGGGCGTGGTCGCGCGGGTGGCGTCCCAGAGGGGGCGAAGTGGCGATGGAGGCGAGGCGGAGACAGAAAGGGCGAGGCGGGAAGTCGAGCCGGGGGCGCGAAGGAGGTCGGCGGCCAGAGCATTGCCCACCACCCACGACGAACTGTCACTCTACTACAGGTGGGTGAGAATGAGGCATTTTTCATGCAGATTCCACAGCGACTATTGGAAAAAAAAGAAGTTCACTAAGTCCTCGGTATGCGAATTTTCGAATTAAGTCTGATTCGATGTTACGTCCATGCTGACAAGGGTCGTCGGAAAATTTTTCCCTGTTTAGTGCTTATAAAACAGACCGTATGTGCATATGCTTGTGTTTTTTGATAACTGAGACATAATCATCCTATCTGAAACAGCTATTTTTTCCTGGATAAAGGCAAAAAAAGAATTTTTTAAGTAACGTCTTAATTTATCGCGGTATTAAAGTGGTCACGATTATCTGGATCCGTTTTACGTTGTTTCGACTTACGTCGCTCTTCTTCAACACGCATCTCCGACGTACATCGAGGACATACTGTACTCGGTTCGACCTTTTCCTGTAATTGATTCTTTAAATTCCTGATTTTGCTCATGACAGAAGTTAGCAAATGAGAAGCAAAACTAAGGTCCAATATTAGTAGAATATTCCACGAATAATTTTGTATTAAACACTTTTGAGTTCATTAAAGGTTCGTGCGTACCGGAACTTCGTTTCACTTGCTATACGAGTTATATAAACGCTACAGTTTAAATAAAGTACCCACACCTCGATTTTGTAACATTGAGATGGGTGAGATAAACGTCGTTGTCACGTGTAACGTCGTGGAAATACCGGCGAGTGAGAGAAGCGATCACGTATCTGTGAGAGGGAATTTATCACCCTCCCGCCGACATAGAGAATGACGCCGGAGAGCGACCATGACAAGCGCGATAATCAGTCGATGATGAACAACAAAAAGGATGATTTGCTATGTAATATTACTATTACGATTTATCAATTGATTAAGCAAAAACCAAATATCCGCCATAATTATGGGGATGTGCATAAAGATTAATATATTGACTTCGTTCGCTATCTATATACGTCATTCGACTGTTACATTGCAAACAGATAAGGTGGCAGGTTTGATTTCCCATAGAAATTACAAGTGAAGGAAATGAAAGAAAAAAGTGAAATGTATGTTTACTGTAATTATGAATGTGCGATTTCCCATTCTTTTATTTACTGGTTCTATTTTTTTGCTTTCTTGCTATGAGTGGACATGTGATCCACAATCAGTCTCAGCTGCGTTTCGTTGTCACTGCCAACTCGATCTGTTTTCTTTCTGAAAATACTTGCAGTAAACTTGCAAAAAATATCTTTAAAACAATTCACAATATAATATTATTTAGAGCTCAAGTTACAAACCTCATACGACTTAATTTCAATTTGCTCTCCGAAAATTTATCCGACACAGCATATGAGAATTATTTTCGGGACGCGCATCCTAAATAAGCTCATGATGTCGGACTTAAAACCGTGATAAGGTCTATGACGGGGGCTTACACGATAGCTCGATGACACCGGCCGTCATATGCGACCGTCATCGCTATCGCCCGCCGTCATAGATATCACATTTACATAATCGTGTTGCAGTATTTTTAGATAGCTGTGCGACCTGCCTTACCCATGGGTGAAGAACGGCATGTCGGTTTGTGTCAGTTGCGCGTTTTGCTTTGTGAAACAACCACCCTTGTGAAAGTCGCGTAGTTAAAACTGCTTTTGACTGCGCGCAAGGCCGGTAATATTACTAATCATGTCACGCGCAGGCCAGCAGGTGCCATTATCTCCAAGTAGTTGTCCAAATACGCCAAAATTGCTGAAATGATGCTCTTAGGAGGCACTTGAGGTAGTTTGAGCGGTACAGTTCCCTAGTCATAAAATAGACTATATCCGAATCATACGTTTTAATTTCACCAGCTGTAGGACACATAAATTAAATATTGCATTATTAGCCCTCTATTATGCTGAGTGGCCCAGAGATAACATACTGAAGAGTTAAGTTTTTGTCTCTGATTTGGTTTCTTTACGACTATACACCATTGTGACATCAATTGTACAGCTTGGCAACAAAAATATCTCTCATTCGTAAATTTTACTTCCTGATTATCCCACGAGTGGGGGTAACATGTGAAATGACTGCACACGGTGAACGAAAAAAACCGGTGCATGGGTTAATGGTGGAACAATATAGTTTTATATGACAGAAATTGTAAGTAATTAAATGAAAATATCTAAATAAGTCTTTAACTTGACTCATTTTTTTCGTGCGGTACGTTTGAAACTCCTTTAAATGGAAGGTCTTTGTGATCCCGAAGTATTTACCACGGTGACAATACGCTAAATTTTCAAAAAGATATGAGAAAACATACAAACTACAAATTGTTAATTTTTTTGGAGTTTTAGGTGTTATAAGTTCATAATTTTTTAAAAAATCTCTCTCTGGAGTGCATACACGTACCATTCCTCATGTAAAAGCGCTGGGATTTTTTGGCAAATATCTCTGAAAGTAGTGTGGTAAGGGGTTGAACTTATGGCGAAATAATATGGGGAGACATTTTTCTTTGAAAATAAGACCAAATAGATTGATTTTAATGTAAAATGATGAAATGTTATTTCGCTCAAGCTATCTTAAATGACGTATTTAACAAAAAAGACGAGTGTTCCAAATTGAAAAATGTGCATCTTCAACCAGGTGACGGTAAACACATGGTCCATAAATGTAGTGCGTCTATCTAGCAGCTATCACACGGCTGTCGCAGATATCTAACTGGAACAATTGCTCTTGCCCTTACCATATCTATCATTTTTTCCTTATGAACTCCTTCGATCATTTTCCAAGTTTGTAAAAAACAAAAGGGTTGCCACTGAGTTCAGTGGCGCGAAAAATATAATAACTGAAAGTTATATTTTCTCATTCGTACGATCTTCCTCGTCCTCCCACACACCGCGTAACAGGAGTCGCTCCATGTCCTCCCCGCGGTGGCAATGGGGGGGCACGAGGGGCTACGGCGGCGGAGCGGGAGAGCTCTACCGCCCGGCCGGTCTGGGGTTGGCGCCTTGGGGGGACGTTGGCGAGCTCTACGTTGCGGCCTCCGACGGCGGTCGCGTCTCCGTGTTCGCCCGGCGGAGCGGCAGCGGCTGGAAGTACTCTCGGATGCTGACCGCACCACCCGAGAAGGAGCGGATGCTCTGTCCCGTCGGCTTGGCCTTCTCCGAGGCCAGGAAAGAGGTCTACGTCACGGGTGAGTAACGCAACGGCAACACACCATGCTATAACCCTATGGACCACAGAGTCAGCCATATTAGACAACGGCCTCCCATCAAAATTCTGGCCTGGATTTCGTTACGGTCCATGTCGAACGTAAGCTGGGGAAGGAGGCACGGGAAGGTGAAATTTTTTTAAAGTTTCCGCTTCTTTGCTGCCAGCCACAGGTAGCACAGAAAACTACTTCCTATCACGATGGGTGACATAAAATAATGCTGGGCATTAGTATTATAAACTTAAATTTACCCGTCACATCAACGTTCAGGTTGAATATCGTAGATCTAAGATCTTTTGATGCACATCCAATTCCACATTTCTACTGTTTCCATGATTCTGCGCGGTTTACTAAACACAGTAGCACCATGCATCTTATAGTTTGGACTTGTATAGCTCTCCTCAAACGAAGCAGATGCGGTTATATCTCCTTTCTCCCACAATTTTGGAGGGAAACTTTCTCTTTGACACCTGGAGGTCCACATAATACCCTGAAGCGCAAAAACTTTGAGCACAAAACTTGGAAAACAAAACCTGGGTAAAGATAGAGCCCACCAAGTGCTGAATACATTTTGGTGTGAAATTTAGGCAGCAGGATGATGGAGACTGTTCATTTGCTCGTCCTGCAAGTTTTTTCCGAGTAAAAATACCTCAACAAGGATTAACCCTTGCGGAGAGTCTCATGGGACCTTCGCGTATTCGATCCCGAGACCTCAGTTTAGTACTTCCAATCGCACACCCTTCTTTATGCTACCACACCTTGGTGTTGGCTGGACGCATTTAAATAGAGTGAAGTGTTATCTCAATGAATTGGTTCGAGTGCTAGTTATCGAATTATGCATGGCAATTTGCACAAGTTATATGCGGTTAGAGTTCATATTTTTTATGCTCACATCAAAATTTACCCTTTCATTGCGTAAAAAGAGAACTGGTTTTACTCATAATATATTACAAGTTACCACTTAAGATTTTAACAATTTTTTTAGTTAAGTGATAACAACCTGCATTTATTATCCATAAACAGCAATTATATTTTTATAACGCTATTACATGGTAGTAAATTAACCACTGTAGACACAGCAACTTTGGGGATGTACACGATGTTCGCATTGGAGGATGATATTTTCTGAGCTTGTGAGGTACATCTACATTTACATATTACCCTGAAAGCCACCTCAAGGATGTTTTTCAGGGTTAATTTATTGCTAACATGCACTACAGTGAGGAAATTAACTTCACTAGAGTAAAAATTAACTTCACTAAATAAACTAACTGAAATACACAATGGACATGCTAAAAGTGCTGCAGAAATTACCAAACAAATTGACAATGACACTATGTAAACGTGACACAAGAGTCATGCAGGTAACATACAAAAGATGGTATTAGCACTACTCGGCAGATTTAGAAACATGCACAAGGTAGCACATCAATTACACAGCTATACTCCCTGTTGTTAAGCTCTGTTGTGGGTAAAGTTGATCTCCGCATTCAGCGGCTGAAAATATTCATTCTGATTTATACGACCTTCGCAGCCAAAAGATTGAGAAAATATCTCACTATACCCTTTATTCCAACTGATGGAGGCTGACCTTGAGTGTGCTGGTGGGCCTTTCACTTTTGAAGCCAATGACAGTAGAGCACCAAGCCATTCCTTGGGGAAGGAACTCAAGTCTCTCTCTGACTGCCGTGGGGTTCACCTTTAACTCGGTTAGTCCACGCTGTCGAATTTATGCGAGAAAATTGCGTTGTGTTTACGCCTACGAGCACTTATTTCAAGAGGTGACAAACCTGCTCGGCCACTGGAAGCCAGAAACAGGGATGGAGGGGATTGGGTTGGTGTGGTGGCTAGAGTACTGGCTAACCATACGGACGGCCAGAGTTCAAATCCCTGTAGAGGGGGATGTTTTTCAGAGGAAACCCGACTCCTACTTAAGTGTCTTGTGGAGGGCACTTCAAGTGCAGTAATCCACCTGTCAGATGAGACGTTAAACCGTGGTCTCCTTGGCACCTTTCGTTAACAGCAGACTACTACCGACGCAAGGTTTCCATCCGCCCTTCCTCCCTTACCTATCCCCTATAGCGCAAATGACCGAAGCTGTTGGACTCCTCCACAAAAATCCAATCCAACAGGAAGGAAAGGGGAAATTCCTGCCATTGGCTACTCACTCTGTGACATCCACTCGCTATGTGTTCGGAAATAGGGTATAATCTTCAATAATATGAGGGTCTCTTTGCTTGCCCAATTCCTTTTTCTTGTACCCTTCCACTTAAAAGCCTGTGTCCTAACAACACCCACCTAACGTCTTTTTAACTGAAGTTCCATTTCGTTTTGCAGACAAGTGGTGCCACTGTATACACGTGTACGACTCAGAGGGCAACTGGCTTCGCCGCCTCAGCAAGTCCGGCCGTTCCCCAGGCAACCTGTCGTCTCCGGAGGGCATCGCGGCATCGGACAGACACATCTTCGTCGCCGACACGGGCAACGACCGGGTGCAGGTCCTCGACGCGTCCAGCGGCTCCTTCGTGACCTTCGTCGGCTCCGACGTGTCCTCCTTCAAGCGGGAGCCGGACGTCGCCGAACCCTCTCCTGGTTCCGGCTACCTCACGCAGCCGTCCGCGGTCGCCCTGAGCGTCGACCACAACAAGCTGGTGGTCTGCGACTCCGGACACAACCGAATCAAGATCTTTGACACGAGTGGCTTACAGTCCGGCGACTACAACGTCCCACTCAAACCGACCTGCGTCTTCGGGGCTCTCGGGAGCCAGAAGGGTCAACTGCGGTCCGCCAGGGGCGTGGCCATTGACCGAATGGGTTTCGTGATCGTGGCGGACTCGGGTAACGCCAGGGTGCAGATATTCCGGCCAAACGGGACCCTGGTTAGGGTGTTCGGGAGCAAGGGGAAGGAAGCGGGGCAGTTCGGCTACCCATCGGCGGTACACGTTGGGCCACTCTTCGAACTGTTCGTGAGCGATTCGACGAATCACAGTGTGAGCGTTTTCTAGAGACTGAGGGAAAAGACTGCGAAAGCAATTTTATATCCAATGATACCGCTAGAAGAAAAAATGGAACATAATATATGTATTAATAACCATGTGATTTCCATTCCTTACTCTTCCTTTAGGGCTGTATTTTGCGGTTCACATCCAATCCTAACTACATATACATATTAGCCTAAAAGCCACCTGAATGTTTTTTTTTCGAAGAACCACGTAACTAGCCACGCAGCAACTTCAACGGTGTCAACCCTAGTGATCATACAACTGTGTGAAATTCTGGTTCTCTGAAAAACTGGTTCTTTGAAAATGTCCAAAGTCCATACGTATAATCATTAATAGTGCACATTCCTAATTTATACACCTTTGATTACTCAGCGGATTTATGAGGAGTATACAAATAGGCATACGGAAGATATCTAATTACTGCTTAGTCGCTACATGGAAAATATGATTTTAAGTATTTTATCACTTTCTAAGGGTAAGATACGAGATGCAATGTTGTCGGAGTATTACTTACGTGTGAGTGTAAGAATGCTCCTCATAAAATTTTACTGCGTAATTTTAGTGAACAATTTTCACTGCGTATATGTCAAAGGCATTTAAATGATTCAATAATTTACCTTATTCTCTATGTATTATCCTCCATCATTTAAGTTGAACTGTTACACAACGGCTAATGTATTGGTCATAGCAAAGTTAGACAATTATGACAGAAAAACTTCAAAACCATTTTCAGGATATTTTCAAAAAAATGCCACATTTATTTGGTCTCTCACTCAGATAAGTAATCCGTATTTACAAATTCGGCAGATGGAACCAAACTCTAATTCCTGCTGAAAATCCTTGTTCTTTTTCCTAATCATTGCAAAGTAACTTTAAAGTGAAAGTAGCTTCAAGTTAGTTCACTAAAGCGAGTAATTGACGTAAATAAGATTCGGCCCTTTCCCTCGTTCATGAATAAGATATCATTAATTGATAAACAGGTGAGTGAGTAGATATCAAAATCAGACGACAGGCATCATAGGTTATAAAAAACAGGCAGGACGTAGAAATCAAGTTGGGCCGAGTACCCGAGAAACGGAAGTAAACATCTCATTCGACGATCATGGGGACCGCTCTGATTCCTTAAAAAAAAGCCCGAATATGTGCAAAATTAACACACTCATGGTTGAGGTCAATATCCATTCACTGGGCCTTCCGCGGATTCACGCGAAGTTTTGGCAACAATAAAATCACATTGTATAAATTTATTCTGTGGGCTTTAGAAGTGGCCTCGCTAAGATTTGAACCCCAGACTTCCTTGGCCGCAGACGAACGCTCTCCCTTCGAGGCTTCTGCATCGATCAAGGTAAGTCCGCGTTCAGTGGTTCTTATTTGGCATCAATAAAAGGGAATTACAACGTTTCTTTTAAAAACCCAACCAAATAAAATGTCCTGGACTTTTGAAAGTAGTTTTTAGAAAGAAAATAATATTACGATAGGAAGAATTAAGAAATTTTAGTGTTTGAGACGACCTGAATGCATGAGGGCCGAATTTTACGTAGGGTATTGAAGGTATCGGAAATACTCGTAAAGAAAAATTTTCTCATCATGGAAACCATTCTCTTCTACCAGATTTCCCATATGTTAACTTAATATTCACAGAATAATACGCCAATACGTTAATTGTAATGCATGATACTTCTCGGAAGTATTTTGAGAACTATTTAAACGACGTTCATCCACGGCTATTTCCTACACGCGGAAAAACTTGCTATTGTGAGTGGATTTGATCTGGAGAATAAAAGCATAATTTTAGCAAAAAGCAATAAAAAGCTAGGAAATATGGCCGTCAGATTTTTATGGTCAGCCATCGGAATTCCTTAAGGTATTAAGGTATTTCCATAAATGAGTATCATCCAAGTCTAAAAAGTGCAGAAGGACGCTCAGTAGTCTCTTAAAGGGTGGAAATATAGCCGGCATTAACTCACACTCAACGAAAATTCAGAAGACGAAACATTCCTCCTCGAATTATTATGACTCATAGTATTCCTACTCTTCCGAATCTCTTCTATCACATTTACCCTTGACGTTCGCGGCCTACCTCTTCCTCTGCAAGAACATACGTGCTCCGCTGTTTGACTCTCTTCCATTCTCTCGACATGGCCAAAACAAAGAAGCACACTTCTTTTTATATATGTTCATTACTAGGACATCAAACTCCCACTTTATAGGAATCTGAAGTACTAACTTGTCGGAAAGAAGAAATTATTATGATGCGACCGTGAAGTATGCCTCATTTGCCACGAGAAAATATCAAAACGGTCGCGAACATTTTCATCTACAACTACATACTTCCTTGCGAACCGCCGCATTGGCTTATGGCAGGGGGTGGTGGGACACCAGCCGTGTAAAGATGGAAGAGATAAGATTTTGGGAGATGAAATGGTGACGTGTATCCTGGGAGTGAATTTAGTGGAGCTTATATTTTACTGTGGTCGCTTATTGTGCGCGGAAAGAATGAGTTTTTGTACCTATCTGTTCCGCAGTGAATCTTTCCTATTTTATCGCTTCCGTCAGACCTAGAGATGTAGTGAGGCGTCATAATAGTATTTTGATAATAATATTTTGAAGGTGGGTAGGAAATAAGAGAAAAGAAGAAGGGACTCGAATCCCCTCTTGTATCCCAATTCTGAAAGGGATTTGGCGCTGACGCGGTTGATGCCGCGTTTCCATAACTAACACTATACCATGGATGATATAGGCCTCACAACATAACCTAGATTCCAATTAGCTACGTTTTACCCCTTATTAATCGTTTCGTGATGTACAAACATTCCAGTTCAAATGGAAATTGACGAACTATATTAAGAGGGACAACAATTCTCACGCAGTACCTAAGTGAAGATGAGTGAAGATGTTATAAGCGTGGGTACATCACGGACTTAAGAATGATACAGGATACAATTATTTCAAATACAGACACCTCGTCAGTTCGTTGCCGAATGATAAACGCGTAAAAGCACTCGCAAAGCCCGGATTCCCCAACGCTTTTCGTGTTTTGACTATTTTCCCATTATTCTTTCTTACACGTATTTTTACCTTTCTTGCTTTCCAATAACACAAAAATTAACGAAGTAAACGATTTGTCTGGAATGTTAGACCCTAATAAGAAGATCAACTATGGTCGACCGATAGTAGGAAAGGCAGTAATGAAAAAGCGACATGTGAGACAGGAGTATTTCGTCCCCTGCTTCCTAGAATTGGTCGTTTTGTTCACTCCGCCCCTCTATCGAGGAGCATGAATGGTATTGAGGGGGCAGAGGGTGGGTAGGGGGAGGAGGGGCGACGCAATGCCTGGGGGGAGGGCACAAGGGCGGAGGGACCAAACTACGCTTTGCGACGCGCAGCGTATGCCTGTGCTTGCAATGCGGTCCACTTGAATTGGCCGATAGACAAGCCATTATGGTGAGCGTGGATATCAGGGGGGGCTGGTGGGTGGGGGGAAGTGTCGGGGAAGGACATTCCCTCTCGCGCTTTCTTCCTTCAAATATAACAACTAGCGATTCCCACACCTCGCCGCGGAGTCGAGGGGGAAGAGAAATGAGGCGGGAACATTGAGAGAAATGCGGCCCTGGGGCAAGGACACTCCTTTAGAATTGAAGGCCTAAATACTATTCATAGAGAATAAGTACTGCTGCGAATGTTACGGCTATGGAGATGAATTGGGCCGGCTTTATTTCAAGCCTTTAAGGTAGTATGGGTAGTATGAGCGAAATATCATTTTACCTAGAAATCAATGAATTTGGTATCATTTTCAATAAAAATATCTCACCCTTCTAATGACACCAAAAAA
The DNA here is from genome assembly GCA_963169105.1 of Ceriagrion tenellum. Classification (NCBI taxonomy): domain Eukaryota; kingdom Metazoa; phylum Arthropoda; class Insecta; order Odonata; family Coenagrionidae; genus Ceriagrion; species Ceriagrion tenellum. The sequence goes on along the minus strand of OY720635.1, from coordinate 33,603,069 downwards.
TCAACCCCTTACCACATTACTTTCGGAGTTGATTGCCAAAAAAATACCAGCCCTTTTACGTGGGAAATGGTACGTGTATTCACTCCAGAGAGACCTTATATTAAAAATGAGGCATTCCCTACACTTAGATCTCGTCAAAAAATCAACAGTGTGTAGTATCTGTGTTTTCTCAACTATTTTTGAAAATAAATCATATTGTCACCACAGTAAATTCTTCGGGATCACAATGAACCTTCCGTTTTTATATAGTTTCAAACGTACCGCGTAAAAAAAATGAGCCAAGTTGAAGACTTATTTAGATATTTCCATTTAATTATTAACCATTTCTGTCATATAAAACTGTATTATTGCACCATTAATAATGCAATAGTTAATTAATAAGTTTTATAGCTGGTGAAATTAAAACGTATATATTTAGTTTAGTTTACTAGAGTAAAAATTTTACGTATTCAACGGTAAACGGGAGTGAAGATCATTTTTTACTCACTGGTGCATTTAGAGAAGATGAAATGTTGATATGCATGGTCAAAGGTGGTACGCCCTACGCTATACTGCTCTAAAAGACTCCAAACATACCTCCTCTCGAGTCCGCCCATTCCATCAAATTCATCCATAACTTTCTCGATCTACCCCTTCCTTTCACACTTTCACACTCTGTTCCCTTATATCTGTTTATTTATTCGTCTTTCTTGTATTTCCTCGACGTAAATATCCAAAAAAGCAAAGCACGCTTCTTTTCGTGTTGTCCATTATCATCTTTCTACTTTCTTTCATGTACTATTTATTCTAAAAGCCATCTTTCCTACTTTTACCGCAAACATAATTTATGTACCTCAAGCTTAATTCATTTAGCCTATACTTTGAGTTTTCCAGCGCTTTGAAGTTTCACTGCTATACAACGTTGAGTGAGGGAGAATAGGGGAGACCAGGGCTTGTTTGGTACAGAGGCAAGTTCAAACATTGAGAATAACTTGGCAAATAAGTCAGCGAACGCGCTGAAACATTAACTTCTTGTGGCTACCACCTTCACTCCACACACTTCCAGTTGGCTACTTGCCTCAATTTGGGAAACAGCTTGCAATGTGTGTTTTTTGAGCCGACTTGTAACATTTTTCAATCTTATTTCCTTCTTTATCTACACTTAATCAGCTTAACTAATGATTTAAATATAGTGCAGTTTTAAAGAACGATTATTTGGCTGCAATTTGACGTGTTCAACTTTATTGTGAAGTTAAAATGGACAACTGTAGGTCAGGTAAGATGAAAAATATGGTGACAGGTCAAGTACATAGCTCGTCACGCGTGCGAACTAGCTCCTTCGCTCCTTTAGGTAGCCCTTGGGAGAATCGCTATACACTATGGTCTTCATCTTATTTCTTCTCACAATTCTCAAGTTAAGATATCCAGGCATCTGGAAAAAAACGGTCTTAACAAATTCAAAACCAGGAGGAAATTAGATTAGGGGCATTAAATGCGTTTATAAAGGGAGCCACGAATACTGCGACGATGATCACCATCGAGTGCTTTCAAAGCATGTAAGGCTAATAAGTGACTTTATGCCATGGTGAGCGTTTTTTTATTGATCCTGAGAGGTTTTTATACTTGTACGAACGTACGATGGCCATTGTACTAACTTGCCCCTTATAGGGGGCAATGAGTGGTTCAAATACAACCCTCATGGACCGAAAATCGTACCACGGACTTTCGGATTGTCGGGCCAACCACGAGACCCAAGCTGCCAAATCCCCATTGCAACTCAGGAGGATACAAGGACATTGATTGCTTAGCCCTTGCGGTCCATCGAATGGAAATTCCGTTTCACGCAAGGGAAAAGAAGACTAAAAATCCACATTGCAAGCGGTTGCTATAACAGCACTTATGAAGTGCTTAGTTACGCATGAAGATAATTTACTTAACTACGAGAACCCCTGTGTCCTCCAAAATTGCACGGGAATTAGAGAGATTTGTTAGCGCGGATGACAGAGCATTGGTCCGTCGCGACGGTCCGTCGTGGCGTACCCGTTTTTCACGAGAAATTTGACATAAAGTAGACATTATCTTTCGTTTACGAAATATATAACTCGGGAAATTTACATCACAGTGTAAAGTAGAGATTTATTAAGAATACTAAGCAGAAATCTTGGAAAAAAGTTTGCGACCAAGGAAATGAGAGCGATTTTTCGATCGCGCGTCAAGGCTGAGCTACACGACGCAGGACCCTGAGACTCGGTAACTGCGGTCGATTTTACAAGTTTTTTGAAACTTTATTCTTGAAAATCATCATTTAAAGCACGGCACGTAGTCAGTATTGACCTAAAACACTATACTGAGGACATTACCAGGATTATGGATCGATCGACTACACCATTTAACGCATTACTCTAGTGAAGATGCTAGGGATTGGATATTTGTCGGAACCATCCCACGTATAAGAAATATGCTTCGGGAATGAAGTAGGGTTAAGAGATTAAGTCGGCACGCTAAAGAGAGAGAAATAAACTGTTTCCGGGAATGACAACAACCGATACTCTTTTTCCCTTTCCACCCTCGCCGAGGTGGGCCGCGCGGAAAGGGGCGTTTTATGACAACGCAAAGTCTTTGACGGTATTTAACGGGTTCTTTCACCAGGGTTTTTTCCTTTCCCCGGCAGAAATACGGTCAACTTGCAGTTTTATTTTGGAATCGGTGAAGAAGTGTCGTACTTGTTGTCCTAGTGTCGTGTCGTGCTGTAGTGTAATTCTCAAGTTGGTGTTGCCCAGTGATTTGGTTCGGGCTTTATTGAATTCCCACTAGCTATTCTCGGAGTTGGACAGCGCAGTGATTTTCCAGCTTGAATTTTAGCAAGGTGATTTTTTTATGGATTTCCATTTGAAAGATACCTGTGTTTGCGTACTACTTTAATGAAAGTGTTAAATTACTTATCGATTTTTACTGTTTTTTCGCCTCTCATAAATCATGGCCATTATGATTTAGATGCGTGTTCTCTTTACATATTTCTAATTTTCAAATCACCGCACAGGGTTTTGAGCGTTTTCTAACGTAGGAATGGATTCAAACCAAATAACTCGTTTTGAGTTACATAATAAAGTATTAGTAATGAAGGAAAAGACATCAGGCGAGAAAAAAATACACCTGCTGGATTTTTTTGTCGCGGAGATTAAATGTAGAGAGCTATGAGGATGCTCCTGATGGTCTCGGTGAATTACTTCGGTTGGGATTCTGGCCTTATTACGAAAAAATGTGGAAACAATGCCGCCGGAATAATGAAAGATTTTTAGTGAGATGTGAGGCATGGCTCGCAGAGCCAATTATTTTCCCTGAAGTTGTCCGTCAATACTTTCCTGGTACTTCAAAGGCAATTGGTATGTATTATATTTATGTATGTTTTGAACTTTTAAAGAAAATTATATTTCTGAATATATATACTTATTCTATATCTTATAAATTGTATACACTACTCTATATCTTACAATTATTGCTTTATTAGGTTCATTGGGGCGGCCCGAGAAAGATTTTACTTCTTTGTGTGACCGATCTAAAAGAAGGAAAGTTTAAAATATTTAAAGTTGTTTCTCAGTAGCTGACATTAGCAACCTCTCTTGGTTTAAGGGAGAAAGGAGATATTGCAGCCGCACAGTTAATTACGGAATTAATGACAATTAATGACAATCCCATTAGAGCTAAGAGAGTACTTACTAAGTGGGGGAAGAGTGATGAGGTGCAGAAAGAGATGTCTCCAAAGGAGGCTTTATCTTTGATCATCACCATTGGGCTGACTAAAAATCAGTGCAATGTATTAAGACGCTCCGCTCGTACTTACGCATATTCCTTGTACCCCAGCTACGCACGAGTGTTAACCGCAAAAAGTGCTGCATACCCAGAAGCAATACGCATTATAGAAAACGTATGCGAAGTAAGTCTACAGGCTCTATTAAACCACACTGCATCGAGGATACTGGAATGTGAATCCACTGCTCTAGCGGCCAGCAATGAGGTGAACTGCACCTTAATATGCAAATATGGCTTTGACGGGAGTTCGGGCCATTCACAATATAAACAGTATTGGGAACAGGCGGATTCTTTCGATAAATATTTATTTATGAGCTCCCTGCCTTTGAATTACGGACAAAATTCTTTACAGGCCCGAGGAAATCTCAAAACACTGCTTATACAGAGGAAAATAAGAATTCAGAAGGCTTTTAGAGAAAGGATGGGGTTGATTGTTGATGTTCCAAGGCCTGGAATAGGTAACACGAATGACGGTAACACGGCAAGGCGTTTAATCGATTCCCTTGACTTGGCCGCTGATTTGACAGGTAATTGAGTAAACGTGCACTGTAATAGCAAAGGATATGTAAACTTCACGCATGTGTTTGCATATAAATTGGTTAAATATTTCATCTAAATTATTCGTTCTCATAGGAAAGTATAATGTACCATCAGCAGTAAATTAATTTATCATGTTTTAATTACAGGTATCAATGTTGATCTCGTAAAAAATTTTCCATCATTCTGAGGGCAATATCCAGTGGCATAACTCTTAATTATATAGCTTTCTCGGGCTTCTGCCAGAGAACTGCGGAATTATACGTCAAGCTGTATCCATGGTATTATATGCCAACCACGGAACATAAGGTACTTCTGCATGGAAGCGACATTGCAAAAGAGGCGATTCTTCCCTTGGGACAACTTTCCGAAGAGGCAATGGAAGCCTGGAATAAGGACACCCGTAAATTCTGCCAGAGATTCGGCAGGAAGCACTCCAGAGAGGCCACAAATGACGACCTTTTTAAAAGACTGTTGTTAACATCTGATCCATTTCTTTCCTCCACCCTGACATCAACTCCGAGGAGAGCAAGGGAAATGCCAAAAGATTTAAGAGAACTGCTGCTTTTAGATGATAGTGAAGAAGAGGAATCAGGCACTAGTGACGAAATGAGTTTATCGGAGGATTGAAGGTTGAAATTCTGTAAATGAAAAAATACAATTTAATAACTTAAAAAAACCACAGTAATAGGTGACTTCCAAAACATGTATTCCTTTTATATTCTAATTTATGGTTCCGCATTGATTTCATTTGTAGGTTTCAGATGATGCATGGTATTCCATTGATGCTATTTTGTTTTTTAATTTAAATATTCCTTTACGGATTTGGCAAACAGTTTTCAAACTTTTTGTCAATGCATTTGTTCGATTTGATTTTTAATTTGCATTTATATACATGTTGCCTCGTATATTTCTTTACGATGGACGACCGAAAGTGAAATTTTCCCTAGTCAAGTTAAGTCTTAATTTACCATTTTATAATAATATATAAATCATGAATTCAAAGATATAGTAATTTTCGTTTTCCTTTCCCTAATAAATTCCCCTTGTGTATGAATATTGGCCAAATTGAAAAGGGGAAACCCTTGTGGAAGAACCCGTTAAATACCGTCAAAGGCTTTGCGTCGTCATAAAACGCCCCTTTCCGCGCGGCCCACCTCGGCGAGGGTGGAAAGGGAAAAAGAGTATCGGTTGTTGTCATTCCCGGAAACAGTTTATTTCTCTCTCTTTAGCGTGCCGACTTAATCTCTTAACCCTACTTCATTCCCGAAGCATATTTCTTATACGTGGGATGGTTCCGACAAATATCCAATCCCTAGCATCTTCACTAGAGTAATGCGTTAAATGGTGTAGTCGATCGATCCATAATCCTGGTAATGTCCTCAGTATAGTGTTTTAGGTCAATACTGACTACGTGCCGTGCTTTAAATGATGATTTTCAAGAATAAAGTTTCAAAAAACTTGTAAAATCGACCGCAGTTACCGAGTCTCAGGGTCCTGCGTCGTGTAGCTCAGCCTTGACGCGCGATCGAAAAATCGCTCTCATTTCCTTGGTCGCAAACTTTTTTCCAAGATTTCTGCTTAGTATTCTTAATAAATCTCTACTTTACACTGTGATGTAAATTTCCCGAGTTATATATTTCGTAAACGAAAGATAATGTCTACTTTATGTCAAATTTCTCGTGAAAAACGGGTACGCCATTTTGCGTTGCAAAACCAGACAGATGAGAGCCAAAATCTTCAAAAGTCACGGAAAATATAGGAAAAGCACCAGGTCAAAGGAATATTGCGTTTTTTATTCCATAAAAATCATACCAACGCAACACCACCTGCTTAAATTCAAAGATTTTCGAAGAAAAACGAGATCGCGCGTGTTTTTGAAAAATTGGTCATGTTTGGGCTGCTGTATCTCAGTAACGGATCGCATTAATGTAAAATGGCATATAAGTCTATAATTGGTAATCATTTATGAGTATTAACGCCAAGTTTCAAGTCTCTACCTCAAGAAAAGCCATTTTGGACTTTTGTCCGGCTTTTTCCGATTTCGGACCACTGTGCGTCGAGTCAAATGCCCGAGGTTCGATTTTTACTCCTGAACGATTTTTTCTCGCGGTAATTTCCTCGAAGTTCATTTAGGCAGGTAAGGCTATCTTCATACCAATAGTTTCTTCAAATATATACACAGTAAACCTGCCTTCGCGGCCACCTCCCTTAAGCGGTCATGTACCTAAGCGGCCGATTTTTTCGGGAATGGAATAGTTCCCATACATATAACTAATGATAGTTTCCCCTCCCTTCGACTGTCACCTATCTAAGTGGTTATCATATCATGAGCCCGGTGGTGCTCGCTTAATACAGGTCTCACTGTATCTATTGGATGAATTTTGCTCCAGAAATTCCTGCCACCTGCGCTGGATCAGATTATAGGTCAATATACTTCATCAGTATTGCAGAGAAAGGAATATTCAATTAAGAGAACTCTCGTCACAGCTATCCGTCAAGATGTTTTGGAATTCACATTCTTGGCAGGAGAAGGTTTGTGTTTTAGTTTCCTATGGTAGTGTGGACTCCTGACCTAAGAACATCGTATCGCAATTGCTCTCACCCTTGGTCCAATTCGATGCTTTTCCATTGCTTATCATATCACCATACAAAGAGCCGATATGCGGAGGAGGATGGAGAGGGGGTGGTGGATAGGAGTTACGATGATAAAGGGGAGAGTAAACTTCTGAATTAAATCCGGAATGGGTAGGACAGGTGGCTGAAAGAAGTAAAAAATGGGCTCCGGTTTGTTCAAGGCCGCGATAGAGGGAAGATGTTGGGCTAGCGGGGAAGGGAGGAATCCTGTCCATATGCTTTATTTATTTATTCATTTATACTACCCCAAAAACAGCAGTATTGCTGCTGTGGACCACGTACCTCTCGACTTACTAATTCCAAACAAACCTTCACGAGCGGCTCCCCTTCCAATATGAACGCAATCGACCATTATGGCCGACGCGCGCATTTTAGGTACCGCCCGAGAAGGGCCGTCGGCGAGATTGCAAGCCGAAGCGTCGTAGGCCCACGTCACCTCTTGTGACGATGTATCATTTATTGATTCCAAGAACAGTTTCTGCAATTCAGGGTACATACGATACATTACACCATTACCTTTTCTTAAGGTATAAACTGCTGCCTGATTATCTACAAACATTTGTATACGAACATGTGACAAGTTTATATTATTTAATAAGTTCATCGTCTCTTTCAAACCTATTAGAGCACTGTACATTTCAATAGCATCAACGTGCCAATTGGGCACGTCAAATTTTCTTGAGAGGTTCCATTGAGGGATGACTACCGCTCCCTGTCTGGGGGTTGCGTCTGTGTACACTTGTATAATTTTGGTAGCCCTAGGGAGAAACACTTGTTTATTAAATATGTCCATACGTTGTAGTTCTAGGCACCATGTATTATTTCTTCTACATATTTCTGACCCTAGGAATGTTGGAAGGCGTAAGATCCAGGCGATCCACGCCATGTAGCCTGCCATGTGGCCTCTTACATCGGGTGTAATAACAATGGACGAACACAAACACCTGTATGTGTCCAGAGTGGTGAAAAATCCACCCAGCCAGGATTCGAATCTGCGACCCTCGGATTGGCAGGCGAGCACTTCAGCCTGTCGCCATCGGGGTCGACGAGAAGAATAAGTGAAGGGAGTAGGGTGGTATCAATAAGGAAATACTAGAAGTAAATTGGACTATGCCAAAAATATGCAGGATTTTATAAATTATTTTCAATGAAAAACCTACCCCTAACAGGAGAATGTAACCTGTAATAAATGAACGAATCCTTGTACCGTCGCACTTGACGCTATCTCACTTCCTCACTTCTGATAACCTTCCCCGCACATCACACCTGATAAAGATGGCTTCGCCCAGGCATGCATTCATCTCAGCCATTCCGCCATCGCCCGTGACGTGGTACTTCTGCAAATGGCGGAAGGACCACTTTTCAAAGCATTTTCTTCGGGGCAGAGAACGAGAGAGGGGAGTGAGTTGACGATTGAACGGGAGAGAGAGAGGAAGGACGGGGGATGTTTTAGAGGGTGTGGGGACGTGGATGCAGGGAGAGTTCCGCGTCGATGTGGATGCCTGCAGGAGATGGGTCGGGTGCCGTGCGGTGCGGGGGTGGAGTGGGGTGAGGGGGGAACGAACCGCCCGCCTGCACTTGACAGGAGGAGTTTACGGGCCGCGCACCGAGCGATGGCGCTCTCGACGTCGGCGGGTGCGCGAGAGGGGCGTGGCCCGGAAACTCAGGCGCAGGCCCGCAAGAATAAGAGAGAGATTTGGAATCCCACTTGTTCCGAAAGCGGCGCACCGAAACCAAACACTTCAAAACCAGCATCCCATTAACTGACAAGCAAACAACGAGTGCACTTCAACACCTCTGTATTTTACGTCCTACTGTGCACAGACGGCGTCACCGCCAATTCATTCTTGCATAGTTTTAGTCTTGACACACGGCAGAAACTTCGTTAAAAATGCACAAGCAGTGAAAAAAAATCTGGCAGACTACTCACTCCTTCAAACCGTGAAATTTAATTTTCTAAATTAAATGTCGTAAATTTTGTTTTTTGAGGTAGAAGGCAGATCATAAGGCAGAAGTACACTCTCCAACCAATTCTTAAGAAAATAAAACAAATGGAATCCGGCCTGAAGTGATGGAAACGAGGGATTCAAAAAGTCTGACCCGTATTTCTAGCGACAACTCACAATCAGTAAAACATATATAAAGATCTTCTTTATCTTCAGCTTTATCCTTTAAGACTCGGGGTCGCTGTTCCTCACTCTCCTTCTCCATTCCGTCCGGTCCTTTGTGTCCTAAGGTGTTAGCTTCTTCTCCCTCAGGTCTTCCAAAATGCAATCTATTCATCTCCTCCCCAGGTCTTCCTCCGAGTCCCCTGCCGTTCACCATTTAGGTCAATCATTCCACTCAAGACATGCCCCTCTTCCCTTCTCATCACATGCCTATACCACTGTAATCTTCGCTCTTGTACTTTTTTCTAAGCCTCAACCAGCCCTCCTTGCTCTCTAAGCCACTCATTCCTTAGTCTGTCTCTCCTTGTCTTTCCCATAGTTTATCGTAAAATCCTCATTTCCACAACCTCCAATTTCTTACGATACCTTGCCTCTTCTTCATGGGCCATGTCTCACAACCATCGATCAGGGCTGGTCTCACAACTGAATTAAAAACCCTTCCCTTTGTACTCTTTCCATTCCACCTGTCACGTAACACCCTGGTTGTCATATAAAAAGATGAAATAAGAAAGTACTTAACGGCGAGTGATGAAAAGAATGGAAGTTTTTGAGGATACAGCGACCTAACTGCGGACGTGCCTTTATAGTTAACCGAAATTTAGGGATGTTTAAAAATACCATGAAGAAAATGTCATTTTTCCATCGGGAATTTTTGACAAAAACCGGAAATTACCTAACTTTCTCATACTTTAAAAGAGGTGATTAATTTTAAATTCACGCGAGAGAAGTAGTTGAATTACGCCAAAGAAGTTATACTCAAATCATGCAAGCCAGCATTAATAATGAAATTCAATAAAATAATTGAATAAAAATGAAATAATGAAAATAAGTTAGTTTGGATACCCTCCACTCAATAAATGCAATGAAATAAAAAATAGGCATAGGAAAAATGGCTAGGAGTATAATTTTTGATATAGATACCCATTATCATTGATGTCAATCTTTCTTGTACAATGTTGTCAATTTTTCTAATGGCTTGTCAGGCATTAGCTGAAACAATTATCTCAGATAAGATAACGAATTTTGCGCCGTCAAAGCCTAATTCATGCGATAATTTTTGTTGATCAAGTTCTGGGATTATTTGAGCTATGGCTTTTCAATGATCAAAAGCGGTCATTTTTGTTTTAACTGCAAGGTATAGTAATCCGTGCTGCGAGAATTATTCCCGCAAGTTTTCCCTCTAACACTTGGCGAAGAAAACATTTTTCGTCGCAAGCTTGTTTGATACCACATGATGGCTGTCGCTCAAATTCACGCAAGAGGTCATTGACATGAAAATTGATATGCTCATATTATAGAAAAACAGCTACCTACTTAAGCACATCAAAATACCACCATTCCCGAAAATGAACGCCTCTTGAAACCTTCATTTGAGCTTCTATCCCTGGCCTTCTGCCAATACCCATGGAAAAATGCCGCGTGAGTCAGGCACTGGTATGCATAAAATTTGAAAGTTTAATCCCCATAAAAAATTCCGCGATTTGATTAATTAGAAAATGAATATAGTCTGAATATTCTCTCCATGATGTTGGAACAACAGCTTTTCCTGTGTTGCCGTCGGCTTCTTCAGGCTAGTTCAGTGAATGTGTAGGTTTTTGGCCGTCATGTGCACATAGACTGTTGGGGTTAGGTCCCATGTGATTAGCCGTTACCATTTTTTCCCCTCGCAACTCGCGTTTCCTTGTGTTGGACATCGAATAACTGTCTTCTCTATTGAATCCCTCCCGAGTCTCGTTGATTTCAACTGCTTCCCGTATAAGTCGTGGGAAATGATCTTTTTCATTTTCTATTCATTCAAGCATTTTCATTTCTTTTCTTCTTTAAAGTTAATCTCGTGCGTAGGACCCATCAATGTGTGCTCTGCTAAGGCAGAGAGGCATATCAAAATATTCTCGGGCTTCCATCCGGGTGAGCGGGTCCATGTTGGCCGACGTTTCAATGCTCGACGCGAGCATCGTCCTCAGGGCAGAGGTAAATGAAACGTCTGTCAATATGGACCCACTTACCCGCGCGGAACCCAGAGAAATTTTTGAAAAACTTATATGCCGGAAAAGCACCTGGTCTTATTTCAGAGAGGCTTAGCTGTCTATTCTTAGTTGCACTCTAAGAATCTTGCAAGTGGAATTCCAGTGCCCTGAATGTCAGTTCAACATAATTTAAGGAAGATAACTCGGAAGACCTATTTCCATCTTGCTACTGCCTAATCAAGCCTAAAAATGATGATTTACTCGATGATAAACATACCGGAATGATTTAAAGTTTGATTGCTCAGATACTGCGCACCTTGAAGTCACAGAAAATGCACAAACATGGCGCTCTGGCATGTACTATGGGTGAGAGAGAGAGAGGCAGTCAATGGTGGCCAGATACGCGACCCGCTGAGCGTGCGGGGAAATCTTGTGGGCGTGGGGAGAGCAGAGGGCGAGTCGGGGGGGTGGAGGAGGGCGTGGCGGTTTGAAGAGGAGGAGAGGAGAGTTCTGCAGAGGACAGGTTGATCAATACGGGGAGAGGAGGTTTCGCGGTGATTCTGTCTGGGGACCATAAACTGCGCGGTTGCCCACACAGCCATCATGAGCGCTTTAGACCTTTAAAGCCAATTTGACCCGCAGGGTTCTCAAAATGAAAAACATAGCTCAGATTCGCAAGTAAGTAATTTAATTGCCGCATACGATGAATCACAGGCTTCCACAAACGATTTGACTGACCAATCTGAAAGCTACATGGCTACTTTGACTTCGACGATAATCTAAATAATATACAAATGGAGGAGTGTCTATCTGTATGAGTGTTTGTTAGTCATCTCCTTGTAAAGTACTGAACTGTTACAGCTGACGTTTTGCATAGAATTAGTACATATCCTGAGGAATGCTATATTTCCACTGGCGTAGCCCATGAGGGCACCTGAACGGGCCCTTTGGATGTAATCAAATATCGCTAAACTACAATACTGCACACTGTTAGAGACATTTGTATTACGCTAATTAAATCATAATACAAGCGTAAGGTTCAGGATACGTTGGGAGACCTATAGATCCCTAAGGTGCCAATTCCGTTTCCTCATTACAGAAAAATCACGCACTGATAGCCATGAAATATTGCACGCAGGTACCGGATAGGTATAAGAAGGACATTGGCCTCAAGAGAAAGGCCCAAGGTCCATAAGGACTGAAAGGTGGGCCCTCCAATTATTTGAAAAAATACAATTCCTGCTTAGGTAGGGTACTTTTACCCTGATTTTTCATATCATACTGCCACAAGAATAACATTGGAATCAAAACATAGTTTTTTTAAATTTTTAATTTACTTTTACCAAATATTTATACATCAAAATTTTATTCAGCCGAAAAAAGTCAAACGTTCAACTTTAGCATGGTTCCTTTATGAATGAATCAGTGCAATTATTTATAGAATTTCCATAAAAACACGGGTCCCTCAGCTAGTACGAAAAAGTAACGAGAGCTAAAAAAATTGTTGCTAGCACCATCTAAGACTTAAAAAAGCGAAACAAGTCGGGTCTTTGTAGGCTTCCCTCCCCATGAGGTTCCTCATTTCCCCATTTCGTGAAATGTGTCTATCTTAAGGAACTTTGGAAGATAGGCGAACTGATTCGAACTTGAAAACATCCAGTCAACAGACATGCCGTTCAACCACAGTTGAGAAAGCAATGAAGAGTACATGGAGTTACGAGCATATATAGATAAGTGAAAAACTATCTTATATGACTAATAATTTTATGCAAACCATTTCAAAGAACGACAAAATGAATAGAAAGTAAGGAAAATCAGCAAACGATCTCTCACAAAAATAAGGTAAGATTTAAAAAAAGGAGATTTGTTTATACGCCGTAACAGAGCAGTGTCAATTCAGTGCTCAAAAATATTTTGATTGAGCATCATATCAAAGGAAATATTCCACTCAAACATAAAATTTTGGACTCCTTACTCAAAGACACAAACGAAGAAGACAAGACTGTAGGATTTGGACTGAGGCATTCCAAAGAAATCCCGAAAAACCCCAGTACAGATACAATTTTGAGCACCCTAAGTGTCAAATTTTTCCCATTTCCTCTCCTGTTCCTAAATAAAATAATTACTCTCGTTGACAGCTCCACTGTAGATCGAGAGGTACCTCACGTTGATGAAATTAAGGTTAAGGATGACTTATATTTTTACATATTTTTTGGCGCCCAACACCAGCCGGTAATGGCTGATTTACTACCCGTCACAAAGGACAAACAATCACATTCACAACCAGGGTGATAATACTCCGCGGGATTCAAGCCCACGACCCTGTGATACTTGACGAGGAATTACCCGTGCTATTAGGGACAGTTTATCGAAGAACTAACACATTTGGTCATTTAAAACTAGTATTTACGTAACAAAAAGTCACAAATCACTGTCCTCAGCAGAAACTGTAAAACCACAAAATTGCTGCAAGCAGTCACGGGCCCAGCCCAGTCCGCATATCGATTATAAATACAGATTACCGGCACCAAATTGCGCAGTTTGATGACGACAATTTATGAGAACGCGGGAATTGAAATCTAGAAGGGCCCCTTACCTAGCCTTTTGTTCACGCATACAGGCAGTAGTCCTAGCAAGTCTCCGCTTCACATTACGCAACTTTCACAATATATTCATTCTTAAATTTTACCACGAAATATAATACATGGTGCAAAATAGCCTCGAAATAAGAGAAATAAGCTAGATAGATAGGTCCGGTTCGAATGTTGCATCAGGCAACGTGAAACATTAACTTACGACGCATATATAAATGGACAGAATTCCAAATGACGCATTAGCAGAAGCCACTGGAAGATTTTCTTCACGAAGATTTGCTTACCGTCGATACCACCCTGCCACACCCTGGAGAATCCTCTTTAGACTGAGCCCCTGTTATATTTTCTAAGCCAAAACTCTTCAGAGGCTCTCTCATACGCAATTTTATTAATAATCACCAAACACTCAATGAATGGGCGCTGAAAGAATGTACGTTGGATGTTCCAGTAATGGACATGTACGAAAGGAGTCCGCTCCGTTGGTTCGATCGTGGCGAGAGAAAGGATGAGAACGCAATAGCAAAACAGATATATGGCAGGGGAGTAATTTGTGTGACAGAAAGTGGTGGACCAATGGGTGAATTTGATGGAAAATACACTTGAGAGAGAATCTTTGCTTCGAAGTACCGTTTCCTTAAAATGTAAAAAATTTGCTGTTATGAGTAAGTTTAGGCTTAGTGCTGCCTCTAATATTTTATTAATTTAATGCAAATACTCCTGGTAAAACCTCTAAAATATGCTCATTTTTTCAACAGCTGACAAGGTTGCGGGCCTGTAGTGTGAAATAGGAGTGCTGAGGTGGGACGGTACGCGGGCCCTAAAAGGCCATTGACATAGTTGAATATAGAATTTCTAAGTTTAAAATTTGTTCCCGCTATTTATAAAAAATTAGAGCGAGAGAAAGAGGATTTTGAGTGTACGAGAAGTTTCTTATTTATATTTTTATAAGTATTTGAGGAAGTGGTACGACTGTTTTTGTAGTTTCTTGTAGAGTCACTGGACATGAAATGGGCAAGGATGAGGAAGTCGTATGAAAATTTTTCAGTAAAGTTTAGTAATTGGTGATATATAAGGTAAAAGTTGTAGGTTCTACCAGGGCAAACAGTTTCTTGTATTATGTAAAAAATCTCAGCACAAATATTATTGATTGAGAGGGTTAATAGTCGTCGTAGCGAACACGTAGAAACGGTTTCTTTTTCTTTTTAAATCCTTTGATAAATGCACTAGTATCAACCATTTTCGGGTATACAGCTGCGTGATGAACTTGAACGGCTCATCACTCAGCAGTATATCCGAAAATGGTTGATACTGGTGCATCTAATCGCTGCGAAAATGTAAAAACCAAAAATCCTTCGATAAATATTTGTTATTGGGAAGGTAAGAAGCCATAAATAACGATGGAGATTAGGAAACTAATAGAAGAAAGAAGAAAATACGAGAACCCCAGAAACGAAGGTGAAGTAACCCTTTACAAGAAGCTAAGGAACCAAGTCAATAGAGAATGCAAGAAGGCTAGCGAGGAGTACGTTGTAAAATGTACTCCTCGAAAGCTGCTGCGAGAAAGTCAACGAAAACATGAAGAAGGGAAACACCGAAACAGTATACAAGCTAGTAAAGAAACACTTCGGAGAGAGGAAAACGAGAAGTAACAACATCAGAGATGCGAACGGAGATCTATTGATTGAGGATGAAAACGTTGGGAATAGATGGAAGCAATACATTAAAGAACTCTACCAAGGACCGACGCCGCTGGAAGAAAACCTAATAAATAACGAAAGCGAGATTGACGAGGAAGATCGGGGCCCACTTATGCTGAGGAGTGAATTCGAAAGAGCAGTAGAAGACCTCAAGAAAAACAAAGCACCTGGAGAGGACAGCATCAATCGAGAAATCATCAAAGCGCTCGGAAGTAAAGCCAAGGTTAACCTGTACAAGATAATCAGAAATAGCTACCAAAGCGGAACACTTCCATAGGACTTTACAGGGAGCATAATGACTGCGATACCGAAGAAGATAATGTCTGAGAGATGTGAGGAGCACAGAGCCTTGAGTCTAGTGTCACATGCATCAAAAATTCTCTCACGAATAATAAGCCGAATAACACAAGGGAGAACTGAAGACAAACTCTCGGAAAGCCAGCTTGGATTTAGGAATTACAGGGGTATTAGGGAGACCATACTCTGCCTGAGAGTAATGGAAGAGAAAACAAAACATGTGAACAAGCCATTGTGTGCCGCATTTGTGTGCCGCATTTGTGTGCCTGGAGAAAGCCTTCGATAACGACGAGTGGAATGAGATGTTCAGATTGCTGGGAAAACTCGGAATGGATTACGACATCAGAAGAATAATCTACCAACTATACACGAAGAAAGTCATCACAATGTGAATGAGAGACGGAAGTCAGATAGAAGCTAAAATCAACATAGAAGTGGGACAAGGATGCAATCTCTCACCAGCACTGTTCAACATGTACTTGAAGGAGGCCATAAGAGAAGCACAAGAAATTGGGCTGAATGGAATAAAGATAAACGGAGAAGAAATAAACATGCTCCGCTTCGCAGATGATATCGCAAATATAGCGGAAATCGCGATGATCTTCAACGATCACTAAATTTAATGGACTAAGTTCTCCAAGATTATAACATGAAAATAAGTAAGACGAAGACTAAAATCCAAGTATGCGGAAGAGAGAAACTATATGTAGAAGTCATCCTGAGAGGAGAGAAATTAGAGCAAGTGGATTCCTACACCTGTCTCGGAAGCAATAACACTTGGGACGGAATAAGTACAGCAGACATCAAGCGGAGAATATCCCAAGCAAAGAAGGCGTTCATGGAAAAAAGACGACTGCTGTGCTCAAATAAGATAGGACTACAAACCAGGAAAAAGTGTGTGAAAAAATTTATTTGGAGCGTAGCACTCTATAGATCGGAAGCGTGGACCATTGGAAAAGCTGATCAGAGTAAACTAGAAGCTTTCGAATCCTAATGCTGGAGGATAATGCAGAGAATTAAAGGATGGGCAAAATAATAAATCATGAAGTGTACAGATAAATAAAAGAGGAAAGGATCATATGAAACATCATAGAGAAAGAAAGAACAAGATGGATTGGAACCACCCTGAGACACAATTAGTTTGTTAAGAGCATAATTGAAGGCCTTATAGATGCAAAAGGCCTCAGAGAAAGGCCCAGGAATAAGTTCATTAACCAAATTGAAGAAAGAAGATATAAAGAGATACCAGGAGGTAAGGTAGATAGCATAAGGTAGATAGGTAAGGCATTAGATAGGGAAAGGTGGAGGGCTGCAGTCAACAAACCTTAGGATTGAACAACCAATGAATGAATGAATGTGGAACGGTTTCTTTTTTTTTAGAAAAAAATCCCTCGAGACAAATTGGTCATAGAAAGAGTTCAAGTTTAACCAGCGACCATATAGAAACGGATTTTTTAGAAAAAAATCCCTCGAAAGATATCGGTGATTGGGTGGTTAAAACGTTGTCCGCGGCGACGGCTACTTACACTCCCTACCACCAGTATTTTTTTGAGGGATTTTTTTTCTAAAAAGAGAAGAACACGCTTCTACATGTCCGTGGCAACATTTTTCTCGCGACATACCCACTCCAATATGAGTTTACGGGTCGACAACGAATGTGTCGTAGGGGCGGTGGGTCGCATCATCTTTCTACTTTACCAAAGAAGTGCAGCTGCCGTCACACCAGCGGAAATATTTTTCGCCCGCTTTTAATTAACAATTCGCCACGAAGTTTATATCACATATAAGACAAACCTTGCTCATTTGTGAGCTATTTTTAATTTCCTAGTATCTAAATTCTACTAGAAATTCATAGAAAGCATTCATATTTCGTTGCGTTTTTTCCTGTCCGCTAAGACACCGTTTTTCCTTCTGGACGAGGGCGAACAACATTTTTCCGCTGAGTGGCGGAAGCCGCGCTTTATCCAATCTTCTTTCCCTGTTTCCTATTTTTCCAAATCTGCTTAATGAATCAGCTGCAAGAATTTCTTGAGTGGTGGATTCATTTTCTCTATTTGACAGTGCTTTTCCACAGGCACGAAGTTGATTCGTGAGATCATCAACAGCTCTGTAATTTTTGGACATAAGCATTTAGCTTGACTTGAAAGGAAAATAGTTTTCTATTTGTGTGCCTAAAAATTTGCAAATTAAATGGAGATCAGGCTGCTCTGCGTTATATACAATGTCTTTTTTCATTTGACAGATTTTTAAAAACTTTGATGCATGAGTAGAGACAGCATCAGAATTTTTATATCCGAAGAATTTCAAAGAAGTATCATAGACTTTCTCTTCAGGAACAACATTCAGCAAATTATGAAGTTCAGTCCAAACTTCTCGAGCTGTATTGAGACGCATCTTTTTTGCAAGGTTTCCTCCGACATATTTGTCATAAAAACAATTAGAGAATTGCTATCATCGTCAAAGTATGCGTCTGAATGAGTTCTACAGGTTGTTTTTACTTGTGCGATTACATCCTTTGCGGGTTCAATAGATTTAACAAACCAACCTTCAACAGCGACAAAAACTTCAGGAAGACCTTATACACAGATTCTTGCTTTATATTTCCGCTTACCCCAGTTAGCCATTCCTTTCAGAAAACCAACATTTGTTAATTTTGTTTAACCCATTGCTTGGCAGAGATATGACTAAAGTGCCACGAAAAAGAACTCAAACTTCAGTCGTGTTTCTCCAGCTCACTTGCTTAAATTGCCCATAACCTGTTGTGATATTTTTATTTACACATGAATAGTCTTTATCCTTTTAAACAAAGAAAAAGTTTTACATTCAAAGTAGAAGAGGCGTTCACGAAGACAAGAACGACAAAAATGCAAGAATACATTTTTAGTAACAAGTAAACGACATAAACAGTAACAGTATTTAATTCCAATATACACTTAAATAGCGCAATACTTCAACACTAAGTGGAAGCGGAATTGTCGATATTGCAGTTATCGAAACTGACCTCGATTGAGAAATGTTGACATTTCGACTGACAAAAATGTGCCGATGGACTGTCACGAGGACTGGCGCTGCGGTGTGTTGAGGATGGACAGGGATGAGATGGACGGGGGTGCTTATGCGACCTGGGGAGGGGGTGGGGGTTGAGGAGAGATTTCGGGGAGTGGTAGAAGGGGGATGGTATGTGTTACTAACCACCCATTATTTGCACACACTGCCGGGAGCCGTGAAATCTTAATTTGCCCCGAGTGCCCCCTTTCGAGTGCGGGGCGGTGCCGACGGCGTGCGCCGAGGTTCCGGCACGCGGCCTCCGCGGCCTTTGTGACACGCCGCCCCTCGAACGGGTCAAAGGGGGGGGAGGGAGGACCAGAGAATAACTATGGGGCGAGGGAAGGGGGAATCCGCCCCGCCACATCCCTGTTGTGGAAGGGATTCGACCAGTCATCAACCAGGCTGGGGCGACTGTGATTCCGGCGGGGCTCAAAGCCACGTGACCGATACGGACGACGCTGCCCCACCACCCCCTTACAGCCGCCCATCGCAACCCCCGGGCATAAAAGTCCTTGGCCCGCTCAACCCGCCCGTCAAACACGGTTTCGCGGTCGGACCCTCTCCCCATCCCCATCCACCATCCCCCCGGACTCAGAGACTACCCCGACCATTCCCCGTTGCAACATTCAAAACCTCCCCTTCCAAGCCTCCAATTCGAGCAAAAAAAACGAGAATCGCCTGGCAAATCCACGTTCCGTCGACGGAAAGCAAATAAAAATATGTATAGGACGAGGTAAAGAAGAGGAGTTTTGGTTTTCCAATAAACGGCTTGCGTGGGGAATACTCTCGGCTCTTTCCCCACTGGGAAGCTTAAGCCGGGGATTGTGTCCCGGAGGGAATCATACAAAAGGCACGAGTTTTTGCGGACGCGAGAGTAAACTCAGTGGTTTCCCCTAATCGAATGTATTACGGGGAAATAATCTTTTTCCGAGACACCCGATTACGAGCCTCGACGATGATGGGATGTTACGACAAGCATGTGACGGATAGATCGCCACCGGGGAGTTTTTATTTTATTCGATGATTTTAATCGTTTTTTGAAAAAAAATCCTTTAAGCCCCAACAGCGTACACATGTTCACGGTTTATTAGCAAGGGCTTAACTAAAAAGGTCAGTGAAAAGTCGTGAACCCGACAAGCTTACAGATACGCTCAAAGCAGATTTGATTATGTACATTTTTTTTAATTCTCATTACGGCTCTTTTCCAATATATTTGAAAACAAAAATAGAACAATATAAGTAATGGTAGCGGGCGTGACTTCATGGAAATCCTTCATAGTAGGAGCGTCTGAAGAAATTACAACTTGGCTGTTTCCACATAAGGTTATGAGATGTGGAAACTTAAACAACCTTATGGGGAAACAGCCAAGTTGTAATTTCTTCAGACGATCCTAATAGAACAATATGCCACAGTCCCTTTCACATAAGCCATGCTTTTGTAAGAAGAACAGTCTTGCTAATTTCAAACAGAGAAAAATAGTGTCTGTCATTCATCAAATCACTCATAGCATCTGTTCAAAAATTATTTTTCACATCAATTCACTGAAAAAATCCAAGCTAGAGTAAAGAAAATTTGCCCTAATAAAAGATAAACTGAAGGGTGAAAAGACATGGTGATATGAGCGTTGATTCAGGCAAATTTCACTATACCGTGATGGATGAAATAGAACGTATTGCGCTAAAATTCGTGGAATTACTAATAACTTACATTAAAGAAATATCAGAAGAGAGGGAGTGTAGAATGGCCCAGTATACTTTCTTGACATTAAATGGCACTTTGAATTAAGCGATTTAGGTAGTTGGGATAAAATTTTGTTCATTTCAAAACTGAATAAAAAATAAATCCGCTGGACCTCCGACTTGCCATCTGAGTCGTATCATCACACTGTCAACGGTTTTGCTGGCGTTGCAGCAGGAATCTTCACGTCTGAAGTTTTGTTTCTGAAAGGCTGCCGAATAATTAGAGGATGGGGTAGTGGCAGTAAAAGTATTATTCACTCATTGTAGATTGTTGCTAACATGACGGCATTGATGACTATAGTTTGATTTCATGTCAGTCGAGCTTTTTATGCGGAAGTGGAGTTGAGCGGTGCAGAGAATCTGACTTTCACCGGTTGGGTTAGAAAATCTCAAGTCTCTTTTCCCGCGGCCAACTGTGATGAATTTCAAGAGCATAAGGAAAATGATCGAGCTGATAGTATGCGGCATATGAGGAACTTGCTTACTTGGAGAAAGCCTAGTCGGCTAAAATAGAAATTTCAAAATTGCTCCAAGATGATTTACAACGGGAGTAACCCAATTTGTGAAGACATCTTCAAAGGAGTGGTAAAGCTTTCGCAGTAACTGCAGAGTATTCATAGTGGCAACAGCTTAAATATGCATATACAGTTGTATGCTGAAATAAATCGAAAGTCCGCGGATTCTCAAAGACAACTCACCTGAAAAATCACTCTGATTTTTCATTTGCATTGATTCAAACTTCAACTAAACCTTTTTAAAGCATATCTTCTCTCCGACAAAGTATACCTGGGAATCTAAAACGTCTTAGAAAAAATCACGCTGGTAATGAAGGGCTAATCGGCTTCTAAACCAATAGATGTGAAATCCATATATTTTTTCCTTGCACTACTCGTCCCTGTAAAATAAATGCTTTACACAAAGACGTCCCGTAACGCGTAACTTGCAGTGATTCGACGGAATCAACCATCACTACCCACACGTCACGTGCATTCTTTACAGTAGAGCTCACCCACACTAATAGTAAGACCATCACCGTTCGAGAATCATGCTTTGAGATTTGAGAGTCGATAACTTTATGCATGGCTTCTGAGTCTTGGGATCTGGCGATCAGATATAACTCGGCTTCAATGCAACTTTACTCACACTTCCTTCACGTCATAAACTGAACTGCACTATCTTTGTTCAACAAAACCACTAACTTTTACCCACCAGCCATGAAATTCACTACCACAATACTTGTGTCAGGAAAAATATTTATACAAGTATATCTACTGGCCCACATCATACACCTTCTTCAAAATATAACAACTTAACATCCGATTTGAAACTTCTCTCATCTATTTAATCTTTCATAAAGCACTTTAATAGCTCCTACTAACCAGAGCATATTTTAGCGTGAATGAAATTATGGAATCTAAGCTGCAATTGCTGAATATTAGACTAAGCTTAAAACCCCTGTTCACTGAAAGTGGTGCACAAATTCACTGAAAGTGGTGCACGGGTCATCAGGCTACAAAATTAAGACTTCTGCGTACCCATTCTATTCCATTATCTTCATCAACCTGAAAAGGATTACATTCCTAAATGATTCTTGATAAAGGGAGCACCTCACTATGCAAGGGCAGTAGGTTAATGTTGATTGGCACATGGAGAAGGGGTGGATTTACTTCGGTCATGAAGACCTAAATACGTTCGAAATTAAAAGAACCAAGACCTGATCTGATATGCTTATCAGCAGTTCGTTTCTTCTGGCTACGATAGTGCTGGTCTCTGCGAATATACTTGCAAAGTTTCCACCGTAAAAAGCACCCAGTCATGATTATCACTTCTTAATCGCTTCCCGGCGGAATTGAATCAAGTCGCCAGTCGAGCTCAACCGAGTGTTAAACTGGGATCTTCCTGGGGGGGAAGCAAGGGGGTGACAACAGGATGGCTATGGGGGAAGGGGATTCCCTTTCCCGTAACTAGCCCCCCTTCCACCCCGCTCCATCGCCGTCAAAAAAATCTATTCTCTCCCCCTCACCCCCAATTCCAAATCCATCCAGCTCCCACCATTCAACAAGGGGCCGGGTTGTCGGGCTCAAAGGGAATAGGGGGGGGGGGGACTGAGGAGTGGGCAACCCCAGACCAGGCACTCCCCCTAAACCCACATCCCCCAGCAGGGGGTGCATTGTTCGGCTGCCCTCACACCCATTTCCCTTTTCGGCACCTCCACAAAGCGATCCCCAGTCCCTTCACTTCCCTCAACGTCCTCAGAACCTCTCCTTCCTTTAGGACGTAATCGAGAGTCGAATACGAGGCCACCTCTGAGACCATCTCACGTATTTCTGCGCCATCTCTCGCGGTGATTTCGTTGTCGGACAAATGACGGCCTCGAAGCGTTGAGTATATTAAAGACAGAACTCGGCCTTGCCAGGTAGAAATGGGTATTTAACAGAGAATTGCGAAATGGTCTCGTCACATGTTTACATCAATTCGGGACGTTTGCTCTGGTGATACCGCAAGATGGTCATACATACATGGAGGCGCGTCACGTAGTCCTTCCCAAGACGTCACAGGGAGACAAACAGAACAGTTGACGACCAAATAGCTAGCGATCCCTCTGCTTGACTTCACACATGGAACTCGATTCAACTCAGAGCTCCATAGAACACTGTCATCGTCAGGTAATGCCAAAGGCGTTTGAGTCCCGATGACAGATTACTCTGAGGCGCGACCAGCAGCTGAGGTCACCTCCACCCTTCACAGGTGAGAAGGAATGCCAAAGAAATGATAATGCGAGCAATGGAAAAAGGTTGGAGAGGTTCCCGGAGTCGGCATACACCTACTCTTTGAATCACGTTTTGCCTGGGGCACGAAATTGCACAATTAGAACTGCATATTTTTTCTCAGTCTGGCAAGCAGTAATAATTGAATTACAGCGGCAGCTATTTTTCCATCTCGCGTGCATGCATTCGTGCATGCGTTTTTGCAATTCACTGCCTCACACGGAGCAATTTGAAATGCACGTTCGTACATAAATCAACAGATTGTTCAATAATATGCCACGGATAAAAGGGCTTCTGAAAGATTCCGAGGAGTTCCATGTTTGATTTCCTACAGCCCGAATAGAAAAATAGACTAAATTATTTCTGAAAGAAATAAATGAGGAATTGCGATTTCATCGAAAAACACACCACTTATGGGATTCGACCCGGGGCCCTCGGGAAGGCAAACTTGCGCTCTTCCTACGACGACAAACGTCAAGAAAAGGCGCCTTTCATGAGCAATACATGATATCAACATAAAAGAAGCGTGCACTAAGGCGTCCATGGAAATTAGTGCATAAATGAGTATATAGTGTGAATATGAAAGAAATATATGGCTCATGTGTCGGTGGGTACCCAATACGGAGAATGAAGTGGCATGAAATCACTCCTTCGAGACTTGGATTGTCCAATTATGAGTTTAATAAAATCAGTTCGGTTAACAGTACTGAAGTTGTCTTCGTTTTAAAAGTTCTCAAGATTACAGACTGAAAAGAAATTTAGTTTTCTTGCCAAATTTTCACTCACCTCAGGATAGTAACTCTCTTCAGATTCACTAATTATACCGCCACTGCCGAGGACGTGGAAAACACCATCCGGCAGTCGAGATACCACTTCGCTCTTTCATGACGAACGTCACTACCTAAAGACGAGAACACGTCTATCCTCACGAGGCGAAATGAAAATGCTGAATGAACAGAGGCTCGGTGAGTATACGACATACGACCTCTTTCGAGAAAATAAACCCGTCTCTCGCGCCGCCTTCGACTACCAGCGGCAATTGACTCGCAGACCTCGAACGCTACGATAAAGCTGTACCTTGCTTTTCTAGGTAGCCTCTGCCGGAACTTATCACTTCTAAAAGTAATTTATTGCTGTACGCTGCTTGTCTGAATTTTTAAACAAAGCTTAGTTGAATGAATCCAATGCAAGGTAGAATATTCTTTTAATTTCCCTTACGTCCTCGTTCCAACAACACCACCAGTCGTATTATAATGGCTATCTAATGGCTACAGATATATAAGGTCTCCGTGTAGAACCAATGCATTTACTATATTACAGATACGCCATTTTATATTCTCCACTACACCAATCCCTGCAGGAACAAATAATGTACCTGTTCGCTCGTGAGTCTTATTGGGTTTAAATTCACACACAATAATTCATCTTGACCCCAAAAGTCCAGTAGACAGAAATCGGAAGCTGAAACGTTGGACAGAAAATGCACGAGACGCAGCCTACCTCGTAAGCTTCACCACTTCCAATCAACAACAGCGAAAGCCTACATTCCACAATCTTACATATATTTTTATTTTAAAATTATTTGAGTTATTTAATTAAATTAATTATTATCTATAGAATAAGTTAGCGGCACTTAAAATAAACTTTAAATTAAACGTCAAATAGTGTAGATAGTTCCTTTTTTTACAAGTTACTTATTTTGCTTTCCATTTCTTCTTTTGTAGTATTATGTTCGTACGTCGTTTTCTTTCCGTTTTAATTTTGTAGGCTTCTTCTTCTGCATTCAGTTTCGTCTTTGACAGTTGTTTTCTGCATGCCCTTTTTTCTGTTCTTCTGTCTTCTCTAGTAAATTTGGCTTCACGTTATCTTTTTCCTCTCTTTCGGTCTAGCTTTACATACAGTTGCTCATTTCCGCTTCGCTGACCTGTTTTGGTTATATCTGTCCTTTTGGTAAATTTCACAGTCACTTCCGGATTTTTGGAGATGGAATTTTCAGACATCGCGGCCATGCAAAATGTAAAGAGGAGAGCATTTTTTTAGTCTGTTATTTTTGCTACCCTAAACTAACAATAACATATACGCATTCTCCACAAACTACAATGCACGACTTTCTTAGCGGCATTATCAAGCCTTAAAATCTCTTTAATTATCCTTTAATCTTATGTAAACATAAGATCACGATAAACAATATCGTCTACTTGATCAATAATTTTACCATTAACCCTCATTATACAATCGTTCTCATAAATCTATCAAGAACTATTCCTTCGGTCCTTGGCGTACATATCCTCTACTCCAGTCTCCTTGTCCCTTTATTGAAGTTATCTAAGATTCCCTGTAATTCCAGTGGCCTTTCAAACAGCAACACTGTATCACCTGCTAAAAACCCAGGTCACACATTTATATCTCCGACCTGTCACTGTTGTTGGCCCTCAACGCATCTCTCACAAATTTATTCATAAACACATCGGATAGACAGGGTAGGGTGACGAATCCTAGCTCTACGCCTTGTCATATTTCAAACAGCCACCCATCATCTCATTAACTCTCCAATTTGCGTTACCAATATCATGCGTCACCTCGCTAGCATTCCATAGCTGTTCATTTGCTCCATTCAATCCTTCAAAACCTTCCAAAGCTTATTACTAATTTACCCGCCATATATCTTCTCTAAATCCAAAAACGAGCAACATACTTTCTTTCGGACCTCCATGCATTTCTTCAGAACTTCCTAAAGCGCGAAAAGCTGATACCAGGCATAAACCCTCGCTGAGCACCGCAGTTTCCGTCGATAGTCATCTTCCTCACTTTTTCGAATATCATTTTACTGTACATTTTTTCTGGAATACTGAATTAACTAATTACTTTATGAATTTACATTCGACCGTCCAACCCTGCCAATTTAAAAGTAGTTCTACTATCGCATTTGCGAAAGCAGTAACCGTTAATAAAAAAAAACTTTGTAACCAAATAACAACCAAATTAATCTAAAAAAAATAAAGGAGGTAGCTGTAATAACATGAAGACACTCTTTAGAAGAAATAATTTGAATAAAACGTTTTCAGCGTGTAATTTTAACGAAATGCTGTACAAAATAAGAGTCAACAGTTCTATCTGAACACAAGGAATTCACTGTTGTCTTAACTAATAGGTTACATATTCGTAAACCTAAAAACAACGAAACATCACAAGCGTACCGATAAGCTGATCGAGTTGGCCTCATTTTTACTCACTGCATCCTCCCTCAACAATGCGTGGGAAATCGCAAATGACCCTCAGTGGTTGAGACCAAGTGGAAAACCTTTTTACAGCATCTCCAGTGGTGCACCCTTTATAGCATTAGTCTTCCAACCACACCTCTCTCCAAACACACTCGAGACGCGACCGATACAGTGACAAACAGAGCGTGAGAGTGGCCGATGAAATATGTCGCGGACACCCCCCCGCACCATCGCATGGGTTTCACGCATCGCTGCGCAGCAAATCGGCGGGCAATCCTCCTTTAACCCCGCCCCACAATGCACCCCTCGTGGCGGGCGACTCCCGGACCGTGTGACTGGTGCCATTCGCTCCCAGCATCTTCCTCAAGTGCGGCCGTGGGAGACGGGAACGACTCACCATAGATAATTCTGTCGACACCGCAACGCGTTAAATGCATCCACTCTGCGCCCACGGCTTTGGGCGGGCGACACTTTCATTATTGCGTATCTACCACAGCGCGACCGCCTTTGTGGGGATCCAAATGAGGCGGAAGGATGATCGGAAAGTTCAGCCGTGAAGAATAACATCCGAGAATCAACTGATACGGCAATCATGATACATTTCGAAGAAATACATGCATATAAATATTTTGCGTAGAATTTGTACGGATAAGTTAGTTTTAGGACAAACTTAAGACATCCCGCTTAGATAGGTTTATTTTTGGCACATGTGTGCGGTTTTCTCAATATAATATAGCAGATCGTAATATGGAAGTCTAATTTTCACTCTCTACTCTTCAATTTTTCTCGTTTTACTTCTATGCGTACTTTTATTTATAAAAAGTCAACTGATTAATGCGCGAAGCCCTTCGCATTATATAGTGCCAGAAGCTATCCCCACCTCTCAAACATAATAATCCTTTAACATCCCAGAATAATCTCGATCCTACCAGTCCAGTTCATTCTTGCAAATTCGAGAACATTCTAGCACATTTTCACTCTTTATATACATTCAACGACGAAGTCGGCCACTTTCAAACCCCATATCTCCCACACCACCACAGCTACCGTCACGCAACCACTATAGTGCACG
Source organism: Ceriagrion tenellum (assembly GCA_963169105.1). NCBI lineage: Eukaryota > Metazoa > Arthropoda > Insecta > Odonata > Coenagrionidae > Ceriagrion > Ceriagrion tenellum. Next base: position 33,575,534 of record OY720635.1, on the reverse strand, counting down.
ATGGGAGAAATCTTCTTCTCCTCCTCAACCCTAGGGTTGGTGGGTGTTAAAATCTCTGTTCCCAGAGCAAGTCTCTTAATTTCTGCGTATATCCTACCTTCTCCAATCCCATTCAGGAATACCTGCCTAGGTCTTTCTGTTCCTGCACGTCCCTCCACCATTCCTTCCATCCAGGCAGTCATCCAGTTAGAGTGCCGCAACGGATGTTCAATCCATCCTTCTCTCCTCCTTGAGATTGAACCTACCAATGTTCGCCTCTCCCCAACATTTTCCAAAACCTAGATGTTTGTAGCTCTCTCCGTCCGTGGAATCTTTAGCATTCTTCTCCAGCACCACATTTCAAATGCCTCCAATCTGCTCCTTTCTGTTTTTCTTAGTCTAAAAGTTTTCTTAAAGGCAATTTTTTGAGCTGTATGTGCACACACTTCATATATTTTAGCTTTTCACCAATGCTTTACGGCTTTTTATTGAGGCATTTTTTTAAGTCAAGAGAGTTATCTTCTTGATTAAAGCTTGTTCTGCTTGTACTTTGAGGCAATAGTGATACTTAATAAGTTAGTTTTGCTCACATACTACCAATAATTAGCAACCGGCATCCCCATTAAACTTCCAGAAATACTGAAGACAGCATAAAATAAAAAAATCAACGATGAAATTCGGGTCAAATAGAGTAAAAAATGTATCATATTTTTATGCAAGTTCTGATCCTAACATAGTACTTTATGGCCATTTTAAAGTGAAGTATATACACCGTGATGTTTACCATTAACAATTAACGATTAAAAAAACACCAATCCTCTGGATGATCAACCTTTCAAGCTGGAACTCAAACCAACGCTTTCTAATTGCCCCAAAATGAACAGCAATGGACTTTATTCCAATGTCACTAAAAAACTAAGATATAAAATAGACATAATGGAACATCGTACAGGAATTATACCCATGAAAATCATCTAATAAGTCCTTCGATTTAAGAATTATTAAACGTCGCACATTCCAGCCAAAAAACGGGAAATTTAACAATACACAATTGCAATCCAACTTACTTTCCGAAGAAACGATAGAACACTATTTCAAAGCTGGTTGCTACTGAATATTGCGTTGAAAAACGAGTGAAGTTCCATCAGCATCTATAAAAAAGCCACTACAAAATGGCTAAAATTTCACGTCTCTATGATACTATAGATAGCATCGAAATAGTTGCATTTAAATGTGTTAATACTTAGTTTCATGACAGAGGCTCGAAATTTTCATAAATCACAAAGTGTTTATGGGCTTGCCACCAGATCAAGCAGTGTTGTCGCGATGTCTCGATAGCTGGCCCCACTGATCTCTTCACAGTTATCAGGGATTACGAGGACTGTGCAACCGACCACTCCTAATGACAAGGCAGAATCAGATATCGGAGCTTTGGAAGCTCATTGCCTAATCTGGAGAGAAATCCGTAAATACTTTGCCAAATATGTATGCCGTTGAACATCGAATAAAAACTGAGAAACATGCATGATCCTATCATTTAATTTATAACATCCAACATTCATCAACTCTGTTTTGATGTCTACCACTATTTTTTTTAATATTTAAATTTTCAGCCACCTTAACCCCTAAATTGGTAACAGGAGTATTAATTGCCAGAAAGTGTGAGGAAATTTGGATTCAACTTAATAACTTATGATTTATTCAACAAATCCGTTCGCAGATTTTGTTTAAAAAAGTCTAAAAATATTGGGTGGCCTTACATTAAATTATTGGTGAAAATTTTCCGCCATTTCACGCGATCGCTCTACCATTTTTTATTTATCCCATCATCTAGGGTACTTGCATCTCTTGCTCCCAAAAGTAGCCAAACAATGTTATATAATCCAATGTGAATGTGAAATAGGTTGCTTTATCTATATCCTGGTTGTCCATTATTAGTTTCTCGAACGGATCTGAGACATTTCCAAGCATATCATTTCAGGTGATTGAATTTATTCTGGACCGATAGAGATATTTTTATTCATAGATAAAAAGAAAATGCCAGTTTTATACGACTTTGTCTAAATATTTACTTGAATTTTTCTCCTCGAACCATTATACTCGCATGGGACACAGAATACCGCACTCAGCTATAAATAACTGATGAGGTTAGAAGTTAGTTTGGCCATAGAGATGCCCAAAGGAAAAAATCCAGCTGGGCTGGGGATTAAACCACAGGCCTTTGGCTAGCAGGGAAATTTTTATCCTTGTTGTTACTGACTTTTTGGAAGTCCATATTCCATTGGGAGAGAGATTCTTTGATTTACCGTTGGGGCTGAATATACTCTTTCAGTCCTATACGCTGCGAGCATTTGGGACCCGGGATATAACGATATAACCAAAAAAATGTATAACATACAAAGTAAAGCTGCACGCTCCGTTAAAAACTGCGACGAGCGAACATATAGTGTCTCATAAATTTCAGAGGGATTACAGTGGGGGCCCCTAGAGACTCGGAGGCTACACGCTAGGCTTAGTTTTCTTGAGAAATTCAGAGCTGGTGTGTTTCAGAGCGACGCAGAGAATATTATCACCGCGCCACACTACATCTCTATGTCTGACAGAAGTGATAAAATACGAGAGATACATTGTCGAACAGATAGGTACAAAAACTCGTTCTTTCCGCGCACAATAAGCCACCACAATAAAAACTGAGCCCCACTCATTACACTCCCATAATACATGTCACCATTTAACCTCCCAAAACCTTACATCTTTACACGGCTGGTGTCCTAACACCCCCTGCCACACACCCATACGGCAGCTCGCAGGGTAGTGAGTAGACGTAGAGTTACCTTGGCAATCAGAAAGCCTGGGTAACGCGGTGATTCCAGCACTGGTCTGTCAAACCAAAGGCCCGCAGTTCGATTCTCGTTCCTATTGGATTTTTTCCAAGGCAATTGTTACCTATTTTGGCATTCAAATTTTGCAAAAATGAAACATCTTCGTCAATGTGGTCGCCCAAAACTAGGTTAGCCAATATTTCAAGCCTGCAACATGTCCTAATAAAAAGCATCAAGAGTAAAAAGAAACTCTCCCGACCAAAATTTTCCCAGGCTCATGACTCCTCTGGGGCCACCCCAGGAAGTTTTTAGCGCCGAGTTGCAGGGAAAATTCGCAGGCGAGCGCGAGGATTAAAATCCACTTAGAGCATAGGGAAATAATATGCTGCCCACGTGCGCGCCGTCATTTTCAAGAGAGCAAGCAAACTAGCTTGGTGCATACATCATCGGCCAATCCCCGTGTGCAATCATCATAATACGGAAATGCTTTGGAGATCGCGCGCCCGAAAGGGTTGAAAGGGTCGCCCCGGTCCGTCTCCCTCGCCCGTCTCCCATTCCCACTCGGCTAATCACCGTGATTTGGGTCGGGGCGGGCCGAGGCGGGAGAGAAGGCTAATCGCAGGGCCGACCCTTTTATATTCAGGGTACCAAGAGCCTCGCCTGTGAGCGGGACTTCTCTACTCGGATTTATTCTTGTCGTTCGGAAAGCAAACTTCACCGTGTCGTTGATAATTCATGGCTTTAAAAGACAAGTTATTTAAAGACTAAAATGTTTTAATCTTTTATATCGTATTCTCACATATCTTCGCCAAACTAAAGTTTAAAATTACTCGCGTATGTATATTTACAGACATGGTATGATGAATCATTTTTCATAAATTCTTAACGCGGAAATACTCATCGTACGAGGGAGAATCAAATGTAAACCGTTAAAGTGCCATTAAAAATCTTATTTTCTTTTAAATTGGTTGTAAATTTGAAGACAGTTCTTGAAGTCTTTCCAAGGTGGTATTAAAATGCAGTGCTGGAAGGTGGGGTTGGAGGTGAGTAACAGCCAGAGTCCTCTAGATTGTCGATAATACACTACAGAGTGAGGGAGTAGTGTAGAAAACGACCATCCAGAGGACTTTGGTAACAGCTGCTTAAAGATGGCGGTACCGTTACGTACACAGGGGTTAGGGTCGATTTATTCGATATGTTGCACCATCGATATGAGTCTTCTCATCGACACGAATTCCACCATTTCTGTGATTATTTTCCTGTGATCTCCGTAAGAGAAGCATTGTTGTCAGTGTTTTTTTGCGGAATATCAGAGATATTATCGCTCGAGATGCCAACTTGTTCGGCTCCTAATTGTTCAAGAACAGTTAAGAATAGAGTGATATTCTTCAAGTTCCCCAAGGAACCAACTAGAAAGGCAAAATGAGTGCAGAATTGTAGATGCGATAAATGGCAGCCTTCCAATTATTCTCGTCTCTGTGAGGTGAGTAAACGATTTCATTGTGTTTAATTCTTGGAATTTTGATGTATATATGTTTTATAATAATTGGAATGTAATATCTTATTGGTTATCAAAGTGCGTTGGCTGTGCGGAATTGGAACTCGCTACTTGCTGGTCTGTGAAACTACATCCACCGAAGATCGTCTCCATTGATAAATTAATGGCTGTTGTAAGTTATCGTGAAAATTTGGGTTATTAGGTTTACATCCCCAACAAGTCATGCCATACATATGACTGTAAGGTATGTTTTGTCGGTAAATTAAACTAAAAGCGGTAAAAATCACGAGCATGAATGGACAGTAGACTGTGTATTCATGTTCACGAAATATTTAACAGCTGATCATTCATATTCCTTATTTTTTTTGTTAAGGCATGCATTTGGTAAAGGAGTTTTGCTTACATATACATGTATCTTAGTATTGCTTATTATCTGCTTTATTTTTATCCTGCATTTCACCAGTACACTCATACGTGAATACTAGTTATTTCATTACATTACCTTGTTTATGTCAGTAATGCTCCTCTGGTTCTGATATTTCGAAATAAACCAGTAGTATGCAGTCCCTACGTCCAAAGTTCGCATCGCAATGAGCCATCGATTTTAATATGACATCAGGCTGATACGATGTTTTACGCTAAATTAACTGATGTGGTTTAAAGAGAGCGTCAACATTCAAAATAAGTGATAATAGCAAAGATTTCTGCTCTTTATTTACCATATTTACGGCCAAATTCTCGGCATTTTGAATAGAGTGGTCGAAAATATCGTATACTAACTTCATCAAGTGTCAAATAATCTTCCTAACTACGAGATTATTATAGTATGACATGCTCGATTTGCCTTAATATACGTATTTTTCCTTGTTTGTGCTATACCCCGCAGGGTAAAATAATCACAGTAATGGCGTCACCGACTTTCCCTATAGTGGAAATCATTGAAAGGACCTGACTCGAAGAGGCGAAGAATCGAGATATCGAACGACCTCGCACAGGGGTAGCCTTGAAGTTCTCTCCAGCGGAGAGAATTGAAGCCGAATCTTACGCATTTAGCCATGTTGTGATTATGAAAACATTTGGTGATCCTAAGCAAAAGCATTGAAATCTGGTGACTTTTGTGGCTGTGTTGTGGCTCAGTTGTGGATGTATTGGGTCGATTGAGGATATTAGCGCATATAGCGTGCTTGTGGCTGCCTTCAAAATCAACACAAGTGCCGTAGTCTCGCGTTTTATATCGTAAATCGGGGAGATAAGGCGAGTGCCGCGAGCGGCTATCTGTGCGCGAAAAATGGCATTGTGCTCTGCGTTTGGCTGCCAAAACAGAATAGGTAAGATATCTAAACAGCTACTATTATTATTGTCCCAAAGTTCCTTGGTGTTGAAGGTATGCTAATAAAAAATGTTGCCCATTTGCCGTTGAGTTCTTTTCGCAGGGAGTACACTACATGTTTTGGGCAGCTTTTGCATTTCGTTATTATATTTATCATCTGCAATCCACAGGTCCGAACAGTTACTTGTGATGAAATATGATCCAATGTGATGGCTAACTAGTTGCCATCCGTGTCCTTGGTCTCTTTTCGTCACGTCATGATCACAATTAGTATTGGAGAAGACGAAATTGTATTCATTTATGATACCTATCCATTATTACGTACATATGTAATTAATTGAGGACGATTGAAGAAAAAGAAAAAAAACATTTGCATCCAGCAAATTATTTGACGACGATTGAAACTACTTGAAATGCGTAATGGACACGATCAGTGGGCATTCGGTTTTATTCGACATCGTAGCAGACGATATTTAAGGCATTCCTGACATACGTCATTAGGTCAACTTGTGATATAAGGAGACAAATATAAGCTTTAGAACTGTCATTTATCCACAGGAGTTTCCCCAACAACACTTTCATTTAATATTCATGGGAAATGGGAGGTTTTCTGTAAGTATTAGGTTTCCAATGGCATCGTAGCAGACAATGTTGTAGGCATATGTTATTTTCTCTATTGCTACGAATTGTCGCAAATTGAAGAATCAAAGCAAGCATTATTTTAAGGTACGAAGGTTAATATTAATATAAAAATACACTTCACGTGTTATATTAGCTCCTGGGTCCCGTATTCGATAATAATTGCACCGCTAAAATACACGGAGTTAAAGGGAAGAAGGCAATGTTTTCATAGTCAGAACATGGCCAAAGCGCAAGGCTGGTGGCTTCATGTTTCTCACATAAGGTTATCCCTGTGATTACGTAGTTGCACCAAGCAGGAACAGCAGGGAGTTATTCGATTTTTATGGAGTGAAGGTGTGAAACCGGTGGATATTCATCGGAGAATGCAGGTGAAGTATGGGAACGCCTGTCTGTCACAGCGGCAAGTCTACGATTAGTGCAAGAAATTTGCAGAAGGTAGGACATTATTGACTGATGCTCGCCGTCCTAGTGAGGCTCATCGAAGCAAACAAAGCAGCCAGCCCTCTGCAGGGAAAGTCATGCTGTTTTTTATCTGGGATAAGAAAGGGCCTATTCTAGAACACTACATGCCCCCATGTGCCTCAGTGACTAGTGCCACCTGAACCGGCCTTCTCAAAATCCATTTGAAGCCAGCGGTACGCACAAAGCAAAGGGGATTGCTGAGTACAGGTGTTTTGCTTCAACACGATAACACCCGTCCTCATTCTGCTCGTGCAACTATAAAAACCATCGACGACCTACACTTCAAGGGCCCCCAACATCCGCCATACTAGCCATATTTGGCATCATCCGATTTCCTTATCATTGGTCCATTAAAGAAACACCATGGAGGGCAGAAGTTCAAGTCTAATGAAGACGTCCAATCGACGATGCACGTGTGGCTACAGAGTGAACCAAAAGAATTTATCTCACGCGGTATCAAAGTACTACCCATCCAATGGCGTAATTGCATTGAACTGGGAGTGGAATATGTAACAAAATAATACACAATCAAACATTACTACTGCAAAGAATTGTGGAAAAAAATTAATTTGGTTTTCATTTGATTCTAGTCCAAGTATTCCCTTATTCGATCAACCACAATTGTTAATTGATTAAAACGGACAACAAAATTGCCACAAATTGTTTCATCTCTAAGGTGAAGTTAATTTAGAGCAGCGCTTTCCTAACTTTTCATCATAATGACAGTCTATGAAGTTGCACTTTGATTCTTCCACACGGCACTCCGGGGTGTTGAGGCTCGTAGCTTGGAAAGCATTGGCATAATGCATTGAAACCACGAAAGCCAATTAAGAATAAAGAGGTGAAAGTTGAACAAAGAGATCATTTTCTACATAAGGAGATCCCTTCAGGCATCAGAAGGTTTGACGTGTGAAAAAAACCAACAATGGGGAACTCTTGAGGGTTTTCTAACCATAATACAGCGATTGAGTTGCAAAGAAAATAATTGAAAATATGTCAGTAATTACATCTAGGTACTACTTCTTTTTATTCGCAGAAATCTCTTGCCAAAGTATCCTATCGAGAAATTTTAAGACTCCGCTTTGTGTAGGAAAGGATAGAGATAACACAACGAAGGAAATACGAGTATAGTATATGAGTCAATTTAAGGAATAAGAACATACGAGAAAGAAAAGGCTCCAGAAGCGTTTGATTGACAAGAAATAATTAGAATGATGCAAATTCAAACTGAAGACTACTAAGATCATTTTAAAAGACTTGTTTTAAAAAAATGAAATGAAAAGATAAACCCAAACCAACACGAACGTACCTCGATGTCAATTTTAAAATCTTGCGAAGTAATTCAAATTTTCGTTTGATCAAACATTTATCGATGAAAAATTTCAAATATTTCCTCTTTTGTTAAGTACTTTATTTTAAATTTAATATTTTCTCTTAAGTTAAGAACTACGATATTACTTTAGAATCTGCTTAGATTATGCAAAGAGCTCATAAAACGATATGCATACACAGAAAGTCATTGTTTCTTCAGATTTCACTGAGCAATGAGGATACAGATTTGGTGATTGGAAACCATTTTGATCCTACCAAGATGGATGAAAGGTAACTCATACTTGATAATTGCCGAAAAATTAAAAGTTAATATATATTGTTATCTCTGATCACCTGCAGACTCTTAACTCGTTACATTCATCAATTGGCCTTCCACCTGCAAATGCCAATCGCTTTCAATTACGTAAAATAAGGTCTTATATTAGATAGTATCTAATAATGCTACTGGATAATTTTCAAATGAACAGCTAAGAATTACATTCGAAAAAGTTTTGCATTTGACGAAAAATACTACTGGCAAAATGACTCGATTCAATTCTTGCATGTGCTGACTTTATTGAGGGTATAATTGAAAAGTTTAATAAACCAAATTATTGGTGTAAGTAGTAAAATAGTTTGAGTAAAATATATAAGACCGGCATATCAATAAGATATCAGAATGAACACAGCAAAGAGAATAAGGCTATCGTGATCACACCTTGAACTGACAGGAATTCCGTCTCTTATCAGCACAACAATGCTCTCGTGACTGAGCTCCTTAATCTCGAGCAGGCTTAATATGATCCAAAAGTAGGACTGAGCTGGTTAGCTAATCTAAGAAATCGCTACATTGGTGGTCTCTTGTCTCACTTGTCTTTTACAAATGCCTATTTCACAAAAGTTAGCATGCGAGTGACTTTTTAGGAGTCAGTTCTTCTTTCAGCGGTGTTATTTGAATTCCTAATTTACTATATCATTACGATGTATTTCCAAAGGTCATGTGCTGATTTGGTATTGTAAACAGTGATTTTAACGGTCACAACGGAAATTATCACATTATTTACAGGTGGACTCGATGTCCACCCACCGTTATCGTATTTCTTCCTTTGGTTTCGTCATCTTCACCCAGGCCATCTCGCTTGAGGGACAGACATTCGATAAATATGCACGTATTCGAGAGGTTTTGAATTTTCAAGCGGAAGGATTAACAGTCGCCCGACCGCCGAAGTCACGTGCGTCGCCAGAGAGAATCCCTCACCGCTCGAATTGGCATTCTCTCCGTCAGATGTCTCCTCCATCATTGGGGGAAAGATGGCGACGGGGCGCAGAGCACGCGTCCCCTCCCCGAGTAGCCGGATGAATGGCGTCGCGCGGTGATTTGCATGGAGAGAAATATAAGAGGTGTAGACGCGAGCGGGCGCTAAGGGATTATGAGCGAGGCTAATTGTGAACAACCCGAGTCCGAATGGATCCGCTTTGTATGTCCTCGTGCCTGAAACTAGAGCGACGGCACGACGCCGCATGAGAACAGGCGCCCGACTCGTGATGTTTAATGCTGCCAGAGATAATCCAAATGCATGTGCGAGGTATATGAATACATAAATGCATTCATAATGAAGAACGTGGATACGTGAACGTAAATATCACTCCTTTTGCTTAATTAGAAGCAATGCTTCCCCATGCTTTTGACCTTTTGATTTCTAACTACTGAGCAGTAGGTAGCACTGAGCCTTAAACTAATAAAGTTGAAAATATTAAATTGAAATCAAGGTTAAATTGAGCAAATTGCATAATATATCGCATATGAGGACACAAGATTAACAGCACGGTATCACACCTGGAGGTATCTGACCAACAACATACGTGTCATACAGCAATTGAGGGAGATAGAGCGCTTGCTATTGTAGCCAATTCTAGAAGCTATAAAGCGGGCGTGGTCTGTTTGCCATCTTTGTTAAACCCGATTTTCCTTCGATGATTACAGACTGAGGCACTAATTTTGCCATTTTACGATGTTTTCCACAGGTTACTTACTAGAACTTGTCATTCATTTACTTTTTAAATATGCATTCTCCTAACTTACGTCTTTTATCCATTTAAATAAAAAATCACTATTCCCAGTGATAACTATGGCAAAATTGAATATAATTCTAAGCAGTAAGTTACATATATGTATATGCTTCAAGAGTTATTTGCCCTAAAGTCCAATAGATGGCGGATATTCTTGCTATACATCCTCTGATTCGTCCATTCCGTCGTGCTATCCAAATGGCAGTAAGGATAGGGCAGAATTAACCAATAAGATTGTTATTTCGGTTGTCAATCCGGTATGATTTAAAGAATACACATTTCAAGGTTGTAGGAATATTGTTTTAACATCGTCCCAAGTCCTTAGAACTGAAAGAAAAGGCATTGGAAACGGAAGATACGACAGGCACAAGAAGTTCTTGGTCCGACACACCATTCACTTTTAAAGCATACGCATATCTAGTCAGGTTCCACAAAAACACTCCCTGAAAGTCATCTCTATTTGCATTGAGATCTTATTCTTATATTTCATGGACAACATTCTAACACCACCTTTAAAGGCCAAAACGAAGGCTTGAATGCTCGTATGCAGATTTGAAGGTTACCCCAGCCGCTGGAAGGCCGTGAGGTCGGTAGTATTAAAAAATGAGACAAAAAGAAGAGAGGAAAAGAAATACGAATGAGTAAAAAAATGTCGATAAATGAGGTGTATTTTTGGCCTAACTATCTAAATACTTAGCGGAATAAATGCAGGAAGAAATTGAGAGGATCGAAAGCTAATTTGGCCATAAAATGCGTAAGGTGAACCTTGAGACATGCTTTCATTATCGGATGGTGACTTTAAACATTCCCTCAACCATAATAGAAATTTAAAACACCGATATTCAGCCCTTTAACACTAAACTCAGACGAATCCATGATAGCTATACAATAGTTGACTACTGGTAGAAAGTATTACCGATGAGAAGTTCATTTTCCAAGCTTAAAGAAAAGCAGAACGAACGAAGATTTTGTAAAACAATGTTTTCAACAGAATTAAACTGCATAGTGGAATAGGATAGTATGCGAGCGGTCTAATACGACCGGGGCTAATCTCCCACGGACCCCGGAGGACGAAGGGGATGGTGCCCTGTCATCAGCCAGATGATTTCAAGAGTGGGAAGCCCTTAACCCAGTCATTTCTGTCTCGAGATTGGGGACAAAAATGACTGGGATTAATCGAGGTTGTCCCACATGAGATGCGCGCAGGTGGTTATTACAAGGGAGGGCGAAGGGGGGGCGAGGGTGGTACAATTGAACACATCAACTAGGCAAGTTCGAGAGAGTTCTCACGAAACGTCTTTTTCGGCCAATTATTAGCCATCCTTAGTCGCCATAATGCGTCGACATCGTACATGTTTTTCCAAAGGCTCTCGGTACAAAATGTCCATATCCATTTCTCTGCGTGACTAAATTGATTAACAGTGAGATGGCTTAGCAGAAGCTAATTTCAAATCGCAAAAAATGTGCTTCTTACTTAAAGGCTAATGATTTCAATAAAAATAACACATTTATACCAGGATTTTTCGCATGATTATACCTACATTTACTAAAGCGGGACGTAAACAAAAAATTATGAGATTACGCAAAACACAGTGCTCGTAAATTTTCCATTAATTACATTGCATTATCGGCAATCCAAGGGCTCTAACAACGACTATTAGACTAATACAACATTAAGTCACAATTGGATAAATTATAAATGGAAAGTCATTTCCACATTTTCTATTAATAATCTCAATCATCTCATTTTGAGATGCTGAAAATTCTGAAAGTATTTTCTTGCGAAGAAAAAAATGTCATTAACGCAAATTACAAGTCCATTTTTTAACAGGAATGATAGGGATAACTCTCATTCCGCAGCAGAAAAACATTAAAAACTTCCAACCACTTCCGCTTTTCCTTGAGATCGTTTCGTCAAGCAATACCTTGACTGTCCAAATACGGAAGCATCTCACTGACGGTCGTTTTCTGCATCACCGGGTACCGTGAGAATCCATCACCATTTGTAAATATCGGAAGCGTGTTCGTTCGGAACATATTGCGGCGGGGAACTTGCGGTAGAACGCCCTCGATTGTTTTGGTGGGCAATAAAACGGACAAACAGAAGAAGGAAGAAAAATCGCACGCCACACCAACGACCGATCTCGTAAACTCGTTCACGTTGAAGGGGTTCGTCCGGTTCTCACATCCCTTCCATGTTTACATTATCTCTCGCGCGCGGACGAGAGAGCCTCAAACCACTGACCGCACGAGGGAGGATGTACACTGTACATACACACACATGTACACTCGTGCTCTGAGGTGCTACGCGGCCGACGAGCACCGAGCGGACCTTTTAAAAGTGCGATTCGTCCCGGTCCGACCGTAGGAGACGGCTCGACGGAACGGTGGCGTCTGCCGATACACCAACAAGCCGGCACGGGGTGAATCTGCGACGACGGCGACCTTACGGCGAGCCAACCGACCATGGCAATGCGCAGGATAAACACGAGCACAGCACGCACACATTCACATTATGCGATGACCCTGTTCCGCGTTTCCCAGAGTTCAAACCGGGGCACGGTGAGGGATGAGCTTGCACCCCTTGAACTGAAGAGCGTACCATCAAGGGGAGGGGAGGTGGTAGAGAAACGAGGGTGAAAGGGGGATGGGGGTATACAAGTGAGGAATGAAAGGGGATGGGTTGTGGGGCGTGGGGGAGAGGAAGAGACCATGTCGAATGAGACAAGGGTGGGAAAGAACTTTGGTCGGTCGCGTGGCCCGTCCGGTTTTGGCGGGAATACTTTTGCCCCTAGGATATGGGAAAGGGGGGGGGAGATTCGAAGCCAGGAAACACTTCCGAATGAAGAATAGGGCAAAGGACGGGGGGTTGAAAAGGGGCGGAGCGATGCTAGCTGGGGAAAGCCCGAATAGGGAAGTAAGGGGAGGTCGTTGGGGGGGGGGGGGGGGGAGGGAGAACGTGGAAGTGGGGTCACGGGGCTAAACGCTTCGCCTCAGGCGTGGGAGGTAATTGTTTGCTATCGTTTTGTCGCTACTCGTTAGATTGGAGTGCAGATACAATGAATGGACGAGGACTGAAAGGATAGCGGGAGATAAGAGTTGACGTAGGGGATCGCATGAGTTGAAGAACATTTTGTGACGTAAAAGGGGTTGCTCGTTTCTACGCTCCCGGACGAGGCCGAATCTCATCCGTACATTGATGCACTGAAGGTTTTTTCTCTAGTTTTGGGAACAAATCTCAAGTACCTGTGTGAATCTCTTCCGCCGCTTCGCTGATGGTCGCCGATAGATGTCGCGTCCGTCCTCTTACAGAGCATCAGAGGGAAAGGGTATGGGCCACAATCACTCGTTGACCCTTGAGCACGACGAAGTCCTTTGAAGGAATATCAAACAATGAATGCGTTAGTTTGGGTGGCCTTGATGGGCCGAGTAAAATAAAGATCGAACACAGTCGTTTACGGAAACTTACGTATTAAAACAGAAGATAGCGAAAATACCAGATCACAACATCCTCGGGCCAATCCGAGACAAAGTCTGCTGTGAGTATATCGTAGGTATAGGTGTATAATGTATATACATTCACAGACATCAAATACTCCTTTGAACTTAGAAGTCCCTGGCAAACGAACACAGCAGTAAACATCCAATAGGCATCCCTCAGCCGGATGTCACACGTTGGACTCCATTTAACACGTTAAAGAACTCCACCTACCAAATACTCATGATCACTCAGTATGCCTATAAATTGTAGCTTTCTCAGGACTAATTCTACCAGGAATAATGCCATTTAGTCTGAAAATAACGACATGATAACCACAGCAGTATACAATGACTTGAGCAGCAGCAAGGCCTATCTTAACTGCTCACCTTCCCATTCATATATTAATTCAATTCCAAAATAGCCACAGACAGTTTTGAAAGGTTGCCCGTTCCTAAGCAGAAATATGTGACTAGCATCCTTTTCTGGTTCCCTAAAAATATATTTCCTCATCAATTTCTTCATCAAGGAGCATTAATCAAAGATGAAGACAGAAGTATAGAAAACTTCAACGGAAAATTTTCGCAGTAGTGCAAAAAATAATACGAAAACTCCAGCCTTAAATTCAAGTCTACTTCCATAAACAGAACTCTACACTACTTCATAAATAAGATAGAAGACCCACAAACCGAAAATGTTGAACTGCAATATGAATTTAAAGGAGATTTCCAATCAAGGAATAAAAGTTAGGGTACGTCAGAACATGCGAGGGCACACTAACGACCATCGAAAGAGCAATGTGTGCAGACAAGATGTTCGGTAACCTGCCAGGGTATGCATTTTTTAGGCTAAAAATATTCACGGCTGAATTTTTTATGTACAGCCATCAAATTTGTTCGGAGCAAGTATTTAAAAACGTAACCTTTTTACCTGAGAGTAATTCCAAACCTTAAATTGCCCATGTTTGGCGCCTTTCCTGTATATCAGCACAAAAACAACAATCACAGATACGACTAACAAAGTTCTTCCATAATTAGGCGGTTGAAACTCTGTTTTTGAAAGAAAATTTGCTTTACATAATCCATTTATACAAAATCACAAAATACGCAGCGCATTTTTTAAATTTTTTAATCAAGAGCTGTCGTTTATTCGCCGTAGTTACTCGTTCTTCTGGGAATCCCTCGAGGAAAAAGAATTAAGTAATTTTGCCTTAACGTAAAAGTAGAATAAAAGAATCTCGGTAAGTATTTCAGCGTAGTCAAGCCAAAAAAACAGAAATATGAAATAATTTAAATGAATTAAAGCCACCATTTTCTTGTAAAGGGGTCACCAGATATAAATAATTCGATCGTTAAAGTCTCCCAAGGGTGCTAGATATAAAATCACTAGCGAACAAAAGTTTTTGACGAAGAAATGTCTTGTAAATGAAAAGTAAAACTTAGTCATTCCACATAGGTTTATTGACAGGACGACCTAGATTTCGACGAAGCTCGATGATGACGAGCTTCGTCGAAACCTAGGTCGTCCTGTCAATAAACCTATGTGGAATGACTAAGTTTTACTTTTCATTTACAATGTTGAGCAAATTCCACGAAGTCACGCCCGAGAAAACGGAAGAAATGTCTTACTCAATATTTCTATAGCATTCTGAAACCAAGAGAAATGCCATTACTATAGATCCCTTACAAAGGTAATGCCTGGAATAAAAAGCTCTTGGACTAGCTCTGCTGCCAAAAGCAATTTTAAAATGAATCTAAGAGCAGAATTGTAGTTGACTTTTATTGTGCTCCAGTTATGGATGCAATCTTGTACCATCAAACAGGGAAACAAAATCCTAAATTGATCACAATACCAAGGTCCCTGTTGGGATTCGTGCCCGTGACCTCAGGGTCTCTGTCTCTTACCTGGCAACGGTGGCAGACTTTGTAGAAAGTAAAGAAAAAAATATCCTGAGATCACACAGAAACTGACGTTTTGTACGGACTACGTAATAACAAATTTGGTTCATTTTGAAACATGAAAAATATATGTAAATAATTTTGAAATTTTGATACACTATTTTGTTGATAAAACGAACACGGTTATAATAGAGACGAAAAGTTAACAAGTGTTGAAACAGGCTATATTATGAGTTATTAAACACCATCCCACGATGAAATCGGATCGAATCATCCCTTTTTCAGACTTCGGTACATATCAACACACCAGCAGGAGAGTCGGTAGCAAAATCCCCTCCCATCTTCCCCCTTACCCGATGCCAGTAAACACGGCAGACAAACTTGCTCCACGATTGAGGTAGTACACAGTAGGTATAACCCCCAGCGGAGATGTCGCGATAAACGTCATTGGGGTCCATAAGAGTTGCAGTTAGCAAAACGGAAAGAGCCGGAGGAGTTTCCTGGGGGTGAAGGGTGGGCGGGACCAGGAAATCAGGAGACCTCTACGGCACGCGCCCAGACCGGGGTCCACCGCCACTGGCCCCTTTGGGACCGCGTGAGATCCCTCTAGGGCCTCTTTATGGACCCTCTCCCACCTCACCCTCTATGAAACCCCTCTCCCCACTACACAACCAGACTTGCCGATCGACCTCCCCCCGTCTCGGCTAACCCCTTGATTTACCGCATACTCCATTCATGACCGGAATACACGGACGGGAAGAGGTTTTATCCCACGGCCGCCCAGAGGTTTGCAGGTCCGCGGATGATTTTTTTCTTTGGCTGGGCTGCACAATTGGAAGGGGGGATTGAGCGGAAAATTTTTGTGGGTGTTTTCCTGATGTCGCCCGCGGTACTCCATACGTCTAAGGGTGGGTGCAGGGGAGAGATGGACGGGAAAGAGGAAGGGGTAGATGGAATGAGGAAGCATAGTTCCAAATGAATTGTATCTCATCAGATAGGGCACTACGCGGCGGAGGCAGTGGTAGTCGCGGCCAGTGGAGCCTCTCTGGTCGGAACTGATGGATATCAAAGTCCCGATTAACAGTCTTAATTTCATACCCTGATGTTCTTTCGCAGAAATTGCGCCTCTACTTATCAAGCTACTAACACAGGACATTAGCTCATCTCTATTCAAACGCAACTGGGAGTGACAAATTACTTCGTAACTCTTAAGTGTTTTCATACCCCCTTCTTGGGTGAAATCTTTCGGAAAGTCTATGAAGAGATAAAGAAAAATCAATGACTTCCTCAATGCAGGATTTTTGTAAATAAAAAGTATAACTTAGTTATTCCACATGTGTTTATTGACAGGGTGACCTAAGTTTCGACGAAGCTCGTCATCATCAGGTACAATATTACAAGAAGACATAGAATATATAGTCACACAAATCGAGGGGAGGTTTATAAGATGTAAGGAGCAGGAATTTTGTGACAATGTTGGAAAAAATCATTGTATCGATCGATCTATTTTAACAAAGTATAAGCTAAATTACTGGCAGTAGGCACTGCTCCATGCTTAATATTCTTCCAAGAAGAATGTGTTCAACGTAGAATATGGGGTAATTTGGTTAGTACTCTTCCTAAAAAAGTATTTTCATATCAATGAAGTAGTTCTCACACGCAATTGATGTAAACATTTAAAAGTGTTACTGGCCACAATGTGAGTTTATCGTAAATGCTTCCATTGAAACTATACAAAATATTTCTCCCTGAAATTAACCAATCCGAGCAGAATTGTTACGTAAGCTTCTGCGGTATTCTTGTTTATTGATATTTTTCGGGTTTCATTCGCGTTGCACCATTTTTCTGGATTACCGTTTTGCCGGCATTCCAGTTGGCTTCATCAGGTCCCAGGCTATATCCTGATAAAGCCGATTGGAACGCCGGCGAAACGGTTGCCCAGAAAAATGGTGCAACGCGAGGAGAACCCGAAAAATACCGATTAATACGAGTAGCTTCAAAGAAAAAAAATTCTGCAATAACATTAGACAGAAGTATATCAAGTATTTAAGTATAGCATAATACACATACTTTTTTACAAGCAACTGGCATTATATAAAAATAGCATTTGCATGGATTAATAATTCAAGGTGACAACGTCACGCAATAATTATATTCCAGCATCCTACTTCAGGAAATAGGCTAAGAGAGAATGCTTTTTATTACAGTTATTACTAGAAAGCAATAGATTGATGAAGAGGTGAGAGAAGAGCAATGAAGTTTACCATAATCAATTTCTCACTACTTATAGCCAAAGTATTCTCATATTATTCCGAATAACCTTTATTTAAAATGAACCAACCACAAATTGGTAGAACAACTAAGAATTTTTGCATTACCAAATTTTAATAATGCAGCGAGCTCTTAATATTATTCTTTATGGTAATATGCACTTAAAAGCCACATACATCTAGTAACACCATGTCAAAGCAAGAAAAACTCGTTGCTCAAGGCCATTAGACAAAATATCTATATATTATGTGCCTATTAGACAAATATCTCTTTCATTCGTTAATCATCAGTAAATTATTGAAGTCATTCTGGTGGGACGGCTAAATTAAAAGTCAAATCTTGCACTTTCCCGAGAATATCTCTTATCTCACATGTACTGAGAAGTATTTTGGGAAAAAATAGCGGGGCAATACATTCTGGTAAACCAATGTCATCCATTCAACAAAATTTAGAATTATTAATTCTCCGTTCCCCACGCTTGGGCTGCAGCATTATGAAAATGAGGCTAAGGCGTTAATTACATATTCATATGTAATTACTCCTCACAACTTAAACAACAAGTAAATTCAATCAATCAATATCTATTATCAATTCTTTAGAAAAATATAAGACCTGGTTACCATCCACTCCTCTCATTGAGTTTAGTCTTCTAAGAATCTCGCAAAAAAACCAATGCATTCATTTTCGTTTTTCATTTTCCCCTTCATTCCCTACCCTCTCATTATTTTTCATTCTTTCGATTTTCTTTCTTCGGTCCTATATCATCCGGTTGTGATTCCATTTTTTTTATTTTCCATCCATCAGAATAACTTAAAATTTTTGGGTATCAATCTCATAAATGCAGTTGTATTTTACGTTATACCACCTGTTATCACTATCTGTTTCATACTTCATCCTATAGACTCAGTAGTAGTCATTTACACTCTATAACCATGATTAACGTTAAAAATTCGTTTGTTAAGTCTTCTGTGCTCCAACCCTTATGTGTGGCCGAAGAATCAAATTCTCCCTTTTTAAATATCATGTCTTTTTAGTATTCTTTATTATCGTAGAGGCCATCATTCTTCCTAATGCAAAATTCACTTTTCCTATTTTAGGTGGTCATGAAATTTCTCTGAGAGAGTTCCTATTTCTCTTCTCTTTCTCTCAATCTTTTTGAGAACATGTAGGTGGAGTAAAGAATCACTGTGTTGATTACTACAATATTGTGAGTGATTTTGATTTTAAAAGAAAGGTTTATCTTATTGTACGTATCCTTGGTTTCTCTGTATGCTAAATCAATTTTTGTCGTACTTGTTTTGTCTATCTCGTAGATTTGAATTATTCGACCAAGGATGATAAATTCCTCGCCTTTGTCAATTCGTCCCCATTCTGTGAATAAAAT
Source organism: Ceriagrion tenellum (assembly GCA_963169105.1). Taxonomy (NCBI): domain Eukaryota; kingdom Metazoa; phylum Arthropoda; class Insecta; order Odonata; family Coenagrionidae; genus Ceriagrion; species Ceriagrion tenellum. The sequence goes on along the minus strand of OY720635.1, from coordinate 33,556,389 downwards.
TTCAATGAGTTTCCTATGCCAATCAAGAAATTGGTCTTCTCAAAGGATATCTGATACCTCCTCTTCCAATAAATAATAGTGATAAATTCTTCAATTACTGGTTTTTTTACTTATTCTTGTGTTTTCTTGATTGGATAGGTTTTGATTGATAATAATTTCCCACCCATGTCTATTGCTGAGTACATAGGGGATTTCCTCAGTTCTTAAAATTTTTCTTTCCATTACATAAAATGAAGGGATCATTAAGTAAAACGATACATATCCAAATACCAACAGAACAAAAAATAAACTAAAAATATAGATAAATAGCGTAGTAATTTTCTTAGATTTTTTAGAGGGATATGGCGAGTGAAAATGAGAAATTTACTAGTTTTAGTGAATTCACATCGATGAGTTTCGCAAAATTTTAATATGCTTTAGATCTCTTTTTAGAGCAGAGTAAAACAAACTCGACAAAATTCACTATCCGTCCGGATTTCCATGCGGCTTAAACAAGACTCTGCCCGTTTAAGTGCCCTTTAATTCCATTCGCTCAGCGATATTATCGATCCCCCTGGTTGGCTTTGTTACCGTGAGGTAATCTCTACATATTCACCTCTCCCATCCTTTAAATACCCGCCCCCAGCCTCCTTCCCTCAGGTCGAAATACCACCCCCACCTCTGCTGAGAGGATACCACGCCCCTGCGTTCCCACTCCACCGCTCCAGGGGGCAATAGGGTTCCGTCGCCCCGATTGGTCCGACGATTTGGCAATTGCACCCAACGCTCAGCCGCCGTTCGCGCACGCTCCCTGTACCCTAGGGTGGGCGGGTGAGAGATAGAGGGTGGAGAGGGAGGGGTCACACCCACATTACACGGTCACCCGAAAACCCTTATAAGTAGCACCGCTCATCAAGGAAGACCCCTCACTGCACATCCTACGGTTGTTCAGTCACAACCCTCTCCGTCTCTTTCCTGTTGGGGATACAGAATCAACCTCGGCTTGAATCCTGGAAATTCTTCCTCAGTATACCAAGGAGAAAACTCCGAGATAGCTAAGCATCCCTCTCCGGTTCTTCCTGGATGTGCATAGCATATTCTGTCAGATAGACGTATCACCGGCGGGATAGTTTTAGGTTCACCGGCCATCATATTATTTCGACATCAGCTGAATCTTCGCACGTGGGCTGAGTGAAGAGTATCCTGCTATCTGGAGGCTAAGAGAGGTGCTTTCCAAGCATCCGAGATTCTCATCAAACACCCAACACGGCTCTAAGGTAAGAATAGAATTTTTTTCCTAAATTTTGTACGTAGCTCTCCATACCTGCATTGGACGTGTTTTCCAGTTTTTCAGCACAAAAAGTGACATTGGTAGAATTGATTGAAGTGCTCACAGTGGTAGGATATAGAATCATATGAGAGATACGGTTACTTATAAGTATTTGCTGATTTTAAGACAAAAACTGCAATAAAAATGCCCCTCGCGTTTAAATTGCGATGAAATTCTGACCCTAACTGAAATCTTCGGTACCAAATATTTACAACTTTAAAGAAAGCAATACTTAGTCATTAATTTTAAGCGATAGTAACCATTATGTAAAAAGGTGATCCGTTAGAGATATATTCGATAATTCCAACTTTGGTATTTTTTTCTAAATGAGAGAGTTTCCATTCATTCAAAACTGTCTTTATTTGCCGCTTCTGTCTGGCCTACATATGCAGTGGTCGTCTAAAATAATATCCATCGTCTTACTTTAGATGATATTATAACTTATCTATAAGCTTAATATTTTGCTGAAGTTATGGCGATTGATTTGTAGTTCATATTTCTAAAAATGTTTCCATTAAGTAGCACTTTTTGTCATGCATCACATACTTTTTAGAGAAAATGGATTTTGATGACCAAAATCTTCTTCTATTTCGCACCAAAAATCAAGTTGCACTCAGTTATTGGAAATTCGGAATAATTTAATACTGCTCGCCAACAGGAATCATTTATTTAATTTAGTGTCAATTTCTTAGTTTAGCTCTTCTCCAGATAGCATTTGCTAGAATAGAAAACAACGGATGAAGAAGCGAATGCCTCCAGGATAACTTATGAATTCCAGTCAATTGGTCTGAATTGTTAGAAGTTGGAAAAATGAAATACAATGCTCATTAAAATCTACGAATGACTCGTCGCTACGTCATAGTATAGCATACCTGAGAATATTATTTGATTTCAGAATTTATGGTATCTGGGTGTGGCAAGAATTAAATAACTTGCACATTTAACTGGCTCAATTAGTGCTTTTATTTATGCTTCCTTGTTCATCAGTCAAAACTCGGAGGAGTTTTTTCGTATTTCGATATCTTGAGTTAATTAGGCTGAATACCACTTTCCACAAATGTTGCTGTTTTCTCACCTTTTGCTCAATACGAAAATGGATTTACCTCTATCAAATCCGACTATGCATGCAGGAAACAAATGTTTCGACCGAACGGTTACGATTAGGCGTAATATTAGCCTTAGTTTATAGTAACATAGGAAAATTCGAAGGTTTGAAATGAGTATTTAACAAATATATGCCCTAAATCCTGCAACAGGATAAAAACTCACCTACTGAAGATAACTAAATCGGAGCTGGGTGCCAGCAGGTTACTGGTGGGAAGTTACTTTTCCAGCTGGGCATATTTTTAAATAACTCACAACTAGTTCAGACTAGAAACTTTATAATTCAGATATAATCGTGTTGTTCAAAACGACAAAGATTGTGTCGACAGTTGCATCAATCAGTATTTGGTTTAATTAATACGGAAACACTGCGAATTTTAAGCGTCAGTAAGCAATTCAATGTATGTGTACGAGCTTTACCGATCTTTAGAGTAACTTTTATGTGTCCCGTTTTATGTATCCGTGTGTAGGGGTTGTATATCAAGACTTCGAGCATCAATCAGTATTTGCTTGAAATGTTGCTTAAACACTGGGAATTTTAAGTGTCAGTAAGCAATTCAATATATATAGAGTACATTTAACAAGTGTCTCATTTAATGTATCCGTGTGTAGGGGGTGTATATCGAGACGAGAGATGCAGGTGTCGGGGTCGGGCTGCATGCCCGGGGGCTCCGGGCCCCCTGGACCCATGGTGTCCGCCTTCGAGCTGAGCGAGGATGAGGTGGGCGACATCCCGCCTTGCGCCTTCGGGGGCCGCAGCCTCCACCGGGGGCCAGGCTGCAACTCCGCCGCCTCCCTCCACCCGTACCTCCGCCTGGGATCCGGTGAGTACCATTTGTGGAGCCTTTGATCAGCATATCTTGCTTAGTCTACCATCTTATGTACTGTCTACTGCGACGGTTTAAAAAAAAATTAGAATCAGCATCATTAATTTCCTATCGTAATCAGTTTCAATAAAAAATAAAGAGGACAACTTATACTAAAACCACTAGATTTATTTTTAAAAAACCTAGTTTTTGATGTGCATTCACATCATTTTCAGGACCTTCAAAAGACCTGAAGATGATGTGAATGCACATCAAAACCTGGGTCGTTTTTTAATAAATCTAGTGGTTTTAGTAAAAGCTGTCCTTTTTATTTTTTAATGATGGAATACCACCAAGAGAGACTGACTAAAGTGAGTGATATTCGTAATCAGTTTCAATTTAGAGTTGAGTTTTAAGGATACTCGCTTCTTCCAATCAGTCATACCCTTGTTCATTGAGTAAACCATCTGAAATAAACCTCATGTGTGCCATAAACTCTTAGGAGACGAATATTAGGGTTATAAGAGCAGCTTAATCTATGCATCTTGCCCTCTACCTTTTAGTCCCCTTTAATGATGCATCAAAATAATCATTCTCTTTTCCCCATGCTAATCCACCGGTGAAATGGCTAAGGACTGTAGGACATCAATCATAATTCAATTACTGATTGCACTCAAATCCACTTAAAAGACATCATTTATGCTTCTAAAAATAAAATGGAAATGGATCAAAACCTTCCCTATCAAATTGTGGTTTCAAAATTTGCAAAATTGAAAAACTATCATCCGAGTTGTCATCCTAAGACTACCATCCAAAAATAATATAATATTCTCTGAATAATAAATGGGAGTGTCGTGCAACATGTACAACGCAAGTCGCGTAACTAATTTGTCTAAATAGATTTATTCGAATAGATCATGCGCGGGATGTAAAGAACATCTGTTTGAATAAAAGGAAGAATCCTTCGCTTAGGTTCGAAATACAATCATTTATGTCCCATTTTGCCAAATATAAGTTTATAAAAGGGTGTTAATACAGAGCAATTAGCATTTGATAAGCAAAGCATATTCTCATTATTTCTAAAATATTAGGAGATGCAATATATTGGAAACTTCATTTATTTTCCTAAATGATATTCGACACCAAAATCTCTATAATAAAATGCTAAAGGTATTGCATTTAAACCGAATCCTCGCGGGGAAATCATTATATATGAGGTTTTCAAAAGCCTAGACGGGAAATGATCAAAGAAGGTTTACGTACATCCCATTAATACAACTTTCAGCGATAAACTGACTTCTTTGAAATGTCATAAATATCATTCCTCTTGCTTTACTAGAAGCAATTCTTCCCCATGCTTTTGTTCTCCAGTATAAGTATTTCAGAGGATAGTAACTTAGCAAAGGTAAAGGAATAAAATCAACGAGCCATGCAACTAAGAAGTTTTAAGGTTTACAAATGTGCATAAGAACCAAAGGATAGTATTTTGATTCGTGCATTATCAGTTTTCTAAGGCAGTCAAAGAAATATCACGAAAACCAGTAAAAAAAGTCTCATAAAGAGCATACAGAGTAAGCAGGACAGTCTCAAGAAGATATTCACCTCGAAAATAAGCCATAATTTTCACAATAGAGGTCTGCCAGGCTTAGTTGTGTTGGATTATCTTTATGGCGGTTGGTTTATCATCAGTTTGATGAAGGAAGAAAGATCATAGAGCAGCCAGGCCTTGAAGTCCTCAAACTCGAAACATCTCATCGCTACAAAAACCGTCTATAGAAAAAGTATAATTTATCGCCACGAAACATGCCTAAGGGACGAACAAAAATAATATAGGTAATTTACTGGAGCAAAACTTTGTCATAACTATCCGATAGGTGTTTTTTTAAAGTTTTCATGCCCAGATTGACTCTATAAAATATATGTATGTATATATATTCCACTACATAGGACTAGGGCAGGTTTCTCAGGTCTCAGATTTTCCAGAACCAGATTTATTTATCCCAGATTTATTGTGTCTCGTCGCAGATAACACTGTAGTAAGTCAAGCTTTGTAACTTCCACAATTTGTTACGGAATGTACAAATAATTTCGGCAGTTGCGCCACCTTCAGTTAAGATGGCGTAACTGCTGAAACTACTGGTACATTCTAAAATAAATTGTGGAAGTTACAAAGTCTGACTTACTACAATGTCAACCTTTCACCAAGTGAAACCTTCAACATTTGAATCTATTATCATACAAAATTAAATCCTCTTCGTGTTGTTTCAATAAAAACTTGGATGTCATAGAATAAATAGGTGAAATAAAAGAAATTCGGAGTTTGCCATAGTGACAGCGCACAAACAAATCCCGAGTCGCTTCCGGGCATAGCAAAAAGAAGTCGTGCGTTTGAGGGGAGGAGAGAACACGATATTCGTATCTTCATTTCCAAGCCCCCGGACGTGGAGATGAGCCAGACATTTAAGCGACAGTGGAGAGGGGCGAGCATCTGTTGTGGTGCACTCTTTAAAGGGCGCACCACCGCACAGCGTCATCTTTCGCGAGGATGACTACGCCTTCTCGGATTACCGCCCACGCGATTGTCTTCATGCTCTTGAATGAGGCGCTTACGCGAATCTGCTTATTATTAGGTTAATTTTCGCACCCTCCCCTCGTTTTAAGGATTTCGTTTGGGTCCTCTTCCTTTTGTTCCATTCCTCATAAAACAAAGGGCGCTATTGTTTTCGGACCACGATCACGCGTGCACATCTGTGCTCCACTGCGGTTGCCGCGTCATCTAATCGCGGTTTACACTACTCCCCGGCTTAGAGGTAAGAGGGGGAGAAATTTCGCAACCTCGACGCACGACAAAATGGCGCCCAGCATAGCAACTACGCCGAGTCATCGATTAATTCTCCCGGAAGCATTGGAGTGAGCGCCACCACCATTATCATGAGACTTTTGAATCGCTAATTATGGATAATGGATATAAAAGACCTTCTATTTGCAGTAAACACGACACTTTTATAAAGGAAAACGATGAAACATCAAAGGTAAGATATAAAAACTCAGTTATTCTCCCAGATGAGAATAGATAGGACTTTATGAACGTTACCGGGCCACTACCCCTTCTATCAACATCAGCTTAACCTTTGCCGTGTAAGCAATATGCTAAGGAGCCTCTTAAATAGCACTGATTTACAAAAATAAACTTTTTTCAGTCACACAGAAGGACACCTGATCCTTATGGGAATATTTACGCTGAAGTCAAATATTTAAGTTTCTTTACCCATCAGCCTTCGTTTTCACGACGCAACCGGGAATAACCCAAACAACTGATTATTCTATTTATATTAATTGCTGTAAAAAATGTATTGATCCCATCCTAATCATCGTTGAACAATGAATCTAAAATCAAGATACTAGCTATCATTTAAACTTAGGAAGCCGATGCAATTTTTCTATCCATTTAGTACCAGAGAAGATAAAATTCCTCTCTCTCTCCAAACTTGAATTTTATAGATTTTTCCACATATCGCGATATAGCACATGCATTGCTGATATCATATTATCGTACGGGACGTGATACGTCTCTAAAATTTCATTTCTTCAACTATCATTTGGAATTTCTCCCGGATAACATTGGCGCCATTAGCTAAGAGCTATATTGTCTCCATGCTCATAAACTATAAAATTCCATAAAATTCAAGTTTGTATCTTCGTCACCCCCCAAGACTATAGATACGTTGGCCTTAAAGGATTATTTATAGGAAACACATAATAAACATGACAAAACTAGCAGAAGAACGCTTCCTCACAAAGTCCTATAGGAAAAATAAGGCGAGCTTCCTATTTCTTTCTATCTAGTTTTATCTAGAGAGTAAGGCGTTGATTCCAAGAGGTTCAAAGAAGTGTAATTTCATGAAATAACAAATTTTAAAAAAAATTAAAAAATGTCCAAGTTAATGAAACATGCATTTAAATATTTCATTCCAATTTCCTCCTGGACGTCTCTTCGTGTGGTCCATAGGTCCATCAGTAGTCGGACAGCTCTCCCTTTCCCTTCATACCGCTTTTCCATTCGTGAAATATCCTGCTAAAAACATTTACCAAGCTCATTGCCAACGGCACCAATGTTATCCGGGAAAAAGTTCAAATGATCGTAGCAGAAATGCAATTTCAGAGACGTATCACATTCCATACGATACTGTGATATCAGCAATGGATGCGCTATATCACGATAGGTTTCGGTCTTATGATTGCCTAAAACGCTCTTGTAGATACTCGTAAAAGACAGCCATACCATTCTTTTCAACATCACTTAATAGTTTAACAAATTTCATCCGTTCGTTTCATCATCCGTTAATTCTCTAACTCGGGATTCCATGAATACTCCTACCTTAATTTGGGGAATTTCTGTTTTAGTACATGAATCCACGTGATATTTTGTCTATGGCTTTCCTCAAAGTTTTTGACGAGTTCCCATTTCATGTGCATTGGTGAAAAGTACACATTTTTCAGTCCAACAAGAGGGCTTTTGTCAATTTTTTCTCCAGGCAGAATTACATAGCGAGTAGACGATTTTTTCCAGAAGAATGGTTTCTCCTGCCTGAGGTTTCTCATGTTTGATGTTTCTGATATCCCACTTGCAAAGAAAGCAGCAGTACTTTGTAGACCCGTCCTGGAGACCAAGCAGAATTACAAGTACTTTGAGGTCTCCTCACAGTAGATGTGAGGGGACCATTTTTTATCTAAGTCACCTACTTTATATCTGAAATAATGTTCGTAGCACGTTTTTACGTGCGCAGTAAGTCACCGTTTAAGTAATTTTCGAGTAAACTCTCCACGGATTTGACAAAAAGAATCAGAGCTATTTACACACGCCCAAGGTAATTTTTTCTTATGGATTCGCAGAAAATCAGGTTAAACAAAGCGAGATGAATAACAACTGCTTATTCCCAACGCATCATAACTCAATGCTGCGACGCAAGTCACAACGTGGATCCTATGTTTTGTAAAAAAGAACACGTAATTGCTCACGTTAGCCATTTATAAAGGTTGGGCGTGATTAGGTCCATCTAGTGAGTGAAAACTTAGGTCAAAGAGAATTCGCTGCTTTTATTATCCATAATATCATATGCATTACACAAAACAATACTCCCAGACTCGTGCGACACGAAATGACGGGCTTCCTTCTCGGCTCCTCTCTACGTTCGTCGTCCTGCTTGGTGTGGTCATCTGATCCCTGTCTGCTCCTCTCATTAGACCCTTATAACCAGGGTCCTTTGCTTCATGTATATCACCTGCTTCTCGCTCATTTATTCTAAGAAATTCCTCATCCTGTGATGAGTGTGAAAGGGTCATTTCTGTTGGGCCTCCGGAGATATTTCTCTTGGTCCCTCTAACAAGGGCCCTCACACCTTTTGAGGTCCATCCTTTACATGACTCTCGACGCAGGATCTGAGTGAAGGGGTCCAGATGCCGGTGTCATTCCAAGGGCAAGCCAAGCAAAGCGGGCACGAGACAAAGGATGGAGCCCAGGAACGGCACTTCACTTGTAACACTCACCATAATTCGCTCAGTCGGCCACCTTTTCCGACGCTCTAGCGTCATTTTACAAGGCAACTAAACCAATGTTGACAAATAAAATTATCGTGAAATTTTACAATGAGTTCTTTTTTTCAAAATACAGGCATTTAACGAAGTACAGACTAAAACCTTCGACTATCTATAATTCTCCGTCTTCTGGTATAATTAATTTCCAATTTTGCCACTCAGCTCTCATTTAGGAGTTGGGGTGGAGGAAGTAGGTTCATAATTCCAAATTGACTTGTATGAGAATTCCATGTGAATATTAAGACACATTTTTCAAGAATTACTTCTCCAAAACAAGTAAATCAGCTACTCCAGAATAAACAAGCATCAATGTTTGAAGAAATTCGGAAAAACGAATTACTGTGAAATCGCAAAAACTGAGTCCGATAGAAAAAAACATTGATTTTCGAATTCAGCACCATCGGTTTAGAGTAGAACACCCATCACGTTCCTTGTAACGATGATGTTTTTGACCAGTGTAAAGGGCGAGTTGACCTTGATAATGACTTTAATTGAGTCGAAACATAGGTCGGAATTATAAAAACCATTGTGGAAAATTACAAAGTGACCTTGATAATGACTTAACTTGAGTCGAAACCTAGATCGGAATAATAAAAGTCATTATGGAATATTACAAAGTGAATTTATTTACAAACCATCGCAAAGTTGTTCCACCAAGTGGAGCCTGAGAATTTATTATACATTAACAAGGTCGTTTAAAATCGATAATATTCTTCCTTCGATACAGGTCTTCGCACCGCAAACAAGTCCGCCTTAAAGTACTTATTTTTTAGTATTCTTTATAAGCATGTTCAACTTTTTTGATAATTTGTTAGTGTACTTGGGTTCGAAATGATGTCTGGTGCCCCATATACGCAGATTTTCTTGGGTGTACAATGGTGGTAACTGTTCACTAAGGATATTATTGGCGGCTGTGTTGTGGAAATGGTTGCGAAGACCCATATTGATAGCGCTGCGGATATTTAGTATAATCGAACGACCCTGGAGTATTGAGACATAGTAAATTTCATCGCAATGATCCGAAAGCGGTAGAGCAAGAGTATTCAAATATCCATTATATTGCCGAGTTAAGAACGTATTTTAAACATCTTTTTCCACTTGTCGAGCACAAGTAATTGAGTGACATTCCAGCACCGCCAGCATAGCGTTCATGGACTAGGGTGGGCAAGCTTCAAATACAGGCAATTTCCGATGCTTTAATCACGTTTTTTCGACGTGTCTCATTAATGAGGTTGCCGCACAGGTATGCGCAACAAGAGTAATACTCGGGGTCACAGGAGTAAATATTTCATCAAATTAATTCAACTGCATTTGTCACAGTGATCTTCAGGTGGGATATTTTCCCTTTTTGAATAATCATCCAGACTGGAGAAATTTTTGCATATCGATTCCAGACAGCTGTCGTTAAGCATCAATTTTTCATCTGGCATTTATTTACATCACACCCTTCCCGTTCGGGGTAGGCAAAATCAAAGACTATATTTATTGCGGATATTTCTACAAAACTGGCTCCGTTTTCAAAATTTTCTCCAGGAATCTCTATTCTTAAGAACTACTAACGCTTCTCTTGCATTCATACATCGCTTTATTTGCGCTCCCCCATTCATAAGAATATTTATATTCGAAGCGAATACTTCTGCAGTGTCTTGTAAACGCGCTGGGGCTTCTTCCGGAGCAGCTGCGTTGGTCACAGTTTATTGACAATAGTTTCTCCTCCGTTACAAATGGCATCTTCAGGTCGAAGGCACCTGACCTGAAAAAGCCTCCTATAATGGAGGAGAAACTGTTGTCATGAACTTTGATTAACGCCTTTGCTACGGAGGAAGTTCCAGCATAATTAATATTCCTCCCCTTTGACGTCTCGTCTCTCACATTCACCCACGACTTTCACGGTCTCACACTACCTGTCATACCATTCACTTTGCTATAATATCTGGCCCCGTATTTCGACTCTCTTCCATTCTCTCGGCATGGCCAAAGCAACGACGCACTCTCCTTTCATATGTCTATTACTGGAGCAATTGACTCACATTCTTTCATGACCAACTCATATCTAACCCTATCCAGCCTAGTTTTCCCGTTAAACATTCTCACGTATCCCAATGAAGTGTAATGTAGTGAAATGAAGTGATGAAGTGTTAAAGTAGAATTTACCTTTAATAACTTCCTCACATAAAACGTGCCATAGCTAGTTGAGAATGCATTAGAGCCAACACTAAAACTCCCACGATCTTCACTGACAATGAGTTTTATTTTCAACAAAGATTAGAGTCCGAGTGAGTAGGTATTACGAATTCAATCGAGGGAGAGGCATTGAGCTCTTCTATGACTTCGAAAGTATTTAAGATTTTTTTGATACAGTACTAGAGATAAAAAAGATATCAGAGCAGGGACTCCAGACTCTCAGTATTTGCTTTTCAAATGTAGCCAAAATACCGAGTGTGGTAACATGCACTGACCAATATTTGTGCCTATCTGCGGGAATCAGGTCGACGTGGATAACGAATACCGTTCTCTCATTACTCAAATTCGGATGAGAAATGGGACGGCTAAAAAGAACTATGATAGGAATTGAGAGTCAGCCTAGTGCCGCGCGTATACCACTGAAAATAGTGAGAGGACGTCAGGTGGAAGACGCGTTTGCGCATCAATTTTAGAATAGATCAATGTCAAAGTTTCCCTTTCTCCACCTTGTTAAAACTCCGAAAAAATCAAACGGCTCAACTTCATTTACCATAAAAATTAATTTACTTACAATTAGGAGTAATAATGAATTAGTAGAAATATTGTACATTCAAGTATGAGTTCTAAAATAAAAATACAGCTAACATTAAAAAGAAAATCGTATCAAACAGATTTATATATTTCAAGAGAACCCGAAGTGAAACAAGTTTGAGATTTTCCAAGTCTAAGAGAGAACTTTAAAGTGCTAAAATTTGTTTTGAGCTTTCCAAAAATATAAACATCAACGTTAGGTGCGCTTGCTATTGGTTTAACTTTCTCCAGAGTATTTCTACTGGGAATAATGTAGCTTGAGCATAAAACGTCGACGTCCAGCGTATTTTTTTAATTTTTTTAGTGAATGTCAAACTCTAAATCTGCGTCAGATTAAATGAAAAGTAATATGGAATATACTCGAAGAGAAATTATTTTCGCGATATGGTACCACACAGTCAAGTATATTTCTATATATATATATTCTACAATGCATGGTTTTATTTTATATCGTGCAGACAACGGTGACATGGGCGCCGGAGACTTGGTCGACGCCGAAGATGAGGTGTCCAGCTTCTACCACCACCATCACCACCATCAACCGCAGCACCATCACCCGCACCACTCCCCACACGTGGTGCACCAGTCCCCCGGCAACCTCCCGCCCGTCCTACACCACCACCACCCACCGCCCCCACACCACGTGCACCACATTAACCACCCGCACCACCACGCCCACCACCACCCCCACCAGCACCACGGCCTGCACCCGGGCGACCCGTCTTCCTCCTCCACTCCTTCCTCCTCCTCCGCTTCGTCTTCCTCCTCTTCGTCGGCGGCGGCCGCTGCGGCTGCCGCCATGTTGGCCGTCGGGGGCGGCGGCGGAGGAGGTGGGGTCGGTGGCCCGGACTGCGGCGGAGTGGTCGGGGGTGCGGGTGTGGGCGGGGGCGGAGACGGAGAAGGAGGCGGGGGCGGCAGCCCTTACCGTGTGCAGCGCCACGCCGCCAACGTCCGGGAGCGGAAGCGGATGCTGAGGTCGGCACGAGCGTCAGGCTCCACCCGCCCCCCCGAGAAACCTGCAGTCAAGATGTGAGGCATCCGCGGAGGGAGGGCGGGCGGGAAATATATATGATGATGAATTAAATACACATGCATTGCATGTATGCATTTATAATAAGGGAGAGAGAAAAACAAACATGACTGGCAAAACAATAATATTTTTTAAATTCGGGGATTATGAGGAGGCGTTCCGATACTAGCCGAAAGTGCAAGTAAGCTCTTCGCAACATTTCGATCGATGGAGATCTTCGCAGCTCTTATACGGCTTTCCGAGATTCACTCTTGAAGTGAGAATTATCATTCTCACTTCAAGAGTGAGTGCTGGAATTCTCTTATTAAGCGTTCCAGCCTCCGGTTCAAAGCACTTTAAACGTGACCAGGATTTTTCGCAATGAAAAAAGACCATCCATCAAATCGCTAAAAACTCCATTTCCTGCTTATTAAAACGTGCTCATTTGCTCACCGGTAGTATAAAAAATTACTCACTACAAATGGCCTTTTAAAAATATTTTAAAGCACGGAAACGAAAAAAAAAAGCCATTTCCACGAACATTTACGTTACCCAGACTCTGACCAAAGTGTGCGAAGCAAATGAACAGTATTTTTGTAATTATATGAAGAGTTTATACACCTAAATTTGCGAAAAATTGCTTCATAGCACCTACAGCTGAGAATCGGAACGCACCCTCAACGGGTTGAGAAAGGAGAGGGAGAGATATAAAATATATATGTGCATGTTTGTATGTGTAAAAGAAAGTCTTTCCGGATGACGACGAGCGCGGTCACGAGAACGAGGCTAATCGATGCGGATCCAAGATGGCGTCGCGAGCACAAAATGGCCGACGCTGTTTGTCAATGGCGTTGAGAAGTATTGGGAGAGAGAGGGGGGTTCATGAGGGAGCTGTCAAGCGCAGGAATGGTGTTGTAACGCGGTTCCCGCAGACTTATTGATCCGCCTAAGCAGACCGCGCTCCCAGCATCCGAAGATTCTCTTTTTGATTTGGGGATAGCGTTGGATTTTCGGAAACGTTTTCCTCTTTAAAGCCAAATGCACGCGTGATGAATTCTAAACCATAATAGTTAAACCAAGACGTCAGAAAACACTAGCTTTGGGCGAAAACTTTTTCCTCGGAAGGCAAATATTTTTTTCGAATTCGCAATATAAGTTAATCACTATGGCTAACACTTAAATCCATTGTAATAAACTCACTATTCAAACTAATCTGACTCATATTAAGTATTTAACTTCCCGATAAACAGCAAATACAGACATGCAACAACATAAAGGCTTGATATAAAAGGATTTCTTAAAAGAATTTAATAATATGGAGCTATTTCTCAGTAACGATCTACTAAAGACACATTCACCTAAAGTTACCTAAAAAATGTTTTTACGCAAAACAAAGGTTTCTAACACTAACTTAATCAGCTGGTAGAACGATCCACACTTCATTCATTGAAAATCAAAAAAACTTTGATACAAATTACATAGTCATAAAGCCCAATGAATATGCAACTATATAAAAAGTTTACTTTGACCAATTTTTTTGACTTCCATAAAAATGGTTCGTTTATTTTCTGCTTTAAAAATCATTGAGTTGAACTATTACTCTCAAAAAATAATCGCAGGGCAAAGTCAGTTTTTTGAAAATGCGAAGAATTTTGCCAGTACCATACACCGTTTAGAAAGTTCTGTGTTATTACTGATAGTAAACTAGTGGTAATCCTAGTGTTATTTTGACCTAATAACATGCATAGGGAAAACTTACACCTTTAAATTGATAATAGTACACGTATAAATGACTTAAGAGGCTTTTTAATAATAAGAAGATGTTAAAAGGAAAACGGTTTATCTTTGTATTTATGTAATTTGGAGATCAAAGTTTTAAGTTGGCGTGATTTTAGAGAACCTTCCCAAATTTTGTTCATGTACTTCAAAATAAATTGCGGCACAGGTTTGCGAATATACTGCTATGCCAGAAATCAAAAAATGCAATGAAATGAATGCCTACCAGTAAACATCAACGCATAAGTATACGATATATGAATTCTTTCAACTCTTGTAGTTTGCTGTCTTTCCATGCTGTACCTAGGCATGCTACGTTCTTTGGATACTTGCCACCTATACACGACCAAAGTATTTTTTTAATATTGGCAAACTAAAGTACGTAATTTCTCACCACAGCCTTTGAAAATCAAAATTAAATTCGAAGCGAAACCCATCATTCATTTTATTTGGCAACGCCTTTGAACTGAGGCTCATGCACTCGTTAAAGTCACCGACCCATCAATTGCATCATAAATGAAGAGATATTCAGAGCAGCTTCTCAAGCGTATTGTGGTTTCACTTCACTGGATAATAATATAAATAATAAAATAAAATAGTTTATTATCATGTAAACCTATCCACCAAGGGTAAAATCCATAAGGAAAACATGACTTTAAAGCTTCCATTTTATTTTAGAAATGTAAAGCTTGCACGGAAAAGGTAACACACTGGCACATTTTTTAAAGTTTACACGGAAAAGGACAACGCTTTGAGGTATATTTTTCATGCCTGAGTCTGGTGAAGGCTTTCATGCTGCAATAATTGCTTTTCCATTTTATTATAAACATATAACCGCTCAAATACATTAAGGAAGAGCTTCTTCTCCATTGTGTTGAAAAGTATATAATGCGGTATCTGAGTCCATAAGTGTGTTTCTTGTACAGAATGATATAATTTATCCAAGAATAACGGTAAATATTAAAATATTCTCTCATAGCGAGTATCAAATTGCAATCATCAAGCGTGAAATTCAGATCGGGTCATGTAATTTTAATTTAAACACCAATGGTGATTCAGGCCAACGAATACTAAATTGAATCATTTTCTCAAGGGATAAATTAGAAAAAAACTGCAATCTACTTTTAATTTTTGATTTCAGACTAATAGAAAGAATTTAGTATGTTAGCAGGGAATTGAAACTGTTTCTGAAGGATGTTTTAAGTTTCTCTTCACGAAGATTGTCCAAATTGCTGTCGTTCACCGTATTCCTTGGAGTTGCCTATTACTATGCGGAAGATAAAGAACCTTTCATGAAGTTATCTGCTCTTAGCGAGTAGAAAGCTTCTCCAGTATCAGCATTCGCTGAGTGTCTCAAAAAGAACGTGCTGCTGAAAAAAGGACAAATCTTATTGCATAGCGCAAAGTCAGCCACGAGAAAAATCGCCTCAGGCTTAGCATCCCTATCTAAATTATCATAAAATATTGTAAGAGATAACCTCGCGTTGTTATTTGATTTCTTCCTTAATATATTTATTTTTACCAAAACTCGTGATTTTAAGTTCTATTATTGCATAGTTTGATTCATCATATTGAGAAACTCCACCTTCAAAATTACAAGGATCTCATATTACTGATATTCTCATTCATCGAACAACTTATGATGAACATAAACATTGATTACTAAAACTCGCTTAATTCACGAAAATTTAATCCTTGGAAATTTCCTTCCTTTAAAATACAATTTCCTAAATAATGCTGAAAATGTTTTGCATTTATTGAAAGAAAATCAATTAAAATAATCGGAGAGTTCCTATGTGAAAGACGCGTATAAATTTGTCCGCTAAATAGAGTGATAAAAATCAATACGTTGGCAACACTGCTTACTACACCTCGCGCTCTCCCCACCCTTCCTCCTTCCCCATTCTTTCCTCTCCTCCTCCTCCCTTCTCCACTTCCCAACATTTCTCCCACCCTCTATTCTCTCTCTCCGTCTCTCTCTACTAACTCGTGTTCACCGGCGCCAGCAGCATCAACTCGGCCTTCGACGAGCTTCGCGTCCACGTGCCCACCTTCCCGTACGAGAAGCGCCTCTCCAAGATCGACACCCTGAGGCTGGCCATCGCGTACATCGCCCTGCTGCGGGAAGTGCTCGCCTCCGACCACGACCCGCTCACACACGTCGAGAAGTGCCTCCGCGGAGAGATCAAGGCAGAGAGGGCCGAGTGGAACACAAGCGGTGAGTGAAGAGAGATCCTTCCAGAAGTCCAAGGAGCCTCTTTTTAAGAGGGATCCTCAAGATCTTCTTGGGATACCGCTTTAAACTGAATGGATGCCAAAGTCCTTGCTAATTGATTCAAGGAAAGAATATACGAGGTCTTGCGATCATTTCTTCTCGTTTTTAAAGATTTTATTTTGCATAATATACTCCATCCGAACATGGTATCGCGCACATTTAAGTCAGTAAAATAGAGTACACTTTATTTTGTAGTTAAGAACTTTTTACAAATAATTTTATTCATATTTTCGAAACTATGTTTAAATAACCAAGGCTACAGTGATAATTTTAACAGATTCAGGCGAGATATCGTGGAAGTTCGTCATATTAAAACAGAAACAGCAATTGCACTATTCCACAAGGTATTTAATGCACACAACGCGTTTCAACTCACAGAGCCATCATCAGGTACAAGACCTGATGTACCTGTATTGATGGCTCTGTGAGTTGAAACGCGTCGTACGCATTAAATAACTTGTGGAATAGTGCAATTGTTGTTTCTGTTTTAATGTTACAGTGATAGTTAGTTAACAACAAAACTGATCTGTTTGATGAGAACCAACGTGCAATTAATTGGCTCTAATATTGATCTTAGTAGCTGGGGCGCATTTTTCTTTTTATTCTTTTCTTCAATCAATATATTGCATCTCTTTGCCGATGGTGAAAACTTGAAAACTTGGATTGCTCACGGCTATACCCACAATGCGTAGGAAGATGTCCTTATGGAGGGATATATGATAATTCTCTTTCCTAAAACAATGAAAATGACCAAGTGCTTATTTTTTCATGATGTTTTGATCACCTTGGCCTTTTTGTAATTTGGGCTGGGCAAAATATTTTTAAAAATCGCTTAAAAATTGTCATATTTACCCGAGGTCATATTCCATGATATTCTTTCAAGTTAGAAACCAGCACCATCTCGCACCCTCTCTCTTCAACAGGCAATGTTGATAAATATTCCTCGTAAGATATAAAAGAGAGTAATTAATACATTTCATTGACAGCTAAAAACATTTATTTAAAGTTTTTTTTTATGGTGATAACATCTTTAAATTTAGTAAGCCTTAAATTTTAAGACTTGAATAGTTATCGTAAAAATTTTATTCTTTTATTGGCCCGCGACTTTTTTTGGCATCAAACAAGTGATGAATTTGAGACATAGAATGGATTGATTTTCTCAGCTAGCATTAAATGAACGGCGTGGTACTCCAATGAGAGGAGCTTTGGGCTTCCCAACGGAGGTTGCATATGCAAATACTGAAGAGGTCTTTATCTGCGCCTCCAGCTAACTCAAGTTGCGTGAATCTCGGATTACAATGTCTTTCTGGGAAGCCAAAGGAAACGTAGGGAAAGAAACTGCACCCACACACTGTTTGCCCCTCAACACATCCCAGGGCTTAGAAGATACTAAGGCCCTACCCATAATAATTTAAAACAATCCGCAGACCCGCGTACCAACATTGCAGCGAAAATTAGGAAGCCTTAGTGTTGTTTTCCATGCCAAGAAAGGGTAAAATGAGGGGAGTTGGAAGAAGAAAAGGTCGATGGGTTAAACGAATATCGACGGATTATTACATTAGTCTGTTTTTGTTCATAGCTGCATTATATGGTTATTTTGGGAGCGCCCCCAGCTCAGATCATATTCACCTCGAAAATTCGGTAATTTTCTAGAGCTAAGACTAAACACAATAATTAAAACAAATCTTGATGTGTTTAAAATGGTTTATGTATTCTATTATTCTGAACTAAATGACCATTCCGTTATTTTATTTATTTTTACTTATGTAGGGTTTAAAAATTGTTTTTTAAACTTAAATCCGGATTAGGCTATCTCATTTGGCCCCGAAGCCTAGCCTGTTAAGAGTTTCCTTGCAGTTTTTACTTCGTCAAAAGGTGTCTCATACTGAGCAGTGAGTCGCAGCTACTGTCCATTCTGCTCATTCGCCATAATTGACGAAAGTAAACAAAATGAGCATAAATCATCAATCAAAGGAGAATAAAGACGAAAAATCCTTAAAACTATCTGTTCCCCGGTAATTTTTCCTCTCCTCTCCAAACCTCTACGCTCTATTAATTCTGTGCTGGGGAGAAATTACATACGCCGTGTCGATCTGAATCAAAACAACCCACTAGGTTTAATCCTAAGCAACCTCATGGGCCCAGCTCGTGACAGCAATTGGTTTGCTTCGTTCGTTCTCACGAGAGAAATAATGAGTATGAAATTGAGATCCGTGGATTCATGCAAACAATTCCATACTCATTACTTCTCCCATTGACAACATTCCTCCCTCTTCACTGACATCCAGCCAACCCCGGTAGCGGACCTTATCTGCTTATCTTGGGATCGTGGTGTGTGTGCCCGACCTTGCTGAATGTTACTCACTCCGATATAGAAGTCTTTAATGAGCTTTGTTCGGTGGGCGGTAGGAAAAGAAAATAAATCTTACGATTTCGTGTTGTTTCAGATTTGACGGCCCGCCTCTCATGGATCAACTGGGAGAACCTCGGCGTGAACCCCAACCGCCGCAGCGTACTTACCACTCTGACTCTGACCGCAGACACAATGGCGGGCTGAGGGTGCGCCTCGGATGGCGGCCACCAGAGGGCTAGCTACGCGGGCGAGCGAGGCCTGGCGCCGGGGGAGCGCTTTCAAGATGGCCGACCCGTCGCCATGGGATACGGCGACTGGGACTACCAGACGGCTAATCGAGGGCGTCTGGGAGAATGAATTGATCCAAGATGGAGAAATAAAAGGCAGGAGCCATCCAGCGCAAGAACGAGTTAAGACAATTACGGCGAAAGAAGAGCCACGGTATGGTCCTTGGCAGAATAGTTGGATGATCTTCCCCTTTGCAAGTGGCGAAGACGCTGAATTTGCAGTGACGGCACGCCATCTTTTTATTAGCATGAAAATTCACGTTCCAGAAGGGTCCAAGACTCACGACGCATATGTGATGAGAGTGTTTTTTCGAATAGAGAAATTTCTCGATTCAAGCTGGATTCTTTACTATAGGTTTGCGAGTCGTTGAAGTCGAGAAAGAGAATTGTTTGATTGAAGAGGTTTGAATTCCTAATTGAAGAATATTTGTAATTACCAAAAAGAAATGTTTTTTCATCGAGCTCCGTCAGTTGTTTCAAAATAGAGGAAAGTCGCTCTGTTTTAAGGCCAGTGATCAAACTTCGGTGAAAGCGAAGCAACTTATCTTAAACATTTAAGGGATAATCAAGGATTACTGGAAGATTCCAGAAATTGACATGACTGCTCGAGGGTATTTTCGAAAATATATGAGTAGAAGAATGGAAGTAATGTCGAATTTTCCCACGACAGGAAATGAGAATCGCTAAGAAGATAGGGCTTCATTTAATTCCTTTGTCAAAAAAAATCATAAGATATAACAATGCCACCTAATTCAACACTTTAAATGTTTACTGTGACACGACTGTTTATAAAGCTTAAATTTAAATTATGTGAAATCACTATTCCGCATAAGTGTGTTACGTGGACATGTTTGTAAGTCCCAGTAGTCTGATAGTGTCATACGTTAATGAGGTTAGGGAAAGTGTTTTCGCTGGAGAGTCCTTCCAGTAGTCCTCCGTAGACGGAGTGAGTCTTCCGGCAGTGTACATAGTCACGAGTGAGGCAACAAATACTAAAAGAAAGTTCTTTAACCTATGTGTAAATACGGCTTGTATGCCAATCACATTCCTCAGAGCGTCGTACCTAATGTATATTTCTTAAAGGCATTATTCCTTCAGATCCAATCCATTGAGAGTATCACGGGCACAGTCTAACTTTTTCTCTAGCCAAGTTTGATACTTCAGTATCGTTAACCTGACCCTTTTCCGTCGTAGGCTAGAAAGCATAAACCAAACTCAGGCATTTTACTGACACAACAATATTTTCTAAATAAATTACTTCATGAAAGTTTTAACAGCTGCGTTGAATCGGCATTTACACGGCTCAATTGTTTTAAAACATATACATGCCGTGAAATAGAAACAAAAAAGGAAGGGATTCTAGCTTAAGACATTGTATTGTGTTAAAGAGCACAAGTATTGCTTATTAATATTTCACAAAATAGGTGGCACCATATAATTTCGTTTCTCTATCTACTCAGAAGCCACAAGTGTATTTCATTTGGGATCCTCATGTTTAAATGAGTCAGCGTTAATAAACAAAAAAAGGGACCAGATTGAAACGCTTCTTCAACATCGGCGCATCGACGAGTGACAAAAAAATTTGCATCTCTGACAATAGTTGGAAATAAAGAAAAATTTCACTTGAAAACAAAAATTTTTGTAAATGAAAGGTGTTCAGTTATAATATAACGTGTCTATGGCTACAAAAATACAAGCACCAAAGAAAAAAAGCATCATAATACAAGTATGAGATGCTGCTGTGTACATAACTTTTTATCTGTGATTGTTTGATGTAAAGATGTAAATAAAAGCATAATGAAGAGCATAGAGTACAACCTGATTAACTCTTATATGAAAATTTGGGATCAGAGGCAGAAGATAAAACTAATTGTGGTCATAATCATTTATTACATAGTTTATTTGCAGCTCTTTCAAACAAGAAGGCATCAAGTTTTGGCTCCAATGTTTGTATTCGAAAAAGTGTTCACTTTCAAAGTCATAACACAATATATTCATTTAATGAACAAGAGGGACATTAGGTAAGTGTTTTGGATAATTAAAATGCTACCGTTTGTTGGTCACATGGTTCAAGTAATAATCATAAATGATTCTCTCGGATTGCTTATTTTTTACCAATACCATAACAAATTTCTGTATCATCATAAAAAAAAACGGGAATCTTGAGGACCATAGATCCCTATAAAATTATCGGTTGTTATTGACGTTACTTCCATCTCCAAACTTTGGTATCCCCCTCGTGTGTTTTCTTGTCATGCCAGTTTTAGCTGAACAAAGCGTCTCCATCTTCTTCCACTTTCTTACTTCACCAACCATCCCAAGAGATGAATTTATGTCTCGCTACATGTTTGGGATATTAGAGGGTACTGTAAAAGGCGAGCCCTCCGTGCCCCTGGGGGTATGCGATTCTCAACACTTGAATGAACACTGTTGCTGCATAAGCTCCAGGATAGAAGGTCACGTACAGAGTCCTTAATAAGGATTACGAGGACAAAGAATTAGAGGAGAGGATGAGTCCTGAAAGGTTTATCACTAGTCTTACTGAAAGGATGTATGAGGATAACTAACAAGTCCTGTAAAAATAAACTACAGCGCATATAATCCTCAATGAATAAGGTAAGAACTGGGAAAAATGCAAAAATGTTTAGATATTTTATATTTCATAATATCCATTATTCTTTCAACGAGTTATGCATACAAATTTTTACCATGAATATAAAATAACAGAGGCTTAAAGTTCTTAAACTCTCCAAAAAAATATCGAAATAATCTGAGTTTAACCCAAATGATGAAACGTACATCGAACGAACGAACTTCCTCATTTGTCCAAGCGAAAATTAATGCAGAGGAATGTTGACACATTTCGGTCATCCGGTTGATCTAAATAATTGCATAGGATTCGTAATTTCTTTGCTTGAACTAAAAATTTGTATTTATATTTAATTTAATATTAAATAATTGTAGTTTTTACGCAATCTGGACAAAAATAAGATTGGATAATTACCGGTATCAGGGAATAACAAGACATCGAACATCTGAAATATTGGAAAGAGAACAATGATGGCTTGGAACGGTTTGAATCAGGGGTGATCCCAGGAAATTATTTCGGGGGGGGGGGGGAAGACTACCTCAGTGATCGGAGTCTTCAATGTTGTATTTCATAACTACATCTGGTTGTTAAAATTGTTCTGTAAAACCCTAAATTTTCGGGGGGGCGGGATGTATCCCCATATCCCTGGTATCGCCCCTGGTTTGAATTATTCAAAAGACCAAGTTCACGGCTTCATAGCTTTGAAGCTATCCCTCAAAATCGAACTTATGCTCCCATCTGTTGTCAACAGCGAGCACTAATAAATTGCCCCTCTAATAATACCACTACAGTTTTCAAATTTCGCTTAAAATTCAGCACTTTAAACTTCAGAATATATATTTTTCAGCATCGGCATTTTAATTCATATCTTTTTAAAAGGTAGTATCTTGGGAGTGTAACCCTCATATTTGATTGAAAAGTATTGAAGTTCGAAGATTTTATGACGGTTTGATCTAATAAGTGGATATTCGCGTATTCTTTTAGTATTACAAATTTAAATTTAAAAAATGTGTATAACTGCACAACTATTACATATAAAATTCATATTTTGGTATATTCAGTTAAACTTTTAAGGATTTATCTCAAATTACAAAGAAATAAAAGCCATTATTCTCCATGGGGCCCAAGCGACCAATATGCTTTGGCTGGGAGGTGTGACCACAACGGGTTGTTAGTGCTTCTACAACACTATTCATCAAAAAACTTGAAATGAGATTTCATTACTTAGGAATAACACTACTTTCCTTAGAAAATTAAAATTTTGGTTGCTACAGGAAAATGATGTGGAATATCTGTTAAAAACCACGGTGTGATTCTTTTATGGTATGTGTACTTTGTGTAAATCTTGTGCTTTATTTTAATTCCAACTCAAAACTATTAAAATAGAACATAAAAATGAATAGAACGTAAAAACCATATTTTATCTTATAAAATAATTTTTGTGAATGCTAGCTGCTGAACTACAGCCAATTTATTCGAGGAATGGCAACCACAAAACAAGAAAGTGTTTCTTTTGGGGTGCCTAATTTCACCCCTATTTTTGTTTTGTTAAAATATGTGTGTATTTATTTGGGTGAAATGAAGTATATTATATTTTATTCTAAGCAATATGAGTGATGCCATACATTCTTTCACCATCCGCTGGCTGGTGCATTGGGGACTCGGCGCTAACTGGGAATATTTTACTAAAACTTCATCACAAAGGTCTAAGTTTCTAAGCTACAATTTGAAACTACCCAGTCATCAAGGACATTTTGATTTCTTGATAGGTGGGGCATTGATTACCGCCGCGTGGAGGTTATTGTACACGACCATTTGTAAATCACTCTTCTTCGTTACATAATTCTTATTTTGTGCGAGTTTTGCCCGTCTTTTCTTCCTCTTGAAGGATGCAGATTCACATAGCAATATTAATATTGACGAAAACGTTCCAAATCCCAATGCCACTAGCGAGAGACAAATATCCGAAGGACCGACTTGAACGAAGCTCGACTTGCGGCCATCACATTCCGGCTTGTTAGCAAACCAGCGCAGGTATCCTCTGTTCTGCAATCCACTCTCTTGAATTCTTCTGAACCTTTAAGGAGGAGGCAGCAAAAGATGAACATACGTCATTAGCTATGAAGTTGACAGGGACATAAAATCAATTACAATTGCTTTTACTTGTCTTCAACAATTTGGAACCCCCTGTAGCATCCAACGAACAAAACTTTTGGTGCGAGGAAATGAAGTGAGGTGCAAAATAAACTTCGCTACATAAAAAGAGGCTTCGGTAGAATAATCACGTTTTCAGTAACTAGTCCAACGGAACCACAGATATGAAAAAACTGAAGTTGAGAATGAATAACCTATTTCCAAGCAGACGTAGCAAGGGGCTAATTTTAGTAGTTTCAGATTTATATTTTGAATTCAATTTTCAATTCAATTTTCAATTCTCAAAAATTGATTTCTGTCAAAGAAAACTTCATATGATAATTTAGGATATTAATCTATAGACTTTACCATAATATGCCATTAACCAGAAGATATTTTTGCTAAGAATTTTTATGGCTAATCCATCATAAGCATCCCATTTAGACTTCATTGGAGTAGCTAGGAACTTATATGGTACATATTATCAGCCAATTGAATCCTATTTCAATAGAAACATCTAATTTATCGACGAGAATGAACATCTTTTTCACAAAATAAGGACAGCTAATTGAAGAAATTTCAATTTTCCCAGCATTTAATGGCGTGTGTGTATGTGATTTACAGATCAGAGATATAGGATATTGGAAAAATGGATCATTAGGAAAAAGACCAAAAAGAACCCGACGCAGAAGGCATATTCTCATAATACATTGGAGGGGTAAAATAATAAAAGAATAATTTTAGAAGAGGAGGATGAATTACGTGTCACATTCTAGTGAAGATAAAATCCATAGGAATTGACCCAAACTTTGAGACACACATAAGGAGTTTTATAGAAGGGAATTTTATATTTAACTCCCACAGGGAGAAGCAAGGGATAAATTTATTAGACCTAGAAAACGAATATCAAACAGTAGAGATACATGAGGGGCAAAAAAGAAATTAGCAGGGAACATGGAAAATAGAGTGCGACGGTCATAATCCTGCCGTTGAGAGACTAATGATGTTGATATATGGCGAAAATTTAAAACTTTCCCTAAATTTTACACATACTGTCGATTAATTTTCGAGATTAATTTTCTCATATTATAAGCAAATTTTAGCAATTTTAGTGGCATTAACACCTTGTGAAAGTATTTTACTTGAACGCACTTCGACATCTGGAATGATTTCCTACATATTATTTGCAAATTGCAAACATGGGCATCTACATTCGGGACTCATAGTAGGGGTGGGCAAGCTTTTCGAGAGTGCGCGCCAAAATCGGCCAAATCTCTAAAAACAATTCTTTCATGCACCAACCAAAATGTTTTGACAGCATATTATTTCATATTTAAATATTTAAACTTGGAATTAACCATTTAATCATTCATAATTGACTGATAAAAAAATTAAGAAAAGTTTTTACAGCAAAGCCTTTGTGGATATTTTTATTGGCCAGTAAGTGTACCTGAGACTGCCATTTATATTTAAACAACTTAAAGTCACTAGTATTACCATAAAAACAAAGCTCGCATTAACTCTTTGTTGTCCCCTTATGAGAATTCTTTCACACTTAGTTCTAATTCAATAATTACAGAAGTAAAACAAGTTGTAATCAGGCACAGAAAACACCTCATAAAGGCGTAGCTCAAAGCGAGCTGAACGCTCCTGGTGCATGCAGCCGCTTTTCTAGCCTAAAGAGAAACTGACTTTATTTTTTCAGAAATAGGCCGGCTTGTAGAAGCCTACACTGCTCCTGCCAGGGAAATGTGTCCCTTAAAAATTGAATATAAATTTACCAGGTTCTCGTTTTGTGCGCCAAAGGGCACAAATGGTCGCCCACCCCTAACGTATTGGAAGAATATTCGTCCTTACTCAGGTCGAACCCCACGATGTTTAACTTCGGCAATATCAAAGTACGTACTAATAATTGTGATTCACGCCTACGCGTGATTTGTGGTGAGGGCGATTTTCCCTGACTATCCTGCAGACTTCTATGGAAGGGCTTGGATCTGAGGAAGCCTGCAGGATAGCCGGCGAAATATTGTCCTCAAGAAAAAAAACACGGTGGAAACCTCGAAAAACGGAGGAATCAACCTGCATACTAATATTGAAAATCGCATCACTAGATACAGGGTAAAAATAACTTACGATATTTTCATGAGTTTGCTGTACGGCGAATGCCTCCTCACCGCCACCCAAGCCCCGGATGGTTGAAGAAAAGGAATCTCATGCAAGTTGCATATTTCCTCTTTCTTGAACGTCTCTCGGATCAAATTGTATCCGGATCCCCTCTCCACGTGAAACGCGAAAAGACCAGCGCGAACTCTTTCGATGCCCTCTTCCATCGCATAAAAAGCGGGCTTCTTGCCGACAGGAGCTATTTTCTTCTGGTAAAGTAGCTTGGTTATTGGGTCGTGACTGAAATGCTGAAGATTGACGAATGGGTATAATAAGAGGGAAGGAATTAAACTCACATTAGGTTAATGAATCGTATTTTGTGACATCAAATATGTTCCTTTAAGTGTTTTTTTATTTAATACCACATAATCGCTAGGAGGGATTCAACGAGTACATTAAAGAGAAAGCCTCGCCAGCGTTGACGCTAAAAGAGATGAAATTAATAGGTAGCCTCGGGGAAAATTCAAGATAAAGGTAAACAAATCAATGCAAGGAGAAAACATCTTCTCCTAGACAGTCTTAATACATGATAATTTTGCATTAAATAACTGAAAAATGTACACCTCAGCAAGAAGCATCATTATGCACTTAGATGATTCAGTCATTTAACCCAGCATGTCACTGTCTTAATGCTCTTGCGTATGATGCAGTAGCATAAATATACTCTAAAATCAATTCTCTCAAAACGATAAAGAATAAACTTTGTAAAGCATTATAAAATCATACGGTATTCCGAAAATTTCTTTAGAGGCCATATTGCTCAGTTTAATTATCAGTCATACGCAATCTTATGACGAAAGTCTAGGAGTTCACCTGGAAGAAATGGCGGTTGTAGACTATGTCGTGGACCCCAACTTTCATTGGGCTGTAGAGCAGGTCGGAAACAGTTTGAATCAAAGTCCCCGAGGATTGAATCAGAGCCACAATGTTGGCAGCGTATGAAGTGTGGAGGAGAATGACAGCACCGTAAAGAACTATAGTCACAAATCGACCCGCCACCCCTTGCGCCTCAGCAAAGAACCCTGTGAAGACCAAAGACAGAATAGTTATGAAAGCTAGAAAAAACGAGTATTATTCTAAATCCTGACATCCTATAACATAATAATCGGTTGTTCGCTAGGATTGAGATGGCAGCGGAGGGTTTAACTGGACACCTTGCGGTTACGATTACCTATTTGACGCGGTAAAACCGCATTCCCGAATTTGTGGATCGTGCAAACCAACAAAAGGTATCACGTGAACTATTCAAAATGCCATCTTACCGACCAGTCCAGGACACAAGTGGTGTTACTCGCCAAAGCCTGACTCAGAGCAGTCTTGCCTGCTTTTTGGTTCTCACAAATGTAACGGATACTTTATCATTACTAAAAAGTTTATTCACCATTTTAAAATTCTTATTAAAATCTACACCATTTAATTAAATTGTTTTAATCAATAATTCACTCCTCATCCCATTCCTGCGTATTGATATGTAGGCATCTTTGGATCGACGCATAACTTAGATATATAGAGCCATATCTAGTTCTTATTAGCTTGGCTACTATCTATTCATTCTATCCAACATTCGATATCCATTCACCAAATATAACAATAGGAACCTGAAGGAGTTTTCTAGACACACCTTGTTGGCAAGACGCTCCAAACGTCAACAATATAGCATCGCTCCAAGAAGCCCGTAAATACTTGCAAGGCTTTTTCCTTTTCTTTTTCACAAATACACATTTCTCCAATTTGTTTTCAATCTTGACTGCGAAAAACAAAGAAACAGAAGTGACAGCGAGGAATCCATATAGAGCAGCCCAAACTGGAGCACTGAAGGGAAGAATGAAAATATTTCGGATGGAAGAGAGCCTTGGCTGTCGGAATATGAATCTCAATCTGGAAAATAATCATTTTGTAAGGGTAAGTAAGATAAGGGCACCAAATATTTCATTAAAGAACGGAATTATTATCAATTATTTTTAGCTGTTGTTATTTATATCTTAAAACTGCGTACGCAATTCTAATGTATAAATACCAATTCTCAAACGCTGTTCATACATTAGCATATTGAGTCTTATTTTACGCTTAACCTTGGCCTTTATTATTGCAGTATTTGATAAATTATTCCAGAAACTGGAATCAGAAACTAGAATAAGTTCATGCATTTTATTATTTAGTTCACTACCCTTGAATCTTACTTAGTTGGAGTTGTCATTGAAACGTAGTCTAGTATTGGCCATCTTTTGGCAGTGATGAAAAGAGCTGAAGCGGCAATTTCTGCTTTTCCTGACTGTAGCTGTCCAACCATACCATTATAGGTCCCATTAATCTTGTGGCCCCAAGTGTTCTCCACGTTATACTTCGCACTGTAAGGGGGGACAAATAATTTAAATTCGTCAATATGGTCATAAAGTTAATTAATTTAATTTGCTACCTCACAAATAATGTCAAAGTGTCTCTTTACCAGAATAACATAGGTGAAATCATTTCATTTTGCAACAATAAAATATTGAATATATTTCTCTTTACGCCACTTCACAAAGAGTTTAAATAAAAAACTCTTTTATTTGTTAAAAACAGTGAAATTCATTCAAATCTCTCTATGAATCCAAAAACACCCCAAACGAGCAACTCACACTCCAAAAGAATCAAATATCCCTAAATTTAAGTTGAATTAAAACATATACACATTACTCAAAACTATAATTATCATTGGAAAACATTTTTAGCTACAAGTTGAATCAATCTTTTGCTAGATGCACTCGTTGGCTACGACCTGAAGAGCCGCTTAAGGTTATTGATATTTCAATTTCAATATTGAAAATGGTAAATAAATATGATCATGAGACACATATTGCTTTGGAGCAGAATATTTGGTATATTGAAATTATTAATGAGTGTACCATGCTCCTAAAAGTATCAGCTCAAACAGAACTAATTGCGGAAGTAAGTAAAACAAAGTCGATTACTTTCGCAATGCCGCATACCTGCTGTTAATGAAATCCATAGCGTGGTTCATCAAATGGTAATTATATTTTGAAGCTGTGTCAACATATTTATCTCGCAAATCGCCTAAAAGATTCAAAGATTCGTTCTTGGTCACCTATAAAATATAAAAGAATTAAAAAGTATTCTATGCTCGCCATTCGCTCAAGCGTATTGCCAAGCAGGAGTTCGCAAAGGCATAAACACCAGATTTTTACTCACCACCATAACCGCAGGTATTGCTAAGCCATTCAGATTTTTTCTTCTCAAAGATGTTGGGTAATATAATTCTGGGAAAGTGTAATTAACTTTCCAGATCCCCATGGTCTTAAAGGTTAATGGCCCACTGATGCCAGTTTTATAAACTTCAGATATTACAAATGTATTCAATCCGTTCACAGCCACCCTGCTCGGCGAAAATAAGATTTACTACGGCAATACAAGAAAGAAAATATACGGCAGGCACACTGGGTCCATTTCATATAAATTCGATGAAAAATGGTACATAAAATGACAATTCAGTTCCATAGAAGTTGTTAATGTATTGATTATGGTTACTGGTATTTTAACTACTAGAGTTTTTAAAGAACAATTTATTACTGTAATCAAAATCTGAACAAATAAGTTTACCTTCGAGCGATAATCACATCACTATCAAGAAGAAAATTCAAATGCCCAATGGTGCCTTTCATCGTCTTATCCATATCTTTGTCACCTGTGAAAAGTAACCATCTATTTGGAGGCCTAAATAGATGCTTTTCATTAGCCTGAGGAATAAAATATTTGTAATTTAAATGAATTTGTGCCATTGCTTATTTATTTAAAATTAATAATAGTGTACCGGAAAGACACCCCCTTTATTCTAAAAAAATTCTATGTTGAGATATAAATGACGGGCTTTACATGAGTAAGTGCAGGTGATATTTAGTGCAGAACATTTCCCACATATTTACCATAAATTAGCGCCAGCTTTCGAGAAAAAAATATTTAAATAAGATATTCGCCGGCAAACAAATATATTATTTGTTCTCATATGGTACCAAATATGTGGAGCAAGAATGCAGTAACTACTTTCTTTTCAAATAAATAAACGAGAAATTTATGTATTCATATTTCTACCACGAAGAGAGAACTAGAGAACAAAATTAAATTTCAATCCTTATCAGGTCTACAAAAAGTCGAACATTCCACCCAAATGCCTCCAAACGGCAGTTACCTTAAACTTTACGATTTCAGGCGTCACTTCAAGGAAAAATCTTTTAAAGAAATCCACATTAAAAGATGCTCCACTTTATATTAATACAAAGTACACCTCTCAATTTTCCAATCATCTGTTTGAAAAGAATCACGTAAGTGATTTTATCCCAGAAATTTTACATGTTCTACCTAAAGGTTTCAAGATGGATGCTTTCGAACAGATTGAAATTATTACAGTCTAGCAATATTTGCATTGAGCTACTTTTCCTGCATCCCTCCCCAATCCGACAAAATTCTCCCCTAACAACCCCTAAATCTTTGTTCCCCTGATATTCCTCCCAAAAATTAGTTTCTTTCACCAAACCCCCTACTAGGTTTGAGGCACGGATTGCTATTCAGGATAGGAATATCATGAATGAAATCCGTGCTCGTAGTGTACGGTTTCTTTCTTCCGCCACTTATTGTCGATAACATCGTGTAATGCTAGCTTTTAAGCGTAGAACGAAAAGAATAAAATACAAATAGTAGCTGAAATTACGCTTTGAGTCCCAGGACTTTAAAACTCGTAAAAAGTACACCTTTATGTTTTATATGTTCTCATTTGCCCTATTTTTTTAATTATTAGTATAATTAACCTGTACGTTGGTGCGCCAGTTTTGCCATGATATCCGTATGGGTTTTCCGTATCCCGTATCCCTAAATATTAAAGCAATTTCAACAAAAAGGGATAATATCAATGGTATGACATTAGAATTTTCATATTTAATATTCCGCATCAAAAAAATACATTCTTCACAAACTGGGAGTCACTGTATCACTAACTTTACTATCGTAAGGAATCTTTTACTAACAACAGGTTTTCTGCGGAGTACTTAAGTTTCCTATCGGTGCTAAATTTCGTATCACATCAGCAGGAAACTCTGAAATAACATTAGTCTTGAGGTTACTCTCACAACAATCATTGAATAAATGTTACGTAAACAAGAGTACCTGACGTTGCAACAAGCTGCATAACGCGTTGTACTCAATAGCTAACTGTGAAAAGTACGAAGCATCTTTTAATATTGATTCTGGAAGTTAACTTGGTTGAGCATAAAGAATATTTTCTCGGAAAACAAAAAGGTGCTCGTGAGAGCAATAACAGTATAACTAATCACAGTATGCTACGGCCATTTGCGTTCTTTGGCTAGGTCGGCAGGTGGATGATCGTTAAGAGGAAGTAAGATATTTAAATGATGTCCCCTACATTACAAATCTCTTCCACTTATTCCTAAAGGTTGCGATAAGTGTACTTGATTTAATCACTAGAAGTAATCCAGTGTTAATCAACACCTAACGTCACGTGGGCCATTAATGACAGGCAGGTATATTGGTAAGGGTTGAAAACAATTCGTAAATGAAAGAAAGATGAAAAGAAATCAGGCGTCGATATTAGTTTGAGTTGAATAATTCCCACGGCCATAGGCTTACCATATCAAGCAGAGCCCAAGACTCAGAACAATCTAGATTCAAGACATGATTGATTGCGTCGGAATATTCAAGCTCATGAAATCCCCCGACGTGATGATCCAACCTAGTTACAGACGTATAAACGTTGGTTTTATAAATATCTCGGGCAAATTTCAGGTCATCTGGAAGGTAAAACAAGAATATATGCTGAGGTGTTTAATTGACTCGGGTTTACCAATCGCTGTGCGCATCTATACAAAATGAATAAGTACCTAAATTAACACGTTTTTTACTGCTGTTGAGGATAAACTAAATGTGTAAGTATATCATCAAACTATTGCATGAACTTCAACTAAATTAATGGAATTAAAATTTATTGGAATTGTATTGAATTATATTGAAATTTATTGAAAACTACTTAAATATTTATACACTAGCGAAGTAAGACTGTATGGCTATGGCAATTTATGCTAGTTATATTCAGACACAGACACGTGCCGATAGTCACTAGTCGAGTAAATATATATCAACATACCTTTATCGGAACAAAGATAGGCTCTTGCTCGAGATAGTTTGCACCTGCAGAATTCGCTAAAGAAATCTATCATTGCTTCATCAGCTTTCGTGAGCGAAAATATCGCAGTAATAATACCAATTATCAATGAAAAATTCATTGCTGCAATGTGCTATAAAGTAACCTATGAGTCAAAGATAATACTTTCTCACGATTTACATGCTGGAACTCGGATGCTTGAAGCAAGTGACTTCAGTTACTAATGTGTCGGGTTTCTCAGTAATCTGTCGCATGCTTTCTCAGGCTCGTGTAGAGGAGACACCGAGTATTTATAACTTTGCCGTCGTCGAACTCAGTCCCTTCTCAAGTTGTGCCCGAAACATATGATTAAACAGCCAATGATATATTTGTGTGTAGGCGTGCGCAAATGGATAGCCACTAGATCAGGCATAGTTTCTTGTAATGGGTATTACGTAAGAAGGAATACAGTATGCAATCGATGGAGAAGAGCAGTTCGCAACGGGGAACCTGCGATGGTACACGTGCAATCATCCCATGATTTTTGCAGCTAATGTGACGGTGCAATACGGGAAAATCAGTTGGGAACAGGAGGATATCTTCTCACAAGAGCCACGCGGAGAAGGTGGAATTTTTATAAAAACATAATGACAAAGTACATACCATGCTCAATTGAACATAAGATGGCAGTATACTGATAATAGTTTGAAAACCGAGGATATTCAACTTTAAATAAAATAATTTTAATCCCCCAAAGCAAAGTTTTTGTTTAAATTCATGAGAGCCCAACCATTACCTCTTTTTAATAAAAAAAATTAATGTGAATCAAATTATAATGAACAAAATATAAAGAACTTTCGTGAAATAAATGAAACGGAACATGCCACTTAAGAATCAAATATAAAATATAAGAAATTGAATATCTCTTTACAGAAAAAAAGGATGTTGACGGCCACGGTTAACCTTTTTATTCCAATATTTTAAATGCAGAATGATTGATAGACCAATATTTTAAATGCAGAATGATTGATAGACCAAGTATGGAGACAATTGAAACGTAGCGAGCTTTGGACTAGTCTGGTGCAGGTATTACAGCTAGGTCAAACACGGCATTATGTGGTAAAATAAGGTTGACAAGGAAAAATTAGAGTTAGTAGAATGGTCAACCCGTTGTACAACAAAATATCCAGATAAATTCCACTTTCTTAGGCGAGATGCTGTAGAACAGCATTTTCAAATGATACACAAGGGATATCATACTGTCTACTTTATCTATGACTATCGGTCATCATCAAGGTACAATTAGTTGTACCTTGATATTACAATAAAGTAGACAGTACGATATTCTTTGTGTATCATCCAGATAAAATAGGTAGAGGTTGAAGAAAATCCTCAAAAGTCAAATATGTAGTCGCACAGTAATTAGAATGCATATCTTACAAAAAAGACAAAATTCTACACACGCGTGATGGATTGAGTTCTTCAAGATGAGATGAGTTTAATGTGCGACATCGAGAGTAGGAATACTCATCCCATTCTCTGCTCTTTGACATCTTTGAACTTATGACCATCTGGAGTACCATCTTTGAGCATCATCAAAGTATTTAACCACTCTTTGCTCAACAAATGCGCATGATATGATATTTACAGCAACTGAAGCTAGATGGTTCTCGTAGAGAATACAAAGGCTTTCATGTTTGAACAGAATTGATTCGACATAACGACTGTTGATCACCAACGCATATACACCTACGTAGTACCCTGCGGCCACCTGAGGGTGTGTGGCAGGGGGTGAAGATCACTAAACATGCACTATTAACATGGAACTAGGATATTTTCTGGAGACATGCTAGATAATAGGGTCACATGCAGCTAGATGGTTAGTATCTACATAATAAGAAAGGGATTATTGGTTGTTGTTACATGCATCATGCACTACAGGCTACTCTAACTATATTTCACCTACCTATCCCTTGGCTACGCTGCCTATTGTTCTCTCTTTTGGTACGCGGGAAAAATGACATTTTATATCTATCGGTACGGCAATCTATCTCTCTAATCTTGTTAATCTGATCAAACCTAGCATAATACGCAGGGGTTCTTAATATATATCTAACGTCATCTGTGAACAAATCGGATTCGAATTTACTTAAAAGGTGAAACCTAAATTTTAACCTGCGTTCGGATAGTATTTCCCATCCTAGTTCTTCTATTAAACTCGTCACACTTATACAATTATCATAACGGTCTTAAACAAACCTAGCGGATCTCCTTTGCACACGCTCTAATTCTTTTATCATACCTTCCTCGTACGGATCCCATATACTAGCGGAATATTCTAAATAGATGGAACATATGGCGAGCTTCAGATTGAGTGGACCATCTAATGGCTTATTTATAAAATAGGTCGCTTAAAATAAAAACTAACTAACATCCGGATAAGAAAAGGGTAAGAAAAAGGGTCTTTCTTTCCGAGGGTAAGAAAAAGAGACTCTCCGAGGGTTAAAATAGCATCCACCTTCCACTGAAATTTCCGCGAGTACCATTAGAACCCCTCCTCAGGACGAAATTGCCTGAATAAATTTCTATGTAGTTCGCAGACACTTCTTTGCTTTGTCTTTGACGCCCAAAAAGGCACTAAAGAAAGGTATTTAAAAAATACATTTCTAGTCTGTGCTTTTGCAGTGGGAGCAAAAAATTGTCAAGTATTTCACTGTTCCTCACCATAGTGAAACTTTAGGCCTTTGATTAAGCTCACTTGTTCATTGAATCTGCACCAAATTTGAACAGAAAATAGACAAAATAATTCTTAGCCACGAGTGAGTAGAGCCTCTAAGAATGAATGGGCCATATAGCAGTAATTCAATAAGTCATGATAATATTGAAATTCAAAGTTTATTTTCAAACAGTTAAACACCTTCTCCCTTACTAAGATCAGATAATTTTAAACTTGGACTATTTGCTGACAACGCGGTTTTACAGAGAGAGATTTCGGAACCATAGGATGGGGACTACAACAAAATGGATCTAGAAGCAATTAAAACCGTGTGCAAAAACTGTCGATACTTAGGAACTAAAGCTATAACAGTGTGTGGCAATAGAGAGTTTCGATATTAAAATAGGAGAGAACGGGGCACGTTTGGGCATGTTCGTTCATTAATGATAACTTAGTAACTGAGCGAGTGAGCGAAATGAAACATAAACTGTCTGGCGCGCACCATCCCCCTTCACTCAATACACTGCCAGTAGTCTACTAGCCTTCGTTTGAGAAAAAGCTTGCACTGTGTGTTTTCTGAGCCGGTTAGTTGTATTCATGTATCAAAAATACTCACATGAATGATAAGCGGAAGAATGAAAAGGAAAATTGAAGACAACCTATCAGAAAACCATTTTGGATTTAGGAAGAACAAGGGTACCAGGGAGATCATACTCTACCTTAGAGTAATGGTAGAGAAAACAAAACATGTGAACAAGCCATTGTATGTTGTATTTGTGGACCTGGAGAAAGCCTTCGACAACTTTGAGTGGAACGAGTTGCTCAGACTGCTGGAAAAACTCGAAATGGATTACGACAACAGAAGAATAATCTACCATGTATACAGGAAGCAAGCCGTCACATAGCAAATGAAGGACGGAAGTGAGATAGAAGCTAAAATTAACAAAGGAGTAAGACAAGGATGCAACCTTTCACTAGCACTGTTCAGCGTGTACTTGGAGGAAGCCATAAGCGCAGTCATAGCGAGAAATCGCGATAATCTTCAAAAGTCACCAAATGTAATGGATCAAGATTTCCAAGAATATAACATGAAAAAAGTAAGACGAAGACTAAAATCCTAGTAGGCGGAAGAGGAAAGCTGAATGTAGAAACAAACCCTCAGAGGAGAGAAATTAGAGCAAGTGGATTCCTTCACCTATCTCTGAGGTACTATCACGTGGGACGGAAGAAGTACAAGGGACACCAAGCGGATAATAGCCCAAGCTAAGAAAGCGTGCATGGAGAAAAGATAAGATAAAGCTACAAATCAGAGAACAGTACGTGAAAATATTCGTGTGGAGCGTGGCATTCCATGGGTCGAAGGCATGGATCATTGGAAAAGCTGACCAGAAAAGACTAGAAGCCTTCAAAACCTGGTGCTGGAGGAGGATGCTCAAGATAACATGGACGGACAAAATAAGAAATGACGAAGAGTAAAGAAGAGTAAAAGAGGAAAGGACCATATGGAACACCATGAAGAAAAGAAGAACCAGGTGGATTGGACACACTCTGAGGCACAATAGGTCCCAGAGGAAGACCGATGAATAAGTATATGCACTAAACAAAGAGAAAAGTATATAGGAAGAGATACCAGAAGGTAAGGGAGCTAGCATTAGATAGAGAAGGGTGGAGGGCTGCAGTCAATCAATCTCGACCGATGAAGAAAAGCAATTTCTTCTATCTCATTTTCTTATTAACCAAGAGTTAATAAACTTGAATGAGTTATTCTCTGTAGTAGAGTTTTTGAAGAGCAATCACTTGGCTACAATTTGAAAGCTTCAAATGTATTCTGAATATAAAACGAACAACTGAAGGTCAGGTTAAATAGAGAATATGGTGACGGGGCTAGTACGAACAAAGAAAATGATCAAACACAGGGAGAGAGAAGTATAAGTTGGCGATCATGGCAGACAATCCTGCAAATAAACACGCTTCTAAGGAAGAAATAGGGGTTAAAAAGGAGAAAAAAATTAAACATTCTTGGAGCCGTATAAGAATTGAAAACCAGGATTAAATTGGACTTGATGCATGACATGCAAATGGGCTCACGAATGCTGCATTTAAGAATACAAATTGCTCTGTCGTTGAATTGACAGTCACAGAGGTGATGATGATGACCACTGTTGAATGCTTTCGTAATACGTTAGACTAATAGGCAACTTTGTACCTTTAGTAAGTTTTCTGTTTTAATGTTTTAATTCTAATGGCCTTCATATGCATATACGAACGTGCCCCGACCTGATTACCAACTAGCCCCGCATAGGAGACATATTGATTCACGTGTATTGTTTTAAGAAACTTTTTTGAAATTTTAATTTTAACTATTTTCGCTTAAGTCAGCATTTATTGTAGGAGAAGAGTGCTGTGATATGCTGTCCCAATTATTTCTTTCAAATCAGTTATATTTTAAAATAGAAAATTCATAAGACAAAAGTATGCCCAACTAGCCTCGGTCTCCCCTACACCATACAGGCATAACAAAATTTACGAAAGGGAATGCTTAGCGTCAAGTTCGTTAAATATTTAAGCATTATATTTATGTAGACCTATGCGGGAGAAAATAAACCTTGAAAATATGAGGTCAAGCTGTAGAAACCTAGGATTTATTAAATAATGTTTGTGAACTGCGATTAGAAAATAAGATCTAAGGCTTTCCCGACGTAGTGTGATGTTGAAGAATACCCAGGTTTTCCACCGGGTCAAACTCCCCATCTCGGTCGATGTTTCGATGAACGAGCCATCTATCGTCATGCCCTGATGATGATGGTACGATAATGATCAGGGAATGACAACAGACGACTCCTTCATCGAAATATCGGCCGAGATGAGGAATTTGACCCGGTGGAAAACCCAAGTATTCTTTAACAGCGATGAGAAAGTTAGTTAAACCGACGCCACCACCGCAGTTATTTTTAATTAGTTAGGTCCAGCCAAAAATATACTGCTAGTATTTCAGATCCCTACGAAGCCGGCATAATTTCACCACTAGATCATGTGCCGCGACGAACAGGAAGGTTCGCAAAGAGACTTTAAGATAAGTCTAGGAGAGTGACGAGGTTGTTGAGGGAAATGGGTTGGGAATCGCTATCAAAGAGAAGGTTAGAGAACGGGCACAAACTCGTGAGTTAATGCGAGGCGTATTATGTCTCCGAGAACGTAAAGAACATATTAAAAGTTCCGCGCAACTACATTAGGCTCTACTTATGTAGAATTAGGAAGATAGATTTCAGGACCGAAAGGTTTTATAATTATTTTTACGATAACGATTTAGTACCACAATATCCATGATCAATGTCGCCAATATGTTAATGCTAAGGATATGCAGTTCATATTATGCATGTTGGCATTCAAGCCTGCCGCAAATACAGTGACCTACTTTGAAATTGCCATGAGAAAAATCGGCACTCCACTGAAACCCAAATCGGCCACGGACCTTGGGCTTCCAGGATCACTACGTTATCCACGTTTCCTAATTCTCATGATAGTTTTAATGGCTACAAATGAATTACATCTCAAGCCCTCGCGGCCCATCAGAGATGGCAAAGCGAGGGTATGTGAGCTTTAATTTAGCCACAATATATGGAATGCTACTTCTATAGCGAAAATAACTTCAACACACGCGCTCTAGATAACTGCGAAATTTCAAAGAAAAACTCGATTCTCAGTGGCTTCAGAGAACATCAAAAAGATAATACACAGAATCACAGAAAATAACGAACCAGCATGTATCAAGCTAAATGCGATATAAATTTAGCAAAGAGTAAATTTCCGTAGCGTGAAGAACAAACTTGCCGAAGTTGAGTGTATATTTGAAAATGCAGAAATAGAAATTGGAACAGAAAGCTGGCTTGCAGAAGATATTAACGATAGCGAAGTTATTCTGACAGGATATAAAGTCTATAGACGTAATCGAACCAATAGGACTGGCGGCGGAGTATTCATAGCAGTTAAATTGTATTTGAATAGTACCGCAAACATATTGGACGACAATGGAATAGAGAGCGTTTGGTGGATCATTAAGAACAAAACAAAAGAAATATGCATATATGCTCATTTTACAGGCCACCAGATTCCAAAATCGACGTTTTGTACAAGTTAAAAACTCAAATTAAATAATTTACCTCGAAGGATCACAAAAACGTGATGATTATCGGTGGGGATTTAAACCTCCCGGCTATAAATTGGAAAACCAATAGCGTTGAACCAATTACGACGAAGCGTGATATAAGCAAGGCCTTAATTAATATACTTTCACACCACTCTCTTACTCAAATAGTAAACGAACCTACGAGAGGTAATAAAATATTAGATATTTTAGCTGTTTGTCACCCTACAATGATTAAATACATCGATATCCTCGAAGGCATAAGTGATCATAAGGTAATTTTTACGAATTTGAAAACGACAGTAGATTCCACTGTAAAACCCAAACGTAAAGTCTACTTATTTGAAAATTGCGATTAAGTAAAATTCGGAGAGACGGTGGAAGCTTCATTCACAATATTCGTAGCCACAACGAAGATCGAGAGCACCGAAGTATCATGGAGATATTTTTTGGAAATACTACGTAAAGGAATCGATGAATATATTCCATACAAATTCAAATGGGAGAGTAAACAATCTCGTTGGCATAACCACGAAATAAGGCGGGAGCTCAGGAGACAAAGGCAATTACAGAATCTATATTCTGTTAACTAAATTAATAAAACAATGAAACTTGCGGCGAGAGAAAGTTACATTGCCCAACGTTCAAAAAAAAAAGAAATCATGCGCCCTAGTTTACGAAACTTACAAAAAAATCCTAGGTGAATTACTAGATGAAAACCCCAAGTCATTCTGGTCTTACGTGAGAGAGCTCCAGGGCGAATCTTCGACAGTAGAGTCTTTACGGGATGCAAACGTCAAAGTGATCACCAACAGTATCGACAAAGCCAGTTTATTAAACAACTACTTCGAAAGTGTATTCACTAAGGATGACAGAATTCACAATTTAGACATTTCTGACTTTAACGAGCCGATCGCTGACATAAAAATTCAACGTGATGGATTAATTAAACAACTGCGTTCGATTAAAAGTAACAAGTCCCCAGGTCCATAAGGAATACCTGCACGCGAGCTAGAGGAGTTAGCGCCACAGATTGCACCACTCTTAGAAATTATATTTAACAAATCATTATCCGAAGGCAAGGTGCCCCAAGACTGGAAAATAGCCAACGTCACTCCGATATTCAAAAAAGAAAATAGAAGTGACCCAGGAAATTATAGGCCTATATCGCTAACATCACTTTTATACAAGACCCTCGAACACATTGTCATTAGTAATAAAATGACATTCCGGGATAATCCTAACTTCTTACATGGCAGTCAGCACGGCTTCCTTAAGGGCAGGTCCTGCGAAACACAGCTTGCGCTCTTCCTTCATGGTATCCTAAAATCAGGTGAATCGAGTAAGCAACTCGACGCGATATTCCTTGATTTTAAAAAGGCTTTCCACAAGGTTCCTCACAAAAAACTCATTTATAAATTGTATTCATACGAAGTTAATAGAAAAATAGTGAACTGGATAAGGGACTTTCTCAGTGATCGAAAACAAAAAGTAGTTATTGATGGTTTTATCTCTGATATGGTCGAAGCCACATCCGGTGTTCCTCGGGGAAGTGTAGTCAGCCCTCTTTTATTCATTATTTATATTAATGACCTAAACTCCCGAGTTAGCAGTAAATTAAGACTCTTTGCAGACGATACAGTTATTTACCGTGAAATGAGCGAAGACGCGGACTTTGAAGCTCTGTCATCGGACCTTAACAACGTTCATTCGTGGTTCCAGGAGTGGGGGTTAGATTTAAATACATATCAGCAACTGCACCACAGTCCTGCGAA
The DNA here is from genome assembly GCA_963169105.1 of Ceriagrion tenellum. NCBI lineage: Eukaryota > Metazoa > Arthropoda > Insecta > Odonata > Coenagrionidae > Ceriagrion > Ceriagrion tenellum. The sequence goes on along the minus strand of OY720635.1, from coordinate 33,515,434 downwards.
AGTCATCACAAAAATGCCATACCTATACTGTGGGTGGAGTAAACATAAAATCTTCAGAGACAGTAAAATATCTTGGAATTACCTACACTTTTAAATGCAGAATGATTGATAGACCAATATTTTAAATGCAGAATGATTGATAGACCAAGCACTTGGGACCCTGGTCAAATAAATTCAACCAAAAAATAATAAAATACAAAGAAAAGCAGCGCGTTTCGTTAAAAACTGCCTCGAGCGTACATATGGTGTCTCACAACTTTTAGAGGGACTAAGATGGGAGCCCTTAGAGACTTGGAGGCTACACGCTAGGCTTAGTTTGCTTGATAAATTCAGAACTGATATTTTTCAGAGCGACATAGAGAATATTATCATGACTCCTCACTACATCCCTAGGTCTGACAGATGCGATAAAATAAGAGATATACTCTGTCGAACAGATTGGTACAAAAACTCGTTCTTTCCGCGAACAATAAGCGACCACAATAAAAACTGAACTCCACTAAATACACTCCTATAATACATGTTACCATTTCATCTCCAAAAAACGTAAACCTTTACACGGCTGGTGACCTAACAAACCCTGCCACACGCCCAAGCGGCGGCTCGCGGGGTATTATGTAGATGTAGACTGTACCCGATACCAGCACATAACGGGCCATTCAAGTATTACGTAAGACGATTTATGCCATTTTTGACCTCCCCTATATAAGACATTGTAAGATTTTCCCGAACCCCACCCCTCCCCACATACCTCTCAGTCTTAACGTAAGATGTTAGATATTTGTATCTACTCTTCATTTAATGCACACTTTCTGCAGTTTCATCTTTCCGTCGAAGCCATCGTACAGCTTTGAGCACTGGATATATCGTATATAATTACTCAGTTTTGAGTATCACAGCCATGAACATTAAGAGTGAAACAGTACCACAGCTGATGAAGTTGTGAACAATCACAGGATATTTGAAAAAAAGAATATTTGGAAAAGATACAATGTTTTAAGACGACAAAAATCTTACGTAAATTGGTTCCAGATCTTCTATCCCCCCCTCTTCATAAGACAACGTAAGATGATCCCAAACCTCCCACCCCCAGAAACGTCTCACGTAATACTTGAATACTTAAAACGCGCCTGGCAATGCATGCCGGTATTCAAGCCTGCCGTAAATAAGAGGGTGAAACACGTGGAAATTTCCATGAGAAAAAACGGCCTCGAACGGGAATCGAATCTTTGACTTTCCGGGACAATTCGCAATCAACTAACTATGCTTAGATTGATTAACCAGGCTTCCTAATTCTCATGGAAATTTCAAAGGATACTTGCCCGGAAAGCCAAATGTCCATGGTTTGATTCCGGGGCCAAGCCGATTTTTCCTCATGGCAATTTCATTTGATGCAGTTTCTTGATTTTCAATTTCGGTAAAGGATGCTTACCCATTCCATTTTCTGTGTCGTTAATGTGGTCAAAATATTGCTCGTTGCCACGACTGAACTCTGGCTAATAGTCCCGTGTTACATGACCGTAATTTCGATCCCACGTTGGTCCAAAGATGGTAATGAGCCATATGGCATGTAAAATCACTTCATGCAACCGTTAATTCATTGTATGTTTTAAAAAATAGATAGTAACACAACAGCAAATAGATAGCACGTTTGGAATTACTCCCTATCACACACCCTTGAGGTGGTTTGCAATGTACCACGAGGAGACCTAAGGGTAATAACAAACACTTACAGTTCTGGGCCTTATTTGCTTGTTATTGTATAAATGTCCCTACGTATATGAGTTTTGTATCATCACCATCAGCAATCATTTATACACATTATTTTTCTGCAGTTCTCCATTCCTCTTTTTTCGGCCAACTGATTCATTCCTACGCTATTCTTCACTTTGGCGTCCTTTATACTTCGCCTCACGTTTTCCACTCTGGGTCTTACTCTGTTATTCCTCCCATTTATTTATCCTTCCATTACTATTTTCAACCATATCATTTTTTTATTTTTTTTATATTCCTTCACCTATTCCTTTCCCTATTGACCTGTGGCGTTCAGCTACTCATACCCTAGTGATTTTTTGTGTTAATTTGGTCTAAGTGTTGGTCCTTCACGAAGTCGGAGAGCGTGCTTCAATCTCGAGAGCCACTTAGTGTAAGCGGAGCGTGCATGTCGTAGGTGAGTCACTGGCGTGAAAGTTAATCTCCCTAAACCCCTTACTTGTGTGTGTCTGACCAGTGATTCTCTTGAACGAGGCATTAGTTAGAACGCGAGCAGCAAGATACGTGAAAGGCCGTTATGATAGTCACGTTACTGTAACTGACCTCTTGCAAAAACTAGGATGGGAATCGCTATCAGACCGTCGATAGAAAATTAGACTCAATCTTTTAAGTAAATTCAAAGCCGATTTATTTGCAGAGGAAGTTTTCAATATCTTACGAACTCCAACATACTACGGTAGATCAGATCATGAAAATAAAATAAGGGAAATAGATTGTAGAACAGATAGGTTAAAAATGTCGTTTTCCCCACAATCGATATGAGACCATAATGGCGGTGTTGACACAGAAGTAGGTTAGTTGACAGATAGTGTAGCTGATTAATTCGTATACCCCCAAATGTATGTTTCTAAATCTGCCGAGTAGTGCTAACACCATGTTTTGCATGTTCCCTGCATGAATCTTGTTTCACGTTTACGTAGTTATATTATAGAATAATTTTGAGGTTTCTGTAGCACTCGTAGAATACCTATTATGAGGTGCATGTTGGTGAAAATAAATTTCTTCACTGTAGTTCATGTTGGTGATAAGTCAACCCCTGCCAAACACCCCTGTGGTGGCTAGAAGGGTAATAAGTAATGTAGATATATTAGTTCCACGTCAGAGAAACACTAGCCGGTAGAGTGAGTGAACACCGTTTAGGTATTTTGTGTTCTTTTGTTTGTTGAGTGGACCCCTGGTGCGGGTTAAATAACCCCGTAAATCTCTCAACCACCCGCCTGTTTTCATATTGACTTGTGTTAAGCCATTTATTATAATTTCATTCTATGTTGATTATGTGTGAGTGCGTATGTCCTTCACTGTGTTAGCTAGCGGGTTAAACAGCCCCACGAGCAACTAAGTGTGCTGCTGTACCCCTGCGGTAAGTCGGTCCCTGGCGTGAGAGTAATCTCCGCAAACAACTTACTTCTGAGTGTCCGACTAGTATTTCTCTCGAAAAAGGTGTCAACCCCGAGTCAGAGAAATACTATCCGGTAGTGTGTGAATATTGACTAGGTTTTGTGTAAATGTGGTTTTTGCCTATTGAGTGATTTCTTGGCGTGGGTAACAACCCCGTAGACTTACCAAAAAGCACCATCTAGTACTTGTAACCTAAGCCAGTAATTTTATTTTACATTGTGGGTGAGTGCGTGTGTCCTTCACGGAGGAAACAAGCGGGTCTAACAGTCCCGTGAGTAACTAAGTGAGGGGTGTGTGCCTGTGGTAAGTCGGTCACTGGCGTGAGATAAATCTCCGTAAACCACTTACTTATGTGTCCGACTAGTGTTTCTCTTCAACTAGGTTAGCTCCACGTCAGAAAAACACTAGCCAGGAGAGTGAGAGAGTACCGATTATGTATTGAGTGAGTGTGCGTTATATTTGCGTTGTGAATCTCAGGCGCGGGTTTTTTAAACCGTAAATCTCTCAATCACTAATCCCTTTCCCCAAGTTATTATCCCTGACATATTTTTGTTCACGGCTATTTGAGTTTTACCCTTACTATTATTTTCAATGAGCTTTATTGCTGCAAAAAGTGTCCAATAAGTTTGCCTCTTCCTAATCTCAATTTTCTATGCTCAAAAGTTTTATCGGAGGAGAAAAAGATTGAAAGGACATATATATATATTATCCTTTCATTACATGTATTAGCTGTCTCAAGACGAGCCATAAAAATGAAAAAAAGTCATTTGGCATTCAACGACGAACTGAAATTGGTTGTGATGCATTTTACGGAAAGGAATTAGCAAAAAAAAAACAATTTTGCGAAAGACAAAATAAAATTAGTTTCAGTTTTTTTTGCGAAACAAATATTTAAAAGAACCCAAATAATCTGTATTGGTGCAGTGAGTCTGCTGACAATGTCTTTTTCTACAACCGCTTTTAAGTGGCTTTCGAGAATTGTTGACGCACCATATGACGACTCTTATTGTTCGAGCCAGTATACCCACGAGACATTATACCTTTTTTCGTGCTCGTGGGCCCTAAAAAACCGGCGACGGTGGCAGTATCTAGTACTTTTGAAGTGTTCGCCTCGTAGCACCCAAGAAGGGATCGAGAATCAACTGAAAATTTTCCCTCGCTACCGGAATTCGAACCCAGGCCAGAGAGTAACGGGGAGTTTATTACTCAGGCTACCACACTAACCCCATCCCCCCATCACATCCATAATACAGACATCCAATAAGAGAACTGTGTCGCCAGGTGCTTTGATTTCTCCCGCAAAAGAGAAAAAACATTGGGGGAGGTTCCAGTCACGCGACCAAGGATCGAACGAGAGAGCCATCACGAACTCCCCACGTCATTATCTTCCGAGAGGACGAGAAATGAGGCCACCTTGGGTAAATAATCCATCCGGAAATCTCGGAATCCAATAGACAGCTGTGCGACAGTAGGGGTTTAACGTACATATTAGTGGCGCTCATCGCGTTCTTCATCACACATGTACCCGCCTTTCTGTTCTTAGATAATTCCATCCCTAACACCCGCCAACTTTCTCAAATTATTTCCTTTACGAAGAACTTGGTAAGAGACAATGAGGTCACAAGCTCCTCCCACTTAGATGGGACTCATTCACATCAATCAATGCAATTAGAGAGTGTTGAGGGTGACCTTGCGAGCGGGAAGAAGTTGTGAAGGTCAGGCTGGCAGATTTGTCTCACGAATCAAAAGAAGAATCGAGCGTCCTTAAACACGGTTCATGAATCACTCTTATGCAACGAGACAACTAACCTCAGCAAGCGGTCAGATAAAGCACATTAAGTATGAACGATATAATGATGACTAAGTTTATACGCCACACTGGGGACCATTTACTTCTTATCCAAGACATGCAGGTACACTTAAAATCATCAACAAAAGCACTACGATTAAAAAATCGAAATATGCTTCGCTCCCAAACCTGAACCTATAAACTTCGCGACTTGTGAGGGCATACCTACCCTTAGCAAAAGCGCAATCTAAATGATTCGAAACCATTTTAATGAACATAGGTAACAGTCAGTCAAACAGAATCATAAGTTTGGTTTTACTCACCTGTAGAAAGGGGTATGATTTGCACATCTGCATTAGACCACTAATGCTGTCTTTAATGCGAAGATTTCCTCAAGGGAAAAATGAAAAATATACATATGATAAAAGGAAAGGCAAACACTTAAGACACGTCCTTTTCTAGCCTTAAATAAAAGGAAAGGTTATAGAGAAGAAAAGAGGCACCTAAATGGATATCTACATTCACTCGCTCAAGTGCTCTTCAATTGTTCATCGATGCGTGCAATATGGTTTGCAAGAAATATCGCTTGATCACGAGCTCCTAAAAACCCAAGTGTTCTAAAAATGCGAAATTAAAGTAAAATTTGAGAAGAGCGGGTTCATTGGTCGTTCAATCCTAAGATTGGTTGACTACAGCCCTCCACCCTTCCCTGTCTAATTCTAGTTCTCTTACCTCCTGGTATCTCTTCTTATGTACTTTCCTCTTTAAAAAAGTGGAAAAAGGGGGTTATTGGACAGGAACTAGCAAGGAACCCCCTTCGAGTTGCTCTTTAGTTAGGAATAACAAAAGAATACGACGTAGGTGCCTACACTGACTATAAAACCTTCATAGACAGCAAAGGAAGAGATGACAAAAAAAATTTTAGTATATCCCACACCTTAAATTTTTACTGCCGAGCCAGGTTTCGACTGCACATAAATTATTATCAAGGTTGACCTTGATAATGATTGATATGCAGTCGAAACCTGGGTCGACATTTCAAGTGTGGAATATACTAAGATACTTTTCGTCACGTCTGTGACTATGTTCCCCAAAGTTACACCTTCAATCACTAATATTAAAAGCAAAGGAAGTTTGGCAGACAGATTACATGGTTTTTTTCTAAGATATATCAGCTTCTTAGTGATATCTAATACGTCTTCCTCGACTATTCTTCGGTGTAAAACCGTTCATTTTGGCCTTAAGGAGTAAACTTAGATGTAAAACCATTGGGACTGCGTTAGATATACTTATAACTGAGTCCGTTAGGTTTTTCATTGTAAATTATAATCATTTAAGGCAGTACATAACTCTCTCCAAACGAAAGACATGGGAACTTGAGTGAAAGATATGGGATAGAACGCAAACCAACGGCATTAGGCCATAATAGTGGATGGTAGAATACTGAAAAACTGAGACAAGAGTCCTCGAATAAAACAAGAAACGTAAGAGATTCTGGCACAAATAAAGTCTTGAGTAAAAATTTTCAGGCAAGGGATAAAAATTTCAGAAAGGATATATGTTCACCAAGTCTTGACACAAATACATAATTTCTGAGTCAGTTATGCCACAGAGAGATGGCCTTAATGTTGGGGCCATTAACAGGACCTCATCGATCCTTCCAGTCGTGAGAATTGCCAGATGGAATCGAAAATCACGCCAACCCCAAAATTTATACAAGATACCCGAAATTCAGGGTCAGACATCAACCAAGACGGTCGTATTTTGAGAGAATGGCACGCAGCTAGGATGATGCCGAGGACATTTCTGAATCTCGCCGAGTCAGAAGGAAGTTGTATCAGCACGAGAGAGGAGAGTTAGGGCCCAACCCAAGGATGATGACCAAGACACATTTGTTTATTCTTCTCCTGGCCACTGTCTTTGGAGAAGCACTAAGCGGTGACGCAAAAACCTTAGATTTTCTTCAGGATTACCTGCGCAATGCCAGGCCATTTACCCGAGTGACTGCTGTAGTTTGCTGGAAAAATTGTGAGTGCAAATGTCAAAAAATTATCCTCCTCTTCTCCCATTTATTTTGGACTTTGACTATCTATTAAGCTACAGAGATATTTGTCACACTGTCCCTTATATGATACCGCTCAGAAAAATTCTGAGATAAATAAAATATACGGAACTATTTTCCGCGGCTTAAGTACATCCTGGTATGGAAATTCTAGTTTCGCACGCCATTCTATAATTCTCTCAACTTATACTAGCTATCATATCTTCCTCTTCCAGAAAACTCAAATAAAATAATTAACAATCATAGAAAGTAATTTTTTTATAATTATAGCTGAAGACTGTGGCTGGGATGACAGTCGTGGATCTAAAATGACTAGCGATTTTGTTTTTTTACCAGCTCAATTACAATTACTCACTTTTTACATTGTTGCATACTTTTCAGTCGGGAGCACATTAGCCCACTTCTTACGCAGGGGAGGATTTCTTTATTCGGTAATGGAACCCAACTTCGCGGCTAATAACATCAACAAAATTAAAACGCTGGAAAAAATTCTTTTCATCGTGAAGCTGAACTGTCCAGGATCATTTCAATTCCTTGTAAAGGTAAAAGTTCAAGGTTTTTCTCTAAAGCTTTAGCAATCGCATATTATGTAAGCGGATGTTTTGGTAATACTCTCCATCCATTAGGCAGGCGAAAAAGGTCACTACGGCACACCTCAGAAACATTGGCTGTTATTAATGGAGGAGCCGCTTTCTGCGACCGAGAACGAGCTCATGGGGAAATTAAAAGTTTTCATCAATGGAAGCATGACCTTGGCTCAAAGGTGAGTAGAGATGGAACAAGATATGGCGACAACAAGGTCTATAGATGCATCAACGTTATTCCAGATCGTGAATATCCAAAAGATGAAGTTTATGCCGGAAATCTCGGCTTAAGACATAAGTTTCTAAAAAAAATGAGTTAACTCGCTTTCATTAGTCAACACAAAATGTTACTACTGCTCTTTATACCATTCCCCTTCATTGATAATTCTTGATCCGAAGCTTCTTTAATTCTAAAACAAATGACAATTAATATAAGAATATAATGATTTCACTTTTTTTGCTGAGATAAACAGACACGCCTACAAGGAGGCATTGAAGAGAGAGGTAAAATGAAAAACTTTGCCACCATTATTTTCAGGGTTTTGATCTCATCTCACCAACATGATGACAGAACTCTTACCAATCCACGAAAACCTCATTTAAAAATGTTTTTGAATCAACCTCATATGATGTTATGGTAAAATAACGGAAACTCAATGGCATGCTACATCGTTAAAATTCCGAATTCCATCCATATGCCATTTAAAGAATTCAGTTCACAAAACTCACAACACCAACTAGAATTAAAACGAAATGTCTTCTTTCTATCAAAGCATTTATCCCAAGATAATAAATGTCGCTAACGTAACGTTGTGAATTCATCCTAAAATATTTTGAAATATTTGCATGGCCAGTAGATATTTATTTACTCCAGGACCAACACGAATACGTCGAAAGGGGCGTCCACGACGTACATCATGCATGAAATATTTAAACTTGGATATAGATCTCCGCTGAAGTGGACTCAAATAGGATACTGGTCATCTGATAGGCCAGTAGTTAACCACAGGGTTTATCCCATCCAGCTGGATCGCATACGATTGGACGGACTAGAAATTCCTATTTCAATCGTGGTAAGTAACAGCATGCCCACAACAGCCAGCACTATTCTTAGGAGTACTTAGTCCATAATTCACAGACGGTTCATATTTTTGTTTATAGTGTTCAAATTATTAAAAGTAGTTTTCCAAAACTCTTACGAGACTGGTTAAGTAAAATAAATGACGCCAAGAAAGAAAGGGCTATAAGCTGAGAAGAATAATCACTATTATTACTTACCCATTTAATCTTATCATACTCAAACGTTAAAATTTTCACCGTCCCTCGATGAGCCCTTTGGAAACCTCCGAAAATCAATTCAATTTTATGCAATTTGGATAAAAACAAGAAAACCTAATGTATAGTAGAAAACTGAATGACATCATGAGATGCTTAAATACTAATTTTACCACTATTGTATACACATGCAGAACTCGGGTTACAAACGCATTACAGTCGAGATAACGTGGTTCATTTTCAGGTAACTAAGCCACAGACGTTGAGTCTGCTGGACAGCTTACATCATAAATATGATGATACTTCAACTAAGATGAACTACCACTTGCTGCTGCACGTCTTCAATGTCATGAACGCAAGGTAAGAATAGACATTTATTCACGGAGAGAAGATTATGTTATTAGGCCTCAGAACTAACGCAGATGCCATCATTATTTTCCTTTTTTCAATGTCCCGACTGGTTCTTCCACGTGCGCAGTGCCAAGTTCGTCACAGTCGACAGTTGGGGATACGAAGAAAATGGAACGTACGACGGAATGGTTGGACAAGTCCTTCGCGGCCAAGTGGAAATCGGCGGAACCCCGCTTCTCATCAACAGGGAGCGAGTGGAGATCCTGGAATACTTGGGCATCACGAGCCACTCGAAGTAAGATGATACCTGGATTTTAAGGGCCTTTTTATTTAATCCGTAAAAACTTAGAGCCTATGAGCTGAATCTCTGTGGCATCATTCCCAATAGACGCACTCAACTCAAGTATTGAAGCAATGACTACCTTTGCATTTCCGAACATTTGTTAATTATCCTTCGGGTATAGAAAAAGACGTCTACATGACACTCATGAGTGATTAGTGATTAAGAGCATTCGAAGTGTTTTATTATTACTGTGCGGTACCGCAAGGCCTCATTAAATTATGATTTCAACCACCAGAGAGCGATTGAACATACTTCCGTGATCAGTTAACAATAGTACAAATATTCATAGGGATAAAGGGATATTGCACATTATATTCATCTATCATAATCAGCGACCGCAGAGAAATAAAATACATGCTAAGAACAAAAGAGAGGATATTAAATAATGAGCAATGATGAATAATGCTGTCAAAATATATAGCAGCCTCCCATTTATTTTCAAGCGGAAGCAGACATAGAAACTTCCTCAAAAGAGGAAATGATTTGTTCATAATTTGCACGCATTAGAGAGGGATGTTCACCCGGCTTTAATTCTAAGATGACATCAAATCCTTGCTTTTCTAGGATTCCAAACCTTTGCAATAATTATCAAGTCTTACATGTTTGGCATCCTAATAATTGTGTCACATACTGCTTAATGGCTGCCCACTAGGGTGCGGCTTATTTTTCGAAAATCGGAAAAGCTAAAAGTTCCACCTGTCAAAACATTCAGTTTGATGAGAAAACACATACGTGAAATTTTTGTTGAGTTACGATATCGTTAACACGTGCCGCATGGGGTCTGAAATACCCCACTCAAAAAATGGAAATATCGCATCACAATAACTGCTTTTAGAGTAAATCTATGATTTTACGACCCTTTAGATCTAAAATTTCATTAGTTTTTACCTATCTTTAGCCGTTTAGGAGATGCAGGAGGGCGAAGCGAGCTCGAAATGCTAATTAGGGGGCGCCGCGCGGACGAGGTCACCTGTTCGTAGACCCCCCCCCCCTTGTAAGCGGCCCTCGACGACACCGCAACTGCTACGTTGTCTCGTGGTAATTGCATAGTTCTGTAGCACTGGTTATGGCGAAGAGCATGGTGTTTTAGTAATTATTTCAATTTATTACTAACTCGGTCATAAAAATTTTCCAAATCTGTCATCTTCATTTAAGAGAAATCTGTATACCTTACAAAATTAAACAGGCAAATTGAAGGACAATGCACTAATAAAAAAGAAAAAAACAAGGAGTTTCAGATACCAATACTTATCTATAAGTTTTTATTAAATTTGTCTTCCTTACGTCTGGTACCCTTACTCAATGTTCTTGAACAACAAGTAACAATTCCTGGTATTTATTCTCGTCTTTGGTCAAAGTTCTGCAAAAATCTTTCAACAATTTAACTCCTCTCTCGGCATGGTCATTAACTACTTGCAATGACTTGACTACTCTCTCACCATGGAGGTAACTTGAATTCCTCGCCCAACTGCTGACAGGTAGATCAAAAAAATCGCAGTTAATTTACAAAATTTGAAAAAATTTAGCCGTTGTTTTCGTGGCTAAATTGGCGATACTCATTTCTGGTACGTCATCTAAATGAATGTGTCTCCTCCTGGAACATTCTTCTTGTGCTCCACGAAATTTGATACCTTCCACTATCCTCGCTGTATCTTCATCGCTAAGACCTGAATCGAATACTGTGAGACCCACCAGCTCCTCACTCAGGCACCAAAGGTGTCCCATGAATTTTTTCTGAGCAACTTTGGTGACAGTAATATTAGTGCTCTCATATTCAATGAGCTTCTTTAAAAAAAGTAAGTCATTTCTAGGTGCTGATGTGGCTAACGGGGAAACAAACCAGGCATGGATATAAACTTTTACAATAAATATGCAAACATCAAATAGCCCTTGGCATCAACATCGGTAGTAAGGAAGATAACTTTAATAAAAACTTATAGATAAGTATTGGTATCTGAAACTCCTTGTTTTTTCTTTTTTATTAGTGCATTGTCCTTCAATTTGCCTGTTTAATTTTGTAAGGTATGCAGATTTCTCTTAAATGAAGATGACAGATTTGGAAAATTTTTATGACCGAGTTAGTAATAAATTGAAATAATTACTAAAACACCATGCTCTTCGCCATAACCAGTGCTACAGAACTATGCAATTACCACGAGACAACGTAGCAGTTGCGGTGTCGTCGAGGGCCGCTTACAGGGGGGGGGGGGCTACGAACAGGTGACCTCGTCCGCGCGGCGCCCCCTAATTAGCATTTCGAGCTAGCTTCGCCCTCCTGCATCTCCTAAACGGCTAAAGATAGGTAAAAACTAATGAAATTTTAGATCTAAAGGGTCGTAAAATCATAGATTTACTCTAAAAGCAGTTATTGTGATGCGATATTTCCATTTTTTGAGTGGGGTATTTCAGACCCCATGCGGCACGTGTTAACGATATCGTAACTCAACAAAAATTTCACGTATGTGTTTTCTCATCAAACTGAATGTTTTGACAGGTGGAACTTTTAGCTTTTCCGATTTTTGAAAAATAAGCCGCACCCTACTGCCCACGTATCTCGTCGATCACTTGGGCCTAAATGGTGATGTGGAAGACGATTGTGAAGCCGAAGAACGTATAGCATCAAGAGCCTATTTCTTCTCGGCGAACAGACGGTAAAAGAGTCAAATAAAACTGTGTTCGATTTGTCCTATAAATCTGAAAATACGATACAAATAGGAAAATGCTTGAAATGAGAAATGTAGAAAATCTATCAAATAAATAACGTCACATGTTAGTCGCATTGGCTCAACATTTCGGTTCCGAAATCATCATAGCAATATCGAACACTCTTACGACACGGAAGAGCCATTTTTCAGTACATTAGCAATAGAACAACTGATTACATGCATTACCAGGGCGAGACCATCATCACACCTTTACCTCCCAGTGAATGTGTTACTTACGCCTTGATAGTATTATGATTTAAAATAACTAAAATGGTGCTAAAACGCACATTCAAACATCTGTAACGATTAAAAACTTGATTTTTCTCAAAAATTCTCGCAGTAAAGCGTTTTACTGAATATGATAAAACTAGAGCTACTTCAAAGGAAGAGCTAAATCAATAATGACGAGTTGAAAAAATATATGATAATGAGTGAGAAAAGTAGAGTGCTATTGGATTTTTCTGATAAACTCTGCTCCACAGTTCTTCAGGTCTCAGAAAATGGGAATGCTTCAAAATGGTTAAAGTTCAAGCAGGTGGGATTTGTAATATTCTGGCTCAATTCTTCTCATTTGAACTCGAAAAAAGCGTTTCAAACTAAGGTTACGCGGGAATGAATAACATTTGGTAAGGCCTAGGTTTTGTTCGGTGAGTCGGACTCGCAATTTTACTAAGTAGATATTAAGGTATAAACGAAAGAGCCTTAGACATTTCTTTTTCGAGTGTTCTAACACTTTATTTCCTCTTGGGGAAAGATTCCGCTTCATATTTAGGCAGCCGAGATTGTCTTCCGTCGGAAACATCTTTCTGCTTCCATTTGGTACATCCGTTTGGGTGAGTAGCTTCGCCATGCTGGTGTTGGCCTCCATATTTTTATACTCTACCATCAAGACAGAGAAGATATATTACGAAAACAACATTGATGTGGCTCGAGAATTGGTCAAATTCGGTCACCAAGACATATCGAGGGACAGCAAGCTGAAAGGTTGGGCACTGAAAATGGCGAAAGTGAAGTTCATCCAGGACTCTTGGAGTGACATCACATTACTTACGCTGGGAGCAGTTTGTCAGCAAGGTGAGTGAAAATTAGGAAAAGACCATTGCGTTCAAGAATATATCCATCACTTGAACATAAAATCGATACAAATTTGGTGAAAAAAAAATAATTTTAAGTCGATGAAAAATACTGGAAAGTGGAAGAAAGATGTGATCTTATTTCGAGGATCAGAACGGAAGGACATTGAACTTATCCATACTTAATCCCGAGTCCCTACACCATCATAGCGCCATTGTGTAGTCGCCACACACACTTTCTATTCCTTACATTCTCGTGAAACACACCCCGAGTGATGGCTTGCACGTTACCATGTAGATGTAGACACCGCTTTCAACCGGATATCTCAAGTTAATAGCTCCCCTTGTACCATCGGGATAACGAAAAGCATAAATGGATATGCATCAACCATAAAAATCAGAATCTTAAATGGAAACGATTTCGTGATCATCCTGATTGAGTACATAAGTTTCTCAGTTAATTAATAATAAGGAATCACATGCTAACTTTCCACGTTATCATTTGCCCAAGCCTCGGACGTTTAAGACGCTTCCTTACTACGAGTGATTAGGTTCTTTCAGCAAAACAAGAATACTATCCTAGCCCTCAACTGGTTTCTCCATTTGCTCCATTCTTTACACAAAATGTAGTCCTCGCATTCAAAATACAAATTATCAAAATATAGAGACAGGACAGATTAGTTTGCTAACATTATTAAATTGGTGTAAAGGCGTGAGTTTCAGCCCTTCAGCTGTCGGACCCGCAAAAGCCTGTACCAAGGGTCAAAAGTCATCTTTTTCAAGATGCACGCACCTTACACAACTGCCTTCAAGTTAACTAGGTCATATTTAGAGCCCAATGAGAGACTTTGGAAAAATTTTAATTGGTAAGAGGCGTCTAACTCTAAAAGACTAAAACATATCGCTCACGAAGTCTTGTTCATCAATTACCTGACATAGTCAACCGTTTAAGTTTTAGGCACTAGGTCTTACCATTAGCTCAACTCCAAAACACTGCGCCATATTATACGCGAATGAATCGAAAAACTAGGGATATTTGAGAAGAAACGAGTTAAAGATAGCCCGCGCGTACCGAGAGCAAAACTAAACGATTACCCTGCGGCTAATTAGAAAGGAAACGAACTATGATACGCAATAAATGTAAACCAAGCAAGCGATGCGAAGACAAAAAAAATGGGGCAGCAACCCCTCAGATACGGGTAAAAGTATCCATATATTCCTCGAACATATCATTTTTTCCTAGTTTTCTCATTAACCACAATGTTTTTCACAGGGCTCTCCAAAGTTACCCAACGTAAGTATATAAGTATAAATAATAATTAACGCCCATATTACACCAAGGCTAATGAAAAATATTTGCCTACATACCAATCACGTCGTTGCCTTCCGGGGTAGGCAGAGTCACTATGTTTCACTCATATATACATATTTGTACACCTAAATATATTTGGCTATGTGAGGTAATACAAAATTTGGAAACTAATTTGGGGGCAGTTTCCGGAGTCTTCTATTTATCACTCCGGATTACTGCAAAAATAAGTATTATTTCATTTGGTCAAGTGCTGAGTTCTTTTTTTTTATTCTCCAAAATGTTTTTTTTTAATTAATCTAGCGTCCAAAATGGATTCATGAAATTTATTATCGTGCTTAAAGGAATTATTTTGATGCTCGGCTGGATCGCGTGACTACCATTTAAGTATACCTTACCGTATTGCTAAGTAAAGTAGTCCAATGCACGTCCTAAGTACCTCAGAAAATCAATGGCTTTGACATACGAAGACAATGTATGAATATATTTACCATATAAGAGCACATTGTAAACATTCATGTTTGTATTGCAGGTTTCCCGGCAGAAGCACGTGGAGCAGCAGGACGAGTTGTGACCATTTTTCTATTCCTGACGATAATAGTCCTCTACACCTCCTATGCAGCAAGCATAGTGGTACTTTTACAAATGCCTGGAGCAACCATCAGTACCCTCCAAGATCTATACGAAAGTCCGATAAAACTGGGACTGCACGAGCTGATTGCTCAACGACACATCTTCCAAGTGAGCACGTTAGCTTGATACTCAAATTAATCACCCAATAAACATTTCACTCAATGAGTTCGCTCTTCACTGCTATTACACCGATATGAATGCAGTTATGACTGTGCAGTCGATAAAAATCAATTTTATTCCCATTCATGACATAATTGAAAGAGACAAAAAACGAAGTTTATATTTTACAGTTAATATTGCATGCGAACTACCAAATGCAGTAATTCAAAACTTAAAACAACTTCCATGTTTGATACCATAAGATCACCACGTTAAAACGTTTGAATTTCCACGCTACCTACGACAAGAATATACGGCACAAATGATTCCTCACCATTCTCCATCCTTTGTATGCAAGTTAAAAGAACTTGTTGGTTAGCCTTCTTCGATGTTCTTATCACAGAAGAGAATGCGAAACACTGGAACACTCGGTTTACAGGAAGCCACTCCACGCCAACAGAAACCTACATACTACGGTAATCAGATCATGAGAATAAAATAATGAAAATAGACTGCAGAACAGGCAGATTTAAAACGTCGCTTTTCCCACGATCGATGTGGTGTTCTTGAAAAGTTGCTTCACTTCCTAGTGCTAGTTTTAAATCTGCCACGTAGTACTAACATCACTTTTCGCACGATCCCTACATGACTCAAGTATCTCGTCCATGTAGTTGCAATATACATTAATTCGACAGTTTCTGTACCATTGGTAGCATGCCTATCGTTTAGCGCATGGTGGTGAAAGTTACCTGTACATTATAGAGCATGAAGATAACTCACCCCATGCCAAACACCCGTGAGGCTGCTTGCAGGGAAATATGTAGATGTGACTCCTCGCAGGATTCCACCACCTCCAGCAAAAGGCGAAAGGGAGTAATGGCGGCAATGATTCACCGATCATCACCCTCAGTGAAGCAGACAATCAGGACGAGTAAGGAAACACCAAAATTCTAATTAAGAATGGCAACGGATTAAGTGACATGCGAGAGACCACCTCGCAGAAACACCACAAAAGGCACAGGAAGAGGAAAAAACTGTAGAAAGAAAAAGAGCACACTTGCCTTACATTACAGGAGCTACAGATACGATATCTAGAATATTACGCAAGCAAGAAATAAGAACCATACTCAAACCACGGAGTTAGTATAACAACGAACAAGCAAAACATCTAACAGTGTGTTCGTGTGGGAAACTGGTAGAACAATTAGAAAGAGGATTGAGGGGCATAGCCGCGATTCGACTGGGCCACCCAGAAAAATCAGTGGTAGCCGAACATGCTGCCCAAGGCCACGATAATGACGTACAAAACCCGAAGATTCCATCAGTTGAAAAACATTTCAAGACAAGAATATTCAGCGTGGCCTTGGATAATAAAAATACACACAAAACAACTTCAAAAGAGATTCAGGACAAAAGATTACAGAGTCGTGGCTACCAGTACAAACGAAAAAAGAACAATAGGTATCCTGTCTCAAAACCCACTCCCACCCTTACACCACCCAGAGAAGAAAGAAAGGGTGTATTTTGACGAGAAAACATGCAACTTTCTTTAGCCCTGACGAGGCCTCCGGCAAAGGAGAAGAAATGCTGGTATATTATAGTCCTGACGCGGTTAAATCCAAAAGAACGGACCACGGTTGACCAATGAGAAAAGGCTACAAATACGATTCCCTTTTCACGGTCGAAAAATAATCTTTGTGGGTTTTTGAACACGTACCTGAACCTTAATTATAAAAATAACTGTTCAGCAACGACTAAACTCTATATATTTATTAAATTATACTTATATATAGACGAGATATTTACTTTGAAGCAGAGAAGATAAGATAATTGATAATATCAAAATTGTTCAAAATATACAGAACGGACTCAAATCGTAACTTGTTGATGGATCAAATAGATGCATTTGTACAAGAATAAATACTAACGCATCAAATGCCCGTTGTTGAGCACTGACTTTACATTTATTGAAATAGTGGCTAAAGATGAATAGCACTTCAGACGATAATCACATGGTACTTGATATTTTTCAGGAGATGAAGGAGCCCCTGAAAGTGAAGATTTACAACAAAATTGCTCCCCCTGGCCGTCGACCTGCTTTCTACACCATGGAGGAAGGGATATCAAAGATAAGAGGTGGCCTCTTTGCATTTCACGTGGAACTTGGGTCTGGTTATGAAGTCATCAGGGAAACTTTCACGGAAGATGAAATGTGCAGCTTGCAGGAAGTTAACATCATGCCAAAAACAAGTGTTTGGCTGGTCATGAGAAAGCACTCGCCGTTCGAAAAATTCTTTACCTATGCGTAAGTACCTCGTGGTTGGTTTATATTGTAGAACACTATAATTGCTCGCGCCAAGGCTTCCGTGGCAAGTAAAACAAGACTGTTCCCAGGCTTCAGAGTAACCCTTGCGTTACCTGTAAACAACTGTTTCAACAGCATTTTAGCTGACGTCTTAAGGCCTAATAATAAGTGCCGTACCACGGGGTACGCATGTTAATGTCCCATTCGCTGCAGGATGGAAATCACTTACTCAAATGCGTAACTGGTAACTGACCAATTGCCTCATCCGTCCCAGCTCTTTAATTTACTTATTCCAACTGCTGGACAGGAGGTAACATGCATCGGTTTTGTCGAAAATTTCTTCACTAAGTCTAATTGAGGATCTATTAAAGTCTTTCTGCTGACCAGAATGTCCACTGTGGTGTTGTCTAAGTATTTTGATAGAAGCGCTTCTTTAGATATTTGTCAATAGTATTAATTTATCTTTCTTGTTGATGTCTTATGAAGCATGGCAGACCGACGAAAGCATAAGCTACTTTTGGAATCCTGACAAGTTTCATAGATATACTCTTCTGAGCGTCTGGGCTTCCCATGAGCTTAAGAGCGCAATGGATTACCTAAGATATCTTTATGCAACCAATCGTGTTTTCCGTAATTGTATTTTCCGTCTTGGGCCAACACTAGAAACGTTACCGCAATGTCCATTTTGCAGCACTGAAGAACCAGGTCGTGATGTGCGACTGAAATGCAGTGGTGGCGTAAGGAGGAATAGATTTGAAGTGGGATGGTATGGGCTGGGGACAAGAAATGACCGCAGCGTAGTGGTAAAATTTTTGTAGAAGAAATGAATCGGTAGAATCACATACTTATCATTGCCCCAAGCATTGATACAAACAGAAAATGCCAGGTGAAAGCGGGAGATAGCAAACTGATTACATAATGGAATGGCAAAGATTTTGAAACTTGAAAAGTTACCCGGGGACGGATAGTGCGGGATCAATCCTTACCAAGTGGTCAAAGTTAGCAGTTCGACCAATTAAGGAAATAATTAATAAATAAATAAAAAAATAAGGAAAAAATAATAAAAAAATTATATTTTTACAGTCGCCTTATGTTTCGACATACCGAGGAAATATTATTTTTTTCTGGTTGCCATTCGGCGGCCATTTTTTAATCTCGGTGCAAAGCATTTTCTGAGTTTGCAAGCATAGGAAGTAACTTCTTTTTCTCAGATGTGGTAAGTTCTAGGAAGGTGAAGTAAAACTTGTAATGTTTATTTATATTTAATGCTAAAGATACATATGCCTAATGACTTGGAGATTCTAATGCTTCATAGTCAATTTTATTACCAAAATCGGAGTTGAATTCGACTATCGACTCAGAAAATATTTTTTTTCCTTGAGCTACCAATTTCGACCACTTAATATGGATTAACCAATAAAGAAAACTGGTATATAGGAAAAAGCGATAAAATTGAAAGGCTACCTATATAAAGAGGGGGGAGGGTGCATTATATCCTCAAGTGTATATACCTTCGGGCGGTACGAGTGCGCAAAAACACTAAAGGTTACGAACAAAACAGGAGAGATATTAATCGAGCATAAAGACACATAGGATAGATAGAATAGGTGTAGAAACTTTACAGCGATATCACACCGCTGAACCTTGATATTGAGAATTAGGGAACAATATGTACGGATAACCTAGGACCGGAGTCACTTCGCAGCGAAAATAGGGGGTATTACTAGAGATGAAGTCAAGAAAGGCTGTGAGGGTCGTTAACATACCTTTTGAGTTGATCAAAGATTAAGGTAATGATTTTCGAGCGTACTAGTAGGATCTTCGAGGAAGTATTACGGCTAGGGGATATTGTGAAAAGTGTTAATATTTATCACAATGAAAAAGAAAGCGTCAGAATGCTAGCATAATATTGCAACCAGCTTAATATCATACGCGGAAAAAACTATACCTGAAGGTTGGAAAGAATGGCGAGTTACGACTTGGGTGATAACTAGTTAAGATTCAGGAAAGGTATGGAAATTCGCAATGCGATAGTGGTGATGCTGATACAAAGAAACATGGAGTGTCAGCAAATTATTTCTTGCCTTGCGGATGTCGAAAAGGGGTTTGGTTGAGCAAATAGGGAAGAACTATGGGAGCTACTGATGAAAAGAGAATTAAATAGGCAGGATAGTAGACACATTCGAAACATATTTATGACCCAGAAGGCACAGGTGACGGAGAGCAGGGTGGGCAGTTATTGGTCGCGGGGTAAGGCAAGGATATACCCGTTGCCGCCTTCGCCTTTTAACACAAATACCTAGGAAATGGTAAGGGAGGCATTGGAAGAGTTGGAAATAAACATAAGAAAATAAGGGTGTTCTCTAGAACAAAGAAAGCATGGCTGGTCATAAAAGTAAGAGGGCACAAACTGGAGCTAGTTAAGTAATTTAATTACTATGAGCGTACCCTAAAAGAAAATGGGAATAGTAGCAAAGACAGGAAAATATAACCGTTAGCGAAGGAAGTGTTTAGTCATAGTAGGGAGCTGATGAAGGGGACCTAGGGTAATAATACAATGAAGAGTTTAACATGAAATGAAAAGTTGTTCGAGGCAGAAACTATGAAAAAATGTGAGAGAGGGCTGCTGGCGTTTTAGATTTGGGGGCCGAACAGGATGGAGAATAAGCGGTGGACGGAAAGGGAGACAAACGAGGAAGTACTTAGTATGGCGAGTGAGTTAAGCAAACTTCAGGATGAGATCAGAAGGCGGGGTAGCTTGCTGGAAGACGTGACGAGGGGTGGCTCAACACCGCGATAGAGGAAAGGACGTCAAGCAAGCGGGAAAGAGGACGAAGGAGAATAGGCTTTACGGACTTGATGATGAGGGGTAGGACGTACGCGGATATGAAGAAAGAAAGAACACTTAGGACCCGGCGCGTGTAAATATTAGGATGATTTTCTCTTATTTTCTGTAAAACCTACCTTTAACCAGTAGATTATATTAATTTAATCCACGTCATCTCGGGTCTTGACTAGCTTGAACTTGTTCGAAAAATATCATCCAAATATTACGTAAAAGCCGTATCTTTGTCTTTAGGAGAGAAATCCCCATTACACCCAACAGAGACAGGCAAGTCGGTCGCGGATGGGTTTCTGACCTCTAACGATATTCCACATAATACGTGCCCCCTCTCTTATATTGGAGTTCATTTTCTCACAGCTTTTGCATGTCCAAGGGCTAGGAGTTTGACTTTCTTTTTGTAGATTGATATTTTACAGTGCCACTCCGGTTCCTCAATTTCTGATATTTTCTTATGTGTGTTTTCTATTCCATAATCAGGCGCGTATCACAGTCGGGGATACTGAGGTTTTCCTGCACCCATTTTCTGCTTCTTGTTGTTGAAGCCTGTTCAGTCGTTTATATGCTCGCGGTGAATTTTGACAAATAATTCCATTGCATCCACACCGACTAATCGTAGGTTGTTTCCAGGAATTTCCTACGTCAATATTCTAAAACGTCCCCAGTTCGTATTTCAGTAAGTGCACTGTGAGGGTCGAGACATTTGATAATGGTAAAGAATTTCATTGATTGAAGAGGGTAGAATGACCATGTATTTTAATCTACCATTACAGATTGCGCAAGGTGCTGGAGTTTGGACTCTCCAACAGAGAAGAACAACGCTGGGTTGCAAAGAAACCAGAATGCAACAAAAGACACTTGAATTTTGAGGGTGTTGGATTGGTTGACATCCGTCACGCACTCCTGATGTTTGGAGTTGGATTCTCATTGTCATGGATTTTACTTTTCAGCGAAATCATGCTCCATAAAAGGCAAAAAAGAAAGATCGCTAAAAAGAAAAAATCTCGGAGAGTACAAGACTCCTAAAATCCTGCTGCTATGGCCGTAGTCTAGGAAAAAATCCCCTGTGGTTAGGTAAACACAGCATACATATTCAGTCTGTAGAGACAGGATCCTAAAGAGATAAATAAAAATCACCTAAACAATTGCAAGAGCATTTACCAATTTTTTTTATCACCATATAATTATAAACCTTGGCAATGAAATGATAATGATAAATAGAATTCCACAGGTCCCTGGATAAGCTGGTGAACTGAAAGAAAAGTCATTATTTCCTCTTTCAGCAAAATCAATTTGTCCAAAAACACTGACTTTACCTACTATTGCTAGGCAAGATTATTGGTACACATGGAATAATTTCAAATTATAACATATCAGCATCTGCATTTAAATTCTGAAAAAAAAGGTTATTTTAATACCAAGGTAAGAAAAAAGCATCCAAAATTCTAATGCTAGAAATTGAATTTGAAGTAAAATTGGAGATGTCTGATGAACATAGATATTCATACTCTTTACAACATGTTTGATCAAAAACATAAAAAGCTGAATAATATTTGAATAATATGAATTTGCCTACAAATATTCCTTCAAAAGCTGATACTGAAGAAAAACCCTGAAGGAGCCCAAAAGGGGTATCCCATCTAGAAGTAGGAGCCTCTAGATCAGAATAATACTATCAGCGCCCTCAGATATCCAAATCTACCTTTGCCTCAACACAGCCAGAGGGCCAATCTATTGGCCATCAGTGAATGTTCAAAAACTGCCAGGGGTGAATACTAGTTGACCCAAACTTTTATAATTTCTAATGCTAATGTAACTTTCTGTTTAAAATGCAATCATGGAGCAAAATATAACACATTTCTTTCACCAACTGAACTTTATTTCACATGGATTTGAAGATAAAATTAGTGAAGAAGAGAAAAAGAAATATTTGCTCACCAGAAACATAGGAAGTTTTTGCGAAGAGATGATATACATAGGTAAGCAGATATTTTACATAAAATTTAACAGTAATAGCATGACAGCATCATTTTGGTCATTGAATAAATAGAAAATAACAGAGGTTATTGAAGCTAAAATGCATTCATTCAACAGAGACAACCAGCAGACTCCAGCAAAGGTGAACTGAAGTCCTTAACTACCCCTGGTGTCTCAGGTTCGAGTGTCACCTGAGTGGATCTTTCACCACTCAGGGCATAGTGGTGTGTATTAGTTCTTGGCCACTTGTTAATTGTTATGTAAAAGGCATTATGAGCTGTTTTTGGCGATTGTGGAAAATAAATAAAAATAAGCAAGCAGGAAATGCAGTCCACTCCTCCAGCTGGAAAAGGCTTAAAAAGTATATTTGCTGAGCCAAATGTAACTTAAGAATCTGACCCATACTTTTTGATGTTCATATTAGGAGACTAGCACCCAAAGCAATATGTTTTTCAGCATCAATACAAAGGTTGAATTACTAGTTTGTCTGACTCATCCAGTTGCAATTGAACCTCCTAAAGAATCTCTAAATTAAAAAATATTAATTAGTGGATGATTAGATGATTACATTTTTCCCACTATTGAGTTGAAAAATCTCAATTACTCCACATTGGAATGCAGACTTCCACTACAAAGCTCCCTTCTAACATGGTGTCAGCATGCATGGCAGGTACCTAGCTGGAGAACAGTCGATTGCGTCAAATGGGCAGGCGCAAACTCGAGCATGGACAATAATCGTACATGGTCGAGAGCCGCCCAGGCTTTCCGATCACCTGCAGGTCTCTAATTGTCATCCAATAATGTCCATTTGGCCTGTTCTGAATTTAAATCTTCACCCATCTCACTGACTAGTCATCTAGAAATGACAGACAGGCATTTGGTATGATATATCAAATTATGGAACGGTAGCATGAATACATCCGGACATTCCCCAAGTCATTTTTAATGCCTCCCCTATCACTTAAAACTCAGAATGGTGTTCTGGTACTCCATTCACAATATTTTCTTTGGCTGACATATAAAAGCCCACAGAGCTGCATGTGAGCTCAAGGGACATGTCGATTTATTATTCTGAAGAAAATGCTCTGGCTAAAGTGCCAGCTTAGTTGGCCATGGTGTGTCAACTTCTTGATGAACACATTAGCTGAAAAATAAAAATATTCATTCGACAAACAAGCATTTATGGATAAAATTGAGCAGAATTTAGAGGGTGTAGGGAGCCATTCTTGAGAAAGATGACTCAACAATGATAATATCCCACGACTTAGTAAATGTCTACAGCCACTTATCATGCAGCCAGTCAACTATGGTTGGTATCTTGCCTGGCAGTGGGGAAGACAAGGCTTTCATGGTTTTTCTCACATGAAACCCTTCCAAAATAGCATAGTTAGAGGAAACAAGGAATAGGAGAGAGGAATAAAACAAAGATGAAGAGGAAAGCAGGGGTAAAAGAAGGAACTTGGAATCTTATGACTTGATGTGAATGGGAAGCTATAAAATATTTAGGTAACAGGAAATGGAGAACAAAAAAATAGATGCATTGGGGCCATGAGAACTAAGATGCAGGGATAGTGGGGATTATAGGAGGGTATAGTTACAGGGTATCCAACAGTGGGGAGGATGAGGGTCAATGTAAGGTAGCGATTGTCTGAAAAAAACTGGGATTGTATACTACATGTCATATTCAAAAAAAGACTGGTCTTCCACATTAACAGATGACATTCACATTCACTCAGTGAGTGCTTGACAAGTCTTAATCATCAGCAGTCAAGGAGCTAGATGAAGTGGTTCATATTAGTGCTGCATCATGTCATTTCATTTTGATGGAAAAATTGGTCATGACATTGCATCAAAATTGGTGCAGCGTGTGTTGATGGAAGAATGTAAAAACAAAATTGTTGAAATCAGCCAGGAGGTCCTTGCTCATGCAAATGCCAGTCCAGACTTCTTAACCCCTTTAATGTGGAGCATGTCTTACAACGTGCTCTTCCACCGATCATGAATCAGGAAAGGCATTTCTAGACCAACCAAAAGATTTTTCTCTTCTTGGGGAATATATCTATGGATGCAGTTCATTGGATGTCTTTGAAATGGGTCCACCAAATAGAGAGATTTTTTTACTCAGTAGTGACTTAAGTTAGTTAGCAGCGACTCTCAAGAAGTTAGATATGGAAAGACTAAAGACCTTGGTAATGACGAACTTGGGCTAGAGATGGAGAAAAATAATAAGCTCAAAAACATCACTGGTAGAAAACAGTGAATCCAAGTGGAAAAGGATAAAGCAGGGTATAAAAAGAGTATGCAAAAAAACTATAGGCTACAGAAAAGGAAAGAGAGCAAAATAGCCGTGGATTAACCAAAATATGATTGATAAAACGGAGGAAAGAAGAAAGTTCAAAAGGCAAAACACTGAAGAGGGTAGGAGAAATTACAGAAGACTGAATATGGAGCTGAGAAAAGAAACAGACAAAGCAAGAGAAGAGTGGTTAAACAAGGAATGTAAGGAGATAGAGTAGCTGAATAGAATGGGAAGGCATGATCTTGTGTACAAAAAGGTAAGAAGTATCGCCATGGATAGAGGAAAGAAAAGGGCATACTCTAACGAGATATTGGAGAAGCAAGGAAAAGTACTAAATGAGGAGAAGGAAATACTAAGCAGACGAAGGAATACATGGAGGAGCTTTATAAAGCAAAGGAGAAGCCAAAAGCTATAACCATAGAAATGGAAGAGGATGTAGAAGTCGACAGCAGAGGAGAATGTATATGGGGGAGCACGTAAGAGCAGCTATGAAAGATATGAAGAATGGCAAAGCAGCAGGAATAGATGAGATACCTGTTGAATTGTTTAAGTGCTTAAAAGACGAGGGACTGCAGGAAATAACAGCATTATTTAATATCATACACAAGAGTGGAGAATGGCCTGAAGACTTTACAAGAACCAAAATGATCCCACTGGCAAAGAAGCAGGGAACTAAGAGGAGTGAAGAACATCGAACAATCAGTTTGGTCGTGCATGCAGCAAAAATTCTCTTGAGAGTGATTAAAAGGAGAATGACCAAAAATAATGGGAGAGAACACCGCTGAAGAGCAGTTTGGGTTTAGGAAGGTAATGGGGACTAGGGATGCGATTGGAGTGGTTAGATCAATTGTGGAAAGATACTTGGAAAAAGATCAAGGAGTTCTCCTCTGCTTCATAGACTTTGAAAAGGCCTTTGATTGTCTGGTGCGGGAAAAACTATTTGAGATATTGACGAGGAAGGGAGTTGATTGGAGGGAAAGACGACTGATAAGTGAACTGTATATGAAACAGCAAGCAACTATGAGGGTAGGGAACAGCAGAAAGGAGTGGTTTGAAGTTGGAAGAGGTGTGAGGCAAGGATGTAGTTTATCTCCTGCACTTTTTACCATCTATATAGAGTAAATGGTTGAGAAGTGTTGGAAAGAAGATATAGGAGTAAGCATACGTGGACGAAAAATAAGAACAATTAGATTTGCAGATGATATAATATTATTTGCAGAGAGTAAAGATGATTTGAATAAAATGCTTGACCACCTAGCACTAACAAAGGAGGAATATGGACTCAAAGTCAATAAAAAGAAAACTAAAGTAATGAAAGGGGGGGTAAAGCAAGAGTTGAATATTTATGTGGATGGAGAACATCTGGAGCAGGTAAAACAATTCAAGTTCTTGGGAACTGAAGTGACGGAGGATTGGAAGAGTGAAATGGAGATAATAACAAGAATTGGTATGGCTAAGGAGACATTTAGGAAGAAAAAGGCTATACTAAATAGTAAAATGGAGCTGGAACTGAAGAAGAGAATCGTCAAGTGTTTTGTTTGGAGTGTATTTTTGTATGGTGGGGAAGCAAGGACAATGACAGAAAAGGATATAAAAAGGATAGAGAGTTTAGAAATGTGGATTTGGAGGAAAGTGTTTAACATCAAGTGGTCTGATAGGATTAGGAATGAAGAGGTGTTGGAGAGAATAAAAGAAGGAAGAAAGCTCTTAAAGACCATTGAAGATAGGAAGAAGAGCTGGATGGGACATGTACTGAGAAAGAAATGTTTGTCACGAGATGTACTGGAAGGAATGGTGGATGGAAACTGCAAAAGAGGAAGAAAGAAAAGAAAGATGATTTATGACCTGAAGGATGGAGGGAGTTACAGAGAATTGAAGAGGATAGCAGAGGACAGAGAGAGAGATGGAGGCACCAAGGACCTGCGAAAGCAGACAACTAATAATGATGAAAGACTTAACCTCACCAGAGGAAGGACTAACAAAAAAAGTACCCCTTTAAGTACCCCTTACTCTTACTCACAGGTGATGAAACCTGGGTTTATGGACACAACATTGAGACCAAGGCCTAGTGTTCTCAGTGGAAGGAGCCAGCCTCCCTTGATCAAAGAAAGCTCTGATCTCTCGTTTGAATGTGGAGGTTATGTTTTTATGATTGGCAAGGAGTGAATCAATATGAATTCATCCCATAAAGACAAACAGTCGACAAGCTGTAGCTATGGCCACTCCAACATCAGCCAGACCTCAAGAGCACTGAAATGCCAGCTCCAAGAATATAAGAGGGCCATGAAAAATCAACAACACCGCCAGTCGGTGGTCACAGAACATCAGTAGAGTGAGCCCACACATAACATGGACTTTGA
Source organism: Ceriagrion tenellum (assembly GCA_963169105.1). Classification (NCBI taxonomy): domain Eukaryota; kingdom Metazoa; phylum Arthropoda; class Insecta; order Odonata; family Coenagrionidae; genus Ceriagrion; species Ceriagrion tenellum. Next base: position 33,488,257 of record OY720635.1, on the reverse strand, counting down.
TAATACTACATTATTGACAAAAGAAAGCCACTATTTCCTTAGAACCATACAGCAAGCAATAGAAATAACAAAAACACCGAGAGGATGGCTACACACCACTGCATGGAAACCGGTCTTCAGTAGAATGGCCCTATCACAACAAACCTCTACCCAAAGGTGCCAAAACTGAGTAGCATAAAAGGATGGACCAAATCCTGCATCAATACTTCAGGACCTGAACAAGTCAGCAGGAACACTGACAAAATATTGTCCACAAAAATGTATAGATGAGGAAGAACACCAAGAAAACCATTCTCTTCATCAAAAAGACTCAGCGGATGCCTTCATGGAAAGAGAATCCGCTCTTCTGAAAAAGCTACAAGGACATTATGAATACTATAATGACATGAATATGTCCATTATGTTGTCCAATGGGTGGATTATGGTAGTGTCAGATTGGAAGTACTGACCACATGGAACAAGGAGTAAACTGCTATTGACTAGGAGTGCTGAGTAAGAAATGGTAGTGGCTACTATTCACTAGGGTACTTGATGAGTGCATTTACGATGCTTGGATCTTACTATGAAAAACAGGAGTGAATGTCCCACAGGGAGGCTAGAGGGATAATTGTTAAAAGCTACCTCGTGAAATATGGACCTTGTCCATATCAGGGTCCATGGAGAAATACCAATACTGGAAGACTTGCAGGAAAACTACTTTGTCATGAAAAAATCAATTATAATAAAAATGACCTCTAGATTCCAACACGAGAGGGAAGTTGACATGAATGAGCTGAAAACTATTGCAAATGACTAACCAGAACTCAAGAGTTCAAAATGCAAAATTGGACTTTAAGTAAAGTGCTTTGCTTCTCATCATTAAATGCTAACGTAGTCCAGTTTAACAAAGAATATAACAGAATATACAAATTTTAAACAGATTACTATAGTATTACTTCTTCAACCAAGAATGTGTCATGACAACCAAAAAAACCACATCAACACCCAACAGTATCACATAGCACAGGGCTGTTTTCTGATTATGTAAATTTTAAGAGGAATAAAATTTATATCAGGGTTGTAGACTCATAAGAATATTTATATTGACAAAATCATTGACTTCTCCACCAAAAAATTGGGTTGCTGATGAGTTAACGGACATGAGCTATTCTCCAAATACAATGAGGATTGCTAAGTAAATAATTCAAATAGTACAGTCAATATCTCATTGGAGTGACAAATTAAACTATGGAAAACCCAGAGCTTCTTTCATTCAGTAAACTGTTCCCATTTTAGTCAAGCAGGAGACTCTCAGTGGATATGGGTAAATCATAAGGAAGCTTATCAGAAGAATATGTTTTTTCGTGAATGGACAAGTTTAGAAGAAATGAAGTCATGTGTACGGCTACATCAAGGACAGAACCATGATTTTAACGAGAATATGTCAGCAATACCTGTAGTATTAAGAGACTGTCAAGGTTCTTCCACCATCCTTTACAGCAATCACAGCATTGCCTTACAGGCATTCAACAAGTTGTAACATCTATTTCTTCAAAGACACAGCAATTCTGATTGATTGCTAATTAGATGCACTTTCCAATGATAAGCTTTCATTTGTATAGCAGTTGCAAAAGCTACTGTCACTGCACCGTGGACAATTTTGGAACATGGACCTCAAAACTTTGAAAACCCTGCCTGGTGGGGGAGGAAGGTTGCAAATTCTGGAGCGCCAGTGAGTGAACCTTTCCTAGTTGCTGCCAAACTTAGCACCACAGTAAATTCCATGAATCACAGCTACCTTGCTTCCAGTTTGTTACAATGTATTCTTACTACCATGCCTTGCACGTGATAGGGTAGTGTTTGGGTTAAGCATGGCATTGATGAAGCAAAACCACTTGCCTATCAGCCTTGCATGTGTGTTTGCGTCATGCCTTGCGCAGTTCCGTGTTCTGGAGATCCTTGTGATTTTTGCTACCATTCTTTTCAGAGCTCTTCACCATACTTTCATTTTCTCTTCCTCCATAAAACCGCCTTGGGAAAGGATGTGTGATAAAGTAAGGAAGACAGAAAAGACTACATTGAAAGAGAGGAAGTCATTGATGGTGCTCATGACAGCATCATAATAACCTTGTTTGATGATGATGATTCAAATGAAAGTGAATACGAGATGGGTTAAACTAAAAAAATAACCCTTACTAAATGCATTTTTTTATTTTTCCGGTGTGTTTCAGAGCAAAAGCAATTATGTTCACTACTTACTGCATGCTTTGCAGAAATACATAATTTGTCATTATTTGAAGCTTTTCGTAGAATTATTTACAGTGCTTAGCATTACTTGCCAGTTACCTGTTGATGGCTAAAGAGCTATTACACGTTGTGTCACAGAAGTGGATAAGGGCTATTTTCTTATTGCATAATAAAAGCCTTCCACTGTATCTCGCCTGAGATGGCCATTAGAATTCATTTGCTAAAAGTTCCTTTCATATTTGAGGGAGGATTTGATTTTAATGCATACCGTTAGTAATTTGTAAAAAATTGCTAGCGTTTATAAAGGTATTCCATGACGACAATTTGTAACGCAGCAGTTAAAAGTAAAATTTTATCTCTGTAACAAAGTAGTTCAGTTCCCCTGCCTTGTTTTCAGCCGTGCCTCACCCTACCTTCCCCTCCACCCATTCACTTCACCATTCCTCTCAACCATGCAGGGTATACCAGGTTATTTTGCTACTGCTATATTTTCCATGGGCTATTCAGCAAGCATGACCCAACATTGAAATTTCACTTGGAATTGTAATGCATATTTGTGGTACAACTAACAAATACAGTAAAAAATATCAGTTTTATGGCTTAACTAGATGGACCTCTTGTTTGGCAGCAAAATAAGTAAACTAATGCACCAAGAGCCACAACATGTACAACAAGGAAAATTTTGCCCACTCTACAAATGGCTGACAGCTGCTATATGCCCCCAGTCATACCTCAACATGATTGAAACCTGATTTGAGTGAGCCTTTAAAGGTGGACCTTCATTAAAACATTATATCAAGACTTGTTTATAAGGTACTTTCATCACCTTCATGAAAAATAGCCACTTAGAAACAAAGAATATGACAACTTAGGAATGAATGAATTGTACTCCAAAGTCATGACGAATGAATTCATTAGTATGTTCCACATTTAAAGTTTATTTAATATTTGTAAAAGTTTATTTCCGACCTAGGTTTCGACTGCAAAGGTCCTTGATAATGATTGCTGTGCAGTCGAAACCTAAGTCGGAAATAAACTTTTAAGAGTGGAACATACTAAGAAATTCTTTCCTCATGTCTGCGAACATTTTTCATAAAGTTACACCTTCAACCATTAATTTTATTCCTGTTGAACTCTAAAGTTGATGTCACTTCTCCTCCAAACAAATGTGAAAAAACTGCAGGAACACCATATTTTAATGGATAACCACTTTAAATCCATTCTATCCACCTCTATTTAATTAATAGATGGAGATTACTATCTGTGTTGAGGGGATAAGAGACTAACACTAAGAAAAGCATTTTACTCTTAGGTCTAAAAAGAATATGTATTCATCAAGAACCCAAAAAGGAAGCCAAAGAATTCTCCACAGAATGCCCATTAGGTCAGGTGTTTGACTGCAGCCAACATTTCAATTGCTACCACTGCCACTGTCCTCAGGGAGTAGACCCTGGGACATGCTTCCAGATAGTCCTATAAACTTACTCCTTGAAGTCAAGTCATTTTTGATTGGTGATCATGCTTCCTTGTTCTTCCACTTAGGCTTTGCCAGGAGGCCACACTTGGCTGAGCCCATGTCCTGAGTCATGGTTGAAATTTGATATTTTCCAGTCAGACATCTATGGCCTCGTGATTCGATTGGCCTGGCAATGAGTTGGGCATTGTCAAACAATACGTAACCAATGTAAGACTTGCTGTAATAGAAGGTGATGCAGTAAACTGCTAGTCTTAAAGAGTACAAACTTGACTTTGAAATGATCAAGGACATTTGAGACTCAGTTGAAGGAACACAGGAGGTGATGCATCAGGATTGGTTATTCAGAGAAATCAGCTGTAGAGGAACATAGGGCCAGGACCATGTCATCTCTTTTGATGAAGACCATATCATTACCAGGGCAAGCAAATGCTAGAACCACTTGACAAAGGAGGCAATGGAAATCCAACTAGAACATGAAAAATTCAACCACAACTCAGATTATGAGATCAGTTGAGCATGGAAGCCAAACTGTACAAAATAATGTATGAACAAGGATGCGTGAGCACCAATTAGAAAAGGCTCTACCATGAGAAGGGAGCATATAGGATAAACAGGAAGTATTTGCAAGCATCAATGCTCTGGGGATGATAACAGTGCCAGCTATTGAAACATCAGCAGCAGCCAAACACTTCACCTGATGGAAATCCCGAGAAGAAATCACTTTCACTATATGCCAGGAAAATACCAGATTCTTCTGGGAAGCAAATATTTATCAAATTTCAAAAAAAAAACAAAATAAATGTTTAACAACAATTTTTAACTTTATTTGAATGTCCAATTTACTTTACAAACTTAGAGATAAATAAAATAAAACATGGCAACAACTTAATTTGACAACAAATCAATTTCGCAGCTCTGATTCCACAAAAAAATGTGGAACATGTATTGCCAGTTTTTACAGGAAAGCAAAAGCTAGAACAATTTTATGCAGGGGTGGCATATTTCTGGCCAAAATAAATGACTATCAGTAACTGACACAACTTTCGTCAAAACTAAAATAAGGCCAAAATATATAACCAGCAAACTTTCCAGTAGATCATGTGGCACAACTTTCCAAAATTTTCTGTACAACCAAATATTTGAGTAATTCTTAGATGTATTCAGTTTCCAAGCATGGAAAAGGCAACTTATAAGTAATATTCTGTAATACTTTGAGAGAGAGATTTATCTCAAGGCAATAGACTATGCCAACAAATTATTTTTTGTATAAGAATACTGAATGTAAAAATATACATACATATTTAAAACCGAAAAAGAAATGAAGTCTTCAAGGCATCAGTCAACAAACTGCTTATTTTGGTTCAGCGAGCATTTAACACATATAATTCAAAATTCCAGTTTCATTATGGATTCTCAGGGTCTGAAATTACATGTGCATGTATTTCATAAAGGAACTCCTTTAAACATGAACATAACCACTCATGAAAATGCAAAACTTGCATTTAATTCCTCCCAATAACTTCAACATGCATCAATCCAAAAAATATATTTTTTTCAGACTTTGCTGAATATTTGTAACAAAATATAGGTAGCTAATTAACTGCGAGATGATTAAAGGATGCAGAGACCAAGTATTTGGCACAATCCTCAGTTCTGAAGGTTATGGAAAGCAAGTTTATTTTAGGGGTATTAAAAGGCTGCCAACAAAGGAAGCATCTTCCAGTTAGGATGCAAAACAAATTGGATGGAACCAAGGGTCCATTAGACAGGGATAATCACCTGATTTGTGTCACAACCACTAGGACATTTTGATAGCGGGGAAGGAGGGAAGAAGGGTGAGACAGAGAGTTCCACGACGAGCCTCGTTAGGCTCAGGTTGGAGGAGAAACCCAACGTCCTCTTCTCCACAAAATAAAACACAAAAAGAGGCCTCCTCCTCCTCCTTCCTTTCAACAATTGCAAACAGGGGGTGCGAGCCCAAGCAATCAGTTCCAATTGTACGTGTTGTAGCCCCCACCCATCCCAATGGGATTGTAACGGTTGTGAGTCTTGTCCTGTCGCATCGCCCCATAGCCCTGGGAGTATCCCCTAATCGGAATCGATGGTCCACCTCCGTAACTCCCGCCACCACCACCTCCCACGCCCAACCCACTCCCCCCACCCATCCCTCCACCAACTCCGCTCACTGCTCGTGCACTTCCCACAGCCCCTCGGCCACCGCGACCTGCAACAATCATCAAGTAGCCATATCCAACAATCCTTCACTGACCACTGCGAAGGATTACATACATACCCCCTCCAACTTCTTACGAAGCTTGATGCGGGTGTGCTACACAGAAGGTTTTGGTACTTGTGCATTTTTATGTTGTGATTCATGAGTTGTGCTAAAATCAACAACTTCACCTTTCAAATTTCGTTTGGATCAGCATTGACTTTCGGGCATTACGGAAAACTCTTGGTGAACTGGCATGGACAAAAAATGAGAATATTCACTATATTTGTGCACAAATGGCTAGTGAGAAGCTCACAGACTGATCACATCACACAAACCAAATATGATGAAAATGATATGAAAACTTGATTAGTGACTGGTATTTCTGGTACGACCTGCATCTCTGTACAGCATTTATGGCAAACTATAATGATAAGAACTTGACTCAAAATCAGCAGTAATGTATATTAAACAAATGGAAGTCTGTAATCACTACAAAGCAAATGATTAACTTTGAAATCTGTACAATCTTCCACAATTATTACTTTGTTTTCATGGAGCATTTAGTTTACTTAAATTTTTACTTTAAAAATTCTTGAATGGAAGAGCACCTATAAACAAATTTCTATAAGGATGGGAGAAGTGTTCTTTTACATAAAAACACTGAATGCCAAGATATCTTTATTTGTGCTGAATTTCATGGAGAATAGAGATGTTAACCATTTCACATTGCATATAATTACATAACAAATATCCTTACCTTCAGCTATAACGACAAAAGCTACAAATACTGCTAATAATGCCATTTTCTTCTATTGTTGGATACCCATGCAGATAGTTTCCATTCCAAAATATGTTCAATATCAAATATCACATTCATTTCAATGTTTGCTTAGCTTCACTTTAAAGCCAATACAATGACTTGGCTATATCTTTTCTCATTCAACGTTTAATATTTCATAACACCATCAAAGAAGAATTAAACACCAGTATACTCCAGTCATTGCCATTAATGTAATAGCTTTTTGTTGAAAAAATTAGAGATATTCTCTAAGCAGTCAAAATCAATAAAGCATAAATTAAAAGAATAAAACATAAAAAAATGCACAAGTCCCTCAAAACCAAGATCAATAAAAACCCATTCCACCAGCAAAAATCATGAAATTCTAATTGTGCCATCAGAGTTAGAGCATTTGAAAAGGCCATGAATTACATATAATGCCATAGCTGCTCATGATTTCATACAATTACCATGAAGGACAATTTTGAATAGCATTCAAATTATAATACTAAAAAAGAAACTACTCCAGGCAACAGAATATCAAAAGAGAGCATGAATAAAGGTATTAGAGAGCTAAAGAAGCAGTATATCACTTCATGATAAACAAGATCTCTGCTTTCATCTTAATAAACTGCATTATATGCTACAAAATGACTAAATTAGGTTTAAGAAACTTCAATAATCCATTACACTAGCTTGATTTCAACTAAATGAAATAGAATTGGCAACAGTGATTTTATAATCAATTGTGCAAACATCGGAGTTTCTTTCATACTACTGCAGCATAAGTAATTGAATATGTACACCACTCCGTGTATATCATTTTCTTGGAAAAGTACTCTAGCCCAGAATATAATTAAAACACAACTTCATATGTTTTGCATCGTGCACTTATTTTACTAGAGAATCAAAACTATTGGCATACCAGTTTAAATAAACGCTCGAAACACAAAAATTAGAAGAGGAAATATTAACTGAGAGAGATGAGAAAACCAAGAGGCAGGCCAAATGAAATTGAAACCCCAAAGTGCTCAATGGTCAACCACATAATACGAAATTCATAGCATGTGACACTTTAGTGATCTAGATATATCAGATCAACTGCATAAGAGAGTAGCATGTATAAATATGATATGTTGGATTGATAAACAAACAGATTGTTATAACCTGGCTATAACCTGAAACACTACAATGTCAACTATGATTTCGAGAATCAAATTAATTGATAAATATCCAAAGAAAATGAAACACTTCTGAATGGAATTCCTCAATTAAAATGACAGGTAACAATATAGTAACAGTAGTACTACAAAAAAATCAAAGTTATATGTGAAGACATCCCTATGTTACCTAGAATGTACTAACAGAATAAATTACCATACTCTCCTTCTCAAAAATATTGCTATCATCAATAATATAATAAAGAGATAACAAATGAAGACAAAACTGAAGACACCTTTTTCTAATAAATACTCCCCAAGAGCAAGCTTGTTTTAATGTGATTTGCCTTAATATTTTAACATGAAATCTAGCAATAATACTTTTATCATCATTAACAAAGAACACCGCAAGGCAAGGCAGGCTCAGTAACAAATAATACGCTAAATATGTAAAAATCTTGAACAGATGGGTGGAGGCCAGGTTAATATCCCTGCTTATTTCATGGCCCTATTTGAAAAAGTGCAAGTGACTGACTTGAAATAATCATACTAATAATGGATTTCCATTCTTCAATGTTATTCAGTCAATACACTTAGCCTCTCTCATGGATATCATTTTCTCCTGTACCATAATTTCAAAAGGGTGCTGGTTGAACAAGCTTTTATTGAATTCACTGGCAAAAAATTTCTAGTAACAAATAAATGGCAAAATCATCAACAAAAATTGGACTATAAATCAACAAAACTGAACTTAACTATGCCCCACAGTGTAATCAGTGCATACTGCACAACCTTTATGGAACTTATAAATGCCTATAACAATTTAGTATTCATTATCACATACACAATCTTCCAAGCTCACAATGAATCATAAAGGAAAATATGAAAAACATGACAAAATGACTGATAGATAGGTACTATGACAGTACATATTTAGGTTTCATCTACAATACCCCAGTCAATATACATCACAGAATTAATACTTCTAAAGCCCATTACTTGGATGTTATGGAGGAACAAGTTTTTGGGCATCTATATTTGTTCTTCATAAAGAAACTTCAACAATAAACAGTTTCAAAGAGGACACCTACAACTAACAAGAATTAAAATATGCAACAACTAGAATAAAAATCACAAACATTTTAAAATCAGTATTCTCAATAGAAACTGCATCTAATGACAATATTCAATCGAAGCTTGTCTAATAACTTTATCACTTCAATAGATAGGTATTATCCACAGTAAACAGTTTTTAAACTAGTTTCATATCTACATATAGTTTCCTTTTTTTCTTGACAAGAATAATTTCAATGCTTGCTATGTCTATAGAAAAATATCTTGCTTTCATTAACAACAGAGGCTAATGTCACGAAAAGCTTTAACAATTTATCTCATAATTTTTAATACTCATTGGGATAATTTAAAATTAATAAAGATGTACGTATTTACATGGTTCAAATCAGTAAACTAATTTTAACTTCTTTAAAAAATCTCTCATAATAACTGACCAGAAAAAAATTAATTCTCAAACGATAACATGTCAGAAATTAATCTTTTGTGAGAAATACCCCCAGAGTTTAAACAGCCATAATACTATTTTGAATTTGTACATGTATCATAAAACATGATTGATCGTCAATCTTTTAACATTGGCCTTTCACAAGTGGGCATCCCTGCCCATGAAAGTATTAACGGTATCTCATGAACAAACAAGAGACTTGCTAATTAAAACAAAAACTGCATGCATATGCAAATATTATGCAGCGAAAAATACTCGGCTGAATTTTTTAAACTTTAAAGACAACTTCAATTTGCCATATTTCATAGACTCTGACAAAAAAAACAATACTTTTAACTCTCATAGAGTTCGTGGCTAGTTACAGCACTCACAATATTTACAGTAACTACATACTCAAGTCAAATTATTAAATGCAACTTAGCCTTAACAACTTTGACAGGCAATCATTTATCAATAAACAACTGTACATAATATCTCATTTTGTTCCACCAATGGTTATATCGGCCACAAAATGATAATGCAATGCCATCAACTAATTTGACTTCATGTAGTGAAACTGAAGTACTCTTATGTACAGCATCTACCAGTGTAGAATTGTCAGAAAACTATCCCAGGATTTTATTTTGTAACCTGCACAAAATAACAGTCAACAGGGGAAACACATGAATGATTGTCAAACCATGATTGCCTCACGCAATCATAATAAAACCACTTCTCTTTCAATAGCTTATATGTTACTCGAAGCAGCACTTTAAAGTGTGAAAGCAGGCTTTAATTCTATGGCAGAGTAAATCATAAGGAGCACTGATACTTTCCATGGCAATATTTTACTGAATAAATCCAAAAAATTTCTTTAGAAGTATTACTCTTATTAATGATCCTGAATGTTTTCTCCAAGCATAACTAAGCATACAAAAATATATAAATTTCACAGCTGCATGCCAAGCAGAAGCACACCATTTCAGAAAATATAATTGGTTACATGATTAACGGCTCAACATTTGTCATGGCTACCTAACATGAGTAACTATAACACTTTATGGCACCTTTAATTTCACGGGTGGGTTAAGTACTGTACATACTTACAACGCTACCATATCAGATTGACAGTAAAGTAAAACAGTGCTTCTACCATGATGGACAAAAAAAATTGTTCAGCATCTTCAAACAAAAGCCATCATGAGATGACAACACTATTGCTTCAAGTGGTGGTCAATTTGATGAGAATTCCAGGTCAACAATTCAAAATTACGAAAATAATGTAAGCCTGCTTTTTTTACTTATAACACATACCTACACATGACTTTTGTCACATCGATTAGAATTTTCCATATTTCCGGTCTGCTTTTCAATTTTTTTCAACTTAGACTTCATAGTTATTTTTGCTAGTACATTTGCGGTTTTCCCCACTAACAACAATTTTACATTTACATATCTACACAGTAATAAAGAATTTAAGATGAAGTACCACAGAGATGCATTGATATCTACAGCTCTAAAACCTAAGAAACTCAGTACCACGTTAGGGGAAGTAATGACATATTCGTATTATTCATCTAGAATGCACACAGAACAGAACAAATTCACACAGATAACAATGCTCAGTTTAAAACTGATATGTTCTTTTCTTCCCATACAAACCATCTCCTCCTTTGGTGCATTAGCAAGGGAGAAAGATAAAAGTCAATAAGTAACATACAAAGTCTCATACATATTTTAGGGAGGGAAGGAAATCCAAACAAAACAATGATTTTGCCAGCCTTCGGAATACGGAACAATTTCAACAACACACACCATGTTTTGTATAAGGCTTCAACATAAGTCTAAGATTATATACACAATAAACTTTCTTAAATAGGTAAAATAGCTGTACTTTGGAAATTCATCATTAAACATTGGTGTCTACCTGACTGGCTCCAAGAAATATGACAAAATTATTTTAGAGGTAGTTAGATGGGGTATCACCATGCATGAACAGTAAGCTGTAGTCTGCCTACGAAAAACATAAACCAGGAATTTTCTTCCAAACAACAAATACAGTCATGCCTGCAAGACCTTCATTTAAAAAAGAAGAAATGGATGCATATCTTGAAACACACAAATGAGGTAAGACTCAGCCAAAAATCTGAACACAAGAGTTTATAGGCCAAGGAAACGTTTCTACTGTAGAAACACACACCCAGATAACATTCACTCCAAGAGCAGAGTAAGCAAAATTGCATTGATAAACCCAAAAAGGAATCCCTAAACCTGAAAATTCCCTCTGAAAGTTAGTCTCCTTACAGGCTGGAGCTTGTCACCACTCTCTCTAAGACACCTGAGGGGTAGCCAAAGAAAGGAGGCTGAAAAATAGCTTTGTGTCCAACATGAAAACATTCTTACTAGTATTTGAATCACTAGAGTACATGCTGGCAAATATCATAAGGAAAATTAAAACAACCATAACAAGCAACTGGAAATAATGAGTGTACATGAGCATTTCGCTAGGTAGAGACCTGCACACTGACTGATCATTATTCCTTCATTCATTACTTCAGCACTTAAAGATGTCTGCACATTTTGATGACCTATGATTATTATCACCTTAATTCAAGAGCATAGGGAGTGGGAAAACATGTTGGAGACAGTTTTATAGAGCAACCAGATATGCACTGTAGCAAAATTAAAATAAAGAAATATTTGCTATATGAGGCATGACTGTAATGCATAACGACTAATAAGGCCATTAATTACAAAAGATTATTGTATAAGTAAGCAGATTACAGAAAGAGTGCATCACCTTTCATAATAGGCGATTGAGGTTACAAAAGCATGCACAGGAAATAACGCCCCATTGTGAATTTTGTAAACAATGCAAGGTGGGTTAATAACTTCTGAGAAGTTTCCCATACTCTCATCTTTCACAAGTATTCGTGAATGCTGCCACTCAACAAGGGGGACCATTATGTAACTTTGTGATTGCAAATTTTTATGCTGGTATTATTTCTATTCACCCTGATTTAATTTCAAAAACTTTGGCAGAAGTAATAAAAAAATAATCGGTAAAATGTTTCAGGAATGTTTGCACAATCCATTAGACCATGACGTAGGTCTGGAATTACCACCTAAGAAAAAATAGAAGCTGATTTGAATATCATAATGCTATAAATAGTCTATGAAACAGAGTAGATACTGACTGAAAAAAGTGAATAGCTACTTTCACGCAGGAAGAAATGAAACAACTCATAAACTCCATAGCATAGAGTAAAAATGTTTGGGAAACATAACTGATTGTATTATAATTATTTTAAACATTTTACAAACATATTAATTTTCCTTCATGAAAATGCTTCCATGGATTCCATGATGACCATTGCAAAGGCTTCATTCAATCCAAAAAAAAACTGTGTGATAAATATTTGTCAGTAAAATAGAAATACCTGAGTATATAATGAAAAATGAAAACATAGCTAATTATATAAAGCAAATGATTGAGAGGGAAATTGTGATATGAAATGAATTATGAAATCATGATGATATGTCCCATATCATTCCTTCCAAGCTTTAAAGGGATACAAATGAAAAACTAACAAATATTATTAAAAGAAATTAATCTGCAATTCATTGAAACAATTTTGCATTGTCAGTAGTCAAAATTTAATATTTATAAACACCAGAGGCATTGAAACTAACTCTTATGGTGGTTATATCACTATATGCACAGCGACTAAAAGTATAACAGGTAATGCAATTCTAACTTGGTTGTAATTCCCACAGGAATAAAAAGCCTGCTCGAGCCTCTTGCTATTTAAATCCTTTAAATCCCAACATCATTGTGAGTGACACTGACATGATTTTCCAGTAGTGCTGGCATCTCTCTCTTAATTTAATGGCTATAATTAGGATGCCTACTAATTTTTAAAAATTAATTTTCCAGTTATTAGCTCAAAAACTTGAACGAAAGCCAGTCTTCTCTACACTGCTCGATTTCTTTCTCGACAATAAATGCATCAAAAGATGATAATTTAGAACAATGCCAAAATGTACAAATGAAAAATCCCTCCAACACGTCGAGTGAGTGAATTAGCTCCGAGAAATCAGCTGCCATATCATGCTGTTCCCTATGCCAGGAGATCATTGATTTACATACAGTAGGAAACTTAAAAGAAACATGAATTCGGCATGTATTCACTCTTTCAACAAACTTTATTGATGAATCATAATACAAGACAAGGACATGATAAACCTTGCTAGGTTTCAATGAGTAAAAATAAGGCAACACGCAGTCAATACTTTCTATCTTTGCCACATGGCAGACGTAATAACTGGTTTCCAGCAGCAAATAAATAACAGTTCCTGACAGCTACTTTTTTATTTGCACAGCAACCGATGTAGCTTCTAGTGACTAAGATATGCATAAGCCAGCTGCAATGCATGTTTTAAATTAAATATTTAAATGTGATAATTCTCCTCTGTTCAGGAGGTGAAGAAGTTTCCCATCCATTACATACACCTATTCACTTTTTCTAGTGGATGGTGTGCAATAGTATTTTGAAAACATTTGACTGATTTGTAATTAGTTACCCTAGTTTCCAATGAACTTTCCACAGTGAGCTTATGGTAAATTAGACAGACTTGTACAGTAAATTCCTTCATCACTCTACAATTTTACTTCAGTAAGAGGGAGTACCAGAGTGAATTAAATAAGCAGAGCTACAGCTTTAGAGCAGATGCACCATGTGACAAAACATCCAGGGCCCTTTTCTAATCAAAAGTAATTGTTTGCAAAGCATCCTTTTCCTTAATTCAGATACATACATAGCAGTTAATTCCATAATTAATGTTCAATGCTAGAAGGGGATTCTTTTCAAAGACATGCTAAATCTTAAAATATTATTATCCTTCAAACAAGCTGGCTTCCCCATTTTTAATAACAATGAAATAATTTGTATTTTATGTTTTATTTCATTTATTTCCTTTTCGGGACAACCACCAAGTTAAAAATACATAGTTGCCAACATATTGATGGCTGGGTGGTCCATTGTCATCCAGATTGAAAAAGTCAGCTACCAAAGATTTTTCAACCTGGCGGACATCCCGGGCTTCTTAATGTCAAGGACTGTTTGAAGGCAATATACGCTGGGCGGATGCTTGATGTGCCATTTATGAAAGATGACTAGTGATTCTTCGATATTTTGCACACTATTAGTAAGCTTTGCATGAAAGAATGGCTTACGAGCAATTTAATTATTTGTACAGATGAAATAGCTATGGGCAGGGTAGGAGAGGGTGGATGGATGCTAGAGGAGGGGAAAATAGGATTTTTTTCAAGAAAGGGGCTATATCTGGACAGATACAATATAACCTTGAAGAGAACGCACCAAAGTTACATAATAACCCCCAAGATCTAAACTTAGGCTTAAACTTATGTTTGACAGCAAGACAATACATACATATTAGTATTAGCAGTAAATATCCTAATTGGCAACCTAAATCACGTTGCCGTTACCTCCAAGTTGAAATAAAGAGCAATGCAGCATCAACTACAGCAACATATATGTACCTACTTCCAAAGATAAAAGACAAGCCTTGTTCATAACCAAATTCCCAAGAAAAAGCAAACCATTCCTCATTCAAGAAGTATACTACACAGGGCACAAGGCAAAAAAGATAGTGGTAAATGACATAAAAAATACATAGTATGTAATTGGCATCTTAATTTAAAGCCCCAATTAATCCTTTACTAACTGCATGTATAATAAGAGATCACTATCTAAAGAGGGATCATTAGAATACCCTTCTGCTCACTTGAAGTCAGCTGAATACATGGCTGTACTGTTGATGAAACTTCCATCAAGGAACTTGCAATGAAATCCATCTAGATAAGGCTCCAAATCATAATTCACAAAATGCTTCACATCCTCAAAAATCACCCTTTTTGGAAAGTGGTGACAGAACTAATTTCATTACTTTTTGACCAGTTTTTCTTCCTTTGTTATTACTGTGCTCAAACGCTAAATCATTTCAAGACTAATTTGCAAGGAAATAACCTACTTTTTGTAAATTTATAATTAAAAAGTAGTGGTCCATATCTTCAGAAGTGGCTTTTTATCCCAAGGCCTTAAAAGATAGCAACTTTAAATTACATCTTCTTTCTAGAATTCGGTTTTGGAGTTTTTCATTTTGTACATTAAAAAAAAAGGGTTTAGCAAGAAGTATTTTCCAACGTAAAGGCAGCAAAATCCAAATTTTAGATGAAGAAATTAAGGGAAGATTGAACTCCCCAAAAGCAATAAGCAATTACTGCAGTGGTATCAAAACACATTGTCTGGGATTTCCTAAATGTCCTCCCTTGTTCAACTGCCGAAAAAAAGACAATATAGTTGTCTCCATTCATCATACATCTCAAGCTTTACAAACACAACATTTCACCTTGTTGTCTTGTTGGTTTCCTACCTCTCTCCAAAAAAATAGCCCTAACTGTATCGTAAGTCGTGCAGCTTCTCAGATGTATAGTATCATTTGGCATATATGATAAAATAAACAGCAGAGAACTCGACTTTTACATTGCAACTTTCTGCCATTGATTAGATAAGACAATTGTACCAATAAAAAAGCTTGTATTTCCACCATGAACTCATGCTTGATGATCCTGTAGAAGTCAAAGAGCTGTTGTTCCTCAAACATCACTAGAAAAAATTCACCAAACACATTCCACTGCTTGAAAAACAGATGTTAACCTAAGCTTCCTTCTTTGCCATTTCAAAAGAGGGAGAACTCCAGCTAATCTTAGGGTGGAGGAGGACTGGATGGAATGAAGCTGTACAGGTACATTGACTGTTGCAAGGGTGCATAGAATGAACACTGCTTGTACACCAACCATTTCCGCTAAAAATAGTGTCTTCATCAATAGTACAATTAGCTGACTTAATAAAAGTAACGGGTCATCAGGTGTCCATTTTGAATGTGCTTCAACTGTGACACCAATTGAGGACCCTTCTTGAGGGCTAAAACCAAATTCATATCAAGAATAACTCATGAAAATATTTATTAAGTGATAAAAAATTATTAATTTCCCTGAAAATTAGTCTTGCGATGCTTCAGCCTTTTAGTGCACATATAACAAAGGAAGAAAAACCAATCAAAAAGTAACTACATTAGTTCTATTGCCAAATTCCTAAAAAGGGTGATTTTGAGGATAAGGAGCATGACCTGACCTGCTGAATACCACTACATATCAGAGCTATAGGCAAAAAAAGTTGCACGAAAAAAATTTCAAGGATACAAAATTTCCTATGAAATGAAACATGAATCAGGTTTCCAGGATCAATGGTTTTCATTATAGAAAGGAAAAGTTGTGAATTTAGGGTAAAAATTGCTGTTTTTCCAAACTTCAACCTCATTGAGGCACAAGTTAACGTCATCCATTTGAGCTGAAACTTTGCCAATCACATTTTCTAATCCATTGGCAACTTACAGAGGGGTCTCCCGGATGATTCAATGAAAAAAACAGTATTCTTCATAATGACCTCTTTCCTTGCAATGTTCTTTTGGAAAGCCTAAGCATTTTTCTTCAGGATTCCAAAACAATGAGATCGAGGTCATTGCCATTAATGAGAAGGATGAAAGCTCTATACGGAAATAAAAATTGGAAAAATCCACAAAGAAATTCTGAAATGATTTTGCTCTAATTACCTCTGCATGGGGCCTTGACAGCAGAAAAAACTAAAATGTTACAGGTAAACTTTCTTCTTGAATCAGCGAGAATTATTAAACACAGAAATTAATTGAGTGAATAAATAATTGGGATGAACACCACAACTTCCCAATTATTTCAAACAATGCCAAATCTCATCCATGCAATATCTACATCAAATTATCAAACCCTACAAGAATTGCTACTAAAAATAAGATTCTATTGGAATCATCTCTAATGAAAAAGAATGACTATAAAAACTAAGTAGATATGAGTGCAGTAGATTTAATTCTGTCATTGTCGTTTTACTTTTATCTAAAATATAATAGAAAGATGAGATACATTAAATAACATTAAATTTACTGTCTAAAGGCAAAAACTAAAATTTAAAAAATACTTATTCTTAGTAATGAAGATGCATCACACATTAAGGTAACACTTGCTAGAAGGAAGCTTTAGGGTAGCAAGGGTGAACCAAGCAAGGTTGACTGGGTAGAGGAACCACAGATAACCCACAGGGACCTCTGAATGAACCCTGGGTCACAATGTCAAACCACCTGAACATGGTTTCCTCTCCCAGTATCATACCCTATGCAGGCGATATGCAGGCACCAGGTTTTGCTACTCCAATATTATACTAGCCAAAACTTTTCCCTCTAGTACTTTAATACAACAGTAAGCGCATACGAGGGAAAATTTAAAGTGCTTTACTAACGTGTAATCAGCATTCAAATTGGTAAATAAGACCAGTTCAAAATCCATTAGTCATTACGTAATTCCTTACGAAGTGCAGAGAATACAAAATAACTAACCTCGACTTTGATTATAGCCAGCCTGCCAGCCAGCATAATATGCTGCCTTCTGTTTTCCATGCTCCTCTGCAATTTTTACACTAAGTGGTTCGGTACCATTTTCGGGAATAACTCCATTTAAGCCTCTAATAGCATCTTGGGCCTCCTCTCTTCTGTCATACCTAAAGAGGAAAATGATATAAATTTATGCAATGCAACTAAACATGGATCATTAAAATATGCCAGAGCCATTTGCTCACAACCATGGTGCAACTAAATAACACAGTATTAACATATATTTCTCCAGCATAATTTATTGCATTAAATTTATTTTTGCATAGTCAACTTCCACTTATCTTTCATTACCCTAGAATGAGAGAGGAATTAGCCTCATACAAAAAAGTAGGAATGGCAAGCTAATCTTTACTACCCAAGAATGAGAGAGGAATTATTAGTTTTCCACAAAAAGTAAAAACATCATGGTAACTACACACTAACAGTGAGTGCCAGCAATTCTAATAACAATAACACATACAGCCACTGTTAGAAATAAATGTAATCTTCTCTGATCAAAATCCAGCATTAGATATCAAGCCACAATTCCACCACCATTACCCAATAATCATTTGTCATGTGAGATTGTCTCATTTCCACCTTTTAAATAAATTTAAATTATGATACCTCTCGACTAAAATATCAGAACAATATGATTCCCAGGGAGGTACACAGAATGAAATTGGGCATAGCAGTAAAAAAAATCAAAGGATAGCAAAGGAGTTTTTCACAAGTAAGAGTTAATTAATGATAGGACCTTGGCTAAAAATGTAAAGAAAAAAGGGGCAAATAATCTAATCTGCAGAGATGAGCAGTGACAAAAATATTTTTTCGCAAGAGTATTTTGTATCAAAAATACTATTTATTAGTAGTTTGTAGAAAAAATACCTTAAAACATAAAACATGGATTATGTTTAATCAATGTCACAAAGCCTTATTGTCTTCTCATCTCACATCAAGAACTCACAGCTGATGACAGGCAAGGATGGACATGACGAATAAATTGCCATTTACTCCACTCCAATGAACCCTATTCACCCAGTAACCAGCACTTAGAAAACTCAGTAAGTAACTCAAACTCTTTCTTCTTATCCCCAGAAAAAATGCTGCGAGGTTTTTGACCAGTTGCAACAGACAGACTTGTAATGTCATTTGCCAGTAACAAAGGTGGTATGGCCCTAAACATGTACCCTGAGGTATGGGTGGTGGTAGAGGCCATGGTCGATCTAGCTCACAAAGCTCTCTACTCAGCAATAGCTATTGTTAATTATGAGAGACTCAAAATCAATTTATTCCTTAATCTGTTCATAATGAAAAATGCCTTTAGAGCAATGTCATCTGAACGGATGTAGGTTACTCATTAGAAGACTTAAAATGAGTTGCTTATAGATTGATTTATCTAAGTCATCTCATGTTTTTCATCCACCATTACCCAATAATCATTTGTCATGTTAGATTGTCTCATTTCCACCTTTTAAAGAAATTTAAATTATGATACCTCTCGGATACTTTTTACTTTCAGATACTTTTTATTTCAAGCTGTTCTATGGGAGAGAACTGTTTTAGTTCATAAAGGAAGCTTAAACAGCCACAGCCATACATAATACAACATAAGTGTACAATGAAAAATTCATGTTAACTCCAAAATGGGTCATAGATGGTCTAGTTTTAAACTTTACAATTCAAGTCAGAGAGCTATGAGTCAGGAAAATTAGGGAAACCAGCAGTTTATTTTTAAATTCATGAAAAATGTAGGAAGAGCAAGAAACCTACTATATCATGAGCTCGGAATGCCATATAAGTATTATCAGATAGAAACATTTTTATTTTTGCTACTGCTACAAGGTATTGGAGGTCATTTCAACCATACATGGGTAAAACATCATTCAGTAATTAAATGGCTAAACTGATTATCACCAGAAATTAGTTGGTACACATGGCTGATGCTTTGAGCATTTTTGTGTATCATATAAGAAGCACTGACATCATATGATTTCTAGATCCAAATTGTTCTGAATTCATTACTGAAGCCAGTTTACACTGAAAAACATTGCATTGTTAGCCAACATATTCCACCTTTCACACTGCTAATTGATTACGGATAGAAAGTAAATGGCGCTATCATGTTAACTAACACAGACGATGAACAACAACTTGGCCATACTTTTTACTCCACTGATTTTGATGCTAGAATATCATAGTATCAATGACACATCTGCCGCAAGTTAAATACGAAACAAATATTTAAATTATTGAAAGATGAGTATCAGTCCATAATAATTATGCATAGAGCCAGAAAATGCAGCAATGTGATACAGTAGTTTTTCAAGTTGAATCAAACCTAATGCCATTGGGTAAATAAATGAAAAGATGACAAAACTGACATGCAGAAATACCAGCAGTTAATTCCATGAAGGAATGCTAGATGGTATCACATTGAAGCAACATTGAACAGGTCAGGGTGATTGGCAAGTATTCTACTGTAATGCGCAAAAATTATACCAACATTTTTTTGCAATCATCTAATAATAACATTATTTGGTTGTATTGATATTATTGGCAATCTACCACTACAGGACCTCAGCCATTTTCAAACACAACTCCCTTTCCTCATCATTAAGTCCCCTAACACATGAGCACACATCAAACAGTAGGCTGAATTATTTCCCTCAACATTTGACAGGGCTTCCTTCTTCCCCAAACCCTTTTCTTGCAAACAATTCACTGGTGAATATGTTGACATCTCATAGATGGAGTACAGCAATATTTGGCATGGCAGGAAAAATACTGCATGGTTCAGTTGACACTTAACAACTTTAAGAATGCTTTTAAATGGGAATATAAAAAAAAACCTAGCATATTTTTATAAGGAGAGATTATACATATAATTGCTTTCCTCAAAAAAAATAATGATGATGATGATTCTTCAAATATTTAGCCACAGAATAATGATACATTTTAATGCGTAGGCTAATTCCATGGTCCCTAAGAAATGATATCCTGCTCCTACAAATAATGATGAAGAAAATTTTATGGATACCCACATAGCCAAGGGATTACTAGTATTTATTTCATAAATGCTAGCTTTTTCCTTCAGATCTGACATGGCCTTCAGACATCCTACAGGATGAATGAAGAAACTGCCATTGCCCAGGAGCAAATGAATGCCAAGGAAACCTCTTAAATTCAGCAGCTACATTTGAAGCTTAGAGGAAAAGCATCTTCAAGGGCATCCCTAAACAAATATAATTTATTTGAGTACTGTACTAGCTGATTGGTAGATTTCTGGACAGAGCTTATCCAAATGTCCCAAATTCAGGCATATCTTTCCGTTTTCATTCTCTTGAACTCCTCACATTGTCTCCCTCTTCCCACTGTCCAGAATTCCCATCCCCTTCCTACCTCTCCCACGATTCCCAAGTGTTCTCCCCTCAATTACCCTATTCAACATACCCTCTCTTTCCAAAATTCTCCATCCATCTCTTCTGCCTCCACCAAATCTCTGCCACCAGCTTCCACTCCTCTCAAACCATATTCAAAACCTCCTCATTCATCCTTCTCACCACCCAGCACACCTTCTCCACTCACACATCTCAAATGCCTCAAACTTATGTGCATCCTCCCGTTGTAATGACCAAGTCTCCAACCCATACAGCACCATGCTCCATATTAGAGGCTTCACAAACCTTTACTTGATGTCTCAATTCAGACACCCTCATCAATTCCCTTCTCTTTGAAAATGCTCCTTAGAAATGCTTCTTTGAAAATTAGCTGGGGCAATTCTATGTTTTATGTCCCAACCACTAAACCCATTCTCTGCCAAAATACAACCAAGATATGTAAACAGCTCGACTTGCTCTATTTGTACCCTCCATATTATTTAGGCCTGCATTCTTGCTTCTAGAGAATCTCATCACTTTTGTCTTCATTTAGTTAATATTCATCCCATACCTCTTGCACTCTACCTCTAGTGCATTCATGATTGACTGTAACCCCTTGGATGACTGAAAAACCAATGCTTGATCATCTGCAAATCTCACTGACTTCATCCGATCCCGTCCTACTTTAATTCCTAACTCCATCCCTCCTCACGCCTGTGATGGTCGCCACCCCTTCCGCACTCCCTGTCCCATGACAGTTCATCCATGTTCTACATTGACAACCCTAACCTGCACCTGCTGATTCATATTAAGATTCTAGATGAGATGTCTGTACCTCCAATCGACCTCTAATTTCTTCAACACTTCACCCAGTCCACCCTATCAAATAAATACATACATACCAATCACGCCATTCCCTTCCGGGGTAGGCAGAGACACTGTCTTTGACTTGGTCTTCATTGGCATCAGAATTAGAGTAGGTTTCGTGAAATTCTCCAGCCACCTCTATCTTCATTATTCCTTAGGCATAGCACAAAAATTTCCCTCTTCCACTCTGTCCCACACTCTTTAGAAACTCCTTTTTTGAAGGATTTATTTTCATAATTGTACTATCCAGACTTTCAAGGATATAATTAAGTTAGTATTTTGTAGCCCTCTAGATAGTTTTTTAACGTGACACCATCATATGAGAGGCCACATGGGGGTCGGATACCTTTTGCAGCCACCTCGCCAAGTAACAGATACCGTGAGGACTACAATTCATTTGTCTCATAACCTCTGACCCATTTGGCATGGGTGGCCCTACCAGAGGCATTACTACTGCCAGTTCAGCTCAAGTGGTCATTGGAGAACAAAAGCTCTTCCACCATAACACAGAGTGAGTCTTTCAGAAGAGATAAATAAATTCTGAAAATACACAAACCCTACTTACCTCACAAATGCTACACCTCTTGGCAAGCTGGTCACCTTGTCTTTCAAAAGGTTCTTTTGAACTATGTTGCCAAATTTTCCAAACAACAACTCAAGCTGCTCCTCAGTAATATCTCTGTAAATTTGAGATTATTTTATTAAATATATAATTTAAAAAATACTGGGAGACTAGTGAAGGAAAATATCATACCTAGGAAGATTTGTAACATAAAGATTTGTTTCCTTTATTTCCTCTCCAGATGGTCTAGCATATGAAACTTTCAACCGTTTATTTTGTACTTGAAGACCATTTAGAGTTCCAATTGCTCTGGCTGCATCCTCTGGTTTTTGGTAGTTAACAAAACCAAAACCATAGCTATACCCAGTCTAAAAAAAATAATGTCCACAATTAACTATATGTAAGACACCAATGGAGAAAATATTGTACAATAATCATAGATGCATGAAATAATACCATTCACTTAATAGAGAAACTAATCACTTAACTGATAGATTACTATTTAATGCCATCTCATCTACCAAGACCAAAAATATCTTATCTCATTTTCGTAGGCATGCATGACTTCAAAAAGCTGAATATTTTACTGATTTTTTTCTCCACAATGGTTTTTAATTTGAATTTTGGAAAAAGCCAGCTTCTTCCAAAATACATTCCTACAGGTCCGATTGTTTCGATTTTGAAGAGAAATAATAAACATTTGGCATTTTCTCACTCAACAAATTCAATGCACCATTAATTCATTAACTCTTCCTTGCACTCATGTCATTAGTTTTTTTATACAATGAATGAAGTAAAGCAGAGTTTTAAATACTTTTTCAAATTTCATGCTCTTTCAAATCGCTTTCATGAAAAGAAAGAAAGGGGTCTAGAAGGTTCACAAGACGAAAGTGGGAGCCAAAAAATTTTTACTAACCCTTCAACTACAACAACCATATCTCATGGAATATCCTCAAACATTTCCAATTATTACTACTATATTCAATAGATAGTAGCAACAGGTTTCACGGTAGAGCTAGTATAATGATTTAATGCTAAGTTCCACAGTGTGCAATTTAAAAAAAAAGAGGTACAAAAAGTTGAGTGTCAAAAACATTTTGTGGTATTTATATAAAAAAGTTATTAAATGTATAAGACTCCTGTTCCCCTTCTTTTGGAGAGATTATGACCTGAAAAACTTCTGTCGGTTTGATGTGTGAGCTTAAAAATCAAGTCATTATTGTAAAAAAATGTAAGAGCATAAATTTGTTGTAATTTACTCAATAAAGAGTTTTAAAAAATACAGCTACATACTACCCTGCTAGCCATCGCATAGGCATGTGTCAGGGGACATAAGCTGTGTAAAGGCATAAAGGATGAGGTTTTGAAAGGTGAATGGTGAAGTGTATTATGGGTATCTTTTAAGTGCAGCTTCAGTTTTATTTTGTCATTTATTGTGCTTGGAAAGAATGAATTTTGGTTCTTATCTGTTGGGCAATGTATATCTCTTTCTTTATCGCTTCTGTCAGACCTAGAGATTTAGTGAGGCATCATGATAATATTCTGCGTCACTCTGAAACACACTAGTTCTGAATTTGCCATGCAAACTAAACCTAGCATGTAGCCTCAGTCTCTCTAACAGCTCCCTACCTAATCCCTCTAAATGATGTGAAACACTATGTTTGCTTGTAGCAGTTTTTAACAAAGCCCGCAGCTTTCCTTTACATTTAATTAATTATTTTGTTAAATCTTTCTGCCCTGAGTCCTAAACGCTCGCATCATATCCGAGGTGTGGCCCAACCAGACCGAAGTAGCACATCTTTTGCTTTCTCATCCAAGGACCTTCCAATACACTTGATAAATCCTAGTTTCTTCGATACTGAGCCACATATGTTTTGTGTGTCCTTTATGATACATCTGAAGTTAAGGTAATTCCAAGGTATTTGACAATTTCTGAGGACTTAATGCTTACTCCATCCACACTATGGATACGGCATTGGTGTGATGAGTTATGCAAGAAGAGTATTTTAGTATATTTACTAAGACTTAACCCTAGCCCACACTCCTGGCACCACGTATGAACTTTAATTACCTCATATGACAGACTTTATGAGCCCTCATCTTCGCTAATTTCCTGGTAGATGACCGTATCATACATGACCACAAAAAAACATAATGTAGATAGCAGAATGATTATGTTCCTAGTTCACAGAAAGAGAGAGGGGTTTATGGAAGAACTGGGAAACCCATCAGGGATGTGAACAATGGACTCATACATTAGAATGGAAAAGAACGGAGAGTAACATAGCTGAGAATGTCCAGAAAAGGGGGTATGTAGAGCAGCAGGATGAATGTGCAAAACTTAAAGAGTGGGAAGCAAGCTATTGGACAAGGGATGCAGTCACACAGAACACACATATCTCTTGGATGCAGTATGTGAAGCCGAACGTGGGTGAAGGACTCTGGTGTAGGATTCATGTGGTAGAAAGAGTGAGCAAAGCGGGTGAGGAATTCAAGTGCAGAATGCAAGGCTAAGGATTCAACTAAGTAACAAAGGTGCAAGCAATGGCAAGGAACACATATATCTGATGTAAGTGCAATATTTGAAAGTGGGATGCAGGCGTGAGATGGTAGTCTGGGACACTGGTACAGGGCTTGAAAATGGGCCCTGGATTAGTTGCGTGTGTAAGCTGGCAGCGAAATCTAAGTACAATAATCCTAGGGAAAAGTGTAATCCCGTGGCACCCTTCAGTAGTATTACCATTGAGTGGAATCCTAAAGTGGCTCCAGGGTACCAAGCCTAAGTGTAGAGATGTCACATGAGTGTAATGGTATGTGTACTACTGCTGCTTTGGGATGCCTTTCAACCAGCCAATTGGTACCAAAACCAATCTGGTGGCATGATTGAGGATGTGAAAGAAATCTTTACCAATGCTTAGCAAAATTAGTTCTGGTGGGCAAGGGCTCTTTCTCTTTCACTGCTTGGGGCTTGTCACTCCTTTCACCACAGGAATGAGGAGGAAACAAGTAGCTGAGGAGTTGTTTGATTTGCTAATGAGGAGAGATAGCAAGGAGATCATTTCATTAGAAGGCAAGGCAACACTTTATTTTGACCCCGGGAGCAAATGTGACTCAAAAACCCTCCAAATACCATCTGGCACCAATGTCTGTTTCTCCCTCCATGTCATTGGATTCCGAAGTGAGGAAGATGAAATGCACGGTGAATCGACAGAGAAAGCTTCATCAACTTCTCAGAAGAGGAATAGTAAACATATTTTATGGGAAGACAAGGACTACAAGCTAAAGATACAATGGGAATTCTGGAATCAAAGCCCACGTGAGTCTTCCCCCTTCAATTTTATTTTGAGCTATTTATGCCAGAAAAGCTAGAGACATATACACAGGTAAACAAATGTTTTTCACAACTAAACAAAAGAAAATTCCACAAATAATTTTATGAATACACTAAAAGACTTTTATTGCTCTATACATAGTAGTTTTTTCGGCATCCATGTCGAATCACTCGCACCATGAGGGGAGAGACGGCCCAGCACAGCAGTTACCCTGTGGTACCAGCTTGGACAATACTCAACCTCTGCCTGAGCAGAAATATACCCATAGCTGAGTCCCATGTTATTATCTTATTGTCCCTTAGGTCAAGAGCTTACTTCCACAATACTGCTCCTATGCTATAAGGAGCTATAAAGTAGGGGGTTTTCAATTCCAGACTCATATGAGAGTAAAACTGGTTTGTTACTAAGTCACTGAGGAATCTTTTTTGTCTTTCAGCCAATATTTTTTTCTCAGGGTCGAGATGACCAGGAAAAATGATTATAAATGATAGAATGTAATTTGTTGGGTTAAACAATTCATCATTACTAAATGAAGGAACAGAACTTTGCTGGAGACCACATTTATGTGGCTGTTATTTATTGGAAAAATTAACTCAAGAAGCAGGTGAAATTGTACTTCTATGAAACTTACAGACTAACAATATGGTAAACAACTAAGGAATTAATAATTCACCTTAATTCCTATTTTTGCAATAAAGTAAACATTTATCAAACCCATAGCAGTGGTTGTAAAAATAAAACCTATTTTAGTGAATTGAAAAGACTTTTTAAAAATTTAAGAAAAAACTATAAGGAGGCCAAGACATGTAGCATAAAAATTTTTTAATTTTATTTCTTTATCACAAATAGCTTGCAAAATATTGAGATATTACGATAAACATGCAAAATGGGTTCAAATGCTGAAAATAAGCATGTACACTGGGGGCATTAGCCCAGCAGCATCGCATACTACTGGGAGCACACTTGGAGAGGAGGTTTAGCTGTGAACGGGTCAACAACCTGTTACGATTTTGGCACAATATATGCACAATATCGCATACTACTGGGAGCACACTTGGAGAGGAGGTTTAGCTGTGAACGGGTCAACAACCTGTTACGATTTTGGCATAATATATGCACCCCACCTTCCTTTTCCCCAAACAGCTCATGAAAATCCATCACTGCAGTGATTTCATTCTTAGATCAAACACCATAAAAAAATGGGCCCCCAGCTTGGTGTCTGTCCCAGTTTGCATCCAGGGTATATCCATGAAACCACATATAAACTAGACCTAAGTCTTTCACACATACCAAAGGATTAGGCAGTGAATTCATTCTCTCACCACACAGAAAATAATTTCAGTGTTACTCCTCTAAACATTTCTATTCAGGCTTCAATCTCGTGAGCTGGAGAGCAATGCATTAAGTCCACATTGCCATCTCATGTGAAATACGAAAGTGGTATGGTGCTTTCCCAGCTAATCTCATTCGTGAACACTTCTTGGGTTTCAAACCAGGTAAAGCTCTCCATCCAAATTTCTTACAATGCTCAGATACAGAGCATGACCCTGTGGGAAACCCACAATGATTCAATCACATATTTCACTTCATCTTTTTTAAAAAATAGATAGAAAATTTTTCCAGGCTGATGGCATTTATTTCTCAGGAGCAAAATTAGCATTTTATATCTAAGGCATCATTGTCGCAATACTGCAGCCAATGCTAACTCTAACAACATTTTACTTAAAATTTGAAGGCTTAATAGGATAATCAAGAATGTATTTGTTTCATGAGTAACTTCACAAAAATTTATGATCTAGGGATAACACAACTGATTCTTTATCACACTATGAATAACCCCTACAACTTATCCATACCAAATATTAATCTATGAAATCACACAATATCTGGAGTCTATTGCATGGAGGCAAAGAATGATGGTATGGAAGTGACTGAATCACTCTCTAACATAGACAAAAGGGTGAAGGCTGAGGAGAGCAATGAAATGAGACCAGGCTAAACAGATGCGTGATACAAAAGTTTTCTTGAGCATTACCAGCAGTTAGCCACTTAGTTTGGGGACACAAGGAATTCTAACCACCTATTCAAATGAATAGTAATTTAGTGAAAGGCAAGGCATTAAGAACCCCTACTTAATAACATTTATTAGCAATCCTATAAGTACCTACATGTATAAGCATTGTTATATGGTTAGGATGAAATAATGTGAGTTTGTGGTGAATGACTACAAGCTAATAGAATGCATTAACCCCATGGGCATTGGGCATACTACGCAGTGTAGTAGTAGTACGCTGGGCAGTGCAGTGGTGTTTACTATGCTGCTGTAATGAAAAAGAAGTTAGCCATACTATAATGAATTGAAAGATAAGGCTTATAATACCTTATAATCCTTCATGACCCGACAGCTCTCCAACGGCCCAATTGTCACGAACATACTGTAGAGCTCCTTTTCAGTCATATTCTGAGGGAGGTAATTGATGATCAAGTTGGTGCGCATTTCACCATCCATATGTGGTGTTTGGAGATCGGCCATCTGTTTGTTATGATTGGGCTCCCTCCAAGTGAAGGATGATGGATGCTCTTCTTCCCAACTACGCCAAGTACATAGAGGGGAATATACAAAAATAAAAACAAAGGCATGCCTCCTGGCAATATGGTTTTCATAATTAAAAAAAATAAAAAATCATCCAATGTCCCTCCCTGCCTGAAGGAAAATAAGAAGTAAGAAAATCACATTGTAGTTAACAAATATAGTATAGAATAAACTAAAATATTTCAATTACAAAACCCTTGGTTTAAATAAAAAGAAATAAGTAAAATATATAAACGCAAGGGAACAAAAAATACAGAACTTAAAGACAACATATACTATTTCTGGTGAGTTAAACGACAGAATTACTGCGTGTAGTGTGCAATTTGAATCCAAATATACAATGCATACTTGAAAAGCGGCTATTCACTTCATTATTTTCAATTAGTTTATGTTTTCAGGCCATTTAATCCCAAAATTATTTATGCACGCCAATCAAAACACCATCATATATTGAGAAAATATAGTGTCCTTGGAATAAAAAGGCGTTAGCTTTCCAGTACTCGACGTAAGCACTGGGGCTGCTGACATTGAAAACAAAATCATCTGTTTACTGACGAATAGTCTAAAAATAATCACTCGGAAATAAATTCTGCCATCATATTCTTCTCTGTATAAGACGTGTGTACGTATGAGGTTTTATTCCTCCTTTTTCCCAGAGCATAACCCAATTTTTCACAAAGAAATACAGAAAAATATAAGCAGAAAGCAGACAGCTATACAAGAGATGCAAAATTTGGCAAGTACATTTCAAATAACTACATAAGATTCAAAGCCATAATTTCAATTTTTTAATAGAAAGAAATAAATTTTCTGTACCTACCTCACTGGGCCGCGGTGATTCTTCACCATTTCATAGTTACTGTACATGAGTTAACTAAACAGTTTTAAACGAGACTCTTACCTCAGAATCTCCTACTACACTGCAGTAAATGCAGCATTAAGCAAAATAGCAATAAAGTTATTGGGCAAGAAAACATATTATTTGTAGCAAGGGACCGATGATGTATATTGATTGGTATACTTATTCACTCTTATTTTTCGACATTTCACAAAATATTGCATTATGTCAATTTATACTTGTCATTTTACAAGTAAAACAAATGATTCAAAGTAGTTTCTCAATTGAGTCTTATAGTAACAAGCGAAAACCGCGACATATCTTGTTGAGCTCTCGAGTGTTGTGAAATTGTACTCTTACGCAGTATGAGAATTTCACTGGGTAAAATTCAATTTTCGGGTGATATCATAACATCATGCAGTGACTAACGAAGTACACTAGATTGATGAACTCATTAGAATAGCTTTGTAATGGGAATGACGGGAATTGAGTCGCCATGATTGATGCAGATGCTGTGAGAAGGACGAAGTTTGCTCAAATAACTTAATATTTTTTCTTAATTAAGCGTGAATTTTACTTACTAGATCATCTCGTGTAAGCTGCTAGCGTCAAAGAAGGCTGTTCGGTTCATTTGCTTGCTGCGTTAAGTTCTGCAGTGCACCAGGTACAACCAACCAAAAATAATTACTCGTTAATCCTAACGAGGAGTCATGGATACCGGCACAAAGCATCGTTTACGGTAGATCTTATGTTACGTATACATTTGCACCCATGAATTCCATGGTTTTGGCTATTTTTATTGACGAATTATCGGCCTTTTCCCACGAATGACATGACTGTGCTCTCGTGGACAGAGCTACCACGGCTTATTCTTAAGAGCCCGGGAGAGTTAAGGGTTAATCGTAAATAAAAATAAATTTGACTTTGTTAAAATATTTAGTGGCAGTTTGACATAAAAATTTCTTTAACATGCCATTATTCGTCACAATTTAGAGAAAAATACTTTACAGTACATATTAAAACATTTCAACAGTCGTTAAGCCATCATACTGCTCAAAGCTGCTTCACGTCAGTCTTCTGGAGGGCTATATGTCGTGGTGATCAACACTTTGTTCCAGGTACTCTTGATATAATTGAATCTGAAAAAAGTAACAAACTAATTAAGTCAATAGCCATGGAGTTCCTTAAGAACATTAAGTAAATGCTGCGAGGTCAGCAGCGTTTAACTAAGGCATAGGAATTAAACGGAAGATTTAGTATGAAACTAATCCCCTGTGTACCTGACTCTGGAATGGGCATCAGTCTCAGCCCACTCTTCCCTTATACTCACTTAGGTGGATAGAATAAACAAGGCCAAATAATGCTCCGAGCACTATCATTAAAATCAAATGATCATAGTTATTTGATGAGACCATTAAATTTTCTCATCTCTCTACCTTCTCACAACCCCTAGAACAACTGCATTCACAAGCAAGATCAATTTTTTTTAAAAGTACTTCCCGCATGATAAGATTGCACTTCTCAATGATATGAGGGTCTGAATTCTATGTACATGCCAAGTCTTCCAGCCTCACTTCTCCTCGGAACCTATGAATAACCAAAATGCTCCCTCCTCCCACTCTCACCTTAATTCACAAGCAAAATAATCAGCACATAATCAAGTCTGACTGCCATGTTCATATTAATTGCCCAAACAGATCCTTCTGCCTCACATTCCAATATTCTAGGAATTACACATCCATTCTGCATCAAATGGTAGAAGCTTGATCCCTTGGTCAAAACTTTCATCGGCATAAACCATCGAACTTTACTGAATTTCTTGCAAATCCATATCTTGTTTCTCATTGTTGGTGCAGCTCTTCCTTTTACATTCATGCAAACTTCACACATTTAATTTTCCCATTACGTTGTCCTTTTTTCAAACTTATTCCTACACCCACTTCCCATTCTAAGTAGTCTT
Organism: Ceriagrion tenellum; assembly: GCA_963169105.1. NCBI lineage: Eukaryota > Metazoa > Arthropoda > Insecta > Odonata > Coenagrionidae > Ceriagrion > Ceriagrion tenellum. The sequence goes on along the minus strand of OY720635.1, from coordinate 33,456,830 downwards.
CAATACCTTTGATCTGTTCCAACCACCATTCTTCCTTCAAACATTGTTCTTCTGGTAGTTATGTTATTACATATAAATAATAATTATTATTATTTCTTTAACACGCACAGGTTTCCCCAATTACTAGTTTTAATATATCATTTGACGAACATAAATACCCATGTCCTGGGCATTAAATAATCTACCCTGGCAGGACTCAAACCCACAACCGTTGGGTTAGAAGGCGAGGACTTTACCCCGCCACCACCGGGGTCGGCAAATAAATAACTTATTTCCACATTTACACCACCATAACCCCATAAAACATGATTTGTGAACTCTCATTGCATTTATCATGCCTGAGGCTCATTCTACTTCTCCCTCAATTCATCCTTCAAAATTCATGTCACCTACAACAGTTCCTATTTCCTTTCTAAAAACCTGAACTACTAGTTCCATGTGTTCCTTCCATGTGGACCCAACTTAACTACATGAACATTGGGAAAATTTCATAAGACAGTAAGAACAGTGGACCAAAAAACTATGTGATAGCCACATTCATCACAGACAAAGAGCATACAGTGAATACTTGAAATGCCACCTTCCATCTAGTATATTTACCTTTTTCTTCTTCACGACTGAATGCATATAATTCTTCAATTCCATAAAATACTTTCGTTGCGACCTACTAAGGGTAGGTTCATATGAAAATGACATTTTGGCTAGAAAGCCCAATAAAATTGATACTGCTATAACAACGAGGCCCACAGTAAATGGACTCTCTTCTTCAGTTAAAACTTTTTCATCCTAAAAAGATAAAATGGTCAGCATTAAAATTTGCAAAAAAGACTATGAAGACAGCTATAAATAGAACATAAAAAGCAAAACTATAAGTTTCCAAGAGAAGAATACTAAGTACTAGTGTTCAAGCCAAAAAATTTACATGAGTTCCCTTTTAGCTATGCATAGATATAAAATTAATAAGGGCATAAGGCTGATAAGGAATACATTTTTATACATAGTGGATACAAGCCAAATACTGAATCTCCTCTCATTGTTTTTTTTCTCAATTAATTGAAGTAGGGATGAGCTACCATTTATCTGATAGCATACGTTGATTCAAATATAAGTCTTAAGTCTCCTCTGCACATGCAATGTGTATCACAGACAAGCACATTTCCCAGCCAGCAGAACCTGGCAAGTTCTTATGAATCAAGTAGCCTGGATTTGCCGTAAGCACCACACACTTTTACCCACCCCCATCACATTGTCTTGAAGTCACGGACGGTGCTTATATTCTCACAATACACCGCTTCACTCTCATTCACCATTAGACATCTATTGAATTGTTGAAAGTCAATGGCACATTACCCAATGAGAGGGGATAATAGAGGAATTTCATTATCTTTAAAATACTTGAGGACTTACCTTGGTATTACTCTGCAGTCCAAGGCTAAAACCATTGAAACCAAAAATACTTTCAAGTACACTTGTTGGGGTATTCAGTCTCGTTATCATGTATTTGTAAACAAACAGAAATGGTAGTAGAAGGGCAAGGATACTCAGGAAGAACACTGGAGAGAAAAAATACAACACATTAATCTGTGAAACATGATTCATGCAATAGAGCAAATACTATTTTAAAACTTAATGAATATTAATGCCTACACTAACTACAAATTTAAGGTAGGGTTAGAGATAGGCCATTCTGAAAGTTACCACGGTAATTTTAAAAAAATTACTGCAGTATTTTACGTAATTTACCACAGCTGAAATTTACTGTAATTTTTTGTAATATTCACTTCCATCAGATATTTTCCATACCGATATATTACAAAGAAATTATTTTAAGTCAAGTCTATATGCATTTAATACAGTCTTAATTATTAATAAAGACATGTCCAACTCATTAGTGGAATATTTTTACTTGTAGAATATGTGTAGGGATATAATTTTCAATGGTTTGGACAAAAATTTCTCATGTGAAAAAGAAGAACGCACAATTGTGTGTGGGCTGCTGTGTTTGTTTTGAAATATTCTTTATTTCTAATGCATCAACAAAGCAATAACAATAGTTTATATTCCTTGAACCCTTTGCTATTGCTTATTGGCTTTCCAATTCAATTCTCTAATAGCTATTTATTACAGAAAATTAAAAATTGCCAGAAAATAAGGTTATTTTAAATAATTATCATGATTTACCTCAAATAAATTACAGTAATTTACTCATCTCTATGTTGGGTGTGCTAAGACTGCCAAGGCCATTTTCTAATACTTTTCAAAATAAAGGGAAAAAACTAAGTATTTATTTGCAAACCAATACTGCTGATTGTTTTCTAAGATTAAGTATGAAGTTTGTAATTGAAAGGTGAAAACTAATTTTAAAATCAACATAGGTACTTATTCACCCCATAACAACTGGTTTTTCAAAGATAGGTAAATATTTGGGAATTGAACTGGACTGGGAACTGAACTGCAAGGCCTTCATAATTGACATTTAGCATTGAATAGTCAATGGCTGACATCCTGGAGCCCGATCACTAAAACTTGGATGATGACATATATTGAGAGGACAAATGTCTACTCGGTAAACACTCAAAGCTAGGAGGCAGAGTTTAAATGGTATATGTATTCATTAATGAGTGGAAGTACTCTCAACAAACCTATAATCCATCAACTACCACACTATTTTCAACTAATTAACCTAGAAACTCCACACCAATAAATAGTACACTATCACACATTTTGTGACATCATTCATCAATGAATTTGATACTACTGATAACAAAAATTATGTAAGGAAATGCATAGGCTAATACCAAATATACATTAGCATACAATTTTTCAAGCTCACAATATCAAGTAAATACTATATATGCTTGCCTATCATCTGCCCCCTAATGTTTCAATAAAAAATTGTAATTTTCTATACACCTCGTGCATAGTCACCTAGGTTACACTATTCTCGGTTACACTAGGTGTCTTTCAGGATTGATATTTTGGAAGTTCATAATCAACATACATAGAGTTGTCATAATCTCAAAATTGTATCTCATATTCCTGCACATTAAACATACAGGAAAGTAAGATGCATCCAAGAATTGGAGACAGAATAAAATAAATAACCTTTTAATAACCCTTCAACATTGTTAACGGTGAAAGAGTGAAGTCAAAAACCAATATAGGGAAATGCTTTGATCTGGCAGGTCATCATGTACATTTTTTTAAATTGTGGCTCATTATGAGATTTGTATCAAGCAGATTTCTGCAAATTTTAACAAAAATAACAATACTTGTATACATAGCTGCCATATAATGTTGCTATGATACATATGGAAAAGGTATTTTAATAGATAAATCTTGAGTGAAACTGGAGCCATTTCAGCAATGATAATTCAGAATCCTTTTAACTGCCACCACCTCACCAAAAGTTCAAATTCCAGAGGTTTAATGGCCAAAATCTGATCTTGAAATCAACCACACATGATACTGTCATTTCCAGTGAGGTTACAAGGGAAAAACAGCATTTTATGGATTACTAAGTATGGTATATACATTGTATACATCAATATAATGGTCCTACAACCCGTTGCCACAGAGTGAACCCTTATGACATTACTCACATTCTTTATTTGTTCCAACAAAGAATTGGGTAGATTCGGAGAAGAAAATATTATAAAAATGAGAAAAATTGGGTAGATTCAGAGAAGGGAATATAGCATAGTAGTGAAGCTGTGTGCCCAGAGAAAGATTTTCCCCATTTTTTTTGTGCTAAACTTGAAACCACGATAACTATTTCTCATGTATAGTTAACCCAAATCGTGATAGAGAACCTGAACAATATGCACCAACAGCATACCCCAGGAAAGCCTCTGAATAATTTTCTACAGAGCATAATATGGAGACAATGGAAGAGAACAAACAACCATATAAAAACAAATTTACCTCTGCTGGAAGCTTTACGATTCTTTTGTATTGCTGCATCATCTGTCATCAAATGCTTGTCAAGTAGCTCATTTATATGTTCACAGTCCTTCTCTAATAAGTCTAGGGTGTTTTGTATGGTGTGGTTGATGGTTTGCTCTATATCCTTTAGCACCTCACCAATCTGGTTATCACATTTTGCAGGTGTCCTGTCCTGTAAATCAAGATGAATTTTTAGGTAAGCTATCATATTAAGAATTATGTTGAATTACTTGAACATCATAACAGCTAATTGATACTGTCCTTAAATCACAGACAATATTGATAAATAAACGTGTAAACCTAATACATAATTCCATCACCTAATTGATGGAAAATGCATGGATATAACAAAAGACGACATTTTCAAGTTCAAACATTTTTGCATCGTTTCTTTGCTTTCCAAGTGCTTTCAGAAGAGACATTTTGTGGAGCAATGAAGTTAACACACTGATTCAAAGACAAAAAATTTATAAAACAGCAAAAATTATAACTTTTATCTCTCTCAACGCAGCTCAGACTACCAAGTTGAAAACAATAATATAAAAGAAGAAAATCATGTGTGGGCATTGGTTTACCATGGATCATTTTAAATGTCACTGTCATTGAACTTCATGTACTTTCAACTAATAACATGTTTAGCTCTTCAACATACAAGTTTTCACCACAATCAGGGCACCCCTTCTTCAGAGGGAGTTTAGAGCATCTACATACTACCCTACGGGCCACATGGGTGTGTAGTAGGGGGTGTTAGGACACCAGCCGTGTAAGGATGTAAGGGATAAGGTTTTAGGAGGCATAGTATAATAAGTGTTTGTTTATTCAATTGTTAAAGCCTTGGCATAAAAATTAAGTCAATTATACAAAACACATACACAGAGATAATGCAAAACTGTAAGTATAATACAATGCAAAGGAATCAATCCCAAGAGTTTCTCATTACAAAAGATGTTTTTCCAGCATGAATGATCGCTAATTCTTTTCAAGGATTACATCCATGGGAGTAGATTTTACAGAGCACTTTATTAGAATATACAGAGGCAGAATTATGCACTCCTTTATGAAAAGTGGTAGGCAGTAATTCTACTTCGTATGACTACATCCCCTTCCAGTCTTATATTATGCATATGTATGATGATATTCAACAGGGTTCAATTGAGCTGGATGCAATTTCAACAAGTTTGAACATTGTAATGGGTAGAGACAGGTAAAAGAAAGGATATGAAATTATAATCATTTTGTAAAATATCGTAATGTTTTTATTATTTCTAATCCAGGTTCAAACTTCACAAAGTCATTGTTAAGGTGACAATAGCAGTCCCACATATATAAGACCTGTCAGAGGAGGGGAAGAAGAGGGTCCTCTCCACCCTTACAACCAGGAGCAGATTAAGGTCATTGTTTCATGGGGAGGGGTGGATTGCTACTTTCTGGGGGGGGAGGGACATGGAATGCTTTATGGCAGAAGTTTTACAGATCATACCAGGAAACCTAGGGGGTGAGGATCATTTTCATTACACATTTCATTTCGAAATACATCATTATTTTCTTGGGGCCTGGGAGGGTATGGAATACTTGATGGGCAAAATTTTTCTGAACATACCAGGTAATCTGGGAGGAGTGAATCGTTTCCATTAAAACATTATCATTTATAAATACTAAGGTGGGACCCAAGGCCCATGGGCGCTACCTGTGCCATTAATGAATTTGGTGGATACTCCTAAAACTCAAACATAGCAGCTTGTTGTAGTATAGAAAATACATATCTAAAAAATACATTAAAACTAGAAACATTTTAACTGCAATTCTTAGCCACAGCAAATAAAGATAAAATCCCTCAATAATTTAAGGCATAAGCAAAAATATGGAAGGCTGCTATCTTTTCACCAGTTCCTAAAGCATTACAGTCATTTTCTTCTTATGTATTCTCACGTGACAATTTTCCAAAATCTACCGCAATAGTCTTGAAAGGCCATTTGCAGAAATGACATCTATTTTCACAAACTATACTAATGTGAATAGTAGGTCATACCACTGTACATAAATAATTACACTGAAGTTGCACAAAATAAACAAAGTGAATCTAAACATTACAAGCCTACATTTATCAGAACAAAGACAGTAGCCTGTCAATATCACCTGGTAATTATCATCTGAGTGTATCATATCCCCATCACTCCTCATAAGTGTGACTGGTGGTTTCTGTATGCTCAAGAAGTCAGCATCAGATCACAGATAATGAAGAAAGGGAGAAAATATGGTACATAATATGCTATATTCAATCATATACACACAGGGTGAGCATGAAAAATCAGTGAGATGCAAGCTGTAACTATAAACAACAGGATAACTAATGAATGGAAAAATCGAAGAGCAAGTTATACAAGAAAACCTCTAATCATTAAAAACACATGTAGCAGAGATACACAGGTCATTGAGAGTGACTATGATCATTGAAAAAAGTATCTTCTATTAAACACAGAAGAACATTACCATTCAGTAGTAATTAATCTACAACTCCCACAAGAAATTCCTTTCGCCAAAGTGCATGCATAAAAATCAAATGGCAAAAGCTAATTTGAATTGCATGAGTCAAGTAATTTCAGTTTTTAAAAACTGATAATATGCATTTCCTTGAAACTGAAATTGTGAAAAAATGAAGGCAACAGTATATCTTAGTCTGTGTCCTAAGAAAATCACCACAGTAATTTCAGTAAAAATGCATTATCCAGATATATATGGCAAAGAAATATCTCTTCAGGGTGGAAAATAGATTTAGAACTAAAAAGGAGATTTTTAAACCCATCAATGTCTTAAGGACTTGAAAGTTTACTAAGCAGACACTAAAGCATAATATCAGTGGAAGCAACATGTACATAAAATATGTTGCCATTTACACTCTTCCACTATTTTACTTCCTTTAAAGGAGAGAGATAGATCTTCTAACTTAGTTCACAAGGGGCAAAAAATGATTCTTCATTTAGATCATGTTCCATGACTACAGCATTTAACTAAAGAATGGATCTTGCTTCAGCAGGTCACATAACCTAAAAAAAAAGATGCCAAGGAGCTGACCAGAACACAATGCATTCAAACCCACATAGCTCTGTATGATGGTGAAGAGCAGCAGTGCAGATGTAGCAGTTACTTTCATTTAGCATGAGTAAATCACCTTCATAACTGAAATATGTGTTTGTGGGTGTATGCATACACAGGCCTTGAGACCTTGTACTCAGTGACCTCACACAAGAGAGGTCTCCCATCACTTTGCATAAGAGAGACTTTGTATGAGGCCAAACATATAACAGGAGCCAGACATAATGCTATCAAAAAAAAGCTCCTCTATATTTCCCCTTCCATTGCTTTCAGAAAAAAAAAATCACCCAGTTTTTCTAAATTTATAAAATTGGACTTTTTTAAACTTAAACCATCCTGAACAAAATTAGAAGACTCCAATTGATTTCAAAGTCAGACACTAATCAAAAGTCAAACAAAGAAGTTTGGACCTCAAAAAATCATGGAGGACTATAGGACCACGTATGTGAAGTTTGGCTTATCAGTGAAGCTGGATTGTTGTTGTGCAATGTTGTAAACATGGCCAAGTCAGGTGATTTTACCATTGTTTGATTTGATTTATGATGACTCACATCGAGCAGGCAAATGATGCCACCCCAAGATGTTTTAATTTGAAGGAAAGTTCTCTTTCCAATGATGTATAATACATCCCAATTAGATGTCCATAGTTACTGAGGAACAATTCAAAGTCCAGGTATACAATACTTTGATGGCAACAGTGGTCAATTTCCAATAAAAAATCAGAAGTTTCCACAACTATGTAATACCAATAAATATGCATTAATTCAATCCATTATTATATAACGAGATTTTTACCTTATAAATATCAGGAATGTAGATGGCAGGCATATCAAATGCAGTACAATTCAAACTTGGCCTCTTACAGAGTTCCTGCACAATCTGCATCATCACCCTAAAATAAGAGGAAATGAACAACTGAATCAGGTAGAAGTAGAGAGTGCCCAGAGAAAGGTTTTCATATATTACCATATAAAGGCCGCTATACATGGTATATTTTATTGTACAAACGAATGTATGAACTCTTTCATGAGGAAAATTGTACCATGTAAAGCACATTGTATGATTTTCTGAATGACTTAATTGGAAATACTACCTGCTCTAAGTCCACTCATTTTCTTGTACATTCTATGATGCATTCGTTTTTACAATCAAATGTACTGTATAAAGTGGCCTTAAGGGTATCAATAATAAAAGATCAACAACTAATATAATAAGGAGTGCGAAGGTGATAACTTTCTTCTGCCACCTACATCTTCATCTACCATTTTTACCAAACAAGCTTCACAGTAAACATCTAAAATTTAAGGAGTAATAAATTGTTCTTAACACTAGGACGGCAGGGGTCATTTGACCCATTTTCAGAATTCAAATTAATTTTTCTCTATGTAAAATATTTTCAAATTTTTTGAAACTTCTTTACTTCCTCTATTTCTACCTGAAATTAGATAAACTGGAAAAAATTTAACTCCTATCCTTTTTTGTTGTATTTTACAAGAGGTTATACCTAGAAGGACGACTGGGGGTCATTTGACCCACAACTTGTTTCCGGGCTGCATCTTCATATTCCTCTTACGCTTAGGCTCTTCATTCATCATGAAGATCATTATATTCTGTGGCATTGTAGTGCAAGAGGTATAATGCTTGGTAGTAAACTAGAGGGTACCCGGTTTGATGCCGGGTGATACCTCTAGACATCCATATCAGAAGTGATCACTTTTGTACCTGATCTTTCGGAGTATCACAATCGGCAAAGGGATAGTAAGTGGCACCCCGAATTACTCTGTGTGAATTTCACTTGCTAATGGTTTTTTATGGGTATTATTTTATTTTGATAATCTTATTTTTTTCATTCTCACCTCGAAAATCATGTGCACTCCCATTGATATGTGTGTCTTCATCCAGCCATGCCTCATATAGCCATGGTTTAGCGGATTTGGAGAAACGGTGCGAAATATCAATGTCCATTGACCCCACATCCATCTTTGTGATGTTTTTATCTCTGCTCGAATTGCATTGCCACCCGACTTCTTCTTTCATGGTGACACCCTGTTAGACAACATTGTAAAATATACTGTGGAGCATGGAAAGCTTCAAAACCCTGATTGGTGCTTGTCGAGAGACGAACTTCTTATATTCATTGCATTGATATATGCAAGAGGCATTTTGGGACAGCGGCATACGTCTATAAAAAGCTGCTGGGATAAAACCTGGGGCTAAAAAATATTCTCGAGTGCAATGCCAAGGGATCAATTCTTGAATATAATGAAACATATACGCTTTGATTCAAAGGCGACTCGTAGTCAAGCACTAAGGGCAGATAAGTTTAGTTTGGCTTCTGATCCTTGGAACAATTTTGTCACCAATTCCCGAGCCTGCTACAATCCAAGTGACAGCTTAACGGCCGATGAACAGCTCTATCCAATGAAATGCAGGTGTCCTTTCATACAGTATATGCCGAAGAAAGCTGACAAATTCGGAATCAAGAACTGGGTTTGGATTGACGTGAAATCTAAATACTGTGTGAATGCATTTCCATATTGTGGGAAAGATGAAGAGAGGCCATCAGATCAAGCATTGAGTGAATATGTTGTAATGAGATTGACTGAGCCTTATAAGAATCCAGGCATAAACATCACCTGTAACAATTATTTTTCATCAATTCAACTAGCAGAAAACTTGAAAAAAAAAGGAAAATTTCTCTTGTTGGAACCATAAGAAAAAAAGGGCGAGACTTGCCTCCTTCTGTCAACATGAATAATGAAATTTACACACCTAGAGAATACAAAAACACTCAGGGCCATACTCTCATAAATTACCAAGCCAAAAAAAGAAGAATGTTCTTTTACTAAGTACCATGCACTCAGATGTGACGATTTCCGACACTGATAAAAGAAAGCCAGACACCATTCTCTTTTACAATAAAAACAAACTGGGAGTAGATGTTATGGACAGTATGTGCCGGAAATATTCAAACTTATCAGCTACAAGGAGGTGGTCTGTTTATGTATTTTTCAATATACTTGATCTGGTCTTGACAAATAGCTGGGTCCCCTATAAGGAAACTACAAATAGTAAACTGAGTCGCTAGAAATTTATTCAAAAATTAGTCAAAGAAGTGTTGGGAAGCTCATTTCCGACGGAACCCTCACCTTCATGCTCGATTCAAAGAAACAAAAATTCATTGAATACCATAGCCACATCCCTAAGAGCACAAAAGAGGAAAAGGTGCCAAATATCTCCATATTGTCTAAACAAATCATCAAGTGTACGTTTTCAGTGTAAAAAAATATTTTGTGGAAAGCACGCCGAAAAAATAACCATGTGTCTGAAATGTTCAACGAAGTAATATTTTTTAATTTTTTTATTGCAAAGTATGAAAAAACCATTATGCTCATTGTGAAATTTTGAAGTATATTTTTTGTATCAAGTAATAATAATGCAATTTCGTGATTAGAGTGACTATAAATTTGAATCTTTGCCACAATGTAATTTAATTCATTGTTTTTAGTATTGATAATTATGCATTTTTAACAATTGGAATACCATATATAATGCTTATATGTATTGTTAAAGAATTAATATGAATAATACTACAATAAAGCAGTCTATGGGAAGATAAAATGGCTTTTAAAATGATAAAATGAAGTTGGAGTCAAATGGCGCCTAGCCGTCCTTCTAGGTAGTGCGAAACTCCCTCCCTCCTTGTGTTAAGGTAGTCCTAAAGGCCACTTTACACAATACATTTTATAGTATAAACAAATGAATGTAAGAATCCTTTCATGGGGAAAATTGTACCATGTAAAATGGCAAATTGTATGATTGTCTGAATGACTGAACAGGAAATAGAACCTGCTCTAATTCCATTAATTTTTTTTGTACAATCTATGACACATTTGTTTGAGCAATAAAATATACTGCGTAAAGCGGCCTCAAGTCTTTTATACAAGTGATGATAAACTGCCAATAACAGAAGCCAAAAAGTCAATCCAATTGATCAACTAAAATAAATTTATTCACTTTTAGAGAGAAAAACATTATTGAAATTAATTAAATGTAAATTTTAATTAAAACTTAGAAAAATAATATTTTGACTGATTCATGCAGTATAGCTGCATTTTGAACTTGGCTGCATATTTTTACACTCAAGCTTAATTTTATATTCACTCATTCATCAAACGCATTGTACTCAATAAATAATTGTCGAAACATAAGAAGAATCTATTATATGGATTCTAATATAAGATTCTTCCATGAATGGATGCCTGAAGTCGTCAAAGTTACTTATCTACAACAACTATGCATGAGAAGCATTATCCCAGAGGATTGACCTGTAATAAAATTTAGGCACCTTCCAATCTCGCTTTTTTAAAGTTGTTGTTATATTATGGCAATAAAATAATCCAGAGGAAATGACACTCCAGTTAGCTTCTTTGGCCAGAAGAAGTGTTCATCATAAATATATTCATCAACTAATCAGCAAATACTACACTTTAATTTTTTATTTGTTTTAAATAGCTAATGCATGTTATCAGTAAATGCAGTGCCTATTTTTTCACAATACAACCAGAAAGGTGGATTTAAGTATACATATATTTGTTTAAAACCACATTTGATGTAACCATGACAAGAAGTAGTAAAAGTAATGAATAGAAGTGGGAACACATGTCAACAAATAATATTCCCTTGACCAAATGATCGTTTACTCCACACACACTTTTTGATTTTGGAATTTCTATTTTTGAAAAATGCGGCTTTTGTATGAAGTTTGTAGTATGAAAAGTTTGTTACACAAATATATTCACTCCCTCTAAGAATCACCTCGGATTATAATCCACAGATGGCCACATCTAGGAAGGTTGTCTTTTTATTTCGAGCCTAGGCATTTACTATTTAACTGTACAGAGTAAATGGTTGTGGTCATCATATGAAAATAATAAGCAGATAATAAAAACTGATTTGATTAATAGATGATTTAACACCATTTTATAACGAAGTACTTAAAAGGAATGATTGCAGACCCTGGTGGCAATGGGGTAAAATTCTTGCTCGCTAATCCAAGGGTCATGCATTCAAGTTCTGCCCGGGAGGGTTTATCACCACTCAGGACATGGGAGTTTGGGTTCATCCATTCTTATTACACCCTATGTAAAATGCCATTTGTGCTGTTTTCAGGGTAGTGGTGATAAATAAATCAGGCACATCACCCTTATAATCCCATTTTTTTAGCCTTACGCCCATATTTTTATAGGAAGAGATAATGAACAACATTTAAGCATTCAAATTTTAGGTCCACATTTGAAAATAAAAAGTGGAAAAAATGCATCTGAATTGCATTTTGACAGTAGATAAAATTAATTATTTAACTACACTCTCATTAGCAATTAAAGGAAGGCCAAAATATCAGTCGGTGACAGTCTTCACACATTCACCAAAGGCAACTATATCAGTGCTCTGGTAGCAAAAAGTTCACAGACAATAGTTCAAGAACAAATATTTTATATTTTACTTACTTTTGGCGGTCTGATTCTGATCCAGCCTCATCAGCTTTTGACAGGTAGAAGCGCATTTTTTCCGCATGCTTATCATTCAGAGCTTCCACAACATTTAATGTTCGCTTACAGAGTGCCTGGCCGATGGGATCAAAAAACACAAAAACCAAATCAGCCATTGATCCTAGAAGAACAAAAAAAATTGTCTCACTTGAAAAAAGGACAGTTTATCTGTTTAGTTTCCAAAAGTGTCTCAGCTACACTTATGCAAAATAGGTACAAATGCATGCCAAGATAAATGCATTGCTAGGAGGTCAATTCCACCAAGTAGAGGATACAAACTGTTCATTTTTTATGAACTTTCAGCCAAAAACATAAGTCAGTTTTGGTTTTGAACAATCAGATAGAAGGGGATTTTATATTACACTTGATCAACATGATAATCAATCATGATATTCAGCAGTATATACATATGTCAGAATTAGATGCGAACTTTGAGGCCAAGCATATTTTGCATACAAGGTATCCACTTTTTATTTAAAGTTATACTGAATTAGTCACAGGTAAATGTGCCTGGAGAATTTGGATTGTTCACATGTGTATTTCTAAAAAATATCAAGTACCCTATTAGTATTGAACATATGTTTACGGCACCAAGGTACTAACCAAGCCATTGCAGAGCACCTTGAACATCGAAAGGATAATTTAAATCTCCATCTACCAACCCAGGAGTATCAACAAATGATACTAAGCTGAATTTCTTCTGCTTGGAGGTGGATATTTCAGTGTTTAAGAAGTCAACAACACCTAAAAATAAAAAGAAAGATCTCATAAGTTATGATTAGACTATTTGCGATTTCAATACTGCTTGCCAAAAAATTAACACAAGTAAAACTCTAGAACTTTTAAGTACAGATGTAAATTGTACCACAGTACCAAGGGATTACGACACCACTATTTACAATTATTGATAAAGGGAATAAAACTCACAGAAATCACACAAGGAAAAATTACTCAAGTGAATGGCAAAGTTCACACAAATCCCTATCATTAAGGCCTAATATTCCATGCTACCTATAATATACACAGGGATTACTCCAAGTTTTATTTAGTAATCAATTTAAATATAGCACATTCCTTCATGAGTACTTGCACCTCCACAACTGGATTCAAACAGTAAAAATTAATGAAATATACACACTGGTACGTAAGACAAGTTAACAATTCACAATTTTTCATGGTTATACAGATTTATGCACATAAACACTGTACTGCTACTCTAAGTGGAATAACAATTTATTCCAGACTGGTATAACCACAGGACTCACAAGCTGAACTTAAACCATAACATCTGAGCCAAAGATGTTCACTATCTAGAACATAAAATACCAATGCTTTTACAATGGAAACATTTTACATCATACATCAGCACAATAATGGAGGGCTAGAGAAAAGGAATTCAAAATTGTTAGAAAATATTGATGTTCTCATGATAAAATTTAGCAACTAACACTTATCTATCACATTCCGTGCAATCACACAAAGTTTTTCCTCAGGAAAAGTTACTTTCTTATGCTGGCATTACAAGATGCCACAAGCCTGCGGCTCTTCATTGTACGGTATGACCTCACTTGAGCGACGTCTGCACCATATGTATGAAAACTGATAATAGGTGCCACCAAATGGCAATTTTCCTTTACTTTAATGATTTTAAGTCATGACATATCACTGGTAAAATGTTATCTAATATCTGCAGATATTCTAATTAATTATTAGACATACATAGAATGGTTTGTTAAAGTGACAGGTCAATTTAAACAATTAAGCATGGAGTATGCCCCAGGACTGACGACATGAGAAAATGTAAATGTGATTTATTGATTGATTGCATGCTGCTGAGAAATTACAGTCAGGCTTCCAGTAGTACAAGCAACAAAAATTCTCCTTTAGCCTTAAAATTATAATAAAGTTTCATGAATGAAATTGGCGAACCTTTTATTCATTTAAGTCTATTACAGTTTGCGTTCATTAGCAGCTTGAAAAGAATCTTCTTGGTAGCTTAAGGATAGTTAAATTTCAAGGCCAAATAGATGAAGGACTAAAGGACAAGCTATGAAGTATTTAAAGCCATAAAAAAGCACCAGATAATGAGTTGTTCAGATTAAAATATACAATCGAGTTGTGTCGAGATGAAATATAACTTCTCAACACTTAAAAGGCAAAATTCATCATAACCAGCCAAATTCATGTTTGAATATTTAAATTCATAGCTCAAAATGAATAGTTTTACTTGAATAAATTGAAAGCTTCTAAAACAGCATGAGTTTGCATAGATCAAATTATTTTATCAGGTTAACAAGGTAAAATATAAACACAGATAGAGTTCATTTTATTTATTCAAAAACAAAACAATACAAAGGAAACAAATGATAAATAAAATTGACCAGGGTCAGAGGGTAGGCACAACACAGGAATTATCAAGCAATGGTAAAAATGTTCACTCTGACAAAAAACACTGACATAGCAATAGAATAATACTACTTTTTTGAAAAGCAATCAATTAAATACACAATGCTAAACTTTGCAAATTACAATAACAACAGCACGTTTTAGGAAAAACCAGAACAAATTCTACCATCATAAAACAAGGGAAGAAACATTTCACAAAAATTATCAAAGCCACAAAAACTTTTCAATGACTCGGATTAAAGTTATTCAAAACCAATAAGTTAGACAAGTGAACTGATAGGCACTGAATACCACAATTGCACTAGTAGACAAAAATGTCAGTCACAATAATCCAGCTCTAAGAAGTCTCTTTCACATATCCTCTGTTTGATGCAGAAAAGGCACCACGGCATTGCCCTTCACTAGGCAGCTTGCCATGTCATTAGCACGCAAGATGCCCGGCGATGAGCCGTACTGTAGTGCCTAAATATAGTTTGTAAATAAGAGAGAACAAATCCTTGCACACACGCTACAAAGCATCACATCTACGATGAATGTTTCACACCTAAAGAATCACTGATACACACCCCGAATCAGACAAGGACCCAAAAGGAACCTAAGGTGAGCCTAACAAGTAAAAAATGATAGGAAATCTGCCTAGGAAACCAATATGCCATTCTGAACTAATGCTTATCTCATGAACACAATACTTAGAAGACAATTAAATATGAATTCTGATACAATGAGGGTGATGGTTGCTACGGAACTTTCCGGAATAACTCCATGGTTAGAAATTAAAAACTTTGTATATTCCATGTAAAAGATTTTAAACAAGACCAAGGTTTCGTTGCTGGGCGACATCAAACTGATGAAATCGCTCAGCAAAGAAACCAAGGTTGCCACTAAAATCTTTCATTTGACATTTACAAAGTTTTTATGTAGCTATAAAACACTGAAGCTAAAAGCTCAACCTAGTCAAGTCAAATCCTTGGAAATATTGACAAATGCTTAAAAAATGCAGTTGAAATAGCAAGACACTTTGTCGGAGGGGTCAGAGAAACTTTTCACTAAAAAAATCAAAATCCTGCACTTGGACTTCCCTAGGGCTCCTACTGCTCTTCACCGCTGTCACCAACAAACTGAATGCTTCGAGAAGCTCGGGGCAGTTTATATTGCTGGAGAAGAATCAACCTCCACCCCTTTACCCCCCCTCTCCACCTCACCCCTAGGCCCTACCCAAACTGCACAACTGTCTCACGCCTTCCTCGACCCCACCACCTTCCCTGCTCACCCCACCCCTCTTGTGCCCCGCAATCACTCCTTGCTGTCTTTACCACATCAGAGGAAGTGGCGAGAGATAGGCAGCTGCCCTAACCATGTGCAGCTGCGAGCTTCACACGCTCATGGGAAAACGAGGTGGACGAGAAAGGTTTGAAAGAAAAGGGTGGACAAGCATTGCATTGGGGGAATAACTTTAAAAATTATTAACTAAACCAACTGAAGAGTTTTGTTTAATTATCTGCCTTCTAATCTCCAAGAAAAATAAAAATGTGTAGAATAGATCATTTTGAGGATTTAATGTAGAAGTTAATAACTCTCATCCCTAAGAAGTGATAATTATAAAACATAGCCACATGCATTTTTCAATGTTTAAATTAGGCTGCAAGAAGTAATACCATCCTCTGGCACACCGCCAATGTGTAATCAATACATGATTAATGAATTCATAGTGCATGAGTTAGTTGATGGCTTTGTAAATTGAAATGGTGATAAACTCACAATTAGTGTTGCCTATTCTCACTTAAAAATTTTTAATCACCTATTTAAAAAAATGCAGAAATCTTTTAGTCCTGCCATTTACTTTATCACTGTAGGTTATAATCATAGAATATTTTTTTTACCTTTCTCAGAGTTATGGGTTCCATTTTCTAAGCACACCACACCAAAAAACAAAGGATTGAAACTGACTACTAATTATTTCTCTAAAAAAATTGTTGGGAAAGAATCTCTTCATTTCCAAAAAAGTCATAAGAGATAACCATTTGCGAAGTGTTCAGAAGAGAGTAATTTACACTTATTTAGCATACCATTCACTCATATATGAGCATACTTACAATACTTGTTATATGTGTTTAGTAGAATAATACTCAGGTGAGTAAAATATTCAGTGACTCATGCAATAATACATGGAAAAATGTAGCATGTGACCAATTAGAGAGAGGCTATTCCAGGTGGCAATTAATATGGGGGAACAGGAAATTGCATAACTGACTAACTCATGGATGCTAGTGAAAAATCACATTAACCGTAGGAGTTCCATAAAGTAGGACTCAAAAACTCTCGGAAGTTAGAGAGGAGTTTCAGCCTCTTCATCAACATCAGCTAATGTACTATGTTTTTTCCGTGTCATACATTTATGATCCAAATTACAATAGATCCCACTGTCAAGAGGTTGAAAATAAGGTGACTGAGTCTTTGAATCAGACAAAAAAGGAACAATGTAATTAGGTACGAAGTTTTACACCGCATGGATTTGTTATATCAAGTTTCTGCAAGCACCACAAAACTCAAATATAGTAATATGAAGAGATGAGTCCTCTGTAGATACTGGTGCTTCACACACTCATGTATCAATAAACAAAGCAGTCGCACAAGGATTGTTTAAACAATGTTGTGACAAAAAATAATGACTATTTATGAGGTAGGATCCAAGATACTCTAATATGGAAGAGCAGCATGTAGCTGGAAGCCATCTGGCCAGGGGTGTAAGGAAGAGCAGATAAGGAAAGGAAAAAGGAAACGAGATAAGAATAAGACTTAGGGAAATCCAAGACAGGGGCCTGAAAGCAGAGGATATGGAAGGGACAATTGAAAGAAGACAAAATGAGCTGATTGTGAGTAGAGCAGGTCAGGGATGTAAATAACCAAATTTTCAATCCTGCAATAATTTTACCCCAGAAACTTCACAGACACGGGCACAACATTATAAAAGAACAGGCCAAACATATTCATTTTCATAAAATGAAACATATTATCACAAAATATTTAAAATAAAATACAGTTTTACAAAATAAGAGGTAATTACCAAGGAATAGAAAAGTTTACTGAAGGCAAAAATACAATGACTTCACAAAAATGGTCCTCTAAGGTGAATTTCAATCTGTAATTGATAAATACCCATCTCTAAGAGGGCTTACCTTAAAAAATAATAGAAGATAAATTGCATACTAGTACAATACAAAGTAAGCATGTGAGCCTAAGCTACACCCTCACTTTGCAGGATACAAAAACAATATTATTCCAAAAAAATACAGTTCTCAAAAACAGCATGTGGTATCCCTTAAAAGGCTACTCTAAACATCTCACAAACAATCAGCTTTTTTAAACAAATTAGGTGCCTCCATGCTATACAACCACTAAAGATGACTCACTTGAAAAGTAAAATTTAATGCCAGAGATATATGAGAAAAACAACAAAGTACCAAACTCAAAAGCAATATATCAGTCCAGATGGTGCCTTGGCACAGGCTTGGAAACTCAAGACAGAAATATTTTCCATATCTTTGCTATATGGAGCACATTACAAAATGAATAACAATGCCAAACAGACCAGGAAAGTGGGAATTTTGTCATCATCATCATCCAAGCTGCAACACCGCATTCATTCTTGAATTGCTGTTATTCATCAAGGTGAACAAGTAAATTATACCAATGGCATAATACCTTAGTTTAATTTTAAAATTAATATGTCCACAAACTCACATATGCCAAAAGTAGGTAAGTATGAAAGGCAAAAGTAAAAAATGAGAATAAACATGTAAACTAATAAGCTTACAGTGCTTTATATAGATCGAAGTAAGCTTTATATAGATCGAAGTATTAACTAAAATGACAAATATTTATATTAATATGGTCAAATTTGTCAAGTGAACAGGCCCTTACAATGAAGGTTTCTCTGAAAAAAAGCATACTCACTTTCAGCTACAGGAAAAACATTCAATAATCATTCTTAATATCAGGGCATGATTTGAATAGCATTCATCACATTTTCATAATGCCACATACATTTTTTAAAGGAACACATATTACCACTCTCAGCAATCAACAATTATGCATCATATATATCAGTTAACGTACATTTTCAATACACATAAGACAGTTAACTGATACATTTGGTGAACTTGACTTCAACAAAAGGTTTATTTGCCAATGAAGGAGTCGGCTCTTTTAGGTAGGAAGAGAACTAATTTATGAGTATTCAGCTTATTGGCAGTTCAAATATTTGACTGGAAAAATATTAAATGAATTCAATCACAGATTAAACAAAAAAGGAGAAATTGAATCCCCACTACACCACAAACGACGAAAAACTGATGATGACAGAAAACGGCACCCTTACAATCAAAATAAATAACAATACATCACAAAATAATCCAAAACCATTTCAAAGGAAATGTGTATTCAACCAATCAAAAAGCAAACACAATTACCAATTTTACTTATTCAAAACACAAAAACCAACTAAGAAGACAAAAATTGGCAAAGCATTCAACATTCATGAAGCAACTAATAGTTCTCAATTACAGTTTTCTCTTTGAATACTGTATAAACCAAACCATGTATGGTACATAGTTTTCCAGGTAAAAAATTACACACAGCAAGTTACAGCAGGGTTTCCAATAAATCTAATACAAACTAATTCAACACAAAATACACTTCACACAAGAAATATGATGCAAAGGGTGGACAATTTAAGCATTCATTTACTTTATCACAGTTCTTATAAAGCCAATCTACAAGTAGCAGTTCTCAGCACTTAATTATGATTATATACAATATTAATATGATGATATAATAATAATTAGCACAAAGTGAACCTCATCAAAGACAGGTAAGCTAATGTGACAGAACAGACATGTTTCTAGGTCAGCCATCACTAGATACTCTCCCATTAGTATAACCAATGGTTTGGTTTACACAGAGTCCAGTTATATGCCCAAGCCTCATCATTATGCTGTAGGACATCTTTAAGAATTATAAACATCACATGCATATCGTCAAGTTGGGTGGATCACATAAAGCAAATATAAAACTGAACACCCAAAACGCAGACCACACATTTACAATCAATTAAAATATTTGATCAAAATGCTATACTACAGAACTGCACCAAGAAATGAAAAATGTCCTTTACAAAATACATGCATAAAAATCAAAGGTCTCAACAATCCACTTAGACACCTAAGGAAAACTATTGAAGGATGGCAGTTCCACCAAAATGAATCAAAGAAGACATGCCTTGCAAAGTGTAACAGCAAAATATAAATGTTTTAAAGTTGACTATGATTGATGTAGCTAAACAAACAATATCTCATCGCATAAAATGTCATTGCATTGACCTTTTCCCCACCAATAATAGCGTTTTCAAAACTGCCATTTCAACATACAAGACTACACTCATTAAAATGTAAAGGCCAGTTTTCCTTGGATATATACTCGCTTAGGACTTGGTCAATTTCACTATTACCTTGTCAATCTAAGTATCTAAAGAAAACTGCTTCATAGCAGAGGAGCAAATGCATAATGATATTTTCAACCGTGAGAATCATTAAGTTGTCAATGTAGACCAGTGACTTAGGTATATGACCTATGACACAATACTTGTTACATTCCAAAATTATTTTGAAAAGTGCAATTTTAAATACAAAACATGACAAAGATATCTAAATATCCAATAATTGGGAAAAAAGATATTACCAGTCAGAATGAATGAATTTATACAAATGCAGTGAATATCCAGAGCTGACGTGACATGATTTTAAACATTACCTAATTTACACTGGCATTCCATAAATCGAAGGAAAGCAAGTCCATACAGTGGCATAAAGAAAGAAAGGATTCCACAAAAGAGCAGAAGCACTCATTGATGAAAAACTTATTAACAATAGACTCTTATACCAGTACATTAGTTTCAAAGTATGATAAAAAGCAAATTGAAAGTTGCAGCAGTTCAACTTAAATGCTCTTCTTTAGAAGATCGACCAACAAGAGCAAATGGGTACATAACAGGAATTGAAATCTCATAATGAGTTATGTTAAACAACCCATGATTCAAACCTCTTTTCCCCATTTGTATCACCAAATACCACATAGAATCGTCACTCAATACACTTCATTCTTAAGTACCACACTTAAATTTATCAAGCTCAAAGTAAGCTGTCCTTGATGGACCACCAATCATGTCCTTAGTATTGATAGCAAATGGTTCTTGTTTTTTCCTTCAATATCAGACAAAAAAGAGGAATACATTTTTTTAAATACCTGAAAAGACTAAAATTACATATTTGAGATCACTAACATCAAGTACCCTAAAATAAATAGGGATATACTCTAATTCTATCTATGATAATTCTTGCGAGATTGACTGTGGTTTCACTGGGATTGGCTTCAAAAAGTTGAACACTTTTAAAGCATTTTACACAGATGTGGAGACTTTCATATCCCAGAGAACCAAAGAGGTGAGAATAAAAGAATGTTAGTAGAGTTGAAAATGTTTTACAGATCCAGAGGGAGTGTTAGCATCAGATTAGTAATATCAAGACTTACAATTTAGTAAAAAGTAAATCAGTGCCACAAAATATTACACACCGTAAAATATCCACTGGTAACTTTCCTCTTTCTTGCATACCCTAAAAGAAAGGAAAAATTCTAGATTTACCAAAGAAAGACTCATGCAAGACATTTGAGTGAGCAGAAAACTGAAGATGATGAACATCTAAGAAAAAGTATCACCAGCACAAAAAACAACATAATTTCTAACTTGGTTCACATTAGCAATATATAATAACCAGTTATTGAGACGATGTTCCCCATTAAACTGAAAAGTTAACGTATGTGTCCGATTATAAGACCTCTATTTTTGGACCAACATTAGTGCTTAAAAGTATGGGGGGAGGTGGATAAAGAAAAAACAAATAAATTCCATGGCTAATGGCCCAAAATGGTGGAGAGGATGCTAACATAATTCGTACTGGAAAATTATTTATTACAGCATATGAATTTATAACTATTTTCATAATCCCAACTTTTTTCATGACGATGCTATAGAAACTTGGTATTATGCAACCCACAATACAACTGCGTCGTAAATAGTTTTACAACTCATCAGAACAATCTAGGTACTGGTTCCAAAAAGGCTAACGAATTTGCTCATGCTTTCAAAATGACTTCCCAGAATCTTCTGGATATTTTTTAATCATCTGGTGAATTTTTCTTGGAGTTGTTTTAACACAACAACTTAAATGCTTGATGCAACCCGAATAACAGCCGCGTCGTAAATATTTTCCCGCACATTGCTATTCCATATTAGAATGTAAGTACACGGTGTAGATAGCCGATTCACGTTAGTTTAATTAAAAAGAAAAGTCGTGACTCAAGGGGATGTATGAATCACTGATGATATATTTGCTATCACGAGTTCCTAGTTCCCTTCAGCTGATTGGTGCGATTTATAGGGATTGAAATAAATAACCTGACATTAAAAGTAATGGGTAACACAAATTATTATAGATGAATACAATTTTGCAACTTAGACATTCATTATTCTACATTGATGAAAGCCATAATTGCAGAAGCTGGATTCATATGAATGTCAAGACAGGTAACGATAGGTTGAAATAAGATTCCAAGGCAAATTACCCTGACAAATTGGCGATTCCACAAGGAATAATAAATCTGATAAATCCCTTGATATATTAAGTAACAAGTCCAAGGGCAGCTTGAAGGCGATATATGCCGAGTTAATACTAGAGATTTCAGTCATTAGTTCAGGTATTCATAAATTTAGTTCACATGGTGGTAAATTACTATTGCCGATATTTGTTAGAAGGCATCGCATGAAAAAGATAGCACATGATTGTTATCAAATATTTCCTAAAACAGAGATTAAAAGTTTGAACTGGGGGAGTTTAATATTCTGAGGGAGTATATTCGATCTAATACGGTAACTCTCTTAGAATATTTATCATTAATTTGAAATATATGGTTTATGAAAGAAAGACTGAATTTTAACATTAAACAAAACTTAAGATGGAATTTGCAAGACTATCGCATGGAAGAATCCATGTCCAATTCATTCCTTAAAACACAGTTTAGGGAAATGAAGAGCAGAACGCTTGCCCACATTACAAACCCAAGATCCCAGAGGAGAGGTTTCAGCAGGAAAATTCATTAATTAACCATTTACCAAGGAAGTTGGTAGCCAGGAAGCATAAACCAAACAGGATGAGATAAGCTAATAACAGAGCGCTAAGGGAGAGAGGAACGGGTACTTTTCTGGCCCCAAGGAGTGACACATGGAAAAAGCCAGCATAGAAATAATAATTCCTTGTTGCCAAGGCATTGCACCATGAGTGATTTTCATCATTTAAATTGATTCAAAAGAAATATACATTTCAACAATATGAAATTAAGAAAGCAAAACCACTAGTAATACTAGTGGATATACACAATTATGGAGTAACAATTCCCACTAACTTTAAATTAATTACTTTCGGTGAAAGGACAATTCAAGATACTACTCACATCATCTACATTACAGTCATATAAGTTTCCAACAGGGTTTCAGAAATGCTATTTTTTTCAGTATGATGACATGCGTAGGTGGCCCCTTCAGTAAAAATCAAATAATTCTCTATTCTAATTAAACAGAATAATTCTATTAACAGAGTCTGAAAAATTCCTGCGGGAAAATCAAATATGACTAAATTTTTAACGAAGGTCCCTTCCGTGCCCTACTGATTGATAGTACCTAACTAATAATTGTATCTGCGTACTCAACACCACTGATATTATATAAACCTGAATAGTAAATATTTGCCAAGTCACTTAAAGAATATATGCCAATGCTATGTAAAGTTAAAACAAGAGCGAATCATAAAGGTAATTTTAAAGCATGCTAACAAAATACGAATGAATTACCTTTATACTGGCTTATGGGTTTGAAGTGTGGAAAAAGGTGAAGAGTGGCATTTCCCTAGAAAAAAGGATGCAGCACAATGAGTTATAAACATAAAACCTAATAACATGGGATGTATATAAACTAAATAAAACATATTTCACTGCCCAGCTGGAATCGAAGATAAAAGTACAATATTTTACAGGGTAATCGCCACAGTAAATAATATATGTTCCTTAAAAAAAGGCAGTGGTTTAACTTCAATAGATATTTTCCAAAACTCCCTAAGTGGGTAAAATGACAAGTCAGGACAGTCTCAAGCATACTATGCTGTAGAGATAATCATCTTATGAAAATGTTGTTAATAAATTAAAGTAGTTACGATCAATTTTCAAGATGAAAAATCAAGATGTAAGTATTGCCAACTCTACTTCATACTGACGCTAGCATTCCAGCATCTACTTAACAGCCAAGAAACTGCTCAAGAAGCCTCCATAAATAATTTACGGCCAGTTGGACTTTCACTGATGGCGGTTAAGATGGTGCGAAAAGGTACATGAGACATGAATGGTGAAAAAAAGGCCTTGTTCACGAATTTTAAACGACGGTTACTTAATGTGCGAACATAAATGAATTTCTGAGGGTAGTTTAAACCGTCATGGAGAAAATTTTTTACGCGAGTCAGAATTTTAATAGAACGGCAAGAGAAAAACAAGACTTTTGAAAAAACTTCTACTGATTGACTACACACAATACTTGATATTCGCTCGACAAAATAAATACGTTTTAAATTTCCCGTCATATCAGTAGACGAAAGGCGTAGATCCAACAGATGAAAGAAAATTAAAGATGTATCCATTCGGAACGATAGTACGGGGATATATAGAATCCACTTGAAAGCGTAATAGACCATATTGAATGGATCAATGTGCGGTTGATAAGACAAACATGAATATTAGCCGCGCAATCCCTATATTAACTGAATCTGTTTGAAGCAAAACTTCGCAGGATTAACCTTTAAGTCAAGAGAATAAAAAATAAAAAAAAAATAGAAAAGCTGAGTCTTCAGCTTGGCATCTCCGAACACACACAATATAGTGAATGTTCAAAATTTCCCCGCGGTGTTCCCAAAATAATAACCAAAGGGTCCTCTGACTTTAATCTCTTTTCCAAATTCTTTCACCACTTAGCAAGAGAACAATCTAATTTACCCGATACAGTCAGTTTGCCAAAGCGAGAAATTCATTATTACGGTGACTAGAAAGAAGATACGTGGAAATAATAATTTCAGTTTGGCGTCAATTTTTTTTTATTTATTTTGCAACATACGAGGCTATTAACACATTTAAATACATATTTTATTTAACACTGACAGCAGAAAATGCACAATGGTTATCGGTGACAAGTGACTCTAATTTTTAAGAGTTATACAACGAATCAGGATTTGAAGATACTTAAAACGATACGCAAATAAGTACTTACCAAGAGAGAATCTCTCTTCTTCCCGCTGGTGACAATGGTAAAGCCTTTGGTTTCAATTGCTACTCCGGTCCTTTGAACATGCTCTTCAATATACCTATAAGAGAGCCGAAATTAATGGTAGAAAGTTTAAAATTAACAAAAAAGAACCAAGTGCTTCGAGATGGTCAAATGAGTGCGACGTGAGTTACAAAGGCAATTAGAATAATGAAATACAGAAGTAGCACTGATTTGGCTTCCGAAATAAAAACATATTTTAAGGGTATGTAAGGACACTCCTACACAAAAAAGATGCCCTCCATAGCATTTGACCATGGCAGTTTGCCTGGTCGAATATTATTACGCATGCTTTACAAATAACCATTCTATTCAGCAGGGGTGCCTACGAGGGGGTTACATGGCACAAGTTGCGCCATTTAAATTTGGGGGAACGGGAATTTTGAAAACTTAATTTAATAACAAGGGCGGAAAATAAATTTAAATTTTAAAATCTGGACGACGAGAGTGACAAACATAATCTGAGGCATTCTAAATATAATTTGGGGGGAAGGGAGGAGTAAGATTTGGAAAAATGTCTACATGAAAGAAGGAAATTAAAAAATATTATGCATAAAAATATAGAGGATACGATTTTTAGGATGAAAAAGATATTTGTTCTAACTTATCATCCTTTACTTTTTAAATATTATATTTGAATAACTATAATTAAAACTTATTTATTAATCAAAATTCAAACAAGGAAGCCGGAAGGAATAACCAAATTTTAGGGGGGAAATAAGGGAGGAATTTGGGAGGGGGGGGGATTTGCGCTATAGTATTAGAGGAGAGTCGGCACCCCTGCCTTTCAGAGACAACATGCATTTCACACTTGACCACATATCCATGACCGATGACAGTTTTTGCACAATGTAATGAAAGATAAACAAAATTGTACAATTTCCAACAAATTGGTACGGAGGCTTCCGCGGTGATTTGATGAGTTCGTTTATCCGGGTTTTTTCCCGCGTTGATTCATTTTTATGGACAAAAATTTCGCTTGCGTTACAGCTTGCGTCGTCAGGTCCCGAATGAAAAATTCAGGACCTACGACGCTAGCAGTAACGCAAGCGAACCTGATGTCCATAAGAATGAATCAACGCGGGAATAACCCCAATAAACGAGACGCAATTTCCTACAAAGATCAACTGACATTTTTGCAGAGTGAAATGTGAGTTTAGTCCAAGTAAGGAGGGGAAAAATCAATCAGGAGCTTTTAGCGTTAATAACATGCGAGAGTACACGGGAATGAAATGTCGACGGAGTGAACTATGTGAGGATGAGTGATAATAGGATAAAATAAAAGCTGGTTGCGCAGAAGTTGGTTCACAATTTCTCATTGGCCTCAACTTATCCTTCATGCAAAGAGAGTGAAAAAATGATAAAAAATGAAAGTGAAATATGGGAATTTCACTTTCAACGATGGTTATTTTACACAGTTATTTATTTTACTTCCATTGCGATGGATATGTTCACTTCCGCTGCTCGAAGAAGAGGCTGAGGGTCACTCTTGGGTCAACATGAACCCGAACATAGTATGTATTTCCAAAAGATAACTAATAAGAGTTTGATGACAGGATTGCGATTTACCACTTCTTGAATGCATTTTTCTCGACTGAATGCTAGGATAGAAAAAAAATTTCTCTCGACGTAAAAACACGTAATGCGCCTCCGCATACGATAGCGGAAAAGATGGAGAATAAGTGAAAGACAGGATATATTCCTAAGAGACTTTCTAGTCTTAGTAAACTAGATTCGACTATGGACCAAATAAGTGACTTTGTTTACTCCACTTGAGGTTTATTAGCACGACCCGGGTTTCGACACTTCGTGTCACCTTCAGGTGACTTCAGGTTCACCTGAAGATGACACTAAGTGTCGAAACCTTGGTCGTGCCAATAAACCCCAAGTGGAGTTAACAAAGTAATTTTATTTAGTCCATAATGGATAACTTCCACAAAGTACAGGCCTTCAACCATTTCCCTCGTAGATTCTACTAGCCCAGTAAGTAGTACACACCACGCCATAAAAAAGAGGCAGCAAGTATGCAAAGATGGAGACAAAGGGAACAAAAGAGAAGAACTCCACTGCAACGTTTTATGACGTTGTGAGGGAATACAAGGGTATCGAAGCAAGTATTAAGGATTCAATAGTCATTTGGCAAATGAAACCCACAGTTTGTAATATCACCAGGTTTCACCAAGCTTTAACGTTGATGATTGCACTTTCAAGCACGAGCAGCTGTACAGGTTGATATATCACACGAGAGAATTATGCCAGAAATCATAAAAGAGTTTTTTAAATGAGATTTGAATAACAAAACAGATATATAAGAGTGAAATGAATGGTGGTGAAATGAAGAGGTAGACCGAGAAAGTTGTGGTTGAGGAAATTTTAGGGAGGAGAAATATTAGGAGTCTTAAAAACCGGAGGGCATGTATGAAGAGGTGTATGGGGGTAAATGAGGCAAAAAAGGTTTGCAAGGATAGGTCAGTATGGTGGACATTATTGAAACAGAGTTAGATGTACAAATATGTATTTATGAGTGAAAATTTGTGACTGTGCCTACCCCGGAAGGGAACGGCGTGATCGGTATGTATGTATGTGTTTGGAGATTTGTTTTTCCAATGACCACTAGCGTCGTTTCATACGGTTTTTTCCGAGGGGTTTTCAAAATGACCTCCACTTAACGGCTAGAGTCATGCCAGTTCCGTACGCACATAAACTGGCTTCCGGAATATCCCCGGGCTAAGGAAATGCTTAAGAGTACCGTCAAATTAAATAAGTGGAGCAATTCTAAGAAAAATCTTATATCTTCCGACAGATATACACATTCCCGCTTCAAAACTAAATAAGACGGAAGATAGAAACGACCGAAATCCGGACGAGGGAACACCATTCCATATCCGAATCATATTAACTACCTCATCACGTGAAATTTGAGACAAATTTAGCACTGAGACACCATTTCCATATATAAAATTAAAAAAAGTAGGAAATGAGCCAAAAACACTAAATTTAACCACATTTAAAAGTCCAGAAAAGGGCATAACAGCTAACATTTTAACTTTAACAATTATTGCTACTATTAAAAAAATCTCTTTTTGCTTGGTTAAAAATGTCATTTGGGGCATATGGGCATGGAAAAAACAACTTTAAGTCACCAGGGATTAATAGTCAAGGTGATAACAATGCCTCCATGGGAGGAAAGCGTGTCATGAAGTCTGGGGAAGAGAAAAATTTGTTAAAATGGTGCTTACGATGCAAATATTATCGTGTGAACTGCTAAGCTATGCACAACATTAAGAGCACTTTGTAGCATTACTTCCGAGTATTTCAAGAGGGCATCTAGTACCCCTGGAACCTCACCGTAATTCACGGTGACGTGGATATCTCGGTAAGTGCGTCAGAACCATTAATTATGTTCATGAAGAACGTTGAGCAGCATATTAAGACAGCTAAGGCTATGTCACACTTAACAGCTGGTCACCTGTAGGTGAAATCTATAGATCTATAGATGATAAAGACAACAATACTCGGGACGAATAGGACGACGTTTCCATCGTGATACGCCTTGTCCCAACGTAAACCGATTGGCTTTGGCGCTCATTTCGAAATCTGGGTTCGATACCTAATCCAGGAAAATGTATTTTTTTGTCCCGAATTCCACACTTTGGGGTTATCTCATGAGCGGGCAACGCCCGTTAATTTCATGGTGTTTTGAATCGATCTAAGAGAGGTAGACACATAATATCAAATGTATCCTATACAAGTGAGACAATTACCCACCAAAAAAACAGCCAATCACCCTCCTTAATCTACTCATAAAGTTGTCCATAACTCCCAGTTTTTTCTTTGATATCATTTTGCTACAATAATGGCTCTAAATTCTAATTTGATCTGCAAACGATTGCTCATCGTTCCCTCTTATTTTTGCCGAATGTAAGCTTTGAATGCGACTCATTTAATATTCGCAAAAATACCCAAGTCAGCAAAAGTGTGCTGCAATCGCTTCATTACATTCCTTGATTTTCACATAAACATGTTCTAGGAAGACAGGGAGAATAAATGAATGATTCCATATCCATTTTGAATTTCATACATCTACTGAACGAATAGCTCCCATAAAAATTATAATTCTTTCAGTCATTTCACGAGAGCCTTCTCCGTCGTTTTCGACATCAACAGCAGCTAGGTGGGCAGGGAGATAAACAAAAGACCATTGGTTAAATATGCCCGTTTCCTTTTCAACCCGGGTACGGTGTCGTCATCCACGGATGTGGTGCGGCCTGGCCCGTTGTGCCTCTGGGGCCGCGCTTGGCGTCGGGCGGTCGGGTTAGGACGGGTGAGGACGGGAGAGGAGGAAAGGGAGAACTTACGCGGAAACTGCGGCAAAGGAGGATGTTTTGAATGAAAGGGTGGTCGCCATTATCTCGTTCCCTTGGTCGGTTTCCGGGCCTCTCGTTCTTTCTCGGGGTGGGAGATGGAAGACGGGGCGAGAGTGGAAGACGCCCGGACAAGACGACGGACGTCTCGACGAAGCTCAAGGCGGAGCGGAAGCGATTAAAAAAATATCGAGGGCGAAGAAATGCGAAGCTCAAAACTTTTCCACGGGCGCCAACGCATTCAAATCCGCAAATAACGCTCCCTTCCAAAGCGGGACACGTCGATAGGAATCCGAACACGATGGGTGAAAACTGACCACCGTAGTTCAAATCAGTAAATATCCTTCCTTTTAAGGTAATGCATGAAATATTGCATTATAAATGGTGCAATAATACACATTCAAATGGCTGAAATTCTGGGTAATCAATTAAAAATATCCATGTAAGTCTTTAACTTGACTAGTTTTTTTCGCTCCGTGCGTTAAAAACTCGTTTGCAACCGGAGGTTTTTATGTGATACTGAAAAATTACTGCGCTGACTTTAGGAGCTATTTTAAAAATAGTTAAGAAAACATACAAACTTTACACTGTCACTACACAACTGCCATAAGTTCCTTCTTCATTTTTAATCCCCACATATTTTACGAGTTATCTCGGTATTCTGACCATTAATACCTCCGCATTTCACGAGTTCCATTCACGACTACCAGTAGTGTACTTCTAAAGATTCAATATTCCCATGAGCCGCCATGCCATATGGTTCCGTGAATTCAATGATTAAATATACTCTGGCATTCAAGTCTTTCGTTATCGCGGGCGAAACGAGCGACGATAGCGTCCTCCAGCGGCGCCATCTTGCAATTCGTATGGCAAAATTTGCTTAAGATAATACAGGGAAAGGGAAAAAAACTACCGCGGATGCCATCACGCGGAGTCCCCATTCTTTATGATACAGAATTTTTACTATACGTGATGAGGAAAATGCCGCATAGCGTGGGGGTTTTCCGTACGCATAAAGGTCAATTATTGTATCCTAATCGTTTCTCTCTTCTCTCTCTGTGTATTGGTATTTTCTCGAAAACTACCAAACGGTTTCTCTGAGATGCGATACTTACAGCACGTAGAAAAGGAGGAATCCATTGAAGCAAAGGCCCCAGGGCTCCCAAAATGGGCCCCTATTTTATTCCCTAGTAAAATCTTCGAAATCAGTGCAGGGGTTTCTTTTTTACCTTTTTAAATTACTTGCAATCATGATATAGAGTTCAACTTTGCAATGCTGGATGGCAGAAAGAGAGACCTATTTAATTCTTGTAATCGATTTGCTATACAATTTGTTTTCGTTAAAAATTAAGTTTCAAGGATTAAATTATTAATTTTTCTCACACTTCAACAATAGCACTTTTCCCAGGCAGACTGAGCAATGATTATAAATTTTTTTCGGGCCTTTTACGGCTTATTAAATAAGCAATGCCTGCGCATATTATTGTATTTATGTATATTAATAATTTCCACGCACTAATGAGGAAGAAAAGTGAGTGCAGCTCGTGCGTTATAGGTGCGAATAGCGCTTCTCGCTCCGCTCGTGAGCCCAACGCCACCCGAGTGCGCTAATCGCAACTATACTGCAGCCGTCACACCATGTGCAATTAATGAGGAAAATTAAGGTGGCTGGAGCGAGCTATCACTGCACGAAATTTAATGAACTTTGCCTCATTACCAAGAAAAATATATCTTCCTAATGATACCAAAATATCAGTCAAATGTCGTCATACTTTTCGAGATACCTGCCGAAAAACAGAAGCAGTTTCAGATATGGCACAGCTGGGCACTCTAAAAAGACATCATAAAGAAAATGAGGAAGTTCTGATAAACAGATCGCCTTATAAGTGTTATGGTGGGTTTAGGCCGTAAGTTTTTTTCGTCATTTGAAAAAAATAAAAATGAATAACTCACTGAAATACTTCGAATAGAATCGCAAAAAAACGTTAGGTTGTGAAGACGCTGGAAGACCAAGGTGTGAAACAAAAATACTGAGGCCTAACATAAAAGTACATTTAAATAATTACTGTGGAGAGAGTTTCTCTTTTTACATTTTCGTAAGAAAAAATATTAGAATGAGATTTAAGGTTTTTTCCCGCCAAATGCCCAACGTGGAGCTCTCGTGTCTCCGGGCGGGTGATGTTGGTTCATGGCTTCGGCGTTTCGACGGTATAGTCTGCCATCCTCATCCGGGTGAATCCACCCTGCGGAGAATGGTAAACTATGCCTTAAAAGCGACGGAGCCATTAAACAACATCACCTTGTTGGAAAAACGTGAGCTCTAGATTCTAACAAAAATATTATTTATTCACTCACGTTTTCATCATTCCGACCTAGATTTCGGGGGGTAACCACCATTTTCATGGTTTGCGATGAAACCTAGGACGGAATGATGAAAATAAACGCGGTAAAGTACAACATTACTTTTCTTTCCCAACGAAAAGGAAAAACTTCCACGAAGTTATGCCTGAGACAGCTCGTTTGTATTTTGTCACTGGTTCTACAGTACTCACTTCACGCTTCTACCAACTATTTAAATATTAAAATAAAATGCGATCGGAACTACGCTTCGAATTTCACCATAGTTAGCCGCGAAAGAACCCCCAACGGCTCGTGATACGCACAGCACATGCGATGGTGGGGAGATGAGGAAATGCAAAGAGAGCTTCAATTTTTAACCGGAAAAACATCAACGCAAAGGAAAATGGAGTTGAGCAATGTCGCTTTTTTCAGTTTCTTTCCAGCTATCAGCTATATGCACGGGGAGTAGCTTCACTTCTCAATATTTCTCCTTCGGGGAAGAGCTATTATAAAACTGTCTAGGTATTATCACGAAATAAATTATAGAAGCTTAATAACTACCACTCAAGCCGTTTAGATAACCTAGACCTTAGGTGCAAACTTACAACTGGTGAAAGACAGCTCAAAAAGCTGTAATGATATTTATTATTTTCAATCTCACTCGTTACTTCTCGATTAAACATATTCGAGAGATTACGATATTTCCACAGTAAAACGACTTAAATGGCAAATTATTCACATCCTGTAGTCTAAGAGAAACGAGCCCTTCGTTTAACATGAGCAACCAAATTCGATCTATCCACGTTAGTTTAGCCGCACATTAACCTTGAGATTATATGGCGTGAGAGTGGATCAAATATGAAGGAGTATTTTTCTAGGTAATTTGAGAGCTATTTTCGACAAAAAACATTACAAGTTACAAATTTAGTTTCGAAGGGAATAAAAAATATAAACTAGCACATTCTATTTTTGTTTATTAGTATACTCCTGCAATAATTGAAGTCAGCAAGCATTATGGCAGTATAAATGGCGCAGGCGTTATTGGAGTCGACTCCAGTAGCTCGAAAGGGTCCATCAAAACATATACTCCTCTTTATACCTGCGTATTTAATACCTTAATTTCCCTTACTATTAGCCAAATCATGCCACCAGTTACGGCAGTATATTTCAACGATTTAAACGAAACTGCGCTATTCAGTACGTAATTGTTATAACCCAGACAGTCGCAGTAGTTCACGTTCTTAAGGTTTTTGGGCAGTGCTTATTCTCACGTCCCAAATCCTGGCATATCGTTCTTTTTTCTGCCCATACGTGATCCGTCATCAAGTTTCTCCTAAATTCCTCATATCGTCCTCTTCTTCTTTCGTCCAGAATTCCTATCCTCTTTCATCCTCTTCCCTGATTACCCAGTGTTCTCCCCTCTATTATCCTCTTCAGATAAGGAAAAGGAAGGATCCTGCATCAATCTCTTCTGCCTCCTTCGAACCTCCGCCACCAGTCTCCTCTCCTCTCCAACCATATCCAATACCTCTTCGTTCGTCCTTCTCGCCACCAAGCTCACCTCCTCCATCCTCCTCCACATACATCTCAAATTCATTAAGCCTACGTTCATTCTCAATGACCAAGTCTCCGGCCCACATAGCGCCGCAATCTATACTAGTTTTCACCAGCAATTTTAGTTCAAAATTCTTCATTATCCATGACAATTCTACATCTTTATGTCCCTACAGTTAAACCCATTCTCCTCCAAAATACTACCCAGATACGTAAACTGCTCGACTTGCCCTATTTGGTGCCCACTCACTGTAATATTCAGACCTGCCTCCTTGCTTTTAAAGAATCTCTGTCTTCCTATGGTTTATCTTCATCCCATACCTCTTGCACTGCACCTCGAGCGTATTCATCATTTGCAACCTCTTGGCTGACTGACAAACCAATGCTTGATCATCTGCAAGCCTCAATGACTTTACCGGATCCCTTCCTACCTCCATCTCTCACCATACGTCCATCACCAAAAACTCCGAATACACGTTAAAGCGCTTCAAGAATCTCCTTAAATTTACAGCTATGATAATTGGATAACTAATATAAAATAAATAATAAATCACTTGGATAAATTTATTTACTTCAAATTCAATAGAGTCAAGAGTCTAGGGACAAGAATAAATTTTCTCATAGAGTGATGAATCACTTGAACGAAATGTATGAAGAAATTCAAAATATTGATATAAGTTGCCACAACTCGCAAAATAATTGAGGGAATAAAACAGAACGCAACACATGGATTCCATAATGTGACGTCCATTACGCCTAATTCCCAGGCGTTCCCACAAGCGAGCTAGATTGAATCCGGAGCAAAGATATCTATTGCGCTAGTATTAATCTGAGATTAGGAAAATTCCTACCCCAAATGCTATCGCCAAGCCACAATCCAGGGGTCGCATGTTAGAAGGATGGAATTAAGAACTGATCTATAGTAGCATCTATTTTTCCAACGCATATTCAAGACCTCAACACGAAAAAGACTAATAAATTTAAGAAGCATTATACATTGCCGCAGCATAAAAGCAGATTGCAAAGAATGATTTCATCAAAAAGTTGATCGCCGAGCAGGATAAAATTTACACGCATACCCATGACGCCACTTCCTTTCGGGGTAAGCAAAGTTGCTTCGCACTAGTTAGGCCACAGCTCGAATACGCCGCGAGCATTTGGGACCCTGGACAGAAATATTTAACCAAAAAATTTAATAAAATAAAAGGAAATTTGCGCGCTTCGTAAAAAAAACTGCTACGAGTGAATATATAGCGTTTCAAAGCTGTTAGAGGAATTAAGGTGGGAGCCTATAGAGACTCGGAGGCAACATGCTAGGCTTAGTTTGCTTGAGAAAGTCAGAACTGGTGTATTTCGGAGCGACACAGAGAATATTATCACCGCGCCACAATACATCTCTAGGTCTGACAGAAGCGATAAAATAAGAGAGATACATTGCCGAACAGATAGGTACAAAAACTCGTTCTTTCCGCGCACAATAAGTGACCACAATAAAAACTGAGCTCCACTCGATACACTCCCATAATACACGTCACTATTTCACCTCCCAAAACCTTATCCCTTATATCATTACACGGCTGGTGTCCTAACACCCCACTGCCACACGCTCATGCGGCGGCTCGTATGTAGATGTACATTCACCCTTGGCTTTCACGGTAAACCCTGTTCTCTCACAAAATTCACTCTACCACCATATATCTGTTTACATATTCCAATCTTGCACATTCTCTCGATATGGCCAAACCAGCGAAGCGCACTCCTTTCTTCTTTGTCCATTGCTGATCCACCCAACCCACATTCTTTCATTGCCTTCTCATTCCTAACCCTATCCAACCTATTCTTTCGTCCCCACTCTTTTCTAATGTGTATTAACATTTTGACAGCACCATTTTAAAACCATCTTTAAGCCATAATTTATATTGTTGTCGCACCGTAATACGTGAGAGAAAAATTACGCTGATATCAGGTTAGTAGCATTACGCTAATTGAAAATTATACGCTTAACTCAAAATTAGGTTCTTATCGTGATATTAACCAGACTGCCAAAACAGCGTTCTTAAGATAAAATTTAGCGCGGACTGAACGCTATCCGCAATAATTTAACGAATAACTGGTAATAGCTAGGCGTACATTTTCCGTGGTATTCGGAAAATTGGCCGGCAATAGAAACGCAGTATTTTGTTCATTGCCGTTAGAGGTAAATACAACAAATTGAGAAAAAACGCAAGACAAAAACTACCACAACATTTTACCCTTCAGATTTCAAATCTGACCAATGGTATTTTTTCCATCACTTGACAAGAGTGTAATGTGTTTGCCGTCAACGCCACCGTTCGCTGTCAATGCACGGCACAATATTAAGGCCGCGAGCGTCTTCCGGAACGAAGTAGTTAATGCTTGCTTTGCCCATTACGATGCTCGCTACCGCAAGAAGGAAACGTTATATTGAACCCCCGCACATCAGATTGGTGTGGTAGCAAAAGTGATTGGCTTTTCAATAAGAGGGCGCGAGATCGAAACCAGCCAGATGCGGATATAATACTTCAAGGAAACTGCAAATTCCGAATTCAACTTGGGCATAATGAGAAGTGCACGTCAAATGTAGCACTCCATTCATGTGACAGTCTTAACTGTTTACTCACAACTGGTGTCTCTCGTTAAGAGTCAAGCCGTTGCCGGGTTGCATACCTATCTTCTATCACACCCAAAAAAATCCTTTACCACTTATTCTTTATACTAATCCTCAATGGCGTTAACTACATCCGCTACCGATAGCGTACCCAAAAATCACCCGGCTAAGTATCTTCCATCACATTTGGCCATGGAATTCTTAAACGGAATCTTCCAACAGCATAAATTTTACACGTAGGAAAGATTCGAGGGAAGATGCATATACAAGGATGCATGAATTGGATATGGAGGGAGAGGGAAACGACGTCAGTGGTGGAGATTTGTAAAAGAAAGAAAACATGGTTGAGGACGTGCCGATAGGTGAGGGAATGGGATGATAGAAGGGCGAAAGCTGAAGAAACGTGGAAGAGGGCGGAGGAAGATAGGAATTTCGGACGACAGAAGGAGTGGCAGATGGTTTAAGGAACTTGAAGTGAGATCTAATAAGTTTCTCCAGCACATAACGAGCAAGTAACGGTCGACGAAAAAGGTCACGGAAATGAGGAAGTTAAGGTAAGTTCAACCCTCAAACATAACAAACAGCAGGTAGAATGAGCAATTACGACGACTTTTGTCCGTCTGGGAAACTTAAGTCGCTTCTCGTCTTTCCGGCAAATAATCCACTGGCAACCAGCAGATTTCAAGGATACGCTGCCCTACTCCATCAGGGACCTTCGACTAGCGAGCGTGACGCTCGGGAAATCCAAAAATTTTCCATCGCAAGCTAGACGCACAAGTGTCACAATTTCCCTTTTGACACCCCGAAACACTTGTATTTCGAAAGATAATCTCCCCCAAGGGCGACGCCCTTACCACCACAGTCCCGGCGTCCCATGTCTTCGTCTCCGCCCCTTCCACCACTTCACGCGGTGGTGTCTGGCTTATCACGCGAGTGCAGACCGCCAACTCTTCCTCCACGTCCACTCTCGTGACCCCCTACTCCCCCACCCTCTTCCCCCCTCCCACTCCCTAAACCCTTCCCTATCCCACCCCACTTGCGCACGCTTCGAAGCCCTCCTCTTTTAGACCCCGTCCTTTGCACACAAAACCAGGCCCATATTTGACTCCTAAATCTCGTGGTGCTGAACAATGGGGCTGACTCCTCGCGGTGCTGAGCAATAGGGATGTGCGACACAGGGCGATTCACGAAGAACCGGCACTACAACCACAGTTGGTAGGAGAGGTGGTTTTACACTGTTGAGGGAATTAGTGACCATAGGGTATTTACCGCTTAACTTTTCCTGGAGCATCGAGAAAAATTTTTAACAGACAAGAAAACTCGACGTTTTTAAAAAAAAGTTGATTTCGATGCGTTCAAGTGTCATCTAAAAAATTCCTTTCCCAAAATCCAAGGATAAAGCGTTAAGTTAGACGCATAGGGTAGGTACTTGAAAAGCTTGTCTTTCGATCGAGTTTTCAGGAATCAGAAAATATATCCAAAGTAAAGTAAAAAAAGAGAGAACAAATATGGTATGGTGCGGAAGTGAGAAAATCGTTCATGCAACAGAGGGAATTCCACGCAAAGATGACAAAACTCCGCGCAGATTTGTCCGCTGATGATTGCGATTAAAAAAATATAAATCGTCAGAAGCCACGACGAATGAAGCGTTTCGGAAGCCTTTGTTACCTCAAGTCTTTTTACTTCAAACCTTTGTTAAGGATGGACATATCTTGGGCGTTGAACTGGTGATGGGATAGATTGAGAACACGATCATGGAATTTATGAACACCACGCACAGGAGAGGCACACTTGTTGTCAGCTGTTTGGTTACCTTTCATCCGCAGTAATTTCCGGTTGAGCTTCTCTCGTTTTTTGAAAGCTGCAATGCGGCCCAGTTGACGAACGAAGTCATCGATGGCTGACCATTCCACCCAATGTTAGGAATGGGTAGGTTCTACGTGCTGCACAAAAAGGTAGTAGTATAGGTTGTTACGAATTGCGTGCCACTTGCGGAGTTCTTTCCGAATCCATAATTGCGCTGCAAACTGCATAGCATGCCGAGCTGCTGATGTTTGAGAGATGGTCCAAATCTTCACGTAAGAAGGCGTAAAATTGCGTCCCTAAATATCTATTTTAACAGCCAGTGCCTGAGGTGCCTTCTTACGTGAAGATTCGGACCACCTCTCAAACATCAGCAGCTCGGCATGCTATGCAGTTTGCAGCGCAATTATGGATTCGGAAAGAACTCCGCAAGTGGTATGCAATTCGTAACAACCTCTCCTACTACCTTTTTGTACCGCAAGTAGAACTTACCCATTCCTTACATTGGGTGGAATGATCAGCCACTGATGACTTCGTTCAAAAAACGAGAGAAGCTCAACCGGAAATTACTACGGATGAAAGGTAACCAAACAGCTGACAACAAGTGTGCCTCTCCTGTGTGTGATGTTCATGATCGTGTTCTCAATCTATCCCATCACCAGTTCAACGCCCAAGATATGTCCATCCTTAACAAAGGTTTGAAGTATGCCCCAAATGTGCCAATTACCTCAAGAGACCTGGATTCTTTAGCAGTGGATTGTGATGTAGCTCTACGTTAAGTTGGATCCACCATCAAACATGTCATTGCTCACGAATTTGGTGCCTTGAATGCGTCCAATTGCGGCCGTATTTCTAGTGCTTCTTGTAATGAATTATATTAGACAGCGAATTCAATCGCATGATCTTGTCCTCCAAAAAGCAGACAAAGGTAATTGCTTGGTGGTTTTAGACCGCGAGGACTATCTTCGGAAGTGTCAGCAGTTCATTAGCAGTGCCAACATGACACCCCTCCCCAATGACCCCACTCTAAAATTCCACCAATCTGTTAAAGACATAATTCGTGCTTCTAAAGAATTGTTCCCTCATAAGAATATTTTTCATTTATGCCAGTCAAATCATTTGCCTCCTCGTATGTACGGACTAATTAAAATACACAAACCAAAAATTCCTATTCGACCTGCTGTCTCTGGTATTGGAACTCCCGCTCACAAGTTAGCCCATGCCCTAAATAAACTTCTAGTTCAGTACACCGCATTTAAACCCAAATATAGTATTACTAATTCCCTACAACTGGTTGAAAAAATCAAAAACATAGTTGTCCCCCCAAAGTCAAGGCTGGTGTCCTTTGGCATAGAAGATGTATTCACCAACGTACCACCCAGCGAAACTATAGATATAATCAGAAAACTGCTTACGAAATCTGGTGTCGCAGATAACATTATCAAAGAAATGCCCTCCATTCTAATGGTTGTTCTGGCATAAAATTATTTTATGTTTCAAAATCAATTTTATCATAAATGAGACGGCCTTGCCATGGGTTCACCAATTTCCCCAATTTTGGCAGAAATATTTTTAGATAACCTAGAAAACGATATTTTTAGTTCCGGTAATTATTTATTAAAGTACATTGTGTACTGGTTTAGATATGTAGATGACATTATTGTATTATGGAAAGGCACAGATCGTCAGCTAGCTAATTTCAATGATTTTTTAAATCAAATCCACCCGGACATTTCCTTCTCCCGTGAACTTGATTCAGACAATTCTTTGAATTTTCTCGACCTAAATATTTCCCTCAAAAAAGACCGTCATGTATTTTCCATATACCGCAAGCCCACGAATACCGACCACGTTATTCCGATCGATTCGAGACACCCTTACTCGTATAAAATATCCGCTTTCAATTACCTACTACATCGCCTCCTCAAGGTTCCTATGTCTAACGTAAATTTCACTAAAGAAACCAATATCATCAAACATATGGCCCGAGTCAATGGATATAATACAAACTTAATTGACAAAATGATTATTAAAAAACAGAAGAATCTCACCTTGCAACTCATATACTCGGGTGAAGGAGACACAGATAAGAAGAAATGGTGTTCCATCAGATTTTTAGGTCCCATCACTTACAGTCTTGTGAAATATTTCCCCAGAGATGAATTTTATCTATCTTTTGAGACTCCTTATAATTTTAAGAACTTGCTAATTAAGTGTAAGGATCACATAGATCCAAACAAGAAAAGTGGTGTGTATGCTCTACATTGTAATGACTGCAAAAGTGTGTACGTTGGGCAAACTCAAAGGAATTTCATAATCAGGACCAAAGAACATTGTAGTGCTTTTAAAAACAATAATGAAAATAGAAGTAACTTCGCCAAACATCTATTGTGCAACGGTCATAGCAGTGCTTTTGAAACCAAAATCTTACATTATAGTAACAATTCACGTGAGCTCGATGCCCTCGAGCAATTAGAAATTCTGAGGACAATAATGACCCTGATGTGTTTGTTGTCAATGAATGCTTGTTCCCTTCCCCCTCCCCTATCCTTCAAGCAGTTGCACATTGATACCTGCCACCTCTCTCTCTCCCCCTTCACTCCCCCCCCTTTTCTCCTATCTTCCACCCCTCCCCATCATCACCCCAGCAACCCCCCCTTCTTTCCTTTTACCCATATATAAGAGAGTTCCCGAATTTATTATGCACCTGAAGATGATACTTATGTATTGAAACCGGGTCGTATGTTTTTTATGTGATTTTTGTGGTTAAGTATAAGTTATAATAAATATGTCAACTAAAATTAATGCGTAACATATTACATCTTAACATATCATATAATTACATCACCTATCTCGGAAGTACCATCATGTGGGACGAATGATGTACAACGGAAATCAAGCGGAGAACAGCCTAAGCTAAGAAGGCGTTCATGGCGAAAAAACAACTGCTGCGCTCTAAGAAGATAAACCAGGAAGCAGTATGAGATAACATTCGCGTGGATCGTGGCACTCTATTGATCGGAAGCGTGGACCATTGGAATAGCTGACCAGAAAAGAATAGAAGCCTTCGAAACCTGGTGTGGGAGGAGGATACTGAAGATAAAATGGACGGACAAAATAAGAAATGATGAAGTGTAGATAAGAGTAGAAGAGGAAAGGACCATATGGAACACCACACAGAAAAGAAGAACCACATGGATCGGACACACCCTGAGGCACGATGGGTTTGTGAAGAACATCATTAAAGGAAAATAAAGAGGGAGGGAAAAGTCCTCAGAGGAAGACCCAGGAATAAGTTCATGGGCCAAATAAAGAGGAAAGTATATACATAGGAAGATTTACCAGGAGTTAAGGGAACTAGCATTACAGGGAATGGTGGAGGGCGGCAGTCCACCTGTCTTAGGATCGAACAACCAATTAAGGGATATTACATCCGTGAATCACATTCTTAGGACTCATGACAAGTAATGAATAACTATAAACAAAACTAAAACACCACGTCTGTCAAGATTCACGTACCAATTGATGAAGGAAGACTTCCCCGCCGAGTGGTTTCCGATGAGCATTATAACAATTTTCTTTCTCGGAGCAACCAACGTCAGTCCGAATTGCTCTGCCACTTTTATTAGTCCTGTAAGGAATATAATAAAGCATGATCAATAGGAAGTTTTCAGTAACTGAAAACCGACTAAACACTAATTAACGATTCACAAACGAGGAGAGGAATATTCCTCAGACACGGGATACAAAGTTAAAAGAAAGAGACTTTGAAATGACCACTGAGTCATTTATTAATACAACACGTTTCAACGCTTAATGCGTCATCATCAGGTACACTTAATTTTTATTACAGAATACATCTTTAATTATCCTTCGGGTAGGTAGGGGCGTGAGGTAAAGGGTAGGGGGAATGGGGGTTAGAAGTGGAAAGGTTTAGGTCAAGGTTTCAGGGTGGGAGAGAGAGTATGTATATAGTAATGACTTAGAACGAATGCTCTGGTTACTGTCATATCATTTGCTCAGAGGAATGTGAAAATTTTGAAATTTTGAAGTCGATCAAAGTCAAATTAATGAAAAACTGACCATATTTCTACGTAATCAGTTCACCCTTCCTACATGAGGGGTGAAGGTGGCTTGATTGGCATCAGTGGTCAACACTGTTGGTGGTTACCACAAAGAGCCAACTACAATAGAGAAATGACAACGGACTTTAGGTATGAGCCGTATCTGACAGGTTTTCTCGGCGCTGACCATAAAACGATGCTAGAGAAGAGGTCGACAGCCTAGGGTCATATATCATTCAAATGATGAAATCAAACGCGAAGCCAGTTCAATCGCTTACTCATGCAGCGAACGGAAAAAAATCTTTCAAACACAATTCATCATACGACTTTTTTAAAACTGCAATCCCACAGTGTTTAAAACAAGACCTGATACTTTGCGCACTCACCATCTCTAAAACTTACGCCGCTTTACGTGCCCGTAAAAATAGCATTGTGACAACATTACGATGGTCTAAAGAAACGAATTAGTTCGTGCGAATGTGCTCAAAGGACACAGAGGGCATAATCAAAACACAGGATTCATGCAGTGACACTCATTTCGAGCAAAAACACACGTACTAGTAGGACTGATTTGACGTTGCAACTCTCTCTCTCGTGGGAAGTTTTTGCGGAGCCCGCAAATTCCACAAGTTAGCTCAAAGAAGGCAAAAATCAATTCGCGATTAACATAAGAATCGATCATTCTATAAAGAAAACGGAGGTAAATTTCACGGCGGAAAGGCTTCCAACGCCATCGAATCGCAGAGGTCCACGAATTCAAGTGAGCTAATCTGAAGAAAGCAACGACCGAAGAGTTTAACGAGAACTTCCGCTTCGGTATTAGGCGATCGAAAATCGCTTTCCGAGTAATTGCTTTGGCGTATCATACGCGAATACCTGAATTTTACATAGAATTTAACATTCACCACAATCTCGCATGCAATTTAACTATTATCTCTAAATGTTACGCACTCAGGAACTTATCTAAATGACTCCTAAGAGGGTTCACTAATATCATCTTCAAAATTCCTTTAAAATAAATGTCTACTTCCATTTGAGAGAGAGAGAGACAGATAGAGACTTTTTATAAGGATACAATGGTTGTAAATGTGGGAAGGTACAAGATTATACACTTACGATAAGGAAGAAATGTCTGAATTCCACTAGTCACCACAGTATTCGACCAAGGAAGACGACAAATAAGAATTTTAATGCAATCTTTTTTACATAAATTTTCTTCCAGTTTTCGATATAATACAAGCTTCTGTAAATGTCATCTGAGGGAAATTTATGCTTTATCATATC
Organism: Ceriagrion tenellum; assembly: GCA_963169105.1. Classification (NCBI taxonomy): domain Eukaryota; kingdom Metazoa; phylum Arthropoda; class Insecta; order Odonata; family Coenagrionidae; genus Ceriagrion; species Ceriagrion tenellum. Next base: position 33,413,325 of record OY720635.1, on the reverse strand, counting down.
CAGAGACAACCCACAAAAAAGGGAGAAATTTTATTTTCTGAGGTGCACTTCTTGTGGTGAAGAATTTATAGTGCACCTTTCGGTTCTGAATCATTGAAAATCATATGAGATAAAGACTTGGGCTCGGAGGTTGAGGAATCTCACTTCTTGCGTGCTTTTCGACACAATTGACTTATCACACCGGGGGCAACAGAAGGCGGAGACCTTCCAAATTCCTAAACATACAAGGAATCACAAGGAGAAAGCTGCGAGTCGATAGCAGTTAGACCATAGGTCAGGGAAGTAGTCGCGATGGTCTCAAAAACTTCAAAACGACGAGGCAGAACGACTTAACCAACATGTTAACGGTCACATGTGCATATTGGCAACGGATTTTTCCAAGTCGCGGTCAAGAAAGGACCGAATATAATTTCCTAAAATAGATATTTCCGTGGATTTCCTGAGGAAAGGCAACTTGACCGCTGACGATAAGCATCCTACTCCGCCGCGAGCGGGTACAGTTACAGCTTAAACCTTTTTTCTTTGTTTGCGGGTGGCCAAATGCCTAATCACAGGTTTTGAAAAGAATACCCAATTTAATCTCTAACTTTCTATAGTCTCCTCCCGCGTCTTTTGTTTGGTTGGAAACATGGGTTTCGATTTTAAACCCCGGAAACAGTGCCAACGCAATTGTTGTCACCTACCAACCAACACATAATGGCATAGACTATAAAAATTAACATGTTTCACAAAAAAAACTCGTGAGGAACCGACGATAAAATACGCGGTTCATTTCCTCGACACATACATTGTATAGCGACCAACCGATTCCATATGACCGCAACTCTGGAGAGCCATTACAATTACACACGAAAAAAATTGATGCAAAAATAACACAATCGCAGGGCTCTAATCAGGTTAACCTTAGTATCCGAATATGAAAGGGTACAAAAAATATTAGAATTCATATAAACGTTACTATAGAATTCACTATTCCAGGAGAATCTTCTTCCCATTACTGTGGATACCGTTTGAAAACTAAACTACACTTCCAGGAAAGACAAAAACGACAAAATATGAGATTCTTGTTCACAGATAGGCAGCAGAATTCTTTCTCCCCGTGAACCATTAAGGCAAAAATGGGCAAAATATTAAGGTGGGAAGGCGTGAGGCGGTGACCTACCAGGATGGCGGTAGAACAGTAACATACCAGGAATATCAAGAAGCTGGAATTTTTTTAGTAGTTAGACTAAGGTGCACCATTGCATTGCCCAAAGAGGGTATTTACGGGAAGGGAACTGATGAGAGGATCGAGAAAAAGACGAAAAATATTATCTTTGATGAGAAGCATATGAGCGAATACTGGAGGCTTATGGCGAGTAGAGGAATGAAGAGGGCTTAATTGGTGAGAGCGAGGAAGGCAAACGACGAACTACTAGATATGGTAAGATAGGAAAGTAGATAGGTGGCGAAGACTCCGAGAATATGCGCGGAGACTTGAGGCTTTGGGTGGGTAGAAGAATGGAGAGGGATAAGTGAGGAGTGAAGAAGGCAAACGAGGAAGTGTTGGGTATGATAGAATAAGAAAGGAGATTAGTGACGGAGAAGGCAACTAAAGTGGACGGAGGGACGGAATTCGTAAGCGGGAGGGATGGAGGGGAGAAGTCAGAGGGTTGAGCAAGCGCGGATGTAGGGGAAGAGGACTTGGGAGGGGCTAAGAGGACTGTAGATCTTAACACGCTAAAGAAAACCTTTAATGGCGGACAAACAGATTTTCACGAGAAGGAACGTTTCACGTGTGTTCCCCCAACAAGCCTCTGCATGGCATTCCTGTAACTACTCCCTCGCCTAGAAGTAAAAAAAGGCAATCTATAAGACTTTGGCTCTACCGCGTGAGGGGCTCTCTACCGAAGTTTCGAAGAACCACTTGCCTTTCATCACCAGGGCTTCTGAATGAAATCTTCCTTCCGAAGAAACGACGGGATGACACACAGATAGTCATTACTTGGAACGCTTACAATTGTAACCCAAAACCGGGCAGTTGACGAAGAGTATGTCCATAATACAACACCGCTCGATCATATGAGTGGTCTTGAACTCGCTGGTCGGTCCTTCGGGGACTTGCATGCGTGGTCGGTAACACTTCGTTCTTCTAAGGTAAGAGCACGCATTACCTCAAGTTTCTGAATACGGCAAGGAGAGTTTTGATCAATTACTTTTTTCCGTACAGACACGACTCAAAAGAAGGAGACTTCTATCCCTCCGCGGTAGCCTCGCGCGAGAAGTTAACGCAGCCGAACGACTTTTTTGCTAGCCAGCCAGTATGGAAACATTCGCTAGAGCCTTGAACGTACGGCTGCAACATATGCGCCCGAAGCAAGACTGTAGCAGGCATCCGTGGCAATTGCCAAGCGAAAACAATCGGCCCCGACCGGGAATCTAACAACGAACCTTTGGCCACGGCTCTTCACAGCAGTCATCATTTCGAAGGTTGGTTCTCAAAAGCACTCCACTGCTGTCTATTTCCAGCTGACCAGCTGACCGCTTCATTACTGATGATATTGAAACACAATTTAACTAGCTAAACGTAACCTATCCTTGGTTTTCCTCGACAATTCCTCCGCTACGTTATTCCTTCCAGTATAGTCATTTTTCTGTACCAATGGAAGTGTCTCATACTTTCTCATATTTTTCATCCTCAATCAGCACTATTAACAAACGAACCTGAGCAATGGTAAAAGCAATTTCCCAAGGACCCTTGATCGTGTACTAAATGGCGGGGAGGTCATAATTAGATATTAGTGGCAAAGATAGAAATGTATACTTCGAATAAAAGAGAAGTAAATATCCACTTGACGATATTAAGGTGACGGCATTGGCACCGAATCATTCACTCAGTGACAGAAAGGACTCGGGGAAAGTAAAAACTTTGCCACATACGACGGCTACGTGACACCGATAAAATGATGTAACCGGATGAGGTGGTTTCCTCATTTTAACAAAAAAAATTGAAACGAAATCAAAAGGAAGTAGGAAAGGGAGACGGGAAGAGAGAGAGAGAAGACTTCTTCCTATACGCAGTGCAATGCTATTTAATATTCCGTGGTGAACCGTAATCTAAATCGAAGATTTTCAGCGTATATTTTCGTTTCTCCGAAACATTTTTTTCCACGAAACATTTCAATGATAGATAATAGGGAAATTAATCAAAATAATATTGACGTTGGGGCAGAAAACTATATAAGTGACAGAATTTATCGAAGTGAACCACAAATAGTCCTCACCAAACTTACAATATCAGTAAATAAAAACGTGAAAATAAATCTGGCATATTATGGATCATATTATTTTAGCACATTCAAATAATTCGCCCAGTTTTGATAGGTTACATGGGAGGCAAAACATAACCGACGTCATTTTCGACCTTGACCATGTTTGGACAGGTTGATAAGGGAAGAGTTACTGGGAGTTGAGGAAGTGTGGAGAGAAACCCGGCGTTGGCATCAGTCTACGCTAAACGAAAGCTGCCAAATGGTCCACAGTTTAAAGATCCATCCGAAAGACGGAGTACTGCACTTGAAATGCTCTCCACCCACGTCTAAAGACGGGATCGAGATTTCCACTGAGAAATTTAAGATTGTAAGTAAATAAATGAAAATATCTAAACGAGCCTTTAACTTGACTCATTGTTTTCGCGCGGTGCGTTTGAAACTCCTTCAAAACGGAAGGTTTTTTGTGATGCCCAAGAACCTACTTCGGTGACAATATAATTAATTTTCAAAAATATTTGAGAAAACATACAAACTACACACTGTTAGTTTTTTACGACATCTAAGCGTTAGAAATACCTCATTTTGTAAATAATGTCTATCTGGAGTTCATACACGTAACATTTCCCATATAAAAGGGCTGGTATTTTTTGGCAAATATCGCCGAAAGTAATGAGGTAAGGGGTAAAATTTGTGGGGTCATTGGATAGGTGAGACATTTTTCTTTAAAAGGAGACCAAATTCATTGATTTCTAAGTCAAATGATTTTTCCGCTCGCATAACGCATATTCAGTTTCGAAGTTTATACATATTGAGGGCCCTTGGGGCACGGGTTCCCGATAACTTGGAGAGAAACTTTAACACGTCAATTAACACTCAACAACGATAATTTTTTTGAGGTGGAAAACATTCCTTTTCTCAATTCTGAACAATAAGTGGTGGTCCAAAAATAGGCAGTGTTTTCAAATTTTTCACGCCGCCCCCCAATTCGATGACAAATGACTAGAAAACTATTTTTGCAAAATATCAGCTCAATACGAAAAGTAGAAGCCGTGCCCCACGCGTTTTAAGTTTTGGCATTAACGCCCTAAAAATACCATAGGGTAGGCAACACGGATGAGAAAATTTTTTTTCCTCTTCCTCGTAGGCACGCGTTATGGGTTGGGAATCGGTGGTATATTTACTAAGATAGTTTGTTATTTTTACTTGACTGACAAATAAAAACATTGTCCATTACGGATGCTTACTTGTTGATTTTTTGGCATTTACAAGGTCGAGTATCTCCTTTTCACACTCATTAGGTATGAACTTCGGTTCACTTTTTTCGGTTCCGTTTTTCAGCACTTGCCGTTTCAATGGAAAGTCATTCCCCATTTGAATGAAAACCAATAGGTGGTATCGGAACATGTAGAGAACATGCGACCGGAGGCTTTTTCACGCCCATTGCGGAATCACTTATGGATGTGCGTGTTGTTCAGCTATGACTTCTACTAGTCAAAGGTCTTCTTCATGGAATAAAACTATTGTATTTATATCATTCACTCCATACCAGGGTAGGGGTAATAAGAGGACATTTCTTTTAGCAATGGGGCTAAGGTTTCGCCAAAACAGCATAAGTGAACCGAAGTTTATACAAAACGAGTGTGAAAAGGAGGAACCCGACCTTGTAAATGCCAAAAAATAAAAAAGTATGAATCCATAATTGAAAATGTTTTTATTTGTCAGTCAAGTAATCATAACAAACTATCTTTGTAAGAATACCACCGATTCCCAACCCATAACACGTGTCTACGAGGAAGAGGAAAAATAATTTTCTCATCTGTGTCACCTACCCATGGGATTTTTAGTTTAATTTCATTTAGCGTTAATGCCAAAACTTAAAACGCGTGGGGCACGGCTTCTACTTTTCGTATTGAGCTGATATTTTGAAAAAATAGTTTTCTAGTCATTTGTCATCGAATTGGGGGGCGGCGTGAAAAATTTTAAAACACTGCCTATTTTTTAACCACCCTAGTGCCACCCTAACGCTCATCCCGCAACACTCGAATTGATTTGGCAATGCGACAAACGAGGACGGTAGACTCGACCTTGTAAATCCTTTATCAGACTAGTTCATGAAGATTCCAAAATCCAAACAATACGACCGGTATACTACTAACATACTACTACCTTCATCTGACTCCACCCACTCTCTTTCAACAAGATTTTTTCACCAAAGTTTCGCCTCTACTCCTGGAGGCGTCGTCAGGTAAAGAATCTTCGATAAAAATTTGGCCGCTATATACATGAACTTAGTACCTGGTTGATATGGTCTATTGTCAACGGCTGCTACATTTTGAGTTTTAAATTAAGCGCCCTGTTTGGCTGGACTAATCACTCTCTTCCACGCAGTCGAGTGTAACCGCCTTCCCAGTTGAATTTTCCGGGTTCTTTATTATCTCCACGGCTTATGTCCTATGGTTCTCGGAAAATTCCTCCTTAGTTACACAGACCTAATTTTAAATTAATAGCAAGATTTTGAGGTGCTAATGAGGCAGAATTTAAATGCCGGTTCAGAACGCATGCAGTAAAGATTGACAAAAATATGTAAAATGTAAATAGAATAATTTAACTGGTATTACATGATTACAGCAACAACTACGACGGAAATCGCTCGCAGACCATCGGTTCAAATTCATACCATCTTTCAAGAAAGTTTCAAGCTATTCTATTTTCTAACGATTTCATTAACACCGTAAGTATCCCGACATGCATACCAAGGTAGATAAAATTATGAGCGTTAAAGTACGGAAAAAGTAAAACGGACAGGAACCATGATACTGGCCATTGGGTTGGTACGTACTGTCAGATTTCATTGTTATTAGATAACTAGTATCGCTAATTAGTTGATATGCAAATTCTTCCGCATAAAAAAGCCAATTAATACCAATAACACGTCTCGCATGCCTCCTGTACAACTAAGTTCAACAGATTCGGGCGCAATGTGGCGGTTCAAGTTCGTCATAATGAGAACAAAAATCGCACTTTTTACAGATTTTAATTTATGATTAGGTCTAGTACCTGATGATGACTACGTGAGTCGAACCACGTATTAATTGAATCAAAAATACGTGGAAAAATGCGATTGTTGTCCTCCAGTAAAACACTAGTTTCTCTGCAAATTAAAGTGGATGCAAATTGCCTGTATGCTCCTATAGAATCGACAACAGTTGCAGCATACACCGTATAGAATGTTGGTGAAAACTCATCCCAGCCACATCTGTGCACATAATTGCAAGTTCCCTCATACTTCTAATTCCTAAAACATTTTTAGAATTGATTTTAGCGAGGGATGGTAAACATTTACTTCCCGCTTAGAGGTGCCAGGAAGGGTGTTACGCAGCTGTAGATAAAGAATCCAGGAACCAAGTTACTCTCACTCATGTCACATTCCTTCTCCATGTCCAAGACTAAAGGGACTGTCACGCATACTCTCCACTCCCAAGTTCTCTTTCGGCTAGATTACTTTATGTAACAACTATCCCCTTACCTATAGGGTGATGGATTAAGCACCGCAATCACGTTCCTGTTTCCTGAAAGTATTGATTAATCCTGTTACCACCTCGTAAAATACGCCAAATTCAACACTCCTAGCATATCTTCACTTTACCTAACCATCACACTAAAAACATTCCATTGATTTCTCGCAAAATGTCATTTTATATTTTTTTGCCATTTTCTGCGAACTCAGAGGCCGTATTCTTCAACATATCTGACGAAGAATAATCGTGTCCCTATTTCCTGAAAGTTTTGATTGTTCCTCTCACTATAGTGTAAAATACGCCTAATTCTACACATCAAAAACATCATCACTTTGTCCAACCAGTCACACTAAACCTTTCCATTGCTTCCTTGCGAAATGTCATTATATATTTTTTAAACCATTTTCTGCGAAATCCGAGGTCATATTCTTCATCCAACCTCCATCATGAATTTCTCCTCCGTTCCAGTGCCTCTTCCGTCTCATTGTTACCCATGAGGTCAATCGTCTCCTTTCGAACTGGCGTAATTTTTTTGAGAAAAAATTGCCCTTCAGTTCATTCAAAAAAATTTCCTTTCAATTCCTGAAAGCATTGATTAATCCTTTTACCACCTCGTAATGACTTGCATGTATTACAATGACATAATGCGCTAATGCATTACATTCATTGCCGCGCTCAAAGATGAAAAGAAAAGGTCTATCTTTAACAGTTTTCGGGTGAAACTGCAAAATAATCACCCCTTTTTGGTTTTAACATCGGACATAACTTAAGTAACATAAAATAAGGGAATAGAGAGCAGAACAGACAAGTGAACAGGATTAAAATGTCATTTTTCTCGCGAACAAGAGAGAAAAACTAGGTAAGACGACCGGTAACGTAGCTAATTAGTTGACTTATCCATTATGCCTTTTACTAAATCTGCTTGTTGGTACTGACAGAAACTCTTGCATTATTCCTGCATGTAGTTCTGTGCACTAACGCAGTCGCTAAAAGCATAAAAACAAATGATTTCTCTGTAGCTGGCAGTATAACTACCTATATTTTAGAGCATGTTGATGAAATATCACTTCATGACAAGAATTTGCATGATTTTGCTAATGCATTAGAAGTTGTAGCTTCATATCTGGATGAATATGATTTGCTATCTGCATCTAAATACTAAAATTGATCGTCGACGTGATCACTCGGTGGAACTTTTCCATGATAAGGAAAGAAATAAAACTTAGTAGTTTTACACACGGTTTGTAGTTTTACTTAGTACTTTTCCACACAGAAACCGTGAGGAAAACTACTAAGTTTAATTTATTTTCTTATCTAGATACTACCCAGCGAGCCGCCGCATGGGCGTGACGCAGGGGATGTTAGGACACCGATGAGTCAAGATGTAAGGTTTTCGGAGGTGAAATGGTGACACGTATCATGGGAGTGTATATAGCGGAGCTCAGTTTATATCGTGGTCGCTTATTCTGCGCGGAAAGAACGAGTATTTGTACCTAACTGTTCGGCAATGTATCTCTCTAATTTTATCGCTTCTGTCAGACCTTGAGATGTAGTGACGCGTCATGATAATATTCTCTGTGTCGCTCCTAAACACACCATTTCTGAATTTCTAAATCAAGCTAACTCCAGCTATGGGTATCATGGGGATGCTAGGCATAATTATGCCCTTACAAAAAGAAACAAGACTATAAAGACAAGAACAGTATAGTGGAGTGAATTCGTAATTCGAGGCGAGGCTTCTATCGCGGGCGAGGAGTTGACTATCCATTTTCATTAGACAAATAAATCTTGTTCTTAAAAAAAAAAACCCGTTTTGCAGAATAGATATGCTCATCTCTACTACAAAAAAATCTGTGTAATCAACAGAAAATGATAAGAGGAAATTTCTAAACAGCCGGAACTATCTGCTGGACGGTATATAGGTATCGCTTGAGAGCCGCAACCGACAACGCGTTGCGGTTTCACGCATCGCTCGGGAACGTGTCACCCGATATATCGGTTGCCAAACGGCCACGGCCTCCAATATCGGTCGGATAAGACAGAGTTATTCTTGGAAGAGGAGTTATCCTCAATTCCATCTCATCGAAGACACCACTGAGCGCAATTGCAAGAATTCCCTCGGGTTGAAACAATGAGAGAAGATCTCCTTCCGATTATCATCAGTCATGACGCCGAAAAATGCCTTCTCTTTGCTTCACCCGTCGTCGATTGAGGGAATGTATTGCTCGATATCTGGCATCCGATATGCTTCAGCCCAACCGGTACGAATGTGATATCCGCAATTTGGAACCTAGGGCGGAACGGAGTACCGTTGTAACCTGACACAGGAACTAATTAAAATCACTCATTTAGTGTCTTCAGCATTCCGTAACATCCTCTTGCTTCCAACATTCTCCTATATCTTAACAACTAAGTCAACTCTTAACTTCTCAGGCCTGCCAAACTGCGTATAACACCATCATAAAGGGGTTTATACACATGAAAATGTGAATCGAGAAATCAATTCAACTTTCAATGACACTGAAGACCATAAAGGGAAGCACCAGGGAAGATCATGATTATCATTCTTTTGAATTTACAAACACTTAGAGGCGTCAAAGTTGTCTTTCGGAGTGAGCTAGAAAACCAGGCGAAATCCGAAACTAACCACTGAACGTAATTTTTAATTCAATTATAACTTTCTCGACCAATATACCATATTAATAGCAGCAACATTCGTGAATATTTGGTGATTCATGTATTTCACCCACAGCCAATGTTTCGCCAAATTTATTGGAATCCTCAGGGCTTTGCAACAAGAAAAAAGAGACATCCAGGTATTAAATATTATAATAGTTTAAATATTAACACAAAAGTTGAGCTATCAAGAATTTACCTACCACTGAGTTTAATATTGAACACCAACAAAGTAAACAACTCCAAATAGTAAAGGCCTGGATGTGTACCTCTTTTTTTCTTGTTGCAAAGCCCTGAAGATGCCAATACATTTGGCGAAACGTTGGCTGTGAGTGAAAATACTTTTTGAGTTGCTGTTTACTTTGTTGGTTGGATTGGATATTTGGGGAGGCGACCGACGGCTAACGTCATTTGCGCCATAGGGGATAGGTAAGGGAGGAAGGGTGGATAGAAACCCGGCGTCGGCATTAGCCTGCTCTTAACGAAAGGCGACAAGGGGACCACGGTTTAACGTCTCAACCGACAGAAGGAGTACTATACTTGAAGTGCCCTCCACAAGGCACTCAAGTAAGGGTCGGGTTTCCTCTGAAAAACATCCTCTGCAGGGATTTGAACCCTGGCCGCCTGTGTGGTAGGCGAGTAATCTAGCCACCACACCAACCCGATCCCCTACTTTGTTGATGTTTCATATTAAGCTTGGTGGAAGGTAAACTCATGATGCCTCAATTTTTGTGCAAATATTTATGCAAATACCTGGCTGCGTCTTTTTTCTGGTTGCAAAGCCTTGAGGATGCCAATAAATTTAGCAAAACGTTGGCTGTGGGTGAAATACACGAATGAGCATACATTCAGGTAGCTTGCTGTCATCATCATCATCATCATCTTGTAAGGCTAGGCCTTGTCTCTGCAGCCATGTTTCCTTGTGTACCGCAGCTCTCTTCAAATCAACATATGTTTTTAATCCCAACGTACTTCGTACATCATCTAGGAACTTCTTTCTTGGCCTTCCTCTGCTTCTCTTGCCGAGCACCTTCCCCTCCATTATATTTTCTAAAAAATTATGTCGAAGAACATGACCAATGAATTTAACCTTCCTTTGCTCCATCTCTTTTATCAGTCTTCTTTCTTCTTTCATTTCCCTCAGCACCTCTTCATTGCTCTTTCTGTCAGTCCACCTTGTTTTTGTCATCCTCCTCCATATCCACATTTCCACAGCTTCCAACCGCGACTTTTCCATCTTTCTCAATGTCCAGCTTTCACAGCCATATAACAGTGTGCTACATTGAAAACGCTTTCGCGAAAGATTTCCTTGTCTCTACTTTAATGTGGCTATTTCCTAGAATATTTTTATTTATTTTCATGTGCCTTCTTTGCCAAGGCTATCCTTCTTTTTACAGCAGAGATGCTGTCATCAGTAATTTGAAAATAAATTCATCAAGAAGAACATGCACATCAAACACAATGAACGGTCTCAGTCTTGACTATCTGGAGATTTCTCCATCACGGATGTGACGAAAAAAAGACACTTAAAAATTCCAAAGGAGAAAATATACTTCAATGCAAGCCAAGATTCGGCATGCTAAACCCATCATCAGGTGATGATGGGATAACATGGCATTACGTGATGGCTGACATATTATCTGACGATGGCATAACAGGCCGAAACCAAACTCGTAATAAATTATGACTTCTTAAACAGAATTTCACATTTTTCTCTTTCCGTTTCCTCCGTGAAGCATTTCTAATCTCACTTATCAGTAGTTGAAAATATTGTATTGCATATGCTCCCTATATAACAAAAAACCAATAAAGGGCACTTTTTCCCGTATCCAGAATTACTCCTCATCATTCCCATACAATAAGTTACACTAACGTGTGGTTACGTAGTACGGTAAGACCAGGATAAAATTACCACGAAGTAATTAACAAATTCACATACAATCCTCTCGATACAGATAATAAATTAACGGAATTTTATGCCCATTATCGTAGAAGAAACAAAGCTTAACCGCGGCGCCATATGGAATTAAAGAAAAATGCCTTTCCCAGTTACACATGAAGAGGCGATGACGTTTTACACTTATTCACTGCAATAATATTTGCGTAAAATTGAAACTCAAATGAGATGTAGTGTTTATGCGAAAAAAGTGAAATAGTAGGTACTTATCAACGAAAAAAAAAACTTGGTTATTGCAACGCATTTCGGCTCGCGTATCATCCGCCAGGTTATTAGCAAAAGTTTCTATTGCTTACTTTATAGAGACGAAGCATTAACTGGAATCATCACAAAAATGCAACTGAAGACGATTACAGTGATGCTCCACTTCGATATCCAGGGTCATAGACTGAAATGCCGGAAACGATTTGAGAAAATGAAACGCGGGAATAAACATCCGATGAACGAAAATTTGCTTTAAAACCACTCCTCTCTGCTGTCAATTCATTTCTGTTTGGGGAAAACTTAACCTTGAAAATATCCTCTAGAGCAGAGGTGGCCAACCAAAATGATCTTGCGGGCCACTTTGGAAATGCATCATAACTCCGCGGGACGCATATAAAACTATATATCCCCATATTAGATTTAGATCCACTATAGACATTTTTGGAGTGAAGAATTGAAACATAATGAGTTATTATTATTGTGTTAAAGTTATTGTATTAAAATGTGATGAATCTCGCGGGCAGGAAAAATATTCTAGGCGGGCCGCGGGTTGGCCACCCCTGCTCTAGAGTCGAAACAACATCGTCCACCCGTTCCCCTCTCGTAATTAAGCAATTCGTCACGCAACCCAAGTCACGTCCATCACAGAATCCGCATTCAACCCCATTTCCTCCCCTCTCCAATTTATCTCCCTCTCCATTTTTTTGTACACAAAGAGCAAAATAATTTTAAGTTTTTACGGTCACCATGGCAAATGATGGCTGAAGGACCGAATCGCGTAGCAACAATAACGGTTTTTCAAGGAAAAGGTGCTTTTTTATTACTTCAACATTTATACACAGGAAAAATATGGACTGTCGATAGATGCTCTAAGGTCAAGGTCGCCATCACGGTTCTCTATAACGCGTGCCCTCACGTTATCGTAATTTTTTCCATTGCGCTGAAGAGTGTGTCCATAAGAACGTAGTCGTCAGTCTTCAAACTTACAATTAGTCAGGTGCTTTTAATAACTCGTTTTAATTGTAAGACTGTGCATTTAGTACAGCAACTGAGAGCACTGGCCTAGTACAGCGGTCGGCGTTTCGTACAATAAAGAGAAATCACGCGAGAAATAAGGAGCCGGTGTCCCACTCCTGTATTAGAATCTGGAGGCATCCACCCATCGAGCGGTTAATCTTCTTTGGAAACGTTACAGTATGTAAGTTACACTATACATTACAATATGTAACGTTACAATATACAACACTATAAGGAAAGCTGTATAAATTCATCTACATCTATCTACATCTACATACTACCCCGCAAGCCGCCTCAAAAGGCGTGTGGCGGGGGGTGTTAGGACACCAGCCGTCAACAAAACAAAAAAAAAATCAAAGTTCCGCCTAGCATTTATTAAAGTCCTTAATTGTTCGGGGGAAAAACGAATTCCCATACCTATCCGTTCGGCAAAATATCTCCCTTAATTTATCGATTCGGTCGGACCTGGAAATATAATGTGGTTCTAATATGATGTTCTCCGTGTCGCTCTGAAAGATATTCATTCTCAATTGCTCAAGCAATCTAAGCCTAGCGCGTAGCCTCCGAGTCTCTAGCGGCTCCCACCCTAAATCTTTCAAAATCTGTGTAACGCTTTCTGTACGGCCGTAGCAGTTTTTCACGAATCGCGCAGCTTTCCTTTGTATTTTATCAAGTTCATGGACTAGGTCTTTCTCCGCCGGATCCCATATGCTCGCTGCATATTCAAGGTGTGGCCGGACGAGTGCGAAATTGAGATATATATGAGGAGTTAAAGGGTTTTTAGGATTAATCAACACAGGGGGCTCCTAGATATTTATTCATATGCAGTAATAATTGTTGAGTGCCGGTCGAAGAACTTCTTAGCCGATAGAAAAACAGAGAGGAGCATGCGCGGTGGATAATGTGTTTTAAAATATTGCGCGGTGGATAATGTGTTTAATGTGTCGGCCCCGGTGGCGTTAAGTCCTCGCCTGCTAAACCGAGGGTCGCAGGTTCGAGTCCCGCCTGGGTGGGTTTTTCACCACCCAGGGCATCGACAAGCTCAGCAGCCTATCGGGATTCCGGGAACATACGGGCCAACAGAATCGTCCGGCAGCAAAAAAAAAAGAGCAATTTTTCGCAACAAATGACTTGACTAGGAAGGAAATTTGAACGAAAGCTACAGAATTCTTGACTTTTATAATATCATTGTCTGTAGTTGATATCAATAACACCTATATTGAACTCAGGAATAAGATGGATCAAGATAATCCATCTCGTTTCAAAAGACTACCTTGACGCCTCGAAAATGGAAAATCCTAGTCTAGGTCTTTAATTGAAGAGTAAACTCAACTTTCCCACAGATCAGCAACTTTAATTGCAACAAACGCCTGAGATAGAAATCCAAAGAACTCTCCAAAGTAAAGACAGGATCGAACTTCCAATTGGAAAAAAAACATTTGTTTCATGTAAGTTATGAAGCTAATGTATATCGGCCGCAATGGTTACTTAAGAATTTGGTACCGCAGTGGCTCATAAATTAACCTCAGGAATTCAATGCAAGATGCGCAACAAGAACACGAATATCCTAGAGGCTTTGGACAGTGATGGAACCGTAGCACATACTGGACCGAAAGTGGAATGTTTGGTGGAGGAAAATCATGGTATACCAATTTAAACTGTGGTCTGCCTATTTCTTAAGGCAGTGCTTCCTCGACCACATTCTCATAAAAACCTTGATAGAAACACCACTGCGCGAATTCTTACACCGGAAGCATTGGCAAAATGCTGAAATCCATCTAAAGTCTAACAGCAACTAACATAAATCCGACCGAACTTGTAGTTCGCCTTTAGTGTCAAGCGTGCACGAAGCGATGAAAAATGTGGACTGTGGATTTGGCACAAATGAACCCATAAAAAATTATTTCAACCTAGGTGTTGACTGCTGCCATTCATATCGTGCGTGGACCTCGGACAGCAGGAATTATTAAATTCAATGGGAAATGTACAAGAACGCTTACTCTTAAAGAAATATGAAGTATATAAGAAGGGCAAGCACTGAAGACTTTCGGCAATTCATGACGCGAAGATAATGACTCTCCCGAAAACAATTTATCGGTAAGCGCCGATAGAACCACTTGAGTTGCGAAACTGCGATAATGGATAACTTGAAGATTGTTGCATGTTTTTGAGTAATTAAATTGGACTCAAGTGGATTACTTTGTCTGGAGGACAGAGGAGCAGAAATTGAATCCAGGAGGACGATTGCCCTGTACAGGAACAAAAAAGAGCATTTAAACCCATCTCGATAACCATTTAATTGAAATAAAACACTCAACCAAATGGTTGGTTGGTAGGAATGGCCACAGGTGGGACTCAAATACAACCAGTACTCTACAACCAATTCGAGCAATCCTGGCCATTTCCAACGTTAAAATATTAAAAAAACTAGAGGAGAGGAGCAAAATAATAAAAAATGAAATAATTAAGAGTAGAAAATGAAAAGTATTTATGCACCGAAAGAACCAAGGATTCCAACATCAATTGCAATATTAATATCCATTGCAACACAGGGGCTCTTACATATTTGCTCATACGCAGTAAAAATCGTGAAGTGCTAGTCGAAGAACTTGGTTTGCTTGAGTAGGAAAAACCCCATTTCAACCCTGGCCATTTTTACGGGTATTTTTCAAGGTTTGCCCTGGATTTTGCAGAGAAATTTCATAAAAATCATCTCCGGCGATCAAACTTTAACTGGAATTACCCATTACCACTGGATATATGATGACAAAAACCATTTGAAATTAAAACAGTTTCACCAAAACTTGTGATTTAATTGGTTTACACACTCGCTTCGAATTAGGGGACCTGCGTTCGAATCCCAGTCCAGGCGAATGTTTTTCCTCTGTGACCAGTGCATCTCAAAATGTGGGATAATTCCATTGCAGATAAAGGGGTCAGAATACATTGAGGCACAATGAGCACGAATGCAAGCACTTCGTCACATTGAATGCTCGTTACACTATAGCACATATAATTTCCCTTAAGTCTCTGGGATCATCATCCGTGGATTCTTATTCCTGGGAATGTTTATCGGCTATAGTGCCTGCCGGGTACTCAAGGGTTCAAGTTAACGTTTTTTTTTGCGTAATTTTCAATTTCGTGAATGGGGTTGTCGAAGTTGACACATCTGCTGGAAACATTTAAGGGACGAGAAGCCTTTCGAAATGGCAACGTTATTACAACCCTAACTCACTTACACGTCCTTCGCCTGGCTTCCTTTCACAAATAGAAATGTGTCGTTTTGCAAACCCCTCGGATAAAGCCGAAGATAAGATTTTCGCGGAATTCGAAACGCTATGCCGCCCAGACGGAAGGAGGAACTATCGGATAACCAACGGAAGACATGATGGGTGATAATGTGGTGACAATGTAAGGGACACGGACTACAGAAAGGTCTATCTCTATCTTCATAAAAGCCGAGGCCCTTGCTTAGGCCAGGCAAGGCTGCCAAGAGATTTAAGAGAAGGAAAGAGGACTGGCAGAAGAGTAAGCGTAGAATAAGCGATAAATTCGACAGTCAAGCGTTTCCCCCGAGCGTATCAGCTGGATCCCTCATAGCATATCGTAAAAATGTCAACTAATTCATTCACTTTCTCCAGTAATCGGCAATAATGGCGCTAAATCAATGCCTTAAACTCGATCTCCATTGAAAAACTCGATAGTACAAAATAACTCGATTCAAGACTGAGGACTTAATAAAGACATCATAAACTATCACACTACAATTGTTTTTCTTTTCAAACATAGGGTAAATTCGTTATTATGGACACTAAGAAAAGTTATACAATTTCCTTATATCAAGTAATTTCCCGACTTCGACAATTTTTTCTCCAACGGCATCAGGATCATATTTTAGTCTAGTCAGAGGGATCCATCACATACAATTTGAGCAGCATTTGAGACAATCACGTAGACAATTCATGCTGTGGCAACACAGAGTTCAGAATATGCCAATTATACATCGAAACACCACGTATTCAGATTCGATGATGAAATTTCTACAATCGAAACTAAAAATAAAACTCCCACATACAGTCATCGAGGGTGAGTAAACAACTACCAAGATACCACCACTTTTAATGACGCATTTTCGAAAAAAATAATCGATTTCACATTACAGATATTAATAATGCCTTAGATATAATCCCGGTCCACAGGTCGTGAATAATTCATTTGGTGCCGTATATTCATTTACCAGGGTATCTACTAATCTTCAAAAATGAAATTCGAGGTTTTCGCATGATTTTCAAGGATTTTGCATTGAAGTTTCAAATAATTTTCAACCCATATTTTATTACTAATCATAATTATTATTAAAACGTAATCTACCAGCTAGGGTAAGTTTAAGTGGAAGTCAGTAAAACTCCTCTTAATTTTACAAATGGATGGATGAAGTTTCATTCTTCATCGCGGCGTATTTCAGCCTTCGTCATTCCGTCCATAAAAACTATTCCCTTTATTCCCCTTCACCGATAACCCAACATTCTTCCCTCAATTAGATCCATAAGTAGCCCCTCGCCCACATAAGCTCTTCCAGCTAACTACCCTGTCTCCCCCTGCTCCCATCCAGAAGTGTCCTTTCCTCACCCACCACACCCAGTACTCTCAAGTTCGCCTTCCGTCCACCGTTCCATCTCCATCCGTCTCCACACCCACATCTTGAAAGCCTGCAGCCTATTCTCGTCTCTTCTCCGAGTCCACGTTTTTGCCCCATATAACGCCACACTCCATGTCAAATTCTTCACCAGCCTCCTCTCTTAAACCTCACTCAAGGTCCCCGTCATCACCTCCCTGGTTAACAAATGCTTCTTTCGCCAACGCAACTATCCTCCTCGTGTTTTGTTACTGCGCCCATTTTCTTCCAATGTATATAAAACCCAAGTGATTAAATAGCTCTACTTTCTGCAGGGTGTGCTCCCCTACTTTTATGACTAGCCTCGCATTATTGGTCCAGGAGAATCTCATTAATTTCGCTTTCTCGTGATCTCTCCTCGTTCCGTATTCTCCGCACAGAGTTTCTAGTGTAGGCATTAGCGACTTAATCAGCTGGCATCCCACTTTAAATGCCACATCTAGCACTTCCCAAGCTTCTTTTAACATCTCATCGGCATCAATGCGAAAAAGCAAAGGCGACAACAGGCACCCTGGCCTGACCCAGCGATCTAGAGCTGTCCAGTGGACAAACCCGATTCGCGGTCAGCCACCCCCACCTGTGCCTAACCTCTTAGCCATGCATAAGTTTCGGATGAGTCTTCTATCTCGCTAATCTACTCTTTAAAACTCTCGCAAATCGACTCCTCAAAACTCCCCTAAAAATTCCACCCGAATTGCACAAACTGACTTAAAATGTCAACCATAGTTATAACAATGAAAATTCTTCACTCAAATAAAGTTTGAATGACATGCAAAAAAAATTCCCGATTTGACCACTGCTTCCGCTATGCGTCACATTTTCTTCCAACCAATGATTTGACGGAAATGTAACGTTCCGCTGCGTTATTCATAGACCAGCATTTAATTCCATACTTACGCATAAATTAGCATTCCTGATATTCGATGGATTGAAAAATTGGGGCGAACCACCTATCACCCTAATTTCCACTCGGATTTAAAGGATGCTGACAATAACGTGGACAAATTTTGTCAAGAGGAGTGTCCGGGGAACGGCAACAAATAACGCACACCAGATTTAAACATAGTTACGGTTCATCACTTAAGAAGCACGAACGCGGCTTCGCGCACATGCAAGTTATCTCGGTTTAAGGCACAGCTTCCGCTCACGAAGCGGTTTTCCTCCCTAACCGAGGCCTTCCGGTCGGACACCATTGGCGCATACACGAAGCGAAAACACTCGACTTCAATCTTAAACGTTTGAAAAAGGTCGATAACTTCAGTTATCAGTCAGCAGGGTGACTCGAAGAATTTTATTTTAACGCCAGACTACACAGCTATCTGAAATCCACAAAATGTTCGCCCGAAATGGAAAGCGGAGAAGGTAATACATACAATCCACTGAGCTATCACCAGTGGATACTCACCCGAAATAGCGCACAAGTATTCGCACAAGTACTGCACTTCCTCCGGCACTTTTTCGCGATATAATACCTTAACCTCCGCTTTAAATCATTACGTGTTCGACGGGCCTATTCACAGCCAACGAGAGGATTAAGGTAGCGAGTCACTCAAGGTAGTTTGAGCGAAATATCATTTTACCTAGAAATCAATGAATTTGGTCTCATTTTAAAGAAAAATATATCAGCCTTCCATTGACATAAAAAATTTAGCCCCTTACCATATTACTTTCCGAGATATTTTTCAGGAAATGCCTGCCCTTTTACACAGTAAACGGTACGTGTATGCACACCTGAGAGACCTTATTTAACAAATGAGGACTTTCTAAAAACTAGATCTCGTCAAAAAAGCAAGTGTGTAGTTTGGGTGTTTTCTCAACTATTTTTGAAAATTAACCATATTGTCACCGCAGTAAATTCTTCGGGATCACAATAAACCTTCCGTTTTGATGGAGTATCAAACGTATCGCGTGAAAAAAATGAGTCACGTTCAAGACTTATTTAGATATTTTCACTTGATTACTAACAATTTGTCATGTAAAACTATATTATTGGACCATTAATAATGCATTATTTAATTCGTGTGTCTCACAGTTGGTGAAATTAAAACATAAATATCGAATATGGTCTCTATTATGATTAGGGAACTATCTCGCTCGCACTACCTTAAGATTGATAGTGTACACCGTGTGCACTCAAGACTGAGTTCACCAGAAAAATTCATACTTCGCAAGTTTACGGGTGAATTAAGCGAGTTTAGGGGTGGCGTGGAAAGTAATATTTGACCTGGCTATAATTCTCAAGTACTGACAGAAGCGACACAAAAGAGATACATCGTCGAACAAATAGATATAACATTTCCATCTTCCCACGAACCATCAACAACAGCATTTTAAAAAACTGCAAAACACTGAGACTCCCTCGGGCAAATAATTTACTTCCCGTCCCTATCCAATTTCAATCCCTTTCCTTCTTCACGACTGGTGCCTTTCTTTCTCAACAAGCATCTATGTCATTAAAAGCAAGGTTTCTGAAAATTTCACGCATAATACTTGAATACTTCTACATCGAATACGTAGTTTTTTCTTGGTAGGGCGTCTTAAATCAGTCAAAACAGGCTTTTTCAATGTTAGAGATTTCTACCTACTTACGGTGACCAATACATTTCCATTTTCAAAATCGAGGTGCGTTCAGGATTTCTCAGGAGGAAAATTACGTATTTTTCGAAAACATTGCTACGCAATTCTGGGTTTTCCCATTGGTTATCCAGCACGTAGCTAGTAGTGAAAAAGGGGAGAAATTCGTTGAAGGAATTGAAATTGAAAAAGGACGAAAGGTAAATTACTGTCCCGAAGGACTGTTTCAGTGTCTTGCAGTTTTCCATGTTCTTGTTGATGGATTGAGGGAAGGCGGAATTGTTATCCCCCTTCATTCGACGATGCATCTCTCTTTTTTGTCATTTCTGCCAGCGCTAGAGACGAAGAGCGGGTTTAAATATTAGCCTCTACGCCACCCAAAAAATTGCATGATTTGAATTCTTCTGGTGACCTTAGTCTTGGGTGTACCATACCATTCATAAGGGATCCTCTACCTTAATCCTTCCGTTAGCCATGAAGAGGCCCTCCGAGTACATAATGATTTAGAACGGATATAATGGTATTTTATTGCGAAAAAGTGCATACGTAGATAGTAGACGTTTGAGGAGGCCATCGGCAACTCAGGTCATACTGTGTCATTGAGAACAAGTGGGCAGAATGGAAGGGGTAGGATTATTTTAGGTTTAAATTAGGAGATGGATAAGGGCGTAGGACACAGCTTAACGGAACTAACGGAAGGAATCAAAGGGTTCACACATAAATGCCTCATCCAACAGACGGATTAAACCATTTGAAGTATAAATTGAAAAAATAAAAGACGCATTGGGTTAATCTCAATAAACGAAAATTGAAGTGTTTTTAAGGTAGGTAGAGCTAGACATTTCCCTAGTCATAATGGAGAACCTATTCTAGTTTTACGCTTATTATTTTCAGCTGCTGTAGGAAACATGCCGTAAACACTGCAATATTAATACTGCGATAATATACTTTGGTATTCTCAGCAATAAATAGGAACATCTCTGTAGTCTTCAACTTTGCTCATTTTTTTCACGCGGTATGTCTTAAACTTCTTCGCTTTAAAAAGGTTTTTTTGTGATTCTGAAAAAAATACTACGGTGCGTATACGACTTTTGTAATAGCTGAAAAAACATACAAAACGCATACTGTTAATTTTTTTTCGAGACCTTGGGGCTAGAAAGTCCTCATTTTTGAAATAATGTCTCTCTGGCGGGCATAAAGGTAACATTTTCCATGTCAAATTGCAGACATTTAAAGGAAAATATCTACGAAAGATCTATCTATCAAAGCGGTAAGGGACAAATACTTGGCATCTTTGGAAGGGTGAAATGTTTCTTGAAAATGAGACCAAAGTCATTTCTAGGCGAAACGATATCTTGCTCAAACTATCATAATGGTTCTAACTTGGCAAATTGACATGCTTTGTGGCTGTCTCAGATTGACGAATTCTGCGAAAAAATTATGTCCAAAAAAGTCGCTAAAATGCTGCGGTGAAAGGATAAGGCAAAATAAAAACCAAAGTCATGAAGATATTTAAAAAAACAATTTCAAAGAGCAAGCGATCAAATATCGGCCAAATTATTGACTCCATGGCCTACAGTGTAACAGCACGAATTCCTTATTTACGGGACTTGGTCCGCGATTCTTCCTAACGACCCCAACATTTTTCCTCACCTCGCGAATGTCCAGGATAACTAAACCGATACCAAGTTAGGAAAATTCTCATTTTTTCCAAGAAGGAATTCATTTCGATGTGTTTTTCCGGTATAGGAAACATGAAGTAAATATTGTAACATTAATGGTGTGATAATATTCTTTCACACGACTGATATTCTCAGCAATTAAATAAAAATATCTATTCAAGCCTTCCACTTTGCTCATTTTTTCCACGCGGAACGTTTTGAGCTCCTTTGCAAGGGAAGTTTTTTCGTGATTCGGAGACAAATACTACGGTGACCATGTGATTTATTTTTAAAAATAGTGGAGGAGGCATAAACACAGCACACTGTCATTTTTGCGAGATCTGGGTGCCAGATATTCCTCATTTCTTAAAAATGTCTTTCTGGAGTGCATACACGTACCATTTCTCACGGATTTCAATGAGGGCCCATCGTAGAAATGCTTTCAGAAAATTATTACCACTGGATATTAAGTAAAAGGACGTAGAGACGAGGTGAGGCAATATTAATTCAGGCCGTCCCAACGCACTTCCTCTTTGACAACACCGCGACACCCACGTTTAACGCTCTCCACACACATACGCCATCGATTCACTTGCCTCCGCAGCCAAAATCTAAAATTAAAACCCTGATCAACAGGTAGCAACACGGCTGGGGATTCTCATATCAGTCGGTGCGTGAAATATTAAAATCGCTTACGTCGCCACATAATTTTCTTGGAATTGGGGCTCTATCATACAATATTTATTACATATAGTATCAATTATATTCTTGGGTAGAACATAATTGATACTAAATGAACATAATTGAAGGTAAAATGGAGGGAAAAGTCCCCAGAGGAAGACCGAGGAATAAATTCATGGACCAAATAAAGAAGACAGTACATAGGGAAAGATACCATGAGGTAAGGGAACTGGCATTAGATAGGGAAGGGTGGAGGGCTGCAGTCAACCTATCGTAGGATTGAACGACCAATGATGATAGTATAAATAATATTGCTCAGCTAAAAATCCAACCAAAAACAAAAAAACGAACTGGAAAAAATGATTGAAGTTTAGCTCAGGTAACCCAGCATTCTCCTCCATCCAACGCACTAACCCAGCCATTAAAATGATACAATCCCACAATCCTCAGGATGTTCGATAGATAAGGATTCAGATCACCAAGCTCTCGGCCAAAATGGGATACACTCAGCATTCGGAGAATCAACAAGCATGGGCTAACTTGGAGAAGTCCATAAAGACTTAGCCCGCATTAGAACGTGAGGGAACGCTCTATCTATTGTGTATATTAACACAAGTGAGTACCCAAAATAGAACAAGTACTAGCGAGCTATTTTTGAACATACTTCCTAACGCTCTCATCCGCAATGCAAGACCTTGACGTGGGAGAAGGATTCTTACCTGCTCACTTCCTATTTGAGCACCCGTCGACCACCTAAGCGCCCTACACAGTTATGCATTCAAAGTCTATTCATAGGTAATTGATGGACTGGGATCGGAGCCCATACAAATAGGGAGATTACATAAAAGACTACGGTTCCTGGAAAAAAATTAGATCACGCGACTTAAAGGGTAGTAAGGAAAGTAGTATTTTATTCCCACGCTCCATTCTTAAAATAGGCAAAATTGACAAAAAAACGATAGATGCACATTCAATAAGATATGTTGAGAAACCTTCCATAACATTAAAGGCTATTACAAAAAGTCCGAACTAACTACAAAAAGTCCTAATGTACCAAAAATAGAGCGACCAAGGGAACAATATATACTTTATACAGCTTACCAACAAAAGGAAGGAATCAATGGCAAATGAAGAGGACAAAGAACGCATCACTCAACCAGCGAGATAAAATGGCAAAAATGTTAAGGTAGCTTTGGGCTCAGGGCCACTTATTTAAGATTTTCTGAAAATTTGAGTAGAGCATATTTGAAGTACGTTTAATAACCTGCTAGTTAGCCTCTACTGAAGTCCGCAGGATAGTACATGGATGTAGATTACAGCATGGGACGCGAATAATTACACTAGGGGCAATGAAATCGAGATGAAATAGGGGCGGGCCCAAGTCGTGTTGGTCTCGTCTCCCGGCAACACACAAATGGCCATGATCCATTTCCATTGAGATCAAATACAAAGAGTCAAATCTGGTGCATGACTTCTTCAAACTACCGAGGACACAAAAACGGCTCAGTACAAGGGTCCACATTAACAGGAAGTCCCGACAGCACAGAAACTGACGAATTAGAATCGTAATGACCGCAAGGAGCCCATGAGAGTTTTAACGTATGCGTACATCTCTTTTGACACATTACTACTTGGCGAGCCACCGTGAAATCGTGGCAAGTGACAGCTACCGCTTAAGGTAGTCCGAGTAAGATAGTACTCTAGTCAAATATAGAGACCATATTCGAACTATACGTTTTAATTTCACCAGCTGTAGGACACATGAATAAAATATTGCATTAATAATGGTGCAATAATATAGTTTTATTTGACAGAAATGGTAAGAAATTAAATGAAAATATCTAAAAGAGCCTTTAACTTGACTCATTTTTTCGCGCGGTGCGTTTGGTACTCCCTCAAAAAGGAAGGTTTTTTGTGATACCCAAGAACCTACTGCGGTTACAATACGATTGATTTTCAAAATTAGTTGAGAAAACATACAAACCACACGCTGTTATTTTTTTGACGACATCTGAGTGTTAGAAATACCTCATTTTGTAAGTAATGTCTCCATGGAGTGCATACTCATACCATTTCCCACGTAAAAGGGCTGGTATTTTTTGGCAAATATCTCGGAAAGTGATGAGGTAAGGGGTTGAATTTTTGGTGTCATTAGAAGGGTGAAATATTTTTCTTTAAAATCAGACCAAATTCATTGATTTCTGAGTAAAATGATATTTCGCTCAAACTACCTTAAGTTTTAAACACTTGTAAACTATGTAGCTCACTTTTCTACTTAAGTTGCGGAAGAATAGTTTGAATGGAATGGCACTCCAATTTTTTTCCCACAATTCCCTGCTTATTCAAGGAAAGCGTGGAAAATCGCCCAGCCCTTGATGTCCGGACTCCACCTCGAAATTTTCAATTTGTCAAAAAGTGTCACTAAGGGAGCAAGTCACGCTTTTTTTAAATTAAGAAGATTGAGTTCACTTATTCTTCAGTTTTGACAACTTTTAAAATGCATATTACGTTTATAATTCTGAAAACATAAAAACTGTAGATTTTATATCCTTTAAGAATCAGCACTTTAAACATCTTTGAATGTTGACTGCAATATCAGATTCTCAATGCAATCATAATAGGCTAATTTCGAAAATCTTCTCCACCACTCCCCTCCTTATACTCGACATGGACCGCCCTCCTCCCCCGAAACGTAACCCTGGATATGTCACATTTTGAACGTTAGCGGATTCGACTTCCAGGAAATAAGGACGCGCGAAAAGGACGTTCAAAGGATGTCGGTTATTCATTTCCTCTCTCGAACAGCGAACTAGACGAGGAGTAAAACACTTTATAAACGGATTATGAGAAATTCTCCGGCTTCAAATGATAGTGGCCCAGTGCGCACGCGCAAAAACGGACATCCGCAAATTCGTTTCCTTTAAAACCAAAATCAATACATACCAAGTAAAAACGCTAACGAAATGACAGAGGGAAACTGGTACGATGCCAAAATTTAATAATTCTTTACACAATGCCCACCCTTGTTTTCAACAGGGCCAATTCTGATGTCGCGGGAAATTTATAAATAAAACCTACATTGACGGATTCTACATGGCTAAAGGTTCAATTGTCATTATGCCACCCAGATAAAAAAGACCGCGAATTCAAATGCTAAACTCGAGCAAAGAGAAATTAGAGTACCCGAGGATGCGTGAACGCCAAGGCACATGGAATGGAAATTAGCTGTACAAGCGATTGCAGATGAACATTTTCACAAAGTAATTCAACAACCACCAATTAATGCAGACATATACCATCAAAATCCGTGTCAATTACAAATATGGGGATCTACCTATTAAAAACTTAATTTTCTTTACGGCTATTGAAATACTACTTGCAGTATTTGAAAAAAAAATGTACTTCAATAACTAGAATTTACATAACCGAACGGTAAAAGAAGGTACATCCCTTTCAAAAGCGAAGGGAAAAAAATGCCGAAAACTAGAGATGTCATAATGACTTTTGCAAGTATCTCTACATCAACTGCAATCGCGCTGAAACTGAAATATACAGTTCACTCCCATCTTATTGAAAATGAGATTCACAAATCTTTTTCTGGGCTTTTGAACCTGATTCAGAGAGAGAGAGAAGGGGAGGGATAAAATAAGAGGTATATTTTGCTCCGCAAATTAATCGCTTAGTGAAATAATGCAATGTGACTGGAGAAATTCACGAACAAATGACTGGGGAAATTAGCTGGCACACTGCAAATTCCCGGCTCCTGACAATCACAAACCATAATTGAGGGTCTTTTCTGTAATTTGAAAAAGTCGAGTCTCGAGTCGCCGGGAGGGTCACGAACGTGAAACCAAATGACACTTCACTATTCCACTCAAACCAGTGAATAGACCGGGGAACGTGGCAATTTCCGTCGACGTTTCCTGAGCCCCCGTTACGAGGCGCCCGTAGGATCCGTGAAAGAATGGCAAGAACAGCGCGGACTCAGTAGCGGCAAGAGCAGCATGAGGGTCATGAGGGTCATCGAAGGACATGGAGCAGCACTAGGAATTGCGACTCTGCAGCAGTTACTCAGGGATTGAGATCGTGAAGTCAATTAAGAGGAACCTCACCACCATTATCCTATGGGTGAAATACTCAAACGGGAAACCGCCGAAAAAAGAACGAACTCATCTACGGTAATGCCTCGATGAAACTTTGAGGCCGAATCTACCATAAACACATTTGACCGTGACGAAGAAAACGCAGAATCCTGTCATTTATAATATTTTCAATGATGAATCAAAGGTAGTAATGAACAGCCACGATAAAACACCCATTGTCAAACACGAAATGACAGCGAAAAACACTTAACTTCAGTGATAAGCGTATCCAACAGGATAAGGTATGAAAAGCACAGCCAATAACACTGCATAAGTGTTCTTGAGCACAACATAGAGAACTCAGACGCCTGGCCCTGGGACAGAATGTGCTGACACAGGCAACCCGGATATCTGGGAGAACCCAAGTCCCTATAACTACATGACATGATTCACAAATTATCTTCCCTTGAACACCCACGTCATGGGTATGAATTTGGAGATGAACACTAACGACAGCTAGTATGCTATGGCCTGGTTACACGATGCATAAGCCCGTACAAGTTCATTCATAAATTCATATCCCATCGAGAAGTTATCGTGTAATAGCTTAGTGCGAAAATGCAAGATCAGGATAGTCCCAGTGGTCAATCTGCTCTTCACGCATGAACTATTGCGGGTTCATGCATCGCGTAATCAAATCTTTACTGAATTTTAGAACGAACACATAAATCGTGATGCACAACACAGTCAAGTTACTTTTCAGTTGACACATGCACTCACCTCTTTCTGGGTCCGAGTAAAGTGTTGCACATTCGCGAAGAATTTTTTCATTAGTTGAGATTGTTGCATTGTCCACAGGGTTGGACGACGGACGGGTTTTTGCAACCGGCATTATCTAAAATCAATTCATAATATGATTACAAAATCATACCCATGATAATCATATAGCATAGACGAGAAACATAACCGTTAACCACAAAATCAACTGGCGAAGCGATAAAGAAAATCCTGAAGGGGATGAATCTACACATTTGTTCAAGGGGTAAGTTTTATTACCAAGCAGCACCCATCTTAAATTTCTTCAGGAAGTGATTTCAACCAATATTTCATTCATACTCAATGTAAAATGACACAAATGATACAAAGAAAACATGCTTCGACAGCTATTCAAACCAATGACGTCTACGTATCAGTCAAGCTCCGAAACAACACAAATGGTATTTTGAGAAAATGTATAAATTAAGAGTCCCAAATAACACCTTACCTTAAATATAGTGAGGTGAGCGATAAATATTAACAATTAACAGTTAAATCAACAGATTCAACGATGGAGCTCGAATTCAGATACAGCTGCTTTTTTGTTTCCCACACTGGCTCGAAAGATGGCACCACCTCGCCGTTAGCTGCAAGGGCTGGTTGGCTGGCAACTGTTGCCTCGCCGAACCGCCAAGTTGAATTACTTTCTCATGAAAATATATTAAGATTCTCCTCGTATTTTTCTGTAATATTTCCTGCAGTAAGCTCTTTCCCAATGTACGTTAAACGTCAAATTCCTCATGAAATCCTTGTATTTTTGCCTCCAATCATATGATCCAAAACTCCTAGTATTATTCTCCCACTCTCCCCAAACCAGCAAGTGGTTACCACTCAATTCTTCCTACCAATTTTGCTACCTTCACCTCTGTTCTTCAGTTAGCCTCTTATCCTTTCGTATCACAAATAGCACTTGAGCATTTTTTCCCTCTTCTGCCCACTTCCTTTTCCCGCTCTTCTCTTCACGATAAATTTAGCAGTTAGACTGAATTGTTGAAGGGATTAAGGCTGGGAACCACAATCTTATAGGAGGGAAGTATACATTAAATCTTTTACGAGAGTTTACTGTGAACCATTTTTTTCAGAATGTTAAACATATTTCATATCCAAACTATTATGTCAGAAACAACCTGAATAGCCAGAAAAATCGACAGACAAATAATGTCTTATTTTCCACACATAATGAGGGACTATTAAAATTGCGATACCGATATCACTTCTATGAAACATTGACCCTCAAGAGGTGGATCAGCTTTTGCACTTTTGCTCAATATCTTACTAACATAATTAACAACCCACCTCACATGAAATTTTTCGGCATGATTTAGGTATTTGCATGACTTCATACCTTGAAGTATAATTTATCAATTGCATTAATAATTCTAACTAGAAGTTGTATGAAACTAATGTACTTCCTGGCATCATCCTCGTCTACATAGCACTCTTCCAGCTTCTGGTTTGACTGGGTATCGTTATCTTGACTGCTTTTGGCCTGTGCCTAGGGGCCAGGGTTACGGGCATGGTTGTGATTTGAACTGGAATGAGTGCTGCATGCCTGGAGTCAAATCACCCTGTGCTACACAACATGCCTAATAGTGGCTTGTAAGGTATTTCATTTATGCAGATGTCTTAATTTCATCACTATGATTTCACCTCCCCCCCATAAAGTCGGCCAAACTTTCATTTCACTTTGTTAACCTTTGATATTTTATGTGTCTGTTGCTAATGCATACAAGTCTATGGTGCTGTTTATACTTTCTTTTTTTCTTTTATCAAACTATTTCCTTACTTGGCATTCACGAATATGGCTAGTAACCAACTTCTTGGCACATTTTTATGTTTCTTGTATAAATAATACAAATATTCTGCAATAATTTTGATTGAACCTTTAAATTAATTGTCATGTGAGGCCTTCATGGCAACACAAATATGACCAATATGGCCCATAGGGAACCCTCTGTTTAACATAGGTACCTCTCGTAAAAATGAGCCTTTCATAAACAGTTCTAGTCATTCATGTCAGCCATTCATGAACTGCTCATGAGGCATCCCTGAAGCATGCCTGGACTGTACATTGGCTTAAATGAACCATTATGAACCATTCAGTTTATCCATTTGTGAAATTTTTATGAAGCATTCATGGGATATACATAAAAAACCTTTCCAAAACAGCCATGAAGCAGTTCCAAAGCATGCATTACATTGCCAAAATAATTCATAATCATGCATAAAAAATTCCTGGACAATTCTGGGACTGCACATTGGACTATTAATTTTGACAGCATGGGCCGGCTGACTGAGTATGCCTGTCAAATGATCTAAACCTGATCCCCTCAGACAATGTGTGTGAAGGAAGACCTGAGGGAAAATTCCTTGTTCAAGTCCACCAAACAGAGCTCAAACCAGGGGTGATATTAGGTCGTTAACTAGTAGAAAAATTATGCCTTTGCTCTGAGACCTAAACCTTGGATGTCTTTCAGTCACACACAATGATTTTGGTCTAACTGGATTTGTAATGGTTTCCAATCAGGGCCATTGGCCATAATTCATTCTCAAAACCATACATTTTCCAATGAGGCATAATTGATGCACAACTAGGGCAAGAGAAAAGAAGTGTAAATTTCAAAATAAAAAAAAACACTAATGTAATTCTAATTTTTTTCCATAGTTGAAAATTTGTCATAATTCATTTAAAATCAGGATCCAGTTGTATCCTGAAAGGGCATAATAATTTTATTTTACACACAAAATAGTATTTCTTTCACATACATCACTTTCTTTTCACTTTCATCAGGTGCCTCCACCAAACAATTTAAAGTACCATGCAACATATACTCACAAAGACTTTTCATCCAAATCCCCTTACCAACACCTCTTAGCTCCAGTTTTGTTGCCCATACCCTGTCGGCCAAGGCCTCTCTGCCATCCCATGTCAGTGACATGTTCATCAAAATTTTTATCATGAAGGTATTCTCAAAAAATTTGACAGTAAGAGTGGTCCAGAGGCTGCTAAATCTATCACAATTATCTTACTGCAGCCACTCATTTGGGAGTGAGTGAAGTCTTCCGTTGAATAGCTGCTCACAAAGTATTCATGTAAGCTGCATTGTAGCTATGGTGGATGTGTGGTTGAACTATTCTGTTCGGCAGCTGTTCATGAACTGTTCATTTAAACCATGCAGGAGCCATGCTAGAAGAGTTCTGTTCAGCAGCTGTTCATTAAGTGTTCATGTAAACTGCGATTGAAGTATTCCATTCAGAAGCTGTTCACAAGTCATTCATGAACTGTTCATTTAAACCATGCAGGAGCCATGCTAGAAGAGTTCTGTACAGCAGCTGTTCATTAAGTGTTCATGTAAACCATGATTGAAGTATTCCATTCAGAAGCTGTTCACAAGCCATTCATGAACTGGCTGGCTGAAACTCAGAGCACACCCAAGGAGGAAGGGAAGTCTCGATGACTTCATTTTGATATCAATATGATGGGCAAAAGGTCAGTCTTCAGTCATGAGTTTGTTGTTGACTCAAATTGACTAAGATTGACAAAAATTTGACCTTCGAAAATTTACTGTCATAAAGTCATAAATGGTCAATATTATTGAAGAAACATGATTTCTCACCACTGTGACAGTTTCACTTGAAAAAATATGAAGTTAGGTTTATGGCGTCACTGTGATGTTACATTGACGTCACCATGATGTCTTCAATTAACTTCCAAAATACCTTGCTTTCTGCCCCTATCAACAATCTGATCACACATATCACTTTACCTTTATAACTTAATGCCTATTTTGAGTAGAATGATGCAAATCGGAAAGTGATGAATGGCTTTTTAAATTTGGCGCAATAATTACTCGTAGCTCAAATATGAACTGTCGCGCCCAACGAAATGCTGGTCTTACAAGTTTTTTATGAGCTCATTTTGCCCTTTTAAATTCAGTAATTTCTATTCTCTTGAGGATTGAAAAGGGCAAACTATGCTCGACAAATAGTATTAATCTAGCAAAATTCTATATAATTAATAGAAAAAATGCATAAAAAATAAAAATGATTTCTCTTACAGCACAAAAATAAATTCCAAATCTAATTCTTAACTGCTGTTACTGTTTCCAGCAGTTGCTTTCCCATCCCCTTCCACCTTTCCCTGGCATTACACCAGTGTGAAAACAAAAGTCAAATTATCACAAGAGTCAAAAGGAATCATTTTCATGTCAACATGACAGAGGTCATTTAAAGTCAAAGTGAGTCAAAAAGGACGTCATTTTGATGTCAACTTGACAGAGGTTATTTCAAGTCAAACTGAGTCATAAAGGACATCATTTTGATGTCAACATGACAGAGGTCATTTCAAGTCAAACTGATGTCAAAGTGAGTCACGAAGGACATCATTTTATGGGACCATTTTGATGTCAAGATGACTTTTGCACTGTGACCCTGAGGTGACATCATGATGACGTCGATATGACTTTTCATTTCTCCTTGGGCAGTTTCTGCATGTCTCCTGAACAGTTCACACCATTCAAAAGCACAAGCAAAGCTCCTGAACACTTCAGTGAACAGCTCATTTTCACCCGGGACGCACAGTACTTCTAATGTCCTAAGAGACCACTACATTATATCAGTAAACCACGACCATATTAACCCATGGGCACATCAGATCATTAGCAAGGGCCCCTCTATTCCTTCTGTAGGTTGAACATGAATTCTGAGATCCAAGTGGATTCTTAAACTATTCGTCTTTTCCCTTTGAAGTACTTATCCCTGGGTCTCAAATGATGTGAATGTGGCCTAGCCCCTAGGTGGAAAGAAACTGAGCCCACTCCTAAAATCAATCCTATCTCCATCCTCCCGACGCCATTCTCTTCTGCCGTCGACTTAAATGGAAGCTTATCTGGGAAACGCGGCCCTCTCTTTCTTCTTCCTCCAACCCCCACACTCTGCTCTCTCCAAATTTAAGCCTCCCTTCCAATTTGAGCCCAAAGCCCTTCTTTCGAATCATCCTTTAGAAATTTTCACCAACCTTCTCCTTTCCAAACTCTCTGACCCCTCTTTTCTCCACTCCCTCAAACCTACTCCCAATCTTTCTCCCTCTGAAATTTCTGCCCTAAAAGGCCTCACCCGCAACCCTGATATTGTTATTGCTCCCTCCAACAAAGGCTCCACGGTAGTCATACTAAACTCTTCTGACTATCTAAATGAAGCTCTCCGGCAATTGTCGGATGTCTCTTCCTACCAGCCCGTCCAAAATGATCCCAACCCCACATTTTTAGAAAACATCACCTCTTTCCTCAAGGAAAAAGGTCCCGACGAAGGTCTCTCTTCCGATGATACCTCTCTTCTCACCCCCTACACCCTCGCACCCCCAATTTCTACATTCTTCCCAAAATCCATAAGACGCACAACCCTGGTCGCCCAATAGTTTCCTCTTATAACTCTGCCACCGAACGCATCTCCGCTTTCGTTGACTACTACTTACAACCTTTTGTCCTCTCTCTCCCATCTCACATCAAAGATACTTATCACTTTCTTGAATGCCTGCACTCTACCCCACTCCCCTCTGACTGTGATATCTTAATGGCCACCATAGAAATCACCTCTCTTTATACGTCTATTCCTCACTCTGAAGGACTTTCCGCCATTCATCTTTTTCTTAACCAGTGCCCTGTTCCTCACGCCCCTAGTTCTGATTTTCTCCTCAACCTTTCAAACTTCATACTTACAAATAATGCTTTCTCCTTCAATAACAAATTCTACATCCAAACTAAAGGTTGTGCCATGGGCAGTCGTTTCAGCCCCTCCTATGCTAACCTCTTCTTGGGTGCCTTTAAGCAATCTTTTCTCTCGTCTTGCTCTCCTAAACCTCTTGTCTGGCTTTGTTACATTGACAATTTTTTTCTTCTGTGGCCACATGGCCTTGATTCCCTTAACTCTTTCATCTCCTCCCTAAACTCTTCCTCCTCTCTCCTTCACTTGCGTTTCTGCCTCCAACATCACCTTTCTGGACGTAGACATCTCCCTCAGTAACCTTAAATTCTACACTTCTGTCCATCTCAAGCCCACTAACAAGCAACAATATCTCCATTTTAACAGCTGCCACCCCTCCCATACCAAACAATCCCTCCCCTTTTCTATCTCTATCTGCGGTCACCGAATTTGCAACAACCCCGACTCTCTTGACCTTTTTTTCTCTAATCTCCACCAATCCCTCCTTCGCAGAGGCTACCCTGAGCGTCTCCTTCAGAAAAAATTCCTACAACGACCTTCTTCTTCTAAATCTCTCTCTCTTAATAAGTATCCTTGTGATCAAATCTCCCTCTGTACCACCTACTCCCCTGGAGTTCACTCCATCCGTCGTATAATCAAAAACCTCTACCCCATCCTCTCTGACACCCTTATCACCTCCAAAATTTTCCCCCTGCTGTCCTTCTCTCACTTTTAGATGCCCCCAACCTCTCCACCCTCTTTAAAATTACTAAACCTCTTTCCAAATCAATCTCCAGCACTTCTAAATCCCTTCCGATGCCTTGCAATCGCCCACATTGTAAAACTTGCGGCATCCTTATCACCCAGCCTCTGCCTGATAAATTCCTTGCCATTCATCTTCCTTCCGTCCCCTCACTCTCTTGCGTTTCCCATAATGTTGTTTATATCCTCCTTTGTCAAGTATGCCCTAGCTTTTACATTGGTTTGACCACTACTCCGCTTAACATCCGCATGAATGGCCACCGCTCTAGTTGCAATGATCCACCTTCCATTTCCGTTTCCCTCCCTGTCGCCACCCATGTTTCTTCCCACAACTCCACCTTTAATAATATTTTTAAGGTTGGTATTCTCGCCTCCCTCCCCCTCCAACTCAAAGATCTTGAGTCCTCTTGTATTTATTTTATTCAAGCATTCTCTCCGCCAGGACTCAATAAATCCCACTAACTTCTTCTATCACCTCTGCTCGGCCTATCTCTTCCTTTTCAAATTTCTTCCACTTCCCGCTTCCCGCCCCCACCCTTCCTCTCTCTCCCCCTCCTCCCCTTCCCCTCCCCTCCCTCCCTTCCTTTCACCTCAGTCCTCCCTTCCTTCTCAGTCCTCTACGTTCTTGCGACCAAGGTACTAGTAGCACCGAAATATCAAGAAACTCTCTTTGTGTTTCTCTGTTTTTATCGTCTGCCTTCCTATGGCAAATTTTATATATTCGTCACACGAGTGATCCTATGTGTAGATCCTATGTGTTTCTTTTGTTTGTCATCCAGCTTTTGTTTATGCCACCCATTCCTAACAGTCTTATTTTAACTTCTTTAGTAAAATCTTAAAATTGCACCCGGATAAATTTTCTTTCATATGTATACATTTGTGTCCATATCAAACCTTTCACATCTCACAGTATCAGCTCCCATACCTTCATTCCTGATTTCAACTACTCCTATATCCTCGGACAAAGTCCGCAAAGGAATCAACTCACTGACTGTGAGGAGAAGACCGTTTGATGAGCAAGCAGACAAATGTACACCTCCATGTGGTGCCCGATGGAAACGGAATCATTTATGCTTCTAGCAAAGAGCAGGAGTCACTGAGCTCCAACGATCCAATCGACCCTTGTGGCAGGGGGAGACTAATGGAAACACACTTCTTTCGTTGTTTGTTTAAGGGTGGCACAAATGATTGGATATATATTTAAATATTTGGTAAGTTCAAGTTCACATTAAGTGTTCACATATGTGTAGAACCCCTGTATATGTATAGAATAAAGCAGGTAAGCTTTTAAGGAAGCATTTCAAATATTCAAATACTTAATGAATCTTCAAGGAAACAGCTTTGAAGAAATAACTTTGAAACTGAATATACATTGTATCAAATCAGCTTTACTTCCAGATGCACCTGAATGATCAAAGGAGAATTCCCAGAGTAACGGCTAGATATGGCTGAATGAGATGAAGATGATGGTATTGATAGGCACATATGCTTGAACTAGATGAAGAGTTCTTGGGTAAACAATAAGGTGATGGTGTTAATAGACATTAGTTTATTAGTGAATATGGTGGCCTAGAAAAATTACACCTATCAAAACCATGACCCCATGATGTAAACAAGAACTCTTCATCCAAAGGATTTGCAGGGCAAACCTATAAGACCTTCATCCCTGCATTTGACAATGTGACTTAAAATCTGACTCATTAGGCAAGCTTGTTTATTACCTCATCAGTAATAATTAAAAGGATTAAATAATAACAAATCATGAATTCACCACTGAGGGTACCCAGATCTAGGGTTACCATATTCTTGAATATGGTAACCCTAGGGTACTTCAGCTGAGGTCTCTAAACTTACAACATAAATGTAGCTTTTCATTTTACAATTTCAATCACATAACAGGAACCTCGCCATTTAAGCCATTACAATTGCTACATAAATGGATTAGAAATAAAGAAAATTTATAAACAAATATGGCATCCCACATGCAGTTTGACATTCTTTTGTCAGGTATGAGATATTTTTGCACAAACTGTTAAAATGATAGCCTGATACAATGATAACTGATAAATTAAGGCACGCACAACTCGAGTTGTGCATGCCTTAATTTACAATTTTCATTGTATGAAATATAAATAGATTTGGCTTAAAATAATATGTTCAGAATGTATCGGTATGAAAAATTTGAGACAAAGGTGAATATTACTAAAAATTACGGTAATTTTCAGGGGTTTCGGTAAATTGCGTAAAATACCATGGTAATTAATTAAACTTATCATGGTAATTATATATATTGGATATATTACAAACATATTATTTTAGGCCTATATACATTTAATACAATCTTAATTATTAATAAAGGCACGTACAACTCATTCGTGGATTATTTTTATTTGTAGGGATATCATTTTCAATGGTTGGAACAAAAATTTCTCACTCTGAAAAAAGAATGTCAAACTGTGTGTGGGCTGCCATGTATATTTGTAAATTTTCTTTATTTCTAATGCATCAACATAGCAATAGCAAAGGTTTAAGTGACTTTAACCCCTTGCTATTGCTATTGGCTTTCCTATTAAATCCTCTAAAGCTATCATTTGCAGCAAACTAAAAATAATTGGAAAATTATGGTAGTTTCCAAAAATTACCATAACTTACCTCAAATGAAAATTCTGTTAATTTACCCATCTCTAGTACCACCCTCTATATCTTCACCTTACGCTGTTAACTATCCAATCATACATGTCCTTATTTAGCCATTCAACCCTCTTCCATTCTCTTGACATGGTCAAACCATTAAAGCACACTCTTTTTGTATGTGTCCATTACTAGAGCAGCCATCCCACACTCTTTCATCGCTCACTCATTCCCTACCCACTCCATCCCATTTTTTCCCTCGTTTACCGAACAAGTATCCCATTCCTTTCACATTCAACCAACTCTTATGATTATCTTGGCATACCAAAGTTTCGCTACCAAATAGCCTTGGGAGGAGAACACTTATGTACATTGTAATTTTTGCTTTCCTAGACAAATACTCATAAATAGATATGCCCCACACAGTAGCTGCGACTTTCATACTGGCATTATCATGCCTTGTAATCTCTTCATCCATTTGTCTTTTGCAAGCATTTGGCCTAATCAACTAAACTCCTGTACTTGTTCTATCACTTCATCATTTTCTCTCCTTATACAATCATTACCACCCTACCCATCAAAAACTACCACCTACGTCTTTGATCCATTTATCATCAAATCCACTCTCCTTGGAGCTAAGTAGAAGTCATCCAAGAGACCCTATAATTTAAGTAGGCTCTCAAAAAGCATCACTACACTATCTATTTACAAGTGGACTTGTTTACTTACCCATCCAACCATTACATCTTATCCTGAAATGAATCTCTCACACATTTACATAAAAGCATTAATTAGCCATGGTGTTATTATACATCCCTGCTATACACCATGTTGAATTTAAACCAGTCACTCAAGACACCTTTACCTTTACACTTCCCTCAACTATTATCATATATCACCTTCAAATCACTCAATAACTGCTCATTCACATCACACTTCTCCAAAACCTTCCACCTTATTTCTATTTACCCTAATATATGCATTCTCTAAATCTACAAATGTGCAACATATGTACTTTCTTTTGGATGTCCATACATTTCTGTAACACTAGTTGATGTGCAAAACACTGATCACCACATCCTCTCCCAGGCATAAACCCACACTGCACACACCATACTGTACCAATAGTAATCTTCCTTGCCCTTTTGTTTATAATTTTGCTGAACTCTTTTCCTAGAATACAAAATAACCTAATTATCCTATACGTCATCCCACCATCCCCCTTCGGTAAAAGATAACAATACTGTAACTTAAAATAATAGAAAGAAGATGGCATAAATTCATAAGGCTAAGAAAATAAATTATAAATAAAATAACAATATTAGAAAGGCAAAAACAAGATGTCAGTAAAAACTAGGCTGAGATATTATGGATCAACGGAGGCAAAATTTTAGCATAATTACCCTTCTCACAACCCTTAGCCTTTGAGTAATTCATAGCCTTTTAGTCACGAACTGCCAGGATCTGACTCCCTCATCTTGGCTGATACTTACTTGGCTCATCGGTTACTCCATCTGTCGGATGAGACGTTTAACTGTGGTCTCCTTGGCGCCTTTCATTCAGAGCAGACTGATTCCAATGCTGGGTTTCTATCCAACCTTCCTCCCATACCTGCCCCACATGGCGCAAATGACCTTAGCTGTTGGTCGCCTCCCCAAAATCCAATCATCTTGGCTTGGCCATGGTTGTTCCAAGGGATCGCTTTTATGTCCTGAATGCAAGTAAAGCCCCCAATCATTTCAGTGTGAATTAGGTATTCTGAGATATCTCCACCAATCACCTCCAGCAGCAGTACTTCCCCATCCTCGAGGAAGCGGCCTCTCGCTTCTTGACAAGAGTCTATATCTCTTTAAGGCTCCCTACATTTCCCTGGCTGCTGAATGGATCTCGCTGCTGCTCTCATCAAATGGACTTCGCCCAAGAAAAAACTAGAATTGTATCGTGGTATTTCACCTAAGGGCATGCTGTATTTTCCTCTCTCATTGGTCGTTCAATCCTAGGATTGGTTGACTGCAGCCCTCCACCCTTCCCCAACTAATGCTAGTTCCTCTCATTGTTCACTATATCGACCTCCATTGATATAGGATATTTTCTCAAGGAATGGTCGTACAAGTAATAAGACAGCAATTCTTGACCGTTTTGGAACGTAATTCATTAGTTAGTTAGCTAGTTCCTAGTTAGTTAGCTAGTTCCTTTACCTCCTAGTATCTCTTCCTATGTATTTGTCTCTTTATTTGGTCCATGAACTCATTCCTGGGTCTTCCTCTGGGGGCTTTTTCTTCTATTTTGCCTTCAATTATGTTATTCACAAATCCATTGCCTCAGGGTGTGCCCAATCTATCTTGTTCTTCTTTTCTCTATGGTGCTCCATATGGTCCTTTCCACGTCTACTCTTCTCTACACTTCATAATTTCTTATTTTGTCCATCCATTTTATCTTCAACACCAGGTTTCAAAGGCTTCTATTCTTTTCTGGTCTGCTTTTCCAATGGTCCATGCTGCTAATCTGTCGAGTGCTGCACTCCACACAAATGATTTCACATACTGTTTCCTGGTTTGTAGTCCACAATCTTCTCTGAGGACAGCAGTTGCTTTATTCCCATGAATGCCTTCTTAGCTTGGGCTATTCTCCACTTGATGCCCATTGTACTTCTTTCATCCCACGTGATGCTGCTTCCAAGATAGGTGACGGAATATACTTGCTCTAATTTCTCTCCTCTCCAGGTGAATTATACATTCAGCTTCTCTTCTGCATACTAGGATTTTGGTCTTCATCTTACTTATTTTTATGTAGTATTCCAATCCTATATATGCTCCATTGTGGGAGAAGCTATCCAATTCAAAGGCTGTATGTCTTTATTTAACTTTTGTCGACCCTGTCTTGCCCCAGTCGAGCCAGTTCAATTCAGGGACTACGAATTCAGTTTCATGCGTTGCACATCTTATGAATGGTCAATCAGAATGGAAACTGGTTTTAAGTCGATGACCAGTTGTACATGAGAATGAATTAATGTACGAAAAAGTTAATAGCAATGGTCTAAAAAAATTATGTGGAGTTAGCACAGCAAGCAGAACTCAATCTTTTCTCACAAAGAATAATTCCCAGGATAAAAATTCATATGTATATGGAATAAACAAAGAATAGACCATAGCGTCTTTCCTACGTACCACAGGAAGAGAAGAGACTTTCCAAAAAATGTCTCGTGAATTTTTCTTAGATGCATTTTCTATTGAGTCTGAGATGAAATAAATACCATCATAAATACTTTTCCTCATTTTATTAAGAATAATAACAACTATAAGCAACTTTCACAGAAAGTAAAGCGACACCACCATTTTGCAAGTGATTTAGATATTTTGAATACTATAACACTACATTTAATTCTTAAAATCTCCAAAGATTATTTCATAGGAGCAACAATCAATGTCTCATGTAGTAATCAATTACTGTTGAGAAGGCAGCAAATCCAGCTGCACCAATAACGCCTGCTTTAATTCCCGCTATAAAGAAATAGAAAAACATACCGATAAAAAATTGCTACTAAATGATTACACTTTATAAAATAATTAAAATGATCCATAACAAGAGTCATCATAATAATTTCAACAATAATACATAAATATCACATCTGATACCATTATCTTTTCTTAATACAATATATTTTTTACTGATTATGGCCAATTCATTCATCCAAACACTTCAGGCCATTTCCTGGAAGTTGAAAAACCACTTAAGTTTTTGGACCCACAATGAAGTTAGCCAGGGAGAGTTAATGCCTGATTAATTAGATATGATAAAACTCAGAAATAATAATTATATTGCAACAGAATACTCAATTTCCACATAATTGCTAGATCAATTTCTTCTGATGAATAATGATTCCACCCTACTTTGCTTCATACATATAAAAATATTAGGGATTCTTAACCCTCTTCCACTGTCAGATCTGCTTTAAATTAGGAAAATAATGTTCAATCCAATAGTGGCACTAATTGTTCAACTTTGTTTTTTTTCATACCATGTAGTGTGATGTAAGTAGGAACATAAGAATTTGTTTCATTCCTCCTCTGAATCAGGCTGAGCTAACAGCTAAACGTATGGAGTGTAGAAGCAGCTGTATTTGGAGAGAAAACCCTTTGGAAATTGACCAGTGGCATTCTTTCCAACACAAGCCCAATGATGTATATTTTTAGGAATAATTTCCATTGCATATTTTGTTGTCCTTTTACTTTATGGTTTTTCAATGATCTGGAAAAATTCAAAAGGTATTTACCATACTGCGTAGGGCACGGAGTATCATTACCAAGGAAGACTATCTGTGGGTTCTTCAAGAGCTGTCAGACGTGGAACACGAAATTGGCATTTTAGGGAAGTGACGATACAGATAAGGAGGAAAATATTGCCCTTGGTGATCACGGCAGAACTCTGATGAAACCACGTCTAATAGTGACAAAGAAGAACCTACTACTGCTGGACACTGTGATATTGATGGTGAGAAAAATTATTTTTTTTGGAAAAGTTGATAAATCTTGCAAGTGGAAAAAAGCTTATTTTTCCAGTGCTACAAAGATCAAGCACAAAAACATTATAAAATGACTTCCAGGGACAAAACTTTATGCAAGAAATACACATGATGAGGCTGCGGCTTTCCTAAAATCAACAGATATAGACATATTTGATGAAATTGTGATGCAAACAAACATGTACATTCAAACTACATTTGCTGATGTCCACAATTCAAGGGATTGGGACAATAAAGTAACAACAAGAACCAAATTTTTGGCTGTGTTGGGTACACTTTTTCTAATTGGGATAAAAAAAGGCCATAATCCAAATGCTTTAGAATTATGGAGTGCAGATGGTTCAGGAACGCAAATTCTAAGGACTGCTATGAGTTACAAGCGATTTTTGTTTATTTTGTGATTAGTAAGATTTGACGATAGGTCAAGTAGGGAGTCACAAAAACAAACAGATAAATTAGCTGCAATCCAAACAATATTGGACTCTTTCAGGAAGTTGTCAAAAAACATAGAAGTGAATTTGTCACAATTGATGAAATGCTGCAACCATTTAGAGAGTTGCATTCAATAAATGCCAAGCAAACCCGCGTAATACGAGATAAAACTATATGCAAGGTGCAATGCCAAAACATTTTTCACTAGCAATCTTGAAGTGTATTGCAGGAAACAGCAGAATGGTCCATATTTTGTGTCAAACTCACCAGCAGAAGTTGTCAAGAGGCTTGTAAGATAAATAGAGGCATCTAACCGTAATCTAATGACAGATAACTGGTATACTAGTTATCCGATTGCCAAGTACCTCCTCACTAAAAACATTACAACCATTGGCTTGCTGCACAAAAATAAAAGTGAGATTCTGCCAGAAGTTTTGCCAAACAAGACACGTGCTGCAGGGACATCTCTCTACAGGTTTGCGAAAGTCATCACCCTTCTTTCATATGTTACAAGGAGGAACAAAGCGGTGTTGTTGCTTTCGAACAATGCATTATGAGGGGATTACAGGAGAAGGGTCAAATAAACCATGTATTATATTAGATTACAATGCAACGAAAACAGGTGTTGACACAGTTGACCAAATCTGTAGTTTGTATTCTGTATCCAGGATTACAAAAAAGTAGCCATTAGTTTTATTTGATAGATTTTTGAACATTGCAGGAATCAATGCTCACATGTTTTACAGAGCAAATAATCCAACACATAAACATTACAGGAGAACATTCCTAAAAAATTTTTGTACACAATAATGACCGCACACTTCATAAACAGAGCAAACATATCATCTCTACCAGCTGACATTGAAATATTGTTAAGTTATCGAAATGATGACTTGTAAGCTGCAGAAGTGAGTGAGAAAGCAAGTAAGAAACATGTGAAGTATGTATTGTGTGGCCATGCAAAGAACATATCAACCAAAATCTAATGTTGGAAGTGCAATAACTTTTCTTGCCGAAAGCACTGTGAAACAGTAACAACAAGGAAAAAGTGTTTATAAATGATGGGACAAAACCTTAAGTGATGCAGACTGCCTAATAATCTAAGTTTTTGGTATTGTCAACAAATGTTTTGAACGGTAAAAGTGTTTGAAAACTATATATTGTAAGTGTAAACCATGCAAAATTCTATTAATAAAACAAGGAATGCACCCTTCTCTGTTCCAATTTTTGTCATTAATATCGGTGGAAAACCAAGTGTTGCACAGAATGCCTTGCATGCCTGCTAGTGTCAGAGAAAATCGCATGCCTATTGGAGGGTTAACAAAATTATTTAAAATTTTAACTAACATATGAATAGGAGAAAATTTATTAACCTAGAGCTGAAAATATGAGTAGATTGGAGAATTTAAATGCTCCATGGAAACTAGAAATGGCATAAATGAAAGAAGTAAGACTATACTAGTCAAAATGTATGTCTGGGAGGTGTATAACAAGGCATGGGATGAGCTATACATTGGGATTAAAGGAGGACAGCTGATATACATAGTTGGTTAGAATCACTGGCAGATGCACTAGAAAATCAGTGCTTGATGTAATGAATGAAGGTTAATCATAATAAAACTAAAGTCAGAAGATTCTCCATGACAAGGTGAGGTTGGTCACAGAAGTGAGAGAGCATGGCCTTGAGCTGGAAGAACAATTTAATTACTTGGGTAGGATGTTTGAAGGAAATATGCAGAGTTGTAAGGATGTGAAATGGAGGATTGTATTAGAGAAAGAAGTATTCAGCTATTGGAGTGAGAAGATGACAGGGGTCTTGTACAAAAAAAGGATTGGTAAGTAGTTATTCAGAGATATGAGCCGTGGCATAATATAAAAGCCAGCTTGGCATGAGAAGGCTTGAGCATGAGCTTGGGTGATGCACATGAAGCACCCAAGCCTGCCCAGCAGTCTGTTGAGTATATTGCTATGTGCTTTGGGCTTATGACTTCTAATTGTGGAATGGTTTTAACTTGCTTCAGAAAAGGAAGTTCACCCACACACTGCCAAAGCATGCTTTGTCTCAGAAAAGCACCTTTTTTGGTCACAGCTATGGTTTGATGCATGGTAAGTTCAGTAACCTGGAGTCTGACAAACACAGGATAAGAATGGGCTGGAGGTGATTGACACAAGGAGAATGAAGAAAGTGTGGTCGACAGAAAGGAAGACAAAAATGGATGTTCTTGGTTGGGTGAGTGAGAAGAGAAAGCTTCCGGTGGAGTTTAGTACAGGTAAGTGGTGGGAACAGGTAATGAGGGGTGGCCAAAGCCCATGATGCTTGAATGTTAGGTGAGGAATAGGATAAAAACGAATATGCTTCATGTACGGGATAAAAAACAAGGCTGAAATTAAGAAAGGAATTAATTATAAGAAAGGGGGTTGCACTCATATAAGTGCAGGAGATTTCCACTGTCTTCCAAAATAATCTACCAGTAGATAATCCCGATAATAATATTAATAGGGGTAAAAATGTACCCGAGTCATGCATGCAGATGTGTTTCTCCTTAGATTATTCTCTGTCATCCACAAGAGATTAATGACTAAAATCGACAAATTTCAAAGACAAAGCTTTTACATGTTTCTGAAGGAGTTACTCTACCCTACGACCCGATGCCCTACTATACCTAATTATTTTTATTAAATATGTGGTATACCTCTCAAACCAATCATGCCGCCGGTCACTGCTCCAGCGTATGTACCGTTCTTCCAATCACTTTTACCACGGTACTGAAAAACA
Source organism: Ceriagrion tenellum (assembly GCA_963169105.1). Taxonomy (NCBI): domain Eukaryota; kingdom Metazoa; phylum Arthropoda; class Insecta; order Odonata; family Coenagrionidae; genus Ceriagrion; species Ceriagrion tenellum. Next base: position 33,369,390 of record OY720635.1, on the reverse strand, counting down.
ATTTTTTAAAGTTACTGGCGGCTATTCGTAAAATGTTTAGCCGATTATCACATACAATGATAAATATAACTCACCGATTCAATTGCACATTCTACACCCGCAAATACAGCTCCAATCATTGCAAAGTTTTTAGCGTATCCCACCGTGGTGTTTTTCATATCACGAAGAACTTCACGCGCAGTTTGTTGTTTTGCATCAGCTCCAGTGATAGTGGGATTTACACTGGCAGAAAACAATCCTATGGCAGCACCCAAACCGTAACCTTTAAGCAGAAATTATGATGATTACCCTAAGGTAAATGTAAAATAAGAAGCTGAAACGAAAAGAACATTACTCAGAACAACATCTCCTACCTAAAACACAACTCATCACTGACTTGAATATACAACTTTCAAAACCGGCTTCAATCATCTTTTCTTCATAGGTTTTTATTTTCACAGGGCCAACTGACTTGGGGATAATTATGTTTTCCCTATACCTCTGACTACTTCCAACTAAATATTTTCCGATTTCATCCCATTCAGCACTGGTGAGTTGGATCTTTTCCTGCTTCTCATTCGCCATTTCGCTCATAATGAGAAATAACCACTACCTCGAGAAATCTGGCACTGATTCACAATAACTTTAAATTTTAGACCTGCTATACACCTAAATTTAAAGATATAAACTCTAAACGAAGGTTAGCCAACGATCCACACCACACTCAAAATCCACGGCGGCTGACATTTAAACAATGGACAAACGAAATCCCCACGCGCAGACAAGTGAACAATTTCCCGCTCCAATATTCAATTTCCATCTAAAAGTTGATACTTCTCTGTGGCGGCTTGAAATCTGGATTCTTTCGCTTAAATATATATCAAATAAGTTTGGCATCTTTGCCAGCAAGCTTTCGGATGAAGGCCTGCTCCATCCCAAATCTAGATTTGGGATGAAAATTCTTGTGTAGAAGGTGGGGCAGCTGCCTCCAGACTATGCCCATACTGTCATCTGTAATTAAAATTGAATTGCATCATTAAAGAGTCATGAACAACCGTTGCAAATGAATTTCAAAAAAAGAAAGAAGAAAATATGTAATCAGCAATGATAGAATAAATCTAGGCCAAGTCAGTTGTACGTTACATAGCAAGGAAAAACGTATACGTACGTTTTTCCTTGCTATGTGGATTTCAAAATGCATTTGACAGAGTTACTGTGCGTGGGAATAAAAGAAAAAAAGGTGCTGGAGGGAAATGATAATATTAGCAAAGGCACTGAATGAATTATTGTGCCAGCAAAAGAAGCATTCAGCAACAGAAGGAAGCTACCTAATGATAGGAACCCTGTGAAAAGGATGACAAATACTTTAAAATGGCTTGACGAGGTACACAGTACTGTATGGTGCAGATACGTGACTCTGGGAAAATGGACAAGAATAGGCTCCAAGCATGCGAGATGTGGGTGTGGAGGAGATTGAAGAAAGTACAACATATGTAAAGGAAGTTGAGCAAAGGAGCAAGCAAAGGAGTGCTTAGTATGGTGGGTGAGGATAGTAGACTTCTGGAGGATACCAATTTGGAGGGTTGTGGGCAAAGTGGATGGGTAGTTGTAACAGGTAATGTTAGAGGAAGGGAAGCTGAAGACAGTGATGGACCCATTTTTAGTAATAAATGATTTGGCTTGGGTAGGAGAGATACCAGAGGGTAGCATTGGAGCAAAAATTTGCAGTTCGTCACACAGTTCAACTCCATTTATATCGCATTCTTCGCCATCTCTTAAAACGTTGTGAAGATGCAGATACATCCATCAACTCCTTGGCCCACGTCAGCAGATTTCTGATGTCATATAGGAACCTGAAATTTTTACTATGATTCTCCATTAACTCACATCTTTCCTTGAGGAAGGATATTGCAGCATTGAGCACAGCGTAGAAGAAATTCACTTTAAATGATATTCTCGCATTTTGTACAGGTTCACCTTTACTTTCGTAGGAAAATTGCCTTTTTATTTTCCGTTGATGGACTTGGATTTCTTTTTCGAACTCTGCAGCAACACCGATTTCTTCTGCAAGTACCTGTGCATCGGCGATCACATTATTGAAACCTTCGTCAAATCTCATACTTTCCAAAAAAAAGTACACACTTTTAATTAGATCTATTGAGGATTTTTCGTCGGAAGTGACTTTTTGCAAGGCCTTACCATGTTTATTTTGAATAGAGTCTCATGCCAAGTTACCAAACTGCGCAGGAACTTGAAACTTAACAGTTTTTTTGCGATTCCCAAAGCAGTGTTCCCGCCAAATGAATCTAGTTGTTTATCTTAAGAGACTTCATAAATGGCATCGTATATTTCCCCAATATTGTACCGTAAAGGCAATAAGACCTCAATCCTACTCTCCCATCGTGTATTGCTGAGAGGTTTCACTGTAAGTGTCGGTGTGTGCCTCACCAAAATACTCCCCCGATGAGTAGAACTTGCAAAGAAGTTACATATTTCTTGATTAATACTGAAACATTTGACTGCACCAGGACAAGACTGAGCGGCATCATTAACTACTAAATTTAGCGAATGATCTCCACATGGCACAAAAAAGGCACGGCAATTCAAGTCCAGTATTCTTTTCTGAACTACCTCATGTTTTCCTTACATGTTGGAACCATTATCATATCCTTGTCCTCTCATGTTCTTTAAAGAAATGTTTCGTTGGGATAACTCATTGAGTAAAACTTCTGTAAGGCCTTCACCTGTAGAATCTAATATAGGAACGAAACCTAAAAAGTGTTCTTTAATTAACACTTCCTCGTTTTCCATACATTTACTACTATCTACTATCTACTTTAGCTGCCAACTGATCAACTTCAAGGTCTTTTTGCAGCCATTATGGTCTCGTATCGATCGCGGGAAATACGACATTTTAAACCTTTCTCTACTACAATCTATTTCCCTTACTTTGACCCTATGATCTGACGTAAGTAAGTTGAAGTTCGTAAAATTATGTCAACTTCTTCCGAAAATAAATTGGTTTGGAATTTACTCGAAAGATTGAGTCTGCCTTTTAATCGACGGTCAAAAAGCGATTGCCATCCAAGTCGTTGCGAGAGTTCAGTGACACTAACGAGACTAACGTATCGGCCTTTCACGTATTTGCTGATCATCTCTGCAAGCGTTCTAACTCTTAGTTTTTTTTTTAAATAAGCAAGTTTACACTTAGTCACAATAAGATAATTAAACCATCAACACGAAAAATCACATGTGGTGAATGTAATGCTGATAGAAATTTAAGGAGAAAATATCTCAACAAAACCTCCATATTACCCTCAAAACATTCCCGGCGCCACCGCGGCTGCAAATGATTATTTTACGATGTACAAATCAAAGAATAAAAAAAACTGAGCAACGTTTTCCTAGCTTTTATAAACTACGCCCCAACAACAACCCCTGGGCAACTGATAATTTGTATCAAAATATTGCAAATAAAATAAGCTGAGAGATTCTTAAGGCCATATTTTCCTCCTATTGCCATATTCACGGAGCATATATCCATCAGCCGTATTCTTTTTTGACAAATTTTAAGACACCCCAATCCGGGACTAGCCACGGAGTTCCACTTTGACGGAGTCACCCGCAATGCACAAATGTGCGAAATTCCATAGAGAAAAAAATCATCCGCCTTGACCGGGATTCGAACCCGGATCCCTCGATTTCCGGCAGAGTGCTTTATCGGTAGCTTAACTGGCTAAAGCACTCGGCCGGAAATCAAGGGATCCGGGTTCGAATCCCAGTCAAGGCGGATGATTTTTTTCTGTGGAATTTCGCGTATTCTTATTTAATGGCCAAGCTATGAATTTTAAAGTTTCATTATCTCTAAAGTTATTTTCGCAGTCTTCTTATTAGACTTAAAACAATGCCACGCAAGAGTCAGCATGTCACAGTCTTGTCGTTCTTAGATTTTGTCTCAGCCTCAAATTAAATTCCTCGGTAAGAAACAGCATATAAATGCGTCATCATTCCATTTGTAGGTCACTTTAAGAGCCTATAAGGAACGAAGTCCATATGTTAGAATATTAAAGGAGTAGTTTTATAAGATTGGCGCCAATTATGGAGATTAGGGCAAATAATAAATGGATTTTTAATTGATGCTACAATAAACTGAAGTAGTTGTTTGCAAAATTACGTAGAAATTGCCCTAATATTAGCCTTAAAATTTTTTATATTGAATGCTATCTTCAATCAGCTTCTCTCTACGGCAAACTAGAATTTTAGGCTTCGTCCTATTTACTTTCATATTGTATTCTTGGAGACTTTGGTCATTTACGTTGAGTGACTTTAGAAAACCATCGCGATTACCAACTACGACTATGGTATTACCAGCAAAGTGGAGCATATTTATTTCTTTTCCGTTTATCTTTATTTCGCTCAGTACAGTTTCTTGCGCTTCTCTTATAGTCACTCCTTAGTACATTTTTAACGGTGCTGCTGAGAGGTTGCAACTTTGTTAATTTAAGCTTCAATCAGACTATTGCCTCTCATTCGTATTATGACTACCTGCCTCCTGTATAGTGGGTCGATTATTCTTCTACGTATTAACCCATTCCAAGTTTTCCCAGTAGTCAGTATATTTTGTTTCTTTGAACCTTGTCGAATACATTCTGTTCGCGCCTGACATAATTTCACAAGTTTCGTTGTTCTTCTTTCACGTTACTAATGACACGTTTTTTATTGGTGAGTTGTTGATACCAATCAATCTTTTTTGCAAGACAAAGACGGTCAAGATAAAATAAAGAGATCATTAAAACCAAAGGAAATTCAGTCCACTTCATTAGAATTGAAACGACCACTCTTCTAATTTCGCTAATATTCAATTAATATACAGGTTCCATGTTATAGCAATAACAGCCGGAACATTTTGGTCCTTCTATTGCCGGGTTATCATCCTCGACGTCTACTACAAGATAATCTCCAACGCCTGACTTGCTTACTGGCCCAGATAAACATCCTCTACTTCAACTGCCGGATTAATTTTCTACATCTACTACCAGAATTATATCACCTACGTCTCCAGTCGGATTTATATCTCCTACACTACGGTCGGAGTTCCTGTCATCGTGCTGCTCCATGGACGACTGAACGGAGCTTGATTGGTCCATATTCACTTTCATGTCAAAGGTCAGATAAACCCATTCTTATACCTAATACCTTTTCTTAATTCATGCTTGCACTATGCCAATACAATGGATTCTAAGGCAAAAAATTTTCTAATTAAAAAGAGGGACAATTAAGGCAAGTCTAACGAGACTACAAAATTTCGTTAATAATTTCGATGTAGCTTCTCAAAGTATATTCCAGAAAAAAGTAAGACAAAATAAATTGCCAGAACTCTATCAGAATTTCATTGCAATTCAAGAAGAATTAGAATTGGAGGATAGTGATGAAGATCTTACACCAGAACGGGAGGAGTTTGAAGAGCAGTTTTTTTCAGTTCAGGCGCTCTGCTTGAAATTACTTGAGTCTATAAGTGACGTCAATTCAAATCATTCAGCTGCAATTCGTTCAGCTGATAACAATCCTAATGGTCATGTTAAACTTCCAACGATTGGTTTACCTAAATTTGAAGGAAAGTTCAATGATTGGTTGAACTTTAAAGATACGTTCGAAGCTTTAATTTGTGATAACCGTCAACTATCGCCAGTGCAAAAGTTCCATTATTTATTGTCATCTGTTGAAGGAGAACCTCACGAGCTTATTCAAAATTTACACGTCACTAACGACAATTTTGAGGTCGCGTGGAATTTGATAAGAAACAGATATCATGATAAGAAGTTGATAGTTTCTACTCACATGAAACAATTAATCCACATCCCAACCGTTAGCAAAAATAACGCTGGTTCGCTGAGGAACTTAATAAATCATGTCCAGTCTAATGTTAATGCCATTGATACCCTGAAAATTGATGTACCATTGTTTGAAGTGTTACTTAGTCAGATAATTTTGGATAATATTGATCAAGAATCCAGAAAGGAATGGGAATTGCTTTCACAAACAGTAACAATGCCCACCTTGAAGATAGTGTTAGACTTTTTAGAAAAAAAGTGCAAGGCTTTGGAGAGTATCAGTGCTACTGCTGATAAGGCATTCTATGGAAATAATTCAATTCTAAACCTTATGTCAAATCACAACATTCATTTGTATCTGTTAACGTTAAGTGTGTACACTGCAGGAGTGCACATCGTTTGCACAAATGCCCGGAGTTTTTGCAGATGGAAGTGCATAAACGTAGAATGTTAGTTAAGCAACTAAATTTATGCTTTAATTGCTTGGACAAATATTAACCTAATCACAAGTGCTCATCCTCTACTTGTAGGAAGTGTGATAAGAAACATCATACTTTATTAAATTTTGATGACCCAGCTTCGAATTCCATTAAAGGTGACCATGAGAGAAACGTCCCTTCAAAACAAGCGATTAATAATAGTCCACCTAGGATTACCTCATCAATACCAACGAGTAACAGTTCTTGTGCTTTAAAGGCCAGATGTTGTTCACTAATAATGCTATCTACAGCTATTATTCTAGCTCGAAATCAGCAAGGACAATATGTGCACTGCAGAGCCTTGCTGGATTCCGCCTCTCAAGTTAATTTTATAACTGAAAACTTAGCCCAGAAACTGCAATTAAAGAAGTTTAAGCATCATATGACATTACATGGGATTCATGGAGTGAGAGCAGAAGCCACGTACAAAATCTCATTGCATATAAAATCTCGAATCTATAATTACTCAGCAAATACTGAATTTATAGTACTTCCTCGAATGACAGGTTTACTACACAATTCATATGTGGACGTTGCCGATTGGGATATTCCACCGGATCTAAGGCTAGCAGATGAACATTTTTATCAAACCAACCATATTGACGTACTGTTAGGCACACAATTTTTTACGAGACATTAATACCCAATAAATTGAAGAAATCAGGTGAATTTCCTATTCTTCAGGAAACGCTGTTTGGTTGGACAGTGGCTGGAATTGTACCTACAACACCATCTACTCAGTCACCACAGCTAGTAGCGCATTGTCTTCAATCCGAGCCATCGCTAGAAGAGTTACTACAAAGGTTTTGGAGTGTTGAATCAATTTCACAACGACTTCTAACGTCAGAAGAAAGGCAATGTGAACGACATTTTACTAATAATACCTCTCGTCAGACTGACGGAAGATTTGTAGTTAGACTTCCGACAAAGGTGAATCCCAATGAGCTTGGAAATTCCAAACACACTGCACAACGAAGATTGATTCTAATTGAGAATCGCCTCCGTAAGGATCCTAAACTTTTAGAAGGTTATCAGGAACTTTTAACTAAGTATGCAGAACTTGGGCACATGAAACCGAGTAAAAGTAGATCAGATGACATGTGTTTTTACCTACCACATCATCCAGTTTTCAAGGCTTCTAGCACAACCACATCTTTACGCGTAGTATTTGATGCTAGTGCTAGAACATCTTCCGGTTTGTCTTTGAATGACATTTTAATGGTAAGCCCTACAATTCAAGAGGACTTGTATAGTATTGTTCTAAGATTTCGTACACATCAAATAGCTATAGTCGCAGATATTGAAAATATGTATCGGCAAATAGTAGTTCATCCCGAAGACAGGAATTTGCAGAAAATACTTTGGCGAAATTCTCCTCAAGAGGAAATAAAATAATACCAGCTTACGACAGTGACCTATGGCACGGCTTCAGCTCCGTTTTTGGCCACGCGTTGTTTGAACCAACTGGGCAAAGAAAATGAAGAAGCTTATCCTCGCACGGCAGGGATAATAATTAGAAACTTCTACATGGATGACTTACTCACTGGCGCTTCTACAGTCCAAGAGGCATTACTAATTTACCGTGAACTGTCCTCAATACTAATAACAGCTGGTTTTCCTTTAAGGAAATCTAACTCACCTGAGCTATTAGCAGCCATTCCGTTAGAGCTCTGTGAAACAAAACTTCCCTTATCATTAGGAGAAGACAACATTACAACGCTGAGATTGAAGTGGGATCCAGCCAGTGATCAATTCAAGATAAGGGCCAAGGGAATATTACTTGATCACAATTGAACTCATTCCGCTTCGGTGATTACCAAACAACAAGTGATGTATATTATATCCTCTATTTTTGATCCACTTGGATTAATCAGTCCAGCAGTCATATCCTATAAAATATTCCTTCAATTTTTGTGGCGACAAAAAATTGGATGTGATGAGATACTTCCTTCGTCATTATGTCAACATTGCATTAATCTCTGTCAACAAATACAAAATTTAACAGATATAGGAGTGAATCGCAAAGTTCTAACTGATTACATTGCTCCCATCATAGGTACCAGAATACCTAACATCGAAATTCATGGTTTCTGTGATAGCAGTGAAAAAGCGTATGGTGCCTGCTTGTACCTTCGTTCCGTGGACAGTAAGGGCGTATGCTGGACGGAGCTGTTATGCTCAAAGTCTAGAGTTTCTCCAATCAAAAGATTAACCCTGCCTCGTTTGGAGTTATGTGGGGCATTGCTCTGGCAAAACTTTATGAGAAGACTAAAAGTGCTCTCAATCTTAATATACATCAAACCTTTTTGTGGAGTGACTCTACCATAGTTCTAACTTGGTTAGCTGGAGTTCCCACAAGATGGAAAACGTTTGTTGGCAACAGGGTTTCCATCATTCAAGAAATTACTGAGAACACTCATTGGAGACATGTACCCTCAACGAAAATCCTGCCGATCTTATTTCAAGAGGATTATCTGTTAGTGATCTCAAAACGAAAGGACTGTGGTGGAATTTGACTTGATGAACGTGTTATCCCTCAGATAGTTCCATAGTGTTTATTGACATTTCTTTATAAAATATCGGGGCACACTTTGATGGGAAACTTCAACTTCCCTATTATACTCATGAACTCATTTCTGTGTTCGACATTTCCCTCCTCAATAGTACAGTTGATACCGTACAACAGCTGATAAGGACAGTTCATGAATCAGTCCGAATGTAAATCTATGAATGAATGAATCCATACCATGATTATTTTCTTCAAAACCGTTCACCATTCTGTTGTCTCAGCTGGCTTCCAAGCTAGACGCCTTTCACCCCTGACCGTGACATTGCTCTGCTAAGCACAAGCGATCCCCACCCTCCGTCTCCGCACTTGCCGTTCGCCGATGCCTGCCATTCATCCACACCCCGCCTTTCTTCAGGCCAGCCCTACTATAGTGATTCAGTCATTGCAAAACCTGCTCAAAGGCCTCTTCTGAGCTAATCTCTCCTCTCGCTCCACTCTTTACGGAGACCCACCATACACCCTCACCATCGGACAACTCTCTCTGTGACCAGTGCGTGGTCAATGCTTTGAGCCCTTCCCCCCATCCCTCGCCCCATGGGGAGTCTCACACAACTGCCGGCATCCTTTAGCCCTACGAACCCAACTTCTTCCTCCCCCATCCGTCTCCTTTCGTCTAATTTTCCTGTCTACCCAAAAATACTTGCCAACCACCTGTGAACCGATATATATCCAAAGAAATGACGATTTATTTCCTTGAATACAATTTTTCTGCGGTGCAGATACATTGGAATACCTTTGTCCATTGTAGAGCACTGAAAATTTGGTGACATTATCTACATCAATATGAAATAGACAACGCAAGATCGAAAGTGCCAAGAGTGCCAACCGAGGGATTAGGACGGACAGTCCCACAAATTGCGCGGCTGGTGAGGGAAACCCGCATTTATGCGTTTTCCTCCATAAATTATCACAGGAACATCAAATGCTGAAATTATGTAAATATTGATAGTAGTTTCAAAAACAAATTTATTTTCAGATGTATTTGTATGATTATGATTTTCGTCGGTGATTTTAAGTTTTAAAAATGACTGCAGGAATTTTGTACTTTTATGAACACAGCCAGTGGCTTATTATGGTAATTCTCAATTACAGATGCTAGCAATCCATTTCCTGAACTATAATTTTGTATTCGGTATTTTCACGATCAAAATACTGAGTGTAAAGGCAGTTGTACTTCCAAAGAAGGAATTTTCTTTTGAAATTTTGAAAATAAATCTCATTCTATAAAATGTTATTGATATCAGCGCAATATTTTAGAACCGAGAGGATTAAATAAGTGAAAAGTGTAAGAAGAGTTTATAAACTGGATAAACATGTGAAATTATGAGCTTAACGGCAATTAAGGTTTGTTGTTCATTAATGATACGTGAAATCGTTGGAGGGGAATTACTGTGAATGTATGCAACCCGCACAAAATTCTTACCTGTGGCGCAGGACGTTCTAGAACGTCCAAAGTTTAAACAGTTATAATTACAAAAAAATAGGCTACAAAAATTAGAAATTTTTGTGACATGTGTCTTATTTCATCGTGCTGAATGTAAATATGCAAAAAACTGAACTTCGTCACCGGGAAGGAATCACAATTTATGCATTAGCGTTGAAAGGGTTAATTGTGAGTACCGCAAAATATCTAAAGACCCATAAAAGGCTTAAGGATAAAAAACATGACTTGTAATTCCCATTGTAAAAACGTGCACTTCAGTAATGCAGGCATATGTTTAGTTCATGGAATTATAAACTGCTTCCCGAATCAACCTGATTGACACTTTTTCTTAACAGGTTGTCATGCAAAGGAGTCATATGATACCCCATATGATAAGGCTTTATGCTCTACGGATGCGCGTCCGATCATTACAGCGCCTAAGGCCAGGCCACGCTGAGTCGAAGTCTCAATACGAACACAGAGTCCCAAGTCCGCGATCATACAGAGAGAGCCCGATATGTTACCTTTGGTCAACTTAAGAATGCTTAAACCACCTGTATACACCCCGAGCCTGGATCCTGAAATAACAGCAATCAACGTAAATCTAACTGAGGCATGCTGCTGCATTGAAGATGCTTACGTATCATTCTTCTACCAGGAGGTTGACAGAAACGGGCTGTCTCCCTACGTAATTTATTTCAATTACACCAACACAGAAGTTGAAAATTGGTAAGTGGATAGAGGCGATCAACAGGCCAGGTTAATTGAAAATTCTTACTTACTTCTGAGCCACAAAAATTCTTACTCGGCTAGAAGCCAGAGAATTATTTATTCATATAATTCGCCGAGAAAGGACAAGATCGTACAGGCCAGGTTAAGTTACCTCATTTTTAAGAAGCCGATACTTAATACTGATGTTACAATTTAGAATACAGATGTTGCTGTGATTTAAGTTCATCTTACAAAGAAAAATCAAAACGTTTCATGCTGTACGTTTCATTAAATATAACATCTACTGAGGACTCGTCGGAATAGATAATTTAGCTCTAGCATAGAAATGGAAAAGGTCAATCACCATAATACATGTTCCTTTTCTTTCAGATACCCCTCTGGGGAGACATCTGTAAATCTTGTATATTGTGTATATACATTGGTACGGAGGCTTCCGCGGTGATTTATTGAGTTCAGTTTATTCGGTTTACAACAGTTGGATTCAAAGGTCCAGCCGGCCAATCAACGTGCGTCTGACTAGCTCAGGCGTTTGGTATATAAAGGAACATGAATATCTGCAGCTCATTCAGGACCTGACGACGCTAACTGTAACGTTAGCGAAACTGTTGTCCGTTAAAATGAAGCAACGCGGGAAAAACCCGAATAAACTGAACTCAGTGTATATACATGCTTGAAATGGTGATGGTTTATGTAAAAATTGTTATTATTGTAAAAATGTCAATACATACATAGTATGTTCAACTAAAAAGATATAAAATGTGTTTTTTGTATATAAAATGTATTCCAATTGAATATGTGAATTGTAAATATGTATATATTTGTAAATATATATCTTGTAAATACGATGCAAATCTTTATGTATATTTAATTCTTCTGTACGTGTGTATGCCATTGAACTCCTAAATGGCTGGACCGATTTGGATGAAATTTTTTGTGTTTGTTTGAGTAGGTCCCTGGATGGTTTAGATTTGCAACTGTATCCGGTAGGTGGCACTGCGATCAGGTTCTAGGAAATTGTTTTGACGAAAACTTTTTTTGCGAAAAATTTTTGAAAGATTTGTCGCATATCAGAACATGTAACCCCAAAATTTTACCCCCTAATATATTTTTTAAGAAAAAAAAATAATAAGTTTATGAATAATTGACCGTTAAAACCTGAGAAGTTCATGAATAAATTACCATCTGATAATTATTTATAGTTACGTTTGTGTAGCATAGGTGGCGCTGATGTCGAATTCTGTGGTATTTGACGTACACATTAATACATGCGGAAGTCGTCTCACTTGCGTCGTAGCTTGGCGTTGTTTTGACGAAACGAAATGATTGAAATGTCAAAGTCAATGTCAAATGTCACTTAGTATATAGTTCATCGAAAATTCGAATATCGAAAAAACGTTTGCTGAACCCGGCAGCAGTAGCAGGCAAGCCAAAATTTTGGCAGGACGTCTGTCGGGTCCGCTAGTTGTGTATTTTGATCCGAATGTATGAAAAGGGAGAATTAAAATTGTTAAAACGTATATATTTGTAAACATACAACATGTAAAAACGATGTAAATGGTACAAAAAATTATCATGATGATTGTAAATACAATGTATATACAACATGATATAAAATGAATTTTTTTAAACATCGACGGATTGTTAGTACCTCATGTAGTTCGTAGATAATCCATTGACCAATGATACTAATTTAAGCGTAGATTTCAATGTTTTGAACATACTTTCTGCTGGGTGAGAATATTAGAATAACAGCTACTTGGTGCGCTAAACTCATGAAGTTCCTTCACCACCTAAATCTGCAATAATATTGATATGCCTTTTCTCGACGAAAGATGAGTTTATTCCGAAATTTTTGAAGAGCAGTAAATTGATATTCATTTTAGTTTTTGCTCGCGGAAATATAAGTATTTGGGGGAAGAATAATTCCAGCATTGTCATTTGAAATTATTTTGGTCCCTCTTGAATATCGATGATTAATCTATTTCCAGTATTTGCCATGATTTCAAGAGGATGTGATGAAAAATTGAACGAAAAAACCATAATTTTATTTCCATCCACTAATGAAACAGTTATAATTAACCGAGGCCTAAAATAGATAACATGAAAATGTACCAAATTATTAAATTATGAATGAAAATTTATTCTTTTAATGAGAATATTATGAATACACTCATCACTAATTATGCAATAACCGTGAGGATAAAGTGCCCGTCTTCCTACCTTTGCTTTGATGCTGGTAACATTACACCGAATATTGGAAAGTAAGCTGGTTACAAATATCATATTATAGCTTGCACCTTGAAATTTATTAAAAGTCCAATAATCACTCATACCCGAACGCAGTGTTAGAGCACTAGTTTGTTGCACACACAGATTTTTTTAGACGAAATTTTCATTATATTCCGAATTCCAACTTGCAACGGTAGATCAGATCATAAAAAAATAATTTCAATAGATTGTTGAACAAAGTATTTAAAATACAGTTTTCCTATCGATCGATTGGTGACCAAAATGGCTATGTTTAGACTTTGAAGTAGGTTCGTTGATAGGTATTCAGGCTGATTAATTCATATGCACTTTAATGCTTGTTTCTAAATCTTCCGAGGCATGCTAACATAATGTTTTGCATGTTCCCATCACGACTTTCCTGTCACATAATCATAGCTACATTATAGATTTTTTAAGTATTTTCTGTAGCATTTGTAGTATTACAACAATAGTATGGTACTGTTGGTGAAAGTGAATTTCTTCACCTTAGTTCATGTTGGTGATCAGTCGCACCCTGCCAAACGTCCTAGTGGTGCTTTGCAGGGTAATATGCAGAACTATATATACCCACATATTTGTACCTACTTTGTAGTTAAATATCTATAAAACGTAATTTTAACTACAAAAACGCATTGAAAGCTGAGCTACAGACCTATTTAATGACCTGTAAAACTCCTGGCTGCAAGGCGCTATTCTACTTTTAAACAATGTGAATTTAAAAAATCTCCAAAAATTCCGTACTACGCTTTGATACAGCCACTAAGACATTGTCACTTCCATCTCGCAGTGCCTACAGCGACACCTACCAGCCCGCTTCATGTTTTACAATGATTATTTCTGTCCACCTCTCACCCTCCTCATAAGTCACTTGGACGCTCGGCTAGAAGTACTCGTGAAATATGGAGGAACTTTTTTATGAATGAGCGAAAAGTCTTCAAAAGTTATTCAAAGACTCTCAGAAGCTTAAAAAACTACGTATTAATAATTTTAAGAAGGTAATTCCTCATGTTTTAAATATGATAATGGCCAATTTTTTATTATTTTTTTTAAAGTATCACCATTCACCTTAAGCGCCTCAAGGAAAGAACGAATGTAGCTGTCGGAACGACATGGCTCAATCCCAGAAGTAAGACAGAAATTAGTTTTGAAAGGCTAAACAATTTTTTTTCTTTCATGAACTACTTAAAAAGGCAAAACAAACCCACCCAACCAATAAACACATAATAATACGGAACAAAAATGAAACTTTTCAAATTGAAAAAGTTCAGATGTTTCAGTTTAAAGTGAAATTCAAAATTTAGCCTTAAAAATTTTGCAGCGTAGAGTAGTCTCTATATGTTTGTTATTGCACACAATTTTCATTTAACTCATCAATATAATCAGAAGCCAAATATCGCCGGGTTTCACGTGCTAGGAGAGAATATATACTGACTTATGGCTGTCCCCTCCGACGAGCGCGCTGTGGTTTAATATGCAACATATTTGCGTTTCTTTGTCACATTATCAAGTATCACTATAAAGATATCTGCTGGTTATTCTTGTGTGTAGAAGGAAGTGTGATGTGAGTACGTAGGAGCATTAGAATTTGTTCCATTCCTCCTCTGAACCATGTTGAGCTAACAGCTAACGAGTGGTGTGCAGAAGTAGCTGTATACAGAGTAAAAACCCTTTGGAAATTGGCCAGTGGCATTCTCTCCAATGCAAGCCCTATGAGGTGAGTACATTTTTTGGAATGATTACCATTCTATATTTTGTTGTCCTTTTACTTTATGGTTTTTCAATGATCTGGAAAATTCAGAAGGTATTTATCATACTGCGTAGGGCACGAATATTTATTATTAAGAGCCTTTAGATGTGGAACAGGAAGTCTGCATAGAGGAAATTGACGATACAGGTGAGAAGAAAAATACTTTCCTTGGTGATCACGGCAGAGGCAACGTCTAAGGAACGGCTCAGAACCCAGGTTTTTCTGAGAGCCAGTCTATATTTGGCGGTGACTTTTTTTTCACTGTTGCAACTCCTGCATTCTTCCTACTCCCAGATCGCCTGTCAGCTACGATTCCTGCTGCATAGTGCGTAGGAGGCTGGCAAGTTTTCAGGCTATTACAGTTGCTCTTGCGGCAGCAACGGCTGTTGATCCTTGTTTGTTCAGGGGCTTCCACGTTGGGTGAAGGAGGAATTGACACCAAAGTTCCAGGTATTAGTAAAGATGGGTAAGTAGAGTTGTGGTGGGTAAATAATAATGCCAAACTAACAATTTGGATGTCGGAACCAATTTTATAGCGTCCTTTTCTCAAGATGAGACTTTTGATCTAGCCGGTATACTATGAGGTAGAGTCAATGGTAACCTAGCGTTGTGGGGAATATTAACACGACACATAGCACTTGGCTACTATCTCTGTAGTTTGGCCTTCCTTGGACTGAAAAACTAAAAAGCCTGCCAGTTTGGACTGCCAGGCTGCTGCAACTCGAGCAAAAGCAGCTAAATTGCTCCACCTCGAGTAGTATGTGAAGATGGGTGAGGAGATCTCCACGTTTTTCCAATCAATTTTTTAGAGCCTTTGTCAATGTCCACTACAATCTCAATCCTCTGACTTAGTTACATAAGCATCAACAAATCAGCAAGGCCTCCTTGGGAACAATATAAAACATGATGGCACCATTTACGGTCGCCATATTACCCCCCTACGCAGTTGAGTCGTCTATGGTTTGTAAAAATCGGGAAATCGAACTCTTCTTCCGGATTTTGTCGTTTGCCCTTCGCATGTTGGTGTTGAGCCCGCAGGTGCAGCCTTATCTTCCATAGCTTCAGTGGTGGATTTGGTTGGTTTTTAGGCCCCAAGAACCTATGCTGGTTTAACCCGGTCGATTGAAACCTTCATCTCTTCTCGCCGAAACTCTCATCTCCCCGATCAGCAGTGATCTTTTGTGGGCACCCTAAGCGAGAAATCCAACATGTTAACAAAGCCGCGGTAGTTGCCTCCGCAGTGATGCATTGCATGGGTTGATCATCACTCCTACGAGTGTACCGATCGATCACGGTCAAGCAGTAGTGGTATGAATTAACAATTGACAGTTCAATTATATCAACGTATATGTGAGAAAACCTACAGGAAGGAGGTAAGAAATTTCCAAACGGCGATTTGACATGTCGGTGAACTTTTGAGCGCTGACAAGGCACACACGTTCGACACCAAAGGAGACAATCCTTACAAACAGAAGGCCAAACAAAACGATCAGTAACCAGTTTTGTCGTGACTCTTGCACTCGGATGACTTAAAGAGTGAATGTGATCGAAAATATGACGATGAAATTGAGGTGTGACATAAGGTCGAAGTTTCCCCGTATATTCGTCGCAGTATATCGGTACCTCAATTCAAGGGACTATAACCTTCTTTAACCGAAGGGAGGACCTGCTTGCAATTAGATCCGAAAGCTCTTCGTCGCCATTCGGAGACTCTGCGAGGGCGTAGTAGTCGGGAATCGAAGAGATTGATTCAATGCGCGAAAGAGTGTCGGCAACAATGTTATCAGCGCCCTTCATGTGCTGAATGTCAGCCGAAAACTGAAATAAACGAAATTTGATTCAGTTGGATGGGGAGTAATTTTTCTCTGCTTCTATGAAAGGTATAAATCAGATGTTTATTATCTAAGTAAATAGTAAACTGGCAACCATCTAATATATGTCGAAAATGCTGTACTGACAGGTATATTGCAAGAAGCTCTCTGTAGAAAGCTGGCCATTTTCTCTCCTTCTGTGACATCTTTTTCGAAAAGAAAGATAACGGTTGCCAAGAATGGTCTACATACTGCTGTAAACATGCGCCAACTGACTGACTGGAGGCACTAGTGAAGAGTCCTAGGGGCACATCGTTGCGTGGATGAACTAGTAACGTGACAGAAGAAAGGCTATCTTTACTAGCTTGAAATGCATCCTTTAATTCCGGAGTCCACGGAACTGACTGAGAACCTTTTAAGTTTTGAGTGCTAATTGCGTCATGCAGAGTGGCCGTAAACTCTGAAGCATGAGGCAAGAATCGGCGATAAAAATCAATCATACCGATAAAGCGACGTAAACCCTGAGCTGTCTCTGGTAAGGGGTATTCTCTAATTTCATTTACCCTTTCTTCTGGCTCTGGTTACCTCGTCGATGAATCGCTGGAACGTTTGGCCTGCATTCCTGAGGCCAAAAGTCATGAAAGGAAATTCGAAAAGGCCAAATGGAGTTGATATAGCTGTCTTGCAAATATCTTTTGGGTGAACCGGTATTTGCTGGTAAGTCTTCATGAGGTCGATCATTGAGAACACTGAACAGCCGTGTAGTCTGACTGAGAAATCGTGAATGTGACGAACAGGATACCGGTCAGGGATGGTTCGTGCATTCAAAGCCGTAAAATCTCCGCAGGGACGCCAGTCATTGTTTCCTTTCTTGGCCAAGTGAAGGGGAGATGCCCAAGGACTCTCAGAAGGACGGCGAGTGCCAACCTCAAGCATCTCAGCGAATTCTTTCTTAGCGACCGCTAATTTATCGCGGTTAAGCCGGCTTGCTGAAGACTGGAGGGCCAGGCGTTGTCCTTATATGATGAACGGTCTCGTGCTTCACGGCCCTCGGGAAAATTAGTGGTCGGGTAATTTCTGGAAACTCAGCTAGAAAAGAACTGAATGGGGAAGATGAACTGACGGTTTTCACACAGGACCACTGACAGTTCAAAATGTTTCCTGCCGTATGAAGACCTGTTTTCATGTCCAAAACCCGCTTAGAGCGACAGTCTGGTAAGGAAGTCGGAACCTATGATGGGTAAGTCGACGTCGGCGATGACGAACTTCCAGGAGAAACTTCGCCTGAGTCCTAAATTCAAGGTTAAATTCAGCAATACATAGGTCTTGATCGTACTATTATTGGCGGCGCTAAGATCGAACGTCGTTGCGACATGGCGACCTTTCAGCAAACGCCGCGGAAAGCAGTAGAGGTCGGACCCGGTATCGACGAGAAATCGATAATTAGAAGACAGGTCGGTGACGAAAAGATGGCCCGCGAGGGAAAAACGATCATTCGCCGTCGCTACTGATCGCTGTTCTCGTTTCCTTTATAGCTGCAAGGTGGATTACACTTCCTGGCCCTATCTTGAAACTTATAATGGTATCAACCACATCTACCATCTCGCGAGGGCGACGGGCTTCTCGATTTTGACCACCGACGATCGCGCGACCGGGAACGATGACCTTGTGAAACCGACAGCTCCGCGACTTGTCTTGACAAACCCTCAATGGCTAGGTACAGCTCATCATCCGTCGATATGCTGTTGGGAGAAACGGCATGGACGGCCATATGAGGAGTTGACACTTCGATGATCTTGCCGGCGAACTCCGACAGATTGTCTAGGGGTAACTCCGCCTGGGTGGTCAGGATTCCTTGGACGTGCGGGGGCAATCGCCTCAGCCACAGTTGCCGGAAGAGGTTATCCGGAAGAGCGGTCGTTCTGGCGAGGGAGCGAAGATGCTGCAAGAATTGGGAAGGCTTGCGATCGCCGAGTTCCTCGTCCGAAGGTAACTGGCGAACGCGCTGCTCCTCAGAGGCTGACAGACGTTCTTTAAGCTTCGATCGTAGAGTCGAATAAGGATTCTGAGACGGAGGATTCGTGATTGTGTCCTCAACCTCACAGGCCACGCGAGAATCTAAATGTGAGGCAACGAAATGGAACTTCGTTACCTCGGTTGTGATCTCCGACACCACGAACTGAGATTCCGCCTGTGAAAACCAAAGACTCGGTTTCTCGGGCCAAAATGGTGGTAGTTTCACGGCGACGCGACGAACCGCAGGCGGGTTCTGCTCGGTGTATGTGTGGCTGCGTCTTGAATCAGAACCATTTAGTTGCCGATGGCGCTGGGCGTTTTCTTCGCGTAAGCGTTGAAGCTCGCCGTCGCGCGGCAAAACCATTTTCACCAAATTTTGACCATTTATTCTCCTTGTTGCGGTCACCAATATGGAGATGGGTGAGGAGATCTCCACGTTTATCAAATCCATTTATTAGAGCCTTTATCAATGTCCACTACAATCTCAGTCCTCTGACTTAGTTACATAAACCTCAACAAATTAGCAAGGCCTCCTTGGCAACAATGTAAAAGATGATGGCACCATTTACGGTCGCCACAAGTATCTGACGCTAACTCAGTAAGTTGTTCGTAAGCAACAGCACCATCAGGTCACTAAAAAGTTCGGCCAACTAGTTCGAATATGTCTGGAAGAGCTGGTCTACTGCCCAGAATTCGGCTCTAAGGCCGTTTTCACACGCACCGGCAAAGCCGGTGCCGGTGTCGGCGCCGTCACCGGCACCGGCCGGAGGCCATTTTACACTCACCGGCATCCCCGGGATCGGTAGCCAGTTTAATTCTGACCGTGAAAGAAGAAAGATGTGGTCTGAAGATAGACGACGTTATTTGATCATACTTTTGTACCTTAGGCGGAAATACAGGAGACGAGAAAGATTGTTCTGGGTGCATCCACTTTTAAGAGTCAGATATTTGGAAGGAAGTTTCTACACTACATATGAAAAACTTAGAATGGATGAATCCAAGTTTTTTAATTATTTTCGTATGAGTATACATACGTATGATTTTCTCTTGGAACGCATAGGAGAAGCTATTCAGCGCCAAGATACTGCAATGAGGGCATGTATACCACCGTTGGAAATGTTCGCAGTAACAATAAGGTAAGTGAAAATGAATACATTACTCTGGTACTACTATAACTTTTAATTGTAATAAGTACAGAGACATTTTTACTTAGGTTTAGTTACAAAAATATTTTTAAAGATCTTGAATGAAGGGAGTTGAGTGATTAGATATTTGCGGGTCACAGGGGAACTGTAGCTGTTCACGTTGAGGCAATGATGATTGTTGACTTAAGATAACTGAAGATGGTTGTTGAATGTAATCTGTTATTGACGCTGGGCATAAGGTAAAAGATGAGGAAGACTGAGAAGTTGATGATAAACGGACAGGAGAAAATTCTGGGACTGGGGCAGGGTGATTTCTCTTCTGGCTTTTGATGTTTTTAATAAGCTGTAAGACACCCATACGGAATTAAATTTTTTCCTCTACGCCCATTTTTCTCAGAGCTGGTAAAACGGAGAGAAAAAATGTTTGGTCTTCGTCAGGTTCATGATTGGAGTCTTTTAGAGCATTTAGAATGGCTCTATCAACGTCCTCTTGGCGTCTGAGTTTTTTCCGAGAGTGGCAAGATTTGTCCCGGTCACAAGTTTTCTCATCCTGTGCCTCTATTTCCACTCCAATGTCGTCGTCACCCTCGGTATCAGGTACCTTCTCCTGCGCGTCCTCTATACTTGATACAGTATCATCTTTTTGACAGACTTTCATAAAAAATTTCAAGTTTTCATGGTAGATATATTTCTTCGTAGTACTCTGACCAGATCTCTTCCTTAGTGATTTTACAAATGAATCTCTGATATTCTGCCATTTCGCGCTTATAAGTTCACCTAAAGAAATGAAAAAATAAATGCCATTGTAATTTTAATGGCGGAAGTGTTGGAGGCTGGGGAAAATAGTAATACCTTAGAGGATATGAAAGGGCAAGCGCGTATCAAGCGATCTTAGAATTAGAGAAATTAGATGTTGGAAATGTTACTGTCTCCTGTGATCGACAACGGTACCACGTCAACCCATAGTTTTTCTAAAATTTTCACGTTGAAACTTAAAAGGCAATACTTATCCAAGAGCATATGATTTATTTAAAGGAAACTATTTCATAATAAATTACTTAAACTTGGTACATTTTACCAACGCTAGCTGCACCAGATTACGCGTATTTAACAAATAAACACTTCTTGGTAGTAAAATCGTAGCGCGAATAGTCAGCAATATCAAGGGAAAGGATGAAAAAAATCATAATTATTTGAGCACTTAACAGGGTTTTAAGAAAAATATGCATGAATTTTAATAATGACCAACCGAATATCAGAATAGTAGACAAATATAAATTAGTGTAGGGATGAAATAGTTAACCTTTCTAAGAAAAAAATGAACAGTTGTGGGGAAACTGATATTATCCTTGGTGATAATTATGAAATACAAAAAATTTAAAACCATGACTTGCTTCTCCTTAATGTTTTATTTACTAGGTGTGCATCCATATTGCAGGTACCTGGCTACTGGAGCAACATTTACTGATCTACATTACAGCTACAGACTGGGAATAAGCACAATTAGTAGATCTATACGTTTGGTATGCAATACCTTGTGGGATTTACTAAAATCTGAATTTGTTCCTCAACCGACTGAAGAGAAATGGCGAGAAATAGCAAATGGATTTAAAAAGGCCGCTCACTTCCCCAACTGCCTGGGTGCGGTCGATGGGAAGCACGTACGAGTAATGAGGTTTCCTCATAGTGGCTCAATGAACCTTAACTACAAGGGCTACTTTTCTATTGTTTTAATGGCAGTTGCCGATTCAGACTACAGATTTACGTATATTGATGTAGGGGCCTATGGAAAAGACTGCGACTCATCCGTTTTTCAATCAACCACTTTTTTTAAGTTGATGGTCAGCAAGAAGTTGAATATTCCACCCCCCTGCCCCTTAAACGCTACTACTAGTGAAGCTTTTCCATTTGTACTTGTGGGAGATGAAGCATTTTCGCTGTCAGAAAACTTGATGCGACCATATGCAGGACACAATCTTACGGAAAAAAGCGGGTATTCAATTACCGTTTATGCCGAGCAAGAAGATACGTTGAATGTGCATTCGGTATTCTGTGCAATAAATGGAGAATTTTCCATAGAGCCTCCAATGTGTCAAAACAATTCACTAAAGACATTGTAAAAGCATGTGTGATTCTTCATAATGTAGTGCGACTGAAAGATGGGTACAGATCTGAAGAAATATACATGACCCAAATATTGCACGAAGTAAACAGATGTCCACTTTGTCGACCGACAAGTACAGCAATCAACATAAGAGATCGTTTATCAGACTACTTTGTTAGCCCTGAGGGGTCTTTGTCATGGCAAATGAATAAAATATAATATCTATGGCATGAATATTATTTAAGTAATAAATATTGACTTAACTATTTTGCGTTGTTCTTTCTTATCCATTTCAAAAAAATCATCTTCTAAAAATTGGTAGACTTCTCTCCATGCTTTTTGCTTTTCCACCTTGTCTTTAAAGCAATCTGCAGCCTTGTCCCACAAACAAGGCCTACTCTCCACTAGTTCGATTAGGGTTGCTATATCATATTTAAAACTGCCCATTTTCGGGAATAAAACAGAACCACAAATGAGAATGATTTCGGAACTATGAACCACAGGAGCAACGACACGACTGAGAACCATCTCCTCTCCGGCACCGGCAAAATAGACCTACGTGGGCAAGTGTACATTTAGAAACATTGTAATCGACAACCGGTGCCGGCGCCGGCTTCCGATTTGCCGAGTTCATCGCCGGCTGCACTTCCAGGTGCCGTCGATCGCGCCGGCAATGATGCCGGACCGGACTACGTGTACAGGCTTCCATTTGATTGCATTGTATCCGGCGCCGGTGCCGGTAACGGCACCGGATTTGCCGGTGCGTGTGAAAACGGCCTAAGCCTTAAAAGCCAGTCGGGTCATTTTGACCCAAACATGATTTTAAATTCATTTTTTATTTAATTTTTTAAGAATTTCCTCCCGTGACTTTTATTCATTGTAACATATGTTTATGTCAAAAGATTTTTACCTTCCTGGGGTTATCCGTAAATAAGTTTTTTAGAATTTACCATGAACGCCCATACGGGTCATTTTGACCAAGATATGTATTTGCACTTTGTATCATCACTAAAACTTCTTTTTATTTTTATTTATTTGTCATTATGCTGCAAATGTTGTCCGTTCCATTTGGTTCTATCTTCCTCGTTCAGTTACCCTCCATGCCAGGATCATCTTTAAAAAATATTCTCATGTCTTCCTTCCACTTCGTATCCCCACCCTTTTCATTTTTCGTCCGGTCAATTCATGAGATATTTAGTAATGAATTTGTTGTCAGTGAACAGTTTACCTTATAATTATTTTAGAGTGGGGAGAATTCAATATTGCTCTCAGTGACGCATGGACTATGCTCACGTTGTTGCCACCAGCTCTACTATTTCTCTCCGAATGACAAGTGGAAAATACAACTTCAGTCTTCTTCTTTATTCCTTGGAGTGAAGTTAGTAAGTATAACGTTGAGTCTTATGGTGATAGTGGTTTAAAAGTTATCTGTATTCAAATAGGTCTCTGAGTCGAGTTCATTACGATCCGTTGATATTCGTGCGGAGCTGCAAATTATTCAGGAGGATGAATTAGATGGTGGAGAGTTTTTATTTTACAGCTCCAATGATGAGCAGAGATTTGAAACTTACAAATAATCAACCGATTCTTCAGAAAGTGACCATGAATGCGGTCAAGACACAAGAGAGAGTTCATCTAAAGATGAGCTTAATATTTGGCTAAAATATGTATATTATGTTCATTCGTACATTCATATTTTTCACAACTTTGTTGTAATAGGTATGTTTAATCTCAATAAGACGAAATATTAATCATAAAACAGTCCTACATATTGTATGTAGGGAACGAGGACGACGCGGTCGAGAATAACCGTATAAATAGTCAAAAAATTTTAGATTGTGTAGTATGCGTCTCATGCTGCCTTTTCTTCGCCAATACAGAAATATGAACACATGCAACTTCTTTACATCTCTCAAATTCGGCTCAATTGCTCAAGGAAAAATATACTTTTTAGTTGGAACGGTAAGTCGCTCTAGAAGTGAGGTACCGATCTCTCAAAAAATGAATAGAGAACTGTATTCCATAAGAGTACTGAAATATTTAGATGTTACATCAACAATTTAGTAAGGAAATTGTGGGGAATATGTCCTAGTATTGAGTTCTCTTCACTCCAGTGTTAGTATAACTAATTCTGAGAAAATATTACTCACCCCTTGCTGCACTATAATGCAACGAATGCAACGGTGGACATAGCGGAAAAAACTGCAACGCAGTACATAGTTAAAGCGTTATCAATAAGATGGCCTATTCATAGTTACCATAACATTCTAGACCAATCAATTCCGTTGTGATATAGAAGGCCGTCTGGGAGGAAAATTTCACGAATAAATTTCAACTAACAACTCGCAAAGATACTGCGCAATGGTTACACGAATATGAATGGAATCTGAAACAATCTTTTAAAATTATAAATGCAATGAGGCTGAGGTGCCAAACTACAGAGAATAATATGGGAAATAAAAGGCCAATTCTACAAGGAGGAAGCCAGCGGGAAGTGTGCCATATAAAATTGTACACATATGTGCCAAATGCATTAACAAAAAAGAGTAAAATTATTGTTATTATTATAAACAAAACAATATTTTTTATGCACAATACATCAGGTTTATAAATGTGTATCACTGCAATAATAATAATCCCTCAGTTAGTTGCCATTGGTTTTCGGGAAAATTCCTACTTCGACCGAAAAATAATATTTTGAGCTTATTAATTGCAACCAGGATTTGAGAAATAATATATATGTATTAAATAATGTAAAAAGGTCTTCATAGTATATTGAGCTGTGATAAAATAGGAAAGAAAAATGCAATAAAATTAAAAAAAACGACAAATTGACACAAATGACGTAAGTTTATATGTCAATAAATCATCGATATTGTCACAGTAATGAACATTATAAAGTAAAAATATCGATGAATGTGATGAAAAAGAGTGGCAGTTTGTAGTAAAAACTGGAAAAGTGTACACTTAATAGTGCAAAGTGAGGAATTATTTCATTGATTACTGTGGGTCAAAATGACCCGCTTTGTGCGTTACATGATGCGGCAAAGTCTGGGCATCCTAGTGCTAAATATACCATTAAAGATGCAGCATTCGGCACCGTTAGACGATGAAGTAACGTAAAGAAGTAGAAGTTTTAAATCGACTTGTTGATATTCCCATCGACCACACAAATATTCATCTGGGATCAGGGCTTCTGTCACACCCACGTCGTTGATCCTGAGTAACGTTGAGAAAGGAAGAGACATGTACATTACGGATTGTTTGATGCAAAGAGGTAATTCTTCCTAAAACCTGGCGTGACCTACACATTCGAACAACACCCTCGAAGGCAGTCATCCCCAAGTTCATAGCCAGATTCACTGCGCAGTAATTTTTCATAATATTCATTTCTGCATTTAAAAATAGGAATTTCCGCTTTGATTAGGCTAGTTGACCTTGAAAATTACTTGATAGTTAATAGTCGTACATATTCCACGTGTGGTTACAATTAGGTTGACTATTCCTGAGTGAGAAGAATGGACAATCTAAGCTCGCTCTCGACGGCTAGAGTTTCGTCGATTTTCCCGGAGACTGCGTGTGACTCACCCGAATTGATACAATATTGATGGAAGGGGGTAGGGGGAGAGGGTTTGGGGTCATCTGTGGTCCACGCACGGAGGGATTCTGAATTGGGGGCGGCGATGGTCATCGCGTTTCGGGAATGACCAGCTGCGAGTGGTCAGCGTTGTGGACCGCCCGGGGATCGTTTCGACAATGGGACGCGCCGGGGAATTGGGTGAGAGGGCTCCCACTAATGGACTGTTATGCTATTACAGAGAGAGAATAGGGAAAAGGGCGAAGGCTCATTCACCTCTTTCGCTCGATGACTCAATGCTGGACATGTGGCGAGAATGCGGTCAGTCGGGAAGAGGGTGGCGAAGCGAAAGTAGGCAGTATTTTTGCTACATTTTTTGAACAATTTTGTTTCTCAAATTCTCTCCATAGACTGACTTAAGGTAGTGCGGGCGAGATAGTTCCCAAGCCATAATAGTGACCGTATTTTAATACAATTTTGGAATTAAAGCTGTTGTAAGGGTTATTTGGTACTTTTTTCAATATTTATGGCGCAAAATCATTGTTTTTGGTACTTATTATCTCGATTATGAACTAAAATTACGCATTTTTGGTTTTATCTTGACCTATTGCCGAAGATACCAACCGTAATTTCAATAATACAATTACAAGTTTGCCAAATATTATTTGGCCTTGATCCCGACTTCAGGTGCGATATCCTTTATCTGAATTATACGTCTTGAATACACTTTCATGACAAAAAGTTTTAAAAATATTTTATGACTATTACCGAGGTCACCTATAGTTTAAATTTTTTCATGATTGATAAATCTTGTTAACTGCACTCACTTAATTTTTTGGCGAAATTGAAGTGCAAATATTCCTCTTATCAAGTAAATTCTGCCTCTGGAGTGCACGGCTCCTATCTGTCCTATATAAATCAGCTTGTCTTTTCAGACCAATTGCTCGAAAGGTAGTCTGGTAAGTGATAAATATTGTGGTACCATTGAAAATATGAGAGTTTTTTCTTTAATATAAGGTAAAATTCATCAAAATCTTCTTCTTCTTAGTGGAATCTGTCTTCTGACAGGTTTCAGCTGGATGCCCTCCAACGCAGTCGGTCCTGAGCATCTTCTTTCGTTTGCCTGTAACTTCGGCCTTTTTTTATGTCATCAAGCATTCCCATTCTTCTTCTTCCCGTTCCTAGCTTTCCTTCTATGTTCCCTTCAATAATTCTACTAAAAAAACAATTTTGGCGTAATATATGTCCCATCCAAGCTGTCTTCCTCTTTTTGATTTCCCTCAGCAGTTTTCTTTCTTCTCCTATTGTCATCAGTACTTCCTCATTTCTCATTCTATCCGTCCACTTCACCTTAAGCATTTTTCTCCACAACCACATTTCGAAACTTTCTAAGTACTTTTCATCTTTCTTTTTGACTGTCCATGTTTTACTGCCGTCGATCAAAATCTAGGTAAAGTGATTTTTTGCTCAAACTACCATAACGGTGGTTTTTATGCGAATTGCCACCAAAACGCCTACCTAATGTCGGCGCAGAAATTATGTGCACTCGAGTTTGGGAATAAAAAAATAACGAGAAGACCTACAGAAAAAATAATCACTTAATGATCTATAGAAATATACATTTTTGTGAAATGAGACAAAAGAAATACCGTGTTATAATTAGTGATGCTATTGATTAAGTTACGAAATGATCATTAGTCCCTAATATTGACAGGGCAGAGGTGTAGGATCGGGAGTGACCCGAAAAAGTAAAGTTATATAGTTTGATATTGTCATCTGTCGTAATGAATTTCATCGAATGCGTTGGAGATTCCCGCTGAAAGTGTCCCAGGCTAATGATCGAACCATGGACGTTCGGATACAATGGTAAATGCACACACCATGACTTTATCCTTGGTACTTCATTCTTAAGAAAATTTCTTGGTGGATTTATGAAAACTAAGTGTCGATTGCAGTGTGTATACACGTGATCCAACCTTTTCCATTGTTTATGGAAGATGAAAACATACCGTAATGATTTACCCTTGGGGAGAAAATCATTCATGCCGATGATCGACTGAAAATGGCAGTAACTCTTCAGGTTCTTCAATACTTTGGACTAATATCATGGGCAAAACTGTAAAATATAACCAATAGGGGTGCATATTAGGATTTCATCCCTTATCCCTCCCTTGTGGGCCGACCCCGTTCCCTGCCCCTTTTGTCGTCGCGGCTGGTAAGGACGAATTAGAAGGCCGGTGAAGACGAATTTTTAAATACCCATACCATACTGCGCTATTTAAAGCCTCGGGAATAGCTTGAAACAACTTATTAAAATAATTTTACTCTATATCCGCTTTCATTTCAGTTTCTTACAGCTTGCGTGACACGTGCAGTTGTCTTTTACATAATTTATGCAAAAATATTACTATATACATAAATATTATTTATTTTTAGCTGATAAAATTTGATAATTCCGTATGGATTGAAATAAGAATATTTGCCCTCCGCGGAATACATTTATTCTTGTTCGGTATTTTCATCTCAAGTCCTCCATTGAGATGACCAGAATAAATATTGATTTCCAATTCTCCGCGAGAGTGACTTAGTAGTAAGCACGACCACGTCTCCTACACTACATGCGGTTTGTATCCCGGTCAAGTTAAATGATTTTTAATGGCAAATTTCACTCTCTTTTGTGTATATCCTTGCACCATGCGCATGACTGCATATCATATCATTTGCGTATTTCGCTGTCAGTAAACTATAGGCATTTGTTCGGGAGAATTCCCATGATTATAGGAAATCAATCCACTGAGACATAGCGTATGTTAAAGAATCGCATTTTGGGGTGAAAGGCCAATGAATTTACGCAGGGTTGAAATAGGGATCATGCATGATAAGAAAGAACAGCCGCTAACAAAGAGAAAAGAATTCTCTTCGTCCACTTTAGATTTCAGGGTTGCCCACCGATTGATCCATAAAAATAAGGGTCGGGACCTGTATTTCAGGAAATTGTTTAATGGGGTTATAATAATGTAGAGAAATTTTTACCAATTAGATTTATTCAGTTTCACAAAAGGGTTTTAAAAGAAATATTAGTAGTTTAATTGTATATGATTATCTATTTTTGGTATTTGAACTTTAATCACAGAATACATTTTATAGAGCCTTGAAAGACAGAAAGGTTGTCATAATGTTAAGCAATATTGAAAGAATCACAACCATCTATGCTTATTTCATAAATAGGTCAATATTGTCTTGATGAAAGAACATACACATCTTATCGTCGTTGAATTGCCTCATAATAAGTTGTTTAACTGAGGAAAAACGTTCTGAATTTTAGAAAATATACGCTGCCAATTGATGAAAATGAATCCTTTTGTTTTTCGGTCGAAATTGGTTTGGAATAAAAATTTTTGTTGAAAATAAATGTTTCTGAATTGGCCACGAGGTCGCTGCATTGTACATTTTTTATGATTTTGTAATTGATCTTCTTATTAAGGATACGTAAAGACTTTGCCACATTAGAGAAAAGACATCTATGGTTTTACAAGATTCAAACCTACCTATATCTCCTATTCTATACCTATATATACGATATATTATATAGATAAGACCAGATACCCGTTAACTCTGCGCCACGTCGCAACCTGAAGGCAGTGGGAAGATATGGGGAGGTCTGTATCAGTTGCAAACATTGTTTGTTTGAAGGCAACGACTTAACGGTGTTCATGTGTTGAGTAAACAATATTTTCTAAGGAACAAAGACGGGTGGGAGTAGTTTGCGGGGTTGTGCTACTGTCCCTTCCTTCAATGCATCGTTCCCCCCCCCCCCCAACTCCCCACTTCGTTCTGCGCCGCACTTTCATTCACTCCCCTCTCAGATCCCCCTCCGGAAGCGATCCGGAAACCCAGCTCTGGACCAGCAACGCCTTCACTCTGAACCTTAAGACCCTCATACGAGGGGCACTTGCTAAGTTGTGGCCTAGAGCGTTCTACTAATAGACTACACAAAAAGAGGGTCCATCGGGACATTCAAGTATTACGTAAAGCATTTTGGCCCCTTTTTAGAAACCTCCATGTAAGACTGCGAGCAATTTCATGAACATATTGGAAATTTATGTTGTTGAAGGTTGTGAGCATGGTGGAACTTATACAAAATAGGCTGTTTTCGGGACCAAAATTAGTCCGGATGACGTGAACAGATAATGATTCGAGAACTTGCATAGGTCTAATGGACAAATACTGCGATAATTAAATTTTTACCAACGGCAGATTACATGCAAGTATATATTTGCATTCGTTAGTACTGATATCCAACATACTCGATAGGTACCTAGTGATAAGCAATGTTAGTGTAGCTTGAGAATACAATCTAGTTTATGGCGGAAATAAATCTAGCCACAATTTATATACAAATAAAAGTCGAAACTCTTACAATTTTTGACAGAATTGTTGTCTTGTCTTCGACAAACCTGGAGCCAATCATGACGTCTGCAGCCTACTTGGAGTCTAAATTCTGGTAAACTCCGCTTTTAGTGAGAAATTTGATTAATTTTAATCCCTTCTCTTTGGATATTCTGGTTTGAGCGGGGAAATTCTGCATCCAACTTCCTGATCGCTGAGGCCATTTTCTTCTTAATATACTACCTCTATTCGTAACCTGTTCAAATGGCTATGTTTTGTGCTCTCTCTCTCTCTATCACTCTCTCTCTCCCTCTCTCCAATGGCGCTACAGCCCTAGTTGAGCCTTGGCATCGTCAATTTTCCGTCTCCATCCATCTCGGTCTCTTGACTGTTCTCTCCAGTTCCTGATCCTTAGTGGGTCCTTGCTTATATTATCTTACCACATTGTCCTTGGTTTGCCCACTGGTCTCTTTCATCCCATACTCTCCAAGAAGAATTTTTTTGCCACCCTCGTCTCTGGCATCCGCTGGACATGTCTGCCCATCGGAGCCTCATTAGCTTAATGTGTGTGGAAATTTTAGGTTCTTTGTACAGTTCATATATTTCACGGTTCCAACGAATTCTCCATATCCCTTCACTGCTTGCTGGCCCATAGATTCTCCTCAGCATTCTTCTTCCTAGGCTATCCAGTAGTTCAGAAGATTTGGCCGTCATTGTCCATGTTTCACTTCCGTACGACAGAACTGTACGTATGAGGGTTTTTTAGAGTTTGACCTTTGTTTCCCTGTATGAATTTCTAGACTTAAGAACAGGACGTACGGAGTAAAAGGTACGGTTTGCTGCATCAATTCGCTTTCTTATTTCCTTGGTCTCATCGTTGTACAAGGACACATTTATACCCAAATAGGTAAAGTTGTTAATACCATCAAATTTGTAGTTCCCAATGGTGATGTTTTGTCCATTACTAGCTCTATGCTTTCTACTTTGTAACAGAAACTTAGTTTTATGTTCGTTTACTGTAAGCCCTAGAGTTTAGCAGCTGCTTCTTGGTTCTCAAAGGCTTCCTTTATTGATGGTACAGATCTTCCCAAAATGTTCAGGTCGTCTGCGTATCCTACAATTTGTTTTGATTTATTTGTGAGGGTTGCGTTAGTGTCAATTCCAGTGTTTCTTATAACATGTTCTTGGGCCAGATTGAAAAGCATATTTTGTACCTTCTCAAACTTAAAGTCCATAGCTTCTTTTGATTGTATTGCAAAAAACCTCATTATATCCATTTTCTAATGTGGCATAATATACATAAAAACAAATTCTCGGAAAAGGAATATAGGGAAGAATACTCATGCTTGACGACGAATATTTCAATGGAATTAGTAGAGTAGATGTCACTGAAGCAAACATTCCCGTAAATTCCAGCGGGCTTCCATCCGTCAGGCCAGGCGAGGGGTGAATAAAATCAGGGGAGGCAGAAGTTGAGCATCACTCAGAGGGAAAGAATGGGTGGGAGTAGTTTAAGGGGGGGGGGGTCTGCTATTGTCCCTTCCCCAAACGTATCCCTATTCCACCACCCCACCCCACTCCCCCCTTTTATTCGTTCTGTTCCTGATTCATCCCTCTTCCCGGATCCTTTTCCCCAAAAACGAACCGGAAACCCAGCCACACGGAGACCGGCATCACCTCCGATCTCACAGCTTCCCCGATTCGGAGCTTCAATACCCCTCCTCCCCCTGGCCGACTCAATCCTCCCTCCCTC
This sequence comes from Ceriagrion tenellum, assembly GCA_963169105.1. NCBI lineage: Eukaryota > Metazoa > Arthropoda > Insecta > Odonata > Coenagrionidae > Ceriagrion > Ceriagrion tenellum. Next base: position 33,337,567 of record OY720635.1, on the reverse strand, counting down.
CCCTACTCTTCCCCTACTCCCTCGCCCCCTGGAACTAACCCCTAAACCTCCCCTGTATCCCATAGCCCTCCCTCCCCGCCCCTCACTCTTTCTCCTCCTCGCCTTTCTTCCCTATTGATTACACCGTTCATGCTAATGCCCCTACCCGCCGCCTCCACCACGTGGGGAGAGAGATAGAGAGATAGAGAGAGAGAATAGGGGCGGTAGGGGGAAGCGTAGAGAGAGAGAGAGAGAGAGAGAGAGACGAGGGCCCCCACACACAGAAAAGAGAGCCGAAAAGAGTGGGATAGATGTGGCCACCCCTGGAGAGTGCCACACCATTCGGGCCGATGAGGGGGGAGGATGAAATGAGCGTGTTTCGAAACTCGGAAAAAAACCTCATGCCGCGTGGGCCTCCCGCTCGCGTGCTGCGGTGCTCAGATGTGGATATCATTCCCCACACGGCTTCACCTTTTCCTCCATCCTCATCTCGGAAAAGGTCCCGTGTTCGAATCTCCGGATCCACCCGTTTGCGGCGATGCACAGCGGATCCACGCCCGCTCGACCCAGAGGAGAGAGGCCAGCCCCCGGGACCGGAGGGCTCGAATCACCGAGCGCGCAAAAGGTGAGTCGATTCGTGTATTCGAGGGCGTTCTGTGATGACGTTAAGTGGTGATTGGGATGGTGGTCCCGTTCCGTGCGCCGGTGGAGACGGGCGGCGTCGCCGGCGGGGACGGCTTCCTCCCTCGGGTGAGATCGTCCGGTCCGGGCGGCGGATGCTTCGTCGAGTCCGGCGTGTCTCCGCTCCCCCGTTCGCGTTTCGTGTGTGTGTTGTTTGTGGGCGGGAAGGTGGCGCTGTTCTGAGACGGTCTGTTTGTGTACATCTACGTCTCCCCTCCGACGGTTCCCCCCCCTCCTCCCAGGTCTCGAATCCTTCCCCCCCTGCCCCCGCATTCCCCTCTCACCTGTCCCCGCCCCTCCCGAAATGCCCCAAAACACCCTCCGCCCCCACCATTACGTCTCCTCGGGCTATTCCATATAGCGACCTTGCACCCCCCCCTCCCCTTACTCCCTTATCAAAACGTTCCTCCTTCCCTTATTCTCTCTCTCCCCCCCACAATACCCCTCCATCTCCACCGTTGCTCCATACAGCTCAGGGTGGCAGGGTGCTCAAAACCGTCTGCGCGGCGATGTAAGCTTTTTCGGCGGGAAGGAGAGGTAGGGTGTTGGGCGGGAGAGGTGGAGGGGCTGAGGTGGGCTTCGTCTGCTCGTCTTGGGCGTTGCTCAAAGAGGGGAATTCGATGGACTTCTCATCGCCCGTGAAGGCGCCGGCATCTCGCGGACGCGCTCGCGAGACGAGACCAACGGTACATGAGCGCCCGTTCCTTGACGAGGCTGATCATCCACGTCTTAAGTGTAAAGGAAGGTATTTGCGCCGCCCATCAACTGATGGGCCTCAGTCAGTCTGACAGACTGATGCCCATCAGGTCTCCCTAAGGACGATGGCGGTGGTAGCCATTGAAAAGTCGGCCAACAATTATCTATCTGGTGAACAGTCCGCGAACACTTCATTAATCCTTAATGGCTGTTTACCACACTGTGTTCATTTTATATATCGATTACAGTTTTACGAAAAAAGTGCATATTTGTCAATAGTGATAACTGTTGCGGTGATGTTATTACCTTAATTTACCCTGTTCATACCCGGTAAGATGCGAGCCGCCATGATGACGTGTGGCATGGAGCACTGGAATGTCAGCCTTTTTTGGTGTGTTTGTGATCAAAATAAGAGCTTCATGATCATTAAAATGGAGCAATAAATCCTTTGGAAATTTCACTATTTGGCATTGTATGCGAGCAAACAGGCATACGCACGGGTGGAAGGTATTGCTCCAACGTTTGGAAATTCTCGGAAAAATCGTTTTTCCTTACCGGCCTTTGAACTCGGATTTCCTTATTGCCAGACTAATACAAGGTCACTAGTTATATCACATAGCCACGTTTATTCAAGAGGTTTCTGAAATGTTGTAATTCGTCCTGATTTACCGAGGATGAGAGCTGTGCCAAAACACCTGACTCGGTGTTCCTGGTATGAAGGCCAAAGTTCTAACCTCCGTAATGCGGAGTGGTTTTTTTTTAAGTATTAAAATTACAAGTTTGCTACTTTTCATTACGCTACGGCAATTTTCCACGTTTTTTACGACAGTGAAATGGTGAAAATTTGTATAAAGGAGAGGATAAGGAATATTTTAGTCTTTCTGTGACAGATTGTACTTGATTGTTCGAGTCTTTTGATGCAGTATAAACTCCGGTTAACGTAAAAGGTTTAGATGTTTTATTCCACCGGGGATTGACAATGTAAAGCATTGATGCCGATCGCATTTTAACACACCTGTGGAAAATTGCAAACAAGTCGTCTCTCGTCAAAAGACAACGAGTGCTTATTGTCCACATGTAAGCGTTTACTGATTAAGAATTAGTCCTTGTTGAAGTCGTAGCTTATATCAACACAAAATAAATTTTATTTGAACAAACCCAAAAGACGATGACAGACTAGCCAAGAACCCGAGAACTCATAATAAAAAATAGAAGTAGTGTTCATTGATTGATGCGTTCGCCAATGATGAGATTCATATATAAAGGATACATTTTTATGACCTTCCACTCTACTGTCTAACTTTTTGTACCTTGTGATTCAGCCACATTGTTATTTTTACATTCTTCCCATACAGAAGCTCATCTTAAGAGGGATATTACTGAGCAAGAAATGAAAACCATTTCATAACTTGCCGTGTTCGGTCGCCGGCTGGGACCGGAGATGCTGTGCTCGACAACCGCAGTTTCTTTCCACTGAAACTTCTTTATCATTTTATGTTAATATATTCTGCCTCTGACCTCTTCGCCTGCTCCATACACATCTTTTTGCAGCCGCAAGGAGTCATATTTTCTCTTGCCTACTTAAGGGGGTGTAGTGAACCATTGGCTGACGGTGAGATTTCCTCAAATTTTTTGACGGTTCGGTATCTAACCATTATGATCTATTTCCGTAGAACTCTTGATAATCACCCTGTTGTGACAGCGATGGAAGGAATAATGGCAAAACCTACAGGCTTTGTGCAAGCGTCAATACTCCTGCTGTTTCGAGTTTCATGCTTTTCATAACTAGGGGACGGAGGTATAAATTGAATTCAAAATAATAGAGAGAGGCCGAATTGCATCCTTCAGAATATGAATACTTGTGAAAACCTAGGAATCTGGTAAATATTTATTGACACTTTTGAATTATTTTCTTGAGCTCTAATGGAGGGAAATACGGTTTTGGCGAGAAGTAACTCTGAAATTGGTACGCAAAGGTCTTATGTAAGTAATGGACTTCATTACCCCAATTTTTATTACAATAATTTTATTATGAGCTTTTGAAACAGATGTGCAATGTGATGTGAATTTTTGGTTGCTGGCCTTCAAATACATGAAAACTATTTCTAACAACAACTTAAATATTTTACTTTCGTCTCAGTATTTTGAATACTCTCGCATGAATATAAAATGAGTGAATCCTCATAATGTGGAAATGTTCAAAAATAGGTTTGTGTTCTTGTGAGCATTGTTTATTTTATAATGCAATGAAGTTTGTTGTATCGACCCAATGAAAGTGGGAATAAAGGAGAAAGTCAAACAAGAAAGGTGAAAAAAACAAAGACCCAAACCTTAAGAAGAGCAGTGCTTGCATTTCTACCATTGCACTATAATTTATAATTAGCAAAGAATAGGATATGGAAGGCTACTGTTACCGATTCTTGAACTGGTGCAATGATAGGGATTACATGGATTAGCAAATTAGGACAGAGAAGAGCTGATGCTTACGTCACAGTCTCTCTCATGATTTAGTTGAATAGGCGTGAATGGGTTGATCATCCTCTGACGAAGTCGTTCAGTCATTGACGGTGAGATAGCGCCATCCTTAATTAATCCACGTCACAGCATTGCTGGAAACAGTGAAAACTTAACGAAATCAGGCGTCCCTTTGTATTGTAGAAAATATTTATTGAAAAGTACCAAGTATTCTTTGCAATATAGATATTTACACTAGAAACAGTAGTTTAACGAGAGGGAAAAATTTTCGTGTTTACTTATTGTTTAACAAGCAGATCTCACAGCCATAAATATTAAAACAAATGGTATTACCCACTGATTAGGTACATTCGTTTGTATCAAAAACACGTGTCGACGCACTTTCATCATCACCACCAAGTAAAATTTGTTCTTGTTGGTGCTTAAGCTTAGAAATGCAATATTTGAACGTTTTACAGTTGAAAAGTTGGATATAATCGTTTCATTGTAAAATTACAGTATGCAGTTCCACCATGTATTGAATGGCGACAATCATTTGATTGCAAATTAATTAAGTGTCCTAGAACTCCCGAACAGTTTAGGTGAGAGGATCTACTGAGCTCGAATAAGGTGTCCAGATTGCTGGTTCATTATAACGGGATAAACTTCCTATTTTCCTCGGGATACAGGCAACATCTCATGCATCTTTGTCTAATCAAGTGCGTTAGTATAGACTGTTCACCTATTGAAGTCATACCTAACTCACTCTTTCTAAGCATAAATGAGTGCCAAGCATTATTTTCAGAGCGTTAGATGCCATATCTATAGGAAGGCATACATATAAAGCATTTATTAAACTGATACAAGAATAAAATGAATGAAACATAAACGGAAAACTATTATGTTTTAAGGTAAAATTGTCCTTAATTAGTTGGAGGAAAGTTTAGTCGATGGAAAAAGAAAATTTGAAGACCTCTTCGAATTAAAATTTATTTATTCTATCGGAACCCTGGGACAAACACGTAAAAATCGGGATTGTCCATCTGAAATTATTGCACAGCATAAAGGAAAAGGAGGGGAGTAGAGTATTTTACCCAAAACGGAGGTCATAATAGGGGAGAAGGCCGGAAAAAGTATGCAATTGTAAATGAGGTCGACCTCAGAGTCTTTCGTACGTTTAAAAATTTCTAATTACTCTCGCGCATAAATTTCTCGTTGGTCATGACATAATTACAAAATTTCCAGATTCAAACGATGTAATATATTCTCTCCTATAATTATTAGATATTAAATTTTTGACAAAGCTATTTAAATTATCATTGATGCTTTTAAATGCAGTTAAATTTTCTTTTCACGCCGAAACTCCCGTCTATCCCAAGTTGACACCTTCGCACTCACTACACACTAATGGACACGTCCCCCTTCTCTCAAAAATTTGTTTTCAACAAAAAGTACATAAAGACCTAACAACTTCCTTGAGTGGTGTTCTTGTCGCCAACACATTGAAAGGAATTGTGATTGAAATTTTAGTACAAATTGCGGTTGAAATAACACCCATTCTCGGGAAGTAAGTGTCATGTATATAATCCCCTCAAACACTTTTCCTCTTAAAACGCTTATGCTTGATTATGATTTATAGATCGCACTTTGAGTTCCTGATAGTTTAGGTGAGCTAGTTCCCTGGTCATAATAGAGACCATATTATAATTATAAGTTTTAATTTCAGTGGATGTGGGAAGCATGAAATAAATATAGCATTATTAATGGTGTAATATTATACTTTTACACGACTGAAATTCTAATAAATTCAATGAAACTATCCCTATAAGTCTTTAATTTGACTCATTTTCGCGTGGTACATCCATATCACCTTCACAACGGAATATTTCATGCGATCATGAAAAAATTACTGCAGTGACAATATGATTAATTTTAAAAATTAGTTGAGAAAAAAACAGCTACACACTTAATTTTTTGATGAGTTGTAGGTGTCAGAAATTCCTCATTCGTTAAATAAGGTCTCTCTCTGGAGTGCATACACATACCATTTCCTATGTAAAATGGGGGGTATATTTTGGCAAATATCTCGGAAAGTAGAGTGATAAGGGTCTGACATTTTGGTAACTTTGGAAGAATGAGATATTTTTTATTAAAATGAGACTAAATTCAGTGATTTTTAGGTGAAATGATATTTCGCTTTCACTTCCTGGAATGTCAAGAGGATGGTCATGAAACTTCTCAGATCAGCGCACGGTATAGGAAATTACAGAGGGTAAATAAGTTCTTTTTGTTGAAGGCTTCCGCAATAAAATGTTGCCCACACACGAAAAATGGATTGGGTCGGCAATGATGTGATATTTCGTAGTAATAATTAACCAGCATACACTGAAGTTTAGGGGGGGAATCCGAGCGGATACTGTATTATAACCGACCAACGGAATCAAAAGTCGTAATTTCTAATCTGTGAATGGTCAAAACGATTAATGAAACATTTTCTACGCTTTATTTATTGTATGATAATTGACGGCTTAGTTTCCAATGTTTTCCACGGCTTATTCTGCGAATCACGAGGTCAGCAAAATGAGTCCATGAGAGCGAAATGTGGATAGATTGGAAGAATATTCAAAGGTTAGGAAAAACGCTTACACGTCTCTTGCGTAACAGTTTGAATTTATGCTTTAACTCTTTGGGTCTTGACTTTCGAATAAGCACTCAGGTCAATTGGACCATCCTTCGAGAACAATATTTTCGACGGATAACGGACTATCACCCCACCTCTATAGCCTTCAATGCCTCTGACTTTGCCTGAGGGAATAACCGAAATTGCCACTTAACGTGACAAAAAGGACAAATAGCGGTTGACTTTAGGGTACTCTAAAAAATTCTCCATAATAGAGTCGCAAAATTCCTCTCGCCATAGTTAAGTCACGTGTCGAATAGTGAGCCTCATTCGCCTAAATTCGACCAAAGGACTTTGATGATTAGTGTACTCGGTCTTCCGAAAGGCCATGTGATCGAATCTCTCTGATGTGAAATTTTTTTGAGTCATGTGAACGCAGCACAAATTCAGCACTGATTTAAGTCCCTCATTTGCGGTTTGTCATTCATTCAGGAAGTGAATCTGAAGGATATTTGGCACTTCTAGATAAAATCACTCTGTTTGCAATGAAGGTCCCACCTGTAATCCTGATGTAAAGTATTCAATGAGTAACGCTAAAGCGGTTTGCGGTAATTTATAATAAGTAAAATATTAAAAGTAATAAACTATTTTGCGGTGATGTAAAAGTTGGATTGGATATTGGGGGAGGCGACCGACAGCTAAGGTCATTTGCGCCATAGGAGACAGGTAAGGTGGATAGAAACCCGGCGTCGGCATTGGCCTGGTCTTAACGAAAGGCGCCAAGGAGACCACAGTTTAACGTCACATCCGACGAACGGAGTTCTTTACTTAAGCGCCCTCCACAAGGCACTTAAGTAGAGATCGGGTTTCCTTTGAAAAACATCGTTTTCCGCAGGGATTTGAACCCTGGCCGTCCATATGGTTATCTAGTACTCTAGCCACCACACCAACCCGATCCCCAATGTAAAAGTTACTAATGAAATAAGTTAATTAGTGGAATACCACCGAGTCCCAAAAGTAAGTGTTTCGTTTATGTTACCTTGATGCATTTATTTTCTTAAGAAAAAACAAACGTCCTTCGTTATAGTGCAAATCATCTCGGAAGTAATTCACCTCTCCATATTTTGAATCAACCAAGAGTAATTCCTCGTCATTGTACATGATTTAATGTTTTCCCGTTTACACTTTAGCTTGCGAACACAACGAGGAGGTAGAATTCGTGCTTGCATTATTTCGTCGTGCTCAAACATTCATAATTCGTGGGTTTTCGGGAAAAAGCATAAAGGTCGGCGTAGAGGCAAGTGCAGTCATTAAAAATGCGTTGCGGAAGGATAACTACTAAATACATAAAGAAATTGGGCAAAACGGACCCTGTTTTCATGTTCAGTTTGGCAAATTTTATGTTCCATTCAACGGGGAATATTCTCGAGCTCTAAACTTTCTCCAAATGACTCAGATGGACCGGAATAGAAATGCTGGAGAAATTTATAACTGGTGTGTTTCAGAGCGACACAGAGAACATTATCATGACGTTTCACTACATCATAATGTCTGAGAGAAGCGATAAAATAAGAGCGAATAGATAGGTACAAAAACTCGTTCTTTCCGAGCACAATAAGCGACCACAATTAAAACTGAGCTCCGCTAAATACACTCCCAAAATACACATCACCATTTCACCTCTTAAAACTTTACGTCTTTACACGGCTAACACCTCCTGCCACACGCCCATACGGCCGTATGTAGATGTAGAATACCGAAAGTTAACTCCGGTAATTCATACCGACCCAGTCGTTGTAGCTTTGACTACCGGAAAGGATAGTTAGTTTTGGGATATATCCGAGGCGAACCGCAAGTTTATTTCGTAAGTCTATAAGCATCCAGACCCACCGGAAGTAAAAAAAAATAGCGACGGAAAAAGTGAGAACCTTTCGGAAGGGATTCGGCAGTGGTAGAAGTTCGAACGTTTTACCCTAGAATCCACAAAGTTCGTCTCCAAGTTGGAGCTCACTCACATCATTCGAAAGGAGGAAGAATAAAATATATTTAGCGGGAAAACCGCAACTTCCTCTCCCAGTAATTTTCCATCCTTTCCTCCCCTTATTTCCTTCCGAACCTTTCTCAGCTGATTCTTTGTTCGGAGACATGTGATTGACTTTTGCAGTGTGCCGCGAACTTTCGCAATCCCGAGAAGGCATAAAAAGAAGAGTCTATTTTCAGTGGCGAACCGTGAAAGACACTTTCGCAAAGTTTTCCACGGTGGCTCTGATCGAAAGAGAACATTTCTCAGCTCCCAAATGTCGTTGTATCATGACTTTTAACCCCTCAACAGTCCATTGTGCGATCGATTTAGGACATTTCACTCTCGGAATTCGACTGGAACATTTCATACACATATAATGCAATGATAAACGCAATTGTTGTGATTTACATACAGCTGTAATGCCACTAAAAATCATTGGCATAGTTTTATTCATGAAAAAATAGGCACTAAGCTGTGAGGTTTTTATGTAAAGGATAAAATTCCCAAAATCATCATCATTGATCGTTCAATCCTATGATTGGTTGACTGCAGCCCTCGACCCTTCCCTATCTAATGCTAGTTCCCCTAAGCCTCTGTCACATGGGGCTTGTTCTAGCAGCCAGTTTTCGCTGCAAGATCCAGCAACGCTAGTGGCTGGTTCTCCAGCGAACTAGAAGTCCTGTCAGACGGAGCTGGGGAACTAACTCCAGTCTGCTGTTGTGATTGGCACTGTGTGTGTAGTTAATAATGTCGTCTGTTGGCATTAGACGTGATATTTTGTTACGTATAATCAGAATGGGATTGCGCGAAGGATGCTTAGAATTGTTAAGAAGAAAAAGGAGGAAGTGGGTGAGGAAATGGATCGAAAGAAGGGATTTGTTGGGAGCATCATCACGTCTTATTTGTGAGCTTGCAGCAGAAGACCCAAATTCATATCTGAATATGCTGAGATTGTCAGAATTAAAATTTAACGACCTCCTTGAAATGATAACACCACTGATACAGAAAAAGTACACCAACATGAGGCAAGCAATACCTTAAAAAACTAAACTAGAAATTACTCTAAGATTCTCGGCAACTGGTGACAGTTTAAAGTCACCCCAGTACCTCTTTCGAGTGCCTCAAACACAATATCAACTTTCCTGCACGAAGTCCTGGGTGCAATTTATACTGCCTTACAGCCATTTATCCAGGTAATATTGATTTATTTATATTATTTATATTTATTTATCACTTTTAGTGAAGATGCCGAAAGGCTAATATATTCTTAATTATTTATAGAAAAAAGGGGGAAAATATATAATAAAACGTATTTCACTTCTTCCGAACAAAAGAACAAATTTGTTCTGATGAAAAATACAACGTTAATTATATTTCCACTCCTTTTTTCTATAAAAAAATATGTAACACTTAAAAGATTCTCTCTGTGACTGAGGAAGGGTGAACACCCGAAACGTTTTCAGTAAGACTTTCTTTTTACTCTCGTCTTTTTACCCCCCCTGTAAGTTTCCTATATTATATTATATATATTCCTATTATATACATATATATATATATATTTATTTTTTTTTGCCTAACATACCTTAACATACCATATTATGTCTCAACAGCATATTAAGACAATTATTAATATAAACATCCTGTAATTATATATGGTTTAAAGATGATTACTTCAACATGTCCAATAAAAGAAAGTCATTATTTAAAAATGGCATCAAGTGGAAAAAGTCAGAGTAATTATTAGTTGGTCAAAGTTATTATAAGATAATTTCAATAACAAAACACACTACTAGAAAATTAAGTAATAAACTGCATTTGAAAAAAATAAGTGTCATAGAGAGTTACAAAGTGTTTTTTTACATTGTTTCATTTGAAGCTGGAGAACAGATAGATATTTATTAGTGCTTTGTTCAATTAGTCATCGCATTCGTCATGTAGTTCACACTGAGTGTCTGTATTTGAAGTATTTGTTGCTATTGGTTCGAAGGACATCGAAGAATGGGTACTAGCACTATTCGGACGCTGCATTTGTGTTGTGAAGTAGGATGAGGTAGCTGCAGAGTCAATTAAATTTAGTCTCTCGGTGGTAATGGGGTTATTAATGTCCTGCTGTAGAAGAATGAAGCTGCGTAGTGGCATCACACGAAGCTGAGCAGCTATTTGCCTGCCATACTTTTCGTACTCGTCGTCTGGATCAATAGCAGTCAAAGTGGCAATAGTTTCAAGTTTATTTATATTTTCTTCAAATCTGGTGGGCTTAATTGATTTCTTGAACTTGTTCTTGGTTGGCGATTTCTGCTTGTGAAGAGTCTGCTGTGGTTGCGGACGCATTTTTAACGTAGAGTGTGTGTTCAGCTCTTTTTGCGGAGTGGAAGCCTTCATCACGCTGCCGCTGCTGCACGGTTCAGGAGTAACATCTTTTTCTTGCAATGTTCCACTTGGAGCAGTAGTCTGTTTAGGCATCAATGGTTCATCCTGTAAAATGAAATAAAATGCAACACCGTTTACACAAAATTGACATTCATTCATAAAGGTACCCACAAAGTCAGTTTTTTATAATATAAGTTTTTTTAGGTACCAAGAGCTGTAGAAGAATGGAAAAGCATTCAAAAGGGTTTTGAACTGATGTGGAACTTTCCCAACTGCTGTGTAGCAATGGCCGGTAAACACATTAGGATTGTACGACCGCGTAACTCCACTTCCATGTACTTCAATTGAAAAGGATTCTACAGCATTGTTCTGTTTGCCATGGTTGACGCCGAGTATAGGTTCACATTCATTGATGTTGGTAGTGATGGGAGAGCCAACGTCAGTACTATTTTCAAGTGTTCCCAGTTAAACACGGTAATTGAAAACAACCTCCTTTATTGGCCTATAAGCGGGCTTTGTGTTGGGGATGATGCTTTCCCCCTTAGAAACACCCTTCTTACACCTTACAGCCACAGACAACTAACCCTAGAAGAGAGAGTCTTTAACTATAGACTATCAAGAGCTCGTCGAGTATCTTAAAATGCCTTTGGTATATTAGTTGCTAGGTTTCGCGTGTTTACTCGACCAATCCATTTATCAGTAGATACAATAGAACCAGTTGTTAAAGCTGCTTGTGTCCTCCACAATTGGCAGATATCAGCAAGATCTGGCAGATATATTCCATCCGGATCTGTTGACACCGAGGACCTCAACTCTGGTCAAATAATTCCAGGGTCATGGCGTAATGAGGTGTTACCCATGGTTGACTTAAAAAAAAGTCAATTAAAAACTACAGCCACGAAGTTAAGCGTATCCGGAATAGGTATGCTAAGGCATTTATGACAGACCTTCAAGTACCTTGGCAACTGAGGAGCATCGCTTGGGAATCATCATAGAAGTAAGAAAAGTTCAAGGCGTTAAATAAAATGTACTAGACATTAACAACAAATTGTTCCAATTCAAATACTATTATTTTGTGCTATGGGCTTGTAAAATTGTAAGACTATTAAAAACTAGTAAGTTGTGGCCATCACAAAACTTTCTTCAATATTTACCTATACACATTCACGTAGTCTAGAGATAAACTCCGTCAGCTGCTATAGAGCGTTCACGGAAATCCTGAATGGCGCAGCCTAGCAGCGCCACCTAGCAGCTCTTAAGCGATATGCAACAAAACCTTATCAGCAACTCATCATGTCAATATATAACATAATATGAAATTTGGACCAAATCCATTCATACATTCCTGAGATATAGCAATCGCGGAAATCGTGAATATTGCAGCATAGCAGCGCCACCTGTCAGACGATATATACCAAAACCTAATCAGCACCAATTTAGGTTTAGCTATAACTGAATATGAAGTTTGATTGAGTTCCGTTCAGTAGTTCGCGAGATAGAGCGGCCACAAAATTTGTGTCACATACAGACACACAGACAAACAGACAAACAGGCAGACTAACAGACAGACATTTTACAAAAATAGCAAAATCGTGTTCAGGACATCTCAAAACATATAAATCCATCAAAAAGCCGACATCGAAAATTTTCGCGATTCCTATACTTTCTTCTTATGCAAATTGAAGAAATTAAAAATGAATCTTCTCAAAAGAAGATCGAAATAGACCTGTTTAACAATAAATTTCACTAACATGAGGTTTTAAATTTGTTCTTCTCAAAACTTATATTTTCGTTACGATTTAACGTTTTACTATTGTACAACAACACAATTTATTCGGTTATATTATACACATACGGAACATGGAGTATAATTACACAGAAGGTACTTACCAAATTTGAAGTAGGTAGACTCCCTGCCTAGAACCACCTTCTTCCAAAAGCAATCAGCTGCAGCAAACCATGCCAAACTAGGTCTGTATGTATCTTCAGTCCCTGCTCCACTTTTCATTGACGATTTTACTTTGTTTAACTCAAATTTATATGAATCCTATATGGATTAAATTTTTGTTTTCAATTTACCAATATCAATATTTCCAAACCCTTCCTGTTCAAGATCGGTGACTAGGTTTTGCATGGCTGCTTGCCTCTTGTCCCGTTTTAAATAATCTTCGGGCGAAACATCCCACAAACATGTATACTGTTTGTAAATTCCGAGGAAATTTAAAATTTGTTCACTGTTCCATTTCAAATCTGATATTTTGTAAAGGTTATCTATAAAAATCACACCAAAACGCAAAACAGTCAACAACACACGCCACGATGCTGTGTACTCAAGCCGAAGCGAGAACTGGCACGGCACTGCGGTTTCAGTCAGAAGGGGCTGGGATGGCGCTAGAGACAACAGCTGGGCGGTTACGTGACCTTCTAGTGACCGTTCAAGTGCTAGCAATAATAAACCGTTTAAACCCTCTAGCGGCTACAGATACCAGCTCATGCGAGTGTTTCTTGTCGCTGGAAGAGCAGTCACACGATGCTGGTTTCTGCTTGTTCTAGCTGCTTGTTACTAGCGGTGAAAAAACCAGCTCCGTGTGACAGGGGCTTTACCTCCTGGTATCCTATCCTATGTACTGTCTTCTTTAATTGGTCCATGAACTTATTCCTGGGTCTTCCTCTAGGCACTTTTCCCTCTTTTTTTTACCTTCGATTATGCTCTTCACAAACCCATTGAGTCTCAGGGTGTGTTCAATCTATATTGTTCTTCTTTTCTCTATGGCGTTCCATATGGTCCTTTCTTCTTCTACTCTTCCGTACAATTCATAATTTCTTAGTTTTTCCGTCCATTTTATCTTCAGCACCCTCCTCCATTATCAGATTTCGAAGGATTCTATTCTTTTCTGGTCAGCTTATCGAATGGTCAATGCTCCCGATCCATAGAGTGCTACGCTCTACACGAATGTTTTCACATACTGTTACTTGGTTTGTAGTCCTATCTTCTTTGAGCACAGCAGTTTTCTTTTTCCCATGGACACCTTCTTAGCTTGGGCTATTCTTCATTTGGTGTCCATTGTACTTCTTCCGTCCTGCATGATGGTTCTTTCGAGATATGTGAAGGAATCCACTTCCTATTATTTCTCTCCTCTCAGAGCGACTTCTACATTCTGCTTCTCTCTTCTGTATACTAGGATTTTAACCTTCGTCTTATATATATTCACTTTGTATTCTTAAAGATCATGGTCTTTTATGTTTAGCAACCTTTGAGTTATCGCTATTTCCAGCTATGACTGCGATATCAATTACCAAAGTATTGTTGATAAAATCGTTTTTTGAATACATAAAAACATATTAAAATTTGTAGAATTAATGACGGCGTATGAACTAGCCACCAAAAAATAAAAAGATACATTATAGCGCCCGAGGATACAGAGAAACGTTTGTACTGCCCTGCATGTCGCACCAACTGTTTTAATGAAAACAGACGAAGTTACCGATTTTAACGAAGTTACCAGAAGTATTTTTTGCTGGTTCAAGCGTTAGTGTCACGTTGTTCCGGCCAGGGAAGGGAAAGGGAATATTCTGATAGTCAGTCTTCAGAATTGGGACTGTGGAATTAACACTGTGGTCATGATCGAGTTCCCTAACAAGGGCACTGTGGCACTAAGACCGGTGGTTTTGTACGTAACGGAGTGATGAGCGATGAAACATCATGAGAGAGAAATGCATGCAAACGAAACGAGAATGCTGTGTTGGATGAATGTTCATACCAAGTTGGGCAAGGTGAACAATAAATATGGGAGATTATAGGCAATTTGAAAGTTTCTCCAGTCAAAAAGAAATTACGACGAAAGACTCGGGTGGTATGACCACGAGGAAAGGAGAGGTGAAAAGTATGTGGAAAAGAGAGTTTTGAATTTGGAAATGAAAGGAAAACCAAACAGAGGAAGGCCTGATTAGGTGTGGATAGAGATAACCAGGCAGTATTCCCGGGAGGAGGAATTAAAAAGGGAAGCGACGCGAGACAGACAAGAGTTGAGAACTCGTGTTTACTGTACTGAAGCAGAGTAAAGGAAATGTCTAAACCATTCGGATTGAAAACCAGGAGGAAAAGTAGGTCCCCACGTTTGCGAAATGATCTTTTATGAACCGGAATGCGTCAACAAACCTGATTTGCTGACGATCGAATATCTCAATTGTAGGGAGGCCCGAGAAGACCTCACGAAAACCTGATAAATTTTTTTATCAGAAGATTTAGCGTCGGCATGAAGTTACAGACGGATACTCCTTTGACCAACCGACCTTAAGTAACGGGTTCAAATCACGGTGAGTCTGCTGCTCTTGTCTAGTAAAATTCAAGCTGTTGAATATTTCTGGGTACTAGGACATTCTAGAACATAATTTGAAAAATAACTGGTACCTCTAGCTTAATGTGAAAATTCTATAGTAGTCTGAGGGATGTGGGGAATTACTTGAATTTGGTCTATTCACAAAAAACTTAGCTTACCAAATATAACAACATATCTTTCTTTTACATTTAAATTTTACTTTTAAAGTTATTTGCCAAAAATTACCAGCCATTTTGCATGGGAAATGGAAGGGGCATACACTCGAGAGACCATATTTAAAATAATGAGGAATTTCTTCATCATAGATCTCGTCAGAATTTAACAGTGGGTATTTTGAATTATTTCTAAACTATTAAAAAATAAAATAATTAATATCCGCAGTAAGTTTCATTGAATGACGAAAAAAATTAAAAGATTTGCAGGGCGTTTTCACCGCTCGAGGTGTAGAAAATGAGCAATGCTTATGACTTATGCATGCATAATTTGTCAATTACTTAGAATATCAGTCATATAAAGCGATAAATACCGCCGATATGGCAATACCGCCATAAATATTGCATTTTTACTTCATGATTCTTACTGCTGTTGAAATAAACGATTGACATTCGAATGTGGTCAATGCTATGGCTAAGCAAAAATCTCGTTCAAAATGCAATTGAACTCCCGTTAGGATGGGTACCAAGTGACTTCCTTTCTCACGCATCAAATCGAATTTAGTGTTGAACACCCGTAGTAAGTTATTTTCTTTCGAATACTAAATTGCGCTTTACAAAAGGTTTGAGACAAAGAAAAGAGACATTCTAATGTTTATATTAATCTCATCGTCAGTTGAAAATAAACTCTTCCCGTCACTGTTTAAATCATGTAAACACAGACGCCGTAATCTTCCCACTCGCAGCGTACGATGTGATTCAAAAGCATCTCCACCTCTCGAAAAATTTACGTTTAAGAGAGAGATTTTAACAAAAAGGCAAACTCAAAAATACGAAAAAGAATAGTATCATGCCGGCGGAAGTATTCGTAGTTAAGATACGGCATGGTCGCTTAGGACCCCAGCCCAGTCAGCAATAGTTATTCTCTCAGCCCCATCATATATCCTTCATCTCCTCTCTATCTCACAATTCATATCTCATGGCCAATGTACATTGATCCATTCATTTTGAGGTCTTTCATTCCTAAGACTAGTTGACTTTAGCTTCCAATCCCTAGCTATCTACTTCAATTTCCCTTAGTCTCCAGTAGTTCTCCTGAATTACTTTCCTCTTTTATTTGATCGATGTCCCTTGGACCTACCTCTTGGGATTATTCCCCCTATTCTTCACAAACCCATTCAACCTCAAAATGCGTCCAATGCACCTGATTCTTCTATTTCGTATAGTGAATCATATAATACTTTCCTGTTCTAGTTTTCTGTATACTTCATTTTTCTTTAATTTATTCATTCATTTGATCTTCAGCATCCTCATCCTCCTCCAGAACCAGATTTCGAAGGCTTCTAGCTTGTTCTGGTCAACTTATCTAATGGTCCATGCTTCTGATCCATAGAGTGCTGCGCTCCACAAGAGTGTTTTCACATAATGTTTCCTTGTTTGTTGTCCTACCTTCTTTGAGCACAGTAGTTGTCTTTTTCCCATGAACGCCTTCTTAGCTTGGGCTATTCTTCGTTTGATATCTATTGCACTTCTTCCATCCCATGTGACGGTACTTCCGAGATAGGTGAAGGAATCCACTTGATCTAATTTCTCTCCACTCAGGGTGACGTATGCATAAGGCTTTTCTTTTCCCACTTCTTTGTCTTATTTATTTACATGTTTTATTCTTGGAGAACTTGGTCCATTTCGTTTAGTGACCTTTGAAGATCATTGCGATTTCCTACTATGACTACGATATCATCTGCGAACCGGGGCATGTTATTTCTTCTCCGTTAATTTAAATTCCGTTCAGTCCAATTTCTTGTGCTTATCTTATAGCCTCTTCCAAGTGCATGTTAAATGGTGCTGGTGAGAGGTTGTGTTTATTCTTCCACTTAGGGTATGACAGCCATGGAAGGCTGTCGAAATAAAATTAGTCTACGTATGAGTGCTTCTCTACTTCTATTACTGTGTTTTTTTATCCGCCTTCCTTGGCATATTTTTATTTTTTCGTCACTCGAGTTATCCTTCACGAAGTTATATATATATTATATATTTCTAATGTTAACACGAATGCAACCTTATCTGAAGTTACATAATGGTCTTACGCTCAACGTGGTCATGCCTTCACTCGCTCCGGGCGCAACAGCGGAGCAAAGAGCAGTTTATACCCAGGAGCGGCGTCTACTGGCCTCCGCGTCGCTCTCTGCTCTCTTCCCGTGATGTTCTTTCTCCCACACCCACCCGACGACTTCCCGCTCCTCCTCCCCCCGGAAGCGACGCCAGCCGACGGCAGGTCCAGTGACGTCAGAGAGCGTCAGAGACCCCGCCTCCTCCCGTGCGACCGGGAGAGCAGCGGTAGGCGATGCGAAAAAATTCAATATTAATATGGAGGAAGAGTTGGGAAGGAGGAGTGGTGAGATGCCCTGAGGAAGGGAGGGAGGGTTGTTGTCTGGAGGGCGGGAGATGGGGGAGAGGGAGAGGGAGAGGGGGAGGAATAGAGTCTTCTCATGTGTACATGGAGTGGGGGTTGGTCTTTGGCGGGGGCAGGAAAGGGTAATGGGGGTAGGGGGAGCAGAAGGTCCGCAATGCGCCAGTCCAGGGACCCCTCCACACCCCTCTCGAAACCCTTAACTCCTTCGGCCGAAACCCCCGGGCTCGCACCCATCCCTCATACCCTCCCAACACTTGTGTTCCCATCCTTCCTTGTCCCTCCCTCCCCCCCGTGAGATGGACTGCTTTTTCTTCATCTTCATCTCCTTTCTTATTCCTTTCGCAATGGGACGAATATAATATTGTAATTAGTGATACATTATAGACGTGTTTGTTTGCTTGCTTCATTTCATATTAAGAATATGTATTTTCTTAAACTCTATTTATTTAATTTATTTATTTTTTCAAATATACTTTTGATGTCGATTCAACTTTTTTTTGTTAAATTTTTGTAACTTTTTCTTATTTTATTTTGATTATTAAGACTCACTTTTTAGTTGTCGATTTACTGTTTATGATTTATTTATTATTATTTATTCATATTTATTTTATTATCTTAAGTTATCTTTGTTTTATTTATGTATTGATCTTTATTTTTATTTGTTCATTTATGTATTTTTTATTTATTTTTACTTTCTTATTTTTTATTTATTTTTATCCTCTTATTACTTATTAAGTTTATTTTAACTTTGCAGTTATGTATAAATACCATTTTTATTTTTATTATCATTCTTGTGTATTTCATGCATTGTTTTTTTTTGTTGGTGTTACACTAGCTTAATCTGTTCGTAGGTTTTCGCAGGATTTTCACACTCCCCTTCATGTGTAGGTGTTTTCCTGCAGTGGGCTTTTTCGTCAAGGATATCTCTTCCTTATTTCCTCACGTTTTTCCTACAAATCTACGTATCTTTCTTCACACTTATTTCATGTATTTATTTGATGAGGGGCTAGATGGAAGTAGGGACTGCCTTAGTCTCAATCTAGCCCCAATAAAGACGCCTTACCATAATTATCATTATTATCTGTGCTCTTCTCCTCTCTCGCGACCATCTCAGCTGGTCCAGCCGCTCCCTTCCCCCTCCTTTTCCACCTCCCTCCCCTCCCTCTTCCCCCTTAACCCTCCCCCCTCTTACTCCGCACTCTTCCCCCCCTCCTCGTCCTCTTCCCCTCAACCGTCCGCCCCGAAGTCCAAATAAACAAAGCAGAACCGATTCGTCGGGCCCACTTGCATTTCATGTTACATGCATATGCATTCTCCCGCCGCCCAAATGGAAAGAGTCCACCCCTCCCCTCTTTTCTCTGTTTTGAATTGCGTCGCGGATTGTGTTCCTCTTTTTGCTTTTTTTCTATTTCTCGTTAATCTTTTACTTTTCTCTCGTGGGTGCTCTTTTTTCCAGCACTCATATCCCATCTCCCCTCTTTTCTTAGCCGACTCGTCCTGTTCCTCGTTCGTCTTCCTCGAGTGACAATCGTATTACGTACTTCCTTTCTGGTGATCGCAGCCGCCCTGAGAAAGAATTAAACTCCATCTTAGTTAACTATGTGGTACTACATCACAATACTTTATTAACTCTTTTTACTTTAGGTTTAGAGTATCAGGCAATATTTTGTGGAAATGGGGTACAACAAATGCCTTGATCTCACAATAGAAGTTTCTGTTCACTTTCCACAGAATTTTATTCAGCTTGACAATGACAGTTTATTCGAAACTTTGGTCGGTGAATAAAATTCTGTGGAAAGTGAGCGGAAACTTTGATTGTGAGATCATGGCATCTTGCTACTTTTACAGACCACAGAAAAACTCAACTTCTTCACAACCCAGGTTTCGATGGCTAAGCATCATCATCAGGTGATTTAAGAAGTCATCATCTCAAAACCATTAATATTATCAATAAAAATTTTTCTTCCCGCTAATTCCCCTATCGCTTCTGCCATTGTATGACCTATCGCCTTCCCCCAAATTTGTCCTCTCCCTCTTATCCACCACCTCTTTTCCTACTGGTAATATATAAGGGGGTGAGATTCTTTTCTTAAGCACCGGATGATAACGCTTAGCTATCTAAACCCGGGTCGTGGTGAAGTTGAATTTTTCTGTGGTTTGGAAATGTTACAAGAATTAATACATTTTCGCACCGAAGAAAGTTGATGGATAAGGCAAGAGTTGAATAAATTGATATTGTTTAAATAACATTTATTGTTCCAAGTTTGAGGTGATTTTTTGAAAAAGAATCGTTATTTTTTTATTTGAATGATCCCAAAAAAATTTAATGGCCTTTTTACATGGGGTAATTCGACAAAAATAGCAGACGATCATAAATATATACGTTCTCAGTCGAGAAAAATCCGCTCAGGTGGGACTCAAGCCTACGACCCACAGATTAGAAGGCGAAGACTTTACTTCCATCGCGTTCTGGGCCGAGCAGGCCAATGAATGAATAGAATGAATCCATTATTTTTCATCACAAAGATTGTAGAGATTTTTTAATTGGAGACAGAGTAAAGGTGCTTCAAGATTTCAGGATTTGCATCGAAATATTGAGAGCAGCGGTAAGTTCATAGGTCTCCATTCCATGATTATATAAAATCTTTGTTTAACTTAAAAACTAAATCCTTTCTTTCATACAATATCTAAAGCCTCAGGCGGGATTTGGCTAAACGGCTTATTGGCTTCCAGGCCTTCGCGTTGCCAATGTGGCCACCTAGGCCGGACAGGGCTTAGGGTATTTCAGAAAGTGAACTCAATTTTTTTAATGCTAACGTGGTTTAAGAGGCTCATCATAACTTTAGATATCGTTAAAATGAATTATGTAGTCTTTAACTGGTGATTTGATTGGTCTTTCCCGGTAAATAGTTGCCAGAAATTGCGTGGGGCATAGTTGCTAATCAAGCTTATTTAATGGCACCATTGAAGGCGTAATATCTCCGCAAAAATTATGGAAACCAGGAGGAGAAAGTAAATTAAGCATCCTACATTTTTTCCTCAGAAAATATATTTTTTGCTGCAGTATGTTTCTGACAAAATTCTTGTGTTTATATAGTGCGATAAATAAGGAGTTGTGACCCTTTTTACACGGAGCAAATGTGCTAAAAATCACCTACCCTGTAGCCTGCTGACATATATTGCCTGTTTATCGAGGACCATCCAGTAGAGTAGTTCAAATTCTCTGATGGTTGATACTCAAGCCGTAATATTCCCTCTATTTCATACTCCTCTGTACTCTGCAAAGCTTCACTACTCGAAGAATTATTCCAACCTGCGAACCTTGGGAGTAAGTAAACAGTCCATGGTGGGAAAGATTACTCCGAGGTAAGACTTTTTCATCCCTTGTTTAGCTTCCTCGAGAGACTATCGCTTTAGTTCCAATCTGGTGACCGCACACTTTTCGAAGGAAACTTCGGATGAAAAATCTAAACGCATTAATTTGTCTGCAAAAGTGAGGTTTAAAAAATGCCATCGATTTGAAAAATTTGAAATAATTATTTCTTGATTGGTTGTCATGAGATTAAAAGAGATATTAGCTGGCTCAAATGGATTTTGCTGTCAAGGGTTTTAGACAAACTGACAAGGTATATAGAAGAGAGACCATCAGGAGTTACGGAACGGCTTTCCTCCATCCTTATTACGCGTTGAGAGGCTTATGAATTTCATCGTAATAGGTACCCAATATCCCAGTTTGAGTAGAGATTAGAACCGACTATCCATGAGCATCAGACGGGCGCTTTATCCGGTATCTAAGATAAGGCTAAATATTGTTCAGTTTGAATCTTCAGGAAGCTAAAGCAATGGCCTACCGCGATGGATAAACCGGTTTCCGTTCAGTCACCGATGAGCTCGGCTCGAATATTAAAGGAATGATCCCTCTATTCGTTCGAATGATCTTGGCCCTGTATTCTAATGGCAGACTTCCAAGATTGAAATGACTCTAGTCGTTGGACTAATACTTTTTCTGCGGCTAATGCTTTTAGCTTATCATTTCCTCATTTTAACGTCTCAGTAGGGCATCACTATTTGAAGTGTGACCGTGTCCTGTGAACCTTGTAAGAGTTATACCGTCTGTTATATATACGATTGGTTAACCCACTTTTATGGGTTATACATTTTTTCATGGGATTTTAGAACAATGGAAATGATCAAGAGAAAAGTTGCTCGAAATCCTTTCATAGGATAATTAGTAAACTAGACGTATGCTAGCGACAAGAAAGGTGTAGAATAGAGCACGCACAGTGGGAGAATTCCAGGCACTCGTGTGATGAAGTACTTCCGATGGATACGTTAAAATACCTTACGCTTGTACAAATGGATTTTTCGAAAAAATTCGTGCAACCAACCGTAAAGTGTGGGTTCTTGGATTTTACTAAATGATGGTCTCAAGGAAGCATTCGGATGTATACCACACAACTACTGTTCCTTGACCGACAACACTATTTCTGTCCTAAATGGAGAGTAATAAACCCAAGAATGCCATAAAAGCAATAGCTCATATGCAATAGAAGAAAATAATGTTCCCATCTTTTGAAAGTGGTTTACACAGTATACACGAAAAAATATACTAATTCCACCGACACATATACCAACGAAAAACACTACCGGTATGGGTAATCGAACCGAGATCTTCAGTGTGAGAGTCGGGTATCCTAACCACTAGACAATACCGGATTATGGAACAATAATTAGAAGTTTTTCATCATAAAATCTAATTAACGCGGATACAACAAGCTTCGGAATAGTATTATTAACTAGAGGCTGAATTGCTGATTGAAATTGGAGAAGGCGATGAGGCGCAATCTCCGGAGGCCTCCGATACTACCGGCACGCCGCGGCAAAGGTCTCTGTCCATCGGTTTGAAGGATCGCACTTGAGGGAATGTGTGGAACAGAGGTATGGAGAGCTACGAGTCAATTCATAATGAGGCCCAACGAAAAGCTATCCAAACTCTTCCCTAGACATTAAAATTTGTTTCTCTAAACTCCCGATGTATATGCGCGGTTTAAAAATGAATAATTACTGCCGATTGTTAAGCAGGAGTCTGATTTCGAGACTGCCGCTTAATTTCCATTTGAAATCAACTATACGACGTTCCTTTCTGTCCGCTACATTAAGCTTTGTAGCTCTTCTTTCTTTTAACTACAAACGTTGATTTGGCGATAATTTTAGGCAAAACGTTCGAGTGTTTGCTTAGGAATACTTACCTAGAGAATTCCCGAGTGCAAACAGCAAATCATGAAATGTTCACCGAAAAGAATGTTAATGCGTTGAAAGAAAACGACCAAAGTATCGTTTTGTAGCCATCAGAAAACCCCTGAGCAGTTTGATAATAAACTCCACTTTCTCCGGTGAGATGTTGTAGAACAGCATATTGAACAATGATACTCAAACGGTATCGTACTGTCTACCAAATTTATTTCAACTCTTACAACACGTGTTTCAACTGCTTGGCAGTCGCACTTCGGAATAGTATTATTAACTATAGGCACCGAAGGTCTTACCTGATGATGACTGCTAGACAGTTGAAACACGTGTTGTAAGAGTTTGAAATAAATTTGGTAGACAGTACGATATCGTTTGAGTATCATTAAACTTAATGATAATGAAAGTTCCTCGATGAAAATACATTCAGACAGATGCACTCGAGAGGGTGATACTAGATAATGGAGCCAAAATACGAATTTTGTAGGCCATGGGAACTTAATATTTAATAAATCGTGGAGTGAAATTTTTAAGTAACTTTAAAAAATGTAATTCGGTTTAAGATAAAATATATGATAACTATATTTTATCAGTTATTTTTATGATTATTTGATAATTATAATCAATTATATTACTTTCGAATTTATTTTAATTTTTTCGTACAACCTACCCTGCTAGCCACAAAGGTATGTAACCCCAAAGAGGTACTTGTATTTCATCTGCCAATACCACCATACTCGTACTAGTAGAGGACAATACAAATTCAATAAAAATAAGTACCTTTTTCTCGAATACCAGTATTCCGTGTCTTCTTTCCGATGGCTGATGCATACGCATCCGTTTAGCAGACGTGTTCCGTCCATAATCCGACATCGGTCGGCGTGCTTCCCCCTTTATGCGTTTTTTTTTTTACGGTCCGCGTTGCCATGGCGACCATATTTCCACCCCCGACGCCCACGCCATTCCGCTCCGGAGCGGCCGTCATCTCAACCTCTCCCCCACCCCACTCCAAGGCCGACCAACCACCGTTCCCCCCCTTTTCATCTTTATCTATCCATTATCCAACCCGGCCATTCCGTCGGAGCGGGCCCTCCTTATGGTCAGGACGGAATTTTTCTCCTCTATTATTTTTTTCTCCCCCATAGCCGAGAGAGGGAGAGGAGTGGAGGCAGGAGGTTGAGAACGGAAGACTCTCTCACACCCCTACGTTCCCCCCCCCCCTAGTGTGGGAGTGGATGGCTCTCGGGAAAGCCCCTCGGCCAATAGGGGTTCGCCTCCGTCTCCGTGCCCAGGACGGCGGTATATGATGAATTTATGGATCTAATATAACGAAGCCTTCCCATTGGCGGAGAGGTCAAAACCTGGAAGGGGGTGGGGGCGAGACGGGAAGGGTGGTCGGAAAAGGGGGCGGGGAAGGGTGGGGAGGCTCCCCTTGGCGCCCGGCAGGGGGAGGGTGGGGAAGTGCAGGGGTAAAAGGTGTGCGAGGGGGGTGAGGGAGGGAGGGTGTTGGGTTGGGAGCCGCGTTAAGATGTTACGCATGGTGGTCGGGGAAAGATGACGCGGCGGAACCGAATTTATTTTCATTACTCTTTTGTTTCAATGGAGGGAGGAATGCTGGGAGGAGGATTTGGGATGGGGGGAGGAGGTCGATCCAGGAAGGGAATAAAAATATTAATGGTAATGGCCTGTCTGAGGAGGATTCTTTGGGGTTTGCATTTTTTTCTCGCTCGCTGGACCAGCTCCGGCACAACAAGCGGGCAATGCTAACAAATGCGACCGCTCAGACGAATGCATGTATTTAAGGGTTGGCGAATATTTTACGCCAAAAGTGGAAATATGTAAGGTGCCGAAGAAAATGCCCATATATTATAGAATTAAACTGAATTTAATAATGCCTAAACTAAAAAAACCTCGAACAGAACGTAAATCTTATATATGCTCCCAAAAATTTTTAAAATGTAGGCTAAAATAATAAAAATATGTAAAAAGGGTAAAAAACTTTTGAAAATGCTAAAGAATTGGCTTTCCCTTATAAGAATATCGCCTGTTTTTTCTGGTTGCGTATTTAAAAATTTTACAAACTACGACTGCACCGCATAAAATTTATAAATGGCAAAAATTATCCATTTATGCATGCTCAATACAAATTATTGACCATTTCATTTTCCTAAAGCCTCTATCATTCAACATTTTTATTAATGACATGTAATGTAATTGATGCGGAAAGAATTAAAAAATAGAAATATTAGTATTTCTCGTCTAAGAGACGCTTCACGGTGTACCGATTTCCCGATGCGTTGGATTGTAGGTTTCAATATCCCCAGTCAAAACTAGTCTACTAATACTTTTCTAACGAATTAGCGAAGGAATGTGAAAAAAACAATTAGCTTGCTGTGTAGCGTTGAATGGTGTGTGTGGACACTAAGGAAGGCGGACGAGAGTAGGCTGCAGGCGTTTGAGATGTGAATGCAAAGAAGGATGGAGGAGGTACGGTGGACGGAAATGCTGACGAACTAGTTTATAATGGACCATTGCAAAATAGGGGCTTGGAACATGCAATGATTGGCGATCGGATACAGAAATCCATTACAGAGGATAGCATTTTGGGTAAGCGGGGAAGGAGAAGAGAGGGAATTAGCGGTTCAAGTCCCTTTTCAGGGGTCTTATAAAATTCTAACAGCTCTTGAAGCCCCCTGGATACAGAAATGAATCGTGTGAGCGGATTGGCTGAACCTGTAAAAATGTGGAGGAATTTAACGCACCTCTACTTTCACCTAACGTTAGCGGCACGTGGCACTAACAATAGTAATGGGTGAGCGTAGTTTTTTTCTAATATTAAAAGTAATAATAATAAAGCAGTTGATAATAAAACCAATACCAACATACTAAAACTATAACATGGAGCTTGGGTCTGAAACTTGGTCATTGTGAAGGAAAGATGTAGATAACTTGAGGCGTTTGAGATGTGTGTTTGGAGAAGGAAGCAGTAGGTGAGCTGATTACTGAGAAGGACGAGCGAGGAGGTACTGAATGTGGCTGGAGAGGAGAGGAAGTTGGTGAGGGAGGTTTGAAGGAGGCAGAAGAGGTGGATGGAGGACGTACTGATAAGGGAGGGAGTGCTGAAGAGGGTAATGCAGGGGAGAATACTGGGAAAGCGTGGGAGAGGATAGGAATCCTGGACGAAATAAGAAGAGGAAGATGATATGAGGATTATAAGAGGGATCTAGTGGCGGAGTACTTATAGGAGGGAAAACGCAACGATCCGTGAGAAATTAGGACGTTTGGAGAAGTATTGTTCAAAAACCTATCAATCAGTTAGTAGAACGCTCAAATGAATGAATTTAAGGTAGTTTGAGCGAAATATCATTTTACTTATACATCAATGAATTTGGTCTCATTTTAAAGAAAAATATCTCACCTATCGAATTACACCAAAAATTCTACCCCTTACCGCAATACTTTCGGAGATATTTGCGGAAAAATACCAGCCCTTTTACATGGGGAATGGTACGTGTATGCACTCCAGAGAGACATTATTCACAAAATGAAGTATTTCTAACACTTAGATGTCGTAAAAAACAAACAGTGTGTAGTTTGTATGTATTATCAACTATATTTGAAAATTAATCATATTGTCACCACAATAAGTTCTTGGGTATCACAGAAAACATTCCGTTTTGGAGGAGTTTCAAACGCACCGCGCGAAAAAAATGAGTCACGTTAAAGACTTATGTAGATATTTTTATTTAATAACTTACCATTTCTGTCATATAAAACTGTATTACTGCACCATTAAAAATGCAACATTTAATTGATGTGTCCTACAGCTGGTGAAATTAAACGTATAATTTGACTATGGTCTCTGTTATGACTAGGGAACTATCTCGCTCGGACTACCTTAAGTACTACCAATGGTTATCATTTAAAATCGATCATGGTTTCAGCAATTGGCTTCAATTTTTGAGGAATCATTCTGATAATAGTAGGTATTAAATTATAAAGGTGCTGAGTTCGAAGCTCTGGCACAGGTCTATATGAGTCTCTTGCATTAGGGCAATGGGTTGGTTATCTGGAGAGGCGAAAGACAACTGAGCTCATTTGCGGCAGCAGGGATAGTTGGAGAGGCCTTTAGATTAAGGAATAATTGGGAAATGAAGGAAGTGTGGAGGAAAAAACCCACTACTAATAACGAAAGGCAACTAAGGGTCCACGTTTCAATGACCTACGAATTGAAATGACGAAATTATGAACTTGAGGTGCTAGCCCCATTACTCATAGATGTGGCTCGGGAATCCTTTAGTAAATTGTTGCCACCTCTGGCATTCGAACACAGATTCCTCGAATTGAAAGGTGCCGTCTACTATAGGCGTCACACTGATCCGAATCCGTGCAGGGAAGGCTCTTAAAATCTTTGCCACATTGGAATGTGGCCTCTCATCCTCATAAGAAATCATTAACAGTTGCTCATTTTATTTTATAGCAGCCTTCCATTCCGGGATTTCATCTCAGCTTTTCAGGAAAGTGTATCCAAATACAATTTTTTATCAAAAATGCCATTTCTGGTGTTAAGTATAAACCGGGGTTCTGCGCAAACTTTGCAGAGTTTCGTGAAAGAGCCTAAGATGTTTATATAATTTGTAGCGGTGTATGTCGATAAATAAAAAAATCTATATGTAGTTTGTCACATCGCCGAATATAGCATTCATTAATCGGGGCGCGGAACTGATTTTTAAAAAATCATAGAAAACGGAAGTCGTTAGGAAGGTGAATATCCGTCTCGTTGATGGTAAAAAGTGATGGTAAAGGCCCGAATCCAAAGAATCTGTGAAGGCCTGCCTTTCTTTCCCGCCCCGCTCCCGTCCGTTGGACCAGTTTACCGTCATTTACCGGGCTTGAGAGCGGGTGTGAGAATAGTAGGTCGTGATTTTTGAAAAAGATTTCGTTCGCATAAAATACAGAAAAAGTTATTTTAATGCTTATAGAGGATATTAAATAATAATTACGCCCCTGCAAAGCGTTTAATCTCAGGAAAATGAAAAAAAGGATGATCAATTGGCGGCAAGGAAACGATTTCTGGAGAGAAATCTTCAAATATGTATAGTACACAACACTGTAAACATATGGTGGCACGTTACCACGTACAAATATACTAGATGAACCTAAATTTCCTTGAGAATCATAAATTGCTCCACTTATTTTGTTTATGGACTTAGAAAAAGTCAAAGGACTTGCAAAAGGATTTTTAACCATGTTAAATATTAGTTGAGGAAATAAAATTTCTCTTCCGGAAAAGAAACACAGTAAATGGCAGCAATATGAGACAATGGGAATTACAAGATGGTTTTTTGACCTTAAAAGAATGCTTAATATTATTTAAATTCATTTCTTCTGAAAGATTTTTGATACACGATCCAGTTTCCGAGATTTGTGCGGTTAAGCATAAACATTTCAGGCAAACAAAGGTTTTTTCTGGTAATTACTACGTCAGAGGTATCCTCATCTAGTCGGCATAACGAAGAAATTAATCGTGAGATGACTAGAACTCGGTGTAAATAAATTATCGTTTATCAGTCAATGGATGGTCAGAAGAATGTTTTATCTGATAATATATTTTGGTATCACTCTCTTTATTCGATGATAAAATGGCATTATTGCTTCAGAGCGAAAAATATTAGCTGATATATCTGAAAAATATCTCTTCATGATTATGGGTAATTTTCTCTGGTGATTATTATGTTTCAAATTAACTTTTTTGTCTATTTTCTCCTAACATATTGTGAGGGGTAGAATATTTTTATCGGAGACGATCAGTAAATGTTAATTAGGTTAGGATACGATTTAAATCTCGCCACCAGTATTTCTTTTCACATTGACGCTAGGTTTCGTTTTGCTGGACGTACTCGAACACACCATAATAACTGAGATATTAATTGCGTGTGAGTGAACGAGTTTAGATTCCTGAGCAATTTAACCCTTGTTTGAAGCAATTCAACGATACGTTATTAGTAATTTTTGGGAGATGCCATTCATTGGCCTATATATTGTACGCATTTTTTCGCGGGCTGACCTTTTTTCTTTGAAAAATCAATTTCTTTTTTTAGGAAGTACAACTTTTTTTAGTGGCTACGTCTTTGAAATATGAATACCGAATTCCTATCGATAAATGCGCCGGAGTTTTCCAGGGAAAGTCTGCAATACATTGCTAATCTACATTATCTTCATTTTAGTGAACAAAATGTGTGGCCCAAGTTGAATTCTTCGCGGCTGGGAATGTAGTTTACTGGGCGTAGTTCTTACTATGAACACTTGTGGCGGTAGCTACTGGACCAGCGGGTGAGGCTTCCTCCGTCGCCATGACTCGTAGCGACACGTGGTCATTGGCGGAACGTCTACACCTCGCTTTCCCGCGCTGTGAAATGTACACGTTCATGGGCACTGTTTATAAAGACTAAACAACATTTATGTCTGCGAAGTTTTTTAGAGGACATTTTCTCCAAATAATAACTCTTAATCAATAGTTATTTGATTTGAGTGCGCTGAAAAGTCGGACTTAATAATTAATGATGATGAGCCGGAAAATTTTTATTCTTCTATGGGTTCAAGCCTCAGAAAATTTCATTATTCCAATTCTGACTCGTATACGTTATTGCTTAATTACAATCACCCGGAAAGATGACGATTCCCAGTTGATTATACCTTTTCCATCAAAGATATAGTACGTTATTGTGCCTTACGTGATTGGATCGTTGAATTTTCGTTCGTTGGTTTACGATTGGTGCATTAATAGTCCATCTGAGCGAACGGCATTTAATCCTGGCGGAAGAGTGTTGATAAGTACCGAAGAAAATAAACACTCAAAGCCTCAGGAACAAGAGGACGAAGCATAAGCAGAGAAGGATTTTCCTGGAATCTGGAATTAAGAAACATGTCTTTTGGGAGGAATCCGCTTCTTCTTACCTAAACACCCCGTAGGATTTCGTTGCCGTCCCCAATACGAATTCCAAATGCTGATTGTTTACACTTCTTCGCCTCCGACCGAAAGAGGCTTATTCCGTCCGCATCGCTGTGCCTTTTCCAGCGAGAGAGTGGAGAAAAATACAGCATTTGTAGCTTTTAAGTCTTTACAACAGTCCTTTAGGAGCAGGGGAGATGAGTCAAAACAGAAATACTTACTAAAATCCGCAGTTAGGGCACTGCCAGAGGCGAAAAAACACAATGGAGGGGAAATACAAAACGACGAAAGGCAAGGATGCTCTAGGTATCGTGGGGTATTTTAAGTCCTCGACTGAAGATGAAGCAGTATCCATATTCATGTAAGAGAACTCAGTCTACGAGAAGTTGATTATTTGATTTATTTTATTAATTATCACCCCCTTCCTCTCCAGTTGTTCATAGTTTTAATCAACTCTAGAGAGAGTGAACCTCACCACCAACAAGGCTATTATGAAATCATTTACATATTATCAAAACATATCGGTGAGCGAACATACAAGTGTATTCGGTCAACATTTGTAACTTTCACTTTTTTGAACGTCACTTATTCAGTCTCACCCACTCTATTATTTATCAATTCTTCTCGTTGCTTGATAGAAGTCATCTAATCATAAAATTTCGTCCGTTATTATTGTGAACCTGCAGAAAACTACCTTCTGACTTGTCACTGAACATTTTTCCGCGTTAATCTCATCTAATCGTTGTGCGTGAACGCTCTTGTACTTTGATCTGCGCTAACACCTCGCGGTAAAAGCTCCGTGCCCTTTCTACAAAAGACTACTACTTTGGCCTTTGACACATCTATTATCGCCTCAGAGAATATTTTGTCACAAATAAAACAGAAAAAGCATTCGTGTGCTTTCTTATACGTCCATTACTGGAGCACAGGGGAGGATCCTTATCCTACTATATTTTACCTACTATATTTACGAAACAACCTACTATTACTATTTACGAAATTTACCTACTATAACGAATTTAAATACAAATTACATTATACAAATATTAACATTAAATTAAAATACAAATTAAAAGCCCTTTCAGCTTGGGGGTTTTCCCCTCAGAATCCCGGTTTCCCCCCCTCCATGGACCAAACCTAGATCCGCCACTGCGTGGAGCATCCAATTCACAAAGTGATAAATCATTCCATACTCTTCTATCTAGTTATTGTGTTCACCCAAAGTCACGAGAAAAAGGAGGAGGAAGAGAGGCAAAACGGAGGGGAAAACAATAAAGAAGTGGAGAGGACAAACGCGAGGGATGACGGTAAGGAGGAGGAGGGGGAGGGTTTAGAGGAAAGGGAGGAAGGGAAGAGTGGGCATTAATAAAAAAAAGGAGGAACCAGCGGCAGTCAGGCAGGCATCGGCGGGCGAGACAAAACATTGAGAGACAGGGCGAGTCACAAAGACGTCCTCCTGCTCTCGTGGCAGCAGGATCAGAGTTGAGATGGAAAAAGAAGGTTGGAGGGCCGAGAGAGAGAGGGAAAGGGAAAAGAAAGGACGGGGAAACCACCGTGGAGTGCGGAATGGCATCGGATGAAGGAACGGGATGAGGGAGGGAGTTGAGAGGTGTGCGGAGGGAGCGGGAGGTCGGAGGCAAATCTTTCGGGTCCACCCGAAATGGGGGGAGGGGTGGAATGGGAGGTAGGGAGGGACGAGGGGGGTTGGAGACAGCGCGGGGATACGGAAGAAGAGAAAGAAGATTAAGGAACAGAACAAAGCAGTTCATTTTCCAGTCCGCTACGCTGAGTTGGTCGCCCCTCCTGCAGGAGGAGGCACGTCTTGGAGGATGTCTCCACACGGCTCTTTTTCGCGGGGTAGTGGGAGGCTAGGGTAGTTGGGGGAATGGGGTGGGAGGGACAGGGCGAAGGGAGGCCTTTGTGAGGTGAAGGGGGAGGGGCTTGACGGGGCTTGGGAAAGAGAGGATGAGTGGTGGGCGGGAAAGGCATTCGGGCGAGAATACAGCGAAATCATTCGCGATGACCATCTTCTTCGAAGCTTTATTCCATCACAACAAAATATACAAGCTTAAGCACCCACCTTCGCATTACCAAAATGTTTACCAAAGTTGAAGCTTACCATCAACGATCATCTTTGCAAAGACAATTGTTACTTCCTCGTTCTTTCTCATTCAAATTCTAACGCTTTGAATTTGATTTTTTAATGCAAAACGAAAGTTAAAACAAAGTACTCAAACCACTAATTGCCTTTCTTT
The DNA here is from genome assembly GCA_963169105.1 of Ceriagrion tenellum. Classification (NCBI taxonomy): domain Eukaryota; kingdom Metazoa; phylum Arthropoda; class Insecta; order Odonata; family Coenagrionidae; genus Ceriagrion; species Ceriagrion tenellum. The sequence continues at coordinate 33,305,385 of OY720635.1, read as the reverse complement.
AAATACATAGATTGTAAATGTCGAACTTACTTGTTTTAACTCCTATAAATCTAACACATTAAGACGCCTCATTCCACTCACAATGCAAAATCTTTAGCTTTAAAATAATAATAAACACCTCTAAAGAACCTGTCGGAAGATGTTTTCATCTCTCTCCGAGCCTCCATAAGAAATTCTTTGATCCCCTTCAAAAAGAAGCATCCATTCCGAAGAACTCATCCTCACCACTCCACTCGACGTACATACCTGCTCCTCACGCAATGCGAACCTGTCACATGCTCCTAATATCCATCTATCTAATTCCCAGCGCTCCTAATTCTATCCCTCACCTATGGAATTAAGAATCCTCTGCTACAAGTACGCCACTCTTGACGTTTCCTTTCCGCAGAAAACTTAAATGCCTTAAACTTAAACATTATATAAGCCTAAAACAGAAAACTTAAACATTATATAAGCCTAAAACACCGTAACCTTGAATTTGCTTTTTCTTCATCTTTCATCATCATTACTTTCCACACTGTTGTTACTATGTACATTGTTGTTATTTTGTACGCTTCTGTTTCTTTCTCCATTTAACTGTGCTTTTAAGGCTTTACTTCCCGTATTTAGTACTTGTTTATTGAACTTTTAGCATGGATTTATTTTTTGTATGTTTATAGTTTACTAATGAAGAAGTGTATCCACAGATGAGGTTGATGTCCATCCGCCTCGCAAACTTATTTTTACGCTTCCATCATTTCCTGACTTGTTTCCATATGTACCACGCCTCTATTTTTTTCATCCATCTCCGGGAATAAATTCCTAATACACCAATGGAATCATAGCCTTTTTCACTTGCGACAGTTTTTCGTGGCAATGTAGTATCGTGATACGTATTGATGTTCCTTTTTATTCCGTAATCTAAAGCTTTATCTTAGTGTTCAGGAATTTACAAAAACTCCTCCCCTCAACCGCAGATTATCCGTTGAAAGCAGCAATGACTTAACCTTCCCCCCCTTACTCATCCCTTTCTCCCTCCCCGCGTCACTCACTGAACTCAGTCCGACCTGCACCCTCTTTTGTTCGTCTTACAGTCCCATACCTTCCCCCTACCTCTATCAGCATCTTTGGATACATACGACTGAGAGCTCTATGAAATACACCGAATGATGTTGACAATTCGTCGAACCCGGTCGTCTAATAAATATTCTACGTAAAACATAGTCTTTGTTAATTCCTGGACATTATGGAAAAGCTTTACAAAGTTAAGGCTGAAACTTTTGTGCTTTTTCTTAGTGATTGCTTTTATGTATCGTCTTGATATCTTACTCCCGTCTATCTTCTCGTTACATTCTTTCTTCTTTTTCCATTCTTAACACACACGCCAACCGTTCTGCTTGTTCCAATTATAGCCACCCAACCTAATGTTTTGCTCAACTTTTCCATTTCTGGAGTATGTAATTATATTATAATTGTTCTTAACCTGTCTGAGTCTGTCTGAGAAACTGTCGTCACAAAAAGACAACATGCGGAAGGAAACCCGAGAACTGATTTCCAAATGCTGAAACGCCGCGGAAACCTTCCTACTAAGTATATTCTAATTATTTATGATATATCTTTTCTAAACCTTTCTTCGAGCGTTCTGATCTTTGAAACTTGTGCAATGGAGCACGGAATCTCTCAAACGGCTTGTAATAAATGAACGATTGGTCATCGCTGGATTTTTTTCAACTTTCTGTATTCTCTCATGCCAATGCTATACCCTAGTTAATTCATCCTCCTTTGTGCCTTCGAAGCTTAACAATTTTTCCAGCTACTGATTTGTCGTCCAGTGCTACCAATTTTTCGTCCAGTATTTCCGTCTTCTCTCGAACCTCCTGGCCTAGCCAATGTGCGCCCCTCGTGGTATGGGGCTCGTTCCCGGAACGGACACTTAAAGCAAACGCTGCCTTAAATGTCCGTGGAGGAGGAAAACTTCCGCATCCATTTCTTTGACTGCATAATCCTGAACTGAAATGAAAAGTTGGATAAATCAACGGTCTCTCCAAGGCAGTCGTTATGTCGTAGTGTATAATCTTTTCGACTCGAATCTCCTTTGCCTTACTCTTATTTGCTACCTATGTATGTATGCAGAAAGACCATTTTGGGTGAACAGTGAGCCTAAAAGAATTCAGGTCGATCTTTGTTCATTAATGCAACATTAAGCACGATTTCAGGTAAATTATGATGAAAGTATGAAAATTCCCTCAGAATCAACGAATGTCGATAACTGAGTATATTCATTAAAATAGGTCCTCAAATGAGGCTTCAGGTATGATTTTCTTGACCGAAGATCACCCAACTACCAATTATGTATCAATTAAGGCGGGTCTGGTCACTTTTCAACGCCTCCATGCAAGTAAGTGGCAAGTAAGGCAAAGTAAGATTTCCCGAACCACTCCTCTCTGAATCGACCTTGTATAATATCTCATATTTTTGGTATCATACAAATGAAGTCGAAGATTTAAATGCTAGTATGTGGAAGAGGAAAGCTGAATGCAGAAACCACACTGAGAGGAGAGAAATTAGAGCAAGTGGATTCCTTCACCTATCTCGGAAGTACCATCATGTGAGAAGGAAGAAGTCCTACGGACACCAAACGAAGAATAACCCAAGCTAAGGAAGCATTCTTGGTTAAGACAACTGCTGCGTTTAAATAAGATTGACCTACAAAACTGGAAAACAGTATGTGAAAATATTCGTGTGGAGAATTCCATTGATCGGAAATGTGGACGATTGGAAAAGCAGACTAAAAATGATTCGAAGCCTTCAAGACCTGGTGCTAAAGGAGGTTGCTAAAGATCAAACGGATGGACTAAATAAGAAATGATGAGGTTTTCAGAAGAGTAGGGATGGGAAGGGCCATATGGAGCTCCATGCAGAAAAGAAAAACCAGATGGATTTGACCTACTCTGAGGTACAATGGGTTTCTGAAGAACATAATTGGAGGTAAAATAGAGGGAAAAGTCAGAAGAGGAAGACCCAAGAACGTGTCCATGGACCAAATAAAGAGAATGGTACGTGGGGAGACCTACCAGGAGGTAAGGAAGTATCCTTAAGCCTGAAACACACGATACTTGACCTTGTAAGAGTTCAAGGATGCTAGCGAGTACTGGATTTCTAGCACGAAACCTAGCATGCTTGAAACTTTCCTAGGAGCTATCACACGATACTTGAACTTGCACAAGGCCTGTTTAGTAGATCTTTGATCTAGTACAGTCGCGGAAGGAGTTTGACGAGCGAAATTGATGACTTCAAACAAAGACGACGGCTTCGTGATTTGGTATTATAAAGGCACGAGTGTCTACCATAGTTATCGATTAAAACCTCAATTGCCACAGGTACCCAAGTCGTTGTGTATTGTTGTGAGGTTTGAGTTGATTATTTGATCGCGGGAAATTGTAATTGTCACGAGGGACTATGAGGCGCTGACATAAAAACTTGACGACAGCATTGCAAAGAGCAAAGGTGATTGGTCGGTAGCTACCAGGTCCTACTAGGAGCAAGGATCAAAAAACCGCACCAATTACGAAAACAAATATACCAGCTAGTATGCTAGCGATCATGCAGGATTTCCAGTATGCTTGGTCTGTATAACACGAAACTTGACCTTTCACAAGTCCTAGTATGCTAGCTAGCATCCTTGGACTTGTACAAGGTCAAGTATCGTGTGATTCAGGCTTTAGATAGGGAAGGGTGGAAGGCTGCTGCCAACCAATCTTAGGATTGAACGACCAATGATGATGATGAAAAATGGAGTAACTTTACCGTAAACGATGTTCTGCGCAACATAAAATACTTTTAAAAATATTAAATATGTCATATTACGTTTTTTTTGTTTGAACTTATGTGTGAAACAACCTTTGGGCCAACGATTCATCATGAATTACCGTTATGGTGCGGAGCGTAATTCTTATTATCCTCAAACTGCACTCTTTAAGTATTTCGGATCCCATTCTTCCATCGTGCGGGAACATGAATACCAAATTGTTTTCCGTCCGGATACATCCCTTCTCCAATCATCAAACTCATTTCCCATTCATTCCCTCGACCTCCCACTTATCCCTCCAACCCCTGCCAATATTCCCCTTCCCCCTGTCTGCACCGCCCCCCCCCCCTGGCACCACCCATCTCCCCACAAATCCCTCGATGGCTCCAATCGATCAGAAAGGGAAAAAGAAGAGGAAAAATCAAACGTCTTGGGTTTTGGAGGGAAGGAGGAACATTTTTTACCTTCATCCCCGCATACTATATTCAGCATTTTTTAGATTTTCGAGAGATCCTCGGATGAAAATGTGATTGAGAGTTCTTCCTCTCCTCGATGACACCGCGAGCATTCTGGACTACGCATAAAAACACGTAGGGCATAAAACGAACAAAACGCTGAGGAGAGTGTTCGCTTTTTTAGTTATTGCCACGAGGAAACACTGGTTTCAACTAAGCTGACGGAAGGATTAGTTTGGAAGCTGCTAGTTATTTGTAAGTTTAGCTCTGGGCTAAGATTACCTAAGCAATTCAGAACACGCGAATTTAAGGTACAAAACATTCGTCTTTTCCATTGCACAATTAATTGCACAGTGGTCGGAGGGACCCCGTTTGCCGGACAAAATTCGTGGGGTGGATAATTTGAAGTTTCCATCCACTATTTTAATACATTTTTCGTAAGGAAGGCACCAAGTAACAAATTAACATAAAAAACGAAAGTTAGGCAGTAGCTTGACATGAAATTATTTATTTAATTACTTATACACAAGAATGAAAAACATTCGCGTTTGTGGAAAGACATTGAGGGTACAAATTTGGCATAAAAAATAATTTATAAAGATGCGTTATAGATTAAACACATCGCTACATAAGCTACTGGGAGTACTAATAGAGAAAACTAAAATAAAATTCAGCGCCAGCGGGTCGGCGCCCCGGCACGTTATTACATTTTCTTGTGTTATTAAAAGAAACGCAGCTAGACGCAGCTAAATATTGTTGGATGATATTTCCAAATGTACTCTGTACAAGATAATATAGGTCTGATAGCAGTGCACTCTAGTGCACAGAAGATAAATCAAATCAGAGATGTGATTAATAACTTTTTTACTACTCGCTGGTATTTCTTGCCCTGAATCGCTATTTGAAAAATCTGTTAGATCAATTAAGGTCGAATTAAAACACAAGGAATTGGTCATAATAAAAACGGTAATTACGGTTTCTTTGAAGTCACTGATGTCTGTAGGAGAAATTCCGAATATTGACGCTGAAAACGGGAGGAAACGCGCCGAGCGAATTATCTCGTATATAAAATCTCCTGTGTGTGGGTACAATAGCTTAAGTGAGAAAAACATAATTGTTTATAATAGTTTGGATATTGCACTTTAACCTGGAATCAGTTTTAAAAAGATCTGAGATATTTTACAAAATCGTATTTTGTCCGGCAAAACTGGTCATTCCGACCATTGTGCATTGTTGGCTCAATACAAAAAGAGAAAGATTTCCGTTAAGATAATTCGTATTTTTTAAATCTTTTTATTTTCCGATTCTATTCACTAATGCCCATTACTCCTCATGCCTGACATCCTTGAACAGAGCTCTCAGAAGATAGATAGATTCCATTACACATATGCCTTGGTGAATGCAGATCTACCGAAAACTAGTCAACGTTCGTCGGTTTGTCGCTCACATCAGTAATGCAGCATTTCCGTGGCCGCGACCGCTTAGGTGTGTGCACAGCGGCGGCCGCGCGGCAAACGTCGCTACCGTGGCCGCTCTGGTGAGTGGAGGCCTTTATTAAAAACAAAATTAAATGAAAATGCACGTTAGGTGACACATACAATTTGATGCTCATAAATACCGCTAAACATTGTAGTCTTTGGGCTCATTTAGCTGAATTTGATGGCTTTTTTTGGGATAGAGAAGGTTTTAGACTCCAGTATATCGATATTTTATGCAGATGGTAGATCAACTCCTCCTCCATGGCCCTTTTAGACCCGTATAGCCGTATCGGCGTTCACCCATCTGGAGTCTTTCCTCACCCCCAAAATACATCAGAATATCCCTTATTTCCTTCTCAAAAACCCCGCCTCCCAACCCTCACTTTCCTCGTCGCCGCAATCTTCAACCTCTTTCCTCAATGCCAAATCAACCACCCCTTCGACGTCAACTCCCCCTCTTCCCCTCTCCCCCTCCCCCATCTACTCTTTTCCGGGCGATCAAAAAACCGCCATCCGTCTCGGTGATCGTTTCCCGTTTGAATCGAGGGAGCGCAGTTATAGTCGCGACAGATTGAATTTTTCCCCATCCCTCCCCCATCTAACGTCCCGTGGGAAACGGAATTGAATTTTTACGGGATGGATATAAAAAAATCCGGGGGTGGCTCCGGGGGAGAGGGTGGGGAGCGGGAGCGGAACGGCCCGAATGATCTCTGCCCCCGAGGGGCGGTTGACTCTGACGTCACGGGATCGCAAAGAATCACGGTCCATGAGATGGTCGCATGGAAAAAATGCAGCATCAAGATTTCAGGGCGGAAGATCGTCAGGACGAGTGCGATCGTGAGAGGTGATGTGCTAAACATGCAAAAGTATTCATCATCGGCCAACAATCATGAGATTGGTTTGACGCAGCCTCAACTCAATTCTCCTATCAGCTATCTTGGAATTACTCTAACTTCTGATATATCGTGGGGATTACACATTTAAAAGCATATTTGGCACAGCAATAAAAAAACTAGGTTTTATTAAACGTATAATAGGAAGGTCCTCGGATGAAAAAGTGCAAGAGAGATGCTACTTTGCTCTGGTTAGACCACACCTCGAATACGCCGCGAGTATTTGGGACCCTGGTGAAATAGATTTAACCAAAAAAATTAATTCAATACAAAGGAAAGTAGCGCGCTTCGCTAAAAACTGATACGAGAGTACATATAGTGTCTCACGACTGTTAGAGGGATTAGGGTGGGAGCCCCTAGAGACTCGGAGGCTACACGCAAGGCTTAGGTTGCTTGTGAAATTCAGAAGTGATATTTTTCAGAGCGACATAGATAATATTATCATGACTCCTCACCACATCTCTAGGTCTGACAGATGCGATAAAATTAGAGAGATACATAGCTAAACAGATAGGTTCAAGAACTCGTTCTTTCCGCGAACAATAAGCGATCACATTAAAAATTAAGCTCACTCATTACACTCCTACAATTCATGTCACCATTTCATGTCAAAAAAACTTACTCCTTTACACGGCTGGTGACCTAACAGCCCCTGCCACCTACCCATGCGGCGGCTCGCGGGGTATTATGTAGATGTAGATGTAGAAGGTAGTGTGAGCGAGAAAGTTCCCTAGTCATAATAGAGACCATATTTGAATTATACGTTTTAATTTCACCAGCTGTGAGAGACACGAATAAAATTTTACATTATTGATGGTGCAATAATATTGTTTAACATGACAGAAATTGTAGGTAATCAAATGAAAATATCTATGTATCAATAAGTCTTTAACTTGACTGTTAGAAGTACTCTAACTAATTTTTTCACGCAGTACGTTTGAAACTCCATCAAAACGGAAGGTTCATTGTGGTCCCGAAGAGTTTACTGCGGTGGCAATATGATTAATTTTCAAAAATAGTTGAGAAATCACACAAACTACACACTGTTGATTTTTTGTCGAGATCTAAGTGTAGGGAATGCCTCATTTTTAATATAAGGTCTTACTGGAGTGTATTCACGTACCATTTCCCATGTAAAAGGGCTGGTATTTTCTGGCAAATATCTAGGAAAGTAATGTGGTAAGGGGTTGAATTTTTTGAGTCAATGGAAGGGTGACATATTTTTCTTTAAAATGAGACCAAAATAATTGATTTCTAGGCAAACGATATTTCGCTCAAACTACCTTAAATTGTCCCACTTGGTCCATCCATTTATTTTTTCATTATTCTTCTTTAACACCACAATTCGAATGCTTCCACCCTTTTCTTCCCCTCAGCAGTCATCGTCCATGTCTCAATGCCATATAGAAGCATGCTCCGGATTTAAGTTCTAGTAAGTTGTTTCCCTACGTCCACGTTTGTGTTTCCAGCTGTAAATAGTATTAAAAAACTAAAATGGTTTCGATCAGGAGTTTTCTCGTTTGTGTTTCACGCCTTATTCCGTAGCCAGGTTGGTCATGTACCGGCTCAACATTTCAAAAGTCGCAGGTTTGAATCCCACTCAGGGTATCGGTGCAACACTTGACTCAGATTCATATCCTTTAGTGAGTGTGTGTAATGTAACCGTAGGATTCACTGTGCCTGAAAATCAAAGGTTACCTTGTGATGTAATTTTTAACGATTTATTTTATATTCACAGATGCACCCAATTTCGACCATACTGATCGACACTAATCGTTATTAACAATTCCTCTTCAAACATTCATGGCGAGATAAACGCATCGGGTGAACAACAGAGGGAGACCAGCCAAGTTGTGAGATATGAAGGAATGTTGAATGTAGACCACGAAGGAATAAAGCGATTAGCGTAAACGAGCATTGATTAGAAAACTATCGGAAACCAATCCTCGGATCGGCAAATTACAATGAATGAATGGATACAGAGTGATATCGTGAGCACTATCTCGAAAGACATCGTCATACAACAGTTGAATTGGGTGTATTTGATTCATTGAGTTTCAGCCACCTGTATCAGTCTAAGTATTTTGCATGAATAGGGAAAACTTTGTTTTTCTACAATGAATTTAATGACTTACGACCAAGGTTTAAAAGGTTAACATAATCATCAGGTTTTCCAAAAAAAACAAAGTTTACCCTATTCATTTCAAAATTTTAGCAAATTCCACAAAGTATCGCTGGAAACCACCAACTTCAGTCTGAGTATATTTGAAATATGTTCGTTTAAGGGGTCTGTATACCATTCACGTCCTTTTAGTTCTGGGCTCTGCGGCGGCCTAGGAGAGATCTTCGCATTCCTCTCCACTGTGACAACAGTACCACTGCTGGCGTAGAAGAAAATAATTTTGCAACGATTTGGGAGAATGTTCACAACGGCATTATTAGACACAGTTTTGGACATTTTTATAATGCCATATAGAGATGAAAGATTCCCGTTTACAATAAGTGCAAATATTTGAAGAAATATACGACGTGCGCGTTCTGGAGATTACCTAATTTTCAATAAATTCACGTTTCTTCCGAGATCGAAATAGTTATGCAGAAAGCAATAAGATAAATGCTATGAAACTTATTCTAGGAATTTTTCCTTGTTCCAGAGGACTGCACAAACAGATTTACTTCAAGTTGCAAAGCACAGTCGTAAACTTTAAGTGTGTAGACGTCTGCGAACCATTTTCGGCCGTGGTATACAGGCCACTTAATAGTCAAAGTAAAATAACAACTGTTCCTGAGTAATGATCATTGGTCGTTCAATCCACAGATTGGTTGACTGCAGCCCTCCATGCTAGTCCCCTTACTTCCTGGTATCTCTTCCTAAGTACTTTCCTCTTTATTTTGTCCATGAACTTCTTCCTAAGTCTTCCTCTGGGGACATTTCCCTCTATTTTACCTTCAATTATGTTCTTCACGAACTCATTGTGTCTCAGAGTGAGTGCAGTCCATCTGGTTCTTCTCTTCTGCATGGTATTCTATACGGTGCTTTCCTCTTCTACTCTTCGGTACACTTCATCATTTATTATTTAGTCCGTCCATTTTTTATTCAGCATCCTCCTCCAGTGCCAGGTTTTGAAGACTTCCAGTCTTTTCTTGTCAGCTTTTTCAATGGTCCATGCTTCCGATTCATAGAGTACTACGATAGAGTCCACACGTATGTTTTCCATAACTGTTTCCAAAACTGTAGTCCCATCTTCTGTGAGCACAGTAGTTGTCTTTTCCCCACGAACGCCTTCATAGTTCGGGCTATTCTCCGCTTGATATCCGTTGTACTTCTTCCGTCCCCGTCATGGTACTTCTGAGACAGGTGAAGGAATCATAGGAAGGTGTTCCTGAGTATAAGCAAAATAATATATAATCATATAATATTTATAAGGAGATATGATATTAGACGGAGAAACCTTTTCGGATCGGCCTCTTCTTTTCAAAGTGCCTTCTATGACAGAAACAGAATAGCGTCAGCGTTGTGTTGTAGAGAGTTAATCAGATAGAGAGGAATGTTCTCGTCTTCGCCTATCATACGAAGTACAACTAAAATGAATGATCGGTGAGGGTTTTCTGCTCCGCTACTTAAAAATTCCCCTCGCGAAAACAGTAATGAGCATATTTAGATAAGTTTTAATACAATAACTCAAGGGGTTCGTGGGGTTAATTGATATTCACATCACGCAAGGTGGAGAGGCAATAACAGTTTCGTGCATGGCTTCTCCAAGAAGTGGCTTCCCCGCCTCATTCGTTCAAAATACGCGATGAAGAGTGTGGGAATGCGTTGCGTTGCATGACCCCTTGAGCACAAGATGCTATCTTAGTCTGGATGTCGTCCAACTGATGGTGTCTTTTTTTGTTTCCGCATTTACATTTTATTCTTCAATTTTTTTTGGGTGAGCATGTCTTACAAGTTAATCCCTTTTTGAATCATGTCATGAGCAGATTGATAAGAAATATTTCACGAAACAAAAATTTTTATTCTACGAAAAATCGACCCACTGCGACGCGCAAGCAAAAATATTATTAGTTGAGTAATTTTGACTTAAGTTTTCAATTTAATTAATCCCTTATCCTGAGGATTTCATTTCATTGCCATGCCATTAAGTGCCATTAAGTTTTGGCATTGAAATGGCAAAATGTTATTAATCTAGGACTAACGAGTAGTTTGTATCTGTAAGAAGAGCGCTGGGAGAGAGAGGTACAGAAAATTCCAAGCCTTCCACCCAAGAAATAGCACATGGAAAAATTAAATACATATGTAAATTAATGGCAGGCAATGGATTCACATGATGCGCGTTGGCAGCATGGTAGAAACATCATTGCTTTTGAAAAAAATACTAGATGAATTCGTCTACGTCTAATTAAAAATCGCTTAAATGACTTCAGTTGTTAAAAACTACATTAAGACAAAACTTTTTGTCCATCTTTGCGAGTAATACGAATAAATAACTTAAATCATCCCGTCCAATCTCATGGAGTCAAAAGGTTAATACTACCATGGAATTTTCCCTTGGAACGCTGTGGTGACTTTCAGCCAATCGGTAGAATAAAAAGACTATTGATGTTAGTAATTGAGTTTTCTGGGACCGATAATACTTTTTCGTCTCTTTTACACGTCTAGACCGGGGACAAAACAGATATCGGAAACATGCGGTGGGACCGAGAAAGGGAAATCTCTGGACGAGAGGAAACAGCTCAGGTTATCTTGGAATTCTGTTTTCAGAAATACATTAGAAACATGGACTTAGACCGGAAATCAAAACATTCAAGTAATGGTCCACTAATGTTTTTATTATTTACGACCCGGGTTTCGTCACGTAATGGCATCTTCATGCCATTACGAGACGAAACCCGGGTCATAAATAATAAAAAAATATTAGTGGACCATTACTTGAATGTTTTGATTTCCGATATGGAGAGGTTCCACCAAGTGAAGCCTGAATTTATTAGTTATATGGACTTAGACGCTTTACTATTTTCCCTGACCTTACTCCCGTTAACTTTCATCACTTGTAGCGGAACATTATTGCTGCGGTACGTATCGCTGAATAGGCCTTTCGCAATGGTAGAGGCGTTTCGCCTGTCGCTTAAACCTTTTTTCACTTTTAAACCCCTTTTGCAGTTGCGAAGGATCTTTATTGATCTTCTTTCATAGTTCCTGCAATTTATATCCATGTGTTTATGCTGGTTTCTACTAGTCACCTTTTGCGCAATCATATCCCTTCTTTGACACCAGGTAAGCTGTCTTCTTTTCGTGTCACATTAACTCGAGAAGGCAGTGATTTCTGATGTCTGTGGTTTCTAGCAATGATACCTGTAAATGTCTTTATTTTTCATGGAGTAATTTACTCATAAAGTTCTCCACCATCTCAGATATGGAGATTGTCGGAAAGCAAATGCCTGGGCTTTCGACAGAGTAAACGTTTGCGGTAGAATGTAACAAAACACCGCCTCGGAATATGAGCAAAGTTTGCGTCTCTTACGTTACGAATATTATTTTATTAGTTAATTAAATTATTTTAGAGATCCATCTATCCAATGGGGAAATCGATCACTTCATTAAGAGAAATAGTACAAAAATTTATTTACGCCTGCATCTTAATTTACGTCTACCGTGGTCATTAATTTGAGACCATGTATTTTTCATTCATTTATGATAAAAAACAGGTAAAAAGGGCGTTTTCTCAAGAATAAAAGTATCTCGAAATTTATATATTCGACATAAAATTTCTTCGTCAAAAAGTAATTAATATAGTAAATAGAATAGAAGAATACTTTGGCAATGCAAGAAAAATAACGCACATTATTTTCACGGCACATAATTAACTTTATGCATTCAACCGTACTTTCTAAATGTACATTCTTTTATTTTACGTATTGAATCAGTTTGCACTTCTGATGGCATGATTCCCACATCTGTCCTGATTTTTCATATATAAATCAGAAAATTTGCAAAATCTTCCCTAATTACAGCAATGGGACTCTCCTCCGTTTTCCTTTTCATAATTTGGCGAGCGGGGTGAATGTAAATCTCTGTGTGCACATTATTAGAAATTTTTCTCGAAAAAAATCTTTACCAAATTTCATGTTAGTGTATCCGTCTGTGCGATGGAATTATCCATATGGACGTAAATGGAAACGATACAGAATTTCATTTATTCATTTTTTCTTTAATTAATATAACATTTGATGACAAGAGCTGTCAAAGCAGCTTAGGAAACTTCGATGGAATTTAATTAACTACTTTTTAAAAAAATATTGGACTCAATTTAACACCTTGATATTTTTTAAGTACAATCATAAATAATATTTAATATATTATTTCGCGTTTGGAAGAATATCTATTCTTGTGCATTTAGGTTCAAGTTCAAAATATACACACTCAAACCATACAATGATTTAACAAAAAAATGACAACAACGAGTGTGGACCATGATTTAGGCTATCGCTTCTTCAGGGCTCTGAGATCTCACTGTAAATGTATATTTTCACTGATACGGGAAGATACTGGACTGCCATGCGCCGTAGGACGGTGGAAAACCCGTAAAACCACCGTCATGTCACTAAACTTAACAAAAATACAAAAAGCAAAACAACATAGACATACACACATAAATAAATATGCATTAACAATGCATTGAGTAACGTGACATTAGACTATGTATTCAAAATAGTTCGTTCATACCTTTCACTTTATAATAATAATTTATATTATAATAATAGTCTTTCACTCATATGTGATCGAATTATTACCAAATATATACTACGTAACCATCGGTCTTCACGTTAAAATAGCAATGAATTATCTAAAAACCAAAAAGATATGATGAAATTATTTTCTTATTCCTGTGTAGATATTACTAATGAGAACATGTAAGCGGATTTTTGGGCAAATTTTCTCACCAGAAAAATCGCTTCAAATGCATTACGGTCGTTAAAGCGAGATATTATTTCAATGAATTTGGTCTAAGCATAAAGAAAAATATCTTGCATTTCCTTATCTACCAAAATATTAGCATTTTCCACCCGAATTTTCAGGATAATATCAAAAAGTAGTTGCCGTTTTCTTTTGGCTATGGTTCGCTTATGCACTCCACATAGACTTTTTGTTGAGCATTTCCTAACTCGTAGATTTCGTCAGAAAAGTGCAAGTGTGTAGTTTGTACGTATTCTCAATTATTTAACAAATAAATTTATCACTTGCCGCAAAGATCTTAATAGAATTGCAAAAAACTGTCTGTGAAGCAGGCATTTTTAGCGTACGGCATGAAAAAATTGAGTCTACTTCACGACTTGTGGAGACATATTTATTCAATCACTGAGAATATTTCAGCATTCTCGATACTTTTTTTCAGTATTCTAAAGACTGAAATACTATGACTACTGAATGTTCTATTTCTAATATGTACTAAGAAAATTTCATTATTATAAAGCTACATTTTTGTGTCACTAATATAAAAATATTTAATTCGTGATTCACACAGCTGTGAGATATAAAAACAAAATTTGAATAAGCTTCCTATATTGATGGGGAAAAATCTCGTTTAAACAACCTCAACCCTCGAGGATAATCGCTCCGGCGGAGTCAGAGGCGAACTCCAGCGGGGAGTGAGGAAGAGAGAACAGTCTCGTCTCTCTTTCTCACATCCTCTCCTCTCCTCAAGGGCTTCGACGACGACGAGGTCGCCCGGCGGGTTCTCCCGCGCACCACTTCCGCCCACGCTACAAACACGGCCCCACCACGCCAACGGCGCGGCGGGGGAACCCGAGCGACAGCGACGGCGGCGGAGGCACCTGTTTCGCTCCGTAACAAGTAACACTTGTCTCGGGGCGTGGCGCTGTGCACGGCGGAAGGGACAAGGTGTGCCTCACGGTGCGGCGCACGGCGAGGAGGGGAGGAGACGGCGCGGCGCGGTCTTACCCGGAGGAGGAGAAGGAAGACTCCCGCTGCGCTCTTTCCGGGCCTCGGAGGAGGGAGTGGAGGACGAGGGGGGGCGAGGGGGGGGTGAGGAGAGGGTTGCACGACTTGGGAGAGGTTGGAAGCGGGGAGAAGAGGGGGTTGTGGCGGGGACTCGCTTTATATCGATCTGCTCCTGGCATCGGTCATCTCTCGACAGAGCTGACCACTGCTCAAGATCGGTCTCTCAACCCCCCCCTCCCCCGTTTCCTCCGCTTCCTCGCCAACCCCCAAACCCCCTCCTTCCACTCCCGCCTTTCATGGCGCTATGCGCAAGGAGGAAGGCGTTCCCGGAGGCTAACGGGGAGGGGGGAACTCGGCTGCGCAGACGGCGCGGTTAGTTCTTGGACAATCGAACATAAACAAGGGGAAGTTAATGGATTTTACCATCGAGGGATTCTTCACCTTGAAGAAATTGATGAGTAATAGTATGACTTGTACTATAGGTACTTTCGGTGTTGAGGTTATATCCTACCTTATTGTACAATACCAGTTAAAATCCAGGAGAGAGACATGATTCAGGCCCGAACTCGAGACCTTTTAGTTCCAAATCTGTCTACTGCTGCCAGAAATTCTCCGGAATCCGATATAATAAAATGAATTCGAATACAACGGTGCCAACCTACCTTGCGATTTGCGGTAGCATTACGTTGATATCAAGTTGGAAAGCCATATTTCGATTATTATCCTCAAAGCTCTCACCGAACCTTCGTCAGACGAACTCATCTATGCCCTCAGGGCAATTATGTATAACTTAGGAATGTGTCTCCTCTCTCGCCAATCTATGTTCATTTTTCCGAGTATACATTTGAGTTTTTTTCCAATTTATTTTGTCAAGCGAATTTTAAAATCAACCAAGCAAGCAAAAACATCCAGGTTATACTAAATGTGTCTTTCTAACGTTATCCTCATCACTGCAATCTCACCCCAAATTGCCCTTCCCTTCCGGAATTCAAACTGGTCATCGCGCACGTGATAATTTGCTCTATTTATCAACCTATTATGATTAACTTTAAATAACAATTTTTCCCCACCAAAATTAAACCCACTGTTCCGTAAAACTCGCATTCAGACGCTTTCTTCTTCTCCGGAATGAAAATCAGGACTGTTTTAACTAAGCCCTCGGGCCATACCCCTTCCTCCTAGATTCTACGAATGAGTTCGTAAGAAGCTAGTCTCCCTTTATTGCTTGAATTCTTCCGTTGTTCCGAAGGCATGCTATCTCCTCTAGTTTTCTATCTCTAAGAGCTCCTCTGGCAGGTAGCAAGCCAAGTATACAATTTTCTTGTCATGACACGGAGTCAGCTACTCACCCCTTCGTTTGCCGTCTCTAGTTTTGCGGAAAGATATGTTACCCCAAAATATTTGACACTTGGGTATTGCTGAAAATACCTCAAGGACGGATCTGGGCTTGAGCATGTGACAATTTGCTTGTGCTCTACCTGACAATTCCTTTACTCCTATTCTTCACTAGCAATCCAGCTTTCTCAACTTCGGTTTCCCAGGTACCGAACATCGGAATTTGCGCCGCATCTTCTCTTATAGAAAAACATTTTAAGCTTCATTAACTCATAAAGACCATTCAAAGGTATGGTTGTTTCTTTCCATCATCAGTCCAAATATTGGTTTGCTATTACAGTCTCCTTTCCGGTAATTGGTTTATTTGTATGTTTCCATTTTAACATATCTCATATTTTCACTGTTGTATTCCCAGTGCCATCAAGAATATCATTTTCTCGCCATCAAATTTCGAGGACCGGAAGAAGCGATAAAATATGAGAGATATATTTCCGAACAGATAGGCACAAAAATTTGTTCTATCCAAGAAAAATTAGTGACCATAACAATAGCTGATCTCTGCTTAAAACATTCCAATAATTAATTTCACCATTTCACCTTCCAAAACCTTATCCTTTACACCTTTACACGGATGGTGTCCTTACACCCCTTGCCACACGCCCAAGGGGGCAGTATTTAGGCGTAGATCTTTAGTACTCCTCGGTTAGGAATGCCATTAATTTCTCCATTCTATATTGGTTTTAAAAGATATAAGTTTAGGTGTCGATTAAGTTGGTACTTATTCTTCTCTGGGAATCATTTCTCCCCTTCTTCGTTGGCAATTCTCTACGTCTATGCGATTTTCACTATTCTTCGTTGACATCACCCTTATTTTTTCATTCCAATCAAATGACTTGTGTTGTTCAGAAACTGAAAAAGTCCACTCCAGGTTTTGATGAAACCTGGAGTGGACTTTCTGCTTCCTAAATTCCAAAAGTACGTATGTTGCTATCTATCAGCATACTCCTGACGGATTGCCTTCCATTCTTTGGAGAATTGCAGTTATTGCATCCTTCTTGCTTTATTTAATTTCTCATTATCCGAGGAAAATGGCTGTGCCATTATCATTTCCGAAAAATGAACGAAAATACTTTTGGAATCATTTATCGATGAATGGTTTTGTATGCGGCTTTTGAAAACTTCATAGGTAATCAAAATGGCTTGTTATATTCGAGGTGTGGCTTTATCAATTTTCTTCATTCTGTTGTTTTTTTGATGTATTCCTTTTATCTCAGTTTCCATATGCACTATGCCAGAGAAGAGTTTACTGTGTAAGACCGAGACCTCGTACCGTATTCCTCATCAGTTGCGCAGGAGTGTATAGTTTTATCTTGAGTCAACCATCTCCTGTTTACGTATTGCTCATGGATTTCATTGGACAAATCTACGTGATAATTAATTTGCTTCTCTGGCTATACCTAAGAGTCTACATGGGTAATCCGTCGAGATTTGTGCGTGTAGAACATGATAAATGTAAAGGTCGCTTCGAAATGCATCGACAAAATGGCATTTACGTTGAGAATTTACTCGCTAGGAAGAGTAAACATGAGTTCCTTTTCCGATTGGCGCGGAAACAAACGGCTCATAGCGGAAAGGGAAGGAAAGTGAGGAGTCTGCCTTGCCTTACGTGCGCGGTCACTAATTGAATTATATCGTTTGACTTAAGAGAGAGACTGAAAATAGACACCGGTTAGGTGTGATGAACCTTATGAAAGGAAAGGCAAGCTACATCAAGGTATACGATCTGTTGATTATGAATCTGATCGTCGTCCATCTGCAAAGTTTGCCATTTGTGAGATGAACGTAATTGAAGTCGAAATTATAAAGTTTTTAAATATTTCACTCCACTATGATTTTTCTAGACGTTTACAGTGATTCTTTAATGTTGTTGATGCTTATTGCAAGATACACCTAATACACTTGAAGTATCCTCCTCGAGTTAGGGTACATCTAAGTAAGTGGATACATTTCGTGATCAACTGATGCATCATAATCTATAAGGCGCGGAGAAAATGTATGAAAACTCATTGGTTGTTCAATCCTAAGATTAATTGACTGCAGCCCTCCACCCTTCCATATCTAATGCTAGTTCCCTTACCTTCTGGTATCTCTTCTTATGGACTTTCCTCTCTATTTGGTCTATGAACTTATTCCTGGGTCTTCCTCTGGGGACTTTTTCCTCTATTTTGCCTTCAATTACGCTCTTCACAAACACATTGCGTCTCAGGGTGTGCCCAATCCATCTGGTTCTTCTCTTTTGTATGGTGATCCATATGGTTATTTCCTCTTCTACTCTTCTCTACACTTCATCGTTTCTCATTTTTTGGTTCATTTTATCACCAGCATCCTCCTCTAGGTTCCGAAGGCTTCTAGTCTTTTCTGATCAGCTTTTCCAATGGTCTATACTTCCGATCCATGGAGTTCCACGCTCCACACGAATGTTTTCACATACTGTTTCCTGGTTTTTAGTCCTATATTCTTTGAGCACAGCTGTTGTCTTTTTTCCATGAACGTTGTCTAAGCTTGGGCTAATTCTCTGCTTGATGTCTGTTGCACTTCTTCCGTCCTTCGTGATGGTGCCTCCGAATATCATTACGTGGGACGCATTATATGAAAATATAATTTACAAAATTGTATTCCTTAAGCTTTTTACGGCTATCGACACGAAAATCATAGCGCGATATATATACTTTAAACATGAATGCCCTCATCAAAGCAATTTTTATATTATTATAAATTTTATTATATTTATTTTAAGGACGAAATTTGAAAATGAACGACCATCAGTAGTGGGGTACCGGAATCTTTTTTCTCGCTGTCGTCATCGTTATTGAAAACGCATGTACATCTGAAAGGGCCACGTGATATCGAACGGAAGAAAATGAACTTTGGGCTTTTAATTCGTTTTATTTATTTTGATTTGTCTCATCTTAGTTTAAAATTATTGTTCTGTTCGGTAGCAGAGTGTTATAGGGATTGTCTATTGACCTCAGGGTCTAGGGTTCAAATACCTACGTGGGATTTTCACCTCCCTCAGTTTTGGGTACTTATGAGTTATTGCCTGTTGAAGTGACTGATATCAATCGTCCTTGAGGCTGTTTTCAGGTTGATATAAAGGAAATAATTAAATTCCTAGTCAAATTAATTAAATAATATCCTTGATGAGGGGTAAAATCCATTCATGACAATTAGGACATTCGAGTTTGAAACCCCGAGGGTTTTTTTTTTACAATTCTGGTCATCGTGGTTCATATTAGCATTAGATTGGTCGTGATTGCTGAAAGCGGGGGTCGACTAATAAGTTGTTACTATTATAATACCGTCATTATGTGAATTGAAAATGAGAACCTACTCGATATCTTAGTTTCAATGATTTTTTAAGCATATATCGAAAAAGATTTCCTCGACCACATTTCATTGAAGTGCATCTGCTTATGATTTGGAACTCATTATACAGGCTGTCATGGAAATGATACAAGATTTATGCTTAAATATTTATTCCTTCAAGTTAGTCGTAAAATTTATTATTTTTAGAATTCAGACTCTGCGTTACACCTTGGTATTGTTAGCTAACATTAAAGAAATAAGAAATGTATTACTCCACGTTTAGAGGAAAGTGTGATCATAAGTTATGGAAATAATACGAAGTATAATTCAGTAACGTAATACTACGTGCCAAAATAGCATTGGATTGCCAAAAAATCGCATCGGTGTGATCAAATTTATGTTCTCATTTACCTATACCTATCAATAATGAGAACACGAATGCAAAGTTTCAAGCATAATCCGCACATAAACAGAAATCGCTCAAAAACTACCTACAGCAAGCATGCAAACTTTTTGAGATGCATTCACGTAAAAATACTGGCGTCGTTAACTTTCACGGAGGAATAGACGCGAGCTCCTTTCATGCGATTAGCGTCGGGAACAAACTGCTCGGCACCCACGCTCGGCATGAACGGGGGAAAGTGAGTCGTCTTCCTTCTACGGCTTATGTGCGCGGCGGAAACTCCAGCATCTCTCTCCCGCCCCCCTCCTCCCCCTTTCACACTCGAGAGATCACCCAATCGTGGGGCGAGAGACAAGCGGAGAATATCATTGCGTCGTGTCTATGGCACCAAACCCTTTTCCAGCTCTTAGGGAAGGGGGAAGGGTGGGTGGGGGGGGGGGGAAGGCCTCCAAGAACCCTTCCCTCGCTCGCGTCCTCCTTGCTTGTTTGGCTAGGGGGACGACTCGAGCGCGGCTCACATACAAACCGGTCGACCCACAGCGGAACCGAAACTTTGGGAATACATCAGTTGTGTACATAGCTCACGCATGTCTCTCATTCCAAATGCCTTTGGCAAGGAGTTCCCTCCTCCCACCCCTCTCCAGCCCAATCCCATGCCGGCCTATCCTCTCCACAATCCTCCCCCCGACCTAATACAGGATTAACCCTCCCTCCTTGCATCTTGCCGTTCTCCGCGCCACTCTCGCTATTATAAGAACGCGGAGGAAAAATTTCTCGGGGGGGGGGATTTCGGGAGAGGAGTTGGGAATTTCAGATTCTGTTAATCCAATCCTCCCTTTCCTCTTGCTCGGCAAACATTAAACTGCCGCTTCGGCGGTCCCTTTCCGCAATTCCTCTCCCTCTCTCTCTCACATCCGCTCTCTCATACGCGCCAAGTATACACTTTGGCGCCCTTTCCCCTAGAACGCGAGTGGCGCGGAGGTGACTGGGGCAGAGAGGGAGTGAGGTGGGAGGGGGCGGGGCGCATGCGCGGAGAAAAAGTTTTATGGGAGAAAACGTCACGGCGAGATCACGAAATCGGGAGGAGAGGTGGGTGTATTCCAAGTTCGCGAGGAAGTTGTACTGCCCACTTGTTTATACTCTAAATATGCAAAATATATACAAATACAAGAATTTGAAAGCACAGTAGCTTTTACTCCATATATGATGCTGTTTCAACACGTCTCTCCCAAGGTAGTTCAGATCATTGGAAAAATATAATTATAATTCCGGTTGGTTCAGTTTTAGACGTATTGGGGAGGAGAACAAGTTTAAAACATTTCTCATTTTCTTAGTTTCTCATTTGGTGATATCACTTGCGTTTTATATTCGTGAGAGATATTCTGGCAATTTGAGCAACTACTTAGCGATTACCGCTGAATTGTGAGACTCATCCAAGCAGCGATCAAAATCTATTTTTTTATGTTTTGTCCTGTGAGGCACTTCTTGATGACTTATTACCATTAATCAATAATGTCTGCAGTTATTGGTAATTTTAGTACTGAGAAAATGGAACAATGAGATCAAACTAAATTTTTAACAACAAATATTATGATAGACAATATGACTCTTCGGATTAAGAAGTACATTTTAAATATACTAGTTTAAATCTAATATATGTGGTTAACAAAGTTCTATTGCCCACATACATACCCATCAATCCGTTTCCTTTCGGGGTGGACAAAATCAAAAAGTTGAGTTCCGTTTATTCGGGTTTTTCCCGCGTTAATATGAATCAACGCGGAAAAACCCGAATAAAATGAACTCAGAAACTCACCGCGGAAGCCTCCATACCAAAATAAAAAAGTGTTGAATTCATGGCGTTCGATGCCCTAGCCTTTTGATTCAATGGCCTAGAAAACTAGCTCCAATTTTAACAATTTTCTCCATTGTCCCCCATTCTTGCAAACCTTATTTGCTTCTGCCAATATTCATGCGTTCCCTAATACGCGCTATCTCATTCGAAAGATTCGTTACTATCCTCTTATATTACATTCAATCATGATTTATTTAATTATTCGACTCACTTGCATTATCTTATCTAGCCAAAACCAACAAAGAACACTCTTTTTTATACCATTAATAATACAAAATATAATGGATGCTTCCAACAGCTGCTGATATTCAAGCGTATAGTTCGAATACGGTTTCCTTTACGACTATGGAACTATCTCGCTCAAACGACCTTAAGCCACTGAGATTGCATATGTAGAGGGATTATTTGTAAATTTCAGTTCGGCAGCGAATCATTCCCATTTTATCACATCAATCAATTATAGATAGGGATTGAAATAATCTTATCCTCGATACCACTCCGAAAATAGCCACATCGAGTTTTTTCTTTATTTCAATTGACAATTTTTCATTAAGTTTCTCTTATTCGGAGTTCCTTTGAAGACTTTCCTTTTAAATTACCACTCTTTTTATAAATTGGGAACATTTACAGCCATGGACTAATTTTTTCTATCTTGCCTTAATTATTCGTGTTCGAAAAATAACCGTCTCTTAGAATAATTCAATTTGCATAGAGATGGTAATATTATGACAGATATCTCTTTGGCAACCATAGCTAGTACGCATTAACTCTTCCTTCCTCGACTTGGCACGAGGATTTTAAGTAGCTTCGTCACTATACAAAAAGCGATACATTTCAAGTTAGAGCGTTATGTTTCGCTGTGCGTGTTCAAATCATACCGTAACTGTCCAGTATGGCGGGGAATATGAGCCAAAAAATATATTTAATCTGTGAAGTCCTTTGTGCCAATGTTAGGGCCATTTATACCTGTTAAACACGCAACAAAAACATGCCATTTTGGCCGCGGCAGTTAAATCTCTTCGGTCACGCGTTTAATCATGCACCTCAGTGAGTGAGACGTCCTCATTAATGCGTGCTTTACTTCCCTCCCGGTGACTAATTGGTGCCCGTCGCTTTGGCCGCGGTGCAACAGACGCTCTTTCTAATTTGCCTCGTCACGGCAGTGAACCGCTTGGCACGTATAATACGCCTCGCGTCTATCTACCCTCCACGTTTCGAACACATGACATGACGATATAATTCTGGATGTCACGCTGGACGTACTTGTCCTTAAGGGTACGCTCGAAGCCACATTTGCATCAAACACGACCCCATCAAAGGACAAGGAGGGCATTTTCTGCTCCTACCTGTATCTTTTTTTGTTCGTTTTCAGAGAAAAAGAATTTTGCGATACAGAGCAGGAAGGCTGGGGGGATGCGGAACTAGAGTAAGACTTGATGTATGGCATGGAATGTCCAGAAAACAATTGTTTTCTATCCCAACTAGGGTGAATATTCAAAGGGTATGTCCAAAACTCCCCAATCACGTTGTAGAATACCTTAGGATGGTGATTAGAGCCATAGACAAAGACCAGACAGAAACGAAGCACTTTCACTTGAACCGGCTATTTGGTCAAAGTAGAATACATGATAATTTTTAAGCTCACTGACTGGAATTCATTGATAAGATATTATTTGAATTTCGACGGGAAAGTTATTTTCTCAAAAAACAAAAAAATTCAATAATTTGAGAGAAAACTAGGACAGATAAGCAACTCATAAAAATTATTTACAATGACCACAACTAATTGGTTACATTGGCCATCTTGCTAAATTCTAATAAAATCCTATTATAGACGAGGCTTTTCAGTTTGATTTTCAGCTTGAAATCATTCGTAAATACTCTGCTACAAATAATTCAACATTTTTCAGCAAATAATATAAATATCCTGGAATAAACAAGTGAAAGAGGGATGAAATTTTAGGAAAGGACACATAAAGGGTACCCCACGATCAATTATCACCAGAAGTACCTGACTTTACCTAATAGTACTGACAGGGGTCAAATTGACCTCTAAGGAATAATTTGCTTCCAAAGCTTAATTTGAGGACTCCAAATAATATACATATTTTTGCATATTTAGTATTATTTTATATTTTGTTCTTGGAGGAATTATTGCTCTCTTTGTAATAATGACTTAATTTTCCTAGACATTACTATTTGCCGTTTCCACATGTGGCCTGGTAAAAATTAAAGCTACAATTTTTAGGGTATGTTATTTTCCTTACACCAGTGACTTAAAAAAGATAAATATATACTAAGTTAATTTTGTACTCATGTTACTAACAATGAATCAATGGGGGCAAATTCTGTCCGCCATTACCAGAGAGACACATGTTTTTCCTCTGAATTTTTCATTTACACTTCCTAAATGGAACGTTTTGGCGCACGTAATACTCATCGCGACCTCTGTTCTCTTCACATTTGGTTTTTATTTGACGTTTGTATCTTCTTTCATCTGGAGATGGTATTTATTTAGCTGGTATATTCAGAGCAGCAAACAAATTGTACTACTCTGGTGCTCTCTTAGCTCCTCTGCGAGCCATTTTAAGTAATCGGGCTTTCGTCAGAAACAACTGCTCTCCTATCGTGACATATTCGCTAGATTTATAGCAGGATAAGCGATTCTCAATAAAGTTATTTCAGACCTGTGGATCTAATTCAAATTTATTCGTTTGTAATCACTCTAATTGGGTTAATCAAATATAAAATCTTAAGTAACGCTTGATTCTGTGGAACCTGGGTCGGCGCATTGTACTCTCAAAGAAAGCTATTCGTGAGTCCTATGACCAAAGTATTTTATCATCAATAGATCCCCAGTTTTACGATTCTCTCACGTAAAGAAGAGAGAGAAGTTCATCTTACGAAACCGATCAATTTTCTTCTACCTGTCACCTAACCTCAGCTTCCATGCACTCTTTTATGTGGTGAAATATTTATTCGCCACTTCGTGGTTTGCCACTTTCATCCCCGGCTCTTGCCCCTGTTTCCATTGTTGACTAGTACCTTCTAGTAGAGCGGCTACGTTGAAAATGAGCGGAATATTTGAATAGGAAAGTATTTCTATCATCTGGAACACATACATAGCTAGTGAGGAAGCTCGCTAGATGGAGCAAGCTTGACCTCTTGGAGGACGTCGGTATCTTACCCTCTGACGGCTTTCGTCAGTTATGGAAAAATTAAATATTAGCAAAATACAAGATCATTTACATGAAACAATCATGTAAATTTATGTGATATTCTAAAGGCGAGACTTACTTGAAGTCTTAGCTTTCTTATCAGTGGATACTTACACATCTTCCGAGCGCGAATTTTCAGAAGAAGAACAGCGTTGATGCTACACTTGAAGAGAAAAGTGATAGTGAAGTTGAAAACAAGCATATACTAGCGCTTGGTTGGTCATTGGATAGATAGTAATATATCATTACGCATAACGAACTTTATTGCAATAATTCTTGATCTCGGCTTGTCTCACCATCGTTGATACCAATAGCCCAACTTGTATTCAAAATACGTTACCATTAAAATAACCGAGCACTATTGCCCAAAAGTTATACAAAGTATATTGAAAATCAGTAAGTATTGTTTGTATATGCATTATAAAAGGTAATCAAAAGAGTACTGACGGATCAAAGTCTAGTGGTCTGCAATAGCCTAACTATTTTAAAGTAAAAATACCATGTGTACCACTAAAGTTCCATCAAGCCTACTATAAAAGTTTTATTGCTACGATGCGTACATAAATATCAATTATTTTTCTGAGCGCTTCATGCACTATTTTCATCGTTTATCAAAAACCTTTGAAACTATGCATAAAATATTTTAACAAAAGAAAATATAAATCCATTTAATTATATCAACAATTCTACTAAACAGGAAAGAAACAGCCTTGGGTCAAAATGACCCCTATGGTACTAATAGGTGCCAGGTAATGTACATTAATAACTACCATACCTGTAAAGTTTTTATTTTCACATACTATTATTTTGATAAAATATAAAAGTAATAAATATATATTGGTGCTGAGACGATTCAGTAAGAAACAATGATTTGTCAAAATAACCCCTCCGATACTTCTAGTGTTAAATCCAAGCCAACTTGGCGACATGCCTTCAGCACAGCGTCAAAATATACCCTTTATAAGTGCTTTACAGCGAACTTTACATTTTAAATTTTCTAGGAAATATTCCAGCATAGCAATATCCATTCTTAAATATGCCAGCAAAAGTGTCACCGTCACTTTCGTGATTCAAATCCGAACTTTCGGGTTGGAAACCCACCACGTAAGTAGCCTTTGTCTAATAAAAGATTTAAGATTTTCCCGGTGTAATACGTTTAAATATATTTCTCGGGCTTTGTACCGGGTAATATTTTCAAAATTCGCCGACTTTTCGGAAAAT
This sequence comes from Ceriagrion tenellum, assembly GCA_963169105.1. Classification (NCBI taxonomy): domain Eukaryota; kingdom Metazoa; phylum Arthropoda; class Insecta; order Odonata; family Coenagrionidae; genus Ceriagrion; species Ceriagrion tenellum. The sequence continues at coordinate 33,279,414 of OY720635.1, read as the reverse complement.
GACTTATTTTCCATTTTCAAGGCGTGTATTATATCTGTCGTGTCCAATATAACACTGACGTGACGTGTGTTATAGCGGACTCGACGGAAATGGGAAACAAGTCGTTTTCCGAAACGTCAGCAAATTTTTAAAATATTACCCGGTGCAAAGCCCGAGAAAGATATTTAAGCCTTTATCTAGTCCTATTACTAGCAGCCAATACCTAGTCCTTCGGTGAAATTGTTGGGGGTAAATATAAACATCAAGAGGGCTAAATGCTTTTTCTATCATAACGTTCTGATGTGAGTAGCTTCAAATCACATTTTTAAAAGTATGTTTTCAAAACAAACCCGTGGGAGTTTATGCAGTGCGGTAAGAAACCAGAAAAGGGCAAATAATAGGGGAGAGTTGGAAGACGGGACGAAATGGATCCCCTCCGCCTTTCTAACCATTTCGCCGTAATGTCCACGATAAGGACAATCGCTGAAGACCTCTGGGGAGGAGGGCGGGCGCGAGGGGTAGGGTCGATTTTTCATTTCAGTCTCGGGAGAGAGAAGAAAAAAAAGAAGGGAACACAGATGGGAGAGGGATATAAAGAGAGAGAGAGAGAGAAAGAAAGAGATTGAGGGAAAAAAATCCGCCTTTGGGCTCCCAGCGCTCAACAAGTAAGTACGGGACCATCCTCGGAAAACTCTTTGCAGTCAGAGTGATGGGGGGGGGGAGGGGTGTAGGGTTGGTAAGGGAGTGTGGAAGAGGGGTGTGGGTTCACTAGGAGGGGGTTATGGGAAGGGGGTGGGGAGCACTCCCATCGTCTCCAGGGATTCCCTGCGGGGTGATGTGGCGCGAGGAGAACGCCATAGTTAAGGAGAGAAAAGAAAGCGACAGCTGATAAACTGGAAGACAACAGAAATGGGCAGCTGGAGTATAAAGATGAGGGAATGATGGAGAGAAAAATGATAAATGATGAGTAACAAGTGAAATGCTCTCTTATTAATGCAATGCATTTCTAGTGGAGCCTAAGCAAGCTAGTAGCACTACTAATCGCGGTAAGAATATTTCATTGGTAACACTGATAAACAAGCAGTAGATATCTTTGGCTTGGCATTTGCATTTCTTAATGAAGTTTTTCATGCTGTTTCCATATCTGAAAACAGTTTTCCCCTATCACATCAGGTTTTGAAGATTTAAAAAAAAAATATTTTGCATGGAACACCGCTCATCAAAAATTATTCTTGGGGTAGTTTTTCATGCCTCAATTAACGTTTGTCATAGTTTTGGAAAAAGAGTTATATTTTATATGTTAAAGTGTCCTGTCTGGAACTCCAGTGGAACCGTCCTTGGCAAACAATTTATGTTTACGTCAAAATAATTTCGAAATCTACTTTCTTGACAGTAAGCCCTCACATTACAGGAGTAACTTGTCTTGAAATCGCCGCTTGTAAAATCGTACTATATGAAAGATATCCTGAGAATATACTAGGAATACTGAGATTCGTTCCGCAATCTTAACACCTCATGATGTATTCAGCATGGAATTCTGTGATCCTGCATTTTGGGAAATAATTTCGTTTTTGTATGTTGTTAGCACAGTTTCTTTCATTGTATATTTGCTTTTTAGGTAAGGAGTCCAGTTTAATCAAAATATCAGTTTTAAACAAGAATTTTGTTCTTCAAATAAATAATTTCAATATTATAGATCTCATTGGTACGTTCGGGCATCTACAGGACTAACTGGAATTGCTACAACTATAGATTTGAAAAAAAAACTTCAACAAGATATTTGATACGCGTCTTTTGCTAGGACCACGGAGGACAGTGGGGCACGGTTACCTGATGTTGATAACTTTGCTCTCTCTTTGCTGCAATAAAAATTAAATCCATGCTAATTGGGCTTTCATCGAACAGTGCGTAGGGTCCATAATAGGGTCACACTTTCGGCAGAGACATAAAGAGCTTGAGAAGTTCTTTGCAATGAGCGATACTTTTTGCAATTGCACGGACGTTCATCGTCCTATGTATAGCCTTGGGGTTGAATACAGCACTGAAGCGTAGCGACTGTTTGTAGGTTCATCTAAGACAAGTTTGAAGGCAGTATTATGGCACAACGGAAATCGGCATGCGTCATTTCCAATTGGATATTCTGGCCACCTTAAAAAGACTTACGAAACCATGTCGCTGCTCCCAGAAAAAATACGCTATCGTGAGTACAATTGGCAATTGCAATGGTATTTGCAATGATCTAAAAGAAATCGCTACCCTCATGGGAATGCAGACAATGTACACTAAGTACTGCCGCTTCAGCTGGTACAGCAAGCTGTGAGTGGGACAGCAGAGATAGGAAGCACCACTACATAAAGAGGAATTGGCCAATTAGAGAGATACTGCAGCAAGGAAGTAAAAAGGTCGTTCGTGTGTCATTGGTGGAACGTGACAAAGTTTTAATGTCACCTCTTTATATTAAGCTGGAGCTCATGAAGAATTTCTTGAAGGCTCTGAACAGCAACTCAGATTCTTTTCTGTACCAGCGGAACAAGTTTCCGGAGTTGAGCTATGCGAAAGTGAAAGGAGTGTTCATAGGTCCACAAATAAGAAAGATCAATGCAAATAGCCATTTCATAGACTTACCGGGTGGTACTGAAAGAGATGCATGGGTGGCATTCAAGTCAGTTGTGGTCAATTTTCTTTGAAATTATAAATGTGATGGCTATGTGAATGTTGTGCAGAAGTGTATTAGGGCGTACATACTGCTGGGTTGCAACATGTCCCTCGAAATTTATCTCCTAGTCTTGCATATAGACATATTCCCTGAAAACCTAGGCTCAGTCAGCGACGAAAATGGTGAACGATTTCATCAGGACATCTCAGTGATGGAGTAACGCTATCAGGTTCGACGGAGTGCAGTCATGTTAGCTGACTACTGCTTGTCGCTTCAGCGTGACATTCAAAATATTCAGTACAAACGCAAGTCGAAAACCAAGAAAATTAAACCAAACAAATCCTTCAATTAAGGAAGTATGTTGTTTATATATGTATTTAATTGAATACAATAAATAATGGCTCTAGTAAAACTTCGGTAAGTGAGTTGTTTGCCTCGATGCAATGCTAAAAATACATTAAAGATTAATGTCAAATATCTCAAGAAGGATGGGTGATCGAGACAAACGGTTTAAAAATTATGAATCAGCATACATCAATTGTCTTAGTAAGCATGTTGGATACCTAGACCTCTACCAACATTTTATTTTTGTTCATCGGTGTAATCAATGTTAGTTTTCAACTAGGACGATTCATCCCTTAGGAGACCAATGGGTTTGTTAAGAATATAACGGTAGGAAAAATTATTGCCGAGGCCGTGGTGAAAGGCTACTAAATTAATGTATCCTACAAGTAAACTTTACATGGTATATTTTATTGTAAAAACGAATATATGAGCTCTTTCTTGAGGAAAATGTTACCGTTTAAAGCAGTAAATTATATGAATGACTGAACGGGAAATAGAACCTGTTCTCATTCCATTCATTTTCTTGCACAGTCAATACATTCATTTGCGCAATATAATGTGCAATGTAAAGTGGTCTTAAGATGAACTACTAGGAGGTGAAAGAACTAGAATTTGATCGGGAAGGATGAAGGGCAGCAGTCATCGAAATTTAGGTTTAAACGGCCAATGAATGTGGAGATTGATACTCTATAGAGTCTCCTCTTCTGCCTTACTTTTTGTCACTTTGAAGGAAATATATGTACAGCTTGTAATATGCCGAGGAAATGAAAAGGAAGTTATTATGTCGACTAAATAAGTCATTGTTTCCGATCAACGTATTATTTACCATTGGAAACATAACGATTCGGAAAGAGCAGAATTTAAATCTGGAAATTCAAACTCGTAATCTGGAAATAAAAGTCGTAGAAAAAAGTTACTCAGAATTTCTGTCAAATGTCAGCAATATTACTGTGTCAGACGTCATGCGTCTTGGAGTTGCTTTGGGGACAATTCTAACATCTGAAAGCATATCTTGACAGCATGTGCCCAAGGAGGGTGAGGGGACAAAGAAGCGAATCGTGGCAAGGGGTGGAAAACAAATGAAAGGGAAGAAATCGTCTCTCCCTCCATCCTCTTCCCTCCATCTGAGTCCCCCGATATCCTTTCCCTTTCCCAACAATCTCCCTCCCTGCGACTCTCTCCCTGAAAATACTCGACGTTATTTCTTTTCCCCGTCACTGCGAATCGAGAGCGCCATTGCGGTGTCTGGTACAAAGCTCCTCCCCATCAACTTCACAACCCCTTCATCCCGGCAAGCGCTCACTAACCAGGCCTCCCCTCGCATTATCGTTTCAGGCCAAATGTTGTAACATGTTTTTTCTCCAATACTTACCCCTGAAAGTCACTTTCGCTCAATATTGGAGTATCATGGTCGTCATGATCAGCGGTCATCAATCCCATGACTCTTTTCAGCAGCACTCCACTACGCTCTCCTTTCTGCTAACTGCTTTCATTCCTACATATTTTTTCGCTTTGATATCCTTCATCAATTTTCTGTTGTATTGTAGGATTTAATTTTCTCCCGGCGAATGATTGAAGTAAATTCTTCTCGGGTTTCCATCCGGGTAATATGCTCCATCTTCTTCTCTGCCGATGTTTCGATGAAAAACTTTTTCATCGTCATCAGGGCCGTTGATGCCGGGTCAATTTAATGCAATAATACGTTTTTTCCACACTCAAAACAAGATACAAGGAATAACAATAAACAAAAACAGCAAGTGTGAACCTCGTTCTAGGCTGGCACCTCTTCAGGGTTTGTATACAATATGTTTACTGGAATTTTATAACACTGGTACGGCTTATATCTTAAACTACCGCTCTGTTCATAAACTACGAATATTTTCAACCATGGATTAATTTTTATTGTCTTGCATTATAAATTCGTGTTATCTCGGGTCTCTTTGAATAATTCAATTTGCTTAGATGTTGGCAATAAATTGAAGTTCTAGGCTGGCGCCATTTCAGGGTGTGTATAACATATGTTCACTGGAATTTTATAGCACTGGTAGTTTTCCGCGTTTATATAGTATGTTTCTCAGGTCAGGCCGGTTTTCGTCAGTGAAGGCATTTGTACTTTTCCTGCCATTTTCAGAATTGGGTTCCAGGTCCTACATAAGTGGAACCCTTCGTCTCTGTTGAAGTTCTTACTCTCAAGGCGGATATCTATTGCCTCTTTGGTGAGTTTGTCTCAATGTCCTTTGGAACGGCCCAGCAGATTCGTCTATTCCCACTAAATGGCATGGCCAAGGTTAATAGAATGTATTGTGATTGCCGAATTGGCAGGATGACAAAGCCAGTTGGTGTTCCTTTATTCTAATTTCGATGGTTCGGCCAGTCTCATCAATACCTCTCTGTACTCAATGGATATCTGTTGTATTCCATTTTGGTCTTCTTATTGTTCTTCCTATGTTATTCTTCCCATCCATTTCTCGTTCAATTATCGTTTTCAACTGGCTATTGTGTCGCAAAATGTGTCCATGTGTGTTTGTCTCTTCGTCAGATAAAAGTTTTCATTAGACTTCTTTTCTCTCAACTCGTGCGACTTTTTCGCTGGTGATTCTATCCGTCCATTTAATCATTATAATTATACAATAACATTATATCTCCATAGCTTCCAATCTCTTTCGCTCTCGAACTGTTATTTGAGTACTATCGGGCGTATAACACTTTATCGTCGGTATGGTCTCTTATGGAGAATTATTCCCCTCATGGAGCTGCGATGCATTTGACGGCAGCAGGAAAAATGACATCATACTATATACGTGTACCAACCACTCACCTCGTAGCCTTCCAAAATACAAATATTATTTACTTAAGTATCTCACTTAAATTAAGCCCGGGGTTGGAAATGGTTTGGCAGCAGTTCTCCCTAACAGATGAACTATTTTAGCGTTATTTGTGTAAACATTTAGATCTCCGGCATTTTGAGTGCATATTGAATCACTCTTCTTAAGTTTTTGTCACTGAATATTCCTTACAAATGTGTTATACAAATCAACCATAAGGTGGATTCTATTACGTAGACGATCCGTAATTCTGATTTAAAAATACCTCCTCAGTAAAAGCCTGGCATATATTTGCTATGTTCGCATCTATAGATTATCGTTCTACACTTTTTGAAGCGCAAAAGAGACAAATGAATGTACCTAAATCGATCTAGCATGCAACTGAAATGCGAGAATGACCTTGAGGCCGCGGGTGGCGGTCCATTTGGTGGCCTTTTGGGCACGGGAGGGAATTTTCGCGCGGTACATTTCGACTTTCCGACTTGATAGTGAGCTTTTTTTGGAGCTAAATATCTCGTCCAGATAAACCTATTTCAGTCAAAAAATAACTTAGCAAAATATTAGTGACAAGTGTAAAGTGTGTGTTGAAACTTCCAGTAAAATTTCAGATATCCACTTCGGTCCACACTCAACTAAGAGCCGAACGAAATGCAAGAAAACTTCTGACATAGGAAAGGGAGTTTTAGGATTTCATTGCTCTTCATGGGGCTGACTATAACGCCTAAAAAACTCAATTTCAGGCCGTCACATTTTACACAATTATGTTTATAGATAAAATGACTAATATATAGAATGACTAACAGATAAAAACATTGTCTCGGAGGTTCGAGGCTTGAAACCTGAAAATAGGACTGATAATTCATTGCACTGATATGATAATATCTACATTAGTGGAGAATAAATCAGAAAACCTGACCTAAAAATTGACTATTTTGCCTGAATGGTACTCGATCTTAGGGACCGATGCGAAAAAAGTTCTGGAAGAAGTCTTCCGTTGGAAGTATTCTCAAGCCATCTTACCCTCCCTTATTTTTATTCTCTTCCCCAACCAGGAAAGAACAAGGGGGTTGCTCAGAGAAGAAGGAAAATAAATTAGATATGCCTCCCGTTCACCCCGTCAATCTCTTCCCGTTGGACCCCGCTTCGCACAGAAAATCGGAAATGAATTTCCTCCGGGGCGAGAGGAGCACTGTTAGGTGGGGTACTGAAGGGTAAGTGGGGGAAGGGGGAAGGAGGGCGCGGACAGTTAGGAGAGAAAAAAGGGGTGGCAGTAGAAGGCCCTTGGAGGGTGAGCGGGAGGTCCTTCCAGCGACCTATCGCCCAAGGTTTAGTAACCGCTGCAGATATGACAGACGGAGCTCCGTCGTATCCCTGCGTCTTCGCGTGGGATATAGACGACAATTTATAGTTACTCAGCGAGACGAGCGGCTGTCTCTCGGGTAACGGGAGCGTGATTAAAGCAGGTATTAGAATGAGTCAGAAATGAGTCCTAAGGCGTTCCGATTTCAAACCCTAGACTTTAATATGGAATGAGCAAATTTACAACAAAACACAACCTGTGAAAGCCATCACAAAAATGTGGGTGGAGTAAACATAAAATCTTCAGAAACAGTAAAATATCTTGGAATTGCCTTAACTCCTGATATATCGTGGGGATTACACATACACAACATATGTGGCGCAGCATTAAAGGCACTAGGTTTTGTTAAACGTATAATAGGAAGATCCTCGGATGAAAAAGTCAAAGAGAGATGCTACTTCGCTCTGGTTAGGTCACGCCGCGAGCATTTGGGACATTTGGTCAAATAGATTTAACTTAAACATTTAATTAAATACAAAGGAAAGCAGCGTGCTTCGTTAAAAACTGCTACGAGCGTACATATAGAGTCTCACAACTTTTAGAGGGATTAAGGTGGGAGCCCCTAGAGACTAACTTTAGTGACTCGTCAATCAGCATCGCTTGTCATATGCGCGATAGTATGGTCGGTGACTCTGCCATTTGTCTCTGGTCAGCGATCACTACTCTTGGTCGTCACTGTCATGGGACAACTACTCATGTCCCTGGCACCGTGCCACATAACAGTTGTTCAAACACAACAGTAATACGTTCCATGAGTACAAATATACGGTAGGTTCCTCATGAATAAATATTGAAACTCAATTGCCAAATTGAACAATACCGTACGTGTCTATGTGGACTCACTTCTTATTAAAAAGTAAAAGCACATGGCAGGAAAAAGGAGTAATGACAGAGCTGACATGATACGTAAATACGGGTATTTCAGAGGTCCTGGAATCAACGCTCTGATGTCGACGGAAGCGTTATCCGTCAAAACAATGGCAGCAGGCAAAGAGCTTACCCTGTGGGAACCCCGAGAGCACCTCACATAAGTAAAAGCACGCCTTTTAATTTGTTGATTCTGCACAATTAAACTGAAATACGAACAACCAGTTTTGCTAGCCTTGGCATCATCATGTATGTTAGTCTCTCTACCTTTCATATCGCACAAATAAAGAGATACATTGATCTGATAACTTCATAGTTTGCGAAGCCGTCAGTACATTTTTTTAAATATTTTTTTATTTTATTTATTAGGTCGTTTTTCTGCTCTGCTACTGAATAATTTCATCTCACACTCCTGTAATCTACTCTTGTCTTCTCTCTTCATAGTCCAGGAAAAACCAGAATGGATAACACAAGAAATGAAAGAATCTGGGAAAAAGTGGAGGAGGAACTGCTACAGTAAAGAATGGAGGCATATAGGCTGAGATGTTTGGGAATAGTTAAAAAGATGGAAACTGGCCGAATGCCAAGGACGGTAAATGAAATGGAAATGCAAGAGGAACGTCTCCGAGGAAGACGGGCGCGATGGACGGACGGACGGGCCCCGATGGACGGGCGAAAGGAATGGAACAAAGCATAGAGAATCGGGAGGTAGGGATGCCACATCACCATCGATATATTGGACTACTCGATGTTTCTTGGCTGAGATATCGAAAACATCGAAGAGTAAAATAATCCGATGAAAATTGAGTGAGCGGTGAGTACTTAAATAACATCGAAAAATCGACTACTCGATGTTTTAAAGTCGATGTGTATAGGTATGCCAATAGACATCGATGTATCGGACTACTCGATGTTTTTGGCCGAGACATCGAAAACATCGTGTAGTAAAATAATACGATGAAAATTGAGTGAGTAGTGACTACTTTCATAAACATCGAAAAATCGACTACTCGATCGATGTTTTTTGGTCGATGTGGCATCCCCAGCGGAAGGAAGATTGGAGCACTTTGAGTAAATTGAAATAGTGAGAGGATAGAAAAAAGTGGAAAGTCTTGAGCACAAAGCAGACCTGGCCAGTGGCTGGAAGCAATAGTCGGTGGTTAAATCGTTATGTATGTACAAATTGACAGTGTGGTGACACAGCTTTAAATATCCTCTTCTCAAATTAAATATCTTTAATCTCTCTTAAAATATCTTACGATGCAATAGGAGAAATTACCCTCAACATATAAGTCAAAGTGAAGTTACCATAGGTTTCAAAAAGAATTATTAAGAAAATTCATCTTATCTTTTCTTGAATATATTCACGCTTTTTGGGAAGGGAACATATAGCTTTCCAGGTATTTGCTTCCATTCTCTAATTGTTCTCTTTGAAAATTAATATTTCTCTGTATTAGCGATATGCATTCTCATTTTAATTTTCTTGGCATGGCTGTTCTTTCCGAAGAACGTTGGTTCCTCTGTAATATTGAGTATCTCCCCTAGCTTCCCCTGTCTTTACTATTTTAAACATTCCACAGAGCCTATTCTTATATTTTCTTCCTTCAAGAGCCTCCCAGCCCAGAATACCTAGCATCTCCGTCACACTCCCTTTCCTCTTATGCCAATTCATTGCGTATGTTGCCGACATTCTCTGTACTTTCTCTAAACTACTTGTATGCCCCTCTCCCAGCGGGTCTCATATCATTGTTGCGTACTCGGGAGTTGAGCGAACTATTATACATATTGGAGATTGTATACAGTTTAAATTGTAGCTACTGTAAGAGGCTTGAAGTAAACACTGGAACATAAATGACTCAATGATGAACTTGTAACTTTGTTTGCCCACTTGTTTTTATTTGAAACAACCCGGATTTTGACGCTCAACTTCACCTTCAGGCACCTGAAGTTTGACGTACCTGAGGTTTGAAGGTAACTGAAAATGACTTTGAACGTCGAAACCTTCATCGTTTCAAATAGAAACATGTGGAAAAAAAGTTATAAGTTATCATCATTATGTTAACAAATTCTATAAAATTACGCCTGAGACCACCAATTAATGACTCAGGTACTTAAACTAACAGGTTTTAAATGATTGAAATTTCAGTAGTTATCTAAATAGACATGTGTGAGGAGTAACTTGATTCATTTTTATTGTCTCTGTACTCTGCAAACGATTTCACCACCGAAGATATTTTTGAGTCTGTTATAATTACAGCCGTGAGTAGTTGATTCATTTCTTAAAATATTTGTGAAGATCTCTGGCATCACTTGATGAAAATTACTTGCCACAAACATGGTTAAGAAGTGAAATACTCAGTTCATTCCACACGTACTTAAAAAAGTCCACCATGGTTTCGGCGCATATGCACCATTTTCAAGGTTTATATGGCTTGAAAACGGTGCATATATGCCGAAACCATGGTCGGTTTTTAATAAATGTGTGGAATTAACTAAGTATTTCACTTCTAAACCATTTCTTTAAAACTGTGGATAAAGCATAAAAACAACACATTTTAAAACTTATGAGGAGAACATTATGTTAGAAATACCTTATTTTTAAAATGATATTCCGCGGGGAGCATACTATTCTCCAAGAAAATGGCATTTTATTTGGCAGATATATGGATAAGCATACTGGTTAGTGGTTCATATTGAATTCTCATTGGAAAGATGAGATCTGCTTTATAATGAAGCCAAGCACATTGAATTTTGTTCACAGTGATATCTTGCTAAATCAAAACAATCCAGATGGCGGGATATTTAAATAAATTTAGTTCAGCTCCAGGAGAATTAGTGAGAGTTGAATGTACATTAGACATAAAACCCAACACGATTTCGCCTAAACGTCGAAAACGGAACCGAAAAATCTGGCCATAATTAAGGAAAAAATAAAAAGAATAATTCTTGCGTCGTTCCCATTACTGTCTGTACGATGATTTCCAACGCTTGGTCCCATCTACTTAAATAAAACGTGGGCCGAGATTTTTTCAGGCAAACTTAAAGAATTATTAACATGTGCGCTCAATGACCCAGGAGTACCGCTCCAGCCACCTTCATTTGGAAGGCGGGAGATTTGAAAAACTATAGCCCGAGGGGCTATTCTGTATGTCCTCGGACTTTCCGAGTCACGACAATGACGAAATCATGATGGCACGGCCACGACAATTTGAATTAGGGCCATTCAAAAGTTGAGATATTTCCGGAACATTGACGTCACATCCACGGACTTACCGAGGTTCTTCCGCGTAGAGTCCTTACAGAATAAGACCTCAGTTCTGGGAGAGTCGGCAACCCTACTCCACGCTCCTCCTCTGACCCTCCTCCCCCCACATGCCCGTTTTCTTCACCCCTTCCCCTCAAATCCTCCCTCTCCCTCCGCCTTCCCTCACCATTCCTCACCACTGGAGTCCCGAGAGAAATGCCCGACTCGGCCACTGGCGATCTCAGCGCCGATGCCATTCCCACCCCTTCACTACCCAGGCGACCCCCATCCCCTCCCCTTCTTGCAAGAAAAGAGTGGTCCACTATCTCACCGAAATATTACCTTTTGCAATATCCACTGTGGTCAAATAATTGACTTCACTCTAATATTGACTTTTGACTTATTGACTGAAATTATTGAATACCTATTGAAATATTGACTTTACTCAGTGACCACACCCCACGTGTGGTGGACGGAAAGGAAGACGAAACAGGAAGTTCTTAGTACGATGGGTGAGAACTTCTGTACGATGAGGGGAACTTCTGAATGAAATCCAGGATAGGTAGGGTAGGTGGCTGAAGGAAACAATAAGGGGCGAAGGGTGAACTCAAGACTGTGATAGAGGGAAGTGTATTGGGTAAGCGCGCTAGGGGAGGATATAGGATAGGTTTTATGGACGGGATGAAGAAGGGTGGAGTGTATGCTGGGGAGAAAAAAGAAATACGAGAGATAAATAGGACCTTAAAAGTGCAGAGTTTCACTGACTTTCAACAAAACCTACCCGTAACTGGAAGAATGCTTTTAAAAATCCAGGTTTCAATTCTAATGCATCATTATCTGATGCATTAGCAACTGATGGTGATGCATTTGCATTAAAATACGGACAATTCTGCTAATTGTTTGACCATTGTGGATATAGTTTAAGTTAACATTTCTGTGCTGTAAAATATAACTGCACAAAGTTAAACCCAAACTTATGTATTGGTCAGCAATGACCTACCTCGCTCTCTCTCTCTCTCTCTTTCCCCTAATTATCTCGTCTCAAGTGAACGATTACGATAACAGCACGCTTCGCTAAAAAATTCTACGAACGAACATATAGTGTTACACAGCTGTTAAGGTGGGAGCCCCTAGAGACTCGAAGGCTGCACGCTAGGCTTAGGCTGCTATTCAGATATTCAGAACTGGTGTGTTTCAGAGCGACATAGAACATAATATCATGACGCCTCACTACATTTATAGGTCTGACAGATGCGATAAAATAAGAGAGATACTCTGCCAAACAGATAGGTCCAAAGACTCGTTCTTTCCGTGCACAATAAGCGACCACAATTAAAACAGATCTCCTCTAAATACACTCCCATAGTACATGTCACCATTTCACCTCCAACAACATTACATCTTTACTCGGTTGGTGACCTACGACCCCCTGCCACACGCCCATGTGGTGGCTCTCGAGGTAGTATGTAGATGACTTGACTCGTGTGATCTGAAATTATCAAAGACACCTTAGCTTACTGTGTCGCCTTTGAGTCTCTGACGGGTCTCAGCCTGATCCTTCCATAAGATTTGTTTCATTCTTTGATTAATCGCAGATATTTTTAGTGGCTTTATTTGTACTAAGTTTAGTTTGTGTGGTAAATATGTTTGAACAGGATCAGATATTCCCGCGGGCATGATCGAACTGGTAGAAGGTCCGACGATCCCGTGACCAAAATCTCATAGTTCTGCGCCTGACGTCATACGAATCACTCGAGCAGCGTACGACTTGAGGATCAGCATGAGGACAATGGATGAAAGACGCGATAATTTAGTTTTTAGCAGTAATAAAATGCAGTCAAGAAGAAATTTCAATCCTAAAGCATATTCAGCATACCTGATCGGCTATGTCAAATAAATGAGTAGTATGAGAACAAAATTTTGTTACAGCAGAAATAACCCTAGCAAATTGTATTGACGGATTAAAAGTGAAACTCAGACCATATTCAACATAAATGTTACCTTGTATCCAGAACAACTGAACTGACTTCGCCGATGTAGATGCATCAATGGGATATCTAAAAACTTCTTTATCTTCGTATGATTCCTAGCATTGCTGTTTTATTCTAATGCCAAACAAGTATCATACACGCGATAGATTCGTGTACCTTGCTAACGCTTGATGTGATCCAAACTACTTGTGCGCGTTCGACCCAAACGATGTTCGATGTTCAACGACGTACGTTTATCATTGGCGGCCCCAAAAGGGCCAATGGTGGTTCCCTAAAACCTGGCGCAGTTTATTTATTTTACTCATAGATGTAAAAATAGAAGCCTAATTATTTTTTTGCAGGTAATTACAATGGTAGGCATATGTAATAAGCTGAACTAGAGTTTCAGTATATATTTTGTGTGATTGTAAATCACAATAATATTTTAAATAGTCGAAATTTGGAGGTAACTAAAAAGGAAAGATATATTCAGTAAAATATTTCTCCATCAAGAAGGAAACATTTTTTTCTCAAACCACTAAAAATTCAAAATTTTGCACATTCCTGGTAATGGACTTTCCCTCGACGAGACCCCCGGGTCTCTCTTTCACTAGGTGGTATTCCATACCACCAGAGCCGCTGGTTTGCCCCCCCAACCCCCCACCAAACCTCTGGTCTGGAACTGCCCCTGTCTGGTGTTTGTAGTAGGTACCTACTATCCTCGCAGAGAACTCGAGATGTGACATAACTAGAGCATAATTTTTGGAGTCTCATGTAGAGTCTAGGAGAGTTGGCAATCCTACTCCCATCCCTCCTTCATATTCTCCCTCCCAGCGTCTTCCTCCGCTCTCTCCCCATCGGTATTCCCATCTATCCCCCCCTAACCCCTCGGCCGTATAACAGCGCGCACCCTCTGGTAGAATGGCCGTCCGGCATTCATGAATATAAACAATGGATCGGATGGAGATTCTACTCTTCCTTGAGAAGGGAGAAGGTTTAGGATGACCGGACATCGACGGCCGATCCCCGAACCCTCTTCATAGACCCGGGTGAGTTCGTGCGCTGGCTCTAGCGACACGTGGTATGCCATCCAAGGCATGAATAAAGGGTTACTTTGCAAAGCCCGACGGAATTTCAAATTACATTTGGATTCCCACGCTCAATTTCTGTTTCGCAGGGAAGTTGAATTTACGTTTCGAAATGTGGAGTTGGAGAAAGAGCAGTGAGAATTGTTTTATACTTTGTAAAAGCTTTTTCAAAATGGAATTGGATCGAAAATATAAAATGAGGAATCCACCGCAATCTCAGAATAGCCAAAAATATCGCGAATTGTGTATGGTGCAGCGAACGAAAATTTGTTCCTGGGGATTTTACTCACAAGTGAAAAATCGTTGATGACCATCATATTGGTAAATTTAAGAATCAGATGATTTGTGTACCACATTTCCATTGCAGAGGAAGCAAGTCTATATCCTTACCTATAGATACACTTTGCATAAGAAATAGCAAATATTATGACGTTGCCACGACATCGATGGCTAATGAAGTGCACCGGATAGATATTAAATAAGATGATCATGGAAATTTAAAAACAACCTTTTCTCAAAAGAATTCGACTCGGAATATTTAAAGACTGTAAATAAGCTGAGTTTTTCCTTTAAAATTTGCAACCTTTTATAAATGAGGAAATCGTTCTGTCATAAAATTTCTACTCGTGAAGCCATTAAATTTTGAGTGGAAGGTATAAGAACAGTGGCCGTAGAGGAAACGATTCTGTCATGTCCAGGAAATAACCCTTCACATTCCGTCAGATGATGTATACTATTATCAATTAATGAGTACAATGACACCTTGGTATTGGATTCAAAGGTCCATCCGGCCAATCAACGTGCGCCTGACTAGCCTAGGCGTTAGGTATATAAAGGGAATTGAATCTCTGCAGCTCATTCAGGACCTGACGACGCTAGCTGTAACGTTGGCGAAACGTTGTCCATTAAAATGAAGGAACGCGGAAGCAACCCGAATAAACTGAAACATGGCACTTTTTAGTTCCAAAGATAGATAAAAAATGAATCCAGATGTTGACAAAATAATAAAAAAAATTACTGTTTGGTGCAACGTCAAACCAGTTTTAATGGATCCTTCAATCTATTTTACCTCAGTTTATTTATAATCAGGTGAATCTTTCTTCCAAGAGTTCGCAGCACATCAAATCTCCTTTCCCACACTCCCAACTATCCCCATTTTCTTTTTCCGTCAACGCACCCCTCATAACCTACCAGGCAAACAAAACATTGAAACAATTTACCAACATAAATCCTCTCATTATTATTATTATAAAATTATAAGTAATAGGAAAACATTAAAAATATGAAAAACTTCAAAAACATAAAGCCAAAACATCCAACGCTACATAAGGTGGAGGAAAATCGAGTAACGGTGACGATGCTGGCAAATTTTGTGAAAATCGGACAGTTAACTATTTGTAATAAAGCGCTTTGTATGCTCTCCTAACTATTACTTTCGGTACTATAGTAGCTTGGTTGTAGACGTTGGAGTCAACAAGGAAAGGAAGCGGAATTCATGACCGAGAAAAACAACAAAAAAATCGACCACTAAGTTATGAATACAATATCAAATTGATTAGCTTTAGATTAAAAAGTGGATAGATCTATGAGACAGTGAAGCAAAGACCGCAAGGGAATTGGCCAAAAAATGTTTAGGAAGAAGAGCCCTTGATGGTTAGGTTCCCGGTTATACACCTCCACGCGGTGCTCTGCTGTCGACGTAATCCTTCAAGCTGCCCGCGAATGGTGGAGGTTGCTGTGTCGCCTAGGAACAAAATTACTGTATTGCGATCGATGAACAGTGGATGATCGCGGGCATCGTTGCTTGTTTAAAGGTTGCGCTAACTGGTTACGGCCAACGTACGAAGGGGCAAAACTTGGCAAAAGAAGTTTGAGATTACTTTTTCAATAACGTAGAATCCGGGATTATAAAGCCTCCAGGAAAACTAGGTTTTGCGGTTCAATACTTGGTCAACGTAATTTTAACTGGGTTCTAAACTATTATCTTTCCCAAATTCCGTCATCCTTCCCTTTCTACCCTAGGGTTCGGAGCCCCTCCTTTTATTGCCAATGGCCGATATTTCGGGATTAAACGCAAAACGCAGGTGCCCGGAGAACCGTCCGACAATTCCTTTCTACCGTTGAATCCGTACGTATAGGTCTATGAGATAACTATCATTTTTTTTGCTGTAGAACGATGATAACTGTGTGTGCATTGGAATGTCGAATACATGTCTGGCATGTTCATAATTTTGCCCTTTTTTAGGAGAAGATCCGTCTTTGTCTTGAACTAATAGATATTGTTTTCTCGATTGTAAACGTTTGGCTAAATCATTTTGATTCATCTGGATTTAACAGTATTTATTGAGTGTGTGTTATTAAAATAAAACAGAGAAAGTCTCCAATAGCCGTAAAAAATTGGAACCCTTCGTCAACAAACACCAAACTTGCTGCGTTGGTATGCTGGGAAACCACTGCGGCGACCAGCCACAGCCTCTCAACCAAAAATACACCCCTGTAAATTTAACCGCGCGTTTAATTGTCTAGCCGTAAGAAGCTCACCCCATCTTTGTGATGGCTTTCCAAGTGTGTTATTGTTTACTCTGTTCTTACACTTATATTTGGTGCGGATTAACCCTCATTGGACGGAATCATGAATCATCAGCATGAAAAAATACTGCAACAATATTATTTTTTTTAAAGTTCAATTTCGCACTAAAAAAGTGCATTTTATTTTGTAGTAACATTAATTTTGAAATACGACGTATTTATATTGTATATATATTTCATTTTAAATAATACTTCACATAATATTTACACAGGGTATACTTAAACATTACCTTCATAATGTACCTTCTGTAAACTTTCCCAATTTTTTCTTCATATGACAGTTGAAAATATTTATTTCAGAGCTCCACCAGGTACGCCATCGTAAGTGAATAGCGTCACACGTTCATATATTCAAATTGTTTGACAAACCGCCGAGAGAGATGCATCTTTCCGCACACTTAGTCTGAAGCGTTACAATTCTGTCTATCGCAGCAACTATATGGAAAAGCTTCTTAGAAAGCAGATATTTCAATGGTTTTGAAACGTAAAAAAATTTAACCGCGCTTTGCGCATTGAGAGCTAAAATAAAGTCGAGAGAATAAATCGGACATTTCGTTCATTTATGCCGTTCCATTGACGATGCCACAGCCATGTAATAACTCGAGCGAAATGAGTCCACTCATCTACTAAAGCGACGCGAATTTCCGCTCCCAAGTGAGAGAAGTTTGATGAGGGACATTCGAGGCGTATTAACGCAGGGAGAGAATGCTAAGGTGGTTGTTGTCGATGACTGTAGTAAGGTGGGGGGGGGGGTTTCGAAGGAAGTAAGAGAAGCGGAGGCGTTGGAGCGGATAATCCCTGGGACGGCCGATTCATGGAGAGCACTCGCGGTTTATTCATTCCTCTTCGCCGCCTTTGACAGAGCCTTCATCATTTCCCTTCATAGTCCGCACCCCCCTTCACCTCAAGTCTTCTTCAAGCTCGTAACACCAACCCCCCCCCCCCCACCTTTCTTCTCCTTGAGGAAGCTGCCCAGGCATTCCCCGAGGCCACACATCCCTCTCGGCGCCCCAAACCACCCGTCCCTCCGCTAACTTCTTAAGCCGTATCCTCCCATCCTCACGTCTCTTCGAGGCTTTTCCCAACGCCCTGCACACGCCCCCCTCCTCTCTTACCTCCTCCTCTTTCCCCCCCCGCCATCCAGTCTTGACCATCACGTCGATAACAGCCTTCCATCTCCCATTTGTGTTCCATCCCTCGGGCGGGATTGTATGTGGAGGGGAGGGTGGGGGAGAAGGGAGGCGCAAGAGGTTGGGGTGGGGGTTTCTTTGTCAGAGGGAGGGTTGGCTGCAGGGGTTCGTTCACATCCCGATACTGCGGGGAGCGCGGGGAGGGTGGGGGTTGGGTCGGGCGGGGGCGGTTTTGACCAGCAAGGGTGCTCTATGTAGTGTGAATGTGTATGGGCTGAAAGGGACGGAACCGGGGAGAGAATTGACGAGTAATCTGTCGGTTTTCCGGTGAATTTGACCGTAATCGACATTTGCATGAGGCATCGTCTTGTTTTTTGATTAATGAGAACATTTTTGGCATGATCCGGCTATTTTTGGTCCAAAATCTCCGAAAATTTCTTGTGTTTCTCGTAACACGTTCGCACTGAAAGGGGCAAACTCTGGAGTCAAGCGTAACAATCATAACCCATTTTACTTTCTAATGGTGGGTTTACACTGGTAAGTTACAAACGCAAGTTTCTTCTGCAAAAGCTTATGGAGGATTTCCAATCATTGCATGCACGACTTCGTCTCATGTGCTACAATGCAGACTTGAGGCCTGAACATCTAGTTCGCATAAAACCCCCTCGAAATTCGCCTTGAAGGAAGATGGCTAGGTGGTATAACTGGCTAACACACCTAACCAGCAATCGGGAGATCCGGGTTCAAACCCCGGTATAGTCAAATGATTTTTTCATGGCTAATTTCAACCCTGGTGGTGATGGTGCTTATGGATGAGTTTACTCGCACGAAAAAGTTTGCTAGTGCAAGCTAGATTGGATGTTCTTGACTTTGGAAACAACACATTTCCGCTGGCAACTGGTTGGAACATTTCATAATTTCTGCAATCAGATATTCGGTCTTTTTCCCCTTCAATTGACTGGAAAAGTCACTTCCTGTTAGAGAATTACCCAATATACTTTCCAGTGTAAGGTGAGATAGAGAAAGGTAAGAAAATCAACCAGAATATTTGGTTCAAAAATTCACCATTTGAAATTCAATAATTTGGGTACTGTTGGGTCTTGCGTGAAAGTCAGTCGAGGAATCACTATGAATCATCCTCAAATCTGTGCAATTATTGAGAGAAAACCAGTTCCGTCATCCAATGAGTCATTCGTACATATATACCAGAGGCTTATTAAACCATGCCACTCCAAATAAAACGAATCAGGTGGCTGCTTGCTTTCCTGTACTTTCATGTAGTAACTAGCAATTAAATGACTGATGTCCGGCAGAATTAATTCGTTTCTTCCCATGTTAGCTTTTCATTTATTTCTTCGGAGAGTTATTTTTTCTTAAAACATTTCTTTCATTTGAGGCTGAGGCTGAAAAGTAACAACGTCTTATACTTCTGTACCATTTCCTTTCTGGAGGCGTATTTTTTGCTCGGACGATTCTTTGAAAGAACAGATGGCGGTATATACTCGAGGCATCTGAGGCTTATTGAGATTAGAAAAAGCATCAGTACTCTCTTTATGCGAGTATTGCTGTGAATAATGCAATCCAACATTCTTTTAGCGGATGACTTCCGTTGAAAGAGTCGTATTCTTCAAACACCTTCTTATAATTTTTTCCGTAATATTACCATCCCATCACTGCCTAATGTTTAAATGTTATAAATGTTCAATTTTTAAAGCTCTTTCGGCAAGGCGTATTATTTATTTGAAAATTTATATTAGAAGGAGAAAGTTTATGAGACATGTTGAATTTGAACATAATTTTACCCTATGAAATTCACCAAAAATATTGATATATTATTTAAACGAAAAAAAACAGGAATTAATTCCTTAATTTTGACAATTGCCGGACGCCCCTTTTTCGTAAAAAATAACAAGGGTGGTTAGTTTATGAAAGTAATGGGCTACTGGGGTTATTTTCGCCGAGAAAAAGTGGTAAATGATTATTTGGGAACTGAAGGTAAAATGAAGAGGACCGAGGCGTCGGCATTCACCTTTAAATGCGGAAGGAGCCTCGAGGGTCAAGGTTTTAATGCCCCATCAGGACGACAGAGAACTACTACAGTTTAGATACCCTCCACTTGGAATTCAAGAAGGAATCGGGATTTCACTGAAAAAAATGTTCACAGCAGCCGTAGTTCGAACCTAAGGGTGGGAAGCCTCTACTCTGGGCAAAAATGAAATTATTTAATTTGATTTTATTTCCTTTTTGCAACAATGCTTGCATCCGAAAAATAAATGCGTATCTTTTGCTGAAAACCTCATGCAGTGAGGCAGCGGCGAAATTATTTTGCCATCATTGAGGATACGGTTGATATTCTTCGAGCAACGCAAATTTTGGCCACGATACTCCAGCTTGCTAGCACTTATTTGCCGGCCGAGAGCATTGACGACACGACGACGCGGCACAGTATGAAGACAATGGGGAATAACAGTGGAATTTGGTCGTGGCTTTCCGCTCTCTCTCTCCTCTCTGTTTTTTGTGATCTCCAGGGAGCGAGGGAAATTGTTTATCGAGCCGCAGTCGAAGGAGACGGGAGGGAGATGGGGAGTTGCGACGCGCGACGTCATCGGAGAATTGAACGAAAGAAACCTCTTCGTCCGCTTCATTATGAATAGGGAAGCACCTCTCGCTCACCAGAATCATTTCACTGCATCAGTCAAGGAAGGAAGGGGGGGGGGGGAGGGTGACGGTGGACATGGACAGACAGACCGCTCTCATCCTACTCCACCCACGACAAAGCCGGTGGCTCCTCCACCAACGACAACCCCTCCCACTCCTCCTCCCTCAAACCAATCCTCCACAACTCCAATCGCGCCCTGAATTGAGTCCCGCCTCCACACAACACCACCGCCTCCCCACTGAGGTTGAGGGGGGCGGTGTGTGGGGGAGGGGAAGGGGAGAAGAGGAGGAGGAGGAGGTGGGTGGGCGGTTGAGGAGAAGCAGTCGGAGGTGGGGGTCGGTCGGGTGGCCACGCACGTAGTATTCCAGCAGGACGAAGAACAAGGGTTTGGGAGGAGTAAGCGGGGAGAAGAGGTGGGGAAGGAGGAGGAAGGGGGAGGGGCGGCAAGGGAGGCGATGTACGAGAGAGGCAAGGAACGGCGGCGAGGGGGCAGGGAGGCTGATGAGTGGCAAATCAATAGGCGTAACGATCTAGAAGCCTCTGCAAAGGCGGCAAAACGCAACCCACCGATGATTCACTACAAATGCGCATTTCTGCCGATTGGAAGCGCGGGGCATTGTGGGAGTGGGAGAGAGGATGGGAGGGGGTAACGAACTGAAGGGAGAGGGATAATTGGAGGAGAGAGGGAAAATGAAATGGATCGGTGGTCAGATCACTGGATTTCCACTCTGGGTTCTCGAGTTCGAACTCTGGTGGAGGTTGATACTTTTGACCCGAACAGAGTTCATCAGAATCCCGTTTCATGCGAGCTCGCTAAAAGGGAATCCGGATTAACTGAGTCAGTCAACAAGCAATGCCAGAGATGGAGAGCGAAGGCTGTCTGCAACCATTGATAAGTAAATGCTAAGAAGAAAATATTCAATAATTTAAAAACATTCTCTAGAATTTGTTAGGTTCAGTTATTTATTTCAACAATTAAATTTAAGTTAAAGTTAAAAAATTGCAGTTGTACCTATTTTCACCAGACCAACCTTCAAATATCAACCGTAAATTATCCATAAACATGGGTTATGCGTAACGGTTCCACTCCCTTTATTTCGGTTAAGCGATGATCTACTGCATTTGCGTAAGAACAGTTTGGGAGAACATTAATCGCTTGTATCCCTCTATTCATCCTTACCTCTTTTGGTCTCAAGAAATGTTTTCACGACCAACTGAATGGGACATTTCAGGGTATAGACAAAGTTGATGTTGAAACAAAAACATTTATGCAGTGGAGTGTGCCGAGTTTTGAGAATGTAGTAAAACATTGCAATGTAATGGGTAAAAGGGGCCCAAAAACTAATAAGAGTATATTTCTTATTTGCTACTTAAGAACTGAAGAACTATTTTCGCTTCATTCATCAAATCCTTCTTTTTCTCACAAATTATACCCTAGATATGATTTAGCACCGGCATGGCATTTTGGAAAAATGTTGGCCTTTTCAATGAATATTCCACACTCAAGAAAAATAGAAACAGAAGGTATCTAGAAAAAATAGAAGGCAGAAATAAAACCCAGAACGAATGCAAACAAACCCGACCGCGATTCCAAGGTAAGGGGGATTGCGTAAAAGCAGTTGTTACATGAGACACGGATCGTTTGTGTGGAAAACTCACATTGTGATTCCATCGTTTATTATTTAAACAAGTAGCGGATTTATAACGCTAAATCATGGATTTCGGGTTTTACCAAGTCGGGTTTAAATACCAACGTTACATTTGCCGTTATTTCCAAAATTTCCGCTAGTAATCTTGTCGGGAGCTACAGATGGTTGCTACGAAGTTAGAGTAGTTAGTGTCAAATATTTTGTCCGTCAGATGGATTATTAAATGCTAATCACGTTAAGAGAATCTCGTGCAGAGAAGTCTAATGACAGCCGACATAATTTCTCAGAGGAAAGAGAGAACAGGCTTCCCTAGAGCTAGAGGAATCGAACCCTCGCAGCGTTGGATATATTGCTGCGGAATTCCTTATCCTTGATTGGGTGCCATGTGGAAAAAGGGTCAAGTTTCTGTCCTTTCGGATGGGACTTAAACTGTTTTTCCCTTGGCACTTTTTTTTAAGTTACTGATACCAACGCCGGGTTTTAACTTTAACCTACTTCCACTGCCAGAATATTCCTTTCCTTATAAACCTTATCGCCTATTATTGACTGCGCAAACGACTTCCGTTGTTTCTAACAGTTTTAAACAACAAATTGATGCAAAGCCAGGATTGTAAATTGAGTAAGAACGCGCATAAATTTTATATGGATTGCGGGAAATCGAAAGGATAAAACAGCTCCTTTCTACTCAATGGGAAGTTAAAACTGTTGTACCACATGCATATAACCCTTCTGCGTGCTATAAAAAAATCAGCCATCTTCGATTCTACCCTCGGAGATGAAGATGAAACTCCTATTAAAAAAAACAATACAAGTAGTGTTATTTTGACTGAGTCATGGTTCACATTCGAGTGACAGTTATGAGGGTTTAACAGCTTTTCAGAGGCGGTGGTGGGATTACTTTCTACGCGCTCATTCAGTAGGTCGTTTAATTAAGCATAAGATTTTTTCCATTTTTTGACGCACGTAGGTACTATTTCCAAACTGGAGCTGCTTTTTGAGAGATATGTTTGGCTTCATTGGGCGGAATCAAACAAAATGCTATTTGAATATTTCCTTTGAGGCAATGACGAGATGGCCGCGTTTAATTTCCGCGAGAAGCGCGATTTCTCGGAATTCACTCTCAGTAATGGCTAACTTGAATTATTTTGAATTACTAATTCACGATAAAATATGTCACTTTTCTATTAACATTGACATTATGGGACACATTAATTCGCGTTATTTTAATTGGAAAACAACAGATCCAAATGTTAGTTAGGAATCATTTGTTACCTCATCGTTATAGCCTAGTAAATTATAATTTTATAGATTCTGGACTTGAAATGTTTATCGAATGGAAGAATATGTAACCATGAATATATTTCGTGGAAAATAGATGTATACATGTTTAGTAATTAAGGTTTTGAATTTTCATAATCCCGCAGAGCTCAATTATATCAATAAAAATGTGTATCAATTAATTATTTCGGTTAAAAGGATATGAATGTTACATAATCGTAAAAAAATACAAATTGATGAGAGGTCGTGAAAAGAAATTAATTGATTTTAATTTACAATACGGGTACATAAATGAGGAAAATTGAAATATATTATTCAAGATGGGGATGACAAATAGATATTATGCATTAAAACAAATTCAATGATTAAGCTCAGCATTTTTTTTACCAATTGACCAATTAATTCATGGGAAATATGGTGGTATCGAAAGCTTTATGTATAAACGGAAACATTTGTGGATATTCTTTTAGGAACACTCTTGTTTGAACTTAATTTGTAAATGCTTTTAATCGAAAAATTATATCGCATCGCAAGTTTAATGACCTTCACGTAAAGAGAAGGGATGATGGCAAAAAAGGTACTCAATAACCCATCATCAAAATATTTCCCGTAATATAAAACCATCCAAAACGTTAATATGTTGATGAATTTCATTTAGCACGATAAACTATTTCAATACAGAATTGGGGCAAGAATTGGTTAGAAGAAGGGAATACACGATTAATTCAAGCAGTTTGGAGCTGCATCAGCGTCTTAAAATACAGAAATTTGCTTTCATTGAGATTACCTTCCAACGTTTATTAAAAGCCCCATTATTCTTGAGGACACCAAGTTTGGACACCACGCGAAATTTGTAAAATGTATGGGATACTATTTTCATTTGGCTTGCCACATTTGCAATAGAATAGAATATAATAGAGTATAATTTATTTACTTTCATTTAAATAACAATAAATGAAGAAATATAATTTTAAAAATGTAAAGTGGAAATGAAAGCTCTAGGTGGGCTCCAAGGTTGAAACCTGAACTGAGTCACTAGCATTTGTCCAATGTTCCCTTCATAGAAGCTGCAGTGATATGATGTAATTACAAATTAGAATTACAAAATCAAAAATTTACATTAAATATAAACATAAAACATAAAAACACAGCCTTTAAACATTTTTTAAATTTTCAAGTGGTATTTCCTTGGTTATAAATAAAGGACTTTTAAGAGTGAAGAACAAAAAACAAAGAACAACAACAATATTTGATCACATTCAACATTTTCATTAAACAAAGAAACTATCTTAAACACTATAAAATTTTTACAATAATATTCGGAGAAAAATGTTGTAAAATGTCAAATTTTGTTTAATCTTTAACACGACATTCACATTGATAGTTCATAATAGATAATTGCAATAGAACCGTCGATATAATCCCTGTGACATTTTTCTTTCAATCGGATGTTTGTACCGTCAGCAAGTTTTTAGTGTGTCTCTCGTGTCTCCATGATATCTTTGCTGTTTACATGTCACAATTTCTTTTTTAATACGGCAGAGGTAACTTACTTTGTTATTTCTTCTAGAGCACGTAATCATTTAGTTAAATATTTCATGTGCCCTCAGCAAAGTGCACTACACGTATTTATTTATTTGGCTATTTTTATTTGCATCTCTTTTCTGATGTTTTCGCTTGAGATAACTACTGATGTTGACACGTTATAGTTGGTTATGCTATAGCATTGGGTGAATTTTACCCATTTTAGTTGTTTCTGTAGTTTTTGCTCCACTAAATATCTGCTCTCAATAATTGTTTGATAAATTTAACGTCTTTTGTCTTTCTAATATATTTAGTTTAGAATTTTCCATCAAATTGGCTTACTGTTTATTTTATTGACAAGTACTGATTGTATTTACGTCTTATGTTTTTCATTCAATCAGTTGCATCGAATTAGTGTAAGAATTGCCTTGACTCTCACGTCAACGACGGAGGGAACCATTTCACTTGAGGCTACGCTTGGCTTAACGCAGAAGCAGCCATCGGTCTACGCCTGGAGAGGACACAAGGAAAAATTTCCACCGGCCCTCAAAGTTGATTTATCCCGGAGGAGAGGTCCGAGCGAAGAAAAAAATAAAACAGATCGCTGCGAGTGTCGGAATGGGTGGAGGAAGGTGGAAAAGGGAATAAAAGGAGAGAGGAGGAGGAAGAGAGGAGAATAAGAGGGGAAAAAAGATGTGAAGAAGATGGGAGGTTGAGAAGAAGAACGCAGAGGTACGGACGGAGGGAAGATAACGTAATAAAGGATAAAGAGATTGGGTGGAGAGGGAAGGTTTTAGAGGGACTGAGTGGGAGGGAAGGAGAGCGAGGGGGTAGTGGAGGGGGGGGGGTTGGAGGGGCAGAGGGGGGCGGGGGTGGTGGTGGCGGTGTCCGGGAGGGAATCTGTGGGAATGGGGTGTACGTCAATACCCTTGTGTCCGACTTTATCGACGGACAGCTTGCAATCCAGATACTTCCCCCTTCTCCACCCCGCTATACCCCCTCCTTCGCCCGTTGACCATAGGTCTCCCTCCCCCCTCCTCCTTCCTACCCTTCGTGCCCACCCGCGCACCACCCCCCCTCCTCCCAACTCCTCCAGACTTGGCCGAACCCCCCTCCCCTTATCCCCCTCGACGCTTGCTTCACAATCCCTCCTTCAAGCAATACCTCCACCCCTTCCGCTGTACTGCCGCTCATGGCCTTATATATCGCCACGCCTTGTCTAACCGGCTTCCCTTCTTCGCAACGGCTCATTCTAGGGGTTAATTTTAGACCTTTTTTGAACGTGGTTTTCTTTTTTCTATTGGCTCTCTCGACAGCATCGCTTAACTTTATGTTCGTTCAAACATTTAGAAAAAAATTGTCTTGAAAAAATTAGGTTTGGTGGTGGAGAAATAAAAATCGTGCAATTTTCCAGCATGTAATTTGACAATATGCGGTGTAAATTTTAAGATTTTTCTTTCAGCATATTTCAAATTCTTCTCGATTTTGCCTGGATATTTGGATTACCCATGAGATTTAGTCGTCTGGATGAACCTTAAATGCGTATGAATGAAATAATATTTTAAATGAATTTTACCGATGTTTCACGATTATGGGTAATATCGAGGCCCAGTGTTATGGTAACTGGTCATTTTTAATCGTTTATCTATGGGGATTTTCTCAAGATGTGATGTAAACTGCGAGTTTGTGATGAATGCATTGCATCAGGCGGTTAATAGATAGGTATAATAATAATAGATTGAAGTGCAAGTCGACTACGGGTATACTGCCATAATCTTGCCAAAATCGAGGTTAAATTATCTGGCATAACTATTGAACGCAAAGAAGCAGACGCGGCAAATGACACATCTCAACCTGGATATATATCTAACTTATGGCTACTGCTTTTACTTCGAGTCTATGTAAAGTAGAATACAAAACATGATTACTCAGGGTATCTAGATTTAAAACTTTAAAGATAGACCTTTAAAGTAACAGATACAATACACATTTTTAGCTTTAGTGGTGATTAACTGTTCATTTGCAGACTTAGAAAAGGTAACCGAGGGAAAGAAAAAAATGAACCTCTTTCACTTTAAAATTCTTGCATAACTTCGCTTGCTATATCTGCGGTGAAATACCAAATAGCTGATGCGAATTCAAACTTAACGTAAAGCTAAATCAAAGGCCGGAATTGATTTCTACAATGTTATATGTCTTGAACACTCGGTAAATATTGGAAAACTTACTGAATGTTCTGAGAAAATCGTCTGCTTCTGGTAGTCAACTGTAATCAGAGATGGCAAAAAATCATTCTTATTTTACTACGTTTACTTACGTAAATATAATGAAAAAACATGGAGTAGAGCTCATTAAATCTGCTTTAGGCCAAGCTGATGTCAACTAGGTGAAACATGCTACCTGGTGTTTTTCCCAGACAGATAATACGTGTTTAACTTCGTGGGTACAGAAGAGGAAGTAAGAAATTGGATACCATTATTGGCCACCATTGATAGGGTTACATAGTGTGAATGACTGAAAAAAGTATTTTTTTCTCTTAAAGAAACCTTATAGTACTGCATTTAGATCCAACCATAGGAAATTTATTTCAGCGCCAATCATGAACTAGCATGAGTTCAGCAGAACGCCAGTATTTACAATTAGCCATAAATTATTGTTATAAAACAGTCAATGAAGAAGTATAACTTTCCAAAAAGAACTTGGCTTGAGGTTTTCAAAGCATCCTGAATAACCCTGTATCTCAAAATTGACGAGAAATATCGGTAAAAATCCGTAGCCTGATACGCCTTGAGGCCACAGGCGCTCAGTGTGAAAGTAAAACTGAATTGCTTTGCATTACTAAAATATCCAGTAAGAGTGAATGAAACAGCAAATAGTCTCTGGTATGTTAGGTCACCTCTGCCTTAATTTTCCTAGAGCAATGTCAAGCAAAGATATCCCCCAAACGTCTCATTCCGTTGATTTAAACTTAGTTGGCGGCACCCGTAGCTTTGAATTGCGCATTTGTAAGAAGGTCAACGGCTCGCCCATCCATTTCCATTCTTTGTGTACTCGCATTTAGATTTGTCGGCATCCGACAAGTACGCCTGGTCACTTTCTCTTCAGCGAGATGAGGACTTAAGACTCGCATCTAATTCGGAATGGACCAATTATAAATATTTGCATAAAACGTGACCGATGACACAGAGATGGTGGAGAAAAGAGTTCAAATGGAACCTCTCTAGGAAAAATTTGCGGTAAAAGCAGACACCGCTATCCATACTCAAGATACATCAGAGTTATAGTTGAAATGCTTTGACCCGGAACAGTATAACAAATATTACCGACAATAACTAGAATGCTAACTCACTCATAATAACAAAACATCAACAAAGCAAAGTAGTCCGAGATAATGGTCCCCACTTGTTGCTTGTCTTGTGCTTCTTCTATTCTATCTCCCTGCAATCAGAGAATGAATGTTAATGTGATTATTGCATTTGAAGATTCGGTAGGAAGAGCACATCTAATCAACAACTTTCATGAGCCTTTCACGGTAACGCTTTAACAAATATAATTGCCTTAATCGGAATTTACGAAACCTAAGACTTGTTATAAGTTAAAAAAATTTTATTTGCAGATGCAGGTCAGAAAAATCTTGGAGGATGCTTATCCATATGTTTTCTAGGGCAAAAACTGAGTCGGAAGAGGAAATTGTGCTGCTCGATTGGATCAAGATACAATCGGAAATAATGATGGAGATGAGAGTCACGTGTTCTATTGGCCTTTTGGTATCAGCACGGCTGTTTCAGCATTAATTCCACTCGCTTAATAGGGTGATTTCCCAGGCCAAGCGGCGTTTTTAAGGGCACGTTAAAGTTTTCAAAGGACGAGCGTCATGAGGGAGGGCGATAGTTGGCCTACTTTTCGTGGGGAACGACCTCTTGCCAAAACCATTTTAAAGGGAAAGGTTACTCAAACAAAATACCTTCTCAGCCATGGCAGTGCTTCCGAATGTTTATTTAAAGATAAAAGAAATTAAAGTATTTCCTGTGTATATGCTTTCCTTATCCCCATGCGTCTGAAATACCTACTCTCCCTCTATTCTTTGAACCCACAGCTTTTCTTCACACGTTATTACTAAACTTAATCAAATGTACGCTTATTTTCCTTGAAGTGATAAAATGGAGAACGAATACGTGCAATGAAGATCCGAAGAAGATAGGGATATACGGAGCACAGTATGTGCACAGTAACTGGTGGACTGGACACAACCTCAGGCAAAATCCATCTGTGAATAAAATGTTCGAGAGAAAACTAGAAGCAAAGATTCCACGTGGAGGACACAGGGATTAGAATATGGATAACATAAAGACAGATATTAGGAAGAAAAAATATCAGCAGCATGTTGTATAATTAGCCATAAATAGGGAAGAATGGATGGTTGCAGTTTACCGGTCTCAGGATTGAATCATTGATGACAATCCTCTTCATTTTCCATCCAGCTTCTAAGAGGAATATTCCTTGCTAAGCTATAGTTGATTTGTAAATTTAGTGAACCTTTATTTCCTCCGTAGTAACTACAGTGGCTCGCATGGAAAAATTTGTTCCCTGGATGTTTTAATTTTCTTCAGAATATTTCCTGTATAGATAAATATCACCCTCCTAGCCGCCACAGGAATGTGTGGTTAGGGAGTGTTAGGACACCAGCCACTAAATAAGATGGGGATAGAGAAATGGATTTTAAAGATCTTAAAGGCGGAAGTGAGCTTCATGCTAACAAAATGCCTTAAAATTAGGGTTTCGCTTTGTTTATGTTACTGAACGTAATGACGCAGGGGAAGAAAGAATTTTATTACCAATGACTTCGGCGGGGAACTCTCTTATTTCATCTCTTCTCTCAGTTCTAGAGCTACGGAGTTGGATTAAAATAATAGTATCGCCATGAAAGAGAAAAAATAACATTTCTTGCCCAAGTGCAATATCCAGAATAAGTTTCAAACGTGGCTTCCAGGATAGATATCTCACCAGAGAACTTTTTAATCTCGTCTTCCTGTTCTACACTGCCCTTGACCTCTCCAGGCCTTTGGCCTCTCTCACTGACTGACCGTGGCGCAACCCCTAGGGGGCTTCGGTGTTTGGCAGATCGTTGGCTTGTATTCTGCCCCCCACCCTCCCTCTCGCCCCGCGCCCCCCGGAAATCCTCATTCCCCTTGTCCACTCCCCGTTGGCATGGGGCCCACTTCTCTCTCATTTCTTCCACTATTTTGACGAGGCCTTTGTTAGCGACGTACTCTTGAAGTACCGGCGTCACGCCGGTCGTTCTCTTCACCCATTGGAAAAGTGTTAGTCCGCAAAATTAAGTTAGTTTCAGATATATGCCAATACGCACCCTACGAATTAATTTCTCTGAATACAAATTGCTTATAAATAAAAAGAAAATATTACCGTTGTAATGATAACACATATCAGCCTCATTAGGCGCAACTCATCGAGACATGTGCCAATAAAATAGTAGACAGCTGTTTTTCTCGGGAAATGGTACGAATATGTTTTCCATAGTACATTCTGTAAAAAGTGAGAATGTCCTTACGCCTGAATTTCTTCAGAAATATCTACATCTACATGATATCCTGCGAGCCGCCGCATGGGCGTGTGGCAGCGTGTGTAAGGTCACCAACCGTGTAAAGATGTAAGTTTTTGAGAGATGAAATGGTGACATGTATTATAGGAGTGTATTTAGAGGAGCTCAAGTTTTATTGTGGTCACTTATTGTTCGCGGAAAGAACGAGTTTTTGTACCTACCTGTTCGGCAATGTATCTCTCATTTTATCGCATCTATCAGACCTAGAGATCTAGTGAGGAGTCATGATAATATTATCTATGTCGCTCTGATAAATATCAGTTCTGAATTTATCAAGCAACCAAAGCCTAACGTTTAGCCTCAGAGTCTCTAGGGGCTCCCACCTTAATCCCTCTAAAAGTTGTGAGGCACTATATGTACGCTCGTAGCAGTTTTTAACGAAGAGTGCTGCTTTCCTTTGTATTTTTTATTTTTTTGGTATAATACAACGTTGTGTAATAATTTATTCATTAAAAATTAATTTATTTTTCACCGTGACACTTGTTCTTTAATCGCAAACGACCTTCATTTGTGAAGAAGTTTTCAGCGTACGCTGTGAAACTAATAAATCAAGTTAAAACCTCAAATATATATTTTTAGTTGATTGGTGTGAGTTATTCATTGAAGCAAACCTTTTGCGTCTGAAAAATAAATATATTTATTCTATGTTTCTTGCAATTATTAACATTTTCAAATAAAATTCGAATTCAGTCTGCTTTGTGGTTAAGGGGTAATCTCGCTCACACTTACTTCTCTGCTGTCGTTCCCGATATCTGGTGAAATAATTATAGGAATCAATCACCACAAATATGAAATAGAAGATTTAGCATTGCTTGTTCTTCCTAGCTGATGGCACCAAAATCTTGTGTGATCTTGAGCTTAATACTTTTTGGATCCAGACGAATAGCATAATTTATACATGATAACAATAGTCGAACCTGTAATATTGCTCATCCATATATAATTGCGATGTGGATAATTTAAGACCAAATTTATTTCGCAGATTTTAAGTTATTTTCAACAATAAATGGAGATTTATTTTTGCGTTATGGCTACAGCTTTGACACTTCAAGGAAAATACCAATGTATATAGGTGATGATAAACCATACTCGTCATTGACGCCGGATCACTTGCGTGACAAACAAGATTAATTGAAATATATATTGGTGGATTTGTGAATGCGTACATTCCCCATGGTGGCATTTCCGTTTATTACACAAAATCCCTGTGTGACGCATCGTTCGGCTCATCTGTTTTACACCAGCTTTTGAGTGGGCTGTAGTTAGTAAATATATGCGCTCTAAAAATACTCCAGCGTCTCCTTTTCTCTGTCTCTTGTCTCTCAACATTTTATACCAGCCCTCACATCACCTTCCCCGCTAAACTTAATAGTCTCCCTTATTCTCGCTTCTACTTTTCACGGACGTTTCGGAGAGGCAAGGGCCGATTCACTCAATTGACTGTGGTCCGAAGGGAGAGTATGTTACTGAAACCCTAACCGAAGACGTGCGTGATTTTACATGTCTAACCAAGTTGACGACTATCGATGGGATAAATTAAGCCCAGTATTTGGTAATAATTTTCATTGACTCGCCCAACGTTAAAAGCACGGCGTATTCTGGTCTCGTATCCACGATAGTGGTTTAACACATCTGGTTGCATTAAAGAGTAACTCTCGTTAACAAAAATGACCCTGGGGACACTCTGCTCCTTTCCGGCTCGGATTCCCTGGCCAAGAAGGAAGCCTGAGAAGACAGCCAAAATCATTCGCTGCGGAATCTCCGAATACTTCGCTCATGACTGCAAAATTTTTAAAGGCGTTGATGACGGTGGATAAATTATGATTAATAAAATTATGCATTATTTCGCCTTGTTTACTTAAGGTAGTCCGAGCGAGATAGTTCCCTAGTCATAATAGAGACCACATTCGAACTATACGTTTTAATTTCACCAGCTGTAAGACACATGAATTAAATATTGCATTATTAATGGTGCAAAAACAGTTTTATATGACAGAAATGGTTAGTAATTAAATGAAAATATCTCAGTAAGTCTTTAACTTGACTCACTTTTTTTCGCGCGGTGCGTTTGAAACTCCTTCAAAACGGAAGGTTTTTGTAATACCCAAGAGTCTATTGCGGTGACAATATGATTGATTTTCAGAGATAGTTGAAAAAACATACAAACTACACGCTGTTAGTTATTTTAAAGCATCTAAGTGTTAGAAATTTTGTAAATAAAGTCTCTCAGGAGTGCATACACGTACCACTTTCCATATAAAAGGGCTGGTGTTCTTTTGGAAAATAACTCCAAAAGTAATGTGGTAAGGTGTTAAATTTTTACTGCCATTAGAAGGGTGAAATATGTTTCTTTTAAATGAGACCAAATTCATTGATTTCTAGGTAAAATGCTATTTCGCTCAAACTACCTTAAGTCATCAAAAATCAACAGTTCAAGAGTCATTAACTATGTGTTTTATCAGTAAATAATATGGAGCAAAAAGTATGCGTGAATCGAGAGCAGTTTACAATATGTATGATGAAGGTGCCATAAAAGCTAAGACAAGTGTGTGTGGCAGGAGATAATATGCAGAAGATGCGAATTGGATCCCAGTGTTGACCGATTTGAAAGTTTCATTCTTAGGAAATTGCCACTTTGTGTATTAAACAGCAAATTGAATTTCGGGGGGATCTGCCAATCTATGACCTATGGACCACTCCATAAGAATGCGTTCCATATATTGCAAAGACTTGATTGCCATAACTACTCAAAAGCAGGACGCTTTAATCTGACCTTTTTACCATGGATGTTAGTTCAAATGGTGGCGCGACAAAGCATCCCACACCAAGGTCGTTCGATATCGATTGTATTCTTCCTTCGATATAGGTCTTCGCAACCATATCCACCATATGTCCGCCATTAATGTGCTATTTGGGCATTAACTGCCATGACACACCCAAGGAAATCTACAAATATTCGGCACAAGTTCTCACTTCGAATACAAATGCCCAATCAACAAAATCAACAAAAATGTCGAACAGCTTTTGGGGAATACAAAAAAGACAATCTCATTAGTGGTGGATTCATGTATATACGTTACGAAGACTTATATAAAAGGAAGAACACGACGACCTTGATCCCACGCCAGAATCTTACTTCTGTTCACTACACAAAAAAACTTTGTCCGTGAATTGGCGGTATGTAGAGGAATCCCTCCCTCACAAACTTATGCTGTACGCATAGAGATGTAATAGACACACTGCCCATGAGGTAATTTCGTTTGGTACATAATGCTTCCACAAAACTTTAGCACTCAGTTCTACCTCATACGTAGATAACGGCAGGAAATCGTAATTGCATGACCTGGAAAAAATTTAGCATTGTTTTGCCGTGTATTTGTCTGCGTCGAAACTCAAATAAAGAAATTAAATTTACGATTTCAGGCGTCACTTTATTGAAGTATCATAATCATAATCCATATTGAAAAGATGCTTAGAACTTATCCACAATTATTTAATGAGTACGACGCGTTTCGTAGCTTGCTATATCGTCAGATAATATTGCTTATGCAAACTGTCTGATTAAACAATCGAACCTGATGATGTGGTAGGCTGCAATATGCGTCGTACTCATTAAATAATGTTGGAAAAGTTCTAAGCATCTTTTCAATATGGATTTAAATCAAGGAAGTTAAAACGAGGTGCTTCTTCAGTCTAAATAAAGATCTTGTGTCAACTTTATCATAATACTTATTCAATAGTATGAAGAATGTACTAAAATATAAATGCCATTGGTGCCATATAAACGGTAGGTATTAATTGCTGGCCAGTTCTTTGAGCACCTACGCTTAGTGATTCATGCCAAATGATCCGACATTGGTAATGAAATAAGGGGCTCCGAATCCAGGGGTAAGACTGTTTCACGCCATCCACTAAAAACGCCTTTCCGTCTATATCTTTTCAAAATTTTGCAAAAAGTTTTACCGCAAGGGATAAATTTGCCTCTAGAACAATTGAGAAAGTATAAGAATCACACGGTGTCACATTTCTGACGCAATCTTTGAGATGGCTCTTTCTTATGCTCAAATGATGATTCTAGTTGTAACATCTCAAACGGAACTCGACATATATTCATTAAACAATGAGTCGAAAAGTGGGAAAAAAGTGGTGGACATTTTGACATCATTAGAAAGATGAGATTTTTTCAATTGTTTATTTAGTAAAATATATTATAATTATTTAGTCTAGAGAAACAATTTCATTTATAATAATAATGAAGTCAAAACATTGGATTTAGAGTGTTTCGATATCTCGCTCAAGCTATCATAAACTTACCGGGTATCAAACGACGGACCTCTGGTTTGCTCGGTGTGGTTTGATTGCCAATCCAGGTCTCTTTTTAAAATCTTTGATTGAGTTTTACCTTATTGTCTGGGTCAAATCTCGTGATTGAAATCTGACCTACTTCGCAATAACGTAGGGCTCTAGAATTTTGCCTATAGACACAACTCAGGTGGCAACACTGTAAGCAGTCATAAAAATGACGATAATTAATTATAAAAGCGTGTACAAGAGGTTATTCTAGAGTATAAGCAGTTTATCTTCGTTAGATCTTACAACCAAAATTTTACCAACTTTCTGATTCTTTAGATCTCTGAAATTGAGTCCTCACAATTACTTCAGAGGTTGATAAAGGTTTTGGAAGAAGGGATGAAGGAATATGGGATGAAGATAAACCTAGGAAAGACAAAGGGGATGCCAGTAAACTGTGAAAATTATACGAGTGTGAAAATAAATGAAGGTGTAATAGGAAAAGTGAAAAGCTACCGGTACCTAGGAACGATGGTGACAGACGACTGGAGAAGTATTGCAGAAATAAAAGCAAGGATAGCAATGGCAAAAGAGGCCTTCAGCCAGAAGAAAAACTTGCTATGCAATAAAAGTCTGGATCTGGAGCTGAGAAAGAGACTAGCTAAATGCTATTCATGGAGCGTTTTCATGTATGGATGTGAAGCGTGGACAATAGGTAAGAGGGAAAGGAATAGAATAGAAGCTTATGAAATGTGAGTGTGGAGAAGGATGGAAAAAGTAAGATGGGTAGATAAGATGAGAAATGAAGAGGTTTTGAGCAAAGTAAAAGAAGGAAGATCGCTCCTAAAGGAAATAAGGAAAAGGAAACTGGTAGGGCCATGTGATGAGAGGGAAAAGTATTATAACTGTGGCACTTGAAGGTTCAATTGAAGGAAAGAAAAAGAGAGGAAGGAGAAGAATTAAATTGGTGGATCAGGTGGAGAGCATCAGCTATGATGAAACAAAGAAGGAAGCTCGGGACGAAGCGGATGGAGACGACAGTGGTGTACGGGACCTGTCACCAGACAGAACACCAGATGATGAACCACTTCAGATGAAAATTCAGTGATCAATTGATACCGACGCTGATTAATTCATAAAGTGTTTATATCCGAGAGATGAAATATCAATTAAGGCTCACCTCTTCTCCTAGAAGGAGTCGTTCTCCTCAATTGTCGTCCTCATTCACGGACTGATCCGTTCCAAGATCCGCTCACCCCCTCATAATAAGGCGCAGCGTTACCAACACTCGAAAATGAAGAAGAATTTACAAGAGTTTGGGTCGGACGGAATTAAAAAACCACAAATGCAATTTATAAAGTTATACATCTACATAATACCCTACCAGCTACCGTATGGGCGAGTGACTGAGGGTGTAAGGTCACCAGCCATGTAAAGATAAAAGGGATAAGGTTTTGGGAGGAGGAATTGTAACGAGTATTATAGGAGTGTATTTAGTGCAGCTCAGTTTTTATTGTGGTCGCTTATTGTACTCGCAAAGAACGAGTTTTTGTACCTATCTGTTAATGGGAATGTATCTTTCTCAATTTTTTGCTTCTGCCAGACTTAGAGATGTGGTGAGTCGTCATGATAATATTCTCTGTGTCGCTCTGAAAAACACCAGATCTGAACTTTTCAAGCAATATAAACCTAGCATGTAGCCTCCAAGCCTCCTATAAACCTAGCCTCCAAGTGTCTAGGAGCTTCCAACTTAATCCCTCTAAAATTCGTGCAACACTTTATGCTCGCTCGTAGCAGTTTTTAACGAAGCGTGCAGATTTTTTTTGTATTTTATTAATTTTTTTGTTAAATTTTTATGACCAGACCATTTCATTTTTATACCAAGTAATTAAAAACCAAATAGTTATTAAACGATAATACATTTTTACTTAAAAAGTCTGTTTGTACTATTTATTTCGTACTATTTATTATTTCTCGTCAATTAATACGTATGTCATCGTCGTATTTTCTGCAGGTAAGAATGCTTTCATACCTGTCTGCTACCAGTGAAACTGAATGTCAGGGCTCATATCTTACCCACGTGCAGATAATGAGAGAAAAGGGCACTTGTGAGACCAGGAGAAAGTTTAGCAATGCTTTGTCGCGTCTTTGTTCACGGACCGGAACTCGAATTAAGTCGGCCGCTGTTCAGTCCAACGGGTACATTTTCCCGCCCAAGTGGCGCGTGGCAGGGGAAGCGCTCATTCGCGCAATCATTTCCCCGCGAGCGAGGGATGAGACCTCCGCGCAGCAGCAGCCGCGGAGATATGCGGAGAAACTCCCAACGCCAGGGGGAGCGGAAATGCTACCACGCGCACTCCTAATCTAGCCACGAGATAGGGGAGGGCGGGCCCCTGCCCCGTCCGGGGGCTAATTCCCCGCACCACTCCCAATTTTTAAACCTGCCTCCCACCACCAAGATCCCGCTCCTCCCCCACCATCCAGTACTGCCAAACAACAACAAAACCTACTCCATAAGCCGCCTCTTTCCACCCCTTCTATGTCTCCTTCTCACTCCGCTGGTTGGCGCACTCGCCGCAGGATTGAGGTTTGCATTCCTGGTTGGCATTTCTGCGGCCACCCGCCAAGACGCGAGCGAGTGGGCTCAAAACCCCTTTCTCCATTTCTTCATCCGTTCCCTCTCCTCCCTCCTCCAGTTATGCTCCCTCCCTTTCATGCTCCCTTCCTCTTCCCTTCCCCCAAACGTAAAACGTCTTCCCATGTCTTCCTTCACTTTGCCTAAGTCATCATCTCGCTGGAGCACATATTCTCGCATATTCCCACGCTCTAAAGTGCCGCTCTCTAAAATTTGTATCACACGGAGCCTATTTTCGATGCATGCAGCTCGGCTCGATAGCAGATTGGTCCGCGCTGCGTTCCACTTGAGCTTCAGAGATACCTTCCCTTCGAACAGAAGGGAATGTTCTTTCTTGAGAACTTAACTGACTCTTAAACAAGGCCTTCTTCATGGCCATGTGACAATTTGAACATTCATCAAAATAGTTGGTTGGGAACAGCTTACTTAATCCAGGAAAGGAATATGATTTTTTTCCCGGCGTATGATAATAATAAAGTCTTCTAGGTTTTTCCACCAGGTTAGGTAATTGTTGGCCAACAATTACAGGAAATGAATTTTGTGTGACATAGCAGCAATTCTTTTTAAGGTGTTAATTTACCGTACATAATGCTTTTTGACTAAAATATCTACTGTTAGAAATTCTCAAACTATATCGCTCAAAAGGGGACGCCAATATCTATCACAAAACTTTTTTTTTCAGAGTATTGAGCTATGTTACCGTGTCCGTTACATCGCGGCTTACAGAAAAAAAAGTCGATGTGCTTCTTGGGTTACCGGTTACTGTCGTTCGATGTCCTATCATGCGATTTCAGCTTTATTATCGTAAACTATTTCCCTATTACCGTTCTTACCATCAGCCAATAATGAGAGATATTATAATACGATTTCCGATAGATAACTTCCGATGGTGTTTGGCTAAGCTGAAGCTCACTCCGTCATCGAGAGATTGATTATAGCTTTATTGATTGTCATCGGCGTTAACCTCGCTACATCTCGTTATAATTGTAAATGAGTATCTGGTAAACAAGCTGATGGTTTTGTATGATTTACAGTTTGGGAGAATTGGTGAATAAAATAAACGATACACATTTGGTGATATGATGAATTTTACGTAATAATGCACCACCTGCGCATTTGATTGTTTTCCGAGCATACTCTTTTAAAATTTCACTGTTTTGTTTCACCAGTGATGCCTTGTACAATTGAACCCAACCTGTGCCATTTTTTTGGAATAATATCTTTATAGAGTATAACCAGGGGAATTAGAAAAGACTCAGACCCCTAGTATTAATGGACAAGTTTCTAACTCTTTGCTTGAAGAATGGTTTGGTTTTTACCCGGCGTATAATATTAATGATGTCTTCTCGGGCTTTTCACTAGGTCAGATATTTGTTTGCCGACGTTTCGATGGATGATCGTCCCCCCGTCATCCTAACGTCCTGAGGACGATAGCAAGGCCAGTCATCGAAACGTCTGTCAACCAATACCTGACCTGGTGGAAAATTGGATTCATTAATCATTGCATCTTGACCTTGGCATAGTGATTTTCTTGTAAAGTGAAGCACAGATTCCTCTTTTATTATTTATGACAGCAAACTATATTTTTGTCGCTCACTAATATATTATACTCAGAAGTGTTTTGCTCGATTCATACTTAATGATTCTTGATTAATTATTACTTAATCTTAATATTGTTCTACGATATCGTAAGTAGGCTATGTATTTCATTCTCATATGTAGATCATTTTCTACTAGTATTAAAGTCATTAGTGCAATTTCAATTGCAAAATAGCTGGGTATTGAAAAGAATTTTTTTCATTCGAAAATGAAATAAAATTTGAGAAACTAAGCATTGCATCAAGAACATTGAGAGATAAAGACACTCTTGAGGAAAGCGTTCTGAACAGAGAGTCACCCCGAAGATTTTGATTACTAGTTAAGATTTTGAAGAAGTGCGAGGATGAATTCATGAAAGAAAACAAATGCTCTGATACTGAGCACAAAAGAACCTACACGCATGGATTCGTGTAGATCTAAAAGGTAGATTAAGATTTATATATGTACATATAAAGAAAAAAGCTGCCCTATCTCCCGACTCATGCGAATCACCAGATTTCTCACTCAATGTTAAACACCCCATATCCCTCTTAAATATTTGCGAAAAGTGCTAAGGTACCTGAAAATTTCATCTTCTTCCCTCAAAAGACATATTTTCCTCATAATTTGAGAGATGGGCTTAGTTCAGAATAAATAGTGGCGTACGTACTACTAAATGGGAAATTTATATTCAATGAGATATTTTGTTTCATTCATGTGCGAGGATATATGCAGGGGAGCAATATATAAAACATTTTTGAATCACTTACGACTAAGGTCAGCGATTTCAGTGGTTGAGACAGAAATAATACTGAGGATATTATCCTCTCTTGTAAAGAATTTTGAATACCATTCTTTTTTATTCTTAGTTACTCACTTTATAGTACAATGAACTTAAAATTGAGAAAATATGCAGAACATGAAGAAAATTGTGAAATAAAAATGCTATTGAATAAAGCATTTTGAATGGGAGATACCCCGAAGTTTTTCTTGTTAGGTATTTTTTGGAGTAGGGGAATGAAGTCATGAAAGAAATGACGTGCTCTAGGACTCTGTACAGAAGAATATAAAATAATAAGTCCATGAATTAGCCATGAGTGGAAATTACTGTGTATACCAATAAAATTCTCAGTTTTATGCGTTTATGGTATGCATCCAAAACCGCGTACCATATCAGTGTCAGCTGTGTAAAGGGTGTTAAGTCCAAAAGGGGTTGAAATAAGCTATAATATTTGGCGGGTTACAAAAATGAAAAGCTACTGATTGGTATAGAGAACTGTCTGAAATATCTGACACATGTCTGAGATGAAAACTCAGTACCTTCCAGTAGCTCTTTATTTTTATAATCACCCAAAGGTGGTAACTCATTTAGCCTATTTTGGTCTTAACAATCTTGACATAGCTGACACAGATCCTGCAAAATATTAAAGGATAGTGCGCAAATAATAGAGAAATGCAGTCGCTTCATATCGTCCATGCATATCAAAGTTCTCTCGACAGGTTCGCTTCAATTGCCATGCAGTTTACAAAGAGGACTCTTCTGGTTAGAACCCTAAGGTAAAAAAGTGGATGATTGGTTACAATACTCGGCATTTAGTATGTTGCTCCAGCAAAATAGGCGATTCGGAAGTAATGATTACATATACGCAGTAGTGGCTTATCTACTGAATTGGGATAACGGATTATATTACCCATAAATCTCTGTTAATAAACCCGTGGAAAATCATGGTCAACGGCAAACGACCCCCCTAATGGATATTTCGCCCACCCACGCGTCTTCTCCCGGCGTTTGGCCACGTTAACTCGGCAGCAGCTGGAAAAAAATTACGTTGATCTTAGCATATTACCGAATGTCCTCCGGAGTCACCAGAGGGCAAGATGATTTATCTCCACCGCACCAGGCAAATATTCATCACGGATTTCAAATGGATTTATGGTCATTAAATAAAAAAGATAATAAAGAAAACAGAAACGGGACGTCGAAAATAAATCGGACATATTTCCGAGAGAATAACCCTCTCCATTCATTTCCGAAGCCAAGAGGAGCCTAGGAATAGCCTCGCTGGAGAGGGATGTGAGCGAGAGGAGGGGTAAAGGGGGGGATTTTCGGGATGAGGAGACGTCATACAGAAACGAAAAGGACGCGATTAATGTAATTTAAACTTATGATAAAAGCGGACTGGATGGTCCGCTGTTGCTCATATTTCAAAAAAAAGTCGCAGGAAATGGTAGGGAAAAGGCCGTGGAGAGAAGGCGAAGAGATGGTTTAGGGTGGAAGAGGATGCGTGTGTTAGGGTTGGAGGGAAATGGCTTTAAAAAGACTCGTGGATCAAGGTGTCAAGTGCTAATATTAGGGGGAAAAGGAGGTGTCTCCACTTTCTACTACCACTACTACTCCCATGCTTCCTTCTCTCTCTCTTGTTTTTCTCTCTCGTTCTCCCTCTCGTTCCCACCCCGTCTCACGCACGCTCCAAACATCCCTCCCACCCCCTCCCCTCTGCGCGTCCTCCTCGGCGGCAGCTCTAACTCCATCTATCACGGGTTTCGCGAAGTATGGCCGCGGGGTCGGACGTCCCTTAAGAGCGGGGAAAACGTGTGGGCGTTATACGAAGTTTTTTTTTTGTGGGGGGAGAGGGGGAGAAGAGGGGTTGCTTATGGTTCTAAGTGGCTTCTGGAAGAGAGGGCGGCGCCAATATTTTTAAAACTCCACAGACGTGGGAAAAGATGGAGGTTCGATGCAGACTTGGGGAATCACAGAAGCGGTCGTTTTAAAGTGCAATAAAAATGTTAATCTCACCTAATTTGGGTGGATTGATTACCCTACAATCTTGCAAAATTGCTTATGAATTTTATGCTAGGCCAATAATGATTTTCGACGTGACCAAGAACGGGAATTCTGCATTTTTCGAGTTGTTTCACCGAAGTATTCGACTATGGTGAACATTCCTGATGAACACTGCGGTTTCAGAACAGCATCGAAACAACCTTTTAACATTGGCCTTTCACAAGTGGGCATCATCGCCCATGAATGTATTAACGGTATCTCATGAACAAATGAGAGAATTGCTAATTAAAACAAAAACTGCATGCAAATGCAAATTATGAAGCGAAAAATACTCGGCTGAATTCTTTAAACTTCAATTTGCCATATTTCATAAAATCTGACAAAAAACAATACTTTTAACTCTTATAGAATTCGTAGATAGC
This sequence comes from Ceriagrion tenellum, assembly GCA_963169105.1. Classification (NCBI taxonomy): domain Eukaryota; kingdom Metazoa; phylum Arthropoda; class Insecta; order Odonata; family Coenagrionidae; genus Ceriagrion; species Ceriagrion tenellum. The sequence continues at coordinate 33,236,921 of OY720635.1, read as the reverse complement.
TATAGAATTGACAATATTTACAGTAACTATATACTGAAGTCAAGTTATTAAATGCAACTTAGCCTGAGCGACTTCGACAGGCAATCATTTATACATACATCGAACCAATTACTCCGTTCCCTTACGGAGTAGGCTCAGTCACAAGGTTTCTCCCATAAAAACATATTGAACACCTAACTCTGCTTCAATAATTTCCTCCATACTAATCTATCCTTGCAAACCTCTTTTGTCTCATCTACCCCCATAAACTGCTTCATACACGCCCTCCTGTTTTTAAGACACCTAATATTCCTCCTCCTAAGAATTTCCTCAACCACATTCAACCACAACTTTCTCGGCCTACCTCTCGCACCATCCATTTCACTCATGTATCTGTTTCGTTATTTGACTCTCATTCATTCTCTCAACATGGCCAAACCAACGAAGCACACTCCTTTCATATACCTTTGTCCATTACTGTAGTATTTAACCAACATTCATTCATTACCCACTCATTCCTCACCCCATCCATTCTACTTTTGCCACAAAAACTCCTCAGATAACTCATACCCACGGCATTTAGTCTACTCTTATGTCTATCCTGTCATACCTATGTTTCACTACCATACAACAAAGTGGGGAGGAGTACACTTTTAACACGGCGATTTTCGTTTCCTCAGATAGGCACTCATTCCTTGTTATGCTCCACATCCTACCTTCCACTTTCCTTCCACCATTCGCACGTCTCTATCTCCTTATCTATCCGTCCATCATTCGCAAACATTTTACATAGGTACACGAAATCATCCACTTGTTCAACTACTTCACCATTAGCCTTCATCATACAGTTATTCTCCACATTCTCCTAATCAAAAACTACTACTTTAATCTTGCGCGCATTTACCCTCAATTCCATTCTCTCTGTTGATTCACAAAACTTATCTAGGAGATTCTGTAATCCCTGTTGGCTCTCTGATATCAAAACAGCATCATCCGCATAGAGTAGGACTCGCACGTTTACATTTCCAATCCAAACACCATCGTTTTCACTTCATGCATCTCTAACACATTTATCCATCGATACAATACAATACATTATCAATCATAAAATTGAATACAGGTCAAATAACATGAGCACCAAAAGCTAATATTATTAATACATTCTCTTGATCAATGTTGTCGATTGAAAACCAACATAAGGGTATCTATTAACTAAAATAATCGAAACCGTATTCGGTAAAGAACATAGAATCATATCAAATTACAAATTATATCACTGAAATCCTGACTGGTTTTAGTATTACACCATAATACTCCCTTCAAGTGTGTTGAAATTCGGATAGTTGCGTAAAGCAGGGTAACCAGGATCTTTTCCTTGATTATATAGATGGCGCTATGCTTCTTGACTGATAATGGATTTTATCGGTTGATGTAGAAAAAGACATTTTCTAATATGTTAACATAGCTGTTATCTACAAATGAAAGATTTTGGATGAGAACGTCATTAGTCAGTAAGTTACTGTGCTTATGAGGGATTGAAAAACACAATTGCAAATCACAATGATTGCATAGCTCAATAAATACGTGACTAAAATTGAACTCATGCATACGGAAAAATTATTATTGTAAAGACAATAAGTTCATATGAAAAAACTGTACCACATGAATTAGCAAATTTTATGCCAAGGCAAATCCCTTAAAAGAGTCCGAAATGTAATGACACAGCCGAATCCCGAAAGGAGAAATGAAATGGATATCCCATCCCTTACCTCAGGATTTCCCCACCAGGGGTGCTCAAATCACTTGAGGGGTGCAAAATATAATTTCAGGGTATGAGTTATAACAATACAGTTTGTCTCTATGTTAAGGGTTATACATCTACTAGTATTCTAGAAAAATGACATACTATCAGGAGCAAAGTGGCACGTTTCGAAGAACTAATATGCAATAAACAGAAGGGAGTGTCATTAAAGTTAAGTTGGCTTATGAACAGTTGAAAATTTATTTTTAAAAAGAAATTTCGTTAATGTAGTGAAAATTTATTTTCTTCGGGTATACGCATTTTAGAATTTGTAATGATATATTTTTTTACTTAATTTTTCATGCTTGTACTTACACACATACACATGAATTTTCATACAAATGTGCTTTGGTCACCTTCAATTTATTCATGCATCACAATTACACATAAAAATATTAATACTTAAACGTACAAAAACTCAATACATACAGAGTCATAAATTATAACATTCCTAAACATAAATTATATCATTCATAAATTATAACACATTTTTTTCATGCTTTCCCCGCTAAGTCCAAAGGACTTGTCAGCAGTGGTCTACCATTTAAAAACTTAGTTCATTTGGAAATTCTACTTATTTTTATTTTCTCGTTAAATCATTATTGTTCTTCAATTAGACAATTTTTAATTTTTACCTTAACCTCTCTGATTTTTGTTAGTTCACTTATATTATGTGGTATAATATTGAATTCTTTTGGCACAAAAACCTTAAATGTACTACAACCATACTTTGTATAACGCAGTGGTACCATATAATTTCTTTTTTGTCTAAAACTTTCAATGTTTTTCGATGTACGTGTTTTTTCATAGTTATTACAAAAATAGTTATCTAATATTAAGATATACCTGTATAATTTATCCATCCTTAGAATGCCTAGCTGTTTAAACATATCTTCCAATTTTGCGTCTTTTTTCCAATTTTATTATAGATAATTGTAATAAACTTATTTTGTTTTCATTCATAAATGAATAATTTTTGATGAAGTGCGAGAATATATTAACTTTTTTTAGGAGTATTAAGCATAAAAAAAGCTGACCAAAACTGCCATAGCTGGAATAGAAAGGTTGATCACAGGCACAAGACAGTGGAATGGATGTATATTCTATCCTCGAGGCGCCGGAGTAAGAGGAGAAGAGGCCCCACCGTCCGTGAACATATATATTAAGAGACTTTGCTCACATTTTGGGATGGGCGTTACTGGGAAGAGGAGACTTGGGAGGGAGTAAATGAGGTTTCTCCTCTCCCTCCATCTCTCTCTCTCTCAAGCGCTCGGCGGGACGTTTTTGTGGTGAGAAACGGGGATTTTAAATTGTTTAGCCTCGACTGCACTCCGCGGATGTTAATGCAAGTGGGTTTGGAGGGAGCGCGCCGTCCGTTACGGAGCGGAGGAGTCCAAGAGACGCCGAGGCGATGTTTTGTAGAGACGGAGGTCGGAGTCGCAAGAATACCTCCCCGAGGTTCTTATATAACTATAACCGCTGAGGAGGGCACAGAGGAAATAAGGGTCGTTTCACGAAATGTATGACACGAGGAGGTAATTACAGATATTTCCGACGTGAAGTTAATATTATGAAATTTTTAAGATGTCAAATTGCGGAATTTGAACGGGAAACGCGCTACGCAATTACGGTGAAGGTGGAGCGAGTGCTATATTGGTAAATATCTGAAATTGGTGAATACATTTAAATCTTTGGCCCAAAAGGTTATCATAATGTTACAAAGTTGCGAATTTTTTTCACGCTGCGAAATCAATATTTAATGCATTTTGAATGTCTCAGGCTGGATATAGTGTGCTCCTGAATATAACTAATACTAAAACCTTGAAATTGTGATACACATGATTCCCGAGGCTAAGCTGCGCCGTACGTGTATACATGAATGAACTCCAATTTATATTTACGACGAAATTAATGTCTTTCCCTAACTTTTACTGCTTTTTTATATATCCATCGTGAGCATTAGGGAAAAAGTTACTTTCACAAATGTTATTTTTGCAGCAAAGAAAAATGATATTTAGGTAAAGCTTGACTAAATTAGTTATTGGAGTTAAACAAGGGAAGATTGGAGAAATCATCCCTTGAAATATAATGATTGGGAGCTTAATTCTGAGGTGTTAAGGCTTGCACAGCGGTATAAACAAACGATAAAGGTGAAAACAATACGAAAGTGGTCTTACTACGAATACGCATTACAAAATATATTACAAAATATATGGATTGAATAAAAAAATAATAATATTTGTACTAAAACCTTTTCAGACACCTCAAATGACAAAGAAGATATGTTTTTGTAGGATCATGCATATGTCAGGATTAGATAAAGATAAGAATGGAAAAAAGAAAATAAAATAAGATGTAGATTTCATTTATAGTCCCAGTAAATGCAAACAATCGAGACCAATAGAAGAGGAAAAATGAAAAATTGGTGGCTGGACTTGCAGTCCTACAACTGCAGTTCAACAATCGAATTCTCCGCAGAACTCTGGCTACTCAGCATGTAATGATGGAGGCGCAGGTTGTGGCCAGTATTTTTCTGACTAGAGAATAATGATTATTAGTTCTTATCGCCAAAATGGAGTGTGTGGCCATTCAATGGGTAGTCAGGCCTGATTTAGGGCCATTAAAATCCTCGTGTGAAGGTATCCTCTGCGACCCCACTAAAAGGGCTTCGGACCATAAACTTCTTTCGGTAAGTTAGGTCGTCCGTATTATTAATGGTATCCACCATGCTACAGAAAGAGATGATAGTCCTAAACGGAGGCGCTTACCCTGGTTTGCGGAAAATCAAGATTTGATACAGTGTGCCTTTAGGAGCTCGAAATGGCGCTTGCGGTAGAATACCTTAGTGCGATGCAAACCGATATGGGTGGCTCTGAAGATGGAGCGCTTTCATTTTAGCCAATGTATCAAGGTTTGTAGCACGGTCGGTACCCTTGCAAATAATCACTGAATAAGTAATGCAGTGTGATACCTGGAGAGGAGTCCTATTTTACAGGTTTAACACTGGAATGACGAATGCTCTCAGTTTATGATGAATGGATGCAAGGTGTGCAATTTTTTACAGATTAGTAAAACTTAAAATACGAACTTTGCTTCAATGTAAATACATCATTATTAGTCGATTAAATATTTTGGTTCAGGTCACCTTATGACGGCGTTGGATTAATGTAACCTTGATTGTTATTATAGCTTTAGTTACCTATAAAAATTGCTTACCTTGGTTTCATTCATCGTGTTTAAATATCAGGCTACATCATCTGAATCTTCCGATTATGTTCTAAGTAGATGGTTTCAAGCGTCGTTGGATTTACTCCATTAAGCTGGTATACCAGCTGGTAGATTATCATGGCAGGGTTCTCAACAAATATTACCACATGGTATATGAATGAACATTGAATTGAAACGTTAACTTAGTAACGCATCATATTTTTCAGGATGGAGAAAGAAATATAAAAGTTTTAAGCGTCTTTATCCCGAAACTCAAACAGTTTATAGTTTTATGAACGACAGGTTTATGTACTACTGTCTCACATTATGTCTTGAACTCCTTTGGAAGTACATTTAATACATTGAACAGGGCCAGTTACCAAGACGTCAACACGTCACGAAGTTACCAAGAATCGATTAATCTCAGGTTCAAGTCCCATAGAGAAAAATGTAGCAGCTATTTTGAGGTCAAATTATGCTATTTAAGATCTATGGAATTGTTTTTTGGAAAGCTTTTAACATTTGTGGAAGGGTTCCATCACGAGCACGCTGGTGAAGAGCTAGAAATTACACCCAAAGGACTGTAGGGTAATATGAAGCTTGAATAAGGGTAAAAAGAAGAAACGTTTTATGAGAGGCACACTTTGCTACCCCAGCAGGCGTCCGTTATTTGTAGTCTACTAGCAGTTACACTCCCCAGTGCTCAGGAATTCTTACTGGGCAACGCCCTCTTTTTTTACTATCTTTCATCCGTGATACTTAGAGCTCGCGCTTAGAGTGAAGTAGGCAGTCTTAAACGAGAGCCCAAGTACAAAAGTGACAGCCATTAAAACTGAGCCTCATGGGAGAAACAGTTCGAATCCTTTATGATAAGGCGCGAGACGGCACTAATAACCTGCAAGTTCGAGACCCATTCCACAGAATATTTTTGGAAGAGGAAAACCTCTTCTGAAGGTGAATCCTTACGAGAGGAAACGCTCACAGGATTAGACTCTCTCATGTGAGGCGGCGATTAAAAAAATGGATGGCTTGTGTTACAGTCCGCGGCGTCTTTAACGGGTGCGCGCAGTTAGCAAGGAATTCCTCGACGTGATTCGCGTGGGCCGAGCGGCGGAACGCCCCTCACATCCAGAGACCGCTCGTAAATGTTTTCTTTCTCATCTTTTTTATTTCATTTTTTTTCATAATTTTGGAGCGAGCGAGAGAGGAGCGGACGCCATTCGGCCGTTCTGCCGGTTGGAGGTGGGGCCGACTTGGAAAAAGAGGTGAAGGGATATGGGAAGGCGGGATCGTGGATGCCGTAATATTTTGGCGTCGTCATATCCGCGCTTTCCACCAGTCTGAAGAACCCTATACCTTTCCCTCGCGACCCCCTCACCCCGCTCCTATCTCTCTCTCTCTCTCGTCCTTGGGAATCCTCCATGCTCGCATAATCAACACCCTTTTCCTTTAGCCCTTCCCCTGAGATCTCTCCTTCTCATCCACAGACGGCGCCCTCGGCGCCCTTTCGCTCATCTTCCGGGCGGCGCGCTGCCATCGTCGGATCGCGGAGGAAAAAATGAAGGAGGTTCCATAGCGACTGCGTGAATAAAAAAAAGTACCGAACATTTTTGTTCAAACTGCGTGTAAGATACTGATTTTTACATGCGGATAAGCTTGGCTTTATTGATTGAAGGCATATTTGAGACATGATACATCAATATTGTTCCGAGATTAAATTTACAACGAACACAATTTACATTATTAACATGGCTCTTTCAATTCGAAGGTCATCATCAGAGGCGCCTTCTCTAGCTCCCAAATGTGTATTGACTTAAGTTACTGCAATTACTTGCAGGCAGAACAAAAATTAATTGGACTGATGCTTCAGCATTATCTATTCTCAATTTCATTGAAGAATAAATGCTATTTATCCAATTAAAGATAGAAAAATAATGACATTTTTCTACAAGACTCAAAAGCTTGAACTGGTATTTCAATCGAACTTTTGTTGCATTGAATACTGCTGTGTTCAATAAAGATAAAACTACAAACTAGAGAAAAGTATATGAAAAAATTCGTGTGGAGCGTGACACTCTAAGGATCGGAAGTATGGAACATTGGATAAGCCGATCAAAAAAGACTAGAGGCCTTCGAAACCTGGTGGTGAAGGAGGAAGCTGAAGACTAAATGGACGGAGAAAATAAGAAATGATGGAGTTAACCGGAGAATAGAAGAGGAAATAACCACATAAAACACCATGAAATAAAGAAGAGCTACATGGATTGGACACACCATGATACCTAATGGATTCGTGAAAAACAATTGAAAATGAAATAGAGGGAAAAGTCCCCATAGGATGACCCAAGAGTACTGTTATGGCCCAAATAAAGAGAAAAATAAATAGAAAGATCTATCTGGAAGTAAGGAAACTAACATTAGATAGGGAAGGGTTGAGAGCGGCGGTAAACCAATGTCAGGATTGAACAACCAATGATGACTGTTGAATTATCAGTTGAAGTCTTCATCTCCATGGAGTGGTCTAGAGTTTAGCACAATATGGCATCATGTTCCATACAAATATGTTTGTTAATATAAAAAATTGGACACGGTTTTCAAAAGGTAGCCAATATACAACTAGGATTACATTTTGTAGCTGCTTTTCTGTAGAACCACCTATAATTGAGAGGAAAAGTAACACCTCAAGAGGATTTGACGAAAGTGTGGAGCGGAGAACGGTGGCCTGTATTTCGACAATAACGAAAACAATCACACTGTAGCAAGGAGGTGAAAGTAATATGAGGAAAGTACGTACAGCAAAATAATTAAAAGCAAAATACTGTTACAGCAGTTGACGCTGATACAGCTGGAGTATTACGTGCATCAGGTGTATGTTCTGGGATATTTGGCTGTATTGGATAGCTTGATTTCGGTACACGTGTTTTTCATGTAATACGGCACTGAAACAACTTTGTACATTAAAGATCCAAATAAGTTTCTTAGAGCAAGATCAAAGATGCACCAGAATTGTTTACGAGGACCAAAATGCCCATTATTTCATCGTTTATTGGAGGAATTTTGATAATTAGAGTGGTTTAGACAAGCCACAGAATGCGGGGTATTTAAGATAGAAATTTTTTCAGTGATTAGGAAATATGAGTGGAAACGGATAGAGGACTGAGAAACATACGGATAAGTATCTCTTATAAGTTTATAAGTAAGTCTCTTATAAGTAAGTTTTAGTCACCCATTATAACGTTCTTTTCATTGAATTTAGCCCGTAGAAAAATTTGGAAATCCAAGCTATTTCCTCAGCCCCCCACGTTTGTGGTGATGTATAGGGAATTATGTGGAATTATATTAAGCCAAACTCAGCCCTTCCTCTCTATCATTTTCCTCAAATGTGCCTCTCCAGACACTCTCTTGTACATTCTAAAGGTTGTCCATGGTGGGACTTAAATAAAATGAACTTGGGAGAAAAGAATCACCTAATAAATTTCAGTGTAAGGCTGTTTCAGTGAAGGGAAGGAGAGGAAAGGGAGAATGAAGATGACTCAAAGGTCAGAAGAGTAATAATAAAAAAATTATTACCGTCAAAATGCAGCTACTACAGTCGCTACTGACACGGCTAGTCTGGTGCGAGAATCTGGCAATGTAGCTTTTCAACTGCAGAGACTATTTTGTCATTTCAAGGTAGATTAGGCATAAAACCGATAAGAAGATCGATGACTTCATCATAAGGAAGAGATTGAGACTCCCCTATCCCATACCCGATATTATCCCTTACTCGGATGAAAATAATGAAAAAAGTCGCTTTTATCAATAATACCGGCATAAAATATAATGAAAAAAAGAATAATACCGAGGTTACAAAATGATGAGTTAAGATCAGCTGTTAAGTTTTTGAAGAATGTAAACTCAGGAAAGTATGTAAAATAAGGAAAGACTTGCATTTTACTTGCTATTATATACCTACATATCTAAAAAAGTGTACACTACAATTCAGAGATAAAAAATGTCGGCATTTTTGTTGTAAAAATGAAGGGATTAGCTGTGACCATTGGCAAACAAACTCCGTAGGAAAACGTCTGTACAAGAAGTGGGGGTAAAAATCCTGTTAAACCAACATATAGAGAGGAACTAATATGCTTAGATGAATTAACTAAAAGGATAAATATTGGTAATTAAAGATTAAACGGGAAATTAAATGCATTTGGGGAGGTCTATGGGTGAGAATGGCTTAATTTTGGTAGTTTTTGGGATATATTAAAGCTGTGCAAATACATTATGCAGCAAGTGTATTGTGTCACGTGTTTGTATAACGAGAATGCATATGCAACGGATTGAGGGGACAGTTGCGTGAGGAGAGCATAAGTATCAAGAAAAGAATAATCCCATTCCCCCGAGCCCATCATCTCCTTCATTCCCGCCCATCTGCCAGGTGACGACGTGCTGTCCACAGCGGGACATTGGCGGCGTGAAATTTAATCGGGAGGAAAGGGAACACCGCAGAGATTTCAATGAAATGTAGAAGACATGGAGGAAGGGAACCCCTCTTCTGAATGGAAATAGGAACGAAAGCGTTGAGGCATAATTAGGTACATCGGCTGTACCGCTTGCCAAATGCTGTCTTTACATTTCGTTCTGACGAGGCAGGATCATGCAAAATCGTCAAGTGAATGTCCTTGACGTACATTTGACGGAAAAGGGAGCTTACAGTAATTGACTAATTGTTGGCTTATTTTTCGCTCAAAACGCCCTATGGTCTACACATGATATCAAAACAAAATCAATTTACACGAATACCGTCACCTAATATTCGCATGACTAAGCCAATTCAAATAGTGGATAATTTCTTTCCCATTCTCTACGGTCGCAAGAATCCAATGTAACAAATTATAGGAAAGGAGGAAGTGAAATATTTTTTATACTTTCAGAATTTCTAATATTCAGAAAATAACACAGGATAATTTGAAAAACGTATGACTCCCAGATATGTCGATATGTGAACCAAAACCGCTCCAAATCAGTGTACTGCCCAGAAAATGACTCGGGAATTTTTCATCACCTTAAAGGAAATATGACCTCAGCTCCTTTATTTATATCATTCCTCTAATATTTTGAGTGGATGACATAACAAAGAGAGTTAAAATGGAAATATAACCTTTTGAAATTGAAGCAGTTACTTTTTTGTACGCTATAAAGATAGGAAATATCTTTATTTTGTCCAAGCGGCTTTGCTGAATACGTCTCACTTACTTCTTCGGAGGTGACAATGACCTTCAAATTCAAGTTGTCCCATGATAATTTATAACCTATTTAATCGTGTTGAATTCCATTACACTTTTTATGCTATGATAAAAGCTAAAGAGCCGATTAATCTCTTTTCCAAGAATTGGCTTACGATAATGGGGCCGAGTAGCTTTGATGATGGACCTATTCTTGTCTTATGAGGAATCTATTTAAGTCGCTGATATTAGCACAAAAGCGTTCCTTGCATTCATAAAATTCTTGGACAGGAAGTTGAACTACGGCATCCATTATGATTGTTTTGATATTTAAGATGTTCCGGGACTTTAACGGAGAATTAAAGGGTTTCTTTAATCTTACCTGAAGGAAATTTTTAATGCTTATTTACTTTCAGCCTCGTAATCTTCCTCTGAACTTTGTATGCCGTAATAACTTGGCGTGCTAATTCATGTGAAGCACTGTGGTTATACTCCCGTTGGAATTAAATAAAAACAGGTTATGCATATAGGTCTCATGAAAGTATTTCATTCTATTTTTACCGGAATTTCACTAAGATATGACCAATAAAGCACTCAGTGGAACTTATCTACATCTACATACAACCCTGCGAGCCTCCGCATGGGGATGTGGCAGGGGGTTTTAGGACACCAGCCGTGTAAAGATTTAAGGGATAAGGTTTTGGGAGGAGAAATGGTGACGTGTATTTTGGGAGTGTATTGAGTGGAGCTCAGTTTTTATTGTGCTCACTGGGCGCGAAAAGAACGAGTTTTTGGACCTGTATCAGTTCGGCAATGCATCTCTCTAATTTTATCGCTTCCGTCAGAACTAGAGATGTAGTGAGGCGTCATGATAATATACTTGTACTTTATTTTATAGTTATAATTTAATATTACATGCCTGGCCATTTCATATAAATTATATAACACTAAATAATTGCGGATTCTAGATTATCTGGACTTTAAGCAAAGTTCACGAGAATTTGGTTTAGTTGACAATTTTCTTGCAAGGACCATAATCGGTCTCTCCAGCTCTCCTACCTCGAGAAAGAGTGAAATTTAACTGAGAGAAGAAAAAATTCCACGAATTCGTATTATCTCGCCAAACAGGAGGTAAAAGTATTGATAAGCTTGACCATAGCATATTTCTTTCAGTTATGGCTCTCATGTATTGTCCACAGCAGTTAATCCTTGCACTCTTAACGACAAGATGCATTTAGGTACATCTATATATCAAATCAAATTAAATAAAAATATTTATCATATCTATGAGGCCATTTTTCGCCGCTTTAATTGGGGAAAGTTTTACCATATCACGTAAAGCTATAGTATAATTTCCTCTGATTTTGAATGCCTACATTCCAGTTTAGTGAGTAAGTTTGAGGATTTTCCGTCAGTTTTCAAGTATAATTTTCAATTCGCTTTTTACTCTGGTTATTTTCGTAAAGTTTTTTGGAAAATGGACGTATGGGATTCAGTCAAACTCTTTTGTACAAACCTGGACTGCTGATATTTGCATAACATTCATTTAAAATATCAGTCAATGCATTTGGACGCCCGGGTTAGAGCTGCGGCGGTTTGGGAATTTTTCAATGGTATAACTACCCCTAATGGGCTGCTTCGTGCAGAGCACAACACTTCGTCCTTCTCATCAGACCTTGAACTGTGGCCTCGTGAGTGACTTTCCTCCAAAACAGGGCATTGCTTGCGCCGGTCTTTTTTATCCACCTTCATTGTACCTATCATTTCTAAAAAAAGTACCTCGAATTTCGTGAATGAATGATCGTAGGAGTACCCAAGAGGAGGAAAATGAGTTACAATATTGAACTACGTATAAGGCCACGGTATCTTAATTGCAACTTTTGAGAGGAAAGACGATATTTCCTATGTAATTATATTGCCAATTGAGAACTTAAAATACGCCTCGAGCGTGCGTGAGAAATCTTTTGCCGACGTTGGTTTTTCTTTACTAGAATGTTATCGATTTATTTAAGAGTATTGGGAAATGACACCAAAAACCAAAAATGGAACGGATACTATTACTTTATAAGCACAAAGGGGCTACTGTAAGCTCTTTAATTTTTTAAAATTATTTATTTTTTTATTTATCTTCACTATCTCGAATACAGCACAACGTGCCAATTTACGTCGGGTGGATAACAGTAACAACGGACGAGACACAAACACCCATGTCCTGGGCAGATAATATTCTATCCAGGCAGGGACTCGAACCCGCGATCCTCAAGTTAGCATGCGAGGACTTTACCCCGCCGCCACCGAGACCGACGTTTTTTATTAGTGGATGCATGATGAAGCATAAACAATCGGGAAACTGAGTTACCCACTATAAAAGAATAATGCAAAAACCCACCCTGATTGCTACGGATATAATTAATATTCCCTATGTAATTCTATTTCCAATAGTAGACTTAAAATAAGCCTTGAGCGAATGTGAGAAATTTTTTGCCGAGGCATGATATTTAATTACTGGAATATAATCTATTTCTTCAAGAGTATTGGAGAAGGATACCCAAAGCCGGAAATGGAACGGATACCATTAGTTTATACGCACAAAAGGGCTACAGTAAACTCAATCATTCGTGCCAGTGGATGATTGATGAAGAATGAGAAATTGGAAAACAGAGGAGATACCCAAAAAAACATGAATATCAGCAAAATACGGAAACTGATAACTGTGTTATTCCTTAACTTATTCGTACTTCTTTTGCCGCAGGCACTACCCAAGTACCCCATTCCCACACATACATTTGTGCTCATCCCGGCTCACCCAGATTTTGCTGCAAGTTTGACAAGTCAGGAGGAGAACACTTTTATATCCTGAGATATGAGGATCCCAAAAGTCAAGGGGTCTAAGTAACAAAATCGTTGTTTTGAGAAAACTTAAGTCAAAGTTGAAAATGTTTGGTACAACCCACTTAGTAGTTAAGAGGCATTGCCCTAGATAGCATCACCTATCAAGAAAATCACTTGAATCCCTTTCCCACCTAAAACAATTATAGTTTCACATCCCATTCCTGTACCTAACTTGTTTTTTTTTTAAATGTCACTTAGACCCCTTGACTTCTGGGGTCTACATATCATTTAAAGACCAAGAAATTAACAAGTGACCCGTCGTGGAGGAGAGAGGGCAAAGAGGGCGCCAGGTTGAGGAAGAGAGATCGCGGAAGAAGTACAGAAGTTGGAGGGTATAGGAAGAAAAAGGGAGTTACGGACTATAAGACTTCGAGAGGGGGAGAGGAGCGGCTTCGGCGAGTTCAGAGAGCCGAGTCGGATGGTGGGGAAGGGCGGAGAAGTTGGGGGAGAGGAAAGAAAAGTATAAATAGGAAAGAGTGGTGATGAGGACTCAGGCGGCCGACGCCGACCGAGCCTTGTTGATGGGGCAAAGAGTGAGGGGTTGGTGGCGGGGCGGGTTAGTGGCGGGGGGGAGGAGAGGGGGAGGGAGAGGGAGGGTCTCCTCCACCTCCTCCCCCTTACCCGTTCCGCGCGCCATTAAAACTTTGGCGTAAAACAATAGACGGGCGAGCCGCACCGGGCAGGAAAGGAAGGAGAAGAAAAAAAAATGACTCCCTGATTTAGAAAGGTCGTTAGGAGATGGAAGGGTTATGGAATTTTCGTCTTTTTCCCTATTATTTATTTTTACTCTCTCCGTCCGTCCGCCGCTACTACTTTTTATATTTTCCTCCGCTCTTACTCCTTTGCTCTTCCGTCGCCATCGAGAGAATAGTTATCTTAGTTGAGCGCGCCGGTTCGTGAAAAAAATTCAATATATATAAAAGCGTATCAGGCTCAACTTTGTGGAAGCAATAGATATTGATATCCATTTCACAATGAAAAACAATGGTAACTATCCACACAGAATTTTTAGTGATTACCGACCATGGTTTCAGCACCTAGTGCCATTATAAAGGTCATTGATAATGGCACTAGGTGCTGAAACCATGGTCGGTAATCACTAAAAATTCTGTGTGGAAAGTTGCCATTGTCTTTCATTGTGAAATGGATATCAATAAAAAAATTCAAGTTACTTTTTTTAAATAATTTTTGGTTCCTAAGAAAGTGATATTCCTTCACCTTTTTCAAGTATTAGATCCAACACTTTTTTCACAAAGTTATTTGGAAAAGGGACATATTGGATTCATTCAATCTCTTTTGTATAAACCTGAAGTGGTGTGCTTTGCATAGCGTTTATTATAAATATTAAATAATGCTTTTGAACGCCCGGGTAAGAACTGCGGCGGTTTTGGAATTTTTCCATGCTTATACGCGACTGGTGTCCTAAAATTCTCTGCCACACGCCCATGTGGCGGCTTTCGGGGTATTATGTAAGATTTTGATGCTTATTTTCGTCGGATCAGATTAGAATTATTGTTGGATTGGTTTAGCGTTGGAAAAAAGATGTATTTTAAAAGCATGATTTCGAGTCATTTTGGTGGAAGATTTGGTGTTAAATGCGCATTTTTCCCAAAAATACAATGATAGATTAATAATAGCACCAACCTGTTTCAGCTTTAAGTGTTAGTTGCAAATTACTGGGGTAGCTAAAATGTATTTTTTCATTAGACAAAGCGGTAATAGTCAGGTATATAAGTAAGTCTATAGTCAGCTTCTCGGGCTCATAAAAGGTGCCCTGTTCGGGAATGGTATTTGAACGTGTTATAGACTGAAAAAGATAATAAGTTTACGGTTAATAAAACATTTTAAACGTTAATACAAACTGATTTTGAATTTATGGCATCTGGTTGATACAGGAACAATGTCAGCCAGGAGGCCCTTCATCATTTGTTATCATACTGGAGAGTGATTCTCCGCAGTTCTCTGGTATCTTTCCTTCGAACTCCCTTTGTAATATTTTTGTTCTATCTTGGCTCATTTTTGACAAATTTTGTCATACTTCGACTATTAAATTTTAATTTTCAGGTTGTTGTCTCCAAATGCGTCCAATAAGTTTAACTCTTTGAGTATGCAGATTCTCCCTAAAAATTAATTTTTTACCAACACTTTGCAATGCTACGTCATAGGCAATATTTAACATTTTACCTCCATTGGTGTTTCTCTGAGTCTCATATTAGTAACATAATCAGGTTATTGTTATGTCAGTGCTCTCATTCATCTTTTTAGGATGCTATAATCGCGCCAGTCTAATTCTAAGGGGATGAAAAATCATGGTCCCAATGTATCCGCGGTCACGTGTGCACGGCTAGCCCGTGAAATTCTTCGTGAAGTGGTTACATATGTACCCTGATGAATGCTGTGGCACAACGTCAAAGGAATGGTTTTTCTCCTACTCTGTTGCCATAAGCGTCGTGACCTCAAAAATTGGCCGGAAATGGCGATAAAACTCCTCCCTCTGTGTCCCGGCTAAAAGCACATGAATCGGCCAAAACCATCTGGCGCAGAAATACACTTCACTTCCAATGTTTCAGTGCGCGAGCGTTTTCTTTTGATTTTTTGGCCATCACGGTGCAATAACTGTCACGAAAATGAGCGGAGAAACCTTACAATTCAGCGGTGAAGAAAACCTCATTGCTTCTTATCTCGGGAGTAAAGACATCCTTTGTCTCAGAAACGGAATCCCGGACGATTGCTGTCGGGACCTTATGTATTAGAAAGATAGTTTTTTGACATTGTTCCAGGAAGTTATGAGCCCTAAAATGTATTAGGCGAAGGTTCAAAGAGATAGGGTCATAAATCACGCATTTAGTGTCCTGGTGTTAATTTTAAAAGGGCTAAAAATGTATGAGAACCCAAGTGAAACCTTGGTGTTCATGTGAACGAATTCAATGACACAGTTTAGAGTCTTATAAATTTATGAATTGCCAATTGAAAATGACTCTGGACTTTCAATGTTATAAATTACAACGGCTTGGGCCTGTGTAAATAAGATGGAGCGGTAATCAACTTGACAGTCAGGAAGTATTGCTCCGTCAATCCGTATAAAACGGGGAATTGAACGATATATTTGAAGCACTTTGTTCAGCATAACGTCGTTGCTTAACGTAACGTTTTCACTTGAAGCGTTAGGTATATCTAAGGGGTCAATACGTCAAAAAAAATAAAAATGAGCATTTGGAAAGAATTTTTTGAAATGAAAGAATTGTTATTGGATCCAACGGTTTATTTTCTTGTTTCATGGCAGGCGGTGACAATGGCAGGTTGAGAAACACGGCCTATTAGACCTGAACCTCATGTGACCCGCTGCAAGAATCAGCCGAATCCGAAAGTTTTTGTCAACTGAAAACCATTCTTCGAACCAAATTGTCGAGCTGTGAAACAGAGGCCTACAGATAGCAGGTGCAGAGAGATGATGCCAGCGCTGGTAATGTTATTTTCTCTTTTATCCTAGTTGTTATTGCTGCATCTCTAAATAGTCCTTGGCAAGCGTCGAGGATCTTGCACTCATTTACATGTGACTTAAAATTTTTTTTCTAAAAGGGTATCGGCTTTATTGTCGTTTAATGAATGTTACTAATGCACGTTTGTATAGATAGCACTTATGATGATTAGATGAAATAAAGATAAAAGGAACTTAGTACAAGAGAAATCTCCCATTAAAGTTTTAAGGTAAATGCCAAAATCCACGTGGCCATTTTGCTGGGATGCGGTAGAATCAGCACACTAATAATGAATTCGTGATATCAGATTATTATACTAAGGGTTTCATAAATCTTTTGGGAAACAGAGTAGGTGTCAAGAAAATCCAGTAAAAATAAATTTAATTTGGAAATCATAGGAGGTATAACTTTGGTTGTTGAAATTGCCCGATTATCTTATGACCCGTGTTTATCAAAATAAATCTCACCTCGCACGAGCCTACTTTACTGAATTCTACAGTTATGGGAAGAATGCGTTTGTGTTTAGGCATCGTAATGTACGAGAGAAATTACATCGTAGTCAACTTTATCTTTCTTAGAAAGATACCGTACACCGGGGTAAAGTCAGTACAGTTCATGAGGTTTTTTTTGGGTCTCCTGTATTCACCTTTCCTTTTTTCAATGAAATTTTTCCTGAGTAAATTTAGCTTACCGGCTTGTCGCTTGACGTTTGAATATTAGCAATCCAGCCATAATTAGCTCAGAAAAAGAGTTTACTTAGTACCTACTACCTTCACCCCGCAAAGTGGGGCGAAGATGGTAGACCGACAATTTAAGTTACATACTCGTAGACATTGGCTTCCATTACAACTCCTTCACATTAGTTTCATTTTTGGACTCCTCCTATGAACTCTATACACTTGGAATATGCCTTTCCAACTATCTGTGCTCATTGCATTCTCCATAGAACACCGTTGGCCACTTCTCAAAACCTTTGAATTCTTCAGTGAACCCATTGGTGACGATCACCTTGATTGCCTCCTCAAGGTTTTCTGGAGGATAATCCTTATCCTCCTGCCATTGGCGTAATTCGATAATTTTTATTTCAAAGGCAGATAACTGAGGTTTGGCATTGTTTCAGTGACAACTTGATAACATATATGCCAATGACAAAAATAATGTTACGAACTGGAGGTGAAACTCGGAATGGTGATTTTTGGCACTGTCTGCTTTTGCAAACTAGAGTCTACTATTACTACATGAACCAACTGCCGTCGTCTACTTCCCTCTCCTTGTAGTCCGCCAATTCCTTCTAGATTCGTAATTTTCGTGTTTGTGCCATTTTCACCCCATTAACCGATCTAACCCCGGTTTACGGCAGTTGTAGTTAGCACGGTTTATCAAAGGTTAAAAATATAAAATATTGCCGTTAAAGAGCAGGAAAAATAATATTCCGCAGAATATTGCCAAGATATATAGTACTTTGATCCAAGCCATTATCTCCAAAACTTTTAATGGCTCGGACCGAAATTTTCGAAGTTGCTGGCCTCATAAATCATCAGTTTAATATTTTTCCCTGCAATAATGTGCTATACCTCGGGCAAATAATGCTGCTTGCAGAATAATGGGGGTCCCACAGAGTGAAAAACACAGTGTAAAACATATTACGTGTAAGCAGAAAGCATTACTCTTCCGCGATCACGGTAATTATAGAATTAAAGTACTTCGAACCATGTCTACCGAACATTCAGGCCATTTGTCCAATTATATCTTCCCCCCTTTAGTCGTTTTCTTTGTCTGGGGAAAATTAAAAATTATAGAATATCCACAGAGTTGAAAACAATTTGGAAACAATATTAAGCTTGAACAAAAGGCCTTACTCCTTCGCCTTCGCGCTATTTCATTGTGTTCTGGGATGAATATCTCTAAGCTTAACTTGTTCATGCGTTCGAGGATCGATTTCCCAGTACATTCCCCAAAACCTTTCAGGCCTACTATACAACCTATTATATATTCCCCCCTTAAGTCGTTTTCTTTGCATTAGGGAAATACCTAGTAAATTTACGAGTGGTAGAGCTTCCACAGAGTTGAAAACACTTTGGAAACAATATTAAGCTTGAGCAAAAGGTCATACTCCTTCGCCATCGCGCTATTTCATTGTGTTTTCGGATGAATTTATCTGTGCGTTATTTGTTCATACATTTGGGGATCGATTGACAAATAAATACAGATCCACAGCACCTTGATAGCTCCTACTTAGAGCCCTCTTAGCAAAGGACCGGTACGTAACCATCCATCAACTTATTGAAGTGAGGACGGAGGGCGGCAGAAGGATACAAATTTTCCCGTCACTCTCGCTCCCAGATCCCGACGCGTCTTCTCTTTTTTCACGGTGGAGAGAGCGAGGCAATACGGGTGCTTTAAAAGCCCGGCTACACCCTATATTAACGTAATCCGAGCGGGGAACGTCACGCCTCTCGGAGTCCGGGAGGGACTTTTGGATGATCCCGTGGGACGCAGGCAGGGAGGCGTGCATGTGTTGAGAGATGGATTATGGATAGAGTCGTCCCGTGAAAGACAGACGAAGGCACGTGGTGGAGAGAGAGAAAGAGAGGGAAAAGGGGACTTTTATTTTTGGAAGTCTGACACGGGCTTGGCACGGGCGTCCACGGATGATGACTGCGATGATGATGCGTCCCTCGCCGAGCGATTTTGTTTTGTTTCCGTGGTTCTTGTAAAGGGGGAGGGAAACGGTGCCTTTGTGATGCCCTTTGGATTGATGGCTCCTTCGTGCCATACACTATTTTTTTGATACGATTCCTTTGCGTAAAAGTAAAAAAGAAGAATCAGAGGAGCGTCATTTTGTCGGCTGATTTGTTTTAATTTTGAACTGGAATGTAGGCTATTATAATGCAAACAAATAGGAAGGTATTATCACCATATCTCACTACCTACAGCGATTCTTCACTAGCATGCTCGGTATCTTCAAAGCGCTGGCTGGAAATGTGATTCATACCATCATTCCGCTGCTCATTATTGTTGAAGGCTATTGTCTATGATATAGAATGGTATGTAATGGGATATTTTCAACGTTTTACTTCCAAATGAACACAGTTTTTTAATGAGCTAACAATGACGCTGGATACGAAGAGGTGTACAGGATTCGACAAGATATGCAGCTCTATAAATTAACATACTCAACCAATCATATGACGATGTTATTTATGAACCATATTCTCTGAATATGTATTTTATGCCCTCTTGAGTTTTTGATTGAGGATACATATGCAGCTGCGGCCATTGGTTAGAGCGTAATTAACGTAAATTAATGCATTTTCCGTTGGGTAGATAGTTCACTTTCCACATGGAAATGGTTTTGAATGTGTACGAAGATTAGTTTTAAGCACATATTGGTGTAATTAAAAATGAAAAAAAAAATAAAATCATTCACTTGGGCTGAAAATGATTTTATTCTTGTGAATTTCTGAAGCTTTCATGTTTTCCTCGAAGAGTAAATAAGCTGGAGAACTGTAGAATAGGCCATGAATAAAAAATTAATAAAATACAAACCAGGTATAAAAATTTTCTTGCAAACCGAAAGGAGACAATAATTACGGCTATTGAAACTTAGATCAACGTTTATAAATTAATAATACGTACACAAGGTAATTTATTTTCTTGATTTGAAATTAATGTACCATGGATTAGTTGAAAACTTAATACGATATGGTCTAACTGTATGGGGTAATGTAAATAGTATGTACCATTATTTATTAATTAAAAAACAAAATAAATTCATCAGAGTATGGTAAAATAGATAGAAACAACACATATATTGAAGATATGTGTAAACATATAGGATTTTAAGACTATTCAAATTATATAGATATATGATTATATTAGATAACTATTTTTTTAATAATTATAAAAAATACGTTATTCACAGAAGATTGAAAATTTTTGAGCAGAAAAAAATATATTGTACCTTTGCAATACACAGGGTATGATAATAATACATTTGAAGTGGTAGTAGCAAAAGAATTCAATATAATACCACTTGGTGTGAGTAAATAAACCACAAGAAATGAAGTTAAGATAAAAATTAAAAGATGGTTGATAGTGGAATAAAAATGTAGTAAATAAAAAAACTGTATTGTTGTACTATAAATCTATAAAATACAATTGTGAAAGTTTGTACTCAAAGAAAATGATGGAAAATGCAGCTGCCCAATATAATTATGTCATGATTAATGGAACCTGTTGACAAGTCCATGGGACTTAGCGGGGATTAGGTGGTATTTTATTTTAATGTATGTATGTGTAAATATTTACCCGTTTTTAAATTTAATTTTTACATATGTACACATTTGTATATTTATCGCTATTTATGCATTTGGAATAAATGTGGATTAAAAAAAACATGATTGGTAGGTTAGCTAAAAAGTTGACTTGCTCCTAGATGCTTGTTTCTAAATCTGCCGCGTAATATTAACAGAACTTCTTGTATTTTCACCAAGGAAATGGCGGCAGGCTTTGCTTTGCAGAAGTTATCCTTAACGGACCTAATAAAATGGCTCTCATAACTCCCATCCATTAGATGACGCAAAGAGTCGAAACCTGGGCCGTGCTATTAAGCCTAAAGTGGAGTTAAAAAAGTCATTTTATTTGGCCTGCTCTGGTATTTTCCCGATTTAACTCTCGTCTTTCTTTCCTTTCCTTTAGTTGCGAGTACATTAATATAAATATCTATCTAGCATTAGATGTAAACCTATGGTATAGCTCATTTTGGGGAAATTTCACTTCCTGACATGTTTGTTTATGCATTAATAGTCGTAGTCTCATTATCCTATTTTATATTACAATTCTAATTATTCAGGAAATGGGGGTCAATGCAGACAGCAAGTCATTAATAAACGTGATAACTAAGCATCTCAGTGTCAATAATCATGTTTACTCATAACAGCAAGTACTTGTCCGGAAAATTCATCATTTTTTTATATTTGTAATTATCTTTTGCGGTCAATTTATAAGTATCTATCGAATACCAAGCAATTTGAATCACGGAATCGAAATGATACTTGTAGTTTAAATACAAGGCTGCCTATATTCCGTAGAAGTTCTAGCGAATCGGAAGGGTATCGATCACTATGATTGTAGACCCAGTGTCCAAGGAAGCGCTTACACATCAAGGAGCTAATTGTAAGAGACACGCGGACTGATACTATATAGGATACTAATTAACTCCAATGATGGAATCGGTAAGAAGTGATTCCGGTATCATGAACACTGTTCCGTTACTACAATGTTTTTGAGTACATCATATTGTTTTACAGCAAGTCATGAATTCGTTTCTTTGTGTAATATTTAACTATTAATGTAAAAACCTCATTGAGTTCAATGACGGCTAGCAACGAACGTGTCCCTGCTTTTAGAGGTAGTTAAGTGCAAGAATAATAATAGTTTAATGTGCTCCAAAAGCCTCGATTGATCCCTTTTTCCATTCAAGTCGGTGCTTAGTCTTTAGAATTAGATTAACGACCCGTTGTTTTAGAAGCGATTTCTATGTTTAGTTTGCATTAGAAGGTAATATAATAAAGATGGCCTATGTCAGGAGTAAAAATACCTAGACCAATATTATACGGCAGCAGGCTCATGTGTCCTTACACTAATTCACTTTACAGGGCGGAATATGCCCTAAAATCATCCCGTTTGTATGCCATATTTCTTATCCAAGAGTCAGTGCCACGTTACGGAGTAAATATGAATGACTGAAGATACGCTAAAGCATATTTTCCAAAAAAGGTCCCAGGCGAAGACGAGTTTCCGACGTAACTTAAAATCACACGAGATAAATGTTTACTTCACTGCATTTCAAGAATGATGAGCTGTAAATGGTAGTTATTTATAAATATTACATCTCAAGATGAGTATAACATAAAAATAAGTAACACGAAAACCAAATCCTAGTATGCGGAAGAGGGAATCTGAACGTAGAAGTCACCCTGAGAGGAGAGGAATTAGAGCAAGTGGATTCCTCACTTACCTCGGAAGCACCATCACGTGGGATGGAAGAAGTATAACGGACATCAAGCGAAGTATAGCCCAAGCTAAGAACGTGTTCATGGGAAAAAGACAACTGCTGTGCTCAAAGAGGATAGAACTACAGACCAGTAAACGGTATGTGAAAACATTCGTGTGGAGCGTAGCACTCTATGGATTGGATGCATGGACCATTGGAAAAGCTGACCAGAACAGACAGGAAGCCTTTGGAACCTGGAAGAGGATACTGGAGATAAAATGGATGGACAAAATAAGAAAAGATGTAATCATTAGAAGAGTAGAAGAGGAAAGGACCATATGGAATACCATAGAAAAAAGAAGAACAAGATGGATTGAACAACTCCTGAGACGCAATGGATTCGTGAAGAACATAATTGAATGCAAAATAGAGGGAAAAGTCCCCAGAGGAAAACCAAGGAATAAGTTCATGAGCCAAATAAACAGAAAAGTTCATAAGAAGAGACACCAGGAGGTAAGAGAACTAGCATCGTATAGGGAAGGGTGGATGCTGCAGTCAACCAATCCTAGGATTGAACGACCACTGATGACATACCAAGATATCGTGTTTAGCTGATTTTATCTTTTTGAAGCAGTATTAATGAATTTATAACGTAATATTCTAACGAAAGTTCATGGTAATATATTGTATGTTGACTTTTTCATTGGTTATCGAAGCTAATTCTTCGTATTTCCAGTAGTCAATAATGTAAGTGCTGACTAGAAATGAAATAAGTACATTGTTACAGAGGCTTTCGCGGTTTTCTTGGAAATTTGAGTTTTTAGGATTCTTCTCGCGTATGACCTTATGATGTCGTCTGGGTTGCTGGCGAAAAGGTCGTCCATTAATATCCTGCCACGCGGGAATAGCCCGAAAACCCCTAATTGATAAATAATTGTTTTTTATTATTAAATTGAAATGTGTGAGATATTTTAATATTTTATCATTCCGCTTACCTATGGTGGCGTCCTTACTTTAGTCCAAAAACCAATATACTCGACTTGTAGTGACTTGTAGACTAGTAACTTTGAGAAACAGGCCACTGATTCAATAACCTACTCACTCCGCCTCCCAATTACCTTCTTTGATCTTCATTCCCCTCCTAACCCACCATACAAAACCCTTACCCGTTAGTTTTGATTTCCAATCATGAAACACTTTCCATTCTCATCCACAGCCACATCTCTAACGTGAGCAGCATCTTCTCATCCCCATCCCTCGAATAGTCCACGTTTCTGCTCACCACAGCGCTGAGTAAAACCTCCTTAAGAATTTTACTGAATTGCTGCCCACGCAAAATTGATTCTGGTCCCGATGCACATTCATCGATTATTTCAAGGGATGGAGCACTTGGCCTTTCGGCCGAGGGCAGCTGCAGTGGATCAGCTCCGGCGATTCCTCCACGGCCACCACCGTCGCGTATTCCGGAGACTGCAGGCGCGAAATTAGGGACGGGGGAAAGAGGCCGACAGTTAGAGCTGAGTCATGCACGGGAGGGAACACCCCCCTCCTCCACCCCCATCCACCCTGAAGAGAAGAAGTCCACCTCTCTCTGCCATCTCGGACGCCCAACTCCGCCGTCGTGGCATCGTTCCCACAGTCTTCAATTAGCGCCCGACGCACGCTGTCCGCACAACTTCCCCGCCGCAAAGAGAGCAACAAAACTTTCCCTCTCCCAACGCTCGAGCCTCTCTTTCTCTCTCTCTCGAATCCAAACAGTTCGTTACGTCGTGACCTCGTCGCCCGCGTCCCTATCCGCGAGCGAAATTCTACCACTCCTACTACAGGAGGAATAGGGGGCACATGCATACAAACAGAGGCGACAAACTGGCTGCGTCCTATCAATAAGATATAATTTATTTATTTAATATAACCCCAAAAACAGCACAATGGCCTTTTAGATTGGTTCATATAACACATAAATGTAAAATACTTACAGAATCAACCAAAAACTAGTCACACAATAATTAACAGGTGAGGTTCTTAGGGAACAAAATGTATTTACAAAACGACGGAGTTAAAGGTGATAGGTGAAGAGAAAAGGTCGACGGAGGGATTGTTTGCTGCAAGGGAATTGAATAAGGTGGGTAGCCTGTTGAAAAGAGAGCGTTGGGATACATAGAGATGGAATTTTGGCACGTGTACGGGGTTGATGATACGGGTGAAACTAGGAGGCACTCGGATTGATAAAAATGAAAGAAGGTCATTATTCCGAAAAGAAAATATAATTAAGAAATAATAATTTTTTTCTCTGTGAAAATACGCCGGAGATTAATTAATTATTTAATTTCTCTTTAGCCATTTCGCACGTTTATATGTATATCTTCTGGGCTACATAAAAATTTATTTGGCATATTTTTGAACAATTTAGCCAATCCATGTTTACATTTTAGTATGTAAAGTTGGTTACAAAAGTACGTTCAAAGGTGTATAAAATTGTTTTTCTCTAAGAGATAGTTTCTTCCGAATTTTGATTAAAGAATGCTGATTTCGCTGCTATTACTCTTGAGAGAAAAATAATATAATAAAAGTGTTCTCGAAAAAGAATCATCTAGATACCAAAATAGAGCGGTGTCTGTCTGTCTCTGAGTGTATTTTTTATCGGGTACGATAAAAGGGTAATTTTTTCTGCCTTCATAGACTCATTCATTAGCCAGACATTTTTTTTGGTGGGCATTATTCATTTTTTCAATTATTTTTTAAATATTTTTGCGGACATCAGACTCGGGGATTCAGGCACAGGCATTGGGAGCGGGACGCCGAAGGGGTTACCAACACAACATTGCCCCCCCCCCCCTTAGTCCCACCAAATGTCGCCTTTCCTCCCTTGCCCTAGTCTTCCATCCTGTTTGGCTATGCCATCTACTGTCCGGGTATGTCTGTGGCCAGCGGTGAGGTATTTAGCTGTAGTCCAGCCATTTCATTCCGTTCCTACAATAGGGATCCTCTGAGTGTAATTGTCACTCTTTTTCTCGGAAACTACAGATTCCGTTTCGGCTTAGATTTTGCATTACTCTACCCTACATTCAAAGGAGTTCTACTAGGAGTATTGGAGTTTCAAAATTTGTAATCAATGGGAAATTCCCCCACCCGAATCCCGGGATTCATTAGTATTCATTTAACTGACTTCCTGATGTCGACTGTAATATTCATATTTGTACTTTTAAATCCCAATCCGATATTATTATTTTAACTATACTTTCATGATACCAACTGTATAAAGTGTTTGGGAATGGCATCTGTTTCGAATGCGTGTTTCCTGTGTCACTATCGGCTAACGCAAGAACTAAGACTTGAACAGTACGATATAAAATGTACAACGACGTTGCAGGATTTAAATTTTAGTTTGGTATATCACTATTTTCAACTCATACAACTCAACACGTTTTGAGCATTAACTTGAAAGTATGCTGTTTTTATCCTATAAATTATGATCAATGTGATAACCCCCTCCCTTAGTTTAACTTCAACTATTGGCTTTTGTTTGAAGCTTAAATATCGAGTGAGGAAATAGACGATCCATACAAATGGTCATTCAAATAATTTCATTAGTGCGACAAGTCAACTACAATTTCTGTAATGAAATCACCATCAGACCGTCGATTAATAGTTATACTGGATCTCTCACTTAAGTTCCTCGCCGACAAGTATCGCCTGAATTACACTATATTTTCCGAAACTTGGCAGACTACAAATGATTAGAGCATGAGAATGCAATCAGGGAAATATAGTCCAGGACGGACAAATTTAAAATTTTGTAAACATGAGCAAAAAGTGAAGGGAATATACATTTTTCCCTTTGAAAATTTTCTCAAAATTACAGATAACTCAATGTAATGTCTTTTCCACACCTTCCACATGCCACATGTTTTTTAGCATATCAATTCCTCTTTAAAAATAATTAACCATTTTCTATCGTTTTCTACTGAAGTTAAATAACAAGCGTTGCAATTTGTTTTTCTTCCTCTCATCTTCACCTTTTTTATATACAATAAACATTTTCTTCGTATTTTCCACCATATCTGATATAAAGTGCGTTTTAAAAATAGTTAAGGATAAAATAGAAACATTTTTCAATGTAAAACACGAGTCTTTCATGAAAACATTTTTAAAAATTATTCGTCTTTCCCCTCATGTCTTCCGCATCGTGGCCTCTATAGCCTCTATAGCCTCTCATCGTGGCCTCACCACACCTCTAGGTCCTTCACCAATAACTTTATCTACCTTTCCTATTTCCTAACTTTCTTTTTAGTTCCATTTTATTATCATGATCCATTATTCTTTTTCAACTTGGATGTCTAATATCAAGACTGTGCCAGAATGTTTGAGGTTGTGAAAATGATATTTACAAGCATTATCTTATTTGGCCTCCATCCATGAACTATAAAGGTTGAGGTCTAAAGAAAAGAGAGATTGTTTTGGCATTACGAGAGCGTCTTTATCAAAGTTTCCCTTCGTTAAGACCTCCTTCTCCTACTCCTCCTCCCCTCCCTTCCAACGCGGTGCTTAATTCGCACTAATCCTTTCTCACCTCCCCCTTGCCTCCTCTTGCTCTATGGACCGACTCCCGCGGACGAGGCCACGTGAGGAGCCAATTGATAACGGCTGCAATCAAGAGAGTGCGCTCGGGAAAATATTGGAGTTTTTAGAAAGGCGCCGTGGATTTGGTCATTGTATTGCGAGGCGGAGCAGGTCTGCAATCAAGGAGTTCGACGTGATGCAGGATACAGAAGTGGGCGATTCCAGTGATTGCCGCAGTGAAACCTGAGCCTAGAAAAATACGTGGACGTCAATGAGTTCTGGAAGCGAAACTGGTAAAACCCGTGAAATAATACACACTTAAGTGTTCAAGTACACCGGGAAAAAATATTTGGCTAGACCCAGAAAACCATAGCACTTGGCTGAAAGCAAAGAATTCATTGTTTTTAAAATTTAGAAGCTGCAAGGTAAATTTTCCGGAAGAACTGATAAATATGATACATGATATGCGTTATTGACATTGAGCAATTCACATTGTAGTTTTTAAAATCATCTCTTTTCCAGCAAAGCAATTTGTTCATCTGTATCGCACTGTCATACTCCCAAAACCGGCTTACGCATTCCAGTAACAACAACGGCAGTTCTTACTTCATAGGGAAAACTTTGAACTGCAGAATTTAAGAAAGTGTCCAGATAAAATGTGTTCTCGGTATAACCGCCACGTTAATTTTTTAGACCCAAAGAAAATTGTAAAATATTTGCACATTTATACTCGTAAGTTGCATTTTTCCGTCGAATGCTGCGGAAGTTACTTAGCCAACAGGTACGCCATTCGAGTGCGATAAAAAATTTTATTTCCTGAGTTCATTCCTGGATAATACATCTTAAACACAATCCTTTAACTCTCCCCGTGAAATGTATTTAGCGCTGGACATTGTAAGACTTGCCCCACTCTTACTAAGTTGAGTTAGAAGTTCCTCATTTGTGAGAAAATCCCATCATCAAATCACACGCAATAAAGAGCCTCAAGTAAGCGTTCGAGGGAATATGACATTACCAAAAACGTGTTATTCTCGTATATACAGAAATTTTTGCACTGAAATAAATACATGCTTTCATAGTTCTACAACTTAACTCCATGCTCCAGAATAAAATTTACGAACAAATTTCAAATTTTTAACTCAAAAGTAAGTCAAAGAATTCTAAAGCCTTATAGAAAGTGTTAAGCAAAACTTCTCAGGTAATTTCTACCGATAAATAAAAACTGAAGGAAAAAATGAACGGATGCCGCAGATAACTGGTGTATATCTCGGCGTAAAAGAATTAAGATGTCGATAATGCTTTGAAGTACATGAAGTGTACCTAAGAGAATAAAAAAACTTTTTTTTCAATTTTCTAGCAGCTTCACTCTTTGAAAGCAGTAGAATTAGAACGAAGAGATCCACTGAATGTGCCTTAAGTAATTTCCTCAAATTATAAGTATTGTATAAAACAGTATTTTGTCATTAAGTGGTGGAATTTAACTTATGTGATTCAAAATTTTTTCCACTTGGGTTTTCCTTCGCTGATGGTTAATATGAGGAGGGTGAAATCATTGAGAAATAGGTAGTTTAAGTGTCAATATTAAGCGGATAAACTGCTACGGGAGCGGCTAGCCTCCTCGGTTATAAGCAATGTTTGACAAAGATAAAGAAATGCTTGTCTCATCACGAGAGGGTTCGAGTGAAATACTTTCCTTTTGTGCGTGACGCTGGTTTCCGAGTGAAGGGGCTCGAACAATAAGAGCCGGTCTTTGCCCTCTGATCAGAGGTATCCGACTCAACGCCGCAGATACGAGACGCGACGACAAGGTTACGAAAAAATAAAAGACGGTCGCAGAGAGAGAGAGACACACACACATAAACCTCCTCCCTTTTTTTTTGGAGTGCCTTTGAAGACGACGGAGGAGGAGAGAGGAAGAAAAATCCCTCCCATTCCATATCGATGGAGGCTTTTTCTTTCTTCTTCCTTTCGAAACGTTCCCTCCCACTCCGTCTGGCCTTCCCGAGCCACCTGGCCGCCTCTCCTGCCACACCACGCACCAATTTGCGCCCTTGGGTCGGACGATCTCGAGAAATTCGTAGCGAGTGGCGAGGTTGGGGGATTGAGGGGAGGAGGAGGTGATGCGGTGGGTAGGGAAGGGAGGGAAGAGTGGGGGAAGTAGGCGGGCCAACTATTTTTACGCATCCTTTTTTTTACCCTTCCCATTGCTTCCCCGAATGCTCACAATCTCACCTCCCCCCTGCGAAGTCTCTGGAGCACCAGGGCACGGAGAGGTTATCTCCAATCCCCGCAGTGAAAACGAAGCGTGCTCAAGTTGTAGCGCCGTATTGGCAACCATATGTAGCGGGTATGGCCTCCGTATCCTATTAGACTTAGGCATACTTTTCTCGGAAAATTACTGTGAAAATATGAATTCTTTTTAATTTCTGACAAAAATCAAGGAATGGAAAGAGGGCAAAGGAAAGTCACTTCGTGGAATGCGCTGTACTTAAAGGTTAATTATTCTCGATCAAAAATATGAGAACGGTAAATATAACAGTAACATGTTTCCTCCGTCTTAAAAATTTCCTTAAATTTTTGAAATATCACGGTTTTTTTCCCCGCGTTCCAAGCGCAATATCATGAGAATTAGCACCCGGCTGGTATGAGGTCGTCGCATCGGCTCCTCCAATTTGCCTTGTAAGAAATGCAACTCAAATATTTGTTGATGCGCTTCGAAATGGGCACGCCTTGAGCGCTAGAGAAGCTCTCTGTACTCTGATCCCTTAACCCATAGACAATCCAACTCCCTCTCCTTTCTCCCCCCTTTCCGACCATCTCGTACTTTTGCTGAAGTCATTCCGTACACTAGCCCCTCCTGCCCTATCACTGAAGCCCTTCCTTTCCTCGCGCTACACCGGCCTCCTGCAACTCCGCGGCTCCCTCACCATGAAACTCCTTCCAGAACAACTTAGAGATGGGCCATTCTGAAAATTACCGAGCTATTTTACACAATTGACCCCAGCTCCTGAAATTTACCCTAATTTTCGGTAATATTCACTTCCATCTCAGATATTTCTCATACCGATATATTACAAGCATATTGTATTAAGTCTAGTCTATGTATACGTAATACAATCTAAATGACTAATAACGGCACGTACAGCTCATTTGTGGAATATTTTTACTTACGGTATATTTGGGGGGATATAATTTTCAATAGTTTGAACGAAAATTTCTCTTGCAAAAAAGAAGAACGCCGAATTACGTGTTGGCTATCGTGTTTGTTTTTAATTTTTCTTTATTTCTAATGAATTTATGTAGCAACAAAAATAGTTTATAATCATTTATCTCTTTCTATTGCGGTTGACTTTCCTATTAAATTATCTAACAGCTATTAATTCTAGAAAAATTAAAAATTACCGGAAAATTACGGTTAGTTTCAACATTTACCGTATTTTTCACGGTAATTTACCTCCAATCAAAATTACGGTAATTTACCCTTCTTTAAGAAATACAGAACATTAGAAACCAACAAAAAAAATCGGATGAATCTACAGAGAAAAATCACATCTACACCGACGCAGACTAGGCGTAAGGCCATCGTTCAACAGCAATAAGACGACAGCTCCACAGACCATCCTCCGACGAGAAGACATCAACTTCCAACTACAGGACGCGATACTCCAAGGAAGAAGATACAGTAGAGCCTGGCAAGAAAAAAATATCTTACGAAATAGCACTTCACGGAGGTCTGCGTGGGGTTATACCGGTTTTTCCAACGCCTTAGGGAAAATGCCAGGTTATGTGCCACTCTGGAACAAATAATATCAGAACTAATAAACTCACGTTAGACTAAAATTCAATATTTTCAAATACGCTGCTCAATTTAATGTTTTTAATGTATTTTTTCATCGTATTTATGTCATGCCAACAATCTGCGAAAGCGCTTCTAATGTAACTGTGTTATGAGAATCTGACCCTGAAGAGGAGATTTCCTAAAAAGGGGTCTCGCGGATATTTCTTGAAAATGTTCAAAAGTAGTTTACTACCTCCTTTGCTCCTCCAGCGTGGCTGTAGGAAGAATTAACGCTAACGAAAGAAAACGTTTATCTTAAATACACGAACAATGAAAAAAACATGGCACCGCTTACGAATACGCTGCTCATCAATCGAAATGAGATTTGAATGATATGAAAAAATTCCGAAATTTTGTGTCGCATTTTGAGTATTCTGCTTTAAATTTGCATTTCTACTACGAAATAAATATCGTGTGAAACGGCTACAACTCCAATGAGGGATTTTTCCAGGGACATACCTATATTCCACTAAAGTATTGCACAATTCGTGGTTGTAACTTGACTTTCGTGAAGCAATAGATATTATTATTATTTCGGAGATTTGCCGAGCCAGAGAAGGAAACAGCGAGCGGAGACCTGGACTTTCAGCTGTAAAGAGTTAAAATGGATATTTGTACCTTACATCGTAACGTAACTTTACATCTACATCCTGCCCTGCAAGCTGCCGCATGGGCATGTGGCACGGGGTATTAGGACGATAGCCGTGTAAAGATGTCAGGGATAAGGTTTTGGGAGGTGAAATAGTGACGTGTATTATGGGAGTGTATTTAGTGGAGCTGAGTTTTTATTGTGGTCGCTCATTGTACGCTGAAAGCACGAGTTTTTGCTTCTATCTGTTTGGCAATGTATCTCTCTTATTTTATCACTTATGTAAGGTAAAGTGATGTAGTGAGGCGTCGTGATAATATTATCTGTGTCGCTCTGAAACTCACCAGTTCTGAATTTCTCAAACAATATAAGCCTAGTGTGTAGCCTCCAACTTTTTTTTTTACTAATTCACTACTTCTTAGTTAACTCCGCATGATTGCAATTTATATATGAGTTTTTTGTGAGAAACTTTGTCGGGTACCTTCTTAAAATCAAGGAATACCGCGTCTGCTTGCTTTTTCGATTCTCTTGATTTTAGTATGTCATGGAAGAGCGCAAGCTATGTTCCACAGGAAGCCAGCATTTATACGGAACTTAGACGATAGGTCACCCCTAAATATAATATGCATGCATACCCATCACGTGTGGCGTGATGGGTATGCATACCTTTCCGGAGTGAGGACAGACTAAGCACTTTAAATCCCTGTGACGGGCCTTAAAAGATGACACTTCTCTAATAATGTCCTTTGAAGCACCATATCGTTGCACTGCTCTTTTTCATTCAGGATTACCGTCATACCTGCCCTCTAGTTCTGTGGACTCCTGTTATTCCTCCTCTTAAGGGATTACTCACACATTATTTTCTCGGTCAACCCAATCCTCTCACAGCATTCACTCCACTCTCATGTCTCTTAATCGTTATTCAACTCTCATCCATTCCCCAACGCCCTCGTAATTAGTGATGGGCGAACTCGTTTATTGGGAACTCGTTTACTCTGGACCGGTCCTTTTTGGGATCCGTTTTTTTCAATCGTTCATCGGTTCTTTTTTATTAGTGTTCATGTATTTTTATTTCGAATGTGTTCTTGGTGTTTAAAGAATTAAAAAAGAACTAGATATACTTGGTATGCTGTGCTGACGGCGTTTAAGAATGATGAAATAATAGATGGAAGGTAATATTACCAACTTTTTACGTGGTAGTATAACGTTCCAGTAGAATCATTGCAGCCAAAAATTGAACTAAAAGCCAATTTATTTACAAATTACAACCCAACCCGACTGAAATACGACCCATGCAACCCAACTCAACCCACTCACCCAAACCCAACCTATTTCAGATACTAGCCGCGAAATAAGAACCCAAATCAGACGCTAGGCTAGCCAAGAACTAAGCTTTCAACGAAATAAGACCCCATTTCAGATCCCAGTTACGAACTAAGACCCCATTTCAGACACCAGTTTCGAACTAAGAACCCATTTCAGATGCTAGTCAGTGCACTGTGCACTTTTCTTTTTTTTCAGTCAGGTTGGGTTGTAATTTGTAGCTAAAATTGGCTTTTTGTTCAATTTTTGACTGCGCTGATTCGATTGGAACGTATCTCCTCGTGGTTTCGTAAAAAGGATTCATTTGTTTTAAGAAAAGCAAGTTCTGTTAATTACACTACAAGCATTAAAAACGTAACGATGGACCGAAAGGAACGGTCGTTCCTCAGGAGTCGGTCCTCGATCTTCCAGTTCAATCCATGGACTCGTTCCTTTGGACCTATTCGTTCGCGGTCGACTTATCTCTACTCGTAATTGTTATTATAACTTTGGAACTCATTTATAAAATTGAATCACATCGCATCGCTCGATACTCCTCCAATTCATTTTACTTCCCTCGTCGCTAATCCTGCCTCCTTCTCCTCCTCCACTTCCATTCCCTTTCTGCTTCTTCCTCTGGTCCATTCCACGGTCTCCCGTCCCCCGGGGAATTCCTTCATTTCCACGACTGCACTCGCTCTGCAAACACATGAACATACTCGTCGAAAAATCCACACATTCGCATTCTCGCACGCTCCATTAACTCCGACGTCTGTCCACATTGTGTCTTTCCCTTCATTTACCCCTTTACATATTAATTTTTTAACAAATCATATGAGAATATACTTATAATTTATACATAATAACGTATTCAACTTATCATCTCTATCTGTAGATTATTGAGGTAATTTAAATCTCCCTTCTTGTGCGGGTGTTTATTATAAGCAGGTTTTTAGTTGAGGACTAGAGCTATATCACTAATTTTTTTCCGCACAAAGGCTTACATCTGTATTGTTTTGTTAATTTTGTACCAAAAATATTCTCTGCATATTTAGCTCACTGATTTTAAGACATGTTTAGGCATAAGTGATACAAGTAATAACTTTCCAAGTAATTGTTTGTAACTCGACTGATTATATTTATCAACTGATTCTCTCGACTCTTTATTGTGTACGCTTGGTAATCCTCTTTTTTGAGTCTAAATATTTTGTGTATATTTTTTCCAGTGCGTGAACATAATTTGTATAATTTTCACCGACTCAAAAAGGGATTAAGTGGAACAGGGGACTTAGGAGTATGAACCACGTGTACATGGTTCTCTAAGAGCATCAAGGGTGTATGGTAGTTGGTGACTAAACACCCTCAATGCACCAACCATCAAAAGTAAAATCTGTCGGTTATTACTTATTTGTTTCCAATACACAGAAAATAATAATCTTTACACAACATAGACCTTTTACACCGAGTGTTTTAACAATGGATGAACACAAGCACTCATGTCCTGAGTGGTAAAAATCCACCCGGGTGGGACTTAAACCCCAGACCCTCTGATCGGCAAGCAAGGACTGTACTCCGTCGCCAGCGGGGCCGAAAAAAAGGGCCTGTCCGGGATTTGAACCCAGGTTCCCTCGCACCCAAAGCGAGAATTATACCCATAGACCAACAAGCATTATAATATAAATAAATATATAGTAAGCTAACTGATGCAAAAGGAGATTTCACTTTCAATATGGCCTGCCACCATTATTCCCCTCCATATCCTGGGAGACCATTTGTTTGATGTTAGTAATGCTTAAAGAGTAAATATCAGAAATTAGCATGCAATACAAGCAAAAATGATAACATAAGTAAAGAAACGTAAATTAGCATCCAAAGCAGGAATAAAAAGATGAAATTAATAAGTGAATAAAGATATCAAAATAAAGAATGCTACCTATCATTACTATGAAAGTAATTCAAATTTACACCTTCATGTGTTATTTTGTGGAAGTATTTAATAGTTGAATCCTTATTGAAAATAAGTTTTGTACTTTCCTACAGTTATTATTTGTAATAGTACTCGTTTTGCAGCTTGCTGCATCTTCAGGTGCAATCTTTTATGTAAAAAATTATAATTATAGATGTAGAAAGATGCGAAACTGTTACGTTCCTCCCGGGAGAGCTCAGACAAGATCGGCGATATGATGGGCGCCAGTGCAGGTAAAGTATTCCGCCCGCACTTGGAAGAGGGAAAGGTTGAAGGAGGAAATAATTTAAATCAAAATTTAGGAAATCTCTCTGTGTAGGTAGTGTTGGTCATACACTCGTTGACTGGAGCACCTTTTGATCATCGAGAATGGGGACGGGTAGGAAAAAGGACAGGGTAAAGGAAAAGGAAAAAAAGAAATAATTAAACAAAACGGATAATACCAGCCTACTCTACCTAGTCTAGACTCTAACAAAACCCAAAGCACGAAATCCTACTCGTAATCTTCAGCGGTCTCCGCGGCTGTTTAGGCAAACAACAAAAAAGAAAAGAAGCAGTGGACGCAATAA
Source organism: Ceriagrion tenellum (assembly GCA_963169105.1). Classification (NCBI taxonomy): domain Eukaryota; kingdom Metazoa; phylum Arthropoda; class Insecta; order Odonata; family Coenagrionidae; genus Ceriagrion; species Ceriagrion tenellum. Next base: position 33,201,534 of record OY720635.1, on the reverse strand, counting down.
ATAAATGTGAAAAGGTAGGAAACTAATTTTCAATGACGATCCGAATATGAAATTGGTGTCTTTGATCACAGTAATCATGGCCATTACACGTAGGTGGAAAAAACGACATTTAAAGAATATCCGTTCTGCAACCTATCCCTATGATTTGAAGTATCATTCTTCTAACCTACTTTAGTGGTATGGAGTCTCAATTTCGCCGCACACAATCAAGTCATTTATCTATCTTTAACTCTCCCCCTTCCCCTCGCCACCCCATCAACAACCCCATCATCCAACGCTCTTTCCTCCACTCCGAGCCAAAAAAGACGTCTCACTCTCCTCTTCCGAGAAAACCTTTCCATCCGACCTCTCCCACCGTTCCGATGATACCTATCCTCCCTGCCTCCTTCCTCCCGCACACCTCCATAAACCCGTACCACGGCGCATCCTTTCCCTGCTACCTCTCCTCTACCAGTGGCTTCATCGTTCCCTCCCGACCCCCTTCCCTCTCTAAGCATGTCCGCCTCCCTCCCTCTCTCCCTCTCCCTAATTCCCTTGGAAATGTTCCTTCTCTCCCAGTCCGCGGGAGATCTCTCATTTCCTGAGCTGTTAATTTCTCACATTCTCGCTCTCCGCATCCCTCCACGTCCCTTGGGCGTCTATTCCCCTCTCTCTTTGCTTTATCTTTATCCTTTCTTCTGGGATTTCATCCCTTTTCTTGCATTCTCTCCTCTTCTCTCTTTTCCCGTTCCCTCATTTCCACCTCCGCTGGCAAAGAGAAGGGTGGCGCGTCGTAGGGAGGAGTTACATTGTATATTTTTTCCTTTCTACTCTCGACTTCCGTCTTGCGTTCATCGTGCGCCGTACTCGGCGCCCTCGACTTCCGAGCGGGTGCGAAACGTCGGCGTCTTTAGCCGACGCCTTAAGGTAGTTTGAACGTGTTTTTACTCAAACTAGCATTTTAGGTAAGTATATCTGGTAATCTTTGGGTTCTGCGAGTATTTTTTTGTATTATTTTTGCGACAGTTTCGCCGTGCTATGCTGCCGGCTTCGTCGGGCTTTTTATACAACAATCGTCTTCTTTTTTATGAATAAACAAATTGGCAGTTGAACTTAAAACAAATATACATAAAAGCCGCCGCTTATAAGGGAGGCAATTGAAATTGAAAGAGACCCCAAAATATAAATAGAGGGTGGCTATAAACTTCCTTATATAAGGAAATCACTTAATTGGAATTAATTTTTATTTTTATCAATTCTAAATTCATCAACTGTCAGATTTATTCAATTATAAAAAAAGACCAATGTTATTTAAAAATCCCGACGCAGCCAGCATCAGAACACGGCGAAAGTATCGCAAAAAATACAAAAAAATACTCGAAGAACCCAAAGATTACCAGATATACATCATGAGCTGCGAAAATCTAAAAAATAGAATTTATGGTATTTTGAGCAAAATATCATTCTATCTAGAAATTAATGAATTTGATCTCATTTAAAGAAAAATATCTCACCCTTCCAGTGAACCACAACGCCCCACACCAAACATTTAACCCCTTACCAAATTAATTTCCGAGATAATACCTGTCCTCTTACATGGGAAATAGTACGTGAAAGCACTCCTGAGAGAGTTTTTCGTAAATAATGAGGAATTTCTAACACCTACATCTCGTCAAAAAAATTACAGTGCGTAGTTTGTATGTTCACTCATCTATTTTTGAAAATAAATCATATTATCACCGCAGTAGGTTCTTCGCAATCACAATAAGTCCTTTTTTGAAGGAGTCTCAAACTTACCGTGCGAAAAAATGAGTAAATTTAAAGGCTATTTTAGATATTTTCATTTAATTACTTACAATTTATGTCATATAAAACTAAATTAGTGCAACATTAATAATACTATATTTAATTTGTGTGTCCCATAGCAGGAGAAATTAAAACGTATAATTCGAATATGGTCTCTATTATGACTAGAGAACTTTCTCGCTCAAACTACCTAAATCAATTTGCCTCATTTTAATCCATTTCCGCCCGCCGTAGCCATATTGCTACACCCTGACACGCCGTGGGTATGATACTCTGTAGAAGGAACCGCGAACTTGATCGCAATAAACCTGTCACCACTGCGTAGTTCAAGGTCACAATCACCAAAGTATTTTAAATGAGTACTTTAGGTGACCATAATATCACAATACCAAAAATTCATAAACTTTGCTAGCAAAAACTTTTCTAAGCGGGAGTGTGTTAAGGAAAAATATCCCACCCAACGAAAGATACCAATACCATTTTATCAACCACTCATTGCGCTATTTCTAGAGATACTTTACGAGAAATAAACGCCGTTTTCCGTGGAAATTTAAACGCTAAAGCACTCCAGAGAGACTTCATTTTCAAATTGAAGAATTTACAATGCCATGATTTCGTCAGTAATTTGTCAGTGCGTATCCACGAACTTTTTTTAAAAAAAGAAACTACATAATAAAAATAAACACAGCAGGATTTTTTGCATAATTGCAAGAAAACCCTTTTTCATATAGGCATTTTCACCGTTCCGTGTGAAAAAATGACTCAAGGTAAAGACTTACAAAGACATATGAATTAAATTACTGAGAACTTCAGTTCAACAAAACTATATAATTGTGACATTATTCTTACAATGATAACTTCTTTCCTCTTACAGCTACTGAAATGAAAAAAATAAAATTCAAACATGGTATTTAATTAATGGTAATAATTAAATAGTAATTAAATTAAATTTAAGGTTTACTTGTGGCAGTTAGAGCAAGATGTTCCTTTGACATAACGGAGGCCATATTAAAATTTCATTTTTAAATTTAACAACTATAGGAAGTAAATATTTAAACACTAATGGAGAAAAACTATAGTTTCATATGGCTGAATTACTCATTTATTAAATATAGCAATAGAAGTCTCTCAGTCGTCTTATTTTTTCACGATGTACGGTAAAAATGTTGTTTTTACATTTCTGCATAAATGATTGCGGCGACTAATTCATTTATTTTAAAAAGAGTTAAGGAAAGATACAATACACGTTTTTTTAATCTCTGAAGTGATCTAACCTTTTGAAACTAATAATTTTTTGGGATAAATCTCTCTGGAGTGCATACGAGCCCGAAATTTCCGACAATTCCTTGCCCTTTTGAATTTATGGCCTTCTGGATCTTCTTTTCCATTACCTATCCGGCTACAGCCGAGGATTCTATCCGGCTACGGCCTTCTGGATCTTCTTTTCCATTACCTACGGCTACGGACAAGGACGGCTTTATACATTTTTCACGTGTAATTTTTCTTATTCAAAACGGTTGATATTTTTTTCGAAAAATGTATGGAAAAATTGCATGATAAGAGACAAAAATATCTTGGTATTTTTGGAAGGGCGAAATATTCTCTTTAAAATGAGGTCAAATTCACAGAAATCTGAGCAAAAAAATCTCTCTGAATAAAAAATCTTCATCTGGCATAGATTGTTCTCGGGATTCTATCCGAGTAAGGATTTTTGCTGCTCCCAAAAATACATAAATTGTTCTCAGGTGTCTTAATCGGACGGAAACCAGAGAACAATGAATTTATTTATTTCGTCAAGATAGAACAAAATCCTATATACCTTTATCTTGCTCTGCTTGCGTTAAGGGCTCGGCCAAGGTCACGTCCCAGAGGGTTTCCCTGTGTGCAGACAAAAATCGGAGTTTTTTTACTGATACACATTTCAAATCTAGATCCGTCGTATGAAATGTTTAGATCGCGGGGCAGTGATTACGAAATTTATGGCTTCGTATACTCTGTTAGGAGTATAGGCAGCCATTGGTCATCTTCAAGAGGATGGCGATTTTATACGCTTAAAATATGAAACACCTTGACTTATCCATAGCATAATCGGATGGAAGAACATGTTAGCATTACAAAAACACGGTGCTCAGCTGAAATTAATAATTGGTGAATATCGATAAAAAGAAGAAGAAGTAGCAGAAAGACATTTAGCGTCATCTGCCTTAGCATCCAGGTGACTTTTTTCCTCTCAAATATCGCCAATTCATAATAAGAAGACATTATTTCCCTCATTTGGACGTATGAGACCAGTTGATTTTTACCCAAAGGGAAAATTTTTAAAAATATGTAGTTTTTCTTCTTGATCCTTTCTGGTCCCTCTGCCAATGAATTCTCTGTTGCAAAGCAATGAATTAGAATGTCTGTCCAAGTCTGAACATATGTAGACTTTGAGACCAGTTAAATTTTATTCCATTGGCATTATTATATATAATTTGATTCTTTAAGGTAATGCGACGAACGTTCTGAACAATCCTGAGCTATAGTTATGAAAACTGCCTCTGGATCCGACTTGTCTTAATATAGAGGTGTTTTAAGTTAATTGTCTTGTTTTCAAAAAAATAAAAGGGATTAGCAACAGTGGTGCTTAGATGTTTATTTAAAACCCCGATGTATCCCGAATAGTGGCTCAGGGCTTCATATTTCTTCCTAAAATTTCCTACTCATGAAAATTTTCGATTTTATGGGATTTTTTTATTAAATTTTGTCCCTAAAATAGGCCATCTACCTATTGCGTCGACTAAACCTGGCGTGATAGATATGACAATGCGTAGTCCAGTACATTTTGCAGAGTAAGTCTGAGATTCCAATCTACGCATCCTAATATTAGTTGAAAGCCCAAATTATACTGAATTTATCATTTTCACTACCTTCAATAATTTGGTTAATGATATTTTTAGGTACAGCGAATCGTCTTCAAATTTGCAACTTAAAATTATGAACGATTTGGTATTGCCATTAGCTAATCGAATTCCGCGTGAAATATCTTGAAAAATATTGTATGTAAGCGTCAAGTTGAAAAAGGTTGAAAGAAAGGTTGAAAAATTAATAGAATACTTTACATTTCGGAATACGCATTAATTCTTAAGGGGAAAAAATCGGTCTTTCATTGTTTCTATTCTTTGCCCTTATTTTCCCGTGAATATAAATGCACTTGATATGATATTTCTACCATGATCAAGTAATAATTTTAAACTTCTGCTTTAACAGTCTTAATTACAACTGACAATCGCTGGTGAACTGTCTTCATCCTTCACCTGCCTGCTTCCATTTAAAAGCTTTCACGACAGTACCAACATCAGTTATTTGCGTCTTTCCAATCGCCAAAGTTTAAAGGTTCCCTCATAGTTTTTCGCAGTCAACTGTCTGTCTCATAGATATATAGCATGTGCAACCGAATTTTATTGTCATCTTTTTTTGATATTAGGCTTAGGACTGTCAATACCCTAACAGAGTGTAAGGAAAAATGGTCGATTAGGTTATTCTGGCAGCTAAAACTTGATAAATACCGCAAATACCGTAAAAAATCTTTTACAAAGATTGATAGTCATAACGGATCGGCTGTATAAATTCATAGAGCGCTAAGATGTGCTATTAATCGTGATGGGAATAAAGTTACATGTCCCGTCATATAGCCACAGAAAACTCTCGATAAGAGAGAATACAGAAAATTTTCGGCAAAAATTACAATCAGTTTGACATTTTCATCATGACTTATCTTATTCTCTAACGAAGCGGTTTTTAATTTTAAGATAAATGAGTTTAGTCTCTTTCCTTCTCTATTCTATTTTAACCAATTTCCATTAATATTCTCACCGTTTTCCCTCAGTCTTCTCAGTTACGATATCTCCACTCTTTTCTTTGGGTTTTCAGTGGAAACTTGAATATGATTTACTCAAATGGCGAACGTTTTAGAAGCATCCTCTGGAGAAATTTATCGTTATTCTATAACCTCTTCTGCTTATAAATTGAGACAGTGCGCTATATTATTCTTTACCAAAGGTTTTTACAATAAAGATACCCGATTTTACAAGCAACTTTATGATGAGAGGAAGGTTCTCGCAGGAAGGTAGAAATTAATTACTCGCTACCGAATGACATGGCGGTCGGATCCGGTGTCACGCCAGCTATAAAGGCGCGAATTCCAGACGATTTTCCATTTGGCAAGAAAGTGCTTAAAAACTCATTCTCATCCACCTGCACTTTGAAGAGATGTTTCTTCCCTCTTCGTCTCGTCTCTCGCTGAAATATCTCCATTCCACCAACGACCCCTCCCACCCACCCTGCACCTCCATCTCCTCTCATCCCCCGTAAACCACCACTCCCTTCCATTTTCAAAGCGATAACTCCCTCCGATTTCCCTACTCCCTACAACCTTTCCTCAGGCACCCTTTTTTGGAATCGCCTCCCACGGGTAGCGTGAGATGAGTACTTTAGAGCTCCAGAAGACTATATGACCCGTGAGAAGCAAAAGGGGAAGGTGACGGAAGGGGGGTGATATGTAGGGAAGGGGAGTGAGTATATAGAAAACGGAGGGGAAGAGAGTAAGAGAGAGAGTTTTAGTAACTCTGGAGAAAATTTCCTTATTCCACTACCCCTTCCTTCTTTTCCCACCTCTCCATCCCCATGGAATCCCCCCGCCTCAGCCTTTGCAGAACGTTTTGCTCGGTTGAAATATAAATCAGAGAGAGAGAGAGAGAGAAGCTTGGAGAAAAGGCGGGGAATCCGCCGTAGGAATATATTTTTTATCCCTGTTTACATAAGAGGAGAGACATCGGAGCTGAGGAGAATTTATCGGGTTTCCGTTTTAATTAGTTTCAGTTTGAAAATAAAATTCTCCATCCCTCCGCCTCAAACCCTTTTTCCCGTCTCCATTTTCCTTCCCAAACCCCCCTGCCCCCCTTACCTCTACCTCCACACCGCACACTCAGAAATCCGTCACCCGTTTGAAATAGAAGGCATTTTCAATGTTCAACGGTAACGGACCGACGTAGAAAGGCATTTGGAGAAATATTTTTATTTGACGCGGACAGACATTTTTGCCGGGGCTTTGAGTTTAATTTGAGCCGCATTTTCTCTGATTCAATTATTTTCCCTCTCGTATTCCGGAGAAATATCCTTCAGTTCATTACTTGTCGAGTGCCACTACCCACCTTGGTGATATTATCATCAGTTTTATGAGAAGTGTAGTCAGGTTTCGGTCCTCTAGCTACTTTTCATGTTTAACTAGCAAGCGTTATTATTGCTAGAATTTACCTCCGTCAATTGATTGCTGCGATTATTTGCTAATACGTAGCAGTAAAATTCCACATTAGCCTAATAAGTTAATTGTGTATTGAATATAATGAGTATTTACCCTTTAATTTACTACATTTTTTAATATTTTTATCAATTTGTATCTTTTGTTGATACATATCATACAGATAAGAAATCAAACAGTCGTTAGCTTCACACTGTTTGGCGCTAGTGTTACTTTCTGGGTGCTGATTCTGAAAGTTATATTTTTAAATTGCTGTAGATTGTTTTAAATTTTCAAATATTCAATTTGAAATATAACAAACTGGACAAATATTTTCTATTTTTCTCATTGATCCACTTTTCCAACGCAATTTGTAGTAAATGAAATAAAACTTGGTTGGATTTGGAAAAAAATGAAAGAGTTGTACTCAGTAGAACTACTTAAAATTTTAAAAAGATTGTATGATCCTGGTTGCTCTATCCTTAATGAATGTTCATTTCCCACCTCTTCCCCAATCCTCAAAACCTTGAGCCAGCTTCCCTCAACAGGCTAGTATTTCCCTCCGCCACCAGCTGAACCCTCGTAATAGACCTAGATACGTATTCTTCTCCTCTCTCTCTATCCCCTTCTACGATTACTTCCTAAAACTCTCCCATCCCGTATTCCTCACCCATCGACATTCCTTTACTAAATAAATATTTGCAATATCTTATTGACTAGTCAGTGAGCACCTGATGATGACGCCAGGAATCGAAATTTGGATTGTTCAATAAATTAATCTGTGAACAGACCAGTGGAGTGTAAAGGTATTTCTACTATTTAATTTCTATCATTCAATGGCTTATGGCTGATAAGAGCTGAAGTTTGGTTTTTATGTTAAGGATAAATATCTTCATCCCATCCAGTCTATCTTGATAATAGATCTGAGCATAAAGGAAAATTTCTCAAAAAGTGCTCATCTCTCAGAAAATTACCATTACATGCGCAGTTAGTTTTTTTTTTAAAATGTCATCTCTACGCAGAATTCGTTCCTTTATGTCAAAACTCTCATCGTCCATTGATTTCCGCAGGCAAAAGACTGGGAATACAGCAGATAAAAACTCTCTGAGGTCAATATGCAGAACGCTAGGTCATGGAGATTAAACGCAAGGGCACACTCAGCGTTAACGTGTGACGTGAGCAGTTAACGGAAAGACAGGAAAAGATGGATGACGGGAAAGTATAGGTATCGGACAAACTAACGCATATGGAACACACATACTCGCGAGAAATGGGCAGCTTTCATCTCTTCCCGTCTCCCAAACACGGGAAACCAAAGAAATTCAGTTATAGATTTCTGGATCATCCAGATTCCGCCACGACAAATTTAAAATAGAGTCGTCCCATCAATTTCCATCGTGGTATATCCCTCGGCCACCATTAATGGGACAAAAAACCTATTTCTCTTCTTGAGAAAAGGGGTAATTTATGAATATATTTGACGCTATTCTCATCTTAGGGCTTTTACTTCCAAAGCAAAGCAGTGAAATAACAAGATTCAAGTGGCCGAAGATTATTAAAAATACAACGCCGTCTTCTTTCATTATCAACCGGGAGTAGGTTGATGGAAAATTCCCTACTGTAGAAAACGTATGTCTGTGGGATGTGAAAACATTATTATTGAACGTTATATTTTCCTTCAAATTAGTATAAATTGTACTGGTCAATTATAGTCTTCATGGTAAGGTAGAATTGAAAACAAAGAGTTCGAACGCTTGCATCGAGGATCAGCAAGAACCGTTAAAGACCGATGCGATAATCTTGTTAGTGCAGTTCTCTCGTCATCTCCTTATTTATTTAATACTTTTTATGGATCTTCATAAATTTTTCTCTAACGTTCCTTTTTTCCAAGAATTGGAGCACGAGACACGCAGAGGGAGTCCCACCAAAGGGGCTGAAACACAAATTTTAAGGCCCATAACTTTAGGTACCTACGTAGCAATAACTCATTTTGCGGGCATATATCTATTTAGATCTCCGTAACATCGCTGACCTGTTGCAACAACGAAAATAGGAATCGCTCTCAGACTGTCCATTAAAGTCTAGACTTAACCTATTTTGTAATTTCGGGACTGATTTATCTGCATTAATCGTTGATAACATCTCACCAAATCCAACATATTCCGCTGGATTAGATCATGAGGATAAAATTAAAGAAAGCTGCAGAGCAGAAAGGTTTAAAACGCCGCGACCGATGAAAAACCATTTGATCCGAGAGTGTAGAGGGGTGCTGAATGTGGAACAGACCACTATTTGGTACTCTCCAAAGTGAATCTGGGCATAAAGTGGGTAGGTGGGAATAAAGAATGTTGCGCGTTAGCAGTTGAGAGTAAAAGTGGAGAGGTTGCTAGTCAGTGAGGTAAGAATGCAGTGTGTTTGCATGCTTGAGGATGCTCTATCCTTGTAGCAGAGATAATGGGACGAGAATTTCAGAAACGAGAATTTGAATGATGCGTGGGAGTGTTTAAAAGGAGTGATTGTAGAATGTGCTGAAAGTGCATGTGGAAAAAAAGTGGTAGGAAGAATGAAAGGTGATGTTTGGTGGAATAAAGAAGTGAAACTGCTGTCAAGAAAAGAAAGAGGCGTACAAGAATATGATTTTTGCCAAATCTGAGGAAGAGCGTACTAAGGCATGTGAGATTTACGGAAAGAAAGAATTAAAGCAAAATTGCTGTGAAAGAGAGCAAGGAAAGAATGCGTGCGGATGAAGCTAGCATGATGCAGAGCAATTTTGAAGGCAATAAAAAGCTTTTTTGGAAGTGGGTAAAAAGAGATAAGATTGGTGAAGACAGGGGAATGAATGCGGAAAAAAACAGAAGTGGAGAGATCATGTGGAATGAGAGCAATATCAGGGACTGCTGGAGGGAGTATTTTGAAGAGTTAAACAATTATGTTGCAGGTGCTGAGGAAGAGCCGTGCGAAGTAGTATGCGAGAATGTCACGATAATAAAGGAGATCAGTGAGAATGAGGTCATAAAGGCTATAAGAGTGTTGAAAAATGGGAATGCTGCAGGCGTAGATGGGATATCCAGTGAAATGTTGAAGTATGGGTGTAATTTACTCATTTGTCGGCTGTGTGAATTGTATAATTTATGCTTACAGGCTGCTGTTGTTCCAGTGGATCGGAATATGACGATCATCGTGCCATTGTACAGAGGGAAGGGAGGAAAGACCGAATATAATTATTACCGCGCCATTAGTTTATTGAGCATTCTGTGGAAAGTGTTCAGCAAAATTTGAATCAAAAGAGTGAGAAATATTACTCCTGACAAAATATGGGGTGTTCAGTGTGGGTTTATGCCTGGGAGAGGATGTAGTGACCAGCTGTTCACGCTTCAGCAAGTGATAGAAAAATGTATGGGCGTCCAAATGGAAGTGTATTGTGCGTTTGTCGATTTAGAGAAGGCATATGACAGGGTAAATAGAAAGAAGTTGTGGAAGGTTTTAAAGGATTATGGAGTGAATGGGCAGTTATTGAATGTTATGATGGCGATGTATGATAATAGTAAGGCAAGTGTAAGAGTTAACGGGGTTCTGAGTGATTGGTTTGTAATGAAGCAGGGCTTTAAGCAAGGATGCCTAATGTCACCATGGCTGTTTAATGTATTTATGGATAAATGTGTTAGAGGTACATGTAGTGAAAACGACGGTGACGATGGTTTGATTGGAAATATAAACGTGCGAGTTTTACTATATGCGGATGATCCTGTTTTGATCTCGGAGAGCAACAGGGATTACAGAAGCTCCTAGATGAGTTTTATGAATCAAAAGAGAGAATGGAATTGAGGGTAAATGCGTGAAAGACTATAGTAGTAGTTTTTGATAAGGAGAATGTGGAGAATAACTGTATGATGAGGGCGAATGGTGAAGTAATTGAACCAGTGGATGATTTTGTGTACTTAGGTAAGATGTAATGAGAAAGATGGACGGATAGATGAGGAGATAAAGAGACATAGGTATGCTGGGTGGAAAGTGGTAGGTAGCATGTAGAGCATATCAAGGAATGAGTGCCTGTCTAAGGAAGCAAAAATCGCCGTGTACAAAAGTTTACTTCTTCCCACTTTGTTGTATGGTAGTGAAACGTATGTCAGGATAAACATAAGAGTAGACTAATCGCCGTGGTTATGAGTTATCTGAAGAGTGTTTGCGGCAAAAATAGGATGGATAGAGTCAGGAATTTGCGGGTAATAATTGAATGTGGGTTATATGCTCCAGTAATGGACATATATGAAAGCAGTGTGCTTCGTTGGTTTGGCCATGTTGAGAGAATGGGTGAGAGTTGAATAACGAAACAGATATATAAGAGTGTAATGAATGGTTCGAGAGGTAGATGTAGGCCGAGAAAGTTGTGGTTGAATGTGGTTGAGGAAATTCTTAGGAGGAATATTAGGAGTCTTAAAAACAGGAGGGCGTGTATGAAGCAATGTATGGAGGTAAATGATGCAAAAGAGGTTTGCAAGGATAGGTCAGTATGGAAGAAATTATTGAAGCAGAGTTAGGTGTACAAATATGTATTAATGAGTGAAACTTGGTGACTTTGCCTATCCCGGAAGGGAACGGCGTGATTTGTATGTATGTACATAGAATGCATTAATGCTTATTGTTTCTGTAGATTTGGTAACATATTTTCTTAAATCTTAGCTGTCGGAGTAAGGGAAAATAATAAAATATTAATGAAGAAATGATACATGCCATTCAATCTGCTACAAGGAGGAAGGAAGGTTGAGCGCCACTCTAAGGAATGCTTACAACCATTATCGACAGGTTTTCCATAGTAATGACAAGTGGGAAGATTCGCACTATCCCTCCCACCTTACGCTCCCAGAGCTTACTCAACAGAATAGAGATGCATTAGAGATAGCTATGAACATGGAAGAGATAGTTTGTTTTGAAATCGGCCCCTTAAGGGAAATAACCCGGCTTAGATGGCTTACCGTATGGATTTTTTAACACGTATCGACATTTTTGAATACCAATTTTAACCCGTGTTTTTAATCACACTCTAGAAAATGGTTTATTCACGTTGTGATATCATTAATCTCAAAGACTTTGAAGCCAAAAGATTAAAATGATTTTAGGTCTATTTCTCTGCTATATACGGATAATAATATCCTTGTTCACATTTTTAAAAATAGACTTAAGCCAGTAACTGATAATATTTTACATAAATCCCATTACGCCGTCTTTTGCACGCAAAACGTATTAAATGTTGCCTTGTTGGTAAGGGATACAATTATCTCAACACATTGCTACATATAAGACTTTATAGCACCCTTATGTTTGGCTGTCTGGATAAAGCGTATAACAATGTACGCGTTGAGTGGAATTACTTATCGTGAAAAAAATGGTATTTCCAGATTATTTCATACAAATGATCTCAACAAATTATTAAGATATCTCTGCAAGTTTGAGAGTGTCCCGGGAGATCTATAACACTTTCCCTATATGGAAATCAGTCAGACAGGGATTTCCTTTGTCCATGACTCTTTTCGCAATAGAACTAGACCCGCTCTTCCGAGAGCTAGCTTTGATAGGGATCGGGATGGATAGGGGAGACAACCACTGTGTTGGCATGGCATACGCGAACGACATCACGTTAATTATAAAAAAACCTCGATGATTTTTCCGCTACTCGTCAAGTCTTTGACAGCTTTACTTGTTGCGGCTACCGTGTAAATGAAAAAAATCACACTACTTGGAATTGAAAGGGCAGTTAACAGTAGCCGTCTCATGTTGACGTTTTATTGACCAAAAGAAATTACTAGGTGTTTGGTGGGTTAAAAACTTCCAAGCATCCATAGAAATGAACTGGACAATTATCCTTGGAGACATCAAATGGATGACAAACCGCCTCACCATGTCAACAACTCCATTAACGACGAGTGTCAAATTTAAAAAATTAGTTAATATTCCAAATAGTCAGGTACTTTGCTCACATATGGCCGATATTAAAGAGGAGTAGTGCACAAAGAATTCCAATTACTAACACCTTGGTATGGAACGGTTTTTTCAAAAAGTATTGAGGGCACATTTATGCCGGCCATCAGACTTGGGAGGACTATCCCTCCACAACATAGACATTAAAGCAAACACGATCTTTGCCAAACCTTCACTACAAATCTTCGGATGGAAGGAGGATTGAAGGAAGGAGCTTTTAAAAAAAGGCCAGTAACGAGGCGTTGAGTTTTGTTTATTTCCAAAGAGTGGTCAAGTTCACACACGAATTGGCCAGTTTCTTGCAAACCAGGGACGGTCTCATTGCCAAAACCCTTTGCAAACGTGCAAGAAGGGCACAGAAATGCGTTTCCACTCCTGCCTTGGAGACGGTCAGACGGAGAAACTGGGCGAGGAAGACGACAGAGCCGAGGGCAAAGAGTAAGAGCTTTGAGGTAAAAGCGAATCTGATCCTTACAGGATCAGAAAATTACTATTTCCAACTCCCTTTCCACACCCCTATGTCCTCTGTATAACTCACTTGATGATATCAAGCATTTTTTTCTTGGTTTTAATTTTTTCGATAGAAAATGGAAAGTAATCAATCATATTTTCAAGGCGTGGGTGGGGTAAATGTCTCGGATGAAAAGATCCTGAGGACGAACTTTCAACTACTCTCGCAATGTAGAAATGATTTCACGGTTTTCCTTATAGAACCATGGATCGATGAAAAAAATATGGTGAAGAGAACAAGAGTAGTCTAAAAGATAAGATTCGGAGCAAATGTTCCAAACCTACACCGGGCTTCAACTACATATTGATAATAAACATGTTGTCTTGATATATATAAGTATTGATAAAAAAATGGACTGTCATGAATTTTCTTTTCTCTTTTAAGTATATCATAAATTCAAAAACGTTTGCTTTTTGAACTGTATGCATGTGAGTGTTGGTAAATAAAACAGTGATGAATCGAAGCTAAGCTGGTTAAAGTTTTGGGCGCCATAGCGAGAGATCTGGGTTTTAGTACCGCTTTATGAGAATATTTTTTTCTCTATGGAAGTTTGCTCACACGGAAGGTTTTTTTATTTCACATTTTGACAGCAGAATTGGTTGACAGGTAATTAGGGGAGTAGGGGTAATTTTATGCTTTAGGCGATGATAGATGGGAAGATTTTGTGGGGCAGTCGCCTAGATTGATGTGACCCTCAAAACATGTCCGGTACATATTTTTGTCATTTAACACCATCTTTTTCGGCATTTAATATCAGTTCATACAGTTAGTAAGAGAATTTATATTTTTTTCTCGCATTGAAATTAGTTTTCCGTAGATCAAGGGCAATTAGGTATTCCCAAGATTTCTTTAAAACCAGCACTAAAGCGTCATACAACAATACAACTTCGAGAAATGCTGGGATTGCGCCTATTGAGATGAAAGTTCAGTAGTTTCAATGCGTAAATAATCAATTAAACTGAAAATAAATTAGTTTGTCAAAAATAAAATTGTGAGACGGTTTAATTTTTAATTTGACTATCCTGATTGGCCAAAGAAGAAATACATCGATTCTAAAAGACAAGATGTGGGAAATTAGCTTGTGAGATGTATTGACTTTCTTCGAAGTTCCACGCAGCAGCAATGCTCGATTTTCTGATTGGGTCACTTGTAGTGCTCTTTCATTGTGAAATGTGACAGTGCTTTCTAATCGCAATACTTGCATCGTCATGCGCGGCAGACTTTTCCGGTGCTGTTTTGGATCTCTTGACCGAAGGTCCAAGATGACTAATTCTTCCTGTATTATAACCTTTTCAATCGTAGGTTTCTTGGAAATAGTTCCAAACTGTATGAAGTATAGCCCTTTTATAAACATCTTGTACATGGACTAGAAATGTTATATTGTGATCTTAAGTTGAAGTATGATGCATCTAAAGCGTTCACTTCCGCGGAAGGACTCTTATAGAATTACGACGGCATGCATATAATTTCCAGCCTATGATTAGCCGTTTAACTTCTTTCACGATTAGAAGCCGGAGAATTTCGGCATCATTACGCTCCTTACTCAACTTACGGGCATATTTGATGCTCTGTAAGCGAAGGAATTTAGCCGGAACTGAATTATAGATATTTGAAATTTAGCTGAAGGGTTTCAAAACGCAACAATTGAGAGATACTTTTGCGTTTGAGGCAGAGAACAGGTGGATTTTTCGATACAAAGAGTGAGAACTTGACTACTATTAGCTTTCATTCGTTTTATTGTGTAACTTTTAGGCATTTTTGTATCATATTTGTATTTATTACTGTATGATTTTGGTCAATTTTATGCGCTGTTAGATTTCTATGATAACTAGAGACCTCTGAAATATTTAGAGGACTTACTATTTGTGGCCTAGTACCATGAATGAACTGTGCAGAAGGGTATTGGTGAGGTGAAGAGACATGCCAATGACTTTTGTACAACATGAAACTATGTTAAAAATCATATATTTAGCGCTTCATTTATTTTACTGGCAGTAGTAAGATCGTCAGCGAAAAGAATCATATAATATCACCATTTAGATGGTACATTTTCAGTCTAGGCTTTGAAGTCAGCTGGACCATCAAAGAACGGTGGTACGGGAAGTCAATTTATTGGCTATAATTGTTATTATGTAAAATTATGACTACATAACTATTAGCTTCCTGTGTACATCTTCATAAGGCAAAAGATGCGATGTTACCAATAGCAACAGGAAAATTCTAGTCTAGAGCTGCAATATCCTTAATACTCACCCAGAAGTCTGTCAGTATCAAAATATTCTACCTTAGTGTAACTGATATATATTTAATCCGACAATGGAAGTGGTTTCCTCAATAATAGTTTTCTCTGTAAGGCCTACACTATTAACTAAATGTGGAACGCCCTTAAAATGCTGGCCTTTCCGTAACAGTAACAAATATGTCTTTAGATTTAATTATAAATTAAATTTTAATTGATACGAATCTTTAAAATACGTCAAGAAATTTCTTCATTATCCGTCACCATCTTTGGAGGAAGCCTGAATCCACGCGATGGAGTGGAGGAGAAGTTTTAGCGGTTCGTTTGGGTGGAAAAGGGTCGCTCCTCAGGTGCCGTGAGGGATGTTTCCAATACCTTCTCCCCCCCCCTCCCACACCCAACCCCCACCAGCCACCCTCATGGAAACTTAACATCAACCTCCGCTCCCCCCCACCTCCCTTGCATCCAGGAGGAGAACTCTTTTCCTTTCCCCACCTCCGTAAACCCCCCCATCCCCCACCCTTCCAGCGCCTCTCCTCCAGAAACCCCATCTATCGTGATGCCGCGCCAAACCTCCCCCGCCCACCCTGCGAAGCTCACATCCCTCACCCCTCGCGCCCCCCTTCCCCCTCATCCACCCAATCACCACTCTCCCTCCATTCCACCCCCACCTTGTTTTCCTTGGCGCTGGATGAAGATAAACACTAGCGCGGATGAGGAGACGGAGGGGGGGGGGGAAGGGAGGCATGAGTCGACTTGAGACGTGGCGGTGGGTGGGAGGGAGTGAGAGAGCGGGAGGGGTGAAGGGGGATGATATTACGGATACTGTTGCGGGGGTTGCTGGAGAAGGGATATAGGGGAGAGGGCCTCCTTTGCCTTCTTAAGGTAGTCCGAGAGAGATAGTTCCCTAGTCATAATAATAGATACCATATTCGATTTTTGCTTGAGGGTGTTCGCAGATTCTATTATCAATGTATCGAATTCCTTTCGGGAAATGCTGCGTGGTGCTAATAATTTTTTCTCGACGTTTCACTCCTCCTACTGGAAGCGTTTTTTAAGAGAATGAGTGTGCCGTGCCTCGTCTCAATCTAATATAGCGGCCGTTGCCCAATTGTTGGGCCGATTCGAATTCCGGGCGGAAGACGTAGGCCGTAGGACATTTGAAGGGGCCAGGAACCCTTTCCAAACCCGGCTGAGGTTGTAGCCATCCTCCCTAATGAAGTTGTCTAATACGAGAACCCATTTAAATAACAAAAAGGCCGAATGACATGTGAAAATAATGACACAAGGCACGACACACTTATTCTCTTGAAAACGCTCCCAGTAGGAGGAGTGAAACGTCGAGAAAAAATGATCAGCACCGCGCAGCATTTCCCGAAAGGAATTCCATACATAGACCATATTCGAATTATACGTTTAAATCCCACCAGCTGTAGGACACATCGATTAAATATTAAATTATTAATGGTGCAATAATATAGTTTTATATGACAGAAATTGTAAGTACTTAAATGAAAATATCTAAATAAGTCTTTAACTTGACTCATTTTTTTCGCGCGGTGCGTTTGAAACTTCTTCAAAACGGAAGGTTTTTTTTTGATCCCGAAGAACCTACTGCGGTGACAATATGATTAATATCCATACACAGTTGAGAAAACATACAAAAAACACGCTGTTAGTTTTTTTACGACATCTAAGTGTTAGAATACCTCATTCTGTAGATAATGTCTCTCTAGAGTGTATACACGTACCATTTCCCAGGTAAAAGGGTTGTTATTTTTTGTCAAATATCTCCAAAAGTAATGTGGTAAGGGGTTAAAGTTTCAGTGTCATTAGAAGAGTGAGATATTTTTCTTTAAAATGAGACCAAATTCATTGATTTCTAGGTAAAATGATGTTTCGCTCAAACAATCTTAATATGGCTCGCGCTTGACCATGTGAGAATAAAACGACATTCGTTAGCATTTTGGTACTCTATCACAAATTTATTAACTTTGTAACCTTTATTCAGGTATGAAATTGAGTGGTGACGATGCCTAGACATGGAAATCCTGGTCGTGTTGAAGTGTGAACTATTCTGTGGTATTTAAAATTTACAGAGTTAAAATAAATTGACCATGTGAGTAAGGAAAAATGCTAAATTACACATTATGTTATAAAATTTTGCATTCGCTGTTGAAATGGGTGTCAATTTTGTTCAATGAAACCAAGTGAGGCGATAGGGTGATAGTGGCCGCGATTTCTATCAACCCACATGCTGGCTTGCAAAGTGGGGGACTTTGAATCGCGATTTAGTCAGCAAGGAGGCAGAAACCTCGTTCTTGCTAGCCAATAATCGCGATTTTGGAATTTTTCGGCGACCGCGGTTCTAAATACGGTAAACTCCGTTCTTGTAAAACACCCATTGAAAAGCAAAATTGAGGTAAAAAATATGCAGATTATATCACGAATATATTTTTGATGACCGCATTAGTCCAGCAGTTGGAACCAACTGCAGCACCACTTTCATGAAACTACTCTATTTTGGCTTCAACCGCAGCAGTAATTCGAATATAACTGCGAAATAGGTATTAAGATTTGACTTTTATACGATTTTGCAAGACTTCGATTGTTATAAACAATTTTGATTCAAAGGTTAAATATGTTTTCTCATTCAAAATTACGTTTTTCAGATGTAATTATTGCAATCTCCATAACAGCCCATGTTAAAATCTCCACTTCCAAGGTTGAATTACTTATGAATGAACTTAGTAGCAATGTTTACAGATAATATTGAAGAAAATTGCATGTTACTGATCTGGTTCATTGGAAATTTAATGCTAATTTGACACGTGGCACATTGGCATACATTTCGGATTAATACGATCCAATATGTTTAGATATTCTCTAATACGCTAAGTAAAACGATTCACGTTATTTTTTTTACAACTGTATCTACATACACCCTTCGAGTCGCCACATGGTCGTGTGGCAGGGGGTTTTATGACACGAGCCATGTAAAGATGTGTGGAATAAGGTTTTGGGAGGAGAAATGGTGACGTGTGTTATGGGAGAGTATTAAGTGGAACTCAGGTTTATTGTGGCCGCTTAAGTGGAACTCAGGTTTATTGTGCGCGGAAAGAAAGTTTTTTTTGTACCTATCTGATCGGCAATGTATCTCTCTCATTTTATCGCTTCTTTCAGACCTAGAGATATATATGTTGCTATGCAAAATAAAGGTATCACGCCGAGTAAATTATTACTTGAGTATTTACAGATGATGTCAGCCTAAATTGTTAAAAAATGTTAAATTTCGCGTCGTTGAGTCAAGGCATAACAACGGTTTAATATATACGATAATTTTATGGTATAAGTCTTGCATCATTTTCGTTACTTCATTTACGGTAATTTCCAAAGTATACTCAAGAACTCACGATTACCGTACCCGCCACCAAGGAGAACCAAGGAGAAGGTGGGAGCGAGAGGATTGAGGGCAGGGAAAGGGGATCCCGTCATCAGGGGATTTTTGGGAAGTATCTCTTTCGGTATGTTGGAGGGAAGGATATACTTCTCACCCATGAAGGTTGTAATGATTATCGGCCCCGGTAACGGCGGGGCTAAGTCCATCATTGTCGACTAATGGGTGGCGTATTAAAATCGCACCAAGGTAGTGTTTCAGCCCCAACGGCACGGCTGCGAATGTTCGTTTGTTAACCCTTAAAGTCCCACCCTATTTTAATTTTAAAATACTTCGTTGAAATTCGTTTCACGTAACTGCATACGTCTCTTAATACCGATAGTATTCAAGGAAATCATATACTATTCTCACGTGCCCTTTTACACATTTTTTAATTTAATGGACAGAAATGTATTTTATGTAATTTAAATGACAGTAATATATGTACTTGTAATTTATGATATATATTAATATATGATAAATGATAAGTGAAAAGGAAAAAACATATTTTCAAGTACTAAGTGGACCGCAATTTTTTGAAAACAGGTTGCTTGTTGGCCAAAATTTTCATAGGAGCTTTGGAATATGAAATGGAAAATTTTGCGCCCAGCGCACTCTTTTGAGGAGACTTCAAAATTTTCATAGGAGCTTTGGAATATGAAATGGAAAATTTTGCGCCCAGCGCACTCTTTTGAGGAGACTTCAATAAACAGCTAGTAATATGTCCCAGGAAAGTACCACTGGATCTTTATTTCATACTCAAAAGAAGAGCTTGGGTACACAGAAAAAAGATCGAGAGGTACATAAATCTACCTCTGGTTCTGAAAGAGTAGGATAAAATGTAAGAAAGGACTAGAAACTCCCACATTCGCTCTACTTCTACACTTTCAGAGGCCTAACTCGCCCTATGTTTACTTTTTAGCCTCAACATACGATCTACCCTCCTTCATCCTGTCCATGAAATCTATCTTTTTTCTTCTCCTTCCCCGCTTGCCCAACATTCTTTCCTGTATCACATTCTTGAGCAACCCATCGCCCCTTATTACATCCTCCAGCCATCTACTCTGGCAATCTCGAATTTCATTAATAAGTTTCATTTCCTCCCCCAGCATTCCAACCACGTCCTCGTTAGTCTTCCACTCCGTCCACCTAACCTTCTCCATCTTTCTCCACACCCACATCTCAAATGCCTGCAGCCTATTCTCGTCCTCCCTTCTGTGGGTCCTTGTTTCTGCCCATACAACGCTACACTCCCTATCAAGCTCTTCATCAGCCTCTGCTTCACATCCTAACCCAATGTCCCTGTCATCAAATCTCTTCTATCACTAAACGCTTCCTTAGCTAGCGCTATTATCTTTCGTACATCTTTGCAACTATATCCGTTTTCTTCTAGCGTACTACATATGTAATTAAAATGCTCCACCTACTCGAGTTTGTGTCCTCCAACTGCAGTCACCAGCCTCGCTTTCTGTGTCCTCGAGAATCCCATTAATTTTGTTTTCTTAAGGCTTATCTTCATTCCAAATATCCCGCACTGCAGCTCTAAAGCATCTACCAAGGCTTGCAGACCCTTTGAAGATCCACTAACCAACGCCTGATCGTCGGTGAATCTAACTTACTTTATTAAATGTCCCCCTACTTTGATTCCAACTTCAAGGTCTTCCCATACCTGTCTTACCATTACCTCAGCATAAATTTTGAAATGCAATGGCAACAACGAGCACCCTTGCCTTATCCCGCGAACTATAGTTGCCCACCCTGATTCACCGTCACCCACCATCACCTGATTCAAAACTAAACAATTTGCTAAAAATAAATGGTTTAAGATTTTCCAGGTGTATTATGTTTAAATATCTTTCTCGGGCTTCTGAATCGTGTCAACATCAAAACGATCCATCTGTCACCATCTAAATTAAGGGACCAGTTGGTTAAGGCAAAAGATCCCACCGGCTTGAAGACCCCAGGGGTATATCAGATTCCGAGTGAATGTGGCAAAATATATGTGGGAGAGACTGGTCGAACAATTGAAACCAGGCTTAAAGAACATCGTAGGCACTTTAGATTGGCGCAACCAGAGAAGTCGGCAGTGGCGGAACACAGCATTAACGAAGAACATGCCATTAAATGGACCGATGCAAAAATCCTTTGCCGGGCACATCGTTACTGGGACCGCATTATCAAAGAGACCATCGAGATACGATTGTATCCGCATAATTTTAATAGAGACACCGGATTCCAACTGAGTAATATCTGGTGGCCTGTTATCAAATGTATTAAAAAGATGAGAAAATGATTCAACGGCCAGCAAAACACGTCAGCCAATCATAGGGACCGCAACCTTCACTGTTGGGCCATCAACAACCTGTTTAAATTAGTGTTATAGCGGTCACGGCGGAAATAACAAGTGCCTTGAAAATGGAAAACAAGTCGTTTTCCGAAACGTCGGAGGATTTTGAAAATATTACCTGGTGCGAAGCCCGAGAAAGATATTTAAATTTGCTAATAAGTCTGGGCTAAACATTTAATTAGCGTTCATGTTTTTACAGTTTACGGCTTCCTAAGTAATTATTACCACCATTAAGAAAAAGGATTTTATGTTACGGAAGCAGCAAAGGATAATCTGCACTGCTCATATGTGATGATAGCCTATTAATATTTTAAGCAAGGAAAAACTGCAAATTCCTATTCCAATATGAATATCGATTTTGTTTGATTCTAACCATTTTCATAGATAAAAAATATTTATGTACTTCCTGTAAATTTTCAGTTATTCACGACATTGAAATCCAGAAGTTCACCAAGTTTTCAATGTAATCAGCATAAATCACCCAATTCATTCCTAATTTCGTTTGCTCATTGTTCATTACAACGTTTAATGCATATGGGTGAATTTTCACGAAGTATATACTTATCAGCGGATAGTTATTTCAGCCTTATCCCCGAGGTAAATATTTGTATTTGAGTAAATCAACGGTGGCCATTGCAGTTTTCATTCATCCATTATTACATAGTAATGGTCTTTTACTCCACAAGGACAGACGTTGAGGTCTAAATTCATTACTAACGTAAAAACTTTGTTTTGAGTCAAAACATTACTATCGGATAACTTTTCAAGCCTTATTAATTTCGGTTAATCATGGGTGAAGGGTGAAAAATTTTTGATGCTTAATTAATAACCTTCAAATGCCCCCTTCAACTTATTCATATAATTTCTTCAAAAGCACCATATTTAAAAGAGCAACCTTTCAACTATTAAAAAAAATATAATTTAGCATTTTATTCCATTTTCTCCTTGAATTTGATGGCAATAACATTCTAAAATAGCGAAAAGAGGAGAATTTAATTCAGGTCAAGGAATGGTGGGATACGTTTTCCAGTAGGTTTTAGAGATTAGATTTATTATCATTGTACATAATAATTACTTTCAGAGTTCTATCTTATGTACTTTAATTTTATTCCAAATGCATGAAAGCTTTCTTCACTGCAACTAACATAAGATTCCTCGGTGTTCCTTCTCTGGCGTATTTTCTCTGTGAGCAATTTTCCGCTTCGCGTTCTTGTGTCTGAAACAAGAGGAGCGCAAAAGGGGAGGCAATCGTAAATTTAGCACATTCACCTCGAATACAAATGTGGACAATAAACTCGTCCACGTAGATTTTGCAACTCTCATGAACCAATAAATTGAGTGTTTCTGATATCCATCCCTAGAATTTTTATCCATGATGAACTATTTCTGAAGCGAAGGAGCTGTCACGAGAATTTCACCAACGCAGCTAGTATCCGGCTGCCCTGTTATAAGATTTTAGTAGTAATTTTCAAGCTCTTGACGTTTACTTAAATCAGTATGACATCCTTCTCGAAAATGCTCGAAAAAGTTTTAACAGTGAGACTCTCAAGAATGTGATGCGACGTCGGGGTTATCTGCATAGAAACTTTTATGCACAATTGCAGACACCCTCGGCGCGATATTTCTCGTCGCATTTATTCTTCTTTCCTTTATTGTATTCCCCAAAGAAGGAGACCATCCTTTCCCTCCGAGTTGAAGTTGGCTTTACGCGGCGGAAATAATTCATACGGACCGAGCGCACAACATTGGGAAGGAGGAAAAAACGACAAATCTTAATTGGGTTTCCCCCGCTGCTGTTACTGCTGCTAAAAAGTTCTTCCCCCCTGCATTGCCGCGGGTGTAAATTTCACGCGAGTTAACCATAGTAAGGTAGTTGGCCGGAATGCGAATAAGCGCTCGGGGGGCGGAGAATGGGAGGAATGAGAAGGGGTCGGGGAAGGGAGGGGTTTAGGAGTTAGGGGAAGGGATGGGAAGGATGGCCGGGTGGATGGAGGAGAGAAGACGCATTCGGTGAAGAACGTGGGAAGAGTGAGGAGACGGTAAACGAGATCATGAAGAGAGAGGGAGAGAAGGGAGCGGGAGAAAGAACGAATTACACTACAAAACTTTCATCTACATCTACAAAATACCCTGCAATACACCGTAAAGGTGCGCGGCGGGGGTGAATCACCTACTCCTACTATCCTTATGAGACTTGTAACTAGGTTTTGTGGATAGGTCGTGTCTCTGGTTAGTTGATTCACTCCCTAATGCTTATTTATTATTTAGTACTGACAGTACGTCATCCATGTCTCCGGCATTTCTACTATATCTCGGGCAATTTATGTATATGCAAAACACAACTATACAAACCTTTTCATTAGAATTTTGGAATTCCTATGGTGCAATGTATGATGATAACATTCCACCTCTTAATTAGTCTTTGCATGTTTTTTCTAACGCTCTAGATTCCTGGAAATCATGGTAGGTGCAAGGGAACTGAATATGAGTCATACCGTAACTGGTAGGTTATTTTAAAGAAAATCATATGAATAAACATGGTTTGTTGAGGAAAATTGGAGCACTTTATGCCAACAATGTCTTTGTTTCACGATAATAACATCATGCCTCTCTGCATTATATTTATAGAAATAGCTCATAAAATAACATTGCTTTGGCAATGAACATGGAAAAGTTATTAAAGGAGGCGATGTTCACAGCGCAGAAAATTGCCATTTTTTGTAACTGCCTGTAACATTTTTATTCTTCCTTCCAGGAAATGGTATTAAAGTGAAGTCTCCATGTATTAGTCAAGCGTGTAACCTTCTGACCTACCGGCTGGAATTATTACCGACGAAAAAAAAGTGTCAAGGGACTAAGAAAACATTTTATGATATATTCGTCGTTTAATTTGTTTCTTCGGTTTTAACTCAAATACTTCTTAATAGCTTGAGCATGATTACAGGAATGGTTTTATTTTTTGAACGGTATAAATGAAAATGTCAAATTAATTCTACTCTTCGCGTACGCACTGAAATAACCCTCGAAATGGCAATTTCATTTTGTTGAGGAGAAGAATAAAACACAGTAGTACCATATCAAATTTCTTCCAGATAAAAAATTAATTCAAGGGAAGTTCACAATTGTTATGGTTCAAATGTATACATAACATAGGAAATGGTTTTTCAGTCCGAAATTGTGTCGCAAAGGTTTTGCAAAACTTCAATTTTACAAAGAATTTCTACTGAAGTAAACCTATCAGAGCTTTCAATTTCATTTTTCGTTCTTTATTTTTCATGGCATGCAAGTTACTAATGCTTCCCTGTGTCTCCTTAATGGTGCGTTGTTGAATTTACTGATTTTTCAATGTAGTTTAAGCATATTATGTATTAGAATTTGGCTCTCGCTCTACAAAAAATCATTACTCGATACGAACGTTTTTCACACTCGCATCTTTTTCAAGGGCAATAGGAATGGAAACTGCCACGTTGTCCGTCTTTTGAAAATGGCTTTCTTCTAAAACGTTGATTCAATGGGGTACATAATCCTTTGCAAGGCATATGGAGATTACTCATCCTACATTGTTGCATTATATTCAAGTTTCACCTTTATTTCGTCAAATTCTAGCAGTTGTTTACGATGTAAATGTATCATGTCAGCAAATGGCACGAAGGCAATACCTGTTTATTACTGATTTCCAATATGATTAGAAGTTGCCCACGTTTACGAGTCATCCAAGAATTATATTTTTTTGCTCAATTTAAATTGTTATATGCGGATTCATTGTTTTGTGGAGTAATAACAGTTTGACGCGCATGAATTGTACCGATTCAATGCTGTGCTTCTCTCTGAGGGACTCAACCATTCATTAATAATAGATTTATATTAATTTGAAACCCAAAAGATTGACAATTTTCTGAACAGCTGTGTTTTCTCTCACGCGTATTTATAACTGATTCGAGGAATCCGCGTAATAATTCTACCGAGAAAACCACATTTAACTTCATAATTTTTTCATGCTTTATGCTGATTTTTCGATGTTCATGCTGTTCCTCCTTCAAAAATGTTAACTTCTTAAATGTACCATAAGTTCACAGCACTACTTGGGGTTCCATGTTATAATCTCGGTATGAAATGAAACATATAGCTCGTAATATCTGTTTTTCCGCACTTTCTGTAACCATGAATGTAGCATCCTAAATTAAAGGAATACTTACTGCAAGAAGCTGTTTTATTGCGGGTTATGCTACTAAAGTTCGAGGTGGACCTTCGATGAATGAAATAGGGAAGCATTTTTTCCTATATCCCACACCACTGTCGGTTTGCGTCCAGTAAGAAGGGGCGGAAAAGACAGAAAATTCAATAAAAACCAAATTTAATAAGAGAAGGGAAGAGTTCGCATGCACGCAGGTTCCTCCTCTCAACCATCCTCCTCCCTCTCCTAGGAGGACCCTGGAAATCTCACGTGCTCTCCATCTTCTGTCGCCTCCCTCCCCATACCCTCCTCTCCCTTCTCTCGCTCTTTCCCGTGACCTCCGCCCTCTTCCTCCCTCACACGCCACTTGCCCGAGACAAAAGGGATATTCCGAAACTACTTTGCACACCTTTCGCATCCCACAACGGCCATTACAACTCCACGCGCCCCATCATTCTCCGACCGGAGCGAGCTCTGCGGGCAGTCGGGAGGAGATTTTTGCTCAGCGGCGATGGGACGAGGCCCCTCCAGTATTGTGGGGGGGGGGGACGGGATAGAAGTGGGGGGCCTTGGGGGGGAGGGGTGGCAGGTTGGAGATGAGAGGGCCGAAAGCAGTGGGCAGCGGAGGAGCGAGCAGACGTAGTAGATGGGTTATGCAGGGGGGGAAGGCGGGTGGTGGGGAGTGCGAGTCTCGAGGACGGAGTATTTGGGGGTTTTCTTCCCGAGACGGCTTGAGAGGGAGTGCGAGAGGGGCATGTAAAAGTTTGATTAGTTCTTCCAGCCTCCTCCTCTTCCTCCTGGATCCTCCTCTTCTTATCCAAGCGCAGTAGCGGCCTCCCTCCTACGCCCCCTCGGCAAATCCACACATCCTTTTTCCACCCCTGGCTTTCTTGAGAACGGTGGGATGCCGGCCGGCACGGCAGCACGCACGCATAGACTCACAAAATCCCCTTTGTCTTCTTCCTCTTCTTCCCACCCGCTCCCACTCCCCGCATCCCGGAGAGCCACACCCGGGGTCCACTTCCCTCCCTCCCTGTTCCCCCCCCGCCTGTCCCCACCCCTTTCCATCCTCACCCACCTCATCCCTTTTCCATCTCCGCACGCTTTCTTGGACGCTGGTCATTTTTCTCCGACGGAATTCAATCTTCCTTCCACCGGAACCTCCGGGCTGCCCCCGAAGCTCTTGCTCTTCGCCCCCCCCCTCGCCATTCCTTATTCCTCCACGCAGAGTCTTCTCATAGGGCACAGCTAGCCCTTAAGAAGGACCTCTCCACCCACTCTACCCTTCCTCTCCGCCTCCAATCTCTCCTTCCCTCCGCCTACTCCTCGAGGAATATCTTCGGTCAAGGATTGCCCTCCATCTATATGCTATCCTGATACGCTTTCCTCCCCTTCATCCCTCTACCCTAAATTCCATTTTCTTCCGAAGGTTTCCTTTCCTCCCACTCCCCTCTCACCCCTCACCCTTCCCCACCGAACAGTCCCTTCCTTTCCCCTCTCCCGTCCTCTCCTTATCCCCAGACAAGTTTTCTTCGAAATATTCCTCTCTCTCGCCGAAGTACGCATTAATCTCGAGTTGCGGTATTTTTGCTCTAGTTCCTGAGAGAGCTTAAAGAGCGAGGCGTTTATATTTCATTTTAACAGGTTAAGGAGTAATTGCTTTGTAAGATTTATGATTTGGGCTTGAAAACTGTTTTCAAGGGAGAAGGTTTTAATTTTTGTTATTCCCGTTAAAATTAACCGCTATAATTTAAAAGATCTTTTAATTTTTTTAATTGCTTCATCAACAAAGGCTAATAAACCTGAGCTGCCTTTCTCTTTCTCTTTTTCAGCAGTGTTTCTTGTAACTGCATCATCCTGATCTTTTCTCTTTAGCGCGCTCTTTCACTTATCTTAATCCTTTCCATTACCATTCAAATAGATAATGTGGCAATAAAGATCATGAGCAGCATGAATTTTTGGTATTTATACCACTAATATAAATCAGGAATCAAAATCAATCCTTCACCGATCAACGGATATTGTGCTCTTTAGGGTGCACAATAATTCAGTGCAAAAAACCTCTTCAAGCAGCCGCCCGTTACCTATATATTCATTGAAGTCCAGAAGAGAAATGAAAGCTTTTTACAGTAAGTTTTCTTAAGGTAGCCCGAGCGAGATAGTTCCCTCGTCATATCAGAGACCATATTCGAATTATACGCTTTAATTTCACCAGCTGTAGGATACATCAGTTAAATATTACATTATTAATGGTGCAATATTATAGTTGTATGTTACAGAAATTGTAAGTACTTAAATGAAAATATCTAAATAAGTCTTTAACTTGACTCATTTTTTTCGCGCGGTGCGTTTGAAACTTCTTCAAAACGGAAGGTTTTTTTTTGATCCCGAAGAACCTACTGCGGTGACAATATGATTAATATCCATACACAGTTGAGAAAACATACAAAAAACACGCTGTTAGTTTTTTTTACGACGTCTAAGTGTTAGAAATACCTCATTTTGTAGATAATGTCTCTCTAGAGTGTATATACATACCATTTCCCAGGTAAAAGGGCTGTTATTTTTTGTCAAATATCTCCGAAAGTAATGTGGTAAGGGGTGAAGTTTCAGTGTCATTAGAAGAGTGAGATATTTTTCTTTAAAATGAGACCAAATTCCTTGACTTCTAAGTAAAATGATATTTTGCTCAAACTACCTAAATTTAATAATACCTAGTCGTGACATGATATGGCGTCAACAAAATTAGAATAATTGGATGTGACATTTTGATGCCTCCCCGTCACAGTGGTGTTTCCCGTCTTTATTCTTATTCAAGCGATGTAATGTAAATCATTTCTTGCGGTACGTGTGCTTTGAAGGATATATTCATTTTTACTTTCATCTACTCCATCTCACTTTATTAATTATACTGAATCTATTCTATTCCAGCCATGACTACTATGTTTTCATACATTTTGATTTCACTATCATCTTTCATACTCACGTCACTATTAAGGTCTTGGTACACCACGAGGGCCAGAAGGATGTATTATTCTGTGATAAATATGCATCAATCATTACAGACTAATAAAATATATCCTTGAAGAAGCTATCTTAGGTCTTCACAAGCTGTCATAATAATATAGAGCTCTTTTCATGAGCGTCATATTTTTAGATCAAATCTTCATTTTCCTGTCGCATCATCTCATACTTCTTATTTATAGTTCCTACTGAAGTGAATGCTTTCCTTGGTTTGGTTATTTCCTATCATTTTTCCCATGTAAGTTAATTTGGTTTACTAACCAAATTCGTTTATGCTCACTACTTGTTAACCTTATATTTTAGTCATAGATAGCAATCAATGCTTGATACAGAGCTTGAGAGAAGCTGGGAGGTTTTCTATATGAAGACCATAGACATATATGGCAAACAATACATGCAATGCATGCAAAGTAATGAATTTAATGGATATCACACTCGGCTAAAAGATACTTCAAAATCTTTATGTGGCATTAAGGTTCAATTGTTATGGCATGTTAAAGGAGGTGATATAGTTGGCTCGATTACTAACTTTTACAATTGAAAAGTCCGTGCGGGTGATTTTGATTACCGTGGTTTATGGGTGCCTTCTGAGTGCATGCATATACATGCAGTTCGTGT
Source organism: Ceriagrion tenellum (assembly GCA_963169105.1). Classification (NCBI taxonomy): domain Eukaryota; kingdom Metazoa; phylum Arthropoda; class Insecta; order Odonata; family Coenagrionidae; genus Ceriagrion; species Ceriagrion tenellum. Next base: position 33,172,146 of record OY720635.1, on the reverse strand, counting down.
GCCTTTTGGTGCTTAGGAGCAATTGATGCTAGGAGCAAGCGATACACAAGCCGGGATCCGTCTATTTCCCCGTTCCCTGGCTCCTTTCTCGCCCCATTCCATCCCTCCCATCTTCTCTCCCCGCGCGCTTTACTACTCCAATTATTTCTTCCCCCTCCGCTACCTGCCCCAGACCCACAATTCCACATAACTTCCCGACTCTCCGCATTCTCTCCCTCTCCTTCTCTTTCTCTCACTCTCCCTCTCTCTAGGCTCAGCCATCGCACCCTTAACCAGAAGCCAAAAAGCGTTCTTTCCTTCGCCACCACCTGCTCCCTCCACCGAACGTCAAGTCCCTCCGCACTTTCACGACGAGCCTTCGCTAACGGTTCCTTTCTGTTTACGCACCTTCACTCCGAATGTATCACATGTAAATATGTACATGTAATAATCACTGACATTGCCATAAAAATTCTATCAAACAGGGTTATGTGCATTAATAAATTTATTTACATATAAGGCTTATGGATAATGACATTAATATGAGCTCTTAAGAACAGTAATCAACTCACGAAACCCTTGAATAATGATGAGTGCACAATGACTGAGGAATTGGAAATGGCTAATTTTTGTTTACATTTCTCCAGATTCCTACTTTTTACGGATTTTCATTGAATGCTAATCCATAATATGTGAGACTTAAGGAAATAGAATGATTAAAAAGGCGTCTAAAGATTAGCAAAAATAAATATGTCAAAGCCAATTGAAGAAGTGTTTTCTGGTTTGTGCGCAGGTTGAGAACCAGTTCTCCGACGTTTTGTGGGCAAATTTTGCCGTCAAACTCATATATAAATTCATCCTGAAGACGATTGTGGTGATGGCCATCGAGATGCTATAGTACGGAATTTTCTCCTGAGTACTCTTCACCAAAGATAGCTGCTCATCTCACTCATAATTCAGTTGAGAAATTTGTAAACTTCGAATATTCGCGAGAGAAGCACCGTATCTCTCCTTGAAAATGTCATGTTTCGTGTAAATACTGCTGTATCAAAATATTCAATAACACTTTTTATCTCCACATTGCCCCCACTTTTAATTACACTCCATCTAATAAAAAAGAATTTCAAGGCTTACGACAGAAATAATTGGGATGCCTTTGGAAAAATCTGTTTGCCCGAGACTCCACATACTCTTTCCTGAAGAGCTACTATGGTTGGACCAATGCACCGAAGCTAGCCGTTGTCTAATTCATGGATACAAAAATCCTCCTTCAATTGACATTATTATAAGAACTGGAGCAATAAATATGCAAAACTGTTTGACGATGGGCTTATTAATTTGAGCGACAACAGCTCTTAATTTATAATACCTAATTTTCATTGTGCCTGAGATAAATCCAGAAACTTTGACGAATTAGTAAAATAAACTGTGGAATTATATTAATTTATGTGAAGGAAACTGTGAAATAATATGATACTATCTCCTTACTCATAATTTCAGGAAGAATCTGCAAAATTCTGCCATTTTATCACAGTAGAAAATAATAAAAATACATCCTGACTATTTTACGTTACGTAATTTTTCGAAACCATATCCCGTTCACTGAAACAAAAAAATCATTCCTATCGTTCATTTTGACTCGATTAGACGCCAAAGATACGCCAATAGGCTAATATTTTCATTTTAATTCCGCAATAATATATGTTGAGAGAAAGCAAGTGCTCCAGAACAGTTAAGACCCTGTGTTTCTCAGTGCGGTTGCTATACCCCCGTTGGCAACCCCGTCATGGTTTCACTTCTCCATATAACTTAGAGATAGAGGGTCTGTGTTAAGGTAAGGAAACCGAAGCACTTTAATTTCCCCACCTTACTTATATACCTTTTAAACACCGGAAGCGCCCATACGTTTTACGCCCTGTCTCCGCCGTAGTGCGAGTGGAATTAGTGGTCCTTAAAGAAGCCGCCGCCATTGTGGCGCTGGAGGAGATATGCGAGGGAAAGGATGAGTTTTGGTTGGTGCGTTGAATGGGAGAGGAAATAGAGAGTTTTGTGAAGTTTTAAGGTTTTACTTTCACCACTGCATGTGTAAAATCAAATCGCAAATTATTTAATTGATATCGGTATAATTAAAGACACTTTCACATGGGGCGTAAGTTAATGGGAAGCTATTAAAAAATAAAAGACAGTTATTCGGGGATAAATAAAAAAAAATACTGATCCCTGTCTTTATTTAAAAGAGAGCATAGCACCCCTCCGGTTGAAGTGGCAGCATTATTTTACCATTGGTTTCTAACAACTCCACTAAAATTAGGAAAATTGCCTTCATTTTACGACCATTTTGTACCCGGCACGTTTCCCTACTTGTTTCAGGTTATTAAGTTAGTGTACGATAAACGCAGTCCGTTGAAAAATTTAATTAAAAGAAAAATTCAATTTAAAAAATTAACAAAAAAATTTAATTGGCTATCCCCATCCTCGTATTTGATCTGATGTAAATTTCAAGTGAGATGAAAATAATAATATTGTGAAATTTCGCTGGCATTATCAGATCCAGGTCAAAGTTTTCCATAACAAGGTGATCATCGTCATACCATCTCCGCTGATCTAAGCCAACTTATGACTTAAAACAAGCCTTAACGCCTTGGTTTAATTTGATGTTAGTTGTAGTATACTTACACCTAAGTATCTCAGTATTTTGCTAGGGAAAAATATCTGCAGAAATTTACATTCTGTGGTCAATGCGACAAGCGCCACGTCAGTAGCATTTACATAACTACTTTAGTTACAGTTAAAGTACTACAAGGTTTTGATCAAGCTATACACTCTCTTATTTTAATATCACAGCAATACTGAATAGACTTGAAAAAGAATAATAATTAAATGTTACAGTAAGGATGTTGACCACTTACAGCAAAGAAAATTTCTCTGACACGCCCAAATTCGATCCCGCAATGCTTGAAAACCTTCTTCAAAAATGGTGATATTCTACATGGAGACACGAAACTGAAAGAATGAAGCTTGAGGAAGCCGGGACCAGCCACGATAATTCTATTACGAGCCATTCACATCCAATTAGTGATCCACAAGCACAATTTCCTCAGAATAAATATCATTCGCCTTGACTGGGACTCGAATCCGAGGAAATCAGGGTTTGGTTGGATTGGATATTTGGGGAGGAGACCGACGGCTAAAGTCATTGTGTCATAGGAGATAGGTAAGAAAGAATAGGTGGATAGAAACCCGGCGTCGGCATTAGCCTACTCTTAACGAAAGGCGCCAAGGGGACCACGGTTTAACGTCTCAGTCCGACAGACGGAGTACTGTACTTGAAGTGCCCTCCACAAGACGATCAAGCAGGGATCGGGTTCCCTCTAAAAAACATCCGCGTCTGCAGGGATTTTAACCCTGGCCACCCGTGTGGTAGGCGAGTACTCTAGCAACCACACCAACCCGATCCCCCATCAGGGTTCGACTTCTGGCTTGAAACTAATTAGTACATAATTTTACCCTGAAATTTTCTAGAAGGAACAAGGAGGTGCCTGGGGAGGATTTTGGTGAGACGCTGAAGGAGAAGGAATGTGAAGTCAGACGCAGGAGTAAGAGGGAGTGGGAGAGGGGGTGAGAGAGGGTGGGTGGGTGGTTGACAGGAGGGCGTAGTGGGGGGGGGCAGGTATCTTGAAATGGGCGTGGGCGCGGTGGGTAAAAGGCGAGGGGGAGGAGGGCGGTGGTGTTGGTGCTCTGGAACCGGCGCGCGATGGATGACACTGTCCACGGCAGGAACCTGAGAATTTGTCCAACGTCTGCCGTAATGCATGGCCGGACCCGGTCGTTTGAGGAGGAGAGAGAGAGAACGAAGAGACGGAGATAGGGAGGAAGGGGGTGGTGATCGGGGGTGAGGTGGAGGTAGGCAGGGGGGGTGAAGGAGAGAAGCAAGAAGCGATAGGGTGGAGAGGGGGAAATGGTGGGCAAAATAAAGGCAAGTTTCGTTTCGGGCGGGAGAGTATTTCTTTATTTTTTTGTGTTGTGTTTCGTTGCCGAGGTGGAGAAGTTGGGTGCATGTGTGGATTGGTGCGGGGTGCGGTCTCTTTTGTTGGGAGGGAGAGGGGTAGACAGGGTTGTTCGGAGGGAGGTAAAGGAGACTTTGAGTTGTGATTGCCTGTGTGTGACTGCTATGGTCTATTTGCTCCGGTTGTTTTCCCTCCATCATCAATCGGAGGAGTCTCACAGAGGCTGTTCTCCCTGGCTCTTTTTTTCCCCTCCCCTTCTCCTATTGCTAGCCTCTTCCTCCTCCCCCTACCCAACTATCTTTCCTTTTTTTCCGCCGTTACTTAATCCTGGAATCGTGGGAGAGAGTTGGGGGTGGGGGGGAGGGAGTCGCCCATTTGTTGCGATGGCGATTGTCTGATGCACCCGCGTATTTTCCACGTTCGTCTTTTTTTGACCTCCGTTGAAACGAAGACTGAGTCGTCACAATATCAAGATTAGGCGCTACCAAGATTCAAGTGACTTTTACGCAAATTTTAAATGTCACAGGACACTCACTATAAGCAATACTTAAAGTGTCTCTGGCCTCAGGCTCACTTATTAAACAGGTTAAAACTTGATAATAGAATATTTGAAGTGTGTTTTATACACTAAGGTGAAAATAGTATAGAATATTCAAGCTATTTTTACTGTGATGCAAGAAAAAAAAGGAAATTTTAACATGGTGTCTTATCAGATTGCTGCAGAATAATGCCAATTTCAACGAAAAAGCATGTTCAAGCTCTCAATTAAAACTGTTTGTAAGATGCGAAAGGCCTTAAGAAATTGAATGAAAATAGAATATAGGTATCTCACCTCAAGATATTTAAAGTTATTAGCAACATTACGGGCGTCATTGAAGTCAATATGCTGAAGTTCCATGATAATGGCGCTGCAGTAGCCTCTTATGCTTGGACAAATGTGGACAAATTGAAAATATTTTCGTGAATTAATCTGCATATTTCGCACGTTAACTTTGATTTTCAATAGGTAAACTATTTCATCGGAGAAAGTAAGATTTTTTAAACTGAGTTAAAGAATGTGTACATTGGTATTTCTCTTGACTACCATAGTCAAGGCAGAGCAACCCTAACGATTCATATTACTATGACACTGAAAATTGAAGAGATTCACCTTTACATGGCATATTAACAGATTATCCTAAGAGTTACGGTAAAGTGAAAAGAAAAAGTTTTATTTGTGAAGTATTCTCGGTTTTCCCACAGGGTTAAATATTTGGCTGCTGGCTATATTTGGCTATAACTCATACCCGGCGACACCTGTGCAAACTTCACACTTGCGTGTTACTCTTTAGGAAAGCACAAAATCTTTTGCAACAAGCTTTACTGATTCCATGGTATTCGTGGCTCCCATAACGAGACTGGCATTGCGTCCCGAGGCGGCAAGTTATGCCAATACGATGGTTCTTCTTCTCGGCATGAATATTTACAATTTCCATAATTTTTGGCTTGCTTCCGCCACTATTAATACTGAGTATTAGATGATTTTAGATAATAATCGATGGAGACCTGATTGTTGATATCGCGATCATTGGATAAAAGTTAGCATGGAATAATACGAGAAATTCATTAATCACGTAAGATGGAGCCATTCAACTGGTGGTACATAAATTAATTTGGCTTTCACTAGTGCATGTCGCGAAAACGGTAAGGTTTGAAATACAGATCGTATGAGTAATCGTTGGAGAATAATATTGAACTGTTTGACTTTCTTGTGGACTACTGAGGCAGTTATAGTAATTGTAACATTTTGGGAAAAACCTTGCTCGTGGCTAGCATTCCTGTTCTTGCTTGACTCAGTTTTTGAAGTAATATTCCAAAAATAGACGAAGACTTGACTGCTACTTTGCTCGAGATATCACATAACCATAGGATAATATTGTTTATGAACAATTTCTAGAAATACGTTGCAAGCTCTGGAAATTACTTACATCGATTATATTAATCGCTAAGTACACAATCCTCAAACCGTTTTATCCAGGGAAGGGACTCTTAAAGAATTACTCATTATTCACGACATACCTCAGTAGCATAATTATTCCAAATTAAACTATTTTTGATTGCCTTTATGGCTAATTCTGCATTTCTTTGCTGTTTTATATTCTCTTGTTGGTTTTCGGTTCATATGTTTTTCTCAACAATCATTCACCAGCATTCTTGTTTCATACTTAACGCCTCATTTTCTCTCTCTATATGTACTCGCTTTTTGTCAGTATCTATGTTTGGTATTGGTTCATAATTTAAAATCAAAAATAACAGTAAGAAGAAACCAACAAATACAATATAAATCAAGACGTTGCCTCCTTGAAGAAGCGAAGGGTTATTCCGTCACTCGTTTAATTGGATCTTTTTGAAGTTATGTGTAGTAAGAGGGTAAATTATAAATGATCGATTCCCATATTTTACTTGCAGCTCAGTCATTTTAAATTATTATTAAAATTTGTCTGAGGGTTGTATACCGTCCAACGAGTGCCCGTAATTTTTGGTAACAGAAATGAAACACTTTTGGCAGTGATTTTCATTGAAATATAAAAATTACAAGGGTGATATCTCTGTTGTCAAGGACGAAATGCTAAATTTTGGCAGACGATATGCTAGAGAAAGACGACAGATCTCCTATTTTAATATTACATTACCTCCCCATTTAAGGAGGTAAAAGTTAAACAATCTGTAAGAAGCGACCTATTCTACGGATTGAGTACTCTTCTTAAAAATGTTTGTCTGACTTAATTCTTATTGATAGTTGGATCGCGAATGAAAAATTTGCGGAATCAACAAAATTCCGACTCAAGTCCAACGCGTGGACACATTGGCCATCGCTCCAATCCCATATATATGTATTTCACATGGCATCAGATGTACAAGAAAACTAGTCGACACAACTATCATAAATAGGTCCCGGCGGGCGCTAAAAAATGAGTGAATTAAAATGGAAGAATAACTATGTGGAAAGAATGTCTACTGATACACAGTCAAGATAGCTAAAGACTGTACATATAGGTTACAAAATATCCCTACAATACTCTAATAATAAACACTCAGTGAACGAAAACTATGGATGAGCAATACTGTCGTCATTTTATAAACATATTATTCAGGTTTAATATATTTTTCCACCGATGTTCAACGTGGAAAGAACGTCTACCTTAAGCTAGCAATATATTGCATGTGTAGATTACTAGTATACATACAATACTCAAAAAATAAATACCAGTAAACAAAACGAATGGACAAGTTTCAGCATCCAGTCATTTTATAAATATACTTAACAGGCTTAAAATATTTTAGTCACCAATGATCAACAGACTCTTTCCGGTAAAAGTTTATTTGAGAGATCTGGTTTCGATAGATTTGGAATAAAACAGTGAGTGATATATTGAATAGCTAATTTAAGTTGTGAATCCGTGTTAAATTTAATGAAACCAATCAGCAAAATACTATTCTATCCTATGCCTTATCGTTACACGAATAATATACAGTTATGGTGTATGGGTAAAAATGTCGACTGATCAATTTGTGAGCTTTTGGCCGACGGTGCTGCAGTCCAATTTATTAAAAGTTCGATATTATCTCGCCGCTTTTGCCACACACCAATATCCATATTTTTATTTAATTTGAACGAATGATTCATCAGGCGTACAAATTGGGCACTCAGCTCTAAACTAAGGTAATTCAAAAGTGCAAACGCTCGAAAAGAGATGGGTATTTTTATTCATCCATGAGCGAATTTAACCCGGCTGAAAACACGTTAATTATTTCATACGCTTTATTTTTGCGCAGGTGAATTTATTTCATCCGGACTTCTGCTTTTTTCCTCCTCATTCGGCATTTTAAAAAAATTTCAATTACGGTATAAAAACAAGAATTTTTAATTCCGAGCGAAAACATTGCCCAAATGTTAAGAGAAGTTAAATGCAATTATCGTTCGATGAGAAATAAAATTGAAAAATTAATTTGCTCCTCGAATGTAATGGAAAAAATGGATTCTCGTTTATTCCTTTCGTTAGCATGGTATTTTCATTGGACTTCATTGGTGGAAAAAAACACATCTACGAGCGATGAAAGCATTTAATTTGGGCCTCATTCCAATTTTAAAGCGACATATATTTTCCGCGGTGACGGTCGGAGAACTTTTGGTTCTTGGTTACCATTAATACGGGGAAAATTTCGATCGGTGAAAAATCGGCGAATAGATTTCAATTAGGAAAATAGCGACTCTGGCAAACGAAAACATTCGCGCCATGTTTACTCGTGTTCCGATTTTGAAATTCGTCACAATAACTCCATTTGAAATTGCTTCGAGGAAATAACATACTAATTATTGCTTTCTCCGGAAAGAAACTCGGATCTCAAATTAAACCTCAGATTATCCTTGCCTGTTCGCAGAGCTGACTTGAATGTGCCCTCAAATCAGCACAGTCGTCATTGCAACCATTTACGTGTATTTATTTGACAACTTCGCGGTTTTTTCAATTACTTAATTTTAACGACATCGAATTCTTAAATTGATCAACACAAAGGTATTATTTTTCAAGAATATATGAGCTAAATACTCTTAACAATTCACGCTTTCTTTACATGATAGAATAAGTCGAAATCAAGGCCTTGTTTACTGAACCTAATTTCTGTAAAATTTAGTTGAATTCATTTCCCAGTAAAAAAGAATGTTAAATCATTGACAAGATTTTATGCATTCCATTAAATAAAGTTATCAGTCCAGGAGGCGGTTAGGTAAGGTCTTACCAGCCAACCCTAGGAAATCTCGTTTGAGTCCCGCTGGGGTGGATTTTTCAAAATACAAAGCATGTTATTTGTGAGTGTACGTACGTTACTGTTTGTTGGTTCTTAAATGCCTAACGAGAAGGCACAAGAAGATATTTTTGGGTTATTAGCTGATAAAGATAAGTGATTCTACCACTTGATTCGAAAGTTAAATGCCTCAATTTATTTACGTTAAGTTTCCGGATTTATTTCATCGCTCCTACTAATATGTATTGGCTCGCCATGAAGTTCCTCACGAGTTCTACATATTTTACACCCCCCGTTGTACATTTCAAATGTTCCTTTTGTGTTTTCCTTATTCCCCGAGAAATATCCCTTTTATCACACTCCTCAAGATTCCGTTTCCAGGCAGTCATTCCATTCAAATTCAATCAAAAAACCTCTAGCAACAAATGTTGTCTCCTCCGCTTCTCCGTCACCATTCGAATATCCTCTCTTCTTCTGATAAATCTCTCAAAGCCCTACAATGCCTCTTTTATAGTCGATTTTTCACTTACCCTCCCATTTTTTATCAAAAATACAGCATCAGAGCCATTAAAGGAATCATATGGAATGTCTGGTTCTCTTACATCATTGTCCTAAATATGGAACACTTCGAATGTGTAGTTTAGGAACTTATCACTAGATGACTGAATTCTACGTTCTCAGATGAATCACGGAGTTATAATTCGTTAAAAACTTTCTTGTGATAAGCAAAATTGTTAAATCTTGAGCTCTAATGTAAAGCTCTGCCAAATTTTCCCTATTTTTAATGTAAAAACATAAGAGATCTGTAAAACTTTGAGCGATTTCAGCAATACGGCCAGAATTTCTAATCTGCATATGTTCCGCATGTATGCACGGATTGATACACTGCAGTAATAAAACGCAAACATTGTTAAATTGTGTTCTGAAGGATTGATTATGTTTTCAAATATTTGTAACCTATGCTTACATTGAAATATTATGTAACATGCCCTAGCTGGTGAAAAACCGGGCCGGCCTCGAACCTGTGACCTCAGTTTAAACAGTTGAAAATCTTACCCCACCGCCACAGTGGCCGCCGTACATGTAAAGATGTGTTGTAAGCACAAAATAATTTATTTTGAAACATTTTGTTAGATATTGGGTAGATATATTTTATAATTTCTTGCATGAAATATAAAAGAATTTCAATTCAATTTAAAATAAAATATGGGAGTTACTAATTTAGTGTTTTCCTTGTTTATCAAAATTTAGGACCTGTTCATTAGTGAGTCAACCAAGTGAAAGAAGGCACAGCGAATGAATCGACCGTGTTTGTTAAATAAAAACGGACTCGTACGTTATGGTAAGTGACCTTTTATCCTTATATATTATATATCCTTATAAATTGTTATCTTGAACTTATCGCGGGGATTGAAAGTTCTTCGTTAGTGATTCCCTCCGTCAATCTGATCCAAATAATTCTTCGGTAACACCAAATCTCCACAGCTTCTAATCTCTTTTGCTCTGCCACTGTTATTGTGCAGGTTTCACTTTCACATAAGAGCATTATCCAAATATATGTTTAAACATATTGCTTTCTTACTCGAAGGCTTGTGTCACCTACTGTCAGCAGGCTCATCTTCCGTAAGAATGCCTTCCTTATTTTGACTATTCTGCTCACAATGTCTTCCTTGCTCCTTCAATCACTGGTGATCCTGATTCCCATATAACATGTTTTTCTCTACACGGCACATCAGTCCAGAATAGGTCCTGCTAAGCTATTTATACATAGCTTGTCAGCAGGTTCCTAATTGACCACATACTATATTCCTTCCTATTCGTTCCTGTTTGAACATAACTCTTCAACTAGTGGAAAATTATTCTGCCAAAGGTTAACGGTGATTCTGTCTTCTAATTGGGAATATAAGAACGTTTTAAGTACAAAAATCTATTATGAGGTCTTAAGTATATAGAAGCGCGAGGTTGTAAATGGTAGTTTTATGCTTTGCGTTCTGCGCTGGGAGTCATTACCCTTTTCTGCTCCGGGCAAGGGTTAATCTCCAAATGGTGAGCCGTTCTTCATCTCCTGGACCGGCTTACACTTCTGGAACGGCCGCAGCGAAGGGAATGAAGGGGGAAGATGTGGAAAAAGAGGTGTAGGAGATGTAGGAGGAGAGGCGGAGGGGATATTGGGAGTGGAGGGACATACTGAGAAAGTATGAAGGGGGAACGGGAGGGCGCCTTTGGTCCGTCAGGGACTGCCCGAGGGGGGAGTTTTCGAAGTCCGTGGACGTGTGTGGTGCGGCGGAGGGGCCGAGGTAAGGGTGGGTGGGTGGGGGAAAGGGAGGGTTTAGGACGAAGTAGGGGAAGGGGGAAGGAGAAAGGGCTTTAGCGGTAGGGGCGGAAGGAAATGACAGACCTGGCTCCGAAAATCGATAAGCTGCCGAAGGCTTGCATGGATGGGGAGGTCAAGGGAGTGGGAGGGTGAGGCGGGGGGTTGTATGTTGAGCGGGTGGGGTAGGAGGGGGCGTAGTAGTGGACGCGAAGAGAGCGTAGGTGGAGCCACGGATATACCACACGGCTGCACTCGCCGGAAGCAACGTCGCCGGAAAATACGCCGTGCGGTCATGTATTTATTTGTTACTATTTGCGAAATTTGGCAATTAAAAATTTTAAATAGCAATTGTACGAATATTTTAAGGTAGCTTGATTTAGTCAATGATTTTGATCTCGTTATTAAGAGTAGTATCTCATCTTTCTAAAAATTCCTAAATATCTTTCAATTACCGCACCCTTTTTCGAGTTGACTGAAACTAATGATGCAAAGTTTTTAACTCCAAGATCCCGTCATAAAGTCAACAGTGTGTCCCTTACGTGTTTTCTCAACTATAAAAAGAATACAATTACCGACCACAGTAATTTCTGCAACGGGAAGATCTGGCGATATTTATTAAAGAAAATATGGTATGACCCTGTTTATTAATTAACCAGTTGATATATTTATCTATATTAGACTACTTTTCCGTTGGCTTATTCTGGATGAAAACTACAGAAAAAACGTAACTTCTAAGAAAATAACAACATCGCGGTATGAAAATTTTGAAATATAAAGCTGTTGATGACTCTAACTTGGCCCTATCTTTCTTTGGCCAGAGGCAGAGACCGATACATCGGCGCAAGAAAAGAAGGGAAGGTTATGGGCAGATATGGGGACAAGAGTGCTAGTCTTAGATCCAGCATGCCCGGATGTGAATCCTGGAAAAGATGGCTATTTTTGGAGGACCCTCAATAACTCCTAGGGTAAAATTTAGTGCATAAAACTTGGAAATGTTTGCTGAGTACCATACTGAGATATACTTAGTGGTAACTATTAAGTGGTACTATTTCATTCGCTTAAATTCATCATGATTTTCCACCGTATCTCTCCAGTCAAAATTATACACACCTTCATGGAAGCTATAAGTTGAGCACTTAATGTTCAGTACTCTGTCGGGCCATAAGCATTAAGAGAAGGAAAGCTTTTTACTTGCAAAGTTGCCTAAGTTTTTGAATTTGGGATTTTTCAAGAATCTCTCGGTATCAGGGAAACTCATTCACCGAAATCAGTAGTTCATTATTTATTTCGTCTGTTTGCACACATGGCGGTTCTTTATCACCTGAAGAATGTCTTCATCACTTGAATGTGAATAAAATAATTTATGATCCAATGAGTACTAGAAACCTAATCACAAACAATCATGAGTACACCACAGCGCAACTGAGTCGGTCAATTCTCTCCAGGTGGAGGTGAGTCATACAAGAGGTGATTCCCTTATTTTCAGGCAAACAAGTTTATCATTTGCAAGTAAGTCAAAGGGTATGCTTGTTAGAGTAAGAAAGTCATTACGCATGCTAAGAAAAGGATATACCTCTATTTTTAACTTTTGCTAAATTCTTTTAGTTTTACTTCTGCCCTTTCCTTTTAAGACAATTATTTTGAATATGGCCCGATGGAATAGGACCGAATCACCCTTGCTTGTCTATTGTCAGGTGTCTGCATATAGCGACGCCGGTTATTCTCCACTCCCAAAGTGTTTCTTACCTTACCGAATAGCTTAGCTAAATATGAAAATTACCTCAGTCAGCGGTAACCTACTGAAGTAACAGACCAACTAAGGGAAGGTCGCGTGGCGCGGGAGAAGGTTGAAAGGGCAGGAAGAGGTAAAAGGAAGAGGAATCGAGTGAAAAGAGATGCAAGTGGGGAGTGGCGGTAGAGGGTGAACGTAGGTATGGACTTATTCTTTTCAAGTCAGTTCTTGTGGACGCAGGGGTGTTATGTCTGGAAAAACAAATAAATGCCGCCATTTTAACGGCAGAGGAGTCTTGCAGGTCACCGCATTTTTCTCGTATTCTTCCTCCCCTGGGCTATCCAATTCTCGGAATGCAGTCCACCTTCGACTCAGGAAACCTCCTTATTTAGCTAGGTATTTTTCTACTCATGGATGTTACATGGTGATGGAATGTCAGGTCGAGAACCAAAGGGGGCGATACAAAGTTTGTTTATGAAGGATTCGGCTTTACTTTTGAATATGGTAGAGAATGTGATTGCAAGTATTTTTCCCATTCAAAATTGAACGCAACTGTATTCTTCCGGAGCTATATCTACGAAAACACTACATTCAGTATGTTTGACTGTAGCAAAGAATACTTGAATCTCTACAGATTTCATTTGATGTCATTTGTTTTTTAAAACTCTTGATACATTCCAGTTCCGTCAGTCGAAAGGGCCTTTCGACGGGACATGTATTAAAAATTAATATACAAAAAAGCTATAACAAGTCAAGATAGTTCAGCTGAAGCTCATTATATTTCTCAATAAACACGGAATTGGTTCACCCGGTCAACTTTAATCAATCAACGTACTTTTACCGAAGTTGAATTGAACTTCTTTTAAAACCACCACATCAATATGGGATATTTAAACAAAATAGTATATAGATCATTAAAAATCTATAGCAATACGACCAATGTTTTTTCTACATAGCCATCATAAAAATTAGCTTCAATAAATTCAAAGAACAGAGACACTGCTCGGGCAGTAACTTAAACGGAGTCGCTCGCTAAATATCACACAATGGAGTGAAATTCACAGAGATTAATAACTCGGATTCGAACTAAGAATCAGTTTCAAGTGCTCTATCCAAATTCTCCCCTTTCTCTCCATTAAATACGCTGTGGAAGAGGACGACTTATTCACTCGTTAGACCACTCGCCGCGATATCTCTGGCTTGTGTTTTCAGGTGGGCTAGTCCAGGTGAATGATTTTATCCCAGTGAATTTCACTCAATTTAGCCATGAAAGGTAAGGATCACCTCCACACCGTTACTCGGCGTATAGCGACGCCGGTTATTCTCCACTCCCAAAGTGTTTCTTACCTTACCGAATAGCTTAGCTAAATATGAAAATGACCTCAGCGTATTTTTATCACAAAACATGCCAGGAATGTTCATCACAAAAAATGCTTAAAATATCATCCTCTTTCACCTAAAAAAATTGAGCGAACTCTTGCGGGGACATTTTTCATTCTATGCTAAATTAGAATATATAGCACTGTAAATAAAAATATTAGAGCGTGAAGTTTAAATTAAAGACTGGAATAATTAAACAAAAGAATTGTTTTGTAATAGTTCTAATATTTTAAGAGAATGGAGGGGTATAGAATTTCCAGAATGTCGTTAAAAATGCTGAGACAGGATGAAAAGACCTTAAGGTGCAAGTGGAAAAGGGTTTACAGTCAAGGAACTGGTGAACCCGCTAATGCCAACGTAACAGCATGTTTACGATTTTTCTTACACACATACTTATATACCAATCACGCCGTTCCCTTACGGGGTAGTCACAGTCACAAAGTTTCAGTGATAAATACATATTTGTACACCTAACTCTGCTTCAATATTTTCCTCCATACTGACCTATCCTTGTAAACCTCTTTTGCCTCATTTCCCCCCATACACTGCTTCATACACGCCCTCCTGTTTTTAAGACTCCTAATATTCTTCCTCCAAAGAATTTCCTCAGCCACATTCAATCACCACTTTCTCGGCCTACCTCTACCTCTCGCACTATTCATTTCACGCTTATATATCTCTTTCGTTATTTGACTCTCATCCATTCTCTTAACATGGCCAAACCAACGAAGCACATTGCTTTCATATATGTTTATTACTGGAGCATCTAACCCACATTCAATTATTACCCACTCATTCCAGACCCAATCCATCCTACTCCTGCTGCAAACACTCCTCAGATAACTCATTCCGACGGCGTTTAGTCTACTCCTTTGCCTATCCTGACATACCAATGTTTCGCTACCATACAACTAAGTGGGGAGAAGTACAATTTTTTACACGGCGATTCCTTGATATGGTCCACATGATACCTACCGCTTTATTTCCAGCATTCGCACGCCTCTTTATCTCCTTATCCTTCCTTGCATCTTTCTCAAACATCTTGCCTAAGTACACAAATAGTTTTTCTTTGCAAAATTATTCTAAAATAGAAGCTTCATACGTGATGGATGTGAGTGAGGAGAACTCATTGTAACACACTAGATGCGGAGATATATCGACAGTAAAGAGACTAAGCCAATTTAAATGAGCATTGGATGTACACTCAGTTTTTACCTCTCATTTCTAGATGTATTTTATGCCAAAGTGTTTTTATTTTGATATTTTAACTATCCAAATAAAAAGTATTCGTATTTTGGATGTTTCAGAGAACCTTTATTTGAAGTTAAAGCTTAATATAGCGTTTTAAATGGTGAAGTATTTTATTGGCAAATGTAAATTTTCAATTGGTATAAATGTGACCGGTTTCTACCACTACTAATTCAAGTCATTTTTAATCCATTCAATTAAGTTCCACTGCGATGACATCGAGAAAGTTTACGGTAGTAAAATTGTAAATGAAATAAAATCATTTCAACACGAGATTGACGCGCTCAATCGTATCCGTCTCGCGACGGAATGCGAGCACATTTAAAACCTTCTCAACTTTTTGCCGAGGGTTTTTTGGAGCGTCTGGGATATCGATCGAACTTTCACTGGCCAAGGTGCACACGACGGCTGCGCTACTGAAGCGATTGCAATCACAATTGCCCGATACGGAAGACCCCAAGACGACCACAACGAGACCGCCTCATGGCCTCCACCCTCCTCGCCCATTCCCTTGAAGAATGACCGTGATCCATGATCCGTGGCGACCAATCACCATTACACGAAGGGAAAGAGATGAAGGGGAAAGGGAAGTGATGGGTGGAAGAATGGGAAACTGCAGTGATGCAGTCATTTTTTTTAGATCGCAAGTTGTTAACGTTGACGAAGTCACCCACAAAAGTCGCCCTCGGTTGCTGTCGACTGTCATTGTCGCTGATTCTCAGGGATTGGAATCGGTGTATGGTATGGGGAAGACAACTGGGAGAAGCCACAAGGGTCTCTCCTCGGCCCTACCCCGCTTCCATTCCCATCTTTTCTCCAACCTCCTCCAGGAGTTTACCTCCCTCTTCTCCTTCCAAAGGCTTCCTCTCCCACTCAGCCTTCTCTTCCTCCTCCTCCTCCGCATAACACTCCACCCCCGCCTACGTTTCCCACCCCCACACCCTCTCTGTGCTGCCCCTTCACCCCCCACGGCCATCGGAAATCAAATCAAGAGTCGCCGGTCGCGGGACTGCCCCATTGGACAACGCCCCTTGGCCAATCGCGACCGGCCCCTGGAGAACCACGTGACCGCCGGACACCGATGAAATAAAACGAGGAGGAGGAAAAAAATAAATATAAAAAGAAAAAGAAAAACGGTGAAGGAGGTAGAAAGGAAGAAATGGGGAACCAGAAAAGAGAGAGAGGGAGAAAATATAGTAAGGGGGAGAAATTCTTTCCTTTACTCTCCGCCCCTCGCGCTTCTCACCCCACTGTCGTCCGCCCCTCCTCCCCAAACCCGTAAACCGTCCCAGAAAAATACTTCCCTGGAGACAATGTTTTATATTTCTTCCAACCCCTCCCCACTCGCCCCTCACTTCTCTCCCAAGTCCGCATCAAAGAGGTTTAGATTGTTGAGGGTGAGGGATATGAGGGGGCAGAAGGGGAGGAGGGGGGTATGGGAAGATCGGGGCGGAAGGGGAGGGGGGCTCCCACCCACCCATCCTCCCATTCCCTTATCCGACAGCCCCTTATCCCTCCTCCTTCCACCCCCTCCCGTCCCTCCCACGCGTCGCAGTCTCCCTACGTCCTCAAGTGCTTCCCAAGCCGTCTCCTTGCCTCCTCTTCCCGTTCTCCCCCTTAGATTTTTCATTCCCCTCTTCCTACACCCCCTCCTCCCCCGCATAAAGCACCCGGCCGTCCAGTTTTTGCTCTCTTCCCCCATCCATCCCCCTCTCTCCCGCTTCGTTTACTCTTCCTGCAAGTGAGAGAGCCAGCCAGCCAGCCTTTCGTTCACCCAGATCCCATCTTTTTCTTCCTCGATCCGCCTCCAAGGGATAATGCCGCTTTGACACCAGTCCGGTAGTGACGAGAAAAAAATTCATTTAAAAAAGTCCGTGTGGTCGGCACGTTCATAACTTTCTTTTGACGCTACGCCATTCTATCCCATGACGACTGTTACACGAAAAAATTATTTTACCGGCGATCTTTCCACATATAACGAGACATAATTGTATGAGCCTAACAAAGAAGAATGTAAGAAGGGAACAGTCACGTTCTCCGTATCCGTTATTAGTTCTCCACACTCACATCCGTCACGTATAAAGCTTATATTTTAGAATAATTTCGAAAAGAAAAACTTTTTGTATACTTAGGTAAGATTTTTGAGATACGCCTCCAATAGATAATGCCGCTTTGACACCAGCCCGGTAGTGACGATAAAAAAATTCATGTAGTCGGCACGTTCATAACTTCCTTTTTACGCCTCAATATTCTATCCCTGTTATATCAACTGTTACACGATAAAAATGATTTTACCAGCGATTTTTCCACAAATAACGAGTCATAATTATATGAGCCTAACAAAGAAGGATGTGAGAAGGATGGACTACTAGGATATTGTAGAACTAGCTATTAATGAAGATAAACAGAAAGCTGGAGTGCCAATACTAGGAATTCTAGCATTGAAATTTTTATTGATATCGCGCAATATGCTAAGCAGAAATGAAAATATTTGAGCCAGCCGAACTTCACCGGTTACTTTTCTTTTGGTATTAATATTTCATAAATACTACTATTTTGAAAAGTAAATAATTTAAGTCAAGCTGGTATCATATGGACAAATAATTATGGCAATAAGTTTAGACCAAACAAGTTTCAGGTTCTTGCTTACTGGGAAAATGAAAAGAATGTGGCTTGATTCAAAGTTATCAATTTATATACTTATTACACTTTGTAATAGAGTAAACTCCACCCGTCTTACCGTTCTCAAGCCTCTTTGGACAATATGTCCTAACAATACGAGGTGCTACCCAAAAGTTCGGGGAATTTTACCATAAAAATATAATAGCATACCATGACTTCTCATTTCTACCGTCTCCTTTGAAATAGTCCCCTTGGGCATTGATACAGCGATCCCAGCGTTTTTTCCATGATTCCATGCATCCCTGGAAGTCGGCAAGTGTAAGTGTTCCAAGCACATTCTGCGTTTCTTCCTGGATCTCCTCAATTGTGTTAAAACGATGGCCTTTCAATTAAAATTTTATTTTGGGAAAGAGAAAAAAGTCGCACGGGTCGAGGTCAGGCGAATAGGGTGACTTTTTTGACTTCCAAAAACACGGTAGTGTTTTTGGAAGTCAAAAAATTCCGAACGACTAGCGATGAGTGCGCGGGCGCGTTGTATTGGTGCAGAACCCAGCTGTTGTTAGCCCACTGATCTGAACGTTTACGCCTAATGCTTTCACGTAACTGCTTCAAAACTTCAGAATAGAACCTTCCAGTAATAGTATGACCGGGAAGAACAATTTTATTATGGATGATGCCTTTGATGTCTAAATAAACAATTATCATGGACTTGACGTTACTGCGAACTTGGCGTGCTTTTTTGGGCCGGGGTGAACGTTGCGACTTCCACTGCGATGACCGCTGCTTAGTTTCAGGGTCATAACCGTACATCCATGTCTCATCACCGGTCACGATATTGACGATGAAGTTAGGGTCATCTCATGCTGCATTTTTCAATTTACTGCAGACAGCTACGCAATTTTCTTTCTGGTCGCTGTTCAACAGTCTTGGTACGAATTTTGCAGCAATGCGTCTCATTTTCAAATTGTCTGACAAGATGCATTGCACGGACCCGTATGACATTTTAACGATTACAGAGACATCACGGATTGTTCGTCTACGATCTGCAACAATAGCATCTCGCACTTTTATGATGTTTTCCGGTGTTGTGCTTGTTGACGGTCGTCCTGAACGCTCTTCGTCGTCTACTGTCGTTCGTCCATCTTTGAATCGTTTGTACTAAAAAAAGTTATACTTTGACACAGCACTCTCGCCAAATGCTTCCACAACCATGCGATGGGTTTCAGTAGCAGTTTTTTTAAGCTTGAAGCAAAATTTGATGTAGGTTCTTTGCTCTTTAAAATCTGCCATTTAGAAAATCGCCGAAACACTAAAACACAACGTTACACAACCGCACGAAACTCAACAATGCAGGCTCTCACCATCACAATTGTTGAAACAATTTACAAAGAGTACTGTTAGCCGCATATAGCGGCAGCAGGTCATACCGCCATTGGTTTGCGCGCAACATTCAAATTCTCCAAACATTTGGGTAGCACCTCGTATTTATTGAAGAAATCACAGCCAAATAAATTATCAGTTATTTCACTTCACCCGAGTGTCTCCAAAATATCAACCAAATGTGATTTTCGTAAGTATTAAACTAATTCAATGCTACGATTTCAATTATATTCATGTGTAATCATTGGAGTGAATTTTTTCTATTGTTGAATAGTCTATAGCTGGACACTTCTATCCAAGACTGAAAAGTACTTGTATCTAAAATTGGGATCCTCAATCAAAATACGAGGGCAGATTTATTAAAAATAGAAAGCAGATGTATTTTAAGTTTACCAATGATCGATTAAAACTTGACTTATACGTTTGATGAATTCATATGTTTTCATTGGGCCATAAAATTATCCACAGTTTTCTAAATAAGATTCTAAACCACGTGATATCAATTTTAATTGCTTCTTGATCGGTGATTTTAAATTGGTAGTGAAGAGTTTAGTTTCCGGAAAAGAGAACTATTCCTTCTTTTGGAAATATAAAGTTAGATGAAGTGCGTGACTTTTACATGCAACACCAAACGTGATCAAGACCAAAAAAATGTATAAAGTATCTTATCTCAAGCAATCATTCTTAAGACTAATTTATAGGGGTAAATAAATCCTTTGATGGCCTTTTCGTCGTCACCGAGGACAAAAAGTGCACTTGCAAAGAAATGGCTCCGTGCGTCCCGGGAGAGGAAGCATGCTCTCGGAAAACATTCTCATAAAGCTAAGCGAGTCGTGAAAATTAACGACACTCCCTCCGTGTAATGAATTTCGAATTTCCGATCCCGCTTAGGAAAAAAATACTAGCATCATTTTGGGGGAATATGCGTCGGCATGCAGAGGAAGAGGAATAGGTGCGGGGTCATAAAAACCGAAAATGAAACTAAAAAAATTCCACTCTAAGGTTTTACGATATTGCAATACTTCGACTGCAATATGTGATAATATAATTGTAAAAGATGTTGCTAATTTTCACTGAAAAATCGGTTGGTACAATACCTTGCCCTATGGCCCGATTTATTCCAAATGGCTTTCGTTGTTATTCAATGGGAACTTTTGCAAGTTCACTCAATCGTATAATAGAAGGACACTTTATATTTTATTTGATTTTCTCGGATTACATTGTTTCTTTTTTAATTTTTTCCATTATGGCAATAGTTATCTTATGTCACTCAATATATCTATCAGCACCTAGAAAAAAAACGGCATCATTATTTCATGTGGTATGAGGTATCATGCGCTATGAGAATCAAATAAATAGGGATTTATTGGTAATAAAATGAGAAATGTGCTCAAATATGACCGTCGATTCATATAAACGGATGAGTAGAATTAATTTAAATGCGACATGATATTTAAAATATTTTAATGGAATCTACCGATGCACGCCTCACTCACACGGTGCAGGCAATTCAGCAGTTGGCATTTTAGCTCTCATTTAAGCGACAAGTGGGGATCGGAAATGTATCACTGGAAAATATAGTTCATTATTGTAATAGGAGTCCAATACAAGTAAGTCGTATTATATAGAACTTTTCTACGCTATTTTTAAATATATTTTTCAGCACTAAAATTTTGAGGAATATGTACAATAGACGAAATTGACAACTCTTCAAACCCCTATGGATGGAGAACAAGTTGTTCTCCCGAACGATGGGAGATATGGAGCTGCTTACCCGGTAAAATGCCAGGGAGACCGTTATCCAGCTGATACGCAGGAAAAATCTAAGATCATTCAACGAACTTGACGATTTTATCAATAAGGTTATATTTTACTTTCATTCAACTAGTTAATAAAATATACCTATGCGATACAATCAACCAGTATGCTATGCCCTGCAATGGTGGGTATTTCATATCTGCAACGATACAAAATTCCCCTTGTTGCTCCATCTTGAAATGTGTGTATCGCACAATCTAACGCATCCAACGAATCATTCGTCAAGTAACTTCCACTTCAACTTCCTTTATCTCGCCTGTGATTTTTCCTCTTTCAGTTTTTGTAGTTGGGAAAGCACATTGAAGAGGTCAGATACGGTCGATATAAACGCCTTCTAGAGAGAGGAGAGAAAATGGCTTTACCGTGCGGAAAATGAAAAAAAACTAAAAGGGAGAGACATGCAAAACTTTTACGTTTGAATGAAATAGAAGAGCGGAAACAGAAACTTATAGACACACCACAGCGTCTCAAATATCTAGAGCTTTAACGCTTTTAATCTTACACAATAAATTTTCCTTCCTTTTTGAAAACATAATAATCCCATCTCTTAGCTCTTTCACCCTTCACCATCATCGACCATTTTCAATACGAATATTGGTTTTATGTACGTCCTCACTCATTTCCACATCAAGATAACCGCTCCTTCACTTTCTTCAATTATGTCCTATATAATTTACCATTTTTACATCCTAAATAGTTGTATTTGCATATTAAATCTTGGGTCATGTTTAATGTTCCATTCCACTTGCTGTATCTTCGAATACTTTTTGAGGATGCTGTATGCTCAAGAGTAAGTCTTGTGACAATATCTTACACTTTTGCTAAATTTCCAACAGCCATCTTTTACATTAGTCCAGACCTGATTAAATCTTTATCGTATATCGTTTTCCAGTTATCTGTGTCGGTTTCCATCGTCCAAAGTATGCCTCTGAGCTAAAATAAATGAGATAATAACGCATGGTTGCTGTAATTGTTCTTTTGATTGCATATTCCATGGTATTTCATCCCTTTTATTGTTTCATTATTTTTCAGACTAACAATCTACTTTTTGACAATATTCACATATATTTATCCTAACTGCTGGTTTTATGAGATTTCTTCAAAAAAATTCTCTCGGCGACTAGAAGGTTGCCAGAAAGGGACTTCATAATATGCCAGATCAACAAAATGAGTTGCCAAGTCAAGGGAGTAAAGTAAAATGACATTGCTTTAAAAAACATGGGTTCGCACAGTACTTCATTTTCCTCGTTCCCAGCACCATATTGTATTCGAGACATACACCAAATGTATTAGATAAGCTCTTGGATAAATAAGGAAATAATTTGTGGACGCGCTTTAACTTATTGATTTTTTCCTGGTACGTGTCACGATTGTCTAAGCTATTTTCAGCTGTATCCGCCTTTTGTCCACCTCAACCAAACTCTTTCTTTCTTTCTCGATGTTTTTCTTTTTATTATTCAGTTTAAAATGCAACAGTCATTGATGGTTTTTCGTGGGACCCGGCGGTTTTTGCAATTTATCACGAGGAGGCTAACGTTTTTAAGGCCATCTTGTGTGATTTTGAGTTCTTGGATGACTTTTTTCTGTTTCTCCAACACATGGATTGATATAATTTCTATTTGTAGGTACATGGAATAGAAAATGAATAAATAAACGTAAAAAATAATTAATAAAAGTATGAATATTAAGATATTTTACATAAAAATGATTATTAATAAGCTACAAGTCTTATCAACCTCCTGAAAAACTACATTCTTCACCTGGACAACCATGAACGCCCCTGGATTTTTGGGAATATAACTCCGTCAGCTGCCTATTTGAACTCATCTTCGGACAGAATTCTCTCGTTGCATGGGCTACTCGGCTCACATTTCTCCCCCTCACCCCTGTACGAAATAAAAGCCACCCCCTGCCACCCTACTATATCTTCTCCCCTCAAAAAACGCTCTTAATAGCTTTCCAAAAAACCCATTCCCGAGACCCAGACACACATTTTTACACGGAGAGAAGTTTTTTGGCAGAGGGCAGGCTGCGAGTTTTTCCCGTGCGATGTCGGGGTGGTTTGGAGGGGGAGGAGGAGGGAGGGAGTCGAGTGGGTGGGGAGGGTAGGGAGGGGGTTAAGGAAGGAAATAATACGCTCCCACTGCGTGACTTCTTTTTATGACCGAAGACAGACTTTGTATACAGACGAGTTTACCCCCTCCACTGACTCTGTCCCCACTCTCCCTCTTTCTTTCCTACCCTTTCCCGGTACACGCCCCCCTTCCCTCCTCCGTCACTTCTCCAACCCCCCACTTCCGTCCCGCGTTGCTCGAGAAAGGAGTGGCGAGGCCATAACCCTGTCCATTGGAAGAGCGTATTACGTCTCACACCTCTCCCGTTCCACTTCCACCAAAAGAAAGAAGTACTTCTTTCCCTTCCTTCTCCTTCTCTCGAGTTCCATACACTCACTCGCCTCTCCTCCTTCCTCATTCATCTGCATTCTATTCCTTTGCAATAACCAACTCGCTTTTTTTTCGGTCAGAGTAGGTTCGGCGGTCGTTGGTGAATTATCATACGCTCCACTTCCCACTCGCGAGGCCCCGGGATCGATTCCAGCGGTGGGCGGAGATTACTGTAACTCTTTACTGCGGCTCATTTTCCTCCCGAGAATGTTACTGCCAAACTGAGGCCGTAACCCGGCCGCATTTTATTCACTGTGAATGAGGTTTTTGCTTTACGTGTCGCTTTTATGGAGCGGTGGTGAACTGGCACCTTGCGACGGCTGGTATGGTAATGTACAGATTTTGATCCTTCAATGGTTTCCATTTCAAAAAATTGGTTTTAATTACTTTCAGTAGACTTTACTCATCACTCAACCTAGTCGTATTTTTAATCCAGATGTTAATCAAGCTGCTATCTCAGGATGGAAGAAAAATATATCGGTACATTTGTGGAAGACGATCAAAATTTAATAGTTCTTATGATAGCAAGCAGTATCTCTGAATCGTCATAATACTTTATTACTTCTAATTTTTTCATAATAATGCATATACTTAGGTCCATTGTGTTTATAAATTAAGGAGGCATACCTCTGGCATATATTTATATATTGTTGAATTATTTGAGCTTCAATTCAGATGGACAAAATTAATGTAAAACATACATGCTCTGAGGGTAGATTCAAAACACCTATTAACCTAATACTTCGCATATGAAGATATCACAATTTTTACAACTTTATTTCTGTGGCTTATAAACAATAAAAATAACACTATTTTTCTTGGCACAAGAGATATATAGGTTTAACTCAAGAAAGTTTTCGCATCATAACTATTTCCCTCTGGCAATTGCCTCTATACATATAGCGCTTTGTAGGCTGTCTAGTATTTCATCATTTCAGTTTTCAATATTTCATAGAGCAAAATCTAAAAAAGAGATCATCATTCCGCTTTCTTACGTGGCAAAAATTGTATTCTGGTCGTTCTCATCGAAAGAATTCGACACACGGGAGCCTGAAAATTCGCGAAAAACTTCCACTGAGCGAGTAAACGCAAAGGCTGTGGACAAAAAGGGAGTCGATTCCTTTTTAAGGTTACTTTTTTTAAGTTTTCTATGGACATCTATTATTACCATTCCCTTATACCCGACTGCCTCCAACTCGCCGCCTTCGTAAACTTGAACTTTTTCCTTTCCCCCGGAATCCATTCTCTCTCGTGCCATTCAGCATTTATTTATTGCTTCAAACTTACGTCTTTATCTGTTTTCCCTTTCCCCCCAATCCCTTCCTTACCTTAATATTAGATTCAATGTCCTTCCCTTACACTAAATTCTCGCTCTTTCTTCCTCCTTTGGTCTCCTCGTTCCTCCGCCGACCTCTTCCTCCTCGCCCTTTCCTCCACATTTCCTCAGCCTCGCATATCCTTCTCCTCCTCCCTGTGCACTCTCCTCTTCGTGCGCCTTCCTAACTTCATCTTGCCTTTTATAGTAGCCCCCTTTCTCTCTCTCTCTTCCCGCATCCCTTCTCCGATACAGACTTCGTAATCTCGGGGAAAAAGGAGGACGATTCCAATGGGTACATACCACTTCCGAGGATTCGCGGGAATAGGCGACCCTCGACACTGTTTTCCTAAAAGGATAGGGTTATTCCGAACGGTTTCTATTCCTTTTCCTCTCCGATAGGCACAACGAAAAATGTAATCGAGGCAATTGCGATGGAGTGAAGTATTTATTGTAGAAGTACTTCTGAAGTACCATGGGATCATTCATGGAGGAGAAGAGCTTACCAAATGATAAGTGGGTATTCTTCAAGATTAAATCGTTCAAGCATAAATAATTAACGTTTGCCGCCTTCTTAACGTACATTTATGTTCATAAATATCTTCTTTATGAACATGATTTCATTTTTTTCAATAGCAAAAGAGACTGAATGATGACAAAATAAGGAATGATGAAGTGCACAGAAGAGTAGAAGAGGAAAGGACCACATAGAACACCATGCAGAACAGAAGAACGAGATGGATTGGGCACACCTTGAGACACATTGGTTTTGTGAAGATCGTAATTGAAGTTAAAACAGAGGGAAAAGTCCCCTGGGGAAGACCTAGGAGTTAGTTCATGGACCAAGTAAAGAGGAAAGTACATAGAAAGAGATACCAGGAGTTAAGGGATTAGTTAAAGTTAAAGTTAAGGGAAAGGTTAAGGCATTAGATAGTGAAGGGTAGAGGTCTACAGTCAACCAATCTTAGGATTGAACGACCAATGATGATTGAGAGACTGAATAGAGAAGTGGTCTCTAGAATATCAGAATGGCCCCATTCAATGAAAGTGTATGAACTTCATCTTTTCAATAAAAGAAGAGAAATGTTGGAAAAGAAACTTACTCTCTGAACTACTGTACCACTTTATGGAAATTCTCCTAGTGTTATCTTCCACGCTTAATTTATTCATAGGCTTTCCACCACCCACGCTGTTATAATTCAAACTCTCCATATAACTGCATATTCAAGCCAGCTAAGAATAATCAAGTTAACGTTGAAACCACTGTAAAATAAACAGCATTGCCTCTGAGCATCAAAAGAATAACTCCTTTAGTTCGCCTATAGTCTACAGTTGTGGTTTTCCGCAAACGTCGCGGCGAGGGTATGTAATTTTTATTTTTGCAAAAC
Organism: Ceriagrion tenellum; assembly: GCA_963169105.1. Lineage (NCBI taxonomy): Eukaryota > Metazoa > Arthropoda > Insecta > Odonata > Coenagrionidae > Ceriagrion > Ceriagrion tenellum. Next base: position 33,145,734 of record OY720635.1, on the reverse strand, counting down.
CGCCACGTGAGAGTTTTCCACTCATTTTTTTCTTTCAAGTCTGAATAATAGACTCTTGGCGTCTTTGCGTGATGTCGTGGATTTACAAATCCAAAGTTCGCGACAAACTCTTTCCGCCGCTCTATTCTATCTTTCTCATGTGATGCAACAGTTCAACGGACGCGTGCTCCGTAATGGCGACGAAACACATTCGCGTGTTCGCCGGGAAGACTCCATTTGCATCGGTAGATTGCATGAACACTCCACTTTGATGAAGGCGCATGCCTCGCTTCTGAAAACGCTCTTTTTCTCGACCGATTTCCTCGCCGCTGCTCACCTGTTCCTCCTCTTCGCCCAAGCGCAGAGCGCCCTCGTGGGCTCATCACGCAGCGGACGAGGAAACTCGTCGCAGGTGACATTCTGCCGCCCACCATCAATATTCATAAGGCTGAATGGAGCAATGCATGAATCACGGCAATTACCTGTTCAAAGAAGGGTGGACATACCCATTGATCATTCGGAATATGTTGTTTTTCGATGTGCTAAAGAAACTTATTCTAGAATAGGGGTGTCATTCAGGCGGCCCGGGGACCTCATGCAAACTTTCGGAAGCAAACTTGCGGATCGTACAAAAGGCACTTAAGCTGGCACTTTATTTTTTAGTTTTTTAGCCGGTGACGTATTAATGTATCTTTTATAGCATATACGCTCATGTTCATTCATTGGTTGTGCAATCCTAAGATTAGTTGACTTCAACCCTCCATCCTTCTCTATCTAATGTTTGGTCCATTACTTCATGGTAGCTCTTCCTAAGTATGTACATGTTACAGTTTAAATTGCCATTTTTTTCCTTTGTCCAACAACTTCCTTTCTTAACATCCATGAAAATCACAAGCCACCATATCATTTCTAGGCACGTTTTCTGTTTCTAAGTTACTGTCATAAAAATATTCAGCGATAATTTTAATTGAAATAATTCTATTAATTGTCACATGTGGCCTTCATAGCAACCTTAAAGTAGCCCATATGGCATCCGGGGAACCCTTGGTTTGATGTGTCTTTTCCAGATCGTAGGCTTTTGTAGCAGGTAATAGATCCTGACGCGACTTGCGAGAACGGAAGGAGCTAGACCCATAATTTCGGACTTATTATTCGCGCGTGTGAGAATCAGTTAAAGAAGGATGAGTTTCTGATGTGGCTTTCGAGTTTCGTTGCGATTGAAGAATTTTTAGCTCAACGTTTCCCTCGCGTTTCAGCGGGCGTCTTCAGGAGCGAAGTGAACGTTGCTGTAATTATCGCTTTACCAGGAGGCTCTGGCTGTAATCGGTGATGACTACAACAACAATCCCTTTCTGATGACACCCGACGCAATGCAAGGGAAACGCTGAGCGAAAAATTCTTCAGTCGCAGCGGAACTCGAAAGCCACATCAGAAACTTATTCTACTTTGATTGAGTTCCACAAGCGTGAGGCCAAAAGTTCGGAATTTTTGTGCCTTCCCTAACTCTGGTTCTTTCTATGTTTACTCTCGACATGCTGTTTTTACAAAACTGTTTTCTTCTTTGGCCTTTTCATCTGCAATCGAAGCCGCGACCCACTCGGATACTGCGCCTCCCTGTGAACTGATACTGAGCAAATTAATCTCAAATGGAAATCAACACCAATCGCGGTAAGATGACAATGTTTGTGGATTATTTTAGCTTTAGAATTAAACTCTTGAGCCCCATCTTACAAGTAATCTCTTAAGGACACGGAACAACCACTCCTTCAAGCAAATCTATCGCTCCCTCGCAGATTCATAATGATATGGATTTTTCTCGGTATTTCCATGAAAAGCATCAATTCATCCAATTTAATGAAAGCCATCTCGATCAGTTATTGACAACTTCTACATAAAAATCGACATAATACTCTGCAATCCACCACATGGGCGTATGGCAGGGGGTGTGAGGACACCTTACGTGCAATGATTTAAGGCATAATGTTTTTGGAGGTGAAATGGTGCTGCGTATCACATGAAAATGTTGAGTGGAGCTCAGTTTTTTTTGTTTTCGAGGTCCGATAATAATGTATGGCTCCTATTTTATAGCCTTTTTCAGACTTATAGATGTAGTGTGGCATCAAAATAATATTCTCAGTGTCGCTCTGAAACCCACCAGTTCTGAATTTCTTAAGCAGGGTAAGCCTAACGTATGGACTTCAAGTCATACTGTCATTTCTCTTGTTCGCAACTCTTCAGACTAGACGAGAAGACAAGAGGGGCCTTTGCTGTGAATTGGGACATTTCAATTCTTTCAATTGTTGAAATTCTGGGAAGGGAAGTTCAAACATTGTCAAATTCATTAGAGTAACATCGCATGGTGCAACAAGCCCAAAGAAATCAAATTAATAGGAAGAGTCACATTAACGAGATGTCAAACTAGATAAATCAAGAAATAGATCAATGCCTTGGGATAAGCGCTAGTTCACCCTCGTCACACGTGCTCACAGTTCAGTCAACGAAAAAATGAATGACGATAATTCTATCGACAGTTTTCCTATTAAAATGATTACCTTACTACCTCAATTTGACCGCCGTCAGTTGAGTAATTATTGAGGAGGATATTCCAGGAATTTTGCCGGATCAATGGAGATCGCGTGCTAACTGGCTGAGTTGCAGTATATCCGCGAAGATCGAGGGCCGGATTCGGAGGAGTGGGGAAATGAAGGACAGGGGAAGGGGGAGGGAAGGAGAATGAAGTAGAGGACAGGGGGAATAAGGAGAAGGATGTTACCATAAAGAAAGAAGATGGAATGAGGAATTTGTGGGGGGTTTGGGAACGGTGAGGGGGCGGGAAGAGGGAAAAGGAGACACACATACAGAGGGAGAATGAGAGAGAGAGAGAGAGACTTTGAGTTTAGCGACTCGGAAACGTTATTTTGGGGCGCGATAATTTAAACGTTTAAGATGCAAAACTTTACCCAGACATTTCTCTTCCCTCTCTGAGAGCAAGGCCTGAACGCGGAGAAGGGATAATTTATGACAGAGTAGGGAAAGCGGAGAAGCAGCGGAATTCAGAGGGGACTGATGGGGGGGAGAGGGTTGTGAATGTTTGGAAGAAGGGGGTGGGTGTTGAGAGAGGGTGTGAGTTTTCAAGAGATGGAATAAGTGGGGAATGGGCTGAATGGGTTGGGAGACGGAGAGGTACGGGTTAAAGCTGTGCACGGGTGCAGTGAAGATACAGGAAAGATCGAATATAGCAATATTAATTGTTCTGTGAAAAATTATTTTGGACCTTTGACGACAAGTATACATGGCAAGTCATACAGTCGGTAAAAATAAAATATAAACAGTAGCTACTGAAAAATCCGTCGCTCCTATTTTAGGGGAACGTTACGAAATAGGATTAAATTATGAAATGTGAAGATAAAACGTCAAAACAGTACATCAACATAAATACTCCTTTGGGAAACGATATAGGCTCAGAAATCTATGCTCAAACAAAATTTCTAGTGTCGTAACATTACTTGGGATAAAATGAATAAGCCCGCTTCGTTCGGTTTAACAGTTTTTTACACACCAAATCCACCCTTAAAATTCGCTTATTCCCTGTCGAAAATCCCCTTGAAATACGATGGCTCGGTTGTGCAACTAGATCACAAACGTGCCAATGCCGTGCAACTGCCAATTTTGAAACGCGGGTTATAATATTACAGGAAAGTCAAATGATTTTTTTGCAGCGAATTTCATCTCCCTCGCATGATTCTTCTCTATCATGTACGTGACAAGGTACCAAGTCATTTTTTTAATGCCATGATTGGAAAATCATCGAACTGTTAAGCAAACATCTGGTAGTGGATGCATGGAATTTACGCTTCGGTAGACTCTACACGTAAAAGGAAATACGTTAGGATACAACTAGTACTTACTTCAACTTATTCTGATTCAGCGAATACATTATAATCAGTACGATTACATATTGAGTTACAAAATCCCTTATTAATTAAAATATATTAAAATAGTATCCGTTTTTTTAATAGTACATTAGTAGACAGGTTCTAGAAAAATTCGGGAAACTCTGTAGCGGATTGTTAGCTCGTTTGTGGACAAACATCAACTGAGGTAACTTGAGAGTTCGACCTGTTACCAAAGAACTACCTGAGGCATGGAGAAAGGGTGGAGGAACACCCGATGACGGCATCAGTGAACTCCTAACGAAAGGCATCTAGGGCACGACGGTTAACGTACTACTCTAGAATTGCTCTCCATGCTGCACCAAAGTTGGGATGTAAATTCACTGAAAAATCTCTGCCACAACAGTTATTCAAACCCTAATCCTCTGGGATGGTAATCCAGCCCTCTAGCCACTACAGCAACGTGATTCTCCCAATAATATAGTATTATAGAGAAAGGAATAAGATAGGGGGTATGAGTGAAGAAATAGCGTGAAAAACGAAGAGTTTTCTGAGCCTGAGGTGCGGCTCGAAACTCAACTCCAACACCCCCAACTTATACTCTCCCTCTCGCGCATACTCCTCCCTCTTCAAGCTTCTCGATTGAAAAAAGAGGAGAATAAAATAGAGCCGATTGGGAAAAAAGTCAAAGAGAGGTAGGAGTGGGGGAGAAAGAATGCGAAAGATGTATAAAGAGAGGGTTTTTGGTGGGGGAGAAGAAGGATGGAATGGTATTTCCTGGGGAAGGGGTGGAGGGGGCCAGGGCTCGGTCCGTCCGCCCGGGATGAAAAAAGTTTTGAAGCCGGGTCGCCCTGAAGGTGGGAAGGGTGGGCTTTAGTGTTTTGGGTTTTGGAAAGAATCTGACACGCGGGAGTTGTATCGGTCTCGACGAGAATGTGTATTCTTGTGCACAGGAGGTGGAGGAGGGGGGAGGGAAGAAACTTGGAATTCCTGGTAAAAAGATGCTAAACAGAAGAGGGTAGCGTGTGAATGTCATATCTCTATGTGTTGATATTGTCACCACTTGAGGATGTTTTCACGTTCCAAGTAAAATGTATGTTATATATCCCTTTTGTGCCCATAAAGTAGAGTAGAGTAAAAGACTCGAAAATTTATCATTTATGAAATGTATACCATTTGAATCACTAAAGTAAAAGTTTTACTTTAAAGTGTCAACCCAATAGATTGTTTCCTATGAAATCAGTTAATTTGACGCTAAACTGATATTTTCATTGAGAAGAAATTAGAATTTAACAACGAGATCGTAAAAGTTCATCCTATAATTGCTTTTTTTATCTTTGAATTTTAAACATTCATGCATAGATATAGGCTCCCTTGCTCTTAACTTCTAATAGCTCTTCTCATAACTTCTACAAAGACTTCTAACTCCTCTTCTTGAGAGTCTCTTTAACCTGTCTCCTCCTAGATCTACCCCTTCCTATTATGCCGTTTACCACTCTATCATAAATATGTATATTAACTGCACTCTCATTCATTATTCAAAATAACCAAATCTGCCCAGAATCCTTCTTTTATTTACCTTTTTCCATTTCCGGAGCACCAATTTTGCATTCTTTAATCGCTCAGTCATTCTCTATCCCTCCTCCGTTCAGCACAATAACTTCTCAGATAATTCACTGGTCTAAACATATACTTATGCTTATCCTGGCGTACCAAAAATTCACTCAATTCAAACAAATCGTTGTGCAATGCGTTTTGATACTCTTAGAAAATCATTCATTCATAAATATGAGAGTGAAGTTAATAGTGTCTATGGATAGGAAAGGCAGAAAAATTCGTAGAACGAATGAATGTAGAATATGAAACTTTAAGCGGAAGGAATATTAAGACTCTTAAAAACATGAGGCGTGTATGAAGCCATATACGAGGGCAAGTAAACCATAAGAGGTTTGCAGTTTGGGCTTTGCAGTGCAAAGTAGTGTGGGGAAATCATTAAGCTGTGTAAATTTTATAGACCTGTCACCGATTATAAGATTTTTTGATTGTACTCGACCCGATAGAGAAGGGCGTGATGGGTATGTATTTATTGTATAAAATATTCTCCGCATGATTACGCATTTTTTTAAATTAAAACGAAAAGAGTGAAAATTGCTACTCTATTCCATACTTACCCCTGAAGTAGCTTTATGGAGGTAGTTCCACAGTCAAAATGCCCATATGCAGCACTTTAAAAGCTATCACTAATTTAATATGTGTTGAGGCACAACTCAAGGCCTCTTACGCAAAATAAATACTATGTAGACGGTAAAGCGAGCAAGAATCGATGATCATTGAATAGAATTCCGGATAAATTACAGCTTCGCCAACCACTTTGAGCCAACCGACGTCGTTCTCCGAAATAGGGGTTGTTTAGCCATTACGACGGACGGCGGGTGAGGAGAAAATGACAGGATTATATTTCAGTCGAAACAGCAGAAACGTTCCTCTCTCAAAATCGGGCGACACTGATTTTTCACATCTCTCTCTTTCCTTGACACCTTAGGAGCGAGAAAAACTCGATCATTGCTTATGTCATTCTGCTGCGGTAGAAATCGAACTTACAGAGCGCATTTCACCTCAGCACCTGAGACAGCGGTCCAGGGGGCGCCCGGTGAAAATAAAGGGTGGCCGTAAAATGAAAAGAATTGCCGCTCGCTTTTCTCGTGCGAGGGCCTTCTCTTAGCCTCCTCGAGTTTTTTTCAGGGCCCCGCCATGCCCTCTCCTCACATTTCTCCAAGTTATCTCCATCCCCCACTTCCCTCCTCGCCATTCCTTCTGCTCCCCTTCGAAGTTTTGCTGGAGCTCCACGATAGAGGTCGGTGTGAAGTGCGTACGTCTCCCACGAGGAGGAGTCAAAATGATGGCTTGTGCCGCTGTTCCCTTCCATCCCGTGTCCCCGCTTTACTGCTCCTCTTGCCATTTCCTCGCATCCACACACAACCTGTTCTTTACCCGTCTTTCCTGGAGTGGCCCATCATGCCTGAGGTGCGTTTGGAAAGTATGCGTTCGCAATGTAATATGTTACACAATTAAACTCGAAGAGATAAATCTTGCACTTGAGGAAGATTTTGACTCTCAGGGAAGCATGATCACGGAAACTACAGTAGCAAGACAGGAATTGTAAGGAAACTAGCCCAATCGAAGAAGAAATTTATCAGAGGAGATTCAAGTTGACAACTAGTAACAGAAGTCTTGAATAGAGGAAGCTCTTTACTAAAACATATATTTGGAACATTGTTTAATATGGCAATAGAACCTGGACAGTAACAACTAAAGATAAAAATAGATTGGAAGCAATGAGGATGTCGTTTTACTGAAGAGTGATGAAGATCAAATAGACGAATAACAGAAGAATATTTAACAGCTCTACGATCAAGAAGAGGCAAACAAACTTTAGGCATATTACTCCACAAAAAAGCCTATTGAAAACATTATTGGCAGGGAAAATTTATGGGCAACAAAATGACTCATCTGGATCTGTAGATAAAGTCCATAAAACTGGCTTATTAAGTTATTTGTTGCCGGTAAATCAAATGAAAACTATAAAAGAATTTATATTATTTAACATCGACTCATTACGAAAAGCCCCGAGGGTATGCAAGCAACGCATCTCATCAGGTATTCCAATAAAACCCTCAGGCGTAGTCCAGAAACAGTCTCTCGCAACAGAACCAAATAGTGTCTGCAAAAAATTTTCTTGATTAGGAAAATAGTCAATAGGGACCATTATCTGGAGCGGAGGGGAATTAAGATTGCGGCTCTAAGACCATGAGACATTACTGTCAATGGAAAAGTGGATAGGTACGACTCTGGAAATGTTGATACAATATTTTGATACATTATAGCAGTTAAATTAGAGTTTCGTATTGTTTCATGAAAACTCAACGGGAGTTGGTTATCCAATATACAAGGTAGGAGTTTAATCAATTTGAAACAATGGTGGGCGCTACAAGTAGAATGGTATCAATGGTGATGGAGCGATTAAAGTATGATGAATTTGGTATAAGTTGAGCAGTAGCTTCGGCCAAATTATGAGTGCCAAATTATTAACTTATCGAATCATATTTTTTACTTCTGATGCAAACATTAGTTGTACAAAATTTGGAGCCAAATAATCCTTGAAAAAACAATCCGTAGGGGTGCTAAACTTCCAATTTTTAAAGGTGAGAAATGTGTTTTCTCAATAATCCGATACAAATTGTATGTTTCATTATATTTTCCCTGAGAAATGTATGCCCTTCTATAAAGCACATTTTTAAGACAAACAATTAGTTCACCATTGGTTGTTCAATCCTATGATTGGTTGACTTCAGCCCTCCACTTTTTCCTATCTAATGCTAGTTCCCTTACCTCCTGGTATCTCTTCTTATGCACTTTTCTCTATATTTGGCCAATTAAATTATTCCTGGATCCTCCTCTTAGGACTTTTCCTTGTCTTTTACCTTCAATTATATTCTTCCAAATTAAATTTGAATATTGTCGTTGTAAAATCTTTTTAATTTTCCAAATGTTGGTACACGTTATGAATGCGTCAAAACGAAAAGTTTGAAGTTTCAAGACCGATAAAATTAGCATAAAATTATAATTATATAAATCTTGGTCAACTCAATTGAGAAAATATATTTTCAATTACTTTATTAACAACTTGGTGATTTTCTAAAATTCCTAGTGAAGTTATCCACCGGTGACACTCTCCCACTCACGCCCTATTGCAAATGTGCACGGTTCCTGCGCAAAATCTTATTCTCCGCCACGCATACCCGCGCACATTTTTGCTCGCGCCCGCAGTTTATACGAATTGAATACGCCTCCTCTCCGTCCTTTCTCCCTTTCTTTCCATACCCCCTCCCCCGATACTTTTCCCCTTCCCACACTCCCTCCTCGTTCCTGTCGCACCTAAGTTGCGCTCAGGGCGATTCTTTTTCAACTTCGGAGCCCATTCCGAACTCGCGTATATTCCGAATATCCCTCCGGCCAACCTCCTGTCCTCCTCCCTCCTTCTCTTCCCCCCCAAAGAAATACCCTCGCTCTCCCTTCCCCTTCGTCCCTCCCCCTCGACCGTGTATCACTCCTCGATCTTTCGATCCGTGCAATTCTCTTCTTTTATCTCCGCCACCTAGCTCCTCCCCTCACAACTATCCATTTCTTGCGCAGCTCTTGTGTTAAGGTAGATATAGGTTGATATTTATTTTGTTGCCCCAGGGCAAGCCATATTAGAAAAAGTACAAATAAGTAAGTTGGACCTCTGTTTACTCAATTAATTATTATTTTATCTCAGAAACAACAATTCCACCTTTCCACAGGATATTTTAACGATCGCGACGGATTTCGGCTCACAGTTTGTAGCTTTGTGAGCTGAAACGCGTCGCACTCATTAAAAATCCTGTGGAAAAGTGCATTTGTTGTTTTTGTTATAATATGACGAACTTTTACGACATATTGCTTGAATATATTGAAATAATTATTTATTTTCCAATGATACAATCATTTAAACATAACTTCTTTTTGAGCGATCGCCTTTACATCCCCCGATCTTCTGCCTTAAATCCTCAACAATCTCCTTAACTTCCAATCAACAACCCCTTAACTCCCTCAAAAAATAAACATTCAGCATTCAATTAAGACAGTAAGAAAATTTTAATTAACAAATATTACAGAAAAAATATCCTCCATATCATAATATCTTGAAATTAAACGTCATAATGAATGAAAGAAGAAAGTATTTTTAACGAAGGGAAAAATAACAAACGTTACAAGTAACGGCATAGATTTTTATGTAAGTTTACAAGATATTTAATAAAAATTAAAAATCTTAGGAGTGACTGCCAAGCAAAGTGTAGGAGTATAAATCTGCCATATGTTCTATATGAGAGTAGGCAAAGATAAAACAGTCTAACTACTTATAATTTCCTCACAGATCAGATACATTTTAGAAACTTTATACATTTATACGATTATGTACTAATAAATGTGTCATTGTAAGTCCAAATCCAAGAAAATACCAGTAAAGTGTATGTCAATTACACATTCGAACATAATGTTAATAATCAAGTTGACGTAAATCCAACTCCATAACTATACTGCAGGTGTAATGAACAGATATTAAACTTCAAAGTTTCTGTTATCCTTGAAGTATTCGTAAAATTTGGTGTTGTAAGAGTTATCGGTTAAACTTATTTTGCTGATATGAAGGGAATTCAATCATTTCATTGAGACGGTCTGGGTTGTATTTTTAAAAAAGGTCATATAGTGACTATGGTAATAAAGATCTGGATTTGATCGGTTGAAATGAAACAATGAAAGATTGGAGCGGATTAAAAGAAAATGAGACTTTTGGTTCCAACAAGAAAAATATAGTAGCCATCCCCTGGGACACAGAACTTGCCACAGGGACTGAGTGGTTTCTCTGGTGAGTGAAAACATGACCACATTGAGAATTGTACATCCCGATGCGAAAGGGGTACAAGCAACAGCATACTTCGGAAGGTATTCTGACATTTCTTGCATTTTAAATTCGTATTTAAACAAAATAAAATATACTGTACTGATTCCTCCACATTTTAGGACGTCTTGTTTAATTAGCAAACCCATAAGAATGGTGTCACCGCGAATGAAACGGCCGTGATATTTGAACATAATGAACTCATAGATGACGCTATGTCCACTTTTCTGATGCTAATATCATTATGCTATTTGAAATATTTTGCGGAGTTGCTAAATCATAATGTTTGGGTGAATTCTAAATTTGTTCCTATTAGCTAACCTCTATATTCCTCCTCCATTTCAACGTCCCTCGTTATTTGATCAATGTTATCCACCCTCGGTCTTCCTTTGTCTTTTTTTCTGATTCCTCGCATCTCCAGCTCTCATTATCAGGGAGCTGTTATTACTCATAAGTATCCAATAAGTTTACTTTCTCATATTCTACACAGCGTAGTGTATTTATTGATAGTCCTTCTTCCCAGTCTATTAGACTTTATGTCTTCTATAACACCATATATCTGCCTGTTTTACTTGTTCAAGTGCTGTCATTGTCCCTTTTTCGCTTTCATGATAGCATTTCTACAAAATTAACTTGGAAACCCAAGGTACTAGTAATAAAAGTTCACTCTACTAGGATGCTGGATAAGAAGTGATATGCAATAATCTCATTTGAGGCTAAAATTTCACAAAATTCAATATTGGAACATGTATTTGAGTCGTTTGGTTTATGTGCTAAGTTTATAATTCTAAAGAAGCTTTCAACTAGTTCCATTCATATTTATTAGAAGTTTACTTTACTATGATTAAGCACATGCATAATCGTATATGCTGGTATTTTGATATTCTTTTAAAATAGCCTTTCTCATTATCTGTACTGAGGTTTTTGCTTTAATTTTCTTCGCGTAGTTTACTTTTGTCATTCCGTCAAAACCCTCATGGTAGCGCCGTTGATATAAATATTCATGTACCGAATCTTATGGATAAAAATCCATTATTTCTCATGGAAAAATGTTATCATACTGCTAAGTTTCCACCTCACTTAATCTATCATTAACGTCAGCAAATATGAAAGCTATCCTAGACGATATCAGGAGTAATTTGTGCTTCCTGATATCACGCCCAACCTTATTCTTTCGTCAGATCTATCAACCTCACCGGCTTATTACGCCCGATATTTCCTCCAAATTCCCACTTACGCTTAAAGGAGGGTTTTAGAAAGGGTAAACCTTCGTCTTAGGCGGCCGCAGAACTTTCCCATACTATTGATGCAAATCTGGGGAAGGAGGCGGTTTCTTAAATTGCTCCCTCACGCCGTCCCAACGCGGAGAGCGGTGACGCAAGCAGGAGTATCGCCATTTCAACGGCGCACCTTTTCTTGTGTTCTCACTTTCTCCCTTATGCACGGCAAAGTGAAAAAAGTCTCATGGGTAAAGGTTGTCCGACGTTTCACTCGGTTAATTTCATTTTCGAATGACGGAGCTTGGTTTCATATCACCCAATTATTATCGTAAGACCATTTCATCCTGGCATTCTGGGTTCCGACTTGTCGGATGCGTAATCGGTAGAAAAGGGGGATACACATCGGCATATCTTAACTTATCTCTCGCAAACACTCTTTTTTATTTGTTTGCCTGCCATTAAGTTAACTTAAAATTTATCTTACACTCTTTATTGCTTTAGAACGATTAGTTTTATGAAGTCAACAAAGTTTTTCTTGATAAAGTAAATTCAAACATTTGAAAAATGACAGTGTTGACAAATACTTGAACAAGCTTCCTGTGTACAAAAGAACTTCTTATCGTTATCATATTCTAAATATACTACCGGTTCAATACATGTAGCATGCCTTTGTCAATATCATTTCTTGGAGGCCTATCGATCTTCATATTTTCAAAATGAAGGTTACAGTCGAGACAATTTAAAATCACAACATTACAAATCCATTAAACAAAATAATTCATCACTCCAGTTAGTTTGGCTAAACTGGAGCACCTTCTGGAAATTTGTTTACTCTTTCAAGCAATAAAATATTATAGTCAACTTGCAAAGTTGTATTTTACATCTTTCATAATTTTGCAATGACGTTCTACAGCGTCAACCTCAGCCATATCTCGCGTAGTCTCGGTTTTTCTTAGCTATCTTGATAAATTATTTGTTTGAGAGCAATTATATGCCTTACGTGAATTAATTTTTATATAAAACACAAAAAAATGAAGTAAAAGTTGAAATGTGAAAAAATGTGAAATACTTATCTGACTTTAATGCAATTGTTGTACGTAATAACTGAGTAAAAATTTTTGGTGATGTGAGTCATTAAATTTTATAACTCCCAATATCGCACTGCAATGGCCATAATTTAACTTCAGCCTCAGGTTTCTTATCTTCATTAACCGACTCAACTTACATAATAACTATATCCTCAGGTATGCATCCTATAATTTGATATATTTCAATTGACATGATTTTCCACTAATGTAATACTAGAAGTCGTTCCACTTAATCTCTTAGAATATTTATTCTCAGGCAAATGCAAAATTTTATTGCACGTTATCAGATCTGTTTTCCAGTCCTTTTTATACAGATAATTGTGCTAAAACAGATCATCAAATGCAAAAAGTACGCATACAACCCAGCGGTCATTCCATTAGTGACTTTTGTCATCCAGTCATTTCTATTTTAATGGAAACAGTTTTTCTCACTTGTAGTTTAGATCGACTTTTGATATGGACGTGTTCTCATTTATTTGTCAAAGAGATTACCAAAAATACCTTTCACAGATCGGTGGGTGAATTTTATTTTATTTTTATTTATTTTATTTTATCTTCACCACCCCAAATACAGCCCATTTGGCGAATTTATGCCCAGTGAATAACAATAATAACAGACGAACACAAACACCCACGCCCTGAGTGGTTATTATTCCCACCAGGCAGGAATCGAACCCGCGACCCTCGGTTTAGCTGGCGTGGACTTTACCTCGTCGCCACCGGGGCCGTAAAATAGTTTTTAGATCTAGTGGGATGAAAAATTCTTTGTGCTACTCCTACATATATCATGAATGATGACTACGCCACCCGTGTGCTCTTATGTGGTGATATTTGTCGAATGTGACGAATGTGATAAATTAATTTTTTTGCCAACGTTACTGTGGAAACTGAATCATATTATGTAGTTAATGCGCTGAAATAAAAGAATTTTCCTTGTATAATGATGCTGGCACCTTGCTTCAGTTTTCCAGCTCCACTTGAACAACTTTAGTAGTATTACGAGGAGACTTTACCCGTGCCATCGGATTCTATTATTGGCCGGCGATTCATGGCGCAAAAGGAAGCAGATGCACTAGATTTATTCGCGTGGAGTGATCACGCCGTTTAAGGGGGAAATTAAAGCATCTCACGTGAGCTCCGTTATTTTTTTTCATCCAACAAAGCACAACTCCCCACCAGACGATGGGATCCATTCCTCGTCCCCCCCCAATCGACTTCGCCTCTTCCTCCGTCCCGAAATTATTCCGCCTTGGGAAGCTAAATTTGCTCGCATCATTCGGATGCAATAAAAGGGGAAACAAGAACAGGCTTTCTCCCCCGCCCGCGACCCCCCCCCACCCTTAAACTCGGGGTATTTTATAAGGAGCAAGAAGGGTGGGGGCGGGGGCAAAAAGGGGAACGAGGACTCTTATCCTATTCGGAAACCGTTCCTCCTGGCGAAAAATCATAAATATGGGCGAAAACGTTCTCGACGAGGGAGGGCAAGTGCGGATAAATAAGGGAGCCAACCCACTCTTCTCTCTCCACTCTCTCTAACCCTCTGCAATATTACGGTCGCAAAAAGGATTCCTATTCTGCTTAACTGAGGAAAACCTCCCTCCCCAACTCTCCTCTTTCTCTTTTTTTTTACTTCCCTTATGCTCTAAAACTTGCGACCAACTCAAACATTTTGCCTCCTCCTTTAATAATGCCCGGGGAAAGAAATGGAACGGGTTGGAGTTTTGTGAGCGTGTGTATGTGTGAGTGGCGGGGAGAGAGAAAAAATATAAAATAAACACCGAGGCAGGGAGGGAGAGAGAAAGAGAACTTCCAGTTTCCGTCGTTATATCTCCTCATCCGCCTACCTCCACCCCCTCGCAGAAAGTCTACACACACCCTTCTCTTCGTCCTCCTCCCCGTCCTTCCTTCCCCCTCCACCCCTACCCTGCCTTCCCGCTCCACAAAAATGTTTCCCTCACCTGCTCCGACGTCCCAACTATTTCGTCCACCCGCAGCATCTCCCTCTAAAAACCACTCCTTCCCACACCTCTGTTCTCCCTTTCCTCGCGCTCTTATTCTCTCAGGCCTTGCTTTGCAAGTTGGTTAAATATTCCTTATGTCTTGCTAAATATTTCACAGGGTCAAAAACCGATATTAACACGTTTTCCCATCGGTAACGCTAGCTTCTGCTAATAAATAGTATGATGTGCTATGGTAAACACGAACGCTAAATTAAGTTTACTTAAATACATACTTAAAAGCTTTGCAATGTTTGTTTAACTTTAACCAATCGTTATAAAACCGGGCCTTGGTGTTTCCTACGTTAAATGAATTGTGTAGATCAGATTGAAGCTAAAATTTACAAAAGAGTAAGACAAGGATGCAATCTCTTACCAGCAATGTTAAACATGTACTTGGAGGGGACCATGTAAGAAACGAAAGAAGCTGGACTAAGTGGAATAAAGATAAACGGAGAAGAAATAAGCATGCTTCACTTCTCAGATAATATCGCAGTCATAGCTGGAAATCGCGATGATCTTCAAAGGTTACTAAACGTCTTGGACCAAGTTCTCCCAGAATACAACATAAAAATTAGTAAAAATTACCTCTCTTCTCCTGATCTGGTGAAATATTCTTCATGTTTCCATTTATCTCTGGTTAAATATCGTATTTTCCAGGGGCTAAAACCGATTTTAACACATTCTCCCACCGATAACGCTCGCTTCTATTAAGAAACCGTATAATGTGCTGTGGAAAACACGAACACTAAGCTATCATGGAGTTAACCTAAACGTTTTGTGATATTTTGGTTAACTTTTACCAATCGTTATAAAACCGGGCCTTGGTGTGTCCTTCATTGCATGAAAAATGCATTTCGTAATCCATATTCTGGCTGTAATGAATGAAAAAACACCTGGTTATGATTCCACACTTTATTTGAAATAACTTGACCTAGGTTTCAGCCTATTATGCCATCATCTGTACCAAAAAAGCCTTACCAAACGCTGATATGCTGACACCTAGGTCGCGTTGCCTCAAATACACTGAGGAATCATGACCAAATGTTTTTTCATTCATTATAAAGGAGACCCGCGAGTTACACCGGATAAACTTTTTTACATATTCTGCCTGATTAGTGAAAATATATCCCTAGTTCAGTATGAACTACAAAATCGTATCTCTTACGGTTATATTTCCGCAAGTAGAACTTGCCATCATATAGCGTCTAATGCTATAAAATGTTTAACGACGGGTTAAATAAATTTTTTAAACAAACATAAAATCCATTTTTCGGAAAACCGTTTAAAATGGACGAAATATCTCGGGAAATTTTATAGTGCAAAATAGCAATACCATTCCATCACAGCTTCTAAGTTTTTAGCAAATAAATAAATAAACCTTAGTCAAATGCTTCAGTGCGGTAGCAATGAAGCGGCAGTAGGCGAGAAAGAGGTCATTAACAATGCATGTACTCGAAAAAATGTATATTTTGATGTATACATGATTATATTTTCAATATATATTATTTATTTGTTATGCATACAAGATATTACTTTCAAGTAGCTAAGGTATTTTATCAGATAACAGCAGTATTTTGTTAAGAAAAAACGTGAAGGTGGAACTTGGAATCTGTTTTGATTCACATAGACGGTGATTCACATAGCGGTGGTGTCCGCGTCAAACCCACATCAAATGATACTCGAAACTATTCATATTCGTCGATGTAGGATAGCATAAGAGCTCAATTTGATTATAATAAAAAAAGGGATTAAAAAATGATTGGAATAGTGAATTATTGCGAAGTAAACAGCTTTAAAGTCCTCGGTTTCTTAGTAGACCTGCCATATTTACTCATTTATATCTATATCATAGACACTACAAAATAGTTTGGCCGCATTATGGTCAAACCCAAAGCATTTGGGGCCTATAATCAATTTCAACAGAATACTTAGTAAAACCGAGCGCTCGCTTTGTTACCAACTTACCTACACTCACACTAGGCTTAGCCTACTTGAGGAATTCAGAAATGGTGAGTTTCATAGCGACAGCGAGGATATTATCATGACGCCTCACTACAATCACGAGATCTTACAAAAGCAATAAAATTAGAGAGATACATTTTCAAACATATTGGTACAAAAATGTATTATTTCCACGCGTAATAAGCGACCACAGTGAAAACTGAGCTCCACTAGATACACTCCCATAATACACGTCACCATTTCCCCTCCAAAAACTTAATGCATTACATATTTACATGGCTGGTGTACTGACATCCCCTGCCACATTCCAATGCGTTCGATCTCAGGTTAGTATGTAGATGTAGATGTATCTACTTATTCTGGAGAGGAGAAGAAATTTACTCATCATCAGTTTTTACCATTAAATACCCATATTATACTTCAAGGACTCACCTTGGAGCATCTAGGGATTCGGAATTCTAACGCAAGCATAAAGCCCCGTCCACAACAACTTAACTTGGCTTAACTTGGCGCGACTTAAGAGATGAGTTCGTGAGAAAGCAACACACTAGTTCACAATAACTTAAAGTGGCTTAACTCGACCTGGCGTAGTCTTGGAGTTGAGCATTTCTCAACTTTCTCTTAATTCTAGCCAATAGCAAGGCCTGGTTTACTATTGAAAAGCCTAGGGAAAAGGGGATTACGATAAGACCCATCAATCGATTGTAATATCGACTTTGAAAGTGGCGTGCTCTGATTGGTTGGAAATTTCTGGCCCCGATTGGCACTCGGGAACAGCTTAAGCCAAGTTAAGTTGTTGTGAACGGGGCTTAAGGCTGCTGCATGAAGTTGCTTCTCCGCGTTTAAAATTTATATGAATACTAATATTACAGTTGATATGAAGGTTTCAGTGGCGTTTAGCCTGAAGAGTATCTATTTCCGGGCCTTCTGATACCAGAGGACACCTGAAGGACGGCTGGCGAAACTGTTGCCGTTTAAACACGCGGAGAGGCGCTTGGAAACAAATACTCTTCACAGTATTTTAGCTGCCAAATATATCAGTAGGGCAGACAAAAGTGATAAAATAAGGCACACAGTGTTGGAGAAATAAGCATTGTTGGTCATGAAAGAGAAGACTAAAGCGAGAAACATATCTACGAAAAAGCTAAATTTTTTTACTCTTCCAATATTTCAATTTCTTAAATTTGTAAGCGTGTCTCTTTTTCATGCATGGCATTCCAATATCTCACGCCACCCGCGTTCTTTTGGTAACTTGGAGGGTAGTTTGGAGAATTTAATGTACATAGGCAAAAGTAGGATGGATAGGGTGAGGAATGAGTGGGTAATATATGAATGTGGGTTAGATTCTCCAGTAATGGGCATATATGAAAGCAGTGTGCTTCGTTGGTTTGGCCATGCTGAGAGAATGGATGAGAGTCGAATAACGAAACAGATATATAAGCGTGAAATGAATGGTGCGAGAGGTAGAGGTAGGCCGAGAAAGTTGTGACTGAATGTGGTTGAGGAAATTCTTAGGAGGAAGAATATTAGGAGTCTTAAAAACAAGAGGGCGTGTATGAAGCAGTGTATGGGGTAAATGAGGCAAAAGAGGTTTACAAGGATAGATCAGTATGGAGGAAAATATTGAAGCAGAGTTAGGTGTACAATTATGTATTATTGATTGAAACTTTGTGACTATGCCTACTCCGGAAGAGAACGGCGTGATTGGTATGTTTTTATAGTAGAAAACTTATTGCCAACCCGCTTTGTCCACGCAACAATTGTAAAAGCATGAAGCTTCCTTAGAAATGTCCCCAGAGCTGTTCTTGTTTTCCACCTTTTGCTAGCGTTCAGGCGACCCCTACTTCATTCGCCTCCTCCCACCCTCATCTCCCCTCCAGCATTCCATACCGATAACAGCCTTGCCTCCTTGTCAACCTACGCACCTTTAATGCGCCGATAAATCTTGGTCCTGGGAAAATTATAGCAATGCCCCCTTTTTCCTCGCGCGCTATGTCCCTCTCTCTCTCTCACACCCTCTCCCGTGAAAAGAATGGACATTTAAAATAAAAAGGAGGGAGTGGGAATTGCAAGGAAACCACTGGGAAGGGGAGCAGGGTGCGGGAACACAAAAAAAGAGGTGCAGGTGGAAGGAGAAGAAATGGGACAGCAGAAGGTCGCGGCTCGAAACACAGGAAAGGTAAGGCAAAGGAGTAGTGGACTTAAATTCGGCGCGGTCAGGTGCAGTCGAGTCTTTCGACGATATGACCGTGTTGGTAAGCATAACATGCCCGCGGATCATCCCATACGAATACAGTTGGCCTAGATAATGATGACAGAAAATTTACAACAAACATAACCGAATAACAAAAAATATTCCGCAAATGCCTCTGTTTTCGGCGTCTTGAGAGCTTAAAATTATCCAGTCCATCTGGTCAAGGTAATAGTATATCTGAATATCAGGATTCATTAATGTTTATTCAATTTATAGATATGGCAGGACTGACCTCTTACTCATTGATTCTAAAACCGCCATAATAAACCAGTAATTAGTCATAGAGGTGAGAAAAGAGAATTATAGAATATTGTTATAGAATATTGTAAATCCGGAAGAGAGCAATTGACAAGGAAATTTAAACCAAATACATGTTGTCAGCAAAAGCAAAGAGATAATTGAATATCGATCATCCTGGAGATCGTCGATAGGAAGAGCTAAAATCTCGTAAATATGGACATTCTCTTTGAGGACGTATGCCCAAAAAAGCACTAGGATAAGAAATTTCTTTCCTTGCAGTCACAATTTGGATTTACCTTTTGCGTTACTAGGTTACAAGTGTTACAAAGTCCACCATTTACTCCGAAAAGTGAATATGAAAGGGTTTGGGGCTCTCATATAATCCAGTTGAGAGCTATCGCCAGGTTGATTGAACCCGTGTAAATCAGAGGTATAAGTATTTTCCTTAAAAAGATGAACAGGTGTACGGAAGGGCGAGAGATGGAGGCGACGCCACATTACAAAGGGATGATGGATTCTTTAGGGGATGAAACTAGCGGTCAACGGAGAAAGGAGAAGAGGCGACGGTGTTAAGTGAGAATATAAGGATACACTTGGAGGAGATATTTCAAAGAGATTTCTTTGAAGGCTTCCGCGAATCTTATAATTATTAATGTTGCTCTTTTCAGGTATTTCCGTCGCGTGTTTGGTTTTTTTTGACAACAGTTTCTCCCCTCTAATAGAGTGGTGAAACCACAACGAGGAGCGGGCAATCGAGACACCCTATGGTCCTAGATGTACTAGCAACGCAATACATAACAACGGAAAATAAATAATAACAATTACAAAAATGTCCAACGGACCTGAAGACGCCCCCAGGAAAAGGGGAGAAACTGTTGTCAAAAAAACCAAACACGCGACGGAAATACCTGAAAAGAGCAACATTAATAATTTCAAAGAGATTTTTGTTAACATATTTCCGGATGAAGGACAAAACTACTCGTACATAATTGTAGGATTAATGTCAAATATTGACATCAAGAAACTTCAATATGGTATCATCAATTAAACACAATAACTAAAAGGCCCAGTCACATCTCCCATTCAATCTCACTTTTTCCCTACGTCTTATTCGTGCCCTCTTATATTTTCTGCAGCCCACAGCAACATCTCGCCTTTGATATGCATTGAGCACTAAGATGTCGCCAATTTATATCAATGACCACGTTCTTCCCATTCAATCTAGGGCGATGCTCACTAAACAACGCGGCGGAGCACTCATTTTTCATTAGTTTCAGGTCCTGCACACTAGGGAGCGTGCCTCGAAACAGATCGGGAACAGAGCTCTTGTACGGTTCTCCATCAGCTCTGGAATTGGCCAATCTACAACCTAGAAAGATTATAGCATGAAAAATAACCGTATGGATTGAAGCTTACGCTTTTACGTACCTAATTTTAACGACTGTTAACTATTTGCAAAACTCAAACCATAACTCCTGTGAAGCTGTAAAATGATAACTACCGGTCAGTTACCAAACTTTTAAATCCCACTGTGTCATGCAAAATGTTGTGAAACTACATCTTAATGATAAACAAAAGATTTTGTACTGTATATTATATCACCTCGTACAATTAATACTACATGCGTTTCTACTGTCACGCAGTCATAATCTGGTACCTGATCAGGTTCTGCATGCAGAATGACTGCGTGACAGTCAAAATGCTCGTAGTGCTAAGCGATAATAAAGGTTTACGAAATCTTTCGTTTATCATTTTACCAAACGTTCCGCCTGCACATATCGGTCCAATCATCCCCGTTCGTGGGCGCTGACGTGCTCCGATCTGCGGTTACTTCTACGCCTTGAATTAAAAGCTCCTTATGACACATGAACGAGAAAACAAACTGGGTAAAAGAGACACTCAGGATAAGACGATTGAGAGCAAGTGCATTGAGAGTCTTTGGGTGGCTGGAGAAAGGTATTTTGTGGGAGCGATGGGATGTGTGGGAAGGGAGCGGTGAGGGGGAGCGGGACGGGGGGGGGGGGAAGCAGAGAGTTGAGCGCGGGCCGTGATGGCGTGTGGAATGGCCTCGCATTGGCCGAGGGTTATATTTTTTTCCTCTCCGAAAGGGGGCGAGATGGCGGGAATGGGTGGGCTGTTTGGGCCACGAGTTTTTGAGGGGCCCTGGGTCCTTCGGGGGTAGGTGGGTGGGGGTGCGGGAGAGAGAGAAAGAGGGAGTAGGAGGAGGAGATAGAACGGCTTCATGGTTTGGGGGAGGGGGAAGAAGAGGAATAGGAGTCAAGGGGTTTTTGGGAATGGAAGGAAACTGTTGAGGATTTGAAGGGCAGTGGAGGAGGAGGAGGAGGAATGGGATCCGCGGAGAGGTCTGAGGGCTTTTC